>JAUDYJ010000008.1:7120000-8415000 GCA_030761175.1 Masticophis lateralis | reverse complement strand
GGCCTAGGCCATGAAGGGCTTTATAGGTGATAACCAGCACCTTGAGCCTCACCTGAAGGGCAACCGGTAACCAATGCAGGTCACGCAGGAGGGGTGTAACATGGGAGTGTCGGGACGCTCCCATCACAACCCGTGTGGCCGCATTTTGCACCAGCTGAAGCCTTCGAGTGGTTTTCAAGGGCAGCCCTAGGTAGAGAGCTAAGAAAGTATTAAGAAAGAAAGCTGAAAAAAAGGAACAAAAGCACACAGGGCAAATATTCCCAGACATATATAAAGTTGTGCAGTAAACATTTTAATCAATGAGAGCCATAACTCATCACAGCCATCCATAACTAATCTATATTGATCAATTCTGCAGACCACTAAACAGTTGTTGGAGCCATATGTTGGTCTTCCCAATGCCAAACAATTATTATTTTTTTAAAAAGCTGTAAATAAGGTACAGAATATCCACTTTCTTTGTCCAGATGTGAACTCCCATGTGACACACTGGGAAAGAAGTTATCACATGCATTAACTCAACTTCGAGATTCAATATTTGCAGATAATGGCTCTGTTTCCATAACACCCAAACCACAAACGACCCAACCTCATTTTAGCCTGGCCCTGTTGTTGTGCTTAAAGTGGCATATTTTAGCCTCACGGTAGAAAAACTCTGCCTTCAGCAGTCTTACTAACCATCTGATGAGAAATTGAGTGATGCCGAGATGCCTGACAGCAGAAGAGGCAAGACATTAAGCCCCGTGGAATGCAGCATCTTTCTCTGCAGGAGTTAAAAAACATGCTTGTTTGCTGACCTAAATGGATTTGTGGTCTGCTTCAGGAAGATTGCCCAGTTCTGCTTAAATTCCAGACAAAGAGCAATGCCAACAAATCATAAGAACCTTTATGAATGTCTCTGAGCTGCCCCAATCATCTCTCCCTTCTATCAGTGCATTTCCATAACAGCCAGAGTTATCTCCTAAATGTGCAGGAGGACAAAAGCAGTTTAGACAGAGACAACTATGGTGGACTCCTATAACAGGGGAAGCATTCCAACGCTTACAGAATATTATTTAAAAAGTATGAAAGTTCTTAAGAATTGACCTCTAGAATTTCATAGAACCCAAGAGGGAGGACAGGTTGTTTATAATCTGTAGATTTAGAATTATCATCTGGCTAAGTAAGATCAAATCCCAGTACAAAAAAAAGATGATCATGAAATTCCAATCAGACTTTTCTACATTTTCCTCCCTAATGTCTTTCCATGTCCTGGCCTGAAACATGTAACTCAAGTTTACATTGGGGGAAGTTTCAGGTGTTCTTCAATTCTCAAAAGTCATGTGCTTGAGGTCGCATCGGTTGAACCATACGTCAGAGTTCGTTGCAAAAATCAAATCCAGAAGGCACACACAGGTAACTTGATTCAGCAGGCTTCATTAACTTAGAATAGAATAACAGAGTTGGAAGGGACTTTGGAGGTCTTCTAGTCCAACCCACTGCCCAGGTAGAAAACCCTACACCACTTCAGACAAATGATTATCCAACATCTTCATAAAAATTTCCAGTGTTGGAGCATTTACAACTTCTGGAGGCAAGTTGTTCCATTGATTAATTGCTCTAAACTGTCAGGAAATTTCTCCTTAGTTCTAGGTTGTTTCTCTCCTTGATTAGTTTCCACCCATTGCTTCTTGTCCTACCCTCAGGTGCTTTGGAGAATAGCTTGACTCCCTCTTCTTTGTGGCAGCCCCTGAGATGTTGGAACACTGCTATCATGTCTCCCCTGGTCCTTCTCTTCATTAAACTAGACATACCCAGTTCCTGCAACCATTCTTCATATGTTTTAGCCTCCAGTCCCCGAATCATCTTTGTTGCTCTTCTCTGCACTCTTTATATACATAATAATACATGAAGTGAATTTACGATACCAACAGCAGATTTCTTCCAATCTGGTAGCAGTTACGGGCACAAAAAACACAAGCAGAGGAGAGAACAGCAGAGATGAGTTCAGCATCTAGTTTCAGTTTCAATTCTCAGCAGACAGAATAGGCCAAACTTGTCTGCAGCTTCAGAGCTCAGAGCTTAACACAGATAAAGAGGAGTTCCTCTATACAGGGCAATTAAGCTAAACCTAAGCCTTGCCCAGGCTCCAAGCTGTTTCAGCTCCCAAACAGCCCTCATTGGCTGACCTTGTTGCCATGTCCTATTCCAGTTCATGAATATTCTGACACCATACATAATCTGGAAAGCTCAATAGAATAGAATAGAATAGAATAGAATAGAATAGAATAGAATAGAATAGAATAGAATAGAATAGAATAGAATAGAATAGAATAGAATAGAATAGAATAGAACAGAACAGATATTGGAATGAAGAATAGAATAGAATAGAATAGAATAGAATAGAATAGAATAGAATAGAATAGAATAGAATAGAATAGAATAGAATAGAATAGAATAGAATTCTTTATTGGCCAAGTGTGATTGGACACACAAGAAATTTGTCTTGGTGCATCTGCTCTCAGTGTACATAAAAGAAAAGATACGTTCATCAAGAATCATAAGGTACAACACTTAATGATAGTCATAGGGTACAAATAAGCAATCAGGAAACAAATAGACCAAGATCTGAATAGCACCAGGACTAGAAGTTGAGGTGCAATCGTGAAAAAGATTCCTACATTTGTTTATGGGTCATCATCATCCCAAAATATCCCAAGCAAGCAAAGCAACGGCTTTTCTGTTAGTGATCAGGGAGTCCCAATTCATCCTACGTGTGTGTTCCATGCTCACCATTTACAGGATTTTGCACCACTCAAGCTAATTATTGGCTTACCTTCCATAGTAAGATATTTGCAAAAAGTCAAAATTATATGGTTTCTACTTAAGGTCATGGCTGTTTGTTTTAGAAATCAGATTTTGTGTGTGTGTGTTTGTGTATATTTTATTTCTTTTACTGTAAACCATGCTGAACATACTTAGAGGGCTGATGACCTCCAAAGAGAGGATTTATATTTTGATTACTGTAAAGGTTTAGTTTTTTAACGAGGCTAAAGGCATAAATTACTGAACAATTCTATGCTCTTGGGATTTTTCAAAGTCAAGAGTACTATTAAAGAAATAAGTGCTAGGATGGTCCTTTCATTACTGTCCTAACTTCGAACGATCCATAATTATCTATCTATCTATCTATCTATCTATCTATCTATCTATCTATCTATCTATCTATTTATCTATCTATCATATGGCGATGTTACAATTAGCCAGAAGGCCACAATTTTTTTTAATTTTTAATTTTATTTGATTTATATGGTGCCCTTCTCCAGAGACTCAGGGTGGCTTGCAATGCATTAAGCAATAGCCTTCATACTTTTGTATATTTATACAAAGTCAGCTTATTGCCCCCACAAACTGGGTCCTCATTTTGCCTACCTTAGAAAGGATGGAAGGCTGAGTCAACCTTGAGCCTGGTGAGATTTGAACTTACAGTAATTGCAGGCAGCTGATGCTAATCACAGTGCTTTAGTCTGCTGAGCCACCAGGCCCTTATGTACCAACAATGTTGGTACATACCATGTTTCCCCGAAAATAAGATCCTGTCTTATATTTTATTTTTGAACCCTGACATAAGCGCTTGGCCTTATTGCCATGCACTCAAAAGCCTGATTGGGCTTATTATCAGGGGATGTCTTATTTTGGGGGAAACAGGGTAGTAGTTATTTGGCTGCCAAAAAGTGCTTGTCCATTTAGTTTGTGCTAATACTCCAGGGGTGTCAAGCTCAATTTTATTGAGGGCCGCATCGGGGCTGTGTTTGACCTTGGGTGATGGGGGCAGAGTGGGCGTGGCCACGGTGGGCATGAACAGCTTGATGTCACTTGTGTCGGGGGCGTCTGTGGTGGCCCGAACGCTCTGCCAGTGAAAATGGGCTCCCAAGCTACATATTCAGCTGCGACGTTCTCTTGTTACCCTCTGCCAATGAAAACGGAGCTCGGAAGGGCTGCATGCAGGCCAGGCCTTTGCTCTTTCTTACAGACCAGATCTAAGTACCCCAGGGACCAGATCTGGGCCCCGGGCCTTGAGTTTGACATCCTGTCATACACTAACCAGGAGGCACCACAGGGGGAAAATTAGCTCCGGACTAGAAAGAAAAGCAGCATCCTATGTTGCTGACATACGGTGTCATCTGGGGTCTTCTCTAACCATCTATTGCACATCGCAGTCAGGCGTCACATTTGGGCAGGTCCAGTACCTTCAGGGGTCCGCTGCTGCATTTCCCACTGAAGTGCTACCTATTTATCTACTCGCATGTAACATGCTTTCAAACTGCTAGATGGGCACAAGCTGAGGCAAGTGATGGGAACTCACTCTGCCTTACGGTGCTAGGACTCAAACCTCCAGAGCTGAGTTCATATCCAGGGTCTTTAAGCCACTAAGCCACCATGCCTCCTTGAATGATCCATAAATAAATAAATAAATAGTCATAAGTTGAGGATTTCCCTTAGACAATCCTCTTCTCCAATAGAGCAAAACTTTATTTATGTGACTTGATGGCACATAATAAGTTAGAAAACCATCCAAATATGATTATTTAATTATCCTAATATGATTATTTATAATTTTATTAGAAGCATTGTGGCAGTGTATAGGTTAGAATGCAGCATTGCAGGCAAACTCTGCACACAGCCTTGGAGTTCAATCCTGATCGGCTCGAGGTTGACCCATTCTTCCATCCTTCCAAGGTCGGTAAAATGAGGACCCAGATTGTTGGGGGCAATATACTGACACAGTAAACTGCTTAGAGAGGGCTGTTAAAACATAGTAAAGCAATTTATAATTTCAAGCTCTATTGCTATTGCCCTTCCACCCATCCACCCATCTATCCATGATGCGCAGTGGTTAGAATGTGGTATTCCAGGCTAATTTGGCCAACTGCCAGCAGTTCAATTCTCTCCGGCTCAAGGTTGACTCAACTTTCCATCCTTCCGAGGTCGGTAAAATGAAGGCCTAGATTGTTGGGGGCAAAATGCCGACCCTGTAAATCACTTACAGAGGGCTCTAAAGCTCTATGGAGCAGTACATAAATACTATTGCTATTTCCACTTCCAAAGCGAACACAGAAGCAATCCTGAACATTTTCTAAAAAGACAGCCCATATATATTTTAAATGTATGTGCATAAAAGAAAAAAGAGATCCGCCATCGCCTACGTTATTCATCAAGAGAGCAAGCTTGCAAAGAAAAATGCGTACACCCTTAAATTCATATCCATCATGGACGGTACAGCTGAGCTACAACAGAATCTTTGATTCTTATGACTTTCGAAGAGCCAAACTGCCAGCCAGTTGCTATGTAATGTGTTCCCATAATGTACAAGACCTGCTTGTATATCTAAAATGTATGAAAATAATGAAACAATCTTTTCCCAGAACAATGGTGGAAGCTACCCAAAAATGTGTTCAGAGAGAAGGGCTGGAGTGGAGGAGTCCAAACAAAATATTAAAAGAATGAATCAGAATAAAATGCATAATATATGGGGTCATTTTTCTTTTCCTTTAAAATGAGAGATTGGGGCTTCTGGGGGAGGGATGTTGGGTGGGTGTGTTTTTTTCCTTCCCTGTTTGCACCTTCAAGAATGAGTGATGTGTGCAAATGAATCTTGGCCAGACTGCTTTTGGAGAGTGATAAAAAGAATTGCTGTGATTATAAGGTTAAGATCATTTCCATCCGGCCCCGTTTAGCAGTCTATGTTCAGAAGTGGCTTTATTGTTATTGTCATCAGAGTTTTGGCCGCATCATGTTCACCTTTGGGTTCTGTTTCCTGGTGTTTGGTGGCACGTCATTTTCAGATTTTATTCGCTTGGCTTTGAACTGAGCAAGACTTAGTGAAGAGTGTTGGTTCCCTTTCATTGCTTTGCTGGAAATTAAGTCCTCTTCAAATTCTAGAATAGAATAGAATAACAGAGTTGGAGATCATCTAGTCCAGGGGTCTGTAACCTTAAATACTCAAAGAGCCATTTGGACCCGTTTCCTACAGAAAAGAAAACACCGGGAGCCACAAAATCTGAGTAGGCATGCATGGCCAACTTGATGTCACTCACTTCTACCAGTCACATGACCCCCTAGCTACACCTACCCAGCCGGTCATTGGGGCAGAGAACCAGTTGTTAAAAAACACCAGGAACTACAAAATCCTTTTGACATATCTCTGTCTTCCCCCCTCCCTCCCTCTCCCCCCACCCTTTTTCCTCTCTCTCTCTGTATCTCTCTATGTCTCTCTCTCTCCCCCTCTCTCTGTATCTCTCTGTCTCTGGCTGCTTCTCCATCCCCCGTCGTCAGCCTTACCTTCAGCCCAGGTGAGGAGTGACTGGGAGGAGAGGGCGAGGGGTGGGACCAGCCAGTGGTGGCATCACCTGACAGGGAGTCACAGCAGAGGGGCCAAAGAGCCGCATGAGCCTCCGGAGCTGCAGATTGCTGATCCCTGATCTAGTCCAACATCCTTCTCAAGTAGGAGACCCTATACTATTTCTGACAGATGACTGTCCAGTCTTTTCTTGAAAGCCTCCAGTGATGAAGTTCTCACAACTTCCAAAGGCAACTTCTGTTCCATGGGTTGATTGCTCTCACTGTCAGAAAATTTCTCCTTTGTTTTAGGTTGACTCTCTCCTTGATAAGTTTCCATCCATTATTCCTTGTCTGGCTTTCGGGTGCCTTGGAAAATAGGTTGACCCTCCTCCTCTCTGTGGCAGCCCCTGAAATAGTAGAAGACTGCTATGCTGTCTCCCCTGGTCCTTCTCTTCACTAGATTAGCCATGTCCAATTCCTGTAACCGTTCTTCATATGTTTTAGCCTCCGGTCCCCTAATCATCCTGGTTGCTCTTCTCTGCGCTCTTTCTAGAGTCTCAACAACTTTTTTATGGTGTGGTGACCAAAACTGGATGCAATACTCTAGCTGTGGTCTTACTAAGTAGAAATGTGTACACGGCTAAAACATACCGTTTTGTTCCTGTTTCATTCGGTTCATAGGATTCATATTCACAATTTGGAGTCATCTTATTATAAGTACAGGTAGTCCTCGAGTTACGATCATGAGTAAGCCCAAAATTTCTGTTGCTTAGTGAGATGTTTGTTAAGTGAGTTTTGCCCCATTTTTCTTGACACAGTTGTTAAGTGAGTCCCTGTAGTTGTTAAGTTAGTAACAAGGTTGTTAAATGAATTTGGCTTCCCCGTTGACATTGCTTTTTCAGAAGGTCGCAAAAGGGAAGTTAATTTTAATTAAGGACTCAAGACTAAGTTCAAAGCTATTTTGCATCACAGGTTTTCAGGCAAAAAGACCAAGTGTGTAGACGAAGATAGAAAAGGAACAGAGTTTTGATACTGGTAAGGAAAAAGCATCCTGGATTGCAACGAAAGGGAATTAACAAATGTGCCAGGCAGTGGTGGGTTTCAAAAAAATTTACTACTGGTTCTCTAGGCGTGGCTTGGTGGGTGTGGCAGGAGAAGGATTCTGCAAAATCCCCATTTCCTCCCAATCAGCTAGGACTCGGGAGGCAGAGAATAGATGGGAACGGGGCCAGTCAGAATTTTTACTACTGGTTCTCCGAACTACTCTAAATTTCCGCTACCGGTTCTCCAGAACTGGTCAGAACCTGCTGAAACCCACCTCTGGTGCCAGGCACAGGAAGCTTCTGTGACTCACAGCTATCTCCTTGCTGCTAGCTTCCAATCACTGCTTGATGATACCCCCAAACTTATGGTCATGGGGGATTTCAACCTGCCATCTATTGGCGAGACGTCGGAAGTGGCTCGGGAGTTCATGACTTCCACTATGGCTATGGACCTGACCCAGGTAGTTCATGGCCCAACGCACACCGGGGGACACACTCTGGACTTGATTTTTGTCTCAGGTCAGTGGCTGAATGATCTAGATATAGGGGATGTAGTCATCGAACCCTTGTCATGGTCTGATCATTCACTCCTCCAACTGGACTTCTGTACCACTGGCCCTCGCCTCAGGGAGGCGGAACCGGTTAGGTGGTTCCACCCCAAGCGCCTGATGGATCCAGAGGGATTCCAGAGGGAGCTTAGGCCATTCCCTGAGGTTCTGGATCATGATTCGACCGAGGACCTGGTAACCGCCTGAGATAGGGCGGCTCTGGAGCCTTGGATCGTGTCGTGCCTTTGCGGCCTCTGACCCGGTGCCAATCCCATATGGCAACCTGGTTTTCTGAGACTTTTTTCTCTTGGTACCTTACCTTCATGTCTGTAGAGGTTCTCAGTCATCCAGATCATGGTTGTCCCAAAGCTGCCTTTTTTCAGGAGGCAACTGGACTTCCTTGTCCCCCCCCCTTCTTTTGACGATGTTTCGGTTCTCATCCAAGAAGCTTCTTTAGCTCTGAACATCTCTTCTTTTGAACATCTTCAAAGGAAAAAAAAAGAAAGTCTAGTTGCCTTCTGTGAAAAAGCAGCTTTGGGACAACCATGACCTGGATGACTGAGAATCTCCACAGTCTTTTAGCTATACAATTTGGGATGCACACTCTTGGAATGGTGTGGGATAGTGGTGGGCTGCTATTGGTTCGCACTAGTAGTAGCTAGCTTCTACTTTTAACCAGGATTTATTTATCAAGCTATAGTGATGCGGTGGTTCAGTGGCTAGGACACTAAGATGCTGAGCTTGTCAATTGAAAGGTCAGCAGTTCAGCGGTTCAAATCCCAAGTGCCGCATAATGGGGTCAGCTCCCATTACTTGTCCCAGCTTCTGCCAACCTAGCAGATCGAAAGCACATAAAAAATGCAAGTAGAAAAATAGGGACCGTCTTTGGTGGGAAGGTAACAGTGTTCCATGCACCTTTGGCGTTGAGTCATGCCGGCCACATGACCACAGAGACGTCTTTGGACAGCGCTGGCTCTTTGGCTTTGAAACAGAGATGAACACCGCCCCCTAGAGTTGGGAACGACTAGCACATATGTGCAAGGGGAACCTTTACCTTTATCTTATTTAGCCACTAGGAATGGCACAAGGTATTTCAATGGCATTGTGATTCAACAGGATGAGACAATCACAAGAGTTATAAATAATGGTCAGCCTCCATCTCATCTTTTAACCTCTGGCTTTCTGTATTTTTTTTAAAAAAATCTGCATTAAATATCTTCTTTGAATTAGCTGGCCTTCAGCCCAGAAATCTATGTGACGCCTGGGATATTTTATTTATTTATTAAGAATATTTATACGATTACCCAATTCAAACAATCTGACTGTGGGCAGTGTAGGAACTCCTTAAACAAAAATACAAAAGAAAAATAATGCATCCCACTAACACATTGTATTGCTTTTAAAAGACGATCTGGTCTAAAAATATACTAAATCTCTCCAACAGAGGAACGTGGCTTATTTGAATCTGAGCATTTGGAGAAGAGACAAGACTTAACTGCCTTTCTTGAGGTCTGCGGGGTTTGTCAATGAGACATCAGGGGAGAAATGTTTCCAAAGGACAGGGAATGCCACTAAGAAGACATGCCTCCTGGCTCCTACAAGATGGATTTGGTTTAAAGGTAAAGGCAAAGGTTCCCCTTGCACAGATGTGCTAGTCGTACCCGACTCTAGGGGGCAGTGCTCATCTCCATTTCAAAGCCGAAGAGCCAGCGCTGTCCAAAGACGTCTCCGTGGTCATGTGGCTGGCATGACTCAATGGCAAAGGCGCACGGAACGCTGTTCCCTTCCCACCAAAGGTGATCCCTATTTTTCCAGTTGCATTTTTTACGGGCTTTCGAACTGCTAGGTTGGCAGAAGCTGGGACAGGTAACAGGAGCTCACTCTATTACACAGCACTAGGGATTCGAACTGCTGAACTGCAACCGTTCTTCATATGTTTTAGCCTCCAGTCCCTTAATCATCTTTGTTGCTCTTCTCTGCACTCCTTCTAGAATAGGTTGACTCTACAGGTGCTATTTATTTATTGGTTCAATTTATTGGTTCAATTTATATGCCGCCCTTCTCCGGAGACTCAGGGCGGCTTACAATGCATTAAGCAATAGCCTTCATACTTTTGTAAATACCTGCTTAGTAGGGCTTTCGCCCCCCCCCCCCAAGCAGTGTTCTTTTTTATACAAAGTCAGCTTATTGCCCCACAATCTGGGTCCTCATTTTACCTATCTCGAAAGGATGGAAGGCTGAGTCAATCTTGAGCAGGTTCTGACAGGTTCTGGAGAACCGGTAGTGGAAATTTTGAGTAGTTTGGAGAACTGGCAAATACCACCTCTGGCTGGCCCCAGGGTGGGATGGGAATGGAGATTTTGCAGTATCCTTTCCTGCCACGCCCACCAAGCCACGCCCACAGAACCGGTAGTAAAAAAAATTGAATTGCACCACTGGTTGACTCCCTTTTCTTTGTGGCAGATATTGGAAGACTCCTGTCATGTCAACTCCAGTCCTTCTCAGTAAACTTGACGTACCCAATTACTACAACCGTTCTTCATCTGTTTTAGCCTCTAGTCCCTTAGTACAAGGACCCAGAGTATGTTTCTCTCTTGGAATATGTTGGACAGAAGACAGCCCTGCAACAGGCCAATCCTATGCCATGAACAGCATGATAGGTAGTCCTGAACTTACAAATAGTTGCTCAGCAACTAATTCAACTTGTAGTTGAATTTCAATTTGTAGTTTGGGCTACAAATTGAAATTCTGATGGTTGTCCTCTCTTCCCACAATCACATAACCACACTTCAGGCCCTTGGCATCCAGACTACATTCACAGCCGCTGGCAGCTTCCTATGATCACATGATCACGTTTTACCATAGTTTTGCCGAAAACTTGTATTTAATTCAGGTTTTCATCAAAATGGTACCCATAGAGAACCATTGGTGACCTCAGCAATTTGTTTCACGACCACCACAAAAACGGTAGCACAGTTGGGTCGATCATGTGACCGACTTGCTTTAGGACAAGCTACACCTGTGATGGTGCAAACTCTGTTATGGCCGTAACTCAAGGACCACTTGTACAGGTGGTAACTAGTGCCTTGGATTGGACCCGGAAGCCTATACAAAGCCATTGCAAGTGTGAAGTAGAAATGTTATACAGGCGTAATAAGAAATTTACACAACTGCCCATTTGTCTGGTCTGACTGAACCCTCAGGACCAAAACTAAGCAAAGTTGGTATGAACAAAACTTTGTGCAACTGACTTGACCTGGAGTTTAACCCAATGGAAGGCAACTGTCCTGATCCTGATGGAATTTGGCTCTTGGCATCTCAAGTCCTAAGAGAGGGAATTAAGCTACATAAACCAGACTGGCTTCAGTCTGACATGCTTCAAGAACCTGAAACGAGGGGATATTTCCCAGAACTATTCCTTACAGCGTAAGGGACTTTAGACAAAGAAAAGAATGTACATTATCAAAATTCATGGAGCTAAAACAATAAATCCTCTCTCCGCCTCCTAAGCCCAGAAGTCCACAGCTCCCTTTATCCCCACTTCAACAGGCATTTGATGAAACATGGCAGCAGCATCTGAAACAAGCAGCCTGAAAAACCACAGTTTTGCCACCTGGACCACAGAGCAGAAAGCATGGGAGGTGTAATGGCATGTAGGAATGATCTTGGGAGAGGCGGGAAGGGGGAAAGAGAAGGCGGAGGGGGGGAGAGGGAAATAGAGAGAGAGGGAGAGAGGGGGAGAGAAGGAGAGGGAGAGGGAGACAGGGGGAGAGAGGAAGAGAGGAAGAGGGAGGGAGAGAGGGAGAGGGAGAGAAGGGGAGAGAGGAAGAGAGGAAGAGGGAGGGATGAAGACAGAGAAAGAGAGGGAGAGAGGGGGAGAGAAAGGGAGGAAGAGGAAGAGGAAGGGAGAGAGGAAGAGAGAGGGAACAAGAGGGAGGGGGGAAGGAAGAGAGGGAGAGGGAGAGAGAAAGAGGGAAGGAGGAAGAAAGAGGAAGAGAGGGAAAGAGGGAGAGAGAGGGAGAAAGAGAGGGAGGGAGAGGAAGGGAGAAAGGAAGAGAGGAAGAGAGAGGGAGGAAGAGAGGGAGAAAGAGGGGGAAGGAGGGGGAAAGAGGAAAAGAGAAAGGGAAAGGAAGGGAGGGAGGGAGGGGGAGAAGGAAGAGAGTGAGGGGAGAGAGGGAGAGATGAGAGAGGGAGAGATGAGAGAGGGAAGAAAAGATTGAGGGAGAGGGAGGGAGAGATGACGAGATGAAGAGAGAGGGAGAGAAGGAGAGAGAGGGAGGGGGAGAAGGAAGATACGGAGGGGGGAGAGGGAGAGAGGAAGAGAGAGGGAGGAGGAGGAAAAGAGGGAGAAAAAGAGGGAGGGAGAGATGTTGCCTCCGTTGTAAAGAGAACTTGGTGTCAGCCTTCTCAGGTAGACCAGACAGAAAACACAACCGGATGAACTGAACTGACTTGATTGAAAGGTTACAGCAACAAAATCTGAACATAGGAGCCTCCTGCAACTCTCTTTGACTCATCCCAAGAGTTTTGGATGACCCTGCTGGGAACTATCCAGGTCCGTATTCCATTCGGAGCTATATTTGTCTCTTCTCTGATGCCTCGGGAAAGAAGTCGTTTGACCGCGGACAACCACGTTTTCTCCTTTCCCATTTCCCTTCACAAAGCCCATCTAATGAAAGCCAAGTGTGCTGGACTTAGTTGTAAGTCAAGAACTTTCTCATGGGAAGCAGGAGTTGGCTTCAGTAAAAATGGTCCACAGCTCCAAGATAGCCTTCCTTTGTTTATTATTCTGAATCTTCATGTGTGTTTTAAATCTCACCAATGTTTCTCCAATCCCCTTTCTTTTGTGCACGTACAGTATCTAGATACACAGGAGAGCTAACATTTTTGATGCCTTGTATATTGAAAGGGATACAGATTTTTATTAGCCCATAGTATTAATGATTGAGCCTTGGCCAAGTTCTCTATATTTCTTGGTTGGGTTCCAAATTCTAAATGACTTAGAGAAGGCTTCCTGGTCCTGAAACAACATCCCAAATTATTAGCACAATAAAGCAATTGTTGGGTGACTTGTATCATGTGATGGGTATCCCCATCTTTCTGTTTGACTTGAGAAGGTGTATATTTAGGGTCTTTAGTTAGTTAGTTAGTTTGTCAAACATGTGAAAGATAATAGGTATAACAGAGGTGGGTTTGAGCAGGTTCTGACCAGTTCTGGAGAACTGGTAGTGGAAATTTTGAGTAGTTTGGAGAACCAGTAAATACCACCTCTGACTGACCCCGCTCCCATCTATTCTCTGCCTCCCGAGTTCCAGCTGATTGGGAGAAAATGGGGATTTTGCAGTAACCTTCCCCTGGAGTGGGGAGGGAATGGAGATTTTACAGTATCCTTCCCCTTCCACGCCCACCAAGCTATGCCACGCCCACCAAGCCACACCCACAGAACCAATAATTTAAAAAAATTTGAAACCCACCACTGAGGTATAAGTATAAACATGGACATGAACACAGGAAATGAGTACAAATAAATGGGGACAGTAAGATTGGGACAGTAGGCACACTGGTGCGCTTATGCACGCCCACTTTACGGACCTCTTAGGAATCGGGTGAGGTCCACGGTAGACAGTTTAAGGTTGAAGCTGTGAGGGGTTTGAGGATGTAACAATGGAGTCAGGTAGAACATTCCCGGCATTGACCACTCTGTTGCTGAAATTGTATTTTCTGCAATCAAGTTTGGAGCGGTTTTCCTTGAGTTTGTTGACCAGTTGTTTGACCATGTATTATTGAGGTTGAAGCTGAAGTAGTCGTTGATAGGTAGGATATTGTAGCAGACAATTTTGTGTACTATGCTTAGATCTGACTGTAGGCGGCGTAGTTCCAGGTTGTCCTAGGCCAAAATATCAAGCCTGGTGGCACCTCGAGTTCACCTCGGTGCCTGTAGTATCTCCAAACTAATTGATTAGAAAGATTGATTATTACTGGAAGCTGATTCACTATAGAAAGTTGACCTGTTCTTAAGGACAAGCATTTGATCTGTGGAAGGATTAATGATAGTGTAGCAATCCCAAAGGTGCTTCTTTTTTTTCAAAAGGCAACTGGATTTTCTTTCCTTTTCCTTGAAGATGTTTCACTTCTCGTCCAAGAAGCTTTTCTTCAGAACTGAAGAACAGAACTTCTTGGATGAAAAGCGAAACGTCTTCAAAGAAAAAGCAAGGAAGTCCATTTGGCTTTTGAAAAAAAAGCACCTTTGAGACAATCATGACCTGGATGACTGAGAATCTCCACAGGGGAGCAATTTTTATAGCTACAATTGAAAGGAGATTTAGTTCAGGAAGTACATGAGAAAAATAGACAAAACGTAACTCTTTCTTATGGTCTCTAAACTCAACTGTAATTTTAGAAAAACATTGCCAGCCCAGATGAGATAGTCAGAGGTGGGTTTCAGCAGGTTCTGACCAGTTCTGGAGAACCGGTAGTGGAAATTTTGAGTAGTTTGGAGAACCAGCAAATACTACTTCTGACTGGCCCCGCCCCCATCTATTCTCTGCCTCCCGAGTCCCAGCTGATAGGACGGAAATGGGGATTTTGCAGTATCCTTCCCCTGCAATGCCCACCAAGCCATGCCCACCAAGCCACACTATGCCCACCAAGCCACGCCCACCAAGCCACACTACGCTCACCATGCCACGCCCACAGAACCGGTAGTAAAAAAGTACCAAGAGCCTTGGTGGTGCAGCAGACTAAAGTGCTGTTAACTAGCACCAGCTGCCTGCAATTACTGCAAGTTCGAATCTCACCAGGCTCAAGGTTGACTCAGCCTTCCATCCTTTCGAGGTAGGTAAAATGAGGACCCGGATTGTGGGGGCAATAAACTGACTTTGTATAAAAAAGAACACCGCTTGTGGGGGGGGGGAGCGAAAGTCCTACTAAGCAGGTATATACAAAAGTATGAAGGCTATTGCTTAACACACTGTAAGCCGCCCTAAGTCTCCGGAGAAGGGCGGCATATAAATTGAACTAATAAATAAATAAATAAATAAATAAATAAATAAATAAATAAATAAATAAATAAATAAATAAATAAATAAATAAATAAATAAATAAATAAATAAATAAATAAATAAATAAATAAATAAATAAATAAATAAATAAATAAATAAATAAATAAATAAATAAATAAATAAATAAATAAATAAATAAATAAATAAATGAATGAATGAATCCCACCACTGGAGATAGTCAATTGTGTAAATATGTCTCCAATAATCCCAATGTCTTGGTTGGAATCTCTCCCATACAACTCTTTCAGATCATTTGTTTATAACAAAAAATAAGTTTCGTTATAAGATAAAAATATATATAGAAGAAATAAAAGTTAAAAACACAAGGAAAAGAAAGAGAAAACTGGAAAGAAAGTGGGAAAAGGTAACAGCTTCTGACTCTCTTCAATGCAGGAGATTACAAGAATAAATCCGTATCAAACTTTTGTGTACTATTCACAATGCTTGAAGCCGTTGTTATGATTAGAAAAAATCATTCTAATCATCCAAACCTAAAATCAAAGCAGATTACAAAGCTAATACAACACCAACCTTTTTGCTTTACAGTTCACAGCATTTCAGGCCATTTGCAAAATCCTTCTCTTCGTCAAAATCCAAAGTCAACGTTTTATTGTTTTCATTTTTTGAAAACAACCACTGTTTCAAAGCCAAGTGAGAAGTTACGAAGGCTGTATAGAGATTCAAAGGTGTGTATCTCAAAATGCAAATATCAACACCTCTTCTCCATCTTGCATAAATAACACCAATTCCAAAATACCATTAAAATTCTGAACAAATATTAGCGCAGCCTGAGAATGAAGTCGGACGAACATTTCCAGGAAACTGGAGAGTAAAGTTAAGGCCATGGCGCTATCTAACTGTTGTTTCTGCTTATTCTCCTCCTTTGTTAGACTTGACTAATATCCCAGCCTGCTGTTACAATAGATTTACATTCTGTTTTGATGAGAGCAGCAAGTACTGGTGATATAATTTGTAAGGTCTGTTTATTAACTAATGAATGTAAATTTTAGAGTTATCAATTCTTTGGCACATAAAGATAAAGGTTCCCCTCACACATATGTGCTAGTCGTTCCTGACTCTAGGGGGTGGTGCTCATCTCCGTTTCAAAGCTGAAGAGATAGCACTGTCCAAAGACATCTCCGTGGTCATGTGGCTGGCATGACTCAACACCAAAGGCGCACGGAACGCTGTTACCTTCCCAACAAAAGGTAGGTCCCTATTTTTCTACTTGCATTTTTTTACGTGCTTTCGAACTGCTAGGTTGGCAGAAGCTGGGACAAGTCACGGGAGCTCACCCCGTTATGCAGCACTCGATTCGAACCGCTGAACTGCCGACCTTTTGATCGACAAGCTCAGCATCTTAGCCACTGAGCCACTGTGTCCCTCCTTTGTTAGACTTGATTAATATCCCAGCCTGCTGCTACAGAAGATTTACATTCTGTTTTGATGAGAGCAGCAAGTATTTGTGATATAATTCGTAATGTCTGTTTATTAACTAATGAATATACATTTTAGAGTTATCTAATCTTTGGCACATAACTAAACTGCAGAATACTTCCTTTTGCTAGCTGAACATGAACTCTCTTATAAGCTAAGCATGATTTCTTTTCTTTTCTCTCCCTCCCACTGAATAATTATCTTTGACCCAGTAGGGCTACCAGTGGCTGTCAAGAGAGAATAGGTCACTTAAAAGTATAAAATAATCCCAAGCAAACTTTCAAGTATACAAAATTGCTTCTTAATGGCTATTTATACATCTGTTGCTATGCATCTTTCTCTCTCTATCTGCGTTAACCGAACAGGATGGGGATTTTGATTTAAGCTGGAAGCATGTGTTGGGCAGCTGTCCCCCTGATGTGGTAGAATTTCTGGATCCAAAAGCTAGGGTGGTCCTTCTCTGCAGGCTTAAAGTCTGAATGAAACCACCCACCACCCAAACTCTAAATTTAAAAAGAAAATCACAGGGTCCATTAAAGAAGATGGCATGTCCATTAAACGAGACCTAATGAGCTATTTTGGATGACCCTGTAAAAGTTGCTCCTATCTGGGGGTCATAGGAAATATGTAAATCTTAGAACATGGTCATTTAGCCAGAAAAGCTTTGGAAGCCTATTATGACAACTCTCCGGGGAGAAGCTAATCTTTTGGTAAACACGCCATGTGTCTTTCCACATGGCACTTAACTGATGGTCAGAGAGAAAAGAAACCTTGGAATGTCCTGTTCGAATCCACATTCCATGCAGAATGAGATACCAGGCCAATCTGACGGTGTGTTCATCCAGCAAAATGCCTCAGGTCTTTTTCCAGTAATCCTTAATTTTTTTCTAACTACGTGGAGACTTCCGCAGCCAAAATTCTGCCAAGGCAACTCAGGGTTATGCTTGCTCCAAATGGATGGCCCCTTAATTGAGACAGGCAGACAAGCTGGAGAAATTCCCTAACCTGCTACAGTGCTAAAGGTGTTTTTCCATGCCCTGACGATATGTAATGTGTTATGGTTATGGAAGATGGAAAGATCCAGTTGCCATTTTTGAAACCCCCAAAGGTCCTAGTTCTAAATACGGTTTCTTATAACGAGACAAATTGAGCTCTCCATGTGGAGACAAAATATTCAATGTCTCTAGAAGGGCTCTCAACTGTCTCTAATTATGGTAGAAATATACCTGGCAGCATTATGTAGATTAGAATGGAATGGAATGGAATAGGAGTAGAGTAGAGTAGAGTAGAGTAGAGTAGAGTAGAGTAGAGTAGAGTAGAGTAGAGTAGAGTAGAGTAGAGTAGGAGCAGGAGCAGGAGCAGGAGCAGAACAGAACAGAACAGAACAGAACAGAACAGAACAGAACAGGAAGGGACCTTGGAAGTCTTCTAGTCCAATCCTTTGCTGAAGCAGGAGACCCTATAACTTTTCAGACAAGTGACTGTCCAGTCTCTTCTTAAAAACCTCCAGCAATGAAGCACTCACAACTGAAGGCAAGCTGTTCAACTGTTTAATTGTTCTCACTGTTAGGAAGTTTCTCCTTAATTTCAGGTTGCTTCTCTCCTTTGATTAGTTTCCACCCATTATTTCGTGCCTTCTGGTGCTTTGCAAAATAAGTTGACCTCCTCTTCTTTGTAGCAGCCCCTCAAGTATACTGGAAGACTGCTATCATGTCACTCCTTGTCCTTCTTTTTTCTAGAGTAGCCAAACACAAATCCTGCTACTGTTCTTCACATGTTTTAGTCTCCAGGCCTTTAGTCATCCTTGTGGCTCTTCTCTGCAGTTTTTCTAAAAGCCCAACATCATTTTTACAGTGTGGTGACCAAAACTGGATGCAGTATTCTCACCATCTGATTCCCCGACCTGTCTAAGGCAGCCTAATGATGCCCTTAGTTATACATTAAAATAATGACGCCCCCTCCCCTGTTTTAACTGTCTGATGTTCCTCACAAGCTGTGCTAGTCAGATGACCCCAAGAGTTGACTTGAGCTCAGATCCCCTTATCCTCCTTTTCTTCCAGGGCCATCCTTTTTTAGGTAGTGGAAATCAGTGGTGGGATTTAGCTGGTTCAGGCTGGTTTGGGCAAACTGGTTGTTAAATTGCTGACTGGCCCCGCCCCGCCCCGCCCCTTCCCGCCCTGCTCCTTCCCACCCTGCCCCTTCCTGGACTCCCTACACGCCCTGTTTTGGCTCCTACTAGGCCCAAAACAGGGTACAGGGATTGCGGCGGGGCCCCTCCCATGCCCTGTTTTCGCTCCCAGAAGCCTGCAGCGAGGCCTACATGGCCCAAAATGGGGTGTGAGGGGGGGCTGCAGCCTGTTTTTGCTCTGGGGGAGGATGCAGGAGGCAGAGTGCTGCCTGTCACACCCCCTGGCCACGCCGACCATGTCCATGCCCACCCAGCTGGTCATTAGGGCAGAGAACCGGTTGTTAAATTATTTGAATCCCACCACTGGTGGAAGTATTCAACTCTTGGAAATCAGGCTGTTCTCTTGTATACTCCAGATCTGCAAATCCATCTTTAGCTTGGAGATCTACATCACTCTGAACACCAGTAGCCAGCAGAGAGGGTAGGGACCAGTGGTGGGATTCAAGTAATTTAACAACCAGTTCTCTGCTCTAATGATTCCTTCCAACAACCAGTTTGCCAAACTGCTCAGAAAGTTAACAACCAGTTCTCCCAAAGGGATGAGAACTGGCTGAATCCCAGCACTGGTAGGGACTTGTAGAATGAAGTGACAGAGAGAGAGACTGTTGGCTCCTTTTCTGTTACTTCACACAACAGCTGACCCTTCCCAGCTGCTGGTTGTGTTTCTTCCGGATGTGGGCTTATCGCTATTTGATAATCTATCACTATTTTAAATAATGCAAAACCCATATCCTTGTTAGACTCCCTTTGAAGATATCTGTGCAGGTAATGGAATGCATGGGTGATCGTGAAAAGACGGGGAAAGAGATGGTGCCCAGGAAGCAATCAAGATAAAAGGGGCAGGAGCCCCCAGTTGCTTAAAGATCAGTGAAAGAAACTTAGAAAGAGTTTATGATGAGCCACTGTGGCGTAATGCAGTGATGGGATTCAAAATTTTTTACTGTTGGTTCTGTGGGTGTGTCTCTTTGTGGGAGTGTCTTGGTGGGTGTGGCATTTTTACAGCAAAACCCCCATTTCCTCCTGATCAGTTGGGACTCAGGAGGCAGAGAATAGATGGGGGCGGGGCCAGTCGGAGGTGATATTTACTGATTCTCCAAACTATTCAAAATTTCCGCTACCGGTTCTCCAGAACTGGTCAGAACCTGCTGAATACCACTTCTGGCGCAGTGATTAGAGTGCAGTACTGCAGGCTACTTCTGCTGATCAATGGCTGCCAGCAGTTTGGCAGATCGATTCTCACCAGGCTCAAGGTTGACTCAGCCTTCCATCTTTCCAAGGTCAGTAAAATGAGGACCCAGATTGTTGGAGGCAAGAGGCTGACTCTGTAAACCACTTACAGAGGGCTGTAAATCACTGTGAAGTGGTATATAAGTGCTATTATACTTCCAGATTTACAGAATTGCTGTTAACCCTCCCAGATAAACCAGGTGGGAAACATGGCTAGATGAGCTAAATCTGCTTTATTCTAAAGCCTTAAAATAAACACTAACATAACCTTGCAAGTTTGAAAGTAGAAACTTCTCACCCACCACCTTAAATGGCTTGCTCCGTTAAGGTGAGTCCTTGTTAAGGGTTCTTTCTCTGGCCATTAAGAAACTACAGGCTCAGACTCCTCTTATCTGATTGTTTCCTAAGCAGTTGATTGTTCCATTATTTCTTCCTTTCCTTCAACATCACCCACTGCATTCCATTCCATTGCAAAACCCTTGAGCCAAACCAGAAAGGTTTTGACAGATGGCCAAACCTGTCAATCTAGCCTTTTGTCAAAACTCCATTCTTCTACCAGTCCAAATTCTACTTTAAGGCAAATCATTGGTGAATGTTTTCTAACTTGTATTCAGTGATGGGCTGCTGCTAGCTCGGACTGGTTCAGACGAACTGGTAGTTCTGACAATCAGCTGGCTCCACCCACCCGCCACTGCCCTATCCTGTCCTTTATTTCCTTCTTTCTGGCTCAGCTGATTCGCACAGCACAGCTGATTTCCGCCCCTCCGCTGTTCTACTTACCAGGGCTGCCTTAGAAGGTAAGCAGCTGAGCTTCAAATTGCTATATTTTGAACACTGCACACAAATGCATTAGGCGCGCGCGTGTGTGAAGCCCACACTCACAGAACCGGTTGTTAAGCTGATTGCAGCCGACCACTGCTTGTATTGTTATTTAATAGTTGGTAGGGAAACAAAGCCAGACCTCTTTCTTAATGTGCACCATGCATTATAAATAAAGACAGCAGGAAGTCATGCCAACACTGATTTTTCCTGGCTTAAGAATTTGTGGTAGCAGGGTGAAATCAAGCAGGTTCTGATAGGTTCTGGAGAACCGGTAGTGAAAATTTTGAGCAGTTCAGGGAACCAGCAAATACCACCTCTGGCTGATGCCAGAGTGGGGGGGGAATGGGGATTTTTCAATATCCTTCCCCCAGGAGTGGGGGGGGAATGGGGATTTTGCAGTATCCTTCCCCCAGGAGTGAGGAGGGAATGGGGATTTTGCAATATCCTTCCCCCAGGAGTGGGGAAGGAATGGGGATTTTGCAGTATCCTTCCCCCAGGAGTGGGGAGGGAATGGGGATTTTGCAGTATCCTTCCCCCAGCAGTGGGGAGGGAAGGGAAATTTTGCAGTATCCTTCCCTTGCCACGCCCACCAAGCCACACCACGCCCTTCAAGCCACGCCCACAGAACCGGTAGTAAAAAAAAAATGGATTTCACCACTGGGTGATAACCATGAGAAAAAGTTAACTCCACCTGGACCAACTCTGTTTTGAGGTAACCCAGCAGGTCCCAAATCTGGATAAAGTGATAAGGGCTGGGCGCAGGATTAGCACCCCTATCCTGCACTGAAAACTGAAAAACCAGTTGAAGAAACAACAAGCAAAGTGAAAGTCCATTGTATCTTTTTTTTTTTTTTTTTTTTGTAATGTGGCTAGTTGGCCATATGCTTAACGACCAACATCCAAATATTGCATTATGTTGGATTCCTAGTGGAGGAAAAAGGAAATGAGGTCATCATTGGAAAACTTGGCACCAAACACTTAAGGAAGATATGGAGATTATTAATGTCTCTTGGGATGAAGTCAAAAATGCTATGAATGATTGAAATTGCTGGAAAACACTTGCTGCTCTGCACAGGACCTGATGATGAGGATGATGATGATGATGATGATGATGATGATGGAGAAAAGGTCCTCTTTTTCTATCTACAGGGTGAAGACTTTGCCATCCTAGCATATTGAAAAGCATCTCTTCTACACCCTTCCCAGCTAGACATTATAACAGTATATTTAGCCTTAGCAATTGTGAACGAAGAGATGATCTTCTCTTTAGGTGGCAGAGCTTTCAAGCAGGACCTCTCTCAAATCCTACTGATTCTGAGTACTACTTGGAGTGTACTTTAATGGGTCTGGCAGGGAGGAGATCTGCTGTGCTTCAATAAATAAAGATGATTTCTAGCTGGTTGACCTGTCTGCAAAGCCCCATCTGGTTCATGTTATAAGAGACCCCACCCCCAGAAACATTTGTGAACAGAAGTCGACCAAATGCTCTCTTCTGCACAGCATGAATATAGAATAGAAAATAGAATAGAGTAGGGTAGGGTAGGGTAGGGTAGGGTAGGGTAGGGTAGAGTAGAATAGAGTAGAGTAGAGTAGAGCAGAGTAGAGTAAAAGAATAGAATAGAATAGAATAGAATAGAATAGAATAGAATAGAATAGAATAGAATAGAATAGAATAGAATAGAATAGAATAGAATAGAATAGAATAGAATAGGAGATTCTTACAGATTAACAGAGTAGGAAGGGATCTTGTAGGTCATCTAGTCCAAGCCCCTGCCCAAGCAGGAAACCCCACACCATTTCTGACAAATGGCAGTCCAATCTCTTCTTGAAAGCTTCCACTGATGAAGCTCCCACAACTTCCAAAGGCAACTTCTGTTCCGTCGGTTGATTGTTCTCACTGTCAGAAAAGTTCTCATTTCCAGGTTGAATCTCTCCTTCTTCAGTTTCTATCCATTATTTCTTGTCTGGCCTTCAGGTGCTTTGGAGAATAGCTTGACCCCTTTGGCAGCCCCTCAAATATTTGAAGACTGCTATCATGTCTCCCTTGGTCTTTCTCTTCACCAGACTAGCCAGACCCAGTTCCCATAAGCCTTCTTTGTATGTTTTGGAATAGAATAGAATAGAATAGAATAGAATAGAATAGAATAGAATAGAATAGAATAGAATAGAATAGAATAGAATAGAATAGAATAGAATAGAATAGAATAGAATAGAATTTTTGTCACTTTACATGTACACTAATCAGCATACATTAAAATGAAATTTCATTGCATTCAGCTCTCAAAAAATAATCATTATGCATATACCCAGATACACACACATATATAACATAGAGAAGCATCACAGTCTAATTCCAATGTGTACATACCCTGTTTACCCCCAAATAAGACATCTCCTGATAATAAGCCCAATCGGGCTTTTGAGTGCATGGCAATAAGGCCAAGCGCTTATTTCAGGGTTCAAAAAAAATATAAGACAGGATCTTATTTTTGGGGAAACACCGTATGTACATGGCAAAAAAGAAAAAAAAAAGAAGAAGAATCCTGCGAGTTTACAAGACAGATAGCATCAGGAACAAAGCTATTACAGAATTAATAGAGAGACTGCCATTTTTTTTCTATTTTCAAGAAAAATACTGACGTGGACCACCTAATAATTTTTTAGCAATTGATTAGATGTATTTATTTAAAAAAGAAAAGGAAAAATACCCTTAATACATAGCTATAAACTACAGCCTGTGAATTTAGTATTTGGGCTAGTCAATTCTAAATAAGCATCTTTGTCCGGTCCATTTCTCCGAGGTATTGTTGTTGGCAAGGAGTCTGAGGAGGCCTCCCGATCATAACTTGACAAAAGCAAGAACGAGAGAAAATTGTTCTCATCTGAATAAACAGAACAATGTATCTGCTAATGGTAATAACTTCCCAGATAAGAATTCAAGCTCATGGTTATTTTCAACCAGCAAATCAGATTTGCCCCAGTAGAACGTCCTGGTGACATCTTGATTTTTTTTCTAGCCTTAAATCATGATGGGGATTATGAACTATTAGTCATTAGCTCTCCTTCATTATCTCAATAATTTATCATTAATCTGGTTGTTCCTCCTCTAGAAAGTCTGGTTGTTCCTCCTCTAGAAAGAGTGCAGAGAAGAGCAACAAAGATGATTAGGGGACTGGAGGCTAAAACATATGAAGAATGGTTGCTGGAACAGGATATGTCTAGTTTAATGAAAAGAAGGACTGGGGAGACATGATAGCAGTGTTCCAGTATCTCAGGGTTGCCACAAAGAAGAGGGAGTCAAGCTATTCTCCAAGGCACCTGAGGGCAGGACAAGAAGCAATGGGTGAAGACTAATCAAGGAGAGAAGCAATTTAGAACTAAGAAGAAATTTCCTGACAGTTAGAACAATTAATAAGTGGAACAATTTGCCTCCAGAAGTTGTGAATGCCCCAACACTGGAAATTTTTAAGAAGATGTTGGATAACCATTTGTCTGAAGTGGTGTAGGGTTTCCTGCCTTGGCAAGGGGTTGGACTAGAAGACCTCCAAGGTCCCTTCCAGCTCTGTTATTCTATTCTATTCTATTCTATTCTATTCTATTCTATTCTATTCTATTCTATTCTATTCTATTCTATTCTATTCTATTCTATAGCTCTCTTCAACCCTTTCCATTTCTGGTCTCCAAGTTTCATAACTTGATCCTATGTCTTACTCATTGCCTATATCACTAATAGGAAGCCACTAGTCCTCCAGATATTGCAGTAGTACAATTCCTACTCACCCCATACCAATGTCCAGTGAGGTGGAGGTGCCTGGAGATGTGGCTCACTAATATCTTCTCTTGGCCTATTTGTATAATCCTTATAAAACATCCTACTTTGGCTCGCATCATGTTCTATCTTTGAGATGGCTCCTTGAAGCTCTGCCCTTCTATCTCAACTAATTCTCCCACTTCTATAGATCAGGAGTTCTTAAACTGTGGTCCATGAACCTGGATAGGAGGGAAGGGAAAATCACAACCTTATTTTCACTATCCTCTAATTGAATTTAGTTTTTTCTTCAGTAATGTAGGACTCCAAAAAACGTTTCACTTCAATCAATTCAATAAATCCCACTATTATTTGGTCAACAAATAAAGAATTCTAATTCTAATCTAAAATTATTATACTCTTAAACCGGATATCGTTATTCCTTGAATGGATGAATAAAGAAGCACACTAATTTTTTATATTTTGATAACATTTAGCGTTTAGCTATCGAATAAGCATTTGAGTCAAATTGGTCTCCTTTGTGGTACAGTCTCTATCTATAATTTTATGCTTTCGAAGACATTTTCTTGAGAAAAAGCCCATTTGTCTCACCAGGCTTTCAAAGGAGTTTATGGCCCCCCAAAATTAAGAACCTCTGCTCTAAAGACTTGCATTTCCTGACTGTTGAACTCTTGATATCCAGCACTGACAATATTAATTCAACTCCTTTTGTCTGTAGTTTTATGAGGCATTCTCCTTTCTCCCTCACTCCCTCTTTCCCTCCCTCCTTCCTAAGTTTTCCTACCACCATCCCCCCCTCTTTTTAATGGAATACTTGGGCCAAGTGGGAGATTCCTGTCATATGTGTTAATTCTACATCGAATTATCCAGCCAAGTTAAACATGGCCTCTTGGCCAAATAATATACATATATGATTTCCCCCTCTTTGAAAATGCAAAATCAAGTCTCTCAGCTCAAGGCTGGCCTGGTTCTTTGCAAGCCTGCTATAAAAGGGGTTCCTTTTTTTCCCTTTGCTTTTTGATGTTAGAAAGGAGACGAAGTTTTTGAGAGTTGGTTAAAAGAAGGTACGTGCTCAGAAAGCTTGTGGCTTCTTTTCACAACTCCGTCCAGGCAAAAACAGGTGAAATCTTTCCAACAACTTAGCCACCACATCTTTACCTGGGTTTCCTTAAATGCTCCCCCCCCCAGCCCCCCAACCACAAGTGATTATTGCTGTTGATTCCTGTCAGAGAAGACGTATGTTGAAAGAGATGTAAAACCTTAGAATGTCCAACTTGGCAGGAGAAAGCCAGTTTGTGTGTGACCGTTGCAAAATTATTTTCAGGAGAATGTGAATTCTCGAACACAGCTTGAGTGTGCCTGGAATCCACACCGTATATCAGACATTAATACAATTGAGTGAATCCAGGAGTATTTCACGAGAAGAGTATTCCACTTCTCTACTCACAATAGAATCCCTTATGCCACCAAGCTTGAAATTTTGGACTTGGACAACCTGGAAATATGCCGCCTATGGTCTGACCTAAGCATAGTACACAAAATTGTCTGCTACAATGACCTACCTTTCAACGACTACTTCAGCTTCAACCTCAATAATACACAAACAAACAATAGATACAAACTCAAGGTGAACCACTCCAAACTCGATTGCAGTAAATACAACTTCAGCAACAGAGTGGTCAATGCCTGGAATGCACTACCTGACTCTGTTGTTACATCTTCAAACCCCTAGAGCTTCAACATCTTCGGACAGCGCTACCTCTTCAGCTTTGAAACGGATATGAGCACCGCCCCCTAGAGTCAGGAACGACTAGCACATATGTGCGAGGGGAACCTTTACCTTTACCTATTATGTTACATGTTATCTTTTATAGAAAAGCAAAACTTTTTAAAATTATACTACACCTATGTTTCAACATAGGACAATATTGTTAATTCAGTAATAATCACAAACAATACATTTTTATATCTCTACCACCCATAGAATATATTTGTTCTATAAAAACAAACCAATCTCCAGATCTTTGGCTATTCTCTTCTCGCCCAAAATATTTCCAAATAGAATTATGTTGATTCCTGCAAGCAGATTTAAGGATTGCATCATGCTCATGTCAGAAGAACCAAAGTGTTTCCGGGTGGAAAAGATTATTCGGTGACATCACCATTGTCCAGGAGACACCTAGCTGGGAATTCCTTTCATGTCCCTGGCAGGAGCTGGAGCAAAAGACGAGAGCTCATCATGGCTCACGACAGCACTGGGGTCTCAAACGCAGCCTTGCTAACCTCCAACCCAGCGTCTTAACCACACAAGCCATCATGCTCCTAAAATTTGGAGATGAAAAATTCTTTATTTGCCTTCACTATATTAAAATAGCAGTCTATTCAGAGGTATGCTCTGCTTTGTTTAAATACTAGACTTGTGCAAATATTTGATTCTCTAAATCTGTTTGGATTGATTTAAATTCAGACCAGTTGGGGTATTTTCTGCTGGTGCATTCTGTATGTGTACTACGGTGGTCTAAATTGGTCCAAATACAACGAGGTCCAAGTCAAATATTTGGTCTGAACCGATTCAAATGTCCAAATTGAATTGATTTTCTGAAACACACTGAACCTTCAACTCCGAACAGATTTATTTGAATTGACTTGAAAGTTCAACTGACTCAGAACCAATTCACCCATAGTTAATATCCACTTTCTGTAAACAGAATCCAAATGCCAAGAATTGAACAATGTTTGGATGCTGTTTGGTAGATTTTAGTTTCTTAGCAACTATTTTCCTTTTTGCTATCTTTTTTATTTAACTCCTTTGTTCATCTCAAACTCACTTCCTTTGGCTGGCACACAAAGTTCATATATAGCAGATAGAAAATTAGGCTACCATCATCCAAAACATATCTCACCGCAGCCAATCGTATTAATGTTAGTGTGAGCGTAATGCCAAGCATCAGTGGGGGAAATTCTACCTTGTTTCCCCGAAAATTAGACCCTATCTTATATTTTTGGCCTTACTTTTGGGGAGGTCTTATTATTTTGGGGCGTGTTGAGCAAGACAGGGATCCTCTTGCCATCTTTCCTGATTTCCAGCTCTGTCTCCCTAACCCTAACCAGAGGAAATGGTGGGGACCGGCTGCTCATGCATTTAAATATTTTTGGGGACGGCTTATTTTTAGGGAGGGCTTATTTTCAGGGGGGTATTTTAGTGCATGTGCTCAAAAGCACATTCAGGGAGGGCTTAATTATCAGGGGATGTCTTATTTTCAGGGAAACAGGGTACCAAGAATTATGCAATGGCAAATATCCCTGAAAATAATAAATACTTAATAAATAAATAATAAATACTCATAGAAAAATAAATGCAAGCAACTTGATTATCTTGCATGTGGCGGTTCCTGTTTTTTCTTTGCAATATCTTTGGCATACAAGTCACAATTTTCTTCTTTCCATCATCCACACTAGATGAACATGTACCAAGATTTTTCTTTGCGAAAGAAAAAAAAAGGCAAATTAATAATCTGGAGTTTCAAAATAGCGCTTGGCATCTCTCTGGAAAATAAAGAGGACCCAGCATCCTTTTATCATGCTTGGCTTAGTGATTTAGACATTCCAGATCATTTCCAAATGAATGATTCGAGACAGATTTTTTTTGTACACTATCATAGGCTTCCTTGAGGCTAGTTCTCAGTTTTCTAATTTTCGTCGGAAAAAAAGTTTGATTATTAAGCATTGCATAAATAGGACAATTTGTCAGTTTCTTAGAAATCTCTCTCTTCTTTCTTTCGAGCTAACTGCACTGAGCCTCAGGATAACTTTAGTTCGCAGGATCCAATCTGAGTCCATCAGTGAGGCCACAGGTTTCGTCTTCCAAGCTTTTGAATTCATGCTGGAGCCCATCCTCTCTAGCAGAGTGTATATTGTTCTGTGTATGATATTTATATGGTGCCTGTTGAATGTGGCTTTTAGAAGTTGATTAAGGTGTGTTGATGGCTGATTATTGAGTCATTAGCTGTCATGTGCTGCCCAGCCCTTGACTTATAAGTACTTGATAAGATGGGGGTAAATCAGCACTCCTGTTGACTGACAAGGAGCCTGTCGGGATTGGAAGCATCTTTTTCATTGGACCTTCAGGCCTGCCATATTTCCTACTGTGGGAAACTGGGAGGGGGGAATTGTATGGAGCAAGGGTGATATATAGTCATAATAACATTCCTTTCCCAGAGAGTCAAGGGCATCTTGCCCTGCAACTGGAAGTGGGAGGCATCTCCAGTTGGGACTGTGCTTGGATTGGACCATGTGATGGACATGTGGGTGTTGGGCAGGGACTTGAACTTTCCTTTGGGTGGGGAAAACCTGGAAACTTTCAGATTCGGGTTTTCCCAGATGTGCCAATATGACATCTCTAATAAAATGGAACTTTGAGGAACTTCAAGACTCAGACTATTATTTCATTGGGGGTGTTACTTGGAACCCTGACAGGGCCTGTTTCCCAAGCTTCAATCACTTCCATGGCTGTTTTTGTGCCTGCTCATCCAACAATCTTAGTAGCTGCAAAATTGAATGCATGTCCTTGTTCATTATTGTGTGAGGCCACCAATGAGTTCGGGTCTCCTCGTCTGACCACTCGCTTGCAAACTGGTGGTTAGCTTCCTCCCCACCAGTTCTACATAGTCACAGTCGAATTTAATTCGATAGCTCTTGAGTTCTGGAGGACCACAAATGATGTACGGCTAAGATTCTTCCAATCAGAGGTCCTACCACTATATAACTATTCCATCTTTATTTTTTTACCCTAAATAATTGTCTTCTCTAAAGAAACAGATTATTAGGAGAAGAGGTGGTAGAGAAAAAAAACAGGAGAGTTTCAATAAATGGAAGATCTCATTATCTGGAGCCTTTGTTAGATTTCATACATTAAACAATTTCAGATTGTTTTATTATTATTATTATTATTATTATTATTATTATTATTATTATTATTATTATTAAAAAGTACAATTTCTCAGCAGGAAGCTACATATAAGAGATAGATCCTAGATCAATGTTCTTTTTATGTGGCTATTTCTACTTTCAGGGACTTTTGTTTTAACTGAAGGAAATATATACCTTCCAAAGTACCAATGAAAGAGAATATTTGTAGCTCAGGATTTAACTGAACATTGTCTCTGACAATGATGGTTTTCTTGCAGATGCTTCATGATCCAACATGATCATTGCTAGAAGGACGTGAGGTTTGGTCTCGGTTTATATACAAGTGGCTTGGCCTATCATTGTTGACGGGAATGTTCTTGGTGTTTTCTTGATTAGGCTGATGTTGATAGTTACCGTATTATTCGGAGTATAAGATGCTCTGGACTATAAGATGCACCTACCTTTTTTGGTGAGGAAAACAAGAAAAAGAAATCTGCCTCTGCCTCCCAGCAATTTTGCCTCGTTGCAGCAAAGAGCAAATAGCCTGCTTTACTTTCATCTTCATTTTCAGCATAGCTTGATTAGCACAAGAAAAAAAAAATCTGCTCCCAGCAATTTACCTCCTTGCAACAAGCAGCAGAGGCCCGCACAAAACAGCTGAGAGCAAAACAGCTGAGAGTCAGGAGGCCGATCCAATCAACTTGTGCTAATTAGGCTGTGCTGAAGCTGAAACGAGCTGTTTCTTCTTGCTGCTTCTTCAAAGGGGTAAACTGCTGGGAGGCAGAAGCCAAAGGGTGGGGAGCCAGTGTGTGGGCGGGGCTACATTCGGTGTATAAGACGCACCTAAATTTTCACCCCCTTTTAGTGGGAGGGAAAGGTGTATCTTATACTCCAAAAAAATGGTAGCTTGTTTGTTTGAGTTGCTCATTTTTTAATTGGAGGATTGTTTATTTCTTGATTGTTGGTTTAGTGTTAACCTGGCTGTTAAACTCAGCTCATCTGGGTATTAATTGCTGGAGAGGAGGTGTTTGGGCTTTTTGTTTCCTTTTTAACTTTTTGATTGTCTCTTTTGAATAGTATGCATATGCTTACCTCTGTGTGTTTATTGATGACTGATTTGTTGGAGTCCAAGGCTTCCAGGAATTCTCTAGCTTTCTTTGATCTTAGCTTGCTCTAGGATGTTCACAGTTTTCGAGTTGAAACTATGGTGAAGTCTGTCCATCTGTTTTGCAGTTACGGAGTCTCAGACTTTCAGATTGTTGTCCATTGTATGGTAATGTTGTTCATCTATGAATTCACACCGTATCTCCCTGGGTATATATGAGGATGTAGCTTGTATTTTTCCCAGTTACAGGTTGATAAGCAATTCTAGTGAGTCATACAAATCCAACTTATCAGAACTGGTTAGTGCAAGGAACCACCAAAAGCAGGAGTTCAAATTCTTTATCAATGGTCTTCTGAGGATTGGACAATCTACATCAGGAGTGCCCAACCTTGGCAACTTTAAGACTTGTGAGCTTCAATTCCCATAATTCCCCAACCAGCAATGGGAACTGTGGGAACTGGAATCCACAAGTCTTAAAGCTGACAAGACTGGATAACTTGATCTACATTATAATCTTAATAAGTACATATGATTGTTTCTCTCTCTCTCTCTCTTCCTCCATCTACTGAAGAACTGTTTAAATGACTAAGGCAGGGATCGGCAACCTTAAACACTCAAAGAGTCACAAAGGTCCTATTCAGAAGCTTCCTGTTCAATTCTGGAGCCGACCGGAAGTCCGGTTCCCCCACCATAGAGTCTCCTCCTAGCTCAGCATCCTTTTTCCTCTTGTTGTGGCTCCGTTGCCTGAGCCTGTGTCATTGGCAGATGCAGACTCTGAGAGTGAGGGGGAGGAGTTGGCAAGGCCTCCCACTCCAGGATCCTCCTCTCTGGCAACGCCTCCGGAGGACACTGAAGTGTAAGAGATAGGCCCAGAGCCAAGCACGTCCACGCAGCCACAGGTGGACAGTGATGAGGGTAATAAGTCTTGGCTGGATCCTCGGCAGCGTCACAGGGATAAGCACGCGCAGCAGAAGAAAAGGCACGCCAGAGATTAGGCTGAGTTACTGGACCACACCCCACAGAGTATAAAAGGGGGTGAGTTATCCATTCAGACTCTGTGACGGACAAAACTAACTCCTAGTGAGTCACATTGCATCTGTGGAAACAATATTATCGGCCTTGGATTTATTCTTACGAACTGGACAATTCTTTACCGTGGGTATTTTGTTTGTTGATAAAAGTTCTTGGCAAGCAGCTACTGGGTGGCTGCCAAGCGTCTTATTGAAAGAATTGGTTGTCTGACAGTTTATTTAACCCCCGGCTGTTTGTCTGTGTGTGTGTGAGAGACGGGGACAGAACACCTCTACCTGTTCTAACCAAAAGCCCTATCAATTGTGGAGCTGATCAGAAAACCTGCCCCTTGCCATGGAATCTCCTCCTGGTAGGCTGTGCTCCCCCTCCCCCCAAACCAGAAGCTCCTCTAGAAATTGTGGTGCCGGCTGGCGAAAGGGAGCCACAGCAGAGGGATGAAAGAGCCACATGCGGCTCCAGAGCTGGGGGTTGCCGATCCCTGGACTAAGGGAAGCACATTCATTCAGCTGATGAAGAGGAAGAATTGATTCCTATTTGCAAAAGCAACAGAGATGAAAAGGCCTGTCCAAAAATGTAAGATCCCGTAACTCCTCTCTCCTACAAAAACATAAACCTCATTCACTCTAATTTCTTCCTTTGCACTGTCAGTAGCTCTATTCCACCCAAATGAAATCCAGCAGATGGTTTAGGAAACTAAACAGATGGCTTTGATGTGAAACAACCAGACAGTTCATTCCCTCTTCCCTTCCATTCTTTCTTCTCATTTGCCAGATAATTCTAATACATGTTAATTCCCCTGATGCCCATTTCAAGAAAGAAAACAGGAGTGAGATGGTTGAAAACATCAATTTATCCTCTGGATAAATAGTATCAGAAAGCCAAAAGGACAACATGTATCTAGGGCAGGGGTACATAATATTTTTGACCCAAATTTAGCTTTTGAATAGCCTTCCCTGAAAAAAATAGGTGAAGTCAGGACCAGAATCAAGTTTGATTTAAGTTTATGGCATACTATGAATAAGTTAAATCAAAAGCTAATAAGCTAAATTAATCAAAATAGTAAATTTAATTCTAACTTTGTTTCAGATCTAGAGGACAGTGTAGAAAGGTTTTTATTAACCATTTGCAGATGACACAAAGTCTTAGAATTATCTAATGACTTAATATTATAGAGAAATACAACATGAGGATACCTGAATTACTACAGTAGCTAGAAATCCTGATATTTGCTTTTAAAACACTAGCTGTGATAGAGTTTATTCCAGCATTATTGCAATGTTCTGCAAATCAACATAATGACATTTTTTTTAAAAAAAACCTTTACAATAAACTTACTTTCTTCCTTTATTAAAGAAGATGAAATAGCAATAGCACTTAGACTTTTATATATCACCCCATAGAGTCTAAGCCCCCAACAATCTGGGTCCTCATTTTACTAACCTTGGAAGACTGGAAAGCTGAGTCAACCTTGTGCTGGTCAGAATCGAACTCCTGGCAGTGAGCAGAGTCAGCCTGCAATACTGCATTCTAACCACTGCGCCACCACGGCTCTTAGCAATAGGGAAGAATGGAATGGAATGGAATGGAATGGAAGAGTAGAATAGAGTAGAGTAGAGTAGAGTAGAGTAGAGTAGAGTAGAGTAGAGTAGAGTAGAGTAGAGTAGAATAGAACACAACACAACACAACACAACACAACACAACACAATATCCATTGGAATATATATTTAATTGTGTACTCGGACAATTTGAGTGTCAGCATTCCAGAAAACACTTATAGTAATGACACTTGGATTCCTTAAATCTAAAACATAAATAAACATGAAGATTACACCAAATTTGTGGACCAGGGCAACAAAAGAAGAAATATGCTTTAGCATTTGAAAGTTCAGACCCACCTTTTGAAGTTATGCATGATTTTGAAGAAGGCCATATTCTACTGTCTCGCTGTTGATCTCATCCACTCTCAGCAGGGTTCATGGGAGCACTAGGAAACAACTTCAGCCTTTCACAGAGTCCTAGGCCAAAGTTTCACAATATCTCTGCCTGTCGGTTGCTGAGTTTGTGCATTCCGGCAAGGAAGAGATGGGATTAAAGGCCTTTCTTTATTATCTGTGCAGATGTTGGAGGAAGTCAAAGGGAACCAAGCCAGAAGTCATTGTGTGTATGTTGGGGGGAAAGGAACACCATGAACAAGGCTACAAGAACAGGTGGCTCCCACACGCACGCACACACACAACAGTTTTTAGAAATAAGTTAGTTAAAGATGCACAAGAGGCCCATTTTCATTTTTTAAAAAATACCAAGTGCTGATTCCATAATCCAACCAGGTTCACAAATGTGAGCGAGTGTGCCCATCTGAGGCAAATGTGGCAAATCTTTCTTGCCACAGTTTGTTAAGTGAACCACTGCAGTTGCTGGTCAGAAAGTCACAAAAGTTTATTTATTTATTTATTTATTGGATTTATATGCCGTCCTTCTCCCGAAGGACTCAGGGCGGCTCACAACAATAAGAAACAGAGAATACAAAAGTTAAAAGACAAATTAGAACAGAATATCCAATAAATAAGGTTAAACGTGGGAATACCAATTCAAATTTAAGATTTAAGAATTCAAAAAGTTGATCACAAGACTCCGGGACACTGCAACCATCGTAAATATGAGCCAGTTGCCAAGCATTCAAACTTTGATCACATGACTGCAATGGCTGTAAGTGTGAAAAAATGGCCATAGGCCACTTTTTTCAGTGCCGTTATGACTTCGAATGGTCACCAAATGAAAAGTTGTAAGTCAAGGACTACCTGTCCCAAAAGTGCTTTTTCAGGAGGCAACTGGACTTTCTTTCTCTCTTTCTTTTTGAAGGCGTTTCGCTTCTCATCCAAGAAGCTTCTTCAACTCTGACAGGATGTTGGGGAATGGAAGGATTGATATTCCTTGCAGACAGCTGGACATTTGCATCCTTTTTAGAGGGTCATTGAAGCACTTGGAGGTTTATCTCTGTCCTCAGGGTCACCTGAGTGGTGCTAATGGTTACTGCAGTCTGCAATTTTTTTCCTCTGGAAATCCATTCCTATTCCCAGCCCATTCAAAGGGTGAAATCCTTCCTCTCCCCACTATCCTGTCAGAGCTGAAGAAGTTTCTTGGATGAGAAGTGAAACATCTTCAAAGGAAAAAAACAACCAGAAAGTCCAGTTGCCTCCTGAAAAAGCACCTTTGGGACAACCATGATCTGGATGACTGAGAATCTCTACAGACCTCAAGGACTACTTATACTTAGAATGTCCTTCCTTCTCCTGATGGTCCCCAAGTTACCCAGTAAAGTTTCACATCTGAGAATGGACTGGAACAGATTTCCCTCTTCTAACCTTCCATTAACCATTATCCCCCACTGAGGAAACTGAAATATTTTATTTGAGGCAGGTATCAGATGGAAACTATTATTAGATTTAAGAAAATGTAAGCCCTCATTAAATCATACAATACGTTTCAGATCAAGATTTTGGCCCCCAAAAAATGTATACATGAAGACATATGTTTGGATTAAGAGTTTTGCATGTTTGGGGTTTAGTTGTACTCACACTGATCAAAAATTGTGCATGTTTTTTTTCCCTGTAGATACAATAACTAATTCTGTTATGCCTTCTTTGGTCTGAAAACTTGCATTTTGCTATTTATCCTTTCCATCTACAAAATTTATTCAGTGGCTTCCAGGTATTCGCATTTGTTTTTTTGTTTTAATTTTGCGGTTTCTTTATTGGTTTTGCTTGTATGTGTGTGTGTGTGTGTGTGTGTGTGTTTTCCTTGTTAATGGCTCAGAAGAGGGAACCTGAGAGGATTCATAATCGTGGTGCTTGCTTTGGCAGCAAAGATCCTACTTTTTAAACAATCTCTCAGCATGTGTGTGTGTGTGTGTGAGAGAGAGAGAGAGTGAATGTGGTTGTTAAAAGGAGATATTTAAGGATTCTAGAATTTATCTAGAGTAGAGCCACTTCAGGGGTGAAATTTAGCAGGTTCTGACAGGTTCTGGAGAACTGGGAGCGGAAATTTTGAGTAGTTCAGAGAACCGACAGATGCTACCTCTGGCTGTCCCCAGAGTGAGGTGGGAATGGAGAATTTGCAGTATCCTTCCCCTGGAGTGGGGTGGGAATGGAGATTTTGCAGTAACCTCCTGGAGTGGGGAGGGAATGGAGATTTTGCAGTAACCTTCTCCTGGAGTGGGTTGGAATGGAGATTTTGCAGTAACCTCCTGGAGTGGGGTGGGAATGGAGATTTTGCAGTAACCTTCCCCTGAAGTGGGATGGGAATGGAGATTTTGCAGTATCCTTCCCATGGAGTGACATGAGCATGGAGATTTTGCAGTATCCTTCCCCTGCCACGCCCACCAAGCCACGCCCACAGAACTGGTAGTAAAATTATTTGAATTTCACCACTGAGGCACTTGGTAACCAGCAGACTTGAAAGTTCCTACCCCTTGGGAAAAAAGAGAATGTACAATGGAACATTTTCCTGGGCTGCAAGATCACCGCAGATGGGGACTGCAGCCAAGAAATTAAAAGACGCTTGCTTCTGGGGAGGAAAGCTATGGTAAATCTAGACAGCATACTAAAAAGCAGAGACATCACCTGCCAACAAAAGTGCTATAGTCCCGTCTATGGTTTTCCCAGTTGCAATGTATGGCTGTGAAAGCTGGATCATAAGAAAGGCTGAGCACCAAAGAATTGAGGCCTTTGAACTCTGGTGCTGGAGAAGACTCCTGCGAGTCCCTTGGATTGCAAGGCGATCAAACCGATCAGTCCTAGAGGAGATCAAACCTGACTGCTCTTTAGAAGGCCAGATCCTGAATATGAAACTCAACTACTTTGGCCACCTAATGAGAAGGAAGGACTCATTGGAGAAGAGCCTAATGCTGGGAAAGATTGAGGGCAAAAAAAGAAGGGGATGACAGAGAATGTGGTGGCTGCAGGGAGTCACTGAAGCAGTCGGCGTGAACTTAAATGGACTCTGGAGGATGGTCAAGGACAGGAAGGCCTGGAGGAACATTGTCCATGGGTTCGCGATGGGTCAGACATGACTTTGGAACTAACAACCAACAACAATGAAACATATCAACCATCTGTAGTGATCAGTAGAGGGGTTGTGCATAAGTGCAGTAATGTGCCTATCATCCCTGTCATTGTACTTTTATTCTTTTATCCTTGTTCTCATTTTTGTTTGACAAATTCTAATAAATAAATAAATAAACCTATGATAAGAAATACCCTCTTCTAGTGGCCTCACAGTGAATTATTCCTCCCAACCACAACAAAGATGTCTTCTTTGTCTTGTGACTTGTGGTTAGCAGCTTGAACGCCGTGCCTTCTAACTTGATCAGATGTAGATGGTAGGTCACCATGAGGTGGGGACTCAGAGGGCATGCTGGGAATGATGGTGTTCCCTCCCGAGTCAAGAATCATTAGCAGGATCCCTTGAGGGCAAACATTTCCCATTGTGTGCTGGTTGTGTAGAGCATGAATGCAAAATAACTCTCTCTGTTCCTAGCACAGTGGGCTATTATATCATCCCAAGGGCTTCAGAGGCAGAAGGACATTTGTCTTGAAGGGAGCATAATGAAAGTTCATTTGACTGGACTAAATGGTCTCCAGTCTGGCCTTCTGCAACAGTGACAGTCAGATGCTCAAGAAGCTCATTTAGTCAGGAGCATTTTGATCATATCCTCGGTTTAGGTTGAGGGGAGGGGAAGAAAGGGGAGGGGAGGGGAAGGGAAGGGAGAGGATGGGAAAGGAGGAGAGGGGAGGGAAGCGAAGCAAAGCGAAGTGAAGTGAGGGGAAGGGAGGGGAGGGGAGAGAAGGGAAGGGAAGGAGAGAGGAGGGCAGGGGAAAGGAGGGAAGAGAAGAGAAGGGCAGGGAAGGGAAGGGAAGGGAAGGGAAGGGAAGGGGAGGGGAGGGGAGGGGAGGAGAGGAGAGGAGACGAGATGAGACAAGATGAGAGGAGACGAGGGGGAAGGGAAGGGAAGGGAAGGGAAGGGGAGGGGAGGGGAGGGGAGGAGAGGAGAGGAGACGAGATGAGACAAGATGAGAGGAGACGAGGGGGAAGGGAAGGGAAGGGAAGGGAAGGGAAGGGAAGAAACCAGCTTTTTAGGTACTCAAAGCTGAATCAAGAATGATCTAAGGAGTTCTGACCATTGTTAGATTTATTCTGGTGTGGTATCATTTTGAAGATGGGTATATTTTCGTGCTAATGGTTTAGCTTACGCAAGAACTACAAGGAAAGGAATTCCACTTTTTGATCAATAGCTGAGCATAAAGGATTGCCATTCAATCAATGCTCAAGAGACAGATGTCCACAGGATGTGATCAAAAATATCAAGATGGGGATCACAATGATACGATCAAAGTTCCATCTGGTTTTGTTTTTGTTTTGTTTTTTTTGGATCCCAGATATTGGTCAGCCTTATTTTATCCATCACATTCATCTTGAAAAAAGTACATTTCTCTTCTTCATTAAAATCTTTCCAAGGTATTTCATCATAACAAATAACTTCCACTGCCTTCTAAATTTACATGGAAGCAGTGTTGATTCTATTCCATGTTTCTTAGCTACCATACCAAAAACAGAAGGCAGAGGGCTTATTATTCTTCAATAAGGAGCCTAGTTCATATATTGAAGCAAAAGTTAATATAAATTTGCTTTTAGGGGCACAAATCATAATATTTGTACCACCTTGGAGTGGAATTTCTCCAGAAACTCTACAAGGCCACGTAAAATGCCAACAAATATGTCAGCATCATTTCACTCAAGCTCCAAAATGGGTTATTCATTAAGTTTGGAGTGAAATGATGAAAAAATATATAGATATTTGGCAAAATTCGGAAAATGTTCTCTTCAAAAACATGCCTCGAAGTTGATAAAGCGTTTCATTCTCCTCATTGCTTACGAGGGAACAAGCTGTGATGAATTCATCCTTGGATGAAAGGATGGTCCCACCTGCCTTGAAGGATGAGATGGTCCTTCAAGAAGTTTCCTCTTCAAGCAGCATTCACTGGACCCGACCACCGTCATCTCTGGTCAGGTCATCTCTGATCAGCTTCCAACTTTCTTCTAAACAGCTAAATCCTTTTTCATTCTTCAAACAATGTGCGTTGACTTTCACTCTAAGTAGCGAATGATTTTGAAGATAATGTGGGCAAATTAGTAACAGATTAAATTCCTTTTCCTGGAAGGGACATAAAATTCCAATCCGTTACGTCTGTCAAGATCTTTTTCCTTTCACGCTGGTAATTTCAGACAGAAAATAACATTTGCCAAACTCCGTGCACCTTTTAATTCCTTCAAATGTGGACGAGGGCAATCTAAATCTCTAATCCAGCTGTCATATCGTTGTCCAAATGTGATTTTTTTTCACAGCAGAGCTCCCCTCCATCCCCACCTCCTTCGCTTCTGCAGCTGTACAGAAAAGTAGCAAGGACAATTCCCACACCAAGCTCAAACTGTATCAAATGAATATTTGCAGTGATAATGGAGGGCCAGCAAAAATAATAATAATAATAATACATTTTTAAAATGGGCTTTATTTTCTGTTCTCCAAAGGCTGGGAACAGCGGTCAGATGCCAAAAGAAAGGAAAAAGGATTTAAATAGAGGAGGATCATTTCAAAAAAAAAAAAAACAACAACAAAAAGAAAACCAACCACTACCAAATAATGTTCCACACTCTGAATCAAACATTCACTCCCTGGCATGATTTATGGTTGTTTACATAAGGGGGATATTATTTGTTAGAAAGCTGGTTTTGTTTTGTTTTTTTAAATAGTGCATTAGGAATGCTCATTTGGGGTTTATGAGCATGTGGGATCCTCGCATGCAGAAGTAAAGAGGCCTACAAGGCAAATCCCCAGATAACAAAAGGCATATCTATGTAGAAAAAGGTCCCCTTTGTTGCCAAGGGTGGGAAGTCTCCCCCCCACCAGCTTAAAATTTTCTTTATTCTTAATATTAAGAGAGGCGGGATAGAATATTGCCCCAAAGGAGGAATGGAGAAACGTGTTCTTAAAGTCAGAAAGCAATCCCAGCCTTTCTTAATAGCCTCAAGCAGAAGCTTCAAGTCGTTGGAGATTGAGGTTTTGTATCCATTCAGGAAGATGGGGCCAACCTACTCATCAACAAAACTCACAGAAGGTTGGAGCCACGGGTGAAATGCTACCGGTTTGGACCGGTTCGGGCAAACCGGTAGTAAAAAATGCTACCAGTTCAGACTTACCGGTATTTTCGACAATCAGCTGCACCGCACAATTTATATTTGCTAGAAAAAAGGAAATCCTGTTTTCTAGTGAATCTAAATCGTGCGGCACAGCTGTTCCCTCCCCTCGCTGTTTTACTTACCTTAGAAAAGGCTTCTTAAGCCTCCGTTTTCAACACTGCACAGTAGAGCCTGCAGTGCACATTTGCGCAAAGTGCGCATTTGGACCACACCGTGCATGTGTGCGTGCAGCAAACCGGTAGCAGACTTCGGAGCATTTCACCATTGGTTGGAGCTGATGGGATTAATAATCTACATCGCCCGCCTCAAATTCTAAGGATAGGACATGACCTTTAGGACCTAATAGGATTATCCCACCACCATTAGACTAGCAAAAGGCGCAAGGCTCACTAGACAGTACAACCCCCTGGAGCATCTCATTCAGAACCCTATAAAGATCCATCTGCTCACTCAGCCATTTGGTCAGCCACCCCAGAAACATTAGCTGCTGGCACTGAAGCTTCTGGTAACCAAATAAACCTTCTTTCCATACAGTCAGCCTCCATTTTATTTCCAGCTCCTTTCTCCTGGCTTGGAACCGGACCAGATTCTAACTGTTAACTTTGCACAGCAGAGAGATAGGTCTCCAAGTTTAAATAGATTCTTGCTCACCCATGGCAAAAGCAAAAAAAAAAAAAAAAATCCGCAATCACTCCCTAGTTTAAAGGGGGTGAAACCCAGGTTGGTTATTTTAAGAAAAAAAATATATTCTGAAGAAAGAATCAGTGTATTTAGAGACAGAAAAGCACAAATTGTACTGAACTTCAAGGCCCAGGAACATTGCAATAAAGAAGTAAGTTCTCATAACCCTGTTTCTTTAATAGGAACATTGTCAAAACTATCTAAATGAATGAGTGAAAATAAAAGTATTAATAGGTTTTAATTAGTGAACTGCTAGGCAACTGCTAAAATCAGAAAAGTGGATCAAGTTATAGGAGGAAAGAATAATACCTGGAAATCAGGGTTAGGGTAGGATTCTTTAGAATCTGTAGAATTGGTGTTAATTGGTGTTATGTGCTCCGCATTTCAAGAGCTGGTAAGCATGCAGGCTATCATATTCTGGACCAGTTGTACAAACTCTTGTATATCCTGACTTTAAACAAAATTCCAAGTAGGGAATGAAATTTCTGTTTAATGCTACTAACTCAGACAAGGACTCCAAAATAGCTTCTCAAGTCACCCAGTTCTATACTGCTATTTGTATGATACTCGGTACCATTATGTGTTGTTGTTGTTGTTAGTTGTGAAATCATGTCTGACCAACTCCATGGACAAAGTTCCTCCAGGCCTTCCTGTCCTCTACCATCCTCTGGAGTTCATTTAAGCTCATGCCTACTACTTCAGTGACTCCATCCAGCCACCTCATTCTCTATTGTCCCCTTCTTCTTTTGCCTTCAATCTTTCCCAGCATTAGGCTCTTCTCCAGGGAGTCCTTCCTTCTTATTAGGTAGCCAAAGTAGTTGAGTTTCATCTTCAGGACCTGGCCTTCTAAAGAGCAGTAAGGGTTGATCTCCTCTAGGACTGACTGGTTTGTTCGCCTTGAAGTCCAAGGGACTCACAGGAGTCTTCTCCAGCACCACAGTTCAAAGGCCTCAATTCTTTGGTGCTCAGCCTTTCTTATGGTTCAACTTTCACAGCCATCCATTGCAACTGGGAAAGCCATAGCCTTGACTATACGCTCTTTTGTTGGCAGGGTGATGTCTCTGCTTTTTAGTATGCTGTCTAGATTTGCCATAGCTTTCCTCCCCAGGAGCAAGTGTCTTTAATTACTTGGCTGCAGTCCCCATCTGCAGTGATCTTGGAGCCCAGGAAAATAAAATCTGTCACTACCTCCATTTCTTCCCCATCTATTTGCCAGGAATTGAGAGGGCCGGGTGCCATGATCTTCTTGGCATTGTGTAGGAACAGCAATAGCACTGAGACTTGTATACCGCTTCATAGTATTTTACAGCCTTCTCTAAGCTGTTTACAGTGTCAGAATATATTTGCCCCCAACAATATGGGTCCTCATTTTACCGACCTTGAAAGAATGGAAAGCTGCATCAAGCCTTGAGCCAGTCCAGTATCAAAGGAATCAAACTCCTGGCAGTGAGCACAGTTAGCTTGCAATACTTCATTGCTATTTGTATGATACTCAATACCATTATGTAGGATGGGAACTTCTTATAATAGTATTTTATTTTGATTTATTTCAGTAATTATGTTCTTAATTATTTATAGATTCCATTATGCTTAATGTTTTTCTGTTATGCACACACAAACATACATGCATACGCACACATGCACACACATGAGAGGGGGCGGGAGGAAGGGAGGGAGGGAGAATGAGGAAGGGAGGGAGGGAGGGAGAGAGACTGATTTCTTTTATGCAGTATTTTGTCTGGCCTTAGAGCTATAATAAATTTGAATTGAAAAGCTGATCAGTGCATTGTTGTGGTCCATGCCTGGACTACTGTAATGCTCGCTACATGGGGCTCCCCTTGAGGAGCACCCGGAGGCTCCAACTGCTCCAGAATGCGGCCGCGCGGGTGGTGATGGGAGCGACGTGGCGCTCCCATGTGACTCCACTCCTGCGCGAGCTGCACTGGCTTCCGGTGGTCTTCCAGGTGCGCTTCAAGGTTTTGGTTACTATCTTCAAAGCTCTCCATGGCTTAAGACCAGGGTATCTTCGGGAACGCCTTCTGCCACCAGTAGCCACTCACCGACCAGTCCGTTCCCACAGAGAGGGGCTCGTCAGGGTGCCATCAGCCAAACAGTGTCAACTGGCGGCCCCCAGGGGGAGAGCCTTCTCTGTGGGGGCACTGGCCATCTGGAACGAGCTCCCCCCTGAGATATGGATGATACAGGACCTACATACCTTCCGCCGTGCTTTAAAAACATTCCTATTTCATCAGGCTGGTCTGGCTTAAACCTCCTCTTTATAATGGGTTTTTAAATGTTTTATATGATTGGATTTTAAATTTTTCAGCCTAATCATTTAATTTATCTTAACTATTTTTAACTTTTGTATGTTCTGTATTTTGTTTGGCTGTTCACCGCCCTGAGTCCCTTTGGGGAGTAGGGTGGTATATAAATTTGATAAAATAAATAATAAATAAAATAAAATGAGTAGCATTGATTGAGATCCTTCCAGTTGGTTGGAAGATGGGTGACCACATAAAAAAAATCTTTAAAAATGCATAAACATGCATAGCAACAAGGGCACGATTATATTATTTAGGAATGAATAATGATAGCTAGGGAGGTATAATTAGAGTCTACCAACATAAATAATATTTTGAAGGTATTTTGAAGGAACAATAGATATGTTCCCATTTCCTAGGATACTTGGAGCAATGCTCATGATAGAAAAATAAATAACTCTTATTTCTTCTGCTAGTTCCTACACAAACTGATTACCAACCACACATATTTATACACGTATATCTGCTTAGACGAAGATGCTTGCTTAGAGCAGGGGTCCCCAACCCCAGGTCCATGGATTGCCACTGGGCCGCGGCATGCCAGAAACTGGGCCCCGCAAACAAGAGAAACGGGATGCAGGCAACATGTGAAATTTCATCCCCTCTGGCCCGCAGAAAAACCTCTCTCCACAGAACAGGTCCCTGGTACCCAAAAGGTTGGGAGCTGCTGGTTTAGAGGGAAAAAAATACATTTTTTTCAAGAGATGGACATAATGAAATTAAACCTATGAGATTTAAGAGCCTTTAGTTCAACTTTGGAGCATGGCCAAGGCATGTTACTCAAGAATGGTTAGTATAAATGGGGAAAGTATATTTACCCAAAGTCCCATAAGATCTTATTTGAAGCATAAAAATGGGCTTAAATGGGAAATTATACCTGAGACAGCATGGCTGGAAGATCAATCAAGAGAAATCTGTATAGATAAGAATCCAGAATCTAGGTGAGAGGTGCACCTCTCTACCCCATATGCATCATTTCAAAATCCTTCCATCAAAGCTCATATTCAAGTTATTTGTTCTTCTTTTTTTTAGCAATTCATACCTTGTTGACATTCTATGGATGCAGTTTAACTTTGGAGAAGTAGAATAGAGAAAGAATGGATACCTTTGAACTTTATCAAAGATTGTTAATAATAATAGCACTTAGACTTATATACCACTTCATAGTGTTTTTACAGCCCTCTCTAAGCGGTTTACAGAGTCAGACTCTTGCCTCCAACAATCTGGGTCCTCATTTTACCGACCTCGGAAGGATGGAAGGCTGAGTCAACCTTGAGCCGGTGAGATTTGAACTGCCGAACTGCAGCTAGCAGTCAGCTGAGATAGCCTGCAGTGCTGCACTCTAACTAGTGAGCCAACTCGGCTCTTTAAGAATCATTATCCTCTCAGGGTTCCAAGTAATAGATCCATTGCAAGCAAAAACTCGGAGGCAGATGGATTCCTCAAAGAATAGCTTTATTGGAAATGTCATCTTGGTACATATCTGGTGAACATCAACTCTGAAGGGCCCCTTGGTTTGTACCTAATTAAAAGTTAAAGCCCCTCCCCCATTCCAAACAATCAGTCACATGGCCCAATCAAGGCAGCATCCGCTGGTCTGGTGACATCACTCTCAAGGTGTGAGAACATCCTTGGTTCCTAAGAGAAAGTATTTTGTTTTGACTACATAGCCCCAGCTATCTCTAATCCCCCCCCCTGCCCCCCATCTCTCAGCTCCAGTGTGGCATCACTGAAACTCCAAGATGGCTTTGGCCAGGCTAGCTTCAGGGTTGACATATCCCATCTTGCTGCAGGGTTGACATATCCCATCATCCTCTTCCTTTTTCATTCCAATTTTCCTAACATTATGGACCTCTCAAGGGAGCCAAGTCAGAAAAAGTCAGAAAAGGAACCACGCGGAATGCAGAAGAAATCAATCCTGAGTGAGAACTCTGGATTGATTGGTTCTGCATTCCACTTGGCCCAGTCTAAAAACGTCATATATTTTATTTGGAGGGGGGAACACATTAGTTTTAGAAACTAAAATGGTGGAAGTCTTTACAAGTTAGAAGCAGGAATGTCCAACATTGGCACCTTTAAGACTTGTGGACTTCAACTCCCAAGAATTTATTTTTATTATTATTATTTTATTAATCATATTTCTATGCTGCCCACTCTCCGAGGACTCTAGGCGGCTTACAACAATCGACAGTATACTAAATAGCATATTGCCCCCAACAATCTGGGTCCTCATTTTACCCACCTCGGAAGGATGGAAGGCTGAATCAACCTTGAGCCGGTGAGATTTGATCTGCTGATCTGCTGAACTAGCAGTCAGCTGAAGTAGCTGTAGTGCAGCACTCTAACCACTGTGCCACCTCAGCTCTTATTCTCATCTCATTCCGCATGGTTGGCTGGACATTTCTGGAAGTTGAAGTCCACAAGTCTTAACAGGACGAGGTTAGACACCCTTGAGCTAGAGCGTCCCAAAGCAGAGGCCAAATAACTCTATATTGAATAGTAAATGGACATGGTGAAGGAGAACTTGGATTGGGAAGCCTGTTTAATCTGCTGGCTATGACTTTCCTATCTCTGATATTTGAAAATATGTCAACCTGTTCAGAAGGAAAGTGAATACAGTAATGTTTGGTAGCCACTGGATCTCAGTGAAAGAAATTAGGGAACCTTCATACTCCTATGGAAGTTTCAAGATATTCCTTCTGTTCCCCTACTTTAACCCAACTAATAGCATTCCAATATCTCGGGGGCTGCCCCAAAGAAGAGGGGGTCAAGCTATTCTCCAAAGCACCTGAGGGCAGGACAAGAAGCAATGGGTGGAAACGAATCAAGGAGAGAAGCAACTTAGAACTAAGGAGGAATTTCCTGACAGTGAGAACAATTAATCAGTGGAAGAACTTGCCTCCAGATGTTGTGAATGCTCCAACACTGGAAGTTTTTAAGAAGAGGTTGGATAACCATTTGTCTGAAGTGGTGTAGGGTTTCCTGCCTAAGCAGGGGGTTGGACTAGAAGACCTCCAAGGTCCCTTCCAACTCTGTTATTCTATTTCTAATATTGAAACTAAGGAGTAGAAAAGGTGAGATTTAAGACAAGAGTTCTTAAACCAACTAAAGATCAGCTTTTATCTCCTACAGTGGTCAGACATACATTCAAATTCAGACTTAATGGACTGGCCTTATCTCTAGATGCCTTCTGATCCCAAGTCGTGTCTCCAAATTATCCCCGCTGCTGTTGTGCTAGCTGAAAAATTATCTGCAGTAGTCTGTGTGTAGACTACCTCACATGCTACCGTCTCAAGTCCAAACTCTGCAGACAAGAAATGGGTGAGCTTTTGAGGGCAAAAGAGGGAAAATGGCCATCTGAAGCATTTACTTTAATATATAAATTCACATCCCTTCTGAACATTGACCCCAAGGCTTATACAACCAATATCACCAGGAAGAAGCTATAAGTTACACTGAAGATGTCTACGAAGTCCCAACAGAATTCCATGATGTTCTGTCATCATCACATTGTTTTGAAGGCCAATTCATCTTAGTAGAATGGGGAGGCTGATAACTTACTGATTAAAAAATAAGTCCAACCCTTTCTGGTTAATTCGCTCCTTCTCCTGTTGTATGAAATTCTCTTTTCCAACACATGCATCAAAAGGGGGTTGAAACATTAGCACAGAAAACAGGTGATAAATCATGCAGAAATGGATTCAAAACCTTCCAGCGAATGGAAAACAGATGGCAAAATGGTTCTAATTAACTGTTTGATATGGCAGAGTGTCGTTTCCAGTGTTGCAAAATTGGTTTTGTCCCCCCAGCCCTTCACCATAGCAACTAGGTTTGCTGGAAAGCAAGAATCCTTTCGTTGTAGAGACATAAAGTCACCCTTAACAATTCAGCTAAACCACATTGGATTGAGAGAGAGAGAAAAGGAGGGGAGAAGAAATATTTTCATTGATTTGGAACTTCCTTTAAGTAAGAATTCTCTTTTCCATCTGGAAAACAAAACAAAATCAATCACTTTTGTGTCTTATTGATGCCTCTCCTGGATTGTGGAAAGGTGAGTTGAGTGGGTTACAATAGTCCTGTGACAAACACTCAATCACTAAAATATGGTTTGCACAGGAAAAGCATAGGTTTCCTCAAGAATTGTTGGCAGGACATTTTATATTCTATTCAGTTTGAGACCAGCGTATAGTATAGTTCCACCATGGGCTGAAATAAATTGCTGTCTTGATTGATTATGATCATTTTCAACTCCTAGTCACTAGATAGATAATAGATAGATGACAGGATAGATATAGATAGATAGATAGATAGATAGATAGATAGATAGATAGATAGATAGATAGATAGATAGATAGATATAGACAGACAGACAGACAGACAGACAGACAGACAGACAGACAGACAGATGATAGATTGATAGATAGATGACAGATAGAAGACAGACAGACAGATAGACAGACAGACAGACAGATAGATGATAGACAGACAGACAGACAGATGACAGATTGATAGATTGATAGATTGATAGATTGATAGATTGATAGATTGATAGATTGATAGATTGATAGATGATAGCAATAGCACTTAGACTTATATACTGCTTTCCAGCCCTCTCTAAGAGGTTTACAGTGTCAGCATCTTTGCCCCCAACAATCTGGGTCCTCATTTTACCCACCTCAAAAGGATGGAAGGCTGAGTCCAACCTTGAGCCTGGTGAGATTCGTACTGCCAAATTGCAGTCAGCTGGCAGTCAGCAGAAGTAGCCTGCAGTACTCTAACCACTGTGCCACCACAGCTCACAGCAGATAGATAGATAGATAGATAGATAGATAGATAGATAGATAGATAGATAGATAGATAGATAGATAGATAGATGATGGATGGATGGATGGAGGGGGGAATTCTATCTATATAGAATTCATCAGTTCCTTTTCTACGGGACTGTGGGAAGGAGTGTTTTTCTGGAATGGAGGTTGGGTAGACCTAACAATTATCATCTTCACCACTCTATAATAAAAGGCTTCCCTAAAGCAGGCTGTGTAATCTAGAAATAAATTCAACCTAGAAATAAGGAGAAATTTCCTTAAAGTTAAAACAATTCATCCGTTGAATGGCTCACCTTTAGAAGTTATATGTGCTCTATTACTGGAGGCGTTTAAGAAGAGATTGGACAGCCATTTATTCAGAATGATACAGGGTTGGAATAGAAGCGCTTCCAACTTCATATTTGTGTTATTTAACCCATTGCCTTTCAGATCTTGTCAAACTACAATTCTTAATCATCTCGTCAGCAGGGTCAGGATGAGGAAAGCTAGGAGTTCAGTATCACCTGAGGAACCACATCATCCTTAAACCAAACTGTAAGTGTGTAGTAAAATACATCATTATTCCACCTCCCCAAAATATATTGGCTAATCATAATTTGCAAATAAAACCTACAGTATGTCCAAGGCAAGGGTGCTATTCAACAAGTTCCGACAGGTTCTGGGGAACTGATAGCAGAAATTTTGAGTAGTTCGGAGAACTGGCAAATACCACCTCTGGCTGGCCCCAGAGTGGGGTGGGAATGGAGATTTTGCAGTATCCTTCCCCTAGGAGTGGGGAGGGAGTGGGGATTTTGCAGTATCCTTCCCCCAGGAATTGGGAGAGAATGGGGATTTTGCAGTATCCTTCCCCTGGAGTGGGGAGGGAATGGGGATTTTGCAGTATCCTTCCCCTGGAGTGGAGAGGGAATGGGTATTTTGTAGCATCCTTCCCCCAGGAGTGGGGTGGGAATATGGGTTTTGCAGTATCCTTCCCCCAGGAGTGGGGTGGGAATATGGGTTTTGCAGTATCCTTCCCCTGGAGTGGGGTGGGGAATGGAGATTTTGAATATCCTTCCTCTGCCACACCCACCAAGCTACGCCCACAGAACTGGTTCAAGATCCTTGAAAAACTACCCACTATCATGGAAAGGAGAATTAAGCCAGATTGAAAGTGTATCCTGAGCACTTTTTTGATTTATAATATAGATGTAACTCTAAGAAAGCAGCTATCAAATCGCACATTCAATTCCTTTCGAGGATTTTCATTTCATTTCATTATTTCATTTTAATCCTACCAGGGCCAAAACCATTGCTCCCACCAAGGACAATTATTCTTGTAGCTTAAATTCCAGTCATAGTATCAGTAGGCTTAAGACACATTGAATACAAACCCCAAAGATTTATTCTTTCTTAAATGACAGCAAATGAAGATCCAGGATGCAAGGAAGAGGATGCTGGGAAGGGTGATTTGATCTTGTCCAGATCGTTTGCAGAAGTACTAATGCTCCGGGAGTTATATTTTAGCCTCCCAACTAAGGATATTCTTTGTATACCAAGATCTATTTCAACTTCTCCCTTCCCCAACTCAGCACAAATCTGCAGGATTCCAAACAGATGAATAGTACTCTCCCATTTAGGGGGGGGGGAAAACAGCTTGAGAGAGCAACAAAATATTGAACAAAGTAGACTGATGGCATTTTTCAGTACAATGTTTTTTCTGTCCCATGTCTGAGGCATCAGGTTAGAAATAGATGCTGAGCTTGTTGATCAGAAAGGTTGATAGTTCGGCGGTTCGACTCCCTAGTATAAGTCTCCTGTGTAAGCAGGGGGTTGGACTAGATGACCTCCAAGGTCCCTTCCAGCTCTGTTACTATTACTGTTCTAGTCCCTTTTGGGGCATGACGTCAGCTGGGTGACCTTGGGCCAGTCAATTTCTCTCAGCCCTACGAAGGTAGCAATGTCAGTGTCAAGGTTCCAAGTAATACACCCATAGCAAGCCTAACTCCAAGGCAAGTAGGCTCCTCGAAGGATAGTTTTATTTGGATATATCATATTGGCACATGCTGGGTGAAAACCGACTCTGAATGTTCCCGCGGTTTTCAACTAATTAAAAGTCGCATATGTCGCCTACAAAACTGGCCAAAATCAATCCGAAAAACAGTTCACTATGCTGGAAATGTAAAAAGGTACCTTTTACCATCTATGGTGGGCATGCCCGGCAGCAAAGAAATTTTGGTCCAATATCAAGAAATGGCTGGAACAAATTACTAAATTACAAATAGAGAAGAGACCAGAAACTTTCCTGTTAGGGATCTTCACAAAAACATATCCTAAAGAAATAAAATACCTGTTGATACATATTCTAACGGCAGCGCGGATAGTATACGCTAAAAATTGGAAATTGGAAAAAATCCCAACAAAAGAAGAAATAATCGACAAAGTTACACAGTGCGCTGAAATGGATAGGCTAACAAAAGAGCTAAAGGAAAAAGAAGAGACAGAGTACTACAAAGTATGGAATAAATGGTACCAATGGTACAATGTCACTATTGAAGAAACATAACTAGAAAATGTAAATATGTATATAAACAATTTCCTATAGGCAGAAAATCTGCAGAGGGAAACTTAGAAAGTAAAGATATAATCCAAATATACAATATACAGATTACTAAAGAAGAAGTTTTAGGGGAGGAAAAGAGAAGGGAGGGGGAAATGGGAAAAAGAAATTGCTAGGTTAAGATTAAGGGGAATAAGTATAACTGTATTAATTGGAAGACCAATAGGAAACAAATGCTTCAAAAGATTAACTTATCTATGTGTTGTTTATTGTGTAAATGTATTTATATGTGTTTTATATGTGTTTTAATAAAGTTTATAAATTTTTTTAAAAAGTAAAAGTTTTCTCCCTTCCCCAAACAGTCACATGGTCCAATCAAGGTGTTGTCCAGTTTGCCTGGGAACTTCACTCCTCCTCTCTCCGACCACCTGTGGGAATGTCCTTAGTTCCCAGGAGAAAGTATTTTGTTTTGACTACCAATTCCATGTCAGGGTTCCAAGTAATACACCCCCAATGAATTTCTATTCCCCTCTCCCTATCCCCCAGCTCCGGTGTGGCAACACTGAAGCCTCAAAATGGCCTCGGTCAGGTCAGCTTCAGGATTGATAGTCAAACCTCTTCTGAAAAACCTTACCAAGAAAACTGCAGGGATTAGTCCAGGTAGTCTTTGAGAATGGAAGAAAAAAGAAATAGAAATTATAACAGAATAACATCATTGGAAGGGACCTTGGAGGTCTTCTGTGCGTGCTCAGGCAGGAAATCTAACAACAAATGGTTGTCCAATCTCTTAAAAACCTCCAGTATTGAAGCCCCCCCCCCCTCCCAACTTCTGATGGCAGGTCGTTCCACTGATTAATCGTTCTCACTGTCAGGAAATTCCTCCTTAATTCTAGATTGTTGTTGTTGTTGTTGTTTTTGATTTATATGCCGCCCTTCTCCGGAGACTCAGGGCGGCTTACAATGCTTTAAGCAATAGCCTTCATACTTTTGTATATATTTTTATACAAAGTCATCTTATTGCCCCCACAAACTGGGTCCTCAATTTACCCACCTTAGAAAGGATGGAAGGCTGAGTCGACCTCGAGCCTGGCTAGGATTGAACTCGCAGAATTACAGGCAGCTGGATGTTAATTGCTGCCTTTAGTAGGAGGCATTAGCCCCCTATGCTACTCAGGCTCATTTCTCTCCTTGATTAGTTTAGATCCATTGCTTCTTGTCCTGCCTTCAGGTGCTTTGGAAATAGGCTGAGCACCTCTTCTTTGTGGCAACCCAATAAGTAAAGGTAAAGGTTCCCCTCGCACATATGTGCTGATCGTTCCCGATTCTAGGGGGCAGTGCTCATCTCTGTTTCAAAGCCAAAGAGCCAGCGCTGTCCAAAGACATCTCCGTGGTCATGTGGCCGGCATGACTCAATGCTAAAGGTGCATGGAACGCTGTTACCTTCCCACCAAAGGTGGTCCCTATTTTTCGACTTGCATTTTTTACGTGCTTTCGAACTGCTAGGGTGGCAGAAGCTGGAACAAGGAACGGGAGCTCACCCCATTACATAGCACTAGGGATTTGAACCACTGAACTGCTGATCTTTCGATCGACAAGCTCAGCGTCTCAGCCACTGAGCCATCTCATCCCACCGCCACCCAATAGAAGTATACAAAATGTAGCGGAATGGTATTCTTACAATATTGGCTAAGAATTGTGGGACTGATAGTCCAAATGCAAAAGGAAGGCACCAGGTTGGGCAAAAGCAGTACAACGTAGAGCGATGCACAGCTTTCTTGCGATCTGAAGGTCACGCTTGTCCCTTTAAGTAGCATGCCAGGATTATAGGTAGAACAAAAAAAATCAAGTGTGGCTTATTTCGGTTGCATCAACATTCTGCTAAAGTTAAATTGAGTTATTGGGATGACCTTCAGAGACTTGAATGGTTAGGGACAGTTCTTTGTGGAGAAAATCTTTGTGGTTGCTAGGAGTCAAAAACAACTCGATGGCATGTAATCAATCAATTTATCAGTGATGACATTCCAGCTGTGTATTTAATCATCTCCTGCCTGCTGGTGCATGGAAATTCATAATTCGATGACAGCTTTTACAGGTCTCCAGGAGATACATTTGAAGGTTTAGGGAACCAATATGGCTCTGAGGTCTGTCTGATTCCATGCACAGCTAGCACGAGAGGTACAGGAATCAAATTCTATGGTCGGGCTGGTGACATCCAGCTGGCCACTGCTAAACACAGGATGCTGGATAAAATGAATCCTTGGTCTTACATCACTTCTATGTAAAACCCACACAAATAGAAAATGTATCTCCCGACACACATCGTCTTTCAGTGGGAGAACAGGTGCTGGAAGTTAAGCTCCTAAAATGGCTCATATCCTCTCCGGGAGCTGTTCCCACTGGTCTCTGGGCATTTTCCCATCGCACAAGACCCTGGCATCTGCCCATCAGGGTTGAGAGAGGAAGGGAGGGGAGGCGGAAGCGTGATAATGCTGGAATGTAGCTTTTTCTCGGTTTCTCTTTCAGGAGAAGGAGGGCAGGACTGACAAAGGTTCAGATAGGAAGTCCTGGGAATTCACACTGGCCAGCAAAGCCTGTCCTTTCTCGTTGTTGTTGTTGTTGTTTAATTGCATTGCAATCACTAACAAAATAACAGAAGAACAGAGTTGGAAAGGATCTGGGAGACCTTGTAGTCTAACCCCCTATACCATCACGTGCCAGGAGTGGGGGGAGTGTGAGGGGGTCGTACACGCATGCACGGGGGTGGGGCACATAGAATTATGGGTGTGGGAATGCACGTGTGTGACACCCCCCCCTTGCTCCTGGCACGCGATGGTATGGTAGACCCGTTTTTTGCTCTCCCCAGCCTCCAGAGCCTTTCTAGGAATCTGGGGAGAGCAAAAACGGCCTTCCCCATCCCCCAGAGGCCCTCTGGAGGCTGGAAAGAATCTTTTTGCCAACTTCCAGTGGGACCGGAAAGGCTTCTAGAAAGGCTCTGGAGGCTGGGGAGAGCAAAAAACAGGCCTTCCCCACCACCCCCCAAGGCCCTCCGGAGGCAGGAAACAACCTGTTTCCCTACTTCTGATGGGCCCTAAAAGCCCAAAAATCAGATGAGCTCACATGCCCACTGATATGGCTACATGTGCCACCTGTGGCACGCGTGCCATAGGTTCGCCATCACAGCCCTATACCAACCCCCTAACCCTATACCTGTGATAGCTAACCTTTTCTGCACCAAGTGCCAAAAGCGCGCACACATGCACACACACATAGTCCAATGTGCGTGTGTGCCCCGCCCCCATGATTGCATGAGTGACCCCCATGTGTGCCCTGCGCATGCGTGCAGAATCCCCCGTGACCCCCGCCCTCGCACATGCGCATGTGACCCCCACGCATGCCCCCCACACATACACACGCAACACATTTATTTTATTTATTATTGCAATTTATATGCCGCCCTTCTCCCGAGGGACTCAAGGAGGCTTACAAGATAAAAAAAATCGACAATACGAGTTAGGTACGAATTAAAATCCAATTAAAATTAATTAAAATTATTACGATGTAAAATCCCCTCACGGATCAGTCCATTTGATGAAAGAGCCACGTCTTCAGTTCGCAGCGGAAGGAGAGAAGGTCGGGGGCTGTCCTAAACTCGGTGGGCAAACCGTTCCAGAAGATTGGCACTTCCACAGAGAACGCTCTCCCCCTGGGGGGCCGCCAGCCGACATTGTTTGACTGACGGCACCCTGAGGAGGCCCGCTGAGGAGGCCCGCACAGGACAATGGGAGGATGGCAGAAGATGGTCCTGCAAGTACCCCAGGCCTAAGCCATGTAGAGCTTTATAGGTGAGCACCAGCACCTTGAAACGAACCTGGAGGACCACCGGCAGCCAGTGTAGCTCGCGCAGGAGAGGTGTTCCATGGGAGTAACAAGAGGCTCCCATAACAACCCGCGCGGCCACATTCTGGACTTGATGAAGCCTCCGGGTGCATCCCAAGGGCAGCCCCATGTAGAGGGTGTTACAGTAGTCCAACTGAGAAGTAACAAGGGCATGAGTGACACATGCACCCCACCCCACTCCATGCATGTGCTCACATCTGCCGCATGCATGGCAAAGACCCAAAAACCAGCTGGCTGGTGGGAGGCGTGGGCGTATGTGTGGTGGAACTGAGCCACAGAGAGGTTCAACCAGAATAGAGCTGGAAGGGATCTTGGAGGTCTTCTAATCCAGACCCCTGCTCAAGCAGGAGACCCAATACTATTTCAGACAAGTGACTGTCCAGTCTCTTTTTAAAAACCTCCAGTGGCAAAGCACCCACAACTTCTGAAGGCAACTTCTATTCTAGTGGTTAATTGTCCTCACTGCTAGGAAGCTCCTCCTCAATTCCAGGTTGCTTCTCTCCTTGATCAGTTTCCATCCATTGTTTCTTGTCCTGCCTCCTGGTGCTTTGGAGAATAAATTGATCCCTTCCACTTTGTAGCAGCCTCTCAAATACTAGAATACTTCTTTCATGTCCCCCTTAGTCCTTCTTTTCTCTAGACTAGCCAAACACAAATCCTGCAACTGTTCTTCATATGTTTTAATCTACAGGCTTTTAATATTCATAGTTGTTCTTCTTTGCACTTTTTCCAAAGTCTCAACATCTTTTTTGTAAAGTGGTGACCTTGGGAATGAATTTCAATCGTTTGGATGGCTTGGGCAATATCTTTCATTCATCCAGAAAAATTCCAAGTTATTCTCAGGTATTTTGCAGGGAAACAAAACCCCTGAAAAGTACAACTAAGTGACAATGGAGAGAACTCCTCTTTGGGAAGATTATGTGGCTTTGTAAGTGGGAAGCTATTCCTGTGTCAAGCCTTCATTACTCAAACTCACCTTCTAGTGATGTCAAAACCGTGTAATTTTCTCAGAAACAACACAAGTAAAACTAGCTATCATCTTTTTCTGAGAGGCTTTTGTTGACTTCCTGGGACAATATTATGCCCTGCAATTTCTGAGTGATCTCCTTTTCAACTAATATCCTGATTTGGCTTGGGTTAAGCTTTTAAACTGCAATAAATGATAGAGATGATCTCATTATTACTATTTCCTTTGTTTTATTTATTATTTGGATTTATAGTTCTCCTTGCTGACCCTACAGCATGCATGTAATTAACAATCTAAAATGAGGTGTGTGAACAATTAATTACACAATACAAACAATGGGATATATTGATGCAGCCTGGATGAAGATGCATAGGAAAGAAAAAGGGTTAAAAATGGATAGTTCGTTCAATTAATTTTTCAAAATTTTTAAGACTTAAGTATTTCCTTTAAGTGGAAATAATTAAATACAATAACAACTTGTAAGGAAGTGTATTCATTTCCACTCACAGTATCTTTAACTTTAATCATCTGCTAATTCCAGTGTCAGGAGAGGATCCAATAAATATTATCAACCTCTAAGCAATTTATAGCCTTAATCAACACCTTGAACTGTGCTCAGAAAATAATTACATTATTAATACAAATAAATGAATGAATAAATAAATAAATAAATAACTACCAAAAAAATATTGTATTTTATGTTCAGTAATCACCAGGCCTCAAACTTTTCATGTCTTTCAAACTTTTCCTTCAGGAGGAGGAGGAGAGGAAGAAGAGGAGGAGGAGAATTAGAAGGAAGTGGAGAGGAAGAAGAGGACGAGGCATAGGAGAATTAGGAAGAAGAGGAGGAAAAAGAATTAGGAGGAGAAGAAAAAGAGGAGGAGGAAGAAGAGAAGAAGGAGAATTAGGAGGAAAAGGAGAGGAAGAAGAGGAGGAGGAGGAAGAACAAGAAGAGGAAGAGAGTTAGGAGGAGGAGGAGGAGGAGAGGAAGAAGAGGAGGAGGAGGAGAATTATCTCTTCAATTACAGCCAACAGCACGATTCCAAAAGCAATATTTAAACATTGCTGTTTTTGAATCTGGAAAAAAATTGTAAACAAAGCTTTTCTCAAGTCCAATATGTGATAACATAACTTAAGTTTATAAAAAGCATTCGGTCTATGAGGAATTGCCCTTAACATTGAGTTCTTCCAAGGACTTTCTCTCTTCCAAAAATTCTCTGCCTTCTGGGAAATCTTGGTGTTTTCATCACCAAGCCCGTTTACACCATAACCATTACATAAATATGCACATATCCTTTTTCCTCTGTTGTTTAAAGCAAATCTTTAAATTAGATCAAGTAACTCAACCCTGCTGTGAAGTCAAACTATTCAAATGACTGAAAACCCTACCTAGAAGGTACTAGAAAGAACATTACAGGGAGCTGAGATTTATTTATTTCTGAGTTTGTCAAACGTGTAAAAGATAGCAGGTATAAATATGAACATGGACATGAAAGAAGGAAATGAATATAAATAAATGGGGACAGTAGGACAGGGATGGTAGGCATGCTGGTGTACTTATTCACACTCCCATTACCAGGGGTAAAATGCCTTCACTACCGGTTCGGAACTGTGAGAGTGCACATGTTTCTTCTGTGTATGCGCAGAGAGGTCAAAAACAGATTGTGATGACATGCCCGGCAGGTGAGTGGAGCCTCCCATCACTGCCCCTACTGGTTCATGCAAGCTGGATAGATCAGGCCGGATTTCATCACTGCCCTTTACGGACCTCTTAGGAATGGGATGATGTCCACAGTAAATAGTTTAAGGTTAAAGTTTTGGGGGTTTGGGGAAGTAACCACAGAGTCAGGTAGTGCATTCCAGGCATTGACCACTCTGTTGCTGAAGTCGTATTTTCTGCAATCAAGTTTGGAGTGGTTTTCCTTGAGTTTGTATCTATTGTTTGCCCATGTATCGTTGAGGTTGAAGCTGAAGAAGTCGTCGACAGGTAAGACACTGTAGCAGATAATTTTGTGTATTACAAGTAGGTCAGACTGTAGGTGGCATAGTTCTAAATTGTCCAAGCCCAAAATTTCAAGCCTGGTGGCATAAAGTAATTCTGTTGTGAGTAGAGGAATGGAGGACTCTTCTCGTGAAATACCTCTGGACTCTCACAATTGTATTAATATCCGATATACAATGCGGATTCCAGGCAGACGAGCTGTATTCAAGAATTGGTCTAGCAAAGATTTTGTATGCCCTAGTTTGCAGTACAATATTACCAGAGAAGAATTTGCTAAATTCTTAAATTAAATTAAAAGAATATTTGCTAGAAGTGATGTCCCGTCTCATTTTAAAGCACACAACTAATGCCCCCATCTGACTGTTGAGATAATTTTGTATACTATACTTAGATCGGACTGCAGGCGGTGAAGTTCCAGTTTGTCCAAGCCCAAAATTTTGAGCCTGATGGCATAAGGGATTCTATTGTGAGTAGAGGAGTGGAGTACTCTTCTCGTGAAATACTTCTGGACCCGCTCAATCGTCTTAATGTCTGATGTACAGTGTGGATTCCAGGCAGATAAGCTGAATTCAAGAATTGGTGATTCATTTGAGATGAATAAGATCAGAGAAAGGTTTATAAAGCTGCAGGTAACTTTGCTTGGAAAAGAGAATTACCTATCCAGCTACCCAAATCCAGACTGCTACTATAGGGTCACAATGGGGAGGAGTTTTCTGCATCTTTCTGTGGCTATGTAGTTTCTTGCAGCGCACATATGGTTGCCTTAGGCAGGAGAAGCAGTGGGTAGATGTGAAACAGAGATACATGATGGTCCATGACAAAGTGAAGGCATTAAGAGTTGTTAACCTAATCTTGTGTAGCTTCTGGTAATGTTGTACTACTAACTAGAGCATACAAAACATTTGCTAGACCAATTCTTGAATATAGCTCATCTGTCTGGACCCCGCACTGCATATCAGACATAAATACAATCAAGAGAGTCCAGAGGTATTTCACGAGAAGAGTCCTCCACTCCTCTACTCACAATAGAATCCTTTTTGCCACCAGACTCCAAATTTTGGGCTTAGACAACTTAGAACTATACCGACTTCAGTCTGACCTAAGCATAGTACATAAAATTATCTGCCACAATGTCCTTCCTGTCAGTGACTACTTCAGCATCAACCACAACAATACACGAGCAAATAATAGATACAAACTCAAGGTAAACCATTCCAAACTTGATTGCAGAAAATAGGACTTCAGTAACAGAGTGGTCAATGCCTGGAATGCACTACCTGACTCTGTAGTTCCTTCCCCAAACCCCCAAAACTTTAACCTTAAACTGTCTACTGTTGACCTCACCTCATTCCTAAGAGGTCTGTAAGGGGCACCAATGTGCCTTCCATCCCTGTTCTAATATTCCTTTTTACTCTTACTCTTTTCATGTATTCAAATTATGTTGATGCTTTTACCTGTTATCTTATATATGCTTGACAAATAAACTTATGATTATGATTATGAAGTGAAAAGACAGTCATACAATATGAGAACCAGTGATCATCTTAAGGAAAAAGTGGCAGACAATCTGGGCTGACAAAGGGAGATTGGAATGTCCAGGAGAACAAATCATGATCAATATACAGTGTTACCAGGATCAGAGATACCATGTGTCATGCATAGTTTCACCATGCCTGATGAAAGAAGAGATACACATGCACACACACACACAAGAACCCCCTTGTGTGTGTGTGTGTGTGTGTATGTATGTGTATGTGTATGCCTGTGTGTACAAAGGGAGAAAGGGAACAGCTTTCTCCAACCACCAAATCCATCCATCCCAAAACACACATGACGTCAAAAAGGGGTCCAGCAGAGCCAAAATGGGGAAATCATGGGGAGACCAGGTTTAGTCTTCTGCAACATATGCACTCAATTTTTTTGGAAATGAATACTAGATATTCTTTGGGGAAATGCATCTTTCCCAACCAATAGTCTTTCTGTGCAGATTTCTGATGGGGAGAAAGATGGATGCTCATGGATTCTTTCCAACGTTACCATCATTCCTGCAACAAAGTCAGTCCCAGTGGACATAACAAATCTCTACTTGAACAGCTTCCAGAAGTTTTATTTTACATCTGTGGGTCACATCCGTGACCACACCCCAGAACATACTGTTTCCCCTATTCTGAGAACCCCCATAATGAATGGGAACATCTGAGGAGGGTTTTAAGGCACACGGGCTTCTCCATGCTGTCTCAGGTCTGGGATTTCATTCCTATTTGTCTTCTGAGTCATTTGCTAGTCCAGGAGGAATGAAGAGCTTGGTGCCACACATTGCTATCATGGTTAATCAATCAATTTTTTTATTACGGTCACAGACCGGCATTTCTGTCATGATGTTTTGTGTCATAATCCCAAAGGCCCTTCAATCACATAACTAACAAATATGAAAAGAAGGTGGTTCAAGGAATATTTTGACCATCTTGATCAGTTGGACAGTTGTGCCTTCTCTCTCTCTCCCTCTCCCTCTCTCTTTCTCTCTCTCTCTCTTTCCCTCTCTCTCTTTCTCTCTCTCCCTCCCTCCCTCCCCCTCTCTCTCACACACATAAAGAATATGGGGTTTAGATGTTGATTTACACACCAGAGGAACAAATCAGCAGGTCTTGCAAACTGAGGCTGGGTGTCTTTACTTATGATTTATGGAGCCAGCTGCCCACACTTTTTTTTTTTTTTACCAAGCCACAAATTGAGTTGGGAGTTCCTTGGAAAAAACTTAAAAACACTCCGCTGATTTATAGAAGACAGAAACAATTTTATGTCCTCCTCAAATGGGCTCTCAAAAGGCTGGAAATAAAGGCTAGCAAACATCTTCTTTTAAAACAATGTGGTTTGTATTTGGCACGGGGAAGCGTTCACGGGAATGCTTAATCAGTAAATGGATTTTGAAATTCCGTCGTTCCGATCGAGCTCGTAATATGCATTATATAAGCGACATGTTGCTAAGCCGCACTCGAGCTTGTCCTTCAGAAAAATCTTTCGTCAAAACAGTCCAAAGAATGATTATTTGCATTTTTAGATTATGTGCTATACGGTGTCTATTTATTCAGCTTGGATTTATCCAAAAAAATCTAAAACCAGAGGATGAATAGGTTATAAGATCAGTTGCTCCACCTTCATTTCCAAGAATTGTCTCTGTCCTGGATTGGCCAAGTGAGGTTATTCATCAAAGTTCCAAAATCCTGTCAAATTCGTAGGATATGCTGGGCTAATTGTATAGTAGAAAAAGTGAGGAATCGCTTATCTAGTTTCTGTAATAATAGAGCTTCTGACATTCATACTTCTTGGCTGCATCTCTGGCTAAGCCTCTTCTTCTAAGAAGTTCTCCTTTGACCTTTGAACGGATTGCTTTAATTTTGTGATTTCGTGTTTACACTGTTGTAAACCACACTGGGATTTTTACAATGGAAAGAACTGCGAATATACTGTATGCACTACACTTACTACAGCTATAGTAACAACAATAAGCAGGCTAGAAAGGAATCATGAGATACGTGTTTTTCCAAGGCGCCTATCTCATTAGCAACCCTAGATACGAGAGGTTCTAGGCCATGATGCAAACCTATGGCACATGGTGGCATGCGTAGCCATATCAGTGGGCATGTCAGCTCAGCTCTTCGGCCTTCTGGGCCCACCAGAAGTAGGAAAACAGGCTGTTTCCTGCCTCCGGAGGGCCTGCGGTGGGTAGGCCCGTTTTTCTTTCTCACCTGGCTCCAGATCCTCTCTATGCACCTGGGGAGGGTGAAAACAGCCTTCCCCACCCGCTTGGAGGCCCTCTGGAGGCCCGAAACAGCCCGTTTCCCAACTCCCGGTTGGACAGGAAAAAGCTGTCCCAGCTGGGGACAGCAAAAATGTTACTTCCTGTCCAACCAGAAGTTGGGAAACGGGCTGTTTCGGGCCTCCAGAGGGCCTCCGAGAGGGTGGGGAAGGATGTTTTCACCTTGCCCAGATGCATAGAGAGGATCTGGAGCCAGATGAGAAAGAAAAACAGGCCTACTGGGTGTGGAGGGGAGGGGGGATTGCACATGCATGCACAGGGCAGGGTGCATAGAATTATGGGTGTGGGCACGCATGCACGCGAACCTCCCCCATCCCCCACTCCTGGCATGCAAAGGCAAAAAGGTTAGCCATCACTGTTCTACGGTGCCTCAGGGGTGGGTTCTACTTACTTTTACTACCGGTTCGCATCGTGTGCGCACTTTTCTGTGCATGCACAGATCACCTATGATGATGTCTGGGTCAGTGAGTGGTGCCTCCTGCCGGTTTTACTACCGGTTCTTGCGAACTGGTCTGAACCGGAGGGAACCCATCACTGGGGTGTCTCCAATTGGGGATATTCATTCACAGCAATGTTGTTTAAGGACATTGCCTTACCGGAGTGGTTTCTTAGAAATCAGTTCTAAGCCCACAGTCATGATGGACCGCTACTTCGATTTATACAACAGAGAGACAGTTTTATAACAGATTTCCTGTGTTTTTATCTTGGTTATGGTTTCCTGCTTGCTTTAATGAATGCATAATTGAGTAATCACACAATTTTTGATGAGAAAATCATGGGTCGCTGGCTTAAAAGTTGCATTAAATGACCCCATTTTTTGCTCATTTCCCCCTGGGCTTTGAATTTGGGAGTTTGTTCAAGAAACGTCCTTAGGAAAGAAGCATCTCACAGGCTGTTTTGCATTCCATTTTATAGAATGGAACTGTTTTCTATTCGCTAAATGTGGCCCTCTGCATTTTCTGGGAAGATGCAATTGTTATTGTTCATATGAGACATGTTAATTGCGATTCTTGTTCTTGACTCTTGTGGGGAAAATCAAGGGAATTAGAAGTGGTTGCATCTCAAAAGGTTGTTAACAGACTGAGTTATTCCGTAAACAGGCAATTAGCAACTGATGAACAGAAAATGCTTCCATTAGACATCATACTTAGTGTTGCACTGAGTGTACACTCATTACACTGAGACATAGTTTCAGAGGTTGTTCCTTCTTTAGCTGTATTCCCCACTCAAGCCCTGGCTCTACTAGTCCTCAGTACCAACAGCAGTAGGCCAACATGTGCACAAACAATCAATATGTATGAATCAATGCAAGCTTATTAGAAATATGTAGCCACGAACCCATCAGTCGGGAAAATCATTTTGCTGGACTTCCTCAGTGTGAAATAACTGCCAGCGAAGATTAGTCGAAACTAAATATAGGACCTCTAGTGACCTGCATCCCTGAGGAGAGTTCTGCAGAAAAATGGACTGGCAAAACAAAATAGAAAGAACTCAAGAACTAACAAAAAAGAAGAATGTATTTTTGGAAGTAACGTCTACCCAGCCTGCCAGGAAACATGGCATTGTCTTGAGGGACAAAATGTCTTTCATGTAATTAGATCATTTCCCATCAACACAAGAAGCGCTGAATGTTAATCAAGAGCTTTGAGCAAAGTCTACATAATGATTGCAGATTCTAGAAGCATGAGAAGATCTGGGTTTACGGTTGCAAGATTCTGGCTTGGTTTCTTCTGCCCCCCCCCCTCAAAATGGCCTTGGGACATTCAAGACACAGTTGTTGCTGCTAACCAAGGAACCCCTCAAAAAACCTGGGCAAACAGGTACAGGAAACCATTTATAGGGCTTTGGAAAATATGAAATTTCTGGCAGGATCCTGCAGCCATTCGCGTTGGCTTCATGCTCTGCAGTGTAAACGGTGGTATGAGAGCAAACTACACCCATGGAACTGAAGCAGGAACTGGCTACCAGCCGCAGAATGTTCTACCTGACTCTTTTTTAATACATTTATTTATTTTGTGACTGTAGGCTGTGGGTAGTGTCACCTAGGCGGACAAAGGAACAAGGACGAAAGAAAAAACAAGCACTTCAATGCTCCTGAGATGCAGAGCCGCCATTTTTAAGGCCTACAAGGACTTTAAAAAAGGACTGCAAGAATAATTTTTAAAAAGACTTGCTCTTGGAAATGGAAGGGTTAAAAGTGATGTGCAGTTTGCAGTGATTTGGGCCAGCCCCCTGAGTTATAATGCTTGGCCATTGTTTGAGCTACGAGTGGATATTGACCACTCAGAGGATGGAAGCAGACCTGGCTGATGCCATCTTTGTGGCTTCAGGGTTGCCACAAGGCAGAAGAGGTGACAAGGTGGGGGTGGGGGGGATAGTTAGCTGGGGTTTTGCAGTCAAAACAAAAAGTTTTCCTGTGGGAACCAAGGTCATTCCAACAGGTGGCTGGGAGAGGAGGAGCAAAGTAACCAATCAACCGGCCAGCACCTCTATAGGGCAATGTGACTGATGACTTGGAGAAAGAGGGAAACTTTCACTTTTAATCAGGTGAAAACCACGGGAACTTTCAGAGTTGGTTTTCACCAGTTGTGCCAATATGATGTATCCAAATAAATTGTTCTTTGAGGACTCCATCTGCCTTGGAGTTCTGATTTCAATGGGTGAATTACTTGGAACCCTGACAGATGTTTCATTTCCAAACAAAGGAACATCATCACTGCTGCTGATGTTACCTAGCATTCATTCATTCATTCATTCATTCATTCATTCATTCATTCATTCATTCATTCATTTATTTATTTATTTATTTATTTATTTTAATTTTTATACCGTCCTTCTCCCAGAGGACTCAGAGCAGTGTACAGCCTACAATAAAACACACCCATATACAAAATTTAAAACAGTTTAAAAACATATTAAATAATTTGGCCCCAATATCATTAAAAATAAACCAACAATTAAAATTCATGTTTAGGCCAGCCCAGCTTGATGGAACAATAACATCTTGAGGACATGGCGAAAGGTGCGTAGGTCAGGGATCATCCGTATCTCTGGGGGCAAGTCGTTCCAGAGGGCAGGTGCACCCACAAAGAAGGCTCTCCCCCTGGGGGTCACCAGCTGACATTGTTTAACTGACGGCACCCTGAGGAGTCCCTCTCTGTGGGAGCATATTGGCCAGAGGGAGGCTATCGGTAACAGAAGGCGATCTCGTAAGTACCCAGGTCCTAAGCCACGGAGCGCTTTAAAGATGGTCACCAACATCTTGAATCTCACCCGGAAGACCACCGGAAGCCAGTGCAGCTCGCACAGGAGAGGTGTTACATGGGTGTGTCATGTCTCTCCCATAATCATCCGCGCAGCCGCATTCTGGACCAGTTGGAGCCTCCGAGTGCTCTTCAGGGGGAGCCCCATGTAGAGAGCATTACAGTAGTCCAGACATAGGATAGTAGGGTAATCAAATGTTTGCAAAAAAACCACCAAGCCCAGGGAGCATCGAGGACTCCACAGTTTAACTCCGAGCTACAAATATCTCTTCTATCGATAAAAATAAATCTAAAGACCTGAAATAAAGAATTGTCCTTTGTGATGAATGGCCAATAGTTTGCTTGCAAGCTGAGCCAAGAGTAGAGGTTCTTTGGTTTGCATAAGTGCAGGCTCTGAAGGACCAGTTCTCTAGAACAGAAAAGACAATATTCTCAGTGCTACAGACTGGCTGGTTCAACAAATATTTAATATTGGACTTAAAGCAGAAAATATCAAATGACTTGGTCAGCTAGATGAAGATCATCAAGCCACTTTTGTTACAACTTACCATGTTTCTCCCAAAATTAGACATCCCCTGATAATAAGCCCAATCGGACTTTTGAGCGCATAGCAATAAGGCCAAGCACTTATTTCAGGGTTCAAAAAAATATTAAGACAGGGTCTTATTTTTGGGGAAACATGGTAGTTTGAAACCCACGTCTTTAAATCTTGAGCTTTGTGGGAGAAAAATATCACATCGACGTTGTCGCTTAGAGGCAGATACCGATCTCTTGGCAGTCCTGCAAATATTGCAGCTGTTTGTGCAATTAAGTTGCCATTAGAACACGGAGTTGCTAAACATTCATTTATTTATTTGTTCCTTCCTTTATTACATTCGTATGCTGCCAAATCAAACCAGCTCGCTGGAGTTTTGAAGCAGATAAAATCAAAGTGGGATAATATTGCAAAAGGAAAATAATCAAATGAAGCAAGAAGGAATAAAACAAGGATAACTCAAGAATCCCAGGAAATCATCCCAGTGTCCTTAAGGGCAGCAATGGTTGGTTGGAGATCTAAGGGAGGAAAAGCCATATTGATAGTCTTCCAGAAGAATTTATTTATTTATTTATATCCCATCTTTATTATTTTTACAAATAACTCAAGGTGGTGAACATATCCAACAGACCAGTGGTGAAATTCAAAATTTTTTTACTACCAGTTCTGTGGGCATGGCTTGGTGGGCATGGCAGGGGAAGGATACTGCAAAATTTCCATTCCCACCTCACTCCTGGGGGAAGGATTTTTTTTTTAATTTGATTTATATGCTGCCCTTCTCTGGAGACTCAGGGCAGCTTACAATGTGTTAAGCAATAGCCTTCATACTTTCATATATTTATACAAAGTCAGCTTATTGCCTCCACAAACTGGGTCCTCATTTTACCTACCTTAGAAAGGATGGAAGGCTGAGTCAACCTTGAGCCTGGTGAGATTCGAACTTGCAGTAATTGCAGACAGCTGATGTTAATCACAATGCTTTAGTCTGCTGAGCCACCAGGCCCTTGCAAAATATCCATTCCCACTTCTCTCTGGGACCAGCCAGAGGTGGCATTTGCTGGTTCTCCGAACTACTCAAAATTTCTGCTACCAGTTCTCCAGAACCTGTCAGAACCTGCTGGATTTCATCCTGAAACACACCCACCTTCCTCCTCCTATTGCCCCTGTGAGGTGAATTGGGCTGGGAAAGAGAGGAACTGGCCCAAAGTCACCTAGCCTGCTTTCGTGGCTAAAGTGGGACATGAACTCACAGTCTTTTGCATTCTAGCCTGGTGCCTTAATCAGTAGACAAAACTGAAATGCCAGATAAAACATAATTTCCTCTCACCACTAATACCTAGGGAATTGTTAGCACCATCTCTGCTCAGAAGATACAAGAAGATGGAGATCTTAAGCATATTTATTTTTATTTTATTTATTTATTTAGTTTGTCAAACATGTATGAGATTACAGGTATAAATATAAACATAAATATGAACAGGAATTGAATATAAATGAATGGGGACAGTAAGACAAGGACGGTATGCACATTGGTGCGCTTAGGCACACCCCTTACAGACCTCTTAGGAATGGGGTGAGGTCAACAGTAGACAGTCTAAGATTAAAGTTATGGGGGTTTGGGGATGCAACAACATCATGGTAGTGCATTCCGGGCGTTGGCCACTCTGTTGCTGAAGTCGCATTTTTTGCAATTGAGTTGGGAGCGGTTTACCTTGAGTTTGTATCTATTGTGTGCTCGTGTATTATTGCAGTAGTCTGAAGCTGAAGTAGTCATTGACAGGTAGGACATTGCAGCAGATAATTTTGTGTACTACGCTTAGGTCAGACCATAGGTGGCATAGTTCTAGGTTGTCCAAGCCTAAAATTTCAAACCTAGTGGCCTAAGGCATTCTGCTGTGAGTAGAGGAGTAGAGGACTCTTCTCGTGAAATACCTCTGGACTCTCTCAATTGTATTAATATTTGATATACAGTGCAGATTCCAGGCAGATGAACTGTATTCGAGAATTGGTCTAGCAAAGGTTTTGTATGCCGTAGTTTGCACTACAATATTACCAGGGAATAAATAATTAAATTAAATTAAATTAAATTAAATTAAATTAAATTAAATTAAATTAAATTAAATTAAATTAAATTAAATTAAATTAAATTAAATTAAATTAAATTAAATTAAATTAAATTAAATTAAAAGAATATTTGCTAGAAGTGTTGCCCCGTCCCATTTTAAAGCACACAACTAATGCCCCAGTCTGACTTTTGAGACAGTAAATCCATCATTAGGTAGACTTTTTTTTTAAAAAAAGATGTAAGCCCTCACCAATCAAGTTGTCTGGGCATTTACATCAAAGATGAGTTTTGTCCTTGTTTCATCAAGACCTAACTTGAAGTACAAGCTTTTGATGCTACTCTGCGACAAGTAAAGAGTTCCCTAAGACCACAAAACTTCAGTTCGTATTCTTTAATTGCACCTTTAACAATGGCGTCATTCAGAATTCATCTCAGAATGATTCTTTTCGTACAGAAAGCTCGTTGCATTTCAAAACCTTCATCTTGGACTGAGCTGACCTGCAATGGTTTTTGTTTAAATGATATTTTACAGTTTGGTTTGGATGAGTTGGTTCACAGTTTATGAGTGTGCTCTGTTGCAACTAGCCAAAGCTGGGACACCTGGATTTCTCAGAAGGCTTCCGTCAGGAAATACAGCCTAACTGTAGGACATTCAGTTGGAGACGAAGTGTGGAGTTCTACCAGGGGAGAAATCTACTTACCTTCTCAACTGGTCTGGAAGTGCATGTGCCACACATTATGTGTATGTGCCGTGCATGGACTCTCTGCGTATTCGCAGAAGGTAAAAAACAGGTTACTTCCTGGTTAAAACCAGGAAGTAACAATGACCAGGCGGGTAGGTGGAGCCTCGCACCACCATCGATCCCGGTTCTCAGAACCACTGGCCACTATCGCTATTGGTTCGGGCGAACCGGTCCAAACCAGGAGCTTTTCACCCCTGAGTTCTACCTTACGAAGAACTCAGAATTATGTCAAGTTAAAGCTGCTAATTCTGCTATATTCCCTCTGTTGTATATACAGTATGTATGATGGCAAAGTCAGCTGTATGTAGTCCTTATAAAGGGCAGAGATAGACAGTTTACAATCTGGGGTTCACATACAATTTTCACAGGGTATCAACTCACACAAACAACATTCATCTAATGAAGGGAAGGAATCTTGCCCCTCTTGAGTGAGGCTGGGAAGCACTCAAATATTAGCTCTTTAGCTGCCTTGGTTAAGCGTATTGTGCAAATCCACCCCTTCAATCTTAGGAGTTAAGGCTAAGCAACATATTAGTATGACTATTAACAAGTGATAGATTGATTTTTCACATTTTTGAACTGCCCATCTCCCTCAATATCTATGGAGATTCTCAGTCATCCAGGTCGTGATTGTCCCAAAGATGCTTTTTAAAGAGGCAACCAGGACTTTCTGGTTTTTCTTTGAAGATGTTTCGCTTCTCATCCCAGAAGCTTCTTCAGCTCTGACTGGATGATGGGGAACAGAAGGATTTCTACTCCTTGCAGACAGCTGCCCATTTGCATTCTTTTAGAGAGTCATTGAGGCCACATGGAGGTTTATCTGTGTCATCAAGGTCTCCTGAGTGGGACAAATGGGTGTGCAGCCTTCTTGGAACTGAAGTGAAAGAAGATCTGAAGAAGCTTCTGGGATGAGAAGTGAAACGTCTTCAAAGAAAAAACAGAAAGTCCTGTTGTCTCTTGAAAAAGCACCTTTGGGATCTCTCTCAATAGTGGGGCAATGCTTGTTTCCTCTAATGTGTGCAGACTTCTACTGAGTCAGAGATCATAAATAATCAAAGTAAGCTGAACAATATCAATGAGCCATTTTTTAAAAGAAAATTCAAACCACTGGGACCTGAGGTCATGTCATAATTTTTTGCTGCAAAGGTAAATCTTTTGCTTATGCCAGAGAGCAGGGTTTCCTAAACTTTTTGGCTTTCCCTTTAGAATAAATTTAATGCACACTCCTCTCTTAAAATCCAACCAATATGAACACAAATGCACAATGAAAACAACATAATGAATTTTTGGGAAAGGTGGATTTACTGTAAAAACGTAAGTAAAAGTTTCTTCACAATTCCCTTGGGCAGTGGTGGGATTCAGCCAATTCGCACCACTTTGGGAGAACCGGTTGTTAATTGTCTGAGCAGTTTGGCAAACTGGTTGTTGGAAGAAATCATTAGGGCAGAGAACCGGTTGTTAAATTACTTGAATCCCGTCACTGCCTAAGGGATATACACCACACCAGAGGTCAGTGGTGAAATCCAAATTGTTTTACTACCGGTTCTGTGGGCATGGCTTGGTGGGCGTGGTGTAGCTTGGTGGGCATGGCTTGGTGGGTGTGGCAAGGCAAGGATATTGCAAAATCTCCATTCCCAACCCATTCCTGGGAAAAGGATATCGCAAAATTTCCATTCCCACCCCACTCTGGGGCCAGCCAATATTTGCCAGTTCTCTAAACTACTAAAATTTCCACTACCAGTTCTCCAAACTGCTCAAACTTTCCACTACCGATTCTCCAGAACTGTCATAACCTGCTGGATTTCACCCCTGACAGAGGTGGTATTCAGCAGGTTCTGACCAGTTCTGGAGAATCGGTAGCGAAAATTTTGAGTAGTTCGGAGAACCAGTAAATATCACCTCTGACTGGCCCTGCCCCATCTATTCTCTGCCTCCCAAGTCCCATCTGATTGGGAGAAAATGGGGATGTTGCAGTAACCTTCCCCTGGAGTGGGGAGGAAATGGAGATTTTACAGTATCCTTTACCTGCCACGCCCACAGAACTGGTAGTAAAAAAAAATTGAATCTCCACACAGTTGGGAAACTCTGCTTTATAAAATTGTATTTTATTATAAAGTTGATTACCTACATGGAACTAGATATACAGGTTTTCTTTTTATACTGTGCTCTGATATGTTCTCTGTTATACAGCTGTTATACTTACTTTCTTAGGAACTATATATAAGTATAAGACGAAGTAACAAAAGAATATGCTTCGAAAAGAATAGTGGTGTCCTACGCTTCTATGTGTGGTTAGATGGTTAGATGCTTGATGCTATGTATGGTTAGATGCTTAGATGCTTGATGACACATCTGTCTAGAAATAAGGAATGTGAATTGAATGTTATACCCGCTCTTTAGTCTTTGTGATCTGGGTTGACTCATCACATCATATGCAAAGGGTGGCTAACCATAAACTGTTGACTTCTAGAGGAATTGCCGAAAGCTTCTTTGATGTTTGACAGGACACCAACAGATGTGTCAGGATCACCTTCTCCCCCAAGAACATTGAATGTGTGCTTTGGAACACTAACGTAACACAGGAAGGCCTAAACTCAAGGCCTGTGCTTAGATTTGGTCTGTGGGGTTGCCCTGGAAACGGTGAAGGACTGGCCCACGGTGCCTCTACCATGGAAAAGGGAGCACCAGAGGGCTGTGTGTGGCCTTCTCTGGCAGAGGATTGTAGGAGGCTGTCACAGTCAGAAATGGAGCTCAGGAGCCCGTTTTCTCTGGCAGAGCACTCGGGCCACCAGAGGCATTCCCCATATGAGTGATGTCAAGCTGACCATGCCCACTCTGGCTGTGCCCATCCCGGCCCCCTGAGGTCAAACACAACCCTGATGAGGCTCTCAATGAAATTGAGTTTGACACCCCTGGTCCAGTGGTGAAATTCAAAGACTTTTTAAATACTGGTTCTGTGAGCATGGCTTGGTGGATATGGCAGGGGAAGGATACTGCAAAATCCCCATTCCCTCCCCATTCCTGGGGGAAGGATATTGCAAAATCTCCATTCCCACCGTACTCTGGGGCCAGCCAGAGATGGTATTTGCCGGTTTTCCGAACTACTGAAAATTTCCACTACCGATTCTCCAGAACCTGTCAGAACCTGCTGGATTTCACCCCTGACTGTCTAATAGAACATAGAATCATAGGCATGAAGACACTTCTTCTAGTCCAAGTTCCTACTCAAGGTAGGAGATCTTAATAGCATCCCGGTAACCTCCCATGTATTTTTGAAAACCTCCACTGATGGAGTACCCACAATTCCAGGAAGCAAGTTATTCCATGCACCCCTCTGGAAGTTTAAACAAAGTTGGTTTGCGCTGGACTTTGATAAACTGCATTTCCTCCCACCTCACCCTCCCAAACATATTTTCCTTTCAAAGCCAGACATCAACAGGCTGCGAATCAAAACAGACTCAAGGATTTGGACGGAGAGGTTATGCTTCATTTTAAAAAATAAACAAATAAGTGAGCTGTCAAAAGACAATTATGTGATTTGGGAGGGATTGTTTTTCATAAGAGAGCTATTATCTCCAGTTTTAAGGTGGGCAGAGCATTGCAAGTAATGAAACAGCTTTTGCAATGCTGCCATAGTTCACAGTTTAGTCTAGGACGCAGAGAGTTGACTGTGGTTTGTGCAGGAGCCGAATGATACTTACAATTAACAAGTGGTTTTTTTCCTTGAAAGTTGTTCCGAGCCTGGCATTTTTTTTACTTTGGGAAATATTCCTTTCACTGGGAGTGAGTATGAAAGAGAGACACGCTCCATATAACCACCTTTTTATGGTCAAAAACTTAGAACATTAAAGTAGAAAGTCTTAGAGAATACATAAGAAGAGGGTAAAGAGGTATTAAGAAACCATTAGGTTAAGATATAGGAAATAAGTATAACTGTATCAATGAAAGATCACTACAAAACAGACGCTTTAAATGATTGATTACTTATAATTGTTTAGTGTATAATGTATAATGTATTTTTATTCATTTTTATTCTTTGTGTTTTATGTGGGTTTTTTTTTACTTGTTAATAAAGTTTATAAATTAAAAAAAGAAAAGAAAGACATGCTCCAAATCGCAAGAAATCTATAAATTTTATAAAACGGTTTATTGAAAGTACGATCTGTAAAAAAAAGGGGGGGCAACATATAAAGAAATCATAGTAGAGAATATTACGAACCATTAATTAGAATTAAACAAATAATCAAAAGAATCTTATTATTTGTAGCACATTTCTAATAGATGCAACTTCCCCTAATGAGAACAAACTCTCAGCCACGTTTAACATGCTTGTTTTCAAATTTTAAACTTAAAAGTTTCTAAATGGCAAATGATTAAAACCAAACCTTTTTATAACTTCAGGTTCCTGAATAGGTGAACACTGAAAAATTCTTCTCATGGGCAATGAATAGATGCACCTAAGAAAGAAAAATTAAAACGGAAGATAAAACATAAGAATATCTTACGAAATGAAAGATAGAAAGATTTATATGTTTGTTTTTATCCCGGCTTTATTGTTTTTACAAATAACTCAGGGCAGTGAACATATTCTTTCCTCCTTTTATTGTCCCTACAACACAGTGGTGAAATCCAAATTTTTTTACTACCGGTTCTGTGGGCGTGGCTTGGTGGGCGTGGTGTGGCTTGGTGGGCATGGCAGGGGAAGGATACTGCAAAATCTCCATTCCCACCCCACTCTGGGGCCAGCCAGAGGTGGTATTTGCCAGTTCTCCAAACTACTCAAAAATTCTGCTACCAGTTCTCCAGAACCTGTCAGAACCTGCTGGATTTCACCCCTGCCACAACAACAACATTGTGAGGTGAATTGGGCTGTGAGATAGTGACTGGCCCAAGGTTGGCCAGCTAGCTTTTATGACTAATGTGAGACCCTCAGACTCCTGGTTTCTAGCCTGGTTCCTTAACCACTAGACCAAATTGGTTGTCACTCAAGACGCAATCTTATTCAGGATTCAAGTTTGGTAAAAGAAAGGACTGAATATGATGTCTATAGTCGGACTATGACATTTGCTGCAGTCTTATATCCAAATGACCACCAGTTTTGATGGCTGTAAAGAGGCATCGGGCCAATTCACCGAAGGAGTTATCACCAGCCTTAGAAGAGGAATGGCATAAAAATTTTAAAAAACAAATAACAAATACGGTCATTGCTACTTCCTGAATAACAAGAAAGAATAAAACATAGCCTCTCTTGAATCCAGCTCTATTCCTTATGATTATATGCAGGGGTGGGATTCAGCCGGTTTGGACCATATTTGGCGAACCGGATGTTAACTTTAATCTGGTTCGACGAACTAGTTGTTGCAAGGACTGGCTGACTCCTGCCAGGAGTCTCCACACGGCCTGTTTTGGATGCAGGTAAGTGCAGGGCTCACACAAAGGCTCTGGATGGGTGAAAAATGGGCCTACTTGAAGTTCCAGAAGTCTGGAAACAGGCTGGTTTCCGGCCTCTGGAGGGTTTCCGGAGTCCGGAGGAGGCCATTTTCGCCCTCCCAGAGGCTCAAGGAAAGCCTCCAGAGTCTGGGGAGGGGAAAAAACTCCCCTCACACACACACTGTGGTGCATGAGGCCGAGTAGGCCACGCCCACCATGGCCACACCCAACTAGCAACTGGTCAGAGAACCGGTTGGTAAAATTTCTGAATCCCACCCATGATTATATGGATACTTCTGAGTAACTTTCTTGGACAAAATAGAGAAGTGGTTTAGCATTGGCTTACCGTATTCTAGAATATAAACCTAGTCTCCTGCTCGGGAATGTTCTAGTGGTCCTTCTAGATCTAGATCCCAAGGTCAGGAGTGGGTTCTAAAAATTTTTACTACTGGTTCTGTGGGAATGGCTTATTTTGTGGGCTTGGTTTGATGGTCATGTGACAATTCTTTAGGATTTAGCAGAGGTACTGGTCTACCAGGCTTTTAACTGCTTGCAGAGCTGTTTTGGTCTACCTATTTGTTTTTGGAACGTTCCATTTTACCCATTTGTTTTTGGAGTGCACTGGTCTACCACCACACTGCCTTTTACCACTGATCAGCTGTAGGACGGCCCTTTGAAGCACCATGGCAAGAGTTTAAACAGGTTTTTTTTCCTTCTAGCCGATCAGCTGGGACTCAGGAGGTAGCAAATAGATTGGGGGTGGGGCCAAATAAAAGGTAAGAATAACGTCGGCGGAGCAGGAGGGCCCAGCTCCTGAACAAAGAAAACCAGTTCGATGACATCATATCATCACTGCTACCAGCTCGGCCGAACCGGGCCGAACCGGGAGGAACCCACCACTGCCCAAGGTGTTTCCTTTAAAAAAAAATGGATCAGTGTTGGGCCTTGAGTCACTATAGATTTTTCCAGGAGCATCTGGTTGACCACTGTGGGACATAGAGTGTTGTGGGACATAAGATGGACATTGAACCTGATCTAGCCACAAGTTTCTTCTGCTCTTCCCCATTCTTAAACACCAGCCTTTCTTGCCAAACCCCAACTGCACCGTAGCACTCCCCTCTGACCCACACTGTGATTTCCAAGTTCCAGCTGATGATTACTGTCCAGGAATGGCAGCGTCTGGCATTGTCCACACCATGCATTCCTAGTCAGCCCACCGTGCATGCCTGCTTTTGCAAACTGAGTGTATTTTTAACCTTCCAGACGCTCTTCCTTTAAGCGAAAACATCTGCCTACCAAGTATAAAACCCCTTAGCCTGCAGAGTTCTTGTTTTCTAACACCAAACACCCTTTTCAAACCCTGACTTGTTTAAAGGCAGTTTGACAGTAAAACAAATGAATGCTGATGTGTTTTGTGACCCTTTGTTGCTACAGAAAATCTAACATTTTCCCAAAGGGGCTGGCTTAATTATTTTTGAGGATGCAAAGCTGGTTTCCTGCGCCCTATTTCATTCCCATGAAAAAGGAGTTTTTGATCTAAACCCTCAGCCAGATATGCCTTCAAACGTCTGCCAAATTTAGGGCTGCATTATGGGTTAAAGTATAGATGATGGGAGTTCATTTGTCATGCCAATAAGCAATCAAGAACCATTGCACACAAGAATAAAAATAGAAACGGCCTTTTCACAATATTTTCTCTTGTTTTCTCCTGATGTAATCTGAGAAAAACACCCTATCAGGGGAAAACAATTTTTGGTAGTAGAAAAAAAAAAGCCGTATTCATGGTCATTGTGCAGTTATTGTGTAAACAAAGGCATTAAATCTTGGCATGCTCTTATGGTAAAGAATGCCATAACATCAACTGACTTAACTATATTGGGAAGAATAAAGAATAATTTACTCATATAATTTATATGATATATCTGAAGGCCAGACAAAGAATAATGGATGGAAACTGAAGAAGGAGAGAATCAAACTGGAAATAAGGAGAAATTTTCCAACAGTGAGAGCAATCAACCAATGGAACAGAAGTTGCCTTCAAAAGTTGTGGGAGCTTCATCACTGGAGGCTTTCAAGAAGAGACTGGACTGCCATCTATCAGAAATGGTGTAAGGTCTCCTGCTTGGGTGGGACAATGGACTAGATGATGTATAAAGTCCCTTTCAATCTGTAATCTCTATATGGTTTTATTTTGGTACAAATCACCCAGACTCACTTGGGTGAGATGAGGAGGGGTGTATGGGAATTAAATAAATAAAAATATAAAATATACAAATCGGGGTGAAGTGTACTTACCTTCCCTACCGGTTCGCCAATGCTCACACGCGCCATCGTCTGCGCATGCACAAAGCCTTCTGCGCATACACAGAGGCTTTAAAAAGCGACATCACTTTATTATGAGCTCCCGCAGCAGCAGCCGCTACCGATTCGCCCAAGCTTGATAGAACCAGCTGGATTTCACCCCTGATACAAATGTGAAAAATAAATAAAAACAGCCAGTCTAAGCAACTGCTTAGAAAGCTTGGATATCGCCTTTAGATCTTTCCTAAAAGTTTCTTCCACTTAGTGTGTGAGGAATAATCATGCAAACTGCGTGTGTTCAATATTTTGTACATCTAAATCTAAATCTGAAAAAAATTCTGCACTGCTACATAAGAGGAATCGCAGCTGGCAAAGAGATGCAATCCAAATGCCAAATTGGTCTTCCTCTTAATAGAAGGGGAACTTACCAAATTTGCAGATGATACTAAGCTGGCAGGAACAGCCAACACCTTAGATGATATGCTTAAGATCCAGAGGGATCTTGACAGACTTGAACACTGGGTCCCATCTAACAAAATGAAATTCAATGTAGAGAAAGGTAATGTCTTACACTTAGGTAAGAAAAACTACAAACACACATATAAACTGTGGGAAACCAGGCTTAATAGCAGTAACTGTGAGAGTCTCAGCAGACAACCAGTTAAATATGAGTTAGCAGTATGCAGCGGCAGCCAAAAAGGCCAATGCAATCCTAAATTGCATTAACAGAGGGATACAATCAAGATCAAGTAAGATACTAATGCCACTCTATAAAGCCTAGAGTACTGCATCCAGTTTTGGTCACCACACAATAAAAAAGATGTTGAGACTCTAGAAAGAGTGCAGAGAAGAGCAACCAAGATGATTAGGGGCCAGGAGGCTAAAACATAGGATGAACAGTTGCAGGAACTGGGCGTGGCTAGTCTAGTGAAGAGAAGGACCAGGGGAGACACAAGAGCAGTCTTCCAATATTTGAGAGGCTGCCACAGAGAGGAAGGGGTCAAGCTATTCTCCAAAGCACCTGAAGGCCTAACAAGGATTAATGGATGGAAACTGATCAAAGAGAGGTTCAACCTGGAAATAAGGAGAAATTTTCTGACAGTGAGAACAATCAATCCATGGAACAGAAGTTGCCTGCAGAAGTTGTGGGAGCTTCATCACTGGAAGCTTTCAAGAAGAGACTGGACTGCCATTTGTCAGCATGGCTTGGGGGGGGGGGTTGGACTAGATGACCTACAAGGCCTCTTCCAACTTTGTTAATCTAATCTAACCCCATCAGTCATTGACTCAATCCCTACACCAGAACGAAGAAGTCAACGAGATGGCGGTAACTCCTCAAGACGGTTGGAGAAACCAGTTTCAGGAGTCTTGAAAAGTTCAGTGATCTGAAACTTTGAATTCTGCGGGGATCATTAGTAAAAACCAAAGTGGTCGGTGATGGGAAACAGCTTTCAGAGGGTCTCATTTGAGTTTCAGTTTATTTACCTTTGCTGAAGTGAACATTTTGGGACAGAGCCATCTTCTGATCTTCTTGTGAAAAGGAGGGTTGGATCCAGTGATTAAGCATTCCCTACCTTGCTTCAAAAGGCAAACTTTTGAAGCTGGGGCACTGCCAACAAGCCAAACTAGACCCTTAGAATTGCCCCAAAGCAACTTATGATGGGTGGAGGTGTTATCAGAAAGCATGAAGGATGTATCACTTTGAAGGGACTCTTGAAAAGGAAAGTGTCCTGCGACTGGAACAGAAACACCTCCTGCCCTTCCTCAGATTGAAGGGGATTTGATTAGCCCCCCAAAACGAATGGGAGGGCACCTTAAAAGGAAACCCTTGGACCTCTCTGTGTGTAAATTGGAGCTGGAAATATTTTGATTCTGAGCTGTGTCGGGCCTTCAGACTCATGAGGGACCTCTTCTACCAGCAACCTTTACCCATACAGCTGCCATAGATGAATATTTCATTTTCCTTTCATCCCAGAAAAAAAGAACAGCATGGCTATATGGTAACCCAGGGATTTTCAACCTTGGCAACTATAAGACTTGTGGACTTCACCTCCCAGCTTTGTTGGCTGAGGAATTCTGAGAGCTGAAGTCCACAAGTCTTAAAGTTGCCAAGGTTGAAGACCCCTGGGTTAACCAAAACATTTTCAAAATGTCCCTATCTACAATGAATGAGCAAAAGACTGGAATTGGCTAGGTTTGGTCCCAAAGATCCAAAATCTAAATCGTGCACTCATAGGAGAACATTCCTCCACCATCTGGACCATGACTCTCCCCAGGTAATCCCTTCCAGGACCTTCTAGGTTTGGAGTTATGGATAGTCTGATTCATATCGGCCAAAATTTGCAACTCGAAAGTTCTTCATGTCTGTAAGATCATTTCTTCCTTATTTTGGTTTCCACTCCCTATTTGATTACCTTCCTCCTTTCTGTTGCTCCTCTCTGGGAGGAGTTTTCAAAGTATCTCTAGCAGGATTACCAGTTTGTGTAACAGCTTGGTTCCCCATGCCATCTGTTTGGTAAACTTGCAAGATTCGTTTTTCTCACCATGTACATGTATACATCAGTGGTGAAATCAATTTTTTTTTACTACCAGTTCTGTGGGCGTGGCTTGGTGGGTGTGGTGTGGCTTGGTGGGCATGTTAGGGGAAGAATACTGCAAAATCTCCATTCCCACCCCACTCCAGGGGAAAGATATTGCAAAAGATTTTACAGTATCCTTCCCTTGCCATGCCCACCAAGCCATGCCACGCCCACCAAGTCACACTCACAAAACCAGTAGTAAAAAGCTTTGAATCCCACCACTGTCTATTAGCTACAAAAGAAGGGAGACCCAATTTTGTTCAGTGTGAATCAATCAAAAATCTGTTGTCAACCCTGAAGCTGACCTAACCAGAGCCATCTTGGAGCTTCAGTGCTGCCACCCTGGAGCTGACGGACAGGGAGGGGGGGGATTAGAGATAGAGAAATTTGTGTAGCCAAAACAAAATACTTCCTCTTGAGAACCAAGGACATTCTCACACCTGGTCTCTGGAAGTAGGAGTGACGTTATCGGACGAAGCTGTGATTGGATCATGTGACTGTTTTGGGAAAGTGAAAAACTGTTGCTTTTAATTAGATGAAAACCGCAGAAACTCTCAGAGTCGGTTTTCACCAAATATGTGCCAATATGATTTTTCCAATAAAGGTATCCTTTGAGGAATTTGCCTGCCTCAGAGTTTCATTTGCTATGGATCCTGCAACCTTGACATCTGTATTTAGGTGAAGTGGAATGATGGGTAAACTCCAAAGACTGATTACAAATTGTTACACTGATTTCAAATCAGGAGGGAAAAAATAAGTTTATCTCACACGATTCATAAATCTGCAGGACCTTTTCATACCTTATAAGCATTGTCTTTAAAGTCTATATTCTCAGTTTTCCTGGTCATGGTTGTCCCAAAGATGCTTTTTCCAAAGGTCAACTGGACTTTCATTGGTTTTCCTTGAAGATGTTTCACTTCTCATTCAAGAAGCTTCTTCGATTGTGATTGAATGATGGAGAATGGAAGAGTTTATGTTCCTTGCAGTCATCTGGTCATTAGCATCTTTCTGGTAGCCATTGAGGCCACTTGGATGTTTATCTGTTCCCTCAAATGGGTGTGGAGGTGAAAAGGAACCTTTGGGCTTGCCTTTAAACAGTTTATTTTATATTATTTCATTTCAATCAGGGATGTGGTGGCTCAGTAGCTAAGACACTGAGCTGGTCAATCAGAAGGGTGGCAGTTCAGCAGTTCGAATCCCTAGTGCCCTGTAACGAAGTAAGCTCCCGTTACTTGTCCCAGCTTCTGCCAACCTAGCAGTTTGAAAGCAGGTAAAAAATGCAAGTAGAAAAATAGGGACCATCTTTGGTGGGAAGGTAACAGCGTTCCGTGCGCCTTTGGCATTGAGTCATGCCGGCCACATGACCATGGAGACATCTTGAGACAGCACAGGCTCTTCGGCTTTGAAACGGAGATGAGCACCGCTCCCTAGAGTCAGGAACGACTAGCATATATGTGCGAGGGGAACCTTTACCATTAACTTACTTCATTTCATTTCATTTTACTACATATTTCATTTCATTACATTGCACTGCATTGCATTGCATTGCATTGCATCACATCACATCACATAACATTACATTTATTGCCTACATATGGCACTTTCTCAAGGTCAGCCTAGAGAACTTAACTCTCAGTTCACACTTCTGTCTTGTCTTCTTCCCAATTGTTGAGTCTGCCTTAACAAGAGACTAGATTCCTTCTGAGGCAATGTTATTTTTTAATCAACAGCCACTGTAATTATAAACTAGGATCCCAGAAGCAGTCAAGAATTCAGGAGCGGTGGAAAATTTCCCACCCTCAGCTCTGAAGAAGCTCCCGGAAGGAAGATTAACCTAAACAACACACAAATCTCATAAAGGACAGACAATTGCGAAGCTGGAGTTATGTGAAAAGATCCAGGGGAAAAAAAACCCCAGTTGCATCTGGTTGGAAAATCAAGATTAGCGAAGTGTTTACTTTGCAATCAATGTTGATACCTTATTTGGAATTATGAAAGAAATCTTTTTTTTTTAAAGTAGGTTTCCTGACTATTTCTGTCAGCATCATATTCCTAAAAATATCCAGATTTAGAAGCATTCCTTACAGGGGTGGGCTTCAAAAATGTTAGCAAGGCATTCTCTGCCCGGTTGTTGGGTGGGCGTGGCCTAGCCGGCCTCCTGCACCATGGCAGGTGGGGGGTGTTTTTTTCCATCCCCAGGCTCTGGAGGCTTTTTTTGAGCCTCCGGGAGGGCAAAAATGGCCTCCCCAGGTTTCAGAGGCCCTCTGGAGGCTGGAAACAGACATGTTTCTGGCCTTCCAAATTTATGGTAGGCCTGTTTTTCATCCTCGCCGAGACTCCGCACACACCCTGCACTTATCTGCATCCAAAATGGGCTGCGTGGGGACTCCTGGGAGGGGAGGGGTGGGCGGGGCCAGCCAGGAGTAGGATTTGGGAGTTCTCCAAACTGCACAGAATCTTAGCTAGAGGTTCTCCCGAACCCCTGCAAACTTGCAATATAATACACATTATAAGATTTATAGAAAGTTTGAGAGCCAGTTGTGTCTAGTACTTAAGGCTTCAGGCTAGAAACAGTGAGTTCTAGTCTCACCTTGGGTATAAAAGCCAGTTTAGATGATTTGGGGTCAATCACCAGGAGACTGTGAGTTCTAGACCCACCTTAGACATGTAAGCCAGCCGTATGACTCTGGGCTAGTCCAGCTGGTTGGGCAATTTCTGTCACAAGCAATGGATTAGCACTCAATTGATTGGAAAAAAGCAAATCCTACATTTCTAGGAAAATGATAGAAAGGGGAAAAAAGTAAAAATTGCGAAAAGTGGTAGGGTGGAAAGCATAAGAACAACAACAACAACAACAATAATAATAATTGTATAATAATTATTATACATTATTATAATAATTATTATAATAATGCATGGGCATGGCTTAAGATGGGAACCATCAAGAAAGAAATGGAAGGTTTACTGGCTGCTCAAGAACAATCACTACAAACTAATGCCATGAAAGCAAAGATACAAAAATCCACCGACAATCCAAACTGCCAACTTTGCAACAACAAAGTCGAAACTGTTTCATGTTTAATATGTGAATGCAGCAAAATTGCACAAACTGATTACAAAGCTAGACACAACCGAGATGCTAAATTAATCCACTGGTCATTATGTAAAAAACACAACTTTCCTGTATCCCAAAAGTCATGGCAACATAAAGAGGGAAAAGTTATAGGAAATGAGAAAGTGAACATCTTGTGGGACTTTCGAATACAGATGGATTGTCACTTGGAACACAACATGCCAGTTGTTGAAAACTGAAGGGTACAATTTATTGACATTATTGACATTGCAGTACCAGGAGATGCCAGAGTTGAACAAAAAGAACTGGAAAAAATCATGAAATATCACGACCTGGCCATCGAAACTACACAGCTATGGATGAAACATGTAACTGTGATACCCATTGTCATTGGGGCACTTGGTACCATGTCCAAGAATTTTATAAGATACATCAACAAATTGCAGTTTCCAACAAATTTCACTACCAGCAAAATTGCAAAAAACTGCACTATTTGGAACATCGTACATCTTAAGAAGGTACTTAGTTGATTCCTACAATGCTGGCACCAACCCATATCAACCATTAACACCAGTCAATGGTATTTGTGATGCATTTTTGAATGTTCAGTTGACTTGAGTTTCATGTTTAATGAATAAAGTAAATAATAATAATAAGAAGAAGAATAGTATTATTAGTGTGTGTGTGTGTGTGTGTGTGTGTGTGTAGATCTTTGGTTATTCGGGTCTTCTCCCACGTAAAATTGGAAATGTCTTGGCGATGTTTCGACAAAGTCTCATTCGTCATCTTCAGGCTGGTGTTCTTGGCTTCGTGCTTCCAGGAGCAATGTGAGATCGCAGCTGTCTCTTCCTTTTAACTGCTAGTGGGGGTGGGAGCTGATTGGGTGGGAGCTTGGCTGTGTTCTGATTGGGTGGAGGTGTGTTCTGATTGGTTAGGGGCTTGGCTGTGCTCTGATTGGATGGGGGGTTGGTTGTGCTCTGATTGGCTGGGGGTGTGTTCTGTTTGGGTAGGGGCTTGGTTATGCTCAGCTTAGTCTGAGTTGCAGGGGGATTTGAGCTGATGAGCTGCATTGTTGTTGTTTGGCTTCGTGTTTGTGACCGTGCGAGATCTTTATGGTGGATGTCAGTCTGCTTCATGTATGGATTGGAGGGGTTTAAAGTGGCTAATGATGCAGCTGTGGTCTGGCTTCTGGCCAGGTTGTTGTTGTTGTTGTTGTTGTTGTTATAGAAGAAGAAGAAGAAGAAGAAGAAGAAGAAGAAGAAGAAGAAGAAGAAGAAGAAGAAGAAGAAGAAGAAGAAGAAGAAGAAGAAAAAAGTGGAAAATGTTATTGAAAATGAGAAGGTGAAGATCTTGTAGGACTTTCAAATATAGACGGATACACCACTGCTTCTAATCTTCTCCAGCTACCTGGTTTCCTCTACTCCATTCATTCAGTCGGCAGAGAAGTGCAGATATAAGCTATAGGAAAAGGACCTTGAAGTCCAACTGCAGTCTTTTGCATTTTTATTTGCTATACTGCTCTATAAGGAGAAGTAGGAGGAAGAAGGAAAATCTGTTTTCTGATCTTCTGGCGTGGGGTCACGTTACACATTTTGGCTCATCTGCTTATTCTCAACTGCCCCGTGACGAGCGAGGAACAGACAAGCACATGCCTATTGTTAATGAGCTCGTGCGCCCTTTTGATACTTTTGCCAGAATTTCTAACCTCCGGTTCACATGCCACCATATTTTTTTTTAAAGAACAAAAATAACATTTCCACCCCCTCCCCTTGCAAAAAAAAAAAAAAACCCATTTAAATATTGCTGAGAGCCAGGACACCCCAGAGCAGAAAATCATCCTTTAAAATATGAGCACAACTTCTAAAAGAAACATTTGCCCTGTCGAGCATTGTCCAAGAATCACAGGATGAATGATTGCTTAAACATTCCAGTGGAATTAAGGAAGGAGGATTGGTTAATGAATGAAAACGGGAGAGAAAACATTCAATATCTTGATGTCAAGCTTGCTTCTCTGGCTGGGGCACTTTCCTTTAAAAAACAAACAAACAAACAGTTATGCAGAACCTAAATTCAGTGAATTCCTGGGAATAAACTAGTGAGTCGGGCCCATTATTATTATGAGCATCACCTGTGGCCTCTTGTTTGCCTTATAGTTTGTGATGGTTTTTTATTAATATAATCATAATTGTTTTAAGCAAGGATTGATTGTTTTATCTTTGTGACATGCCATCCAGAGTCACCTGCTTTGTAAGAACTGGCCAAGGAAATAAATCAGATGCTCTCATGACATCCTCACAATTGTCAATCATTAAGTGTTCTATTGGCTTTACCTCCTGGGATGCCCAGGCTTGTGTAGGTCATGGGAAAGTCTTCACTCCACAAGTAATTCCATCAACAGATACACTGACCTACAACCAGCCTATGAAACCCTCAGAATTCAAATCAAGTGCCCAGCTTTTTTTTTTTTTTTTTTTTAGCATATGGCACATGTTAGGTAGGGATCACCGAAGCGGCTGGTTTCCTCTGTGAAAAGAATTTTTTCGGGCAGTGTTTTCTTGCCCGCGGGATGCCTGGATGCTGGCAGGCAATCGGGGGAGGCTCCTTTCTTGTCCCTACCTGGTTTATTCGCTCATGGGAATCAAGCCGCCGAGCTGCCGACCTCACCGGAGCGCAGGTTCCAGGGGTGAAATCCTCCCGGTTCAGGCCGGCTCGGGCGAGTAGGTAGCAATGGTGGCGGACCGAACCGCCTCCCCCCCATATCCAGCTGAGCCGTGGGATCATCAGAGCCTTTTTTTTCTTTTAAATGATGATCCCAGCTCTGACGATCCCAGCTGAGTTGCCTGCTAAGTTGTTCTACCCTCAGGTGCTTTGGAGAATATTTTGACTCCCTCTTCTTTGTGGCAACCCCTGAAATATTTAAGGAAGAATATTCTACATTTGTTTCGATGGTTATTTTTGATCAGTGTTTTCCAGCTTTGGCAGCTTTTAAGTGTGTGGACATCAACTGCCAGAATTCTCACCAATAACCATGCTGGCTGACCTTCGGGTGTTTTGGAGAATAGCTTGACCCCCTCCTCTCTGTGGCAGCCCCTCAAATATTGGAAGACTGCTATCATGTCTCCCCTGGTCCTTCTCTTCACTAGACTAGCCAGGTCCAGTTCCTGCAACTGTTCATTGTATGTTTTAGCCTCCAGTCCCCTAATCATCTTGGTAGCTCTCCTCTGCACTTTTTCTAGAGTCTCAACATCTTTTTTATAGTGTGGTGACAAAAACAGGCTGCAGTTATTTCTCATTTCCGCTCAACATTTCAAGAATCCATAAACTTGAGTTGCAAAGTTAATGTAGAGAACTATATCTTCCCACACGTTGAGAACAACCCCTGGCTTCCTTCACTGTTGTCTATGCTGGCTGGAGCTACTCAGATTTGTAGTTCTTCTGGGTTCTTCACCCCTGGCTTATAAAGATTTGACTTCCAAAGTCTGCCAATGGCAACAGATATCATTTTATTACTTTTAAATCCCAAATGTTTGAGAGCCGTCTATCTCGGCCTTCCCTTCATTTGTTGATAGAGTCTAAAGGCTGTTCCAGAGAGTAAAATAAACCAAGGGAGGCCAAAATGTGACCAAACAAGTAAGGGCCTTTAATCATGGCCTGTTAGAAGATTGGAACAAAACAATGAGTTATTTTGACCTTGCAATGAAAGAGCAGAACAAGAGGTTCTCTTGTTTATGATAAACAGATTGCATTTGCAAAACGTTGATCAGTCTAGAGAGATTGCAAAGTAATGACCCAGAGAACAAGAAAGAAATGAAGAATTGTGGCTTCTGGAGAGAGTTAGACACAACATCCTTGGCAGGATCTGGGACATCAGAATATGTTAGTCTTCGGCCATCATAAGATTTTTGCTTGTTTGTCACATCAGAAAGAGTATAACCCAAAGTAATCTTGGTACCCTGGGCAGTTTATCCAACCAGCATATTTTTACCCTGAACTACTGCGGCAAATAAATAACCTGTGGCCAGGGATGGGCTTCAAAATTTTTAGCAAGAGATTCTCTGCCCGGTTGCTGGGTGGGTGTGGCCATGGTGGGTGTGGCCTACCCAGCCTCCTGCACCACAGCGGGGTGGTGGGGTTGCCCTCCCCAGGCTCCAGAAGCTTTCCTTGAGCCTCCGGGAGGGTGAAAACGGCCTCCCTAGGCTCCGGAGGCCCTCTGGAGGCCACAAATGGGCCCATTTCCAGCCTCCAGAGGGCCTCCGGAGCCTGGGGAGGCCATTTTCTGGTCTTCCTGAACTTCCGGTAGGCCCATTTTTCACCTTCCCCAAGCCTCCGTGTGCACCCTGCACTTACCTGCATCCAAAACGGACCGCGTGGGGCCTCCTGGGAGGGATGGGGTGGGGTGGGGTGGGAAGGGTCAGCCAGGAGTTGAATTTCGTGGCTCTCTGAACTGCACAGAATCTTAGCTAGAGGTTCTCCCGAACCCCTGCGAACCCCCAGCTGCCCAGCCCTGCCTGTGGCTATGAACCAATGAGCTATTACAGAATGTTGTGCCCTATTCTTGGTAAGCCTTTGCTCAACTCTTTCTAAATCAGGGCTGTCAAACTCCTGGCCCATGCGCCAGATGTGTCATATGCTGGCCATGCCCATGCCTGGTTTAGCAAAGGGAGGGAAAGTCCTGATACGTCACATGTCACCACCGTGACGATGTGAGTTTGACACCCCTGTTCTACGTTTTCCATGCAAGTTTAGAATCAGGCTCAAACTAAGACCCAATTAGAGACTAGCCTTCATTAACCTGCACCATTGGAAACTAGCTCCGTTAAGTGTCTGTGAAGATTCTCAGTTACCCAGGTCATGGTTGTCCCAAAAGTGCTTTTGCAAAAGGCAATTGGACTTTGTTTTCCTTGACAATGTTTTATTTCTTATCCAAGAAGCTTCCTCCATTCTGACTGAAAGGTGGAGGATGGAGGAATTTATATTCCTTGCAGTAATCTGGTCATTAGCACTCTTTCTGAAAGTTGTTGAGGGCGCAGATAGCACTTCGCAATAGCACTTAGACTTAAACACCACTTTACAGCCCTCTCTAAGCGGTTTATAGAGTCAACCTATTGCCCCCAACAATCTGGGTCCTCGTTTTACCCACCTTGGAAGGATGGGAGGCTGAGTCAACCTTGAGCCTGGTGACATTCGAACTGCCAAATTGCAGGCAGCCGGCAGTCAGCAGAAGTAGCCTGCAGTCCTGCACTCTAACCACTGCACCACCACGGCACTTGGAGATTTATTTTTTATTTTATTTTTATTTTTAATTTGATTTATATGCTGCCCTTCTCCGAAGACTCAGGGCGGCTTACAATGCGTTAAGCAATAGCCTTCATACTTTTGTATATTTATACAAAGTCAGCTTATTGCCCCCACAAACTGGGTCCTCAATTTACCCACCTTAGAAAGGATGGAAGGCTGAGTCAACCTTGAGCCTGGCTAGGATTGAACTCACAGAAATTACAGGCAGCTGGTGTTAATTGCTGCCTTTAGTAGGAGGCATTAGCCCCCTACGCTACACAGGCTCCTGTGAGATTGAGGCACTTGGAGATAAACCTCCAAGTGCCTCAGTGACTTTCAGAAAGATCTATCAGAACAACTGGCTACAAAGACAGGAATCAGTCAGTCCCTGCTTAGTTGCTATGCAGACCATCTTTTCTTCTTTTAAGATGGTGGCCCAACAACAGGAAATCTGTTGCCTAGACTATGGTCTCAACTATGGTCACTGCAGCTCAACACTTCTCAATGCAGGTTCCAAGCAGAAAAATGGTCTAACGATATATTACAGATGAACAGAGTTGGAAGGGACCTTGTAGTCCAAGCCCCATCCCAAGCAGGAGACCCTTCACCATTTCTGACAGATGGTAGTCCAGTCTCTTCTTGAAAGCTTCCAGTAATGAAGCTCCCACAACTTCCGAAGGCAACTTCTGTTCCATCAGCTGATTGCTCTCACTGTCAGAAAATTTCTCCTTATTATGAATCTCTCCTTGTTCAGTTTCCATCCATTACTCCTTGTCTGGCCTTCAAGTGTGTATATATGTATAAGGCAGGGGTGGGTTTCATATATTGTTGCCACTGGTACACTCGTGCGCTTCAGTCACAGGCAAACACCTTCCATGCATCAGCTTTGTTTCCGTGCATATGCCCGGCCTCGAAAACGTTGCTAAATAGGACAGTATTATGTTTGGATGGAGCAGGAGGGCGGGGGTAGGACAAGCCCACCCACAATCGCCACTAACAGTTCGCCCAAACTGATCCGAACCGTCTGAATACCACCTGTGGTATAAGGGTAGTAAAATTTGGCAAGTATGATAAATGGAATTCCCTAGACCAGAGGTCTGCAACCTTAAACGCTGGAAGAGCCATTTGGACCCATTTCCCACAGAAAAGAAAACACCAGGAGCCACAAAACCCTTCCCGTGCCTGACTATTTCTTGAGCGGCCACAAAACTAGAATATGTAGTTGAATTAAATGTTCTGTTTTTCTTCTGAAACTTTTCTTTTCTTGGATTTATCCATGGTTGGTCTATCGGGGGTTGAAAAGCTCAATAAATTGTGTGCCGGTAGGAGCAGCACATTGCCGGTTGTGACACATATTTTGAGTGACAGGGAGCCGCAGCAGAGGGGTGAAAGAACCACATGCGGCTCCAGAGCTGCAGGTTGCTGACTCCTGTTCTAGAAGCTTGTTGCATTGAAACCTTTGGGTAGTTAAACTTCTATTCCACAATGTAGATCCTCAGTCCAGGGTTCAGCACTAAATCCTGGTCTCCTGAGTTCCCAGAGCTTAATTTGGCTCAGATTTAACCTATCTGTTTCAGATATTTAGCTATTCAGATATGGCTGAACCAGAGATCTGACTGGAAACCAGAAGCAAGCTGTTATGAACAATTGATTGCATTCAGCTAATATGAAGGTTTCTTTTCCTCTCACGCTCATGGCGATGATTCTTTTTGCTTCATGTCTGCACTTGTGAAGTCAAACAGTTGCTTGCTGTTGACATAACCAAGGTCTTTGACCTGAAAACCACTGGCTTTCAGCTTCTGTCATAAATGGCCAATGAACTGGAGTCAACCTAGGATGACTTCCCCAGATGATCCATCAAATAACTTGTCTGCCTTGAAATGTTAACTAAGATGGGGGAAAATAACTAACACAACATAGAAAGAAGAAGTGCTTAATAACAGATATATATATGTTTTCTTAGGTTTTTGCGGGTGTTTGTATGTAGGTCTTTGGTTATTCGGGTCTTCTCCTGCGTAAAATTGGAAGTGTCTTGGCGATGTTTTGATGAAGTCTCATTCATCATCTTCAGGCTGGTGTTCTCGGCTTCGTGCTCCTGGAAGCACAAAGCCGAGAACACCAGCCTGAAGATGACAAATGAGACTTCGTCGAAACATCGCCAAGACACTTCCAATTTTACGCGGGAGAAGACCCGAATAACGAGAGAGAGAGAGAGAGAGAGAGAGAGAGAGAGAGAGAGAGACGTTATCTCATATATATATATATATATATATATATATATATATATATATATATATATATGTATGTATGTATGTATGTATGTCTGTCTGTCTGTCTGTCTGTCTGTCTGTCTGTCTGTCTGTCTGTCTGTCTGTCTGTCTATCTATCTATCTATCTATCTATCTATCTATCTATCATCTATCTATCTATCTATATGCATAATTATAGCAGTTAAGAATCTGGGTGGCACAAAAGATGTTGAAACCACAGGAAATGGCTGTTTGGGGTCAATTTAACCTGCTTAGCAATACCTGCCAAAAATGGTCTTTCTTACAAGCCAAGTCATTATCCCCTTGTTTCACAAGAAGACTGAAAGCGTTGCAGTTTCCAAAACTACACACAACTGAGTCACATCTGTTTACAAAATGTCTTCAGTGCTATTCCTGGTAAATCTCTTTGTTTTGAACAATGCATTCTTGGACTGAATAACCTCAGAAAGCGGAGCAGAAATAGCCTTTGCCTGAGAAGGCTGCAGAAAATAGAGGCCGAAGAAATGAAAGCCAGGATAAGAAAAAGGAGATGGGACCATTAGGAAGGAATGTATGTTGTGCGTGGCGAGGAGCTTAAAAAACACAAGTTTAAACTCTCTTTTGATTTTAAGCCAACCGCCAGTTAAATTTTTCACTCCAGGCTTCTGGGCCTATATATTATCCTTAGTAGGAATGAATTCCAATGCCACATTTTTCTCATCGCAGAGGAACACCCGTGGAGGAATGCGTGAGAGGAAATAACGTGGGGACGTGGGGGGGAGAATGCAAAAAATCCACGTGAAATACCCAGGAAAAGATCTAAGACCAAAAGCGTGCAGGCATCTATTCTCCTGCCCACAGAGCTTTCCTTCATCTGCCTTGGTGTTGCATCCAAACAAAAGATTTCTCATAAGCGTTTCTTCAGGCAGGAAAGAAAAATATGGGGCAGTGGGGCACACGAGCCATTTTGGGGGCCCAAGAATGGCCCCGTAACACCACTGCTCCAGGAGCTGCATCTGGGTGCAATTCAAGGAGTTTGTGATCACCTTTAAAGCCTTTCATGGTATGGATCTATGACAGGGGTCTGCAACCTTAAGCACTCGAAGAGCCATTTAGACCGGTTTCCCACAGAAAAGAAAACACCGGGAGCCACAAAACCCTTCCTGTGCCTGACTATTTCTTGAGCGGCTACAAAACTAGCGTACGTAGTTGAATTAAATGTCTAGGGTTGGCCTACCAGGGCTTCACAGGGAGCCGCAGCAGAGCCACCAGGGCTTCACAGGGAGCCGCAGCAGAGCCACATGCGGCTCCAGAGCCACAGGTTGCTGACCCCTGATCTATGGTACTTGAAGGACTATCTCACCCACTGGTATTGGCCTGTACCACTCATGCCGGCAGAGAAGGCATGCTGTGGGTCCCGTCAGCACAATTATTCCAGCTGGCAGGGTCTAGGAGGAAAGCCTTCTCTGCTGTGGCTCCTGTCCTCTGGAACATCTTGCTCCTCAATGTTGGCCCCGAACCCTCCTAACTTTTTGTAAGGGTCAAAAGACATGGCTCTCCCTGCCAGTTGGCTTTGGACCCCACTGGAGGTGGTTGATTGAGTAGTAACAGATCCCTTCTGACCCCACTCCATCCCCGCCGTCCTCTTGTGTCCTTAGGTTTTAATGTCTGATTTTAATTATGTTTTAATTGTATATGTAGAGACATATTTTTTTTATATCTGTAAGCCGCCCAGGGTTACATGGGTGGCCAATACATTTTATAAATAAAAAAGAAGAGAGAAGGGAAGGGAAGGGAAGGGAAGGGAAGGGAAGAGAAGGAGGGGAGGGGAGGGGAGGGGAGGGGAAGGGAGAGGAGGGGAGGGGAGGGGAGGGGAGGGGAGGGGAGAGGAGAGGAGAGGAGAGGAGAGGAGAGGAGAGGAGAGGAGAGAAGAGAAGAGAAGAGAAGAGAAGAGAAGAGAAGAGAAGAGAAGAGAAGAGAAGAGAAGAGAAGAGAAGAGAAGAATTTCACTTCTAGAGGCAACTCTATGACAGCCAGATCCTCATATTATTGAAATGAACTTTGAGCACAACAACCTTTGGAGAATGTTCACAAGATTCCTGACTTCCAAATTTCTGAGCGAGTCCCCCCCCCTCCCCCAATGGTTTCCAAAATGGAACTCGGGATTTAGTTAATTGTTGTAAAAGTATGACAGTGCAGTGCTCCATCATTATTTTGTGTTGTGGAAGTGAGGGGTCATTTCATTACTTAGTCCTTTTTAAAAAAAACATCTGGCTCAAACATGTAAAAAAAAATAAGCCCTTGTATAATTGCACATCCAGTTATTTGATCTGTGTGCATTGAACTAATTTGCAAGAGAGTGTATGTTTATTACTAGAATGCTTTTTACAAGACAGTTTTGATACAATGGCACATAAATTTGCTTCAATTTGTCTATTAACGTATTAGATTTATTCCCCCACCACAGCTGGAAACTGTTGGGAATTTACAATGTTGATCAATACGTTAAAGAAAATATTAGGATAGAAAGAAATACAATAGAATAACATTTTGTTTTTTAAAAAAATATTACAGATAATCCTTGATTTATGACCATTTGTTATGTCAGGCGTTACTAGCACATTCTGGATGAAGTAAAGCTTCTGGGAGATTTCCTATAGAAGGTGTTGCAGTGGTCCAAATGAGAGGATAGGATGCCATGAATTACAATTGGGAGAGTTTCCAAGGCCAGGTAGGGCCATAATTAACCAAACATATGAAGAATGGTTGCAGGAACTAGGCATGGCTAGTCTAGTGAAGAGAAGAACCAGGGGAGACATGATAGCCGTCTTCCAATATTTGTGGGGCTGCCACAGAGAGGAGGGGGTCAAACTATTCTCCAAAGCACCTGAAGGCCAGACAAGGAATAATGGATGGAAACTGAACAAAGAGAAATTCAGCCTGGAAATAAGGAGAAATTTCCTGACAGTGAGAACAATCAACCTATGGAACAGAAGTTGCCTTCAGAAGTTGTGGGAGCTTCATCACTGGAGGCTTTCAAGAAGAGACTGGACTGCCATTTGTCAGAAATGTGTAAGGTCTCCTGCTTGGGGAGGGGAGGGTGTTGGACTATAGCTACAAGGTCTCTTCCAACTCTGTTAATCTGTTAAACTTCCAGTTTCACAGCTTCTGATCCAGGGCTCTCCATCTGTCATCATCCCATATTGATGTGGAACAATGGATGGAAACTAATCAAGGACAGAACCAACCTAGAACTAAGGAGAAATTTCCTGACAGTTAGAATAATTAATCTGTGGAACAACTTGCCTCCAGAAGTTGTGAATGCTCCAACACTAGATGTTTTTAAGAAGAGATTGGACAACCATTTATCTGAAGTGGTATAGAGTTTCCTGCCTGAGCAGGGGGTTGGAGTAGAAGACCTACAAGGTCCCTTCTGACTCTGTTAATGTGTTTAAAAAGTGGTACTAGACTCTCCTGGACATGGGTTCCGCCTTCCATTCTAGCAGTATCTTGTAAGCCCGGGGAAAAAAACAACAGGCAATATATGGAACATCAGAAAACCCCAATTAACCAACAGGCATGGCAAAAATGCAGGCCTGAATTAGGGCGGGGATGGAAGGGGGAAGAAATGCCAAGCTTTCATTATTGTCCAAGTTACCCACAATGAACTCCAGACCACCTCGTGTCTGTCCAGGGCTGATGCGAAGGAAATTAGCAAGGGTTTAAGCAATAATAAAAACATGTTTTGGAACTTAAGAGAGTTATTGTACACGTACTCCTAAAGGAGACGATCCGTGCATTTTACCCTTAAGCCTAACTAGCTTCTTTTTAACCAACTGCAAAACTGCCAGTCAGCTGTTTTTTAGTGGTTTTTTTTTTTTTTTTTTTTTTTGCAAAACAGCCCTCCCAGAAAAATCACGCTTCCTTTCACTATAGCCCTCTCCGACTCAGCAGCCCCGAGCCTTGGAGTGTTGGTTGAGAGACCACCCACATCTCCCATTGTTCTGCTTTCTTTTTCCCAGCCACTGGATTCCCTTGCCTTTAGAAGCAATCCTCCTACCCGGCCTCTCTGTCTGTCTGTCTGTCTCTCCATTCTTTCCAGAGCCTGCCCTTATTAAGGGGGTGACACTGGGCAATTATTCCATTTTGCTTTGGACCACAAAAAATTGGGTGTGCTGCAGAGAGCCCAAACAAACCTGAGCCCTGGGTCTTTTATTCTTGGAAGGAGAAGAAGAGCAGGACGGGCCATCTAAAGATGAAAAAAATAAATAAATAAAACTGTGTAGCACTGAATTAAAGGGCTCTCTAGGCCCGTGATGGGCGAACCTATGGCATACGTGCCCAAAGTGGCACGTGAAGCCATGTCACCCAGCATGCGTGTCCTTGCCTGTTTGTCTTCTGGGTTTCTGACATGCCTGCATGTGCTACAATCAGCTGTCCTTCATGCGCAGGGCAGTGCTGAAAACCAGTGTGCACATGCAGGCCAACCAGCTGATTGTCGGGTGTGCATGCACGCCAGAACCCGGACGTTTAGCTTTTCTGGAGCACGATCCTTTCGCGCAGACAGCAATGCTGAAAACTGGCCTGGGCATGCATGCCAGCCAGCTGATAATCGGGCGCTGTTGTGGCCCGTCAGCAGCCGGTGTAGCTAGTAGCTGATTCCAACAGCGAGGAGGCTGGTGTGGTACTGCGCCAGCAACCTGTGCAGCTGGCACTCAAGTCAGACAATGAGGAGGCTGGAGAAGATGTGGTGCCAGGGGCCTTCAGAAGCTCCAGAAGTTCCCTTAAGTGAAGAGGATGAAGAGGAGGAGCCTCTTCTCAATGCACGGGCATGCAGAGCTGCCAAAAGGCAGGAGTGGCTCCTCAGGAGGAGGTCTCCTCAAGAGTAAGGCTTAGGGCTAATTGGCCACTCCTTTAGCCTACTTAAGGAGGAACACCGACTGAAGCAATTTGCAGGGAACAACTCCGTTCACATACCTTCGGGTCTTGTCTTGCTTATCTTATCAGCTTCCTGCAAATTGCTTCTGGGCATTCTGCCAACCACACTAAGCTTTCAGTAGTATTCTTTGAATTCTTGGCGGCTATTAATGCGGTTAATTAACAGCCGTTGTTGTAAAAAACTGGTTTATTTAGTAAACTAAGGTTTGAACGAACTTTGTGCGTGCTGCGTTCTTTGGGGTCCGTAACTGGGGCAGAACAGGCGCAGATGTGCACTAGAACCTGGAAGTTCGGCTTTTCTAGAGCGCAGCCCCAACGAGCAACATTTCCGCATGACTGTTTGCCATCATTGCTCTAGGCTGAAAGAAAGCTTGGTCAGGCTGGTAGACTGAATGGTTCTATTGTTCAGAGTGATGACACAGACACTATCAGTTTTGAGTATGACAGTATGTATAGGGTCCTTGGTGCTCTCTGAGCTTGGTTGTTTTCTTGCCAATGTTTCATTATCCAACTAGATAATATCATCAGTATTTATGGGGAATAGGTCATGGCTTTTGAAACTTGTTTCAAGCACAGATCAAAGCCTTTGCTATTATCTATAGGCTAAGAAGTTATCCAACTGTCTTCTTGGTGCACTGAATGTAGGCTGCAAATCACTAGGTGACTACTAGATGGCAGCAGAGAGGCACCAACAACTCTTACTCGGTTTGTCCTCTAGCTGTCAACCTGCAAAATGACTTCAGCTGAAGCCATGCTTACTCCTGTTTGTTTCTTGGTTGCCATTAAAATTGGAGGGGGGAGAGCATGGCAGGAGGACTCAGGAATGTGGTGTCTCAGCTGGCTAGCCATAACATCTACTAGATGGTGTGTGAACCAAGGTCATTTCAATGGACACTTGTCAAAGTTGAGTGGGAACCTACATCTGGACTGATTGGCCCATGTGACCTGAGAGACATTGTAGGGGTGGACAGGAATAATTTAGAGCTAGTTTCACCTTTCTAAGTGCCAATATGATGTACTCAATAAAGGATCTCTTGAACCTGAACAAAGTGTCAGAGTCCTGACTTCCCTGAATTCATTACACAGAACGATGACACTAGTGACTGATCTGAGATTTGCAGCCCAGAATGGATCATCTTACTTACGTTAAGATTCAAGTTGTCTACTCCACAAACCTCTGGCCAAATGACTATTCGTCTCCAGAATTCTTCTCAGCCTTGTCATCTTTTAATAGACAATGCCAGGTTTGAGGCTGGAACCATTTACATCTGTGGCACATATCCTTTTGCTGCCACCGTGCATCCCTCTTCGTAGCACTTGGAGCAAAGTCTGAGCCATGTGTTTTTCATCAAACCCGTTGTCTCAATAAAACGGAGCATCAAGAGGAAGGGGGTTTATTTTTGATAGAATTCAAATCCATCCATTGCTTTCTGGGTTTAGCCTTGGAGAGTTTGGTAGAGAGGGCCATGATTGAAAATACCATGTTCCTCGAAAATAAGACTGGGTCTTATTTTCTTTTGGGTCCCAAAATAAACACTAGGTCTTATTTTCAGGGGTATGTTATTTTTCCCCCCATGTACAGGAGGCCTACTTTTGCTTGCTCATGGTGGGACAGGAGGCTGGCTGTGCAGGCTCTTAAGAAGGGGTTATTTTGGGGGTAGGGCTTATATTAGGCACATACCGTATTTTTGGGAGCATAATGTACACCGGACTATTAATTGCTGCCTCCTACTAAAGGCAGCAATTAACACCAGCTGCCTGTAATTTCTCTGAGTTCAATCCTAGCCATGCTCAAGGTCAACTCAGCCTTCCATCCTTTCTAAGGTAGGTAAATTGAGGACCCAGTTTGTGGGGGCAATAAGCTGACTTTGTATAAATATACAAAAGTATGAAGGCTATTGCTTAACACATTGTAAGCCACCCTGAGTCTCTGGAGAAGGGCGGCATATAAATCAAATTAAAAAAAAAAAGACGCACCTGCCTTTTTTGGTGAGGAAAACAAGAAAAAGAAATCTGCCTCCCAGCAATTTTGCCTCATTGCAGGAAGCAGCAAACAGCCTGCTTTACTTTCATTTTCATTTTCAGCATAGCTTCATTAGCACAAGAAAAAAAATCTGCTCCAGCAATTTACCTCCTTGCAGCAAGCAGCAGAGGCCCGGGAAAAACAGCTGAGAGCAAAACAGCTAAGAGTTGGGAGACCGAACCAATGGACAATTAGGCTGTGCTGAAGCTGAAAGGAGCTGTTTCTTCTTGCTGCTTACAGCACGGAGGTAACTGCTGGGAGGCAGAGGCCAAAGGGTGGGGGCCAGTGGGTGGTCGGGGCTACATTCGGTGTATAAGACGCACCTAAATTTTCACTCCCTTTTAGGTGGGGAAAAGGTGCATCTTATACTCCGAAAAATACGGTACATAAAAACCATGCTAGGGCTTATTTTCAGGATAGGTCTTATTTTCAGGGAAATGGGGTAATAATACCACCTTTACACGAATGTGGTTTTTTCCAGCCAAATTTAGGAGTTGACAAAGTTGCCAGAAAGAAAATCATGATATGATAACCTCTTTATTTCTTTGGAAGAGAGGACTCTTTTTTAAAAAAAAAAAATCAGTCAGGAGAACAATATGTCCTGGCACAACTTTTATTTTTCTTTCGACAACCCTCTCACTAGAGACACGTTTGAGACAATTGAACAAAAGAGGAGGGGAAGCCACAAGGGGTAGGCTGCACATTGAGTTCCAAGCTTGGCCCTGATAAGGACTTCCAATGAATGGATGAAGTCACACAAGACATCCTGGGGGGAAAAAAATGGAAGGAATCTGGATTGGTTCACTTTGCAATGCCTCCAATACGACTCAGCGGGTGGAGGAGTTGAATTCCACTGTGATTGCTGTTCTTCTGTGCTGATAGTTAATGGTGTCATTTTCCTGTTAAGATCCTCCTGGAAAGAGTTTTAATTAGCGAGTTCATCTCACTGTGCTCTCAGATGCTTTCTCAGTGCCATTAAGCCCTTCAACTAACTATTTCATATATATATGGGGGGGAGATATTTATATGTCTGTATACATGTGTATATGTATATAGTACAGTAACAGCACTTAGACTTATACACCGCTTTACAGTGCTTTTACAGCCCTCTCTAAACTGTTTATAGAGTCAGCCTCTTGCCCCCAACAATCTGGGTCCTCATTTTACCCACCTCAGAAGGATGGGAAGCTGAGTCAACCTTGAGCCTGATGAGATTTGAACGGCCAAATTGCAGACAGCTGGCAGTCAGCAGAAGTAGCCTGCAGTACTGCATTCTAACCACTGTGCCACCGTATGCTCATCTAGTAGTTCGAAAGCATGCAAATGCAAGTAGATTAATAGGTACCAATTTGGTGAGAAGATAACAGCATTCTTGTGTACCTTTGGCGTATAGTTATGCTGCACACTAAAACATGTCTTTGGACAACACTGGCTCCCACAACTGGACATGGAAGATTTTACCTTTATGTATTTGTATTTTTTTAAAAAAATAGGAAGCCTAAATCTGTAAAATTAACTTTATTTCCCAAACTGCTGCTGGACCCCAGACTTTGTAAGCATTCTTAGAAAAATAAAAAGGGAGGGAGGGAGGGAGGGAGGGAGGGAGGGAGGGAGGAAGGAAGGAAGGAAGGAAGGAAGGAAGGAAGGAAGGAAGGAAGGAAGGAAGGAAGGAAGGAAGGAAGGAAGGAAGGAAGGATACTAGCCATTATACTATATGTCCATGACATCCTTTCAACATTTTTAAAGATGACCATAACATTTAAATATTTATCATCAAAAGAAATAAAATGAGAATGTAGCATTCTCATTGGACCATTGCCAGTCCACTGAATGAATGAAAGGGCTTGTGATATGGCACATGGCGTCCTACACCTTGGCTCACAGAGCAAAGTAGATCCACTATATTTACAATGAGGAGAGAGTCTTCAAGTCAAATTTGACTTTTGGCAACTGCCTGGACTATTCCCAGATGTTTTCTTGGCCAGGTTTTTCAGAAGTAGTTTGATATTGCCTTTTTCCTACAGCTGAGAGGGAGTGACTGGCCCCAAATCACCCACCTGGCTTTGTGCCTAAGGCAGAACTAGAACTCACAAATTCCTGGAAGAGAAATGCCTTTTAATAAAAATTTATTAGTTAAAAGGGGGTTACCAGACCCCTTCTGATTCCATCCTTCCTCTAGTAGATTGAAAATACTTTCATAAGTTGAGTAATAAGGTCGTATTTCAACTTAATGCTGGTAGGATTATTGAAAGCAGGATTTAAATCGTATCACAAAAGACGAAACTCTTTAAATATTTAACCATTTTTATTTCAGGTTTGCCACTGACACACAAATAGCAGAAAACTGACATACAGTATACATGGTATACACCAAGCACCCAGTACCAGAGGCATTTCCATCCTTTTGCTGTATATTTTGCAAAAGAACTATTAAAAACCCACATACAATTAAAAGCCGTCCTCTCCCCAATATCACCAGAACCAACACAAGGACTTCAGTGCTGTATAGTTTACGAGACGCAACTGTTGTGGAAGTGAAAAGTTTAAGGCAATGACAGGCCAGTCCATGAATAAAAGGGGAGAAACATGATAGGCTAATCCATGAATAAAAGAGGAGGAGAAATCTTTAAAAATATCCAATCAGATCCGTCCTGGGGGAATCAACATTCCGCTTGAGATCTGTGCTTAATCTATATTTGCATTACCGATGCATTGTAGAATATCCCCCCTCCCTATTTTTTAAAAAAATATTTAAGATTTTCTCAAACTCTTCTGGCAAGTCTAAGACTCTTCAGCCCTGAAATTCCAAATTTCAAAATTCGATGGAATGAAATGTCCCCCAAAGATGCTTTCTTCAAAAGGCAACTGGGACTTTGTTTTTCCTTGAGGACGTTTCCCTTCTCCATCCAAGAAGCTTCTTCCGTTCAAGTCAGAATTGAAGAAGCTTCTTGGATCAGAAGTGAAATGTCTTCAAGGGAAAAAAACCCAAAACAAAATCCAGTTACCTTTTGAAAAAAAAAGCACTTTTGGGACAACCATGACCTGGATGACTAAGGATTTCCACAGACAAAATGGAATGTCATCACAACTCATCTTAACAACTTAATCTTAACCGGGGAAAGTAGATACCTACATTTTTGCTTGATGAGTGACAAGGGCAAAATCTTTGACACTGACACATTTATCAATCTAAAGAAACGAGATCCCTCTGCGAACAATAATTACATCGTGATTCAGGTATATACTAGGCAGGGTATGTGTGTGAAGAAATCGTTTAGCATTTGAATCTCCCCCCAAATATAAACACATCTGCAAAGCTTTTGGGACAAGGGAAGACAAAACAGTTGAGTTGGTGGACATAACTAGAAACCTAAATTAGTTGAACAGCTGTTTCTTCTCCCCAAGAGAACTTGGGAAACGTAGCTGTTTGTGTGGAGAACTGTAACCTCTTACTGACATTTCTCATTACCCTTGCCAAACTACAATTCCTAGGATTCTTAAACAGTCCACATACACACAAACACAAGTACACACACCATATTTATAGGAGGAAGACGGTCGCCTTCCACCGTCTGCTGTTTGCTTTCCTTAGAGACGTAGATAATTGTACACCATAGAATTAAATGGATTTAGTCATCCCCCCGCTTTTCTCTAAATAATGGGAGCGATGGATTTCACAATGTCTCTTTACCCCACCAACTCCGGAATCGTTTAGAGAAAGCCTTGGCAGGATCATAAAAAAAATTAAAATGGACAAAAGCTTGTGGTGTAATCAGAACCAGAAACGGACTTGACAATAAGAGGAAGTGTGAATTTTTATGAGCTGGTGGGAGCCAATACATCTATCTGGAAGATTAGTTAGGCCTCAGAATCTTTGACATTGTTCTTTAAGCATCTGACACTCAGAGCCTTAGAACAGCCATTGCTGGAACAAGTCCACCACACCAACTGGTTCCCCAGCCCCATGTTCCCATAAATATTCAGTGACTCATGCTTCCTTTGCATGTGGAAGTGTGTCATAACCAGCATGACACATAGAGACAGCCCATGATTGATTATTCCCCAGGAGCCAATTGAATAACCAAGTAAAGTGACCAAGGCCAGCTGCAAATTTGACAAGTGACATCTAAATAAAAAAAAAAAAAGAAGCTCTGAAATTTAGCGGACATTTACAACGGACAGATAGAATTTCTCATCCCTAGAGACCCACTGGAATTATTAGCATACTCAAGGACATATCCATACCAAAAAAACATTTATACCAGGTTAGCTGTCAAAAGCTGTCAAAAGAAACTGGGGAGGGGGGACAAGAGCAATGGACTCAAGTCTGCACCAATAGCAACCTTGCTCAAGTTGGTGGGATAGCCCCTCCCACCCCCCGCCATAGCCCCTCCCACCCCGTTTCTTTTTTTTAGTAAAATCAGATAGTTAATTTTTAGAAAATAGCTGAATTCCCTCAGAAAATGATCATTAAATTGATAAAATTTCAAAGAACTTCTTAAATGTAACAGGGTTGATATTTTCAATATGAATGCTTTCACATAAAAGCGTGTGCTGGAAGCATGAGAAATTAATCTGTTGGTTTGGACTCCACAGATTAATTTTAGAACCCTTCAAAAATATTTTTACCTAAATTCTATACAAAGGTCTAGAAATAACAGCAGTCAAGCACCTTGGAATTACAGTACCACTAGAGAAGAAGGACAACGAAAACAATTCTGTCCAGTCCAGAAATATACCATTCTACACACTACATTATTGGCCAATGAATCTTCATAATTCTTCTTTCTACCATCTTAAAACAGTGATGGCGAATCTTTTTGGCATCGGGTGCTGAAAAGGGAGCGCCTGTGCGCACGTCTGGGCCATAACCTGGAAGAGGAACTGCCCAGGGTGCATGCACGTGTCTGAAAATGAACTTCCGGTTTCAGTTAGCTACTCTTCTGTGCATGCGCGTGTGACGATCAGCTGGCCAGTGCACATGCTCACGCAGGAAAATAGAAGACCAACTAGAAGAACTTCTAGTTTCTGGCACTACCAAAAGAAAAAGGCCAGCTGATCGTCGCATGCGCTTGCATGCCAGAAAACCAGAAGAGGAATGTTCGACACCTTACATGCCAGGTGACATGGCTCCATGTGCCACTTCAGGCACACATTCCCTAGGTTCGCCATCACGGATCTAAAAGGTCAGGAGAAGCCCTCCCATAAAAGGTCTAATTCAGTGGTGGGATTCAAATAATTTAACAACTGGTTCTCTGCCCTAATGACCAGCTGGGTAGGCATGGCTTGGTGGTCATGTGGCCCACTCACATCGATGGGCACTTCGCCTTAGCTGTTACAATGTAATAAGGGTTAACCAGAGGCAGTTTCTGTAAGCAGGACAATAAAGATTAGGCTAGAAACAACAGAATGTTTCCTTCCTGCCTTTCTTACAGGATTAGTCCTGTAAAGTGGGAAAATACAAAATAAGATTTCTTCCAACAACCGGTTCTCCAAACTGCTTAGAAAGTTAACAACCGGTTCTCCCGAATAGGTGCGAATTGGCTGAATCTCACCACCGGTCTAATTCTGCTCCTCTAAAATAAATCTATTGGTTTCCATGGAGCCATTTCAACAGGTTTGGATATGGCCTCATAGAACGTAAGCTCCCATTATCTTTGCCCATGGTTTTGTGAGTATAACACAGTTTTAAAAAAAAAACAACTTGTAAACATTCTTGAAGGAGAGAGAGAGAGAGGAAGGGTCCTGTTTTTTGTAAATAGAAATCCTATTCAAAAATAGAAAACAAAAAAACCTCATTATCAGAAGCACCATTTCGAAAACCCCAGTTCCTCTCTTCGCTACATGAGGCTGAAAAGAAGCCCGTGATTATTTTTGGGGAAGGTGTGAAAAATCTGGAGGAAGAATTTAAAGTATTAGAAGCTCTAGCATAACTTGTCTTTCAACCAAGATACACATTTGAGACTAGAGAAGACTTTGGCTTTTTATTTCTACTCCAGACTTCAAAGTGTGCATTTTGGGGTGGGGGTGGGGGATGCTTACTACTGTTAGATATCAAACCCAAAGGATGTGGAAACACAAGCAGTGATCTTTGTTGGGGTTGCCATCACGGATCAGGCTTCGCTTGACATAAATCCAGGACCAAAACATTAAGGGATGAAAACTCCCTAAGGCCAAAGTTCTTCCATTTTAGGATTTGTTAGTGTTATCTGATATTCCATTGTGGTGGCTTTCTCCTGAAGGGCATCTGCAGCTCAACGCTCCCATGCTTTTTACCTCAGAATTCAAACCGGAAGGCATGGAGAGCAACTGTAAAAGAATGATCACTGACACAAACAACACAGACACGTCTATTCTCTTTCATATGGAAATTGGACTGTCTTCCGGGGCATTGTCAACAGCTATTTTCACCTGCAAATAATAGGAATGGCCTATTAATTTGTTCTTAAACCGCCAAAGGCTAATATAATGATTGCTATAAGAAATCCCAGCAGCTGCCTAAGAATATTGTTTTGGTGTCCCCAAAGGAAGATGTAGAGACTGCCTCCTAAACCAACAACCCTAAGATTACACAATCAAGGACCCTTGACTCTGGATAGTGTTTCACTTCACATATCATTTGTCCTGCCCTGCTTTGCAACCTTAAACACTCAAAGAACCATTTGGACCAGTTCCTCACAGAAAAGAAAACACCGGGAGCCACAAAACCCTTCCCGTGCCTGACTATTTCTTGAGCGGTCACAAAACTAGCATATGTAGTTGAATTAAATTTTCTGTTTTCTTCTGAAACTTTTCTTTTTTTGGATTTATCCATGGTTGGCCTATCGGGGGTTGAAAAGCTCAATAAATCGCGTACTGGCAAGTGTCTCACATTGGCAGCTGTGAGTGACATTTTGAGTGATAGGGAGCCGCAGCAGAGGGGTAAAAGAGCCACATGCGGCTCCAGAGCTGCAGGTTGCTGACCCCTGCCTTAGGATGAACTATAGGACTGCATTCCCACCTGGTCTATCTTATGGGAAGGTATGCACCAAACACTACCCTTTAAGCTGTCTATAATATCCAAGAATATTCTGCTTTTCATGAGATGGGAACTATATTTTTTCATATATTCCCCAGGTTGCAAAACAATAGCTATTCTAACAATTCAATTGTAGTTTACAGAATTTATATAGAAACTATTTAGGTGCAGTATCACCATAATAGGTTTTCAGCACAGGACGACAGAGGATGCTTCTGTATTACAGATAAGATTGTTGGTCAATCTAACAGAATAACAGAGTTGGAAGGGACCTTGGAGGTCTTCTAGTCTAACCCCCAGCTCATGTGGGAAGCCCTATACCATTTCTGACAAATGGTTATCCAATCTTTTCTTTTTAAACCCTCCAGAGTTGAAGCAGCCACAACAACTGGAGGCAAATCATTCCACTAATTAATTGTTGTAATTGTCAGGAAATTTCTCCTTAGTTCTAGGTTGGTTCTCTCTTTGATTAGTTGGGCATTATACTTTCTCCCTTGCTTGTTCAAGAACTCCAGCAGAATCATCCTTTCATATTTTTTTCATACAAAGCTAGCCTGTCCTGAATCCAAAATCCAACCGAGTTGGACTAGATGACCTCCAAGGTCCCTTCCAACTCTTGTTACTGTTACAGATGTTCATGTGTATTTTGCAGATGTATTGTGGGATGGGAGAATTCAGGGGTGAAATCCAGCAGGTTCTGACAGGTTCTGGAGAACCGGTAGCAGACATTTTTAGCCATTCGGAGAACCGGCAAATACCACCTCTGCCTGGCCCCAGAGTGGGGTGGGAATGGAGATTTTGCAGTATCCTTCCCCTGGAGTGGGGTGGGAATGGAGATTTTGCAGTGTCACTGCGTTTTTTGTATTTGCCAGCTGAGCTTCCATTCTGAACATTATGGTAGCTTGCCAGAGAACTTTATCACAGAGATAAGACTGTCTTGTGATTTCTGCACATGTCCACATTCTTTCTTTTCTAACTTCCTGATTTACTTCTTCCTTTGTCCGTCTGTGTGATAAGACTGCCACTAAGATGCAGTTTTTTTACTTTGTGTGATAAGACTCCCGCTAGCTAGTTTTTTTACTTTTATAATAAAATGTTTCTTAGAATATATACTTCAGGTTTTCTTTCTTTGAGAGTATGCACCATGGAAAACAAGATCCATTCACCTCTAATTAATTAGTTTTCCCAGGGGGGAATGAGGCTGATTCACGCTTTGACATGCAGTATCCTTCCCCTGCCACGTCCACCAAGCCATGCCCACCAAGCGACACCACGTCCACCGAGCCACGCCTGCCAAGTGACACCACGTCCGCCAAGCCATGCCCACAGAACCGGTAGTAAAAATAAATTGGATTTCACTACTGGGCGAATTCTAACATGAAACAGTGACCCTGGAAGATATGTGGGCTTAAATAACAAAAGCAGGGAAGAAAAGACGAAAGACGCATTCCTGTTCACTAAGCAACAGGAAAATACTGTAAGATGCAGCTCCACCTTACCCAACATGGTAGATCTCTTGGCACGAACCATGAGAAGCAGGCAAAGCCAGCACTTCAGAGGCAATCTGGTCCAGCACCATTAAAATGTAATTTGCTCATAAACATTAATTGTTAGCTACCAATCAGTGACTGGTTATTAGTCCTGCACAGAAGTATGAACCCTGTGTGAGTCTAGAGAGTCTGCAATTCCATCAGAGCTAGGAGATCACTTTCATAGAGTTTACCATGTTATACTCATGGAAGTCTTACAATTCCTTTTGTTCTAGGTTCAATGGTACTTCCTTATGGTCCACTATAACCTTAGGAGTTGAAGGAGGAGGTGGGTGGTCATAAGAGTCCCTTTTATATTTTAGATCTTTTTTTAATTATTATTATTTTGGAAAGGATTTAGAGCCATGGCTCTAAGGAATCACCTTCCTTGTCTTTGGTCCATCTCAAGATAGTGCTGCTTTTCAGTTCTGACCCTGCCTTCTCCTTCAGGGCCATAGAATACATGGCTGAATGGTGATAACGTCTAGGAGGTTTGGGCAATTTCGAGGTAGTTGTTTACTTCTGCTTTACTACTAAGTGACTCGATGGTCAAAACCTCTGTCAAGCCCCCTTCTTATTGGTATTCTTCCCCCCCCCCTTAGAATGTTCTTGGTCAAAATGCACTATGTAGTGGACTTCCTTTGACTCAGCTGGATCCCACTCCCCCGCCCCCAGAGGCTATTTTTACACTTTCAGCCACTTGATCACCGAGAGTCAGAAAGTAGCACATTTGACTTTGGTCAATTAAAGAGACAGCCCGGTCAGCAAGGTCTCAGGATGCAAAAGTCCAACTCTTGTGGTTTCTTCCTGAGGTTGCAGCGTTCGCGGGGCAGCAGGGTGCCACCCCTCCCTGTGCATCTCAGTATGCGCCTTTTAAACCCCCTGCCACAAGTTTTGGAGCACGAGGACCAGGGAGATGCCTCCCAAGTTGGGCACGGATCTCCGCATATCCTGATGTCAACAGGCCTCTGAGTGGTATCGCAAGAGGAGGCAAGCTGGCCAAGGGCATCGCGACACAGCACCATCCGTTTCTGCAGACCATTGCCGCAAGTGACCGAACAGTCTTCCCAGTTGGTGGTAGCCCATTTGTAAGCGGGGCGTTTGTAATCCAGCTGACCCAGGTCCAGGCGGTTGGACAGGCTGAGAATACTGTTGTTGAGGACCGGAGGACGCTTCCCATCTTTACGGTGGTAGGAAGACTTGTCCTCTTTACTTTCTTTGGGCAAGTAGAAGGAGTAGCGTACTCGAGGTGGCGTCATCTTCCCAACTGATAGCACTTCCACTGTCAGGGGTTCTTGGATGGGCATAAAGGCCTGGAGGCTTTCAACTGCTGTACCTGTTCCACTATAGCGAATCACACTGCCCTTGACTATAAAGTCCCTTTCCACCGCAGAGACAATGAAATGTCCATTCAGAAGATATTTGCCATGTGCATTCTTCAAGGCCAGGTAATTGTCATCACTAATCAGACCCTTGTAGCCTCTCTGACGGATGTCAATGCTGGAGGCACCAGCTGGGAGGAGCACCACGAAGTTGTAACCATGCCTAGAAGAAAGACAAAATGTTAGGAAATGATAATTACCTAACTTGTTGGGCTGGCAATATATAAACCTCAATATAGCTTTAAGACTGTATTGCTGTATTGCATCATACTGTGTCCTGATTGGTTAGCTCTGTAGCCAATGTCCTTAAGAGAGAGCTTGAAACATGGTTTGTCTTCTCTTTGCTGATCATTATTGCTTTTGCTGATCGTTACTGCTCTGTACTGCTCTTTGCTGTGTTTGCTATTGTTTGCAACTGTTTATAGTGTATGACTATGACGAGTGGTAAGAAGACTTTGTTATTGGAATATCCCTGGACTATTGTTTTACTATCTACTGCTTTATCTGTGTATGACTTGGACTGTTTATTGGACTGTGCCTTATTGCTATTTCCTAAAGTAAACACAACTCAATGTATTTGTGTGTTGGCTGTGTTTATCCACAACTGCTCTCAGTCGCTTTCATGTGCACACCATTGCTACTCTAGGGTTGCTCTGGGAGTTCCTCAACACAAAAGGTAGAAGAAAGACAAAGCATTCATATGGGTTAGCAAATTCACCTACAAAATACTTGACTTGTGTTGGCCAAAACAACAAGGATGTCAGGGTTCCAAGTAACAGCCCCCCACCACCACCACACACACACACAAATGACATAAATCTCCAAGGCTTGGGTTTCCTCAAAGTTACATTTTATTGGAGATGTTGTATTGGCACATCTGGGAAAACCCAAATCTGAAAGTTTCTGGGTTTTCCCCATCCAAAGAAAAGTTCAAGTCCCTGACCATCACCCACAAGTCCATCACATGGTCTAATCAAACATCATCCCAACTGGAGATGCCTCCTAATTCCAGCCTTCCAAGTGCAGGGCAAGTTGACCTTGACTTTCTGAGAAAAGAATGTTATTATGACTATATATCACCCCTGCTCCATACAATCCGCCCTCCCAGGTTCCCACAGTAGTAAACGTGGCAGGTTGGAAGGCCTATTGCAAAAGATGGCCTGACAAAGGGTTGCAAAGGTAAGACAACGATCCAAAGCAGGTGAACTCATGCAGTGTCCCTATATGGGACCGCAAATTTCAGCTGATTTAATAGATTTAAGCATGGAGAATGGATTTTGAGCTATGGGTGCTGTAAGTTCCAGCACTGTGGCCAATACTGGGGAATTCTGAAGACACTAGGCTTCTGCCACCAAAATGATGTGTTCATTTTCCTCAAATGTCTTGTTTGTTCTCTCAGAAGGGTATGGCATGAACATAGTCCATTAATTTATGATTCAATATATTGAAAGGACCAAGAAGATGGGTTGATTCAGTCATTCAGTTAAGCCTCTGATACGGATCTAGAAAAACATGGCCTGGCACGGAATCAGGATATTGGTCTAGCTAGATCCATTCAGTCTTTATGCTGGCCTTCCAATGACTCTACCTAAAGTTCACTCACTGTTGTGGCCTGACGGCGGCCAGCTGACCCGGCCACAGAGTCAGACAGTGAGGAGGTTGGGGAGAAACATAGGCCAGTCGTGGGGGCTGGGGAAAGCTCGGACGAGGGCTATGCATCAGAGGCAGTGAGGGAAATAGACAGCAGCGAGGCAGAGAAACAGCTGGAGCCCATTCCCAGGGTGCACATGCACAGAGCTGCCAGAAGACAAGAATAATTCAGAAAGCAGGGTCTGAAGCTACAGCTTGGAGATGATTGGTTCCCTCCCATAGGAAACAAAAGAGGAGCGAATGGGGAGCGGGCTTTTGCAGGAAACAATTCATTCATTCAGTAGTTTCAAGAGTGGAAAGTCCTGTTTGTGTCTCTAAGAGACTCTGTGCCAGGTTTTGCCTTACTCTGAGTTTGGAAACAAGTTACGTGGCAGCTTGCCAAGTGAGATAAGGTCTGTGTTGATAAATATTCCTTTGAAAAACTGTTTGGACAAACCTTGCTGACTGTGAATGAAATTAATTTACAGTCTTGTAAAGAAAAGAGGTTTTGCCAGGACCAGTTCCTGCTTCCTGCTTTTTAAGGGAGTCTAGATCAGAACACTCACATGGGTTTGGTGAACAAGCCTGAAACTTTCTTGCAGCTTTTGTTGTCTCCTCCACACACGCCGCACTTGTCGAATTTCTTTTTGGAGCCAAGTTTCCCATCGCACCCAGCTTTGATACATTTCCCCTGGACGCATAGCGAGCTCGAGTCTGGAGAACACGGTGTACCGTCCACCACCTAGAAATCAGAAAGGTAAGTGTAGAATCCAGTGCTGCTTTAGTCAAATCTAGAGAGCGTGGAATATTGAGCTGTATCCGTCTGTTTTGAAACCAAGTAATCATCAGTCATCCCTGCCCATGGTCCTAGCAAAGGAAACGTTATCCTTTGCTCTGCCCATAGAATCTAATTGTCCCAATTGTCATGTGGTCAAATATTCTGCAGTGCTATGTATGATGAATAAAGGTAAAGGTAAAGGTTCCCCTCGCACATATGTGCTAGTCGTTCCTGACTCTAGGGGGCGGTGCTCATCTCCGTTTCAAAGCTGAAGAGCCAGCGCCGTCCGATGACATCTCCGTGGTCATGTGACTGGCATGACTCAACACCAAAGGTGCATGGAATGCTGTTACCTTCCCACCAAAGGTGGTCTCTATTTTTCTACTTGCATTTTTACCTGCTTTCGAACTGCTAGGTTGGCAGAAGCTGGGACAAGTCACGGGAGCTAACCCCGTTACGAGGCACTAGGGATTTGAACCACTGAACTACTGACCTTTCAATCGACAAGCGTTTTAGCCGTTGAACCACCATGCCCTTTGTATGATAAATACCTGTACATGAATCTTGATTTTTTTTAAAAAAGGTATTACTGAGATCTTGGAAACTATTTGGAAGTGGAACAGGGATAAAGATTCAAAACTGCCAAAATGATTCTGAGTAGCATTCTAGCTGCACTGTAACACAGGTACAGTAGTTCTTGATTTAGTAGTTGTGTAGTTGTGTAGTTTAGTAGTTGTGATGGATCCCTGCCCCCCAAAAAAGCTACTTAACAACCTGTTTTCATGGTCATAAATACCCCCAGTCAAACAATCACATTATGGGCACTTGACAACTGGCTCGCCCTGCAATTTGCAATGTTTTTTTTTTTTTTTTTTTTTTTTTTTTTTTTTTTTTTTTTGCTGGTTTCCAGCATTTCCTTCCAGTTTCTAGCGAAATATGTCACGTGGGAAAATTGAACTGCTTAACAACCATGGCATTCATTTAATAGCCATGGTGTTCACTGAAGAACCACTGAAAAAAATGTCAAAAAAAAAAAAAAAGTCTGGTCACAACTGCAGCAACTTGTGATTGTAATTCCAGGCTCAATTATGGTTGTAAGCAGTAGTGAAAGCCAATTATTTTTACTGTGGGCGTGGCTTGGTGGGCGTGGCAGAGGAAGGATATACCTGTTGGATTTCACCTTTGGTTGTAAGCCAACTATTTTATCACAGAGTTGTCCATGGCTCCCATTAAAAACCAAGGCTCTGTTTTGCATGGAAGCCAGCAAAAGGTGATTGCAAACATTACACAAATAATTGTGAACAGAAGTGTAGGAAGAAGAAGAAGAAGAAGAAGAAGAAGAAGAAGAAGAAGAAGAAGAAGAAGAGGAGGAGGAGGAGGAGGAGGAGGAGGAGGAGGAGGAGGAGGAGGAGGAGGAGGAGGAGGAGGAGGAGGAGGAGGAGGAGGAGGAGGAAGAAGAAGAAGAAGAAGAAGAAGAAGAAGAAGAAGAAGAAGAAGAAGAAGAAGAAGAAGAAGAAGAAGAAGAAGAAGAAGAAGAAGAAGAAGAAGAGGATCCAGCTTACCTTTGGAGCTAAAACATAAAAGTAGCCAGTTCCATTGGCTCGACAGATGAGTTTGCACTTATCCCGGGGAGACACCCCAGAATATTTGGGGACCCAAGAAACAATGGCAGTGAGCCGATTTGTGCTGTGGTTGTAGCCATTGAAAGCCTCACATTGTTCTTCCCGGAAACTCTTCCCTGGAACTATGAGAAATCAGTTTCAGAAATGAATTTAGGAGCTGGTTCCTACCATCACAAATAGAGGGACCATCTAATGGAATCTTCAGACAACATTGTACATGTTCATAAATATGGGACTTGAACATGAAGCAGAGGAGGAAATCCGACACAGCTGAACATTTTCTCTCCATAATGCCCAGATTCTTTTATCCTGCTTTTATTTTTATAAATAATTCAAGATGGTGAGTTATCTAATACCTCCTTCCTCCTCACATACCTAATACTCACAACATGCCTACTGCCTCACCTAATATCTCCTTCCTTCTCCTATTGTCCCACAACAACAACTCTGCAAGTGATTTGGGCTGAGAAGGAGTGACCGGCACAAAGTCATCCAGCCAGCTTTCATGCTTTAAAGTAGGACTAGAACTCCTGGCAATTGGCTAAAAGTCACCCAGTTGGCTTTCTTTCCTAAGGTGGGACCAGGACTCAACATCTCCTGATGATTCACCCAAAGTCACCCAGACATCTTTCATGCCTAAGGTGGGACTAGAACTCACCATCTCCTGGTGATTAACCCAAAGTCATCCAGCTCGCTTTCATGCTTAAGGTGGGACTAGAATTCACCATCTCCTGGTGATTGGCCCAAGTCACCCAGCCGGGTTTCATATTTAAGGCAGGACTAGAGCTCAAAAATCAGCTGGTTTCTAGTCTGATGCCTTAACTCCTGGACCAAAATCAAGTCTAATCATGGTCTCCCCTCCAAAGGAATGATCATCAGTCATCATGACAGTGCTGCATTTGGCACCTTCATTAAATCTCACCTGAAGCAAAGCAGGGATCCAAACCGCAGGAGCGATATTTAACTCGAACCCCCTCGCAATACTTCCCTTCATTGGCTGGAGGGGGATTGTTGCATTGACGTTTCGCCAACTGGACACCTCCACCACACGTCCTCGAACAGGATCCATAAGGTGCCCACTTCCCCCAGTTGCCGTCCACCTGTCAGGGCATAAAACACTGAGCAGATACAAAACTCACAAAGATGCCATCCCTATTTTTTTTTTTCTCAAGGAACACAATGCATTGCCTAGCTGGGACCATGAAATGCGGCGCAGGATGCTTTTTCAGCGTTTTTAATAATCATCCGATTAGGAATCATTTTTCTCTCTGGCATTTCGAAAGAGCTGACTCGCTGTGGAAACTAACAAGCAATTAAATCAACTGCTCGTGCAGATCTCTGCAATTTTCTTAAGTGGATTAAACCAAAGCATAACAAAGCAAATCAGCAATGACTCAGGAGAATATGAGTACAACTATCCAAATCCATGTGGAGTACAATAGTTAATTTAGAGGCTTCCAAAATTCTAAATTCTGCATAATTCATGCCTGGATTGAATTATGTTGGGTTGCCTACTTAGCATACTCTTTTATTCTGTTTTGTTTGTACATGCAAGAGTGTATCTGTGTCCTGAACTGTAGACTTTGGTGAACCTCAGCCATTGGACTATTCTCCACCTGAAGAGCCAACAATACTCACCCGGTACTTACTGATGTTATGCCTCTCGACACAGACACCTTTCATGCAGAACCTCCCTTCTCCACAGCTGGTGCCATCAGCCCAAGGGAAGTGACGGGTCTGGCACATGATGTGACCGCGAGCCTTTCCGGTGCACCAAAGCTTGGTGCAGTATTGCATGTATGGGCAAGGCTTGGAGCCAATGCCAAAGGCCAGCTCACACTGCTGATTGAGGTTGTACATGGAACCGGGAAGTTCTTGAGGCAAGGAGATTGGCTTGGTGGGTTGGTCCAAGAGGCAATCACCTGAAGGAAGACAGAGGAATACAATGGGAGATCATCCCAAGGGAACCATCCATTAGCAATAGCGCTTACACTTATATACCACTTCATGGTACTTTACAGCACTCTCTGAGTGGTTTACAAATGTCCACTTCAGCCCAACAATCTGAGTCCTCATTTTACTGATCTCGGAAGGATGGAAAGCTGAGTCAACTTTGACCCAGTCAGGATCAAATTCCTGGCAGTGGGCAGAGTCAGCTTGCAATATTGTGTTCTAACCACTGAGTAACTATGTGTCAGGGTTCCAAGTAATAACCTGGTATCAAGCAAAACTCTGAGGCAGGTAAAGTCCTCAAGGAATAGCTTTATTGGAAATATATTGGCACAGATTTGGTGAAAACCAACTCTAAAAGTTCTCGCAGTTTCCACCTAATTAAAAGTGAAAGTTTGTCACTTTCCCCAAACCCTTAGTCACATGGTCCAATCAGCATACAGTCCAGTTGCTGGATGACCTCAGTCTCCTCCTTCTGAACACCTGCAAAAATGTCCTTGGTTCCCAAGGGAAAGCCTTTTGTTTTGACTACAGCACCCCAGCTATCTCTATTCCCCCCTCCTCTCATCCCTCAGCTCCAGTATGTGTCAGCACTGAAGCAGAAAAATAAAAAATGGCCTCAGTTCAGCCAACTTGAGGGTTGATACTATGACTCTGTAGCATCAGGATGATTTCTTTTTCTTTGTTACTGATACTAGTCACAGTGGTGACAGAGGTGAAAACCAAGTGATTAGGATTTATCATAGTTTTCAGTGTATAAGACATACTTTTCCCCCAAAAAATGAATGGAAATCTGTGCATTTTACAGCGAATGTTGCTGAAGTCCTGCCCACCCGCCAGCCCCCACCCTTTGGCCTCTGCTTTCCAGCAATTTACCTTCTTGCAGCAAACAGCAAACAGCCTGGTCAGCTTCAGCACAGCCTGATTTAGCACAAGCAGCTGATTGGCAGTTGGATTGGCCTCCTGGAATACCACCCATCAGCGGTATTCCGCCGTCTCGTTTTTGGCCAGTTCCAGGTGGTGGGGAGAGGTGGAAGCAGCGATCCCCACTGTCTGGAATGGGCCAAAAATGGGACACGCAGAGGCCAAAAACAGGGTGCACGGTGGCTGAAAATGGGACATGCAAAAGCCAAAAATGGGCTGTGCGGCGGCGGTAATAGGCAGTAACGGTGATGGGCGGTGGTGATCCCCGCAGCCTGGAACAGCTAATAGGCAGTATTCCGGGAGGCCGATCCAACTGCCAATCAGCTGCTTGTGCTAAATCAGGCTGTGCTGAAGCTGACCAGGATGTTTGCTGCAAGGTGGTAAATTGCTGGGAGGCAGAAGCAGATTTTTCCCGCTTGTTTTCCTCCCCAAAAGCTAGGTGTGTCTTATACTTTGGAGCGTCTTATAGTCTGAAAAATACGGTACATCTTTAAACTGTAAACTGATTTGGGTATATAGGGTGGAGGTTGGCACAGAAATCTGATATAAATCCCATTTTTAAAAAAGAAAAAAAATCTTTAGGCAAGGAAGAGTACATTTGATCTGCTGCCATACAATTCCAGATCCTTCTAAAATGGGTGTACCAAATTAGATTCAGCCTTAGCATTCCTAATGATTTACAGCTTTCCGAGTGTAAATTGTTTAGTAAAAGTAGAGGAGTGAGCCAAAAAAGCTTGATCGGGTGATGATTCTTTTTTTCTAGACAGCTGGTTTTAAGAATCTCCGACACCCTCCAGGTTTAGCTTCTCTAAGGGGCTCAGTTTCTCTACACTCCTAAGAGTAGATTCATATAAACATGTTGATAGCATAAGATCAAGCATTAAAAATGTGCAGAAACTATCTGACATGCTAACAAAAAACTTGATGAAAGATTTTGTTTCCCTTTCTCCAAAAAGATTTGTCTCTTTCTCTCTCTCTCTTTTAATTAAAGGAAGAATCTTAACATTTCAGGGGTATTCGGTAACAAAATGATTATCCAGATTAAAGGGAATTTTTTTAGTAATTTCAAACCTGGATTTAACAAAGTCACAGTCTAATACTGTGCTTGCATATAGCAAGAGCAAGAGCACTTACACTTATATACAGCTTCACAGTGCTTTACAGCCCTCTCTGAGCAGTTTACAGAGTCAGTCTATTGCCCCCAACAACCGGGGTCCTTATTTTACCGGCCTTGGAAGGATGGAAGGCTGAGTCAACCTTGAGCCGGTCAGGATCGAACTGTTGAACTGCTGGCAGTTAGCAAAAATAGCCTGCAATGCTACATTCTAACCACTGCGCCACCACAGCTCATATCACCCTGAGTCTTAAGGAGGTGGGCCTAGTTTTGACTTAGCAGCGTCTAGTGCAGTGGTGGATTTCTACTGGTCCTACCCAGTTTGGGAGAACCGGTAGCGGTGGCAATGGGTAGCTCGGCCCACCAGCCCAGATGTCATCACGGATGCTCTGCACATGGGCGCACTCACATTTGCAAAACGGTAGCAAAGGTAAGTGAAACCCACTACTGGTCTAATGTTTTAGAAACTATGGTTTATGGCTTTGTATTCAGTGTAAACCCATTGTGGCTTATTAACAAACCATTGTTAGAACAAAAGCCAGCTTAATACAGTACATGGAACCAATTTGAAAAAGTATTATGTCACCAGCTCTGGACTGCAACAGGAGATCCATTACTGATGAACAAAGGATTACTGATGAACAAGATCTAAATTACATCTTGACTACAGTGTCTGCTCATGTTTTGGGGGTCTTAAGATTTGGAGAATCCCACAGAGTTTTGATCGATGCTCCAGCATAAAAGTAAACACCAAGATTTGTCCTGAAATCCCACATCAGCACACTATAAAAAAAAGGTGAACTCCATTGGGTAGCCTTTGTCAAAATTACTTTGGCTGAGACTCATTGCCACCAAGAAGGATCATAAACTCAGATCATCTGAGGCAAGAAGTGTGTATTATAGTATACTTGTGCAAAAGTCAGCAGTGACTAATCACAAATATGTACTATTCCAAAGTAAATCAAGGTGAGAAAAGATAGCTTCGGGAGTTGAACCTCTTTCCTTTCTCCTAAGTAGGTATCAAGGCTATGGTTTTCCCAGTTGCAATGTATGGCTGTGAAAGTTGGACCATAAGGAAGGCTGAGTGCCAAAGAAATGAGGCCTTTGAACTCTGGTGCTGGAGAAGACTCCTGCAAGTCCCTTGGACTGCAAGGAAATCAAACCAGTCAGTCCTAGAGGAGATCAACTCTGACTGCTCTTCAGAAGGCCAGATCCTGAAGATGAAACTCAAATACTTTGGCACCTAATGAGAAGGAAGGACTCACTGGAGAAGAGCCCAATGCTGGGAACGATGGAGGGCAAAAAAAGAAAGAGAAGACAGAGAATGAGGTGGCTGGATGGAGTCACTGAAGCAGTTGGCATGAGCTTAAATGGTCTCCGGGGGATGGTAGAGGACAGGAAGGCCTGGAATAACATTGTCCATGGGATTGCAATGGATCAGATATGACTTCACAACTAACAACAATAACAAAATAAGTATCATTTCACAGGTACCATTCTGACTTGTCCACCTCCATTTCGGTGACATGGGTATTATTTACCAGTCTGTTTCCAGATACACATCCGTAGTCTCTAACCTCCATCTCTCTTTCATGTATCTACCTCCTCTCCCTCTCCTCACCATGTCCGCTGTCCAGGAAGTCAGTGATGATGGCCGTACTACAAGGTGACCATGGGTTGATACGGTCGATTTGGATGAGAGTGGGAGACATCATATGGTTGGTCTTCAGTTTGCCAAAGACTTCTTCACAAGCCTTCACGTTGTCGTGGGGCATGTTGAACACATGTCCTAGAAAGAGAGAGTTGTGGTTTGAAAATTGCAGGCAGCATTCTGGCACTTCCTGAGAAATGAAATTAGCAATGAATAGAAGTGCTTGTTAGTTTCTCCTTCCCACATGCTGTTTCCTCTTTCTGAAACTTTTTTGTTTTCTTTATGCAAAATAGAAGATGGTAAATTTGACTCCTTCTCATTCAAGAACAGTGCTTGTGTTCTTAATCATGGTTAATTTGGTTATTGATTAAACCGAGGGTGTCAAACTCAAGACCTGGGGGCCGGTTGCAGCCCATGGAGTGCTTAGATCTGGCCTGCCCTGGAAACAGAGAAGGACTGGCCTACGGTGCCTCTGCCAGTGAAAATGGAGCTCAGGAGGGCTGTGAGTGCCCCCCCCCGAGCTCCGTTTTCCCTGGCAGAGCGCTCTGGCCACCATAGGCACCCTCGACATGAGTGACGTCGAACTGGCCATGCCCACCTTGGCCACACCCACCCCAGGCCCCCCGAGGTCAAACACAACCCTGATACGGCCCTCAATGTAAGTGAGTTTGACACCCCTGGATTAAACCAATTTTCTTATCTGAACAACTAGTCAGATTCAACCCTTCATATATATCAGGGGTCTCCAATCTTGGCAAGTTTAAGACTTGTGGACTTCGACTCCCAGAATTCCTTGGCCAGCTTTGCTTGTGGACTTGTGGACAGCAAAGCTGGCTGAGGAATTCTGGGAGTTGAAGTCTACAAGTCTTAATGTTGCCACATTTGGAGACCCCTAATATTTATTATGGAAGGAATCATTACAGGGTTTAAAAAGAAGTCTCTTTTATGCTGACCAGGCAACAGAATGGACACAAGATATCAAGACCTGAACAGGCCACAAGACAAATCTGTTGGACTTGGCATGGTCCGGAGGTTTCATTAAGGTTTCATTTGTGTGTCCTCCACCTCCTCTTTGCTTTTCCTTCCACAATCCATGAACTAAGGGACCTCTGTTGCATACAGCTTTAGAATAGGGCCTGCAGCAAAACTGTTATAAGTCTGCATTCCCTTTCCTAGATCCACAAACATCTTCCTTCTCATGTTCTAATCAGGTTGTCCCTCAAAGGCCAATAAATTTACAACAGATGCAGCGTGCAATTCCTGCCAGCAAGACCTGCAAGCCAGCAGTTTTCTTTGCCAAGACTCACACCATTTACTATGTGCGCAGATACTTGTCCTTTCGAATGTCTTGAGGAGGGAAAAAATGAGAAACCAGGGAGGAGAAGAGAAAAAAAGAGAATTCCTTTTTCAAACTCATAGCTACTCTGGGTGGAACATCTGAAAGCAGGCCACAGGCATACTGGGGCTAGCAGAAGAACCTCTAGTTAAATTAGGCCAGAAAGGAACTGTGTTTGTTTATTGTAATTTCAGAATATTGACTGTCCTCCTGCTAGATTAAGTGATAAACTATCTCACCCAAGCATTCTGCTTCTCACTGGGACTGAGAAGTTGCCTTTGGAAGCCATTTTGGTTCTTCTTGCCATGTTTTTCCACAAGTGCAGGGGCTGCAGAGTGACTGAACCAAAGTCACCCAGTCATCTTTTATTCCTAAAGTGGGATTAGAACTCATGGTCTCCTGACAATTGGCCAAACATCATCCAGCTTTCTTTCATGCCTAAAGTGGGACTAGAACTCACAGTCTCCTGGTGATTAGCCCAAAGTCATCCAGCTGTCTTTCATGCCTAAAGTGGGACTAGAACTCGCAGTCTCCTGGTGATTGGCCCAAAGTCATCCAGCTGTCTTTCATACCTAAGGTGGGACTAGAACTCACAGTCTCCTGTGATTGGCCCAAAGGGCCAAAATTGGACACTCCTGGTCTAGAGACAGGATAATCAAAAATGTACAGTCTTCACAATTTTTTGGTTGGTTGGCTTTATTAAGACATTACATGATATTTGTTGCTCACGGTGATCATTGACTCTGTGAAGAGGTTATCCTACAAGACAATGCAGCTGAATTTCATCCAGCATGGGTCACTCTCAGATAAAAGTGCCACCAACCCTGAAGGGAACCATCAAAAGACTACAAAAGGGCTTTGCCATGGAGCTGGTCTATCCCAGCCCAAAAGAATCTAATTTGCACCGAAGAAACCATTTCTAAGTTTGGGAGCTATTTTGAATTGGAATGATTTGATCTTCTAAACCCCAAATCCTCTTTTCTGCTCTCTAAATGGGGACCAAGCCGTTTGGTTGTCACTTCAGGAGATGCTCTGGCGCTCTGGATCGAGGTGTGTGTCTAATACATCCCAGCAAATTACATATTATTTCAGGATCTCTAAAGCCTGGGAACAGAGCAGCCAGCAACGAGGAGTCCTCCTCCGCTTGGGATTCCTTCTCTTTCGAACAGCTGTTCTCCAGCAGCTTCTCACTGAGCCTTTCCCGTGGCGCAGGGAATAAAATTGCAGGCTGTTGCTCTTTTTTTCCTCCACAAACATATATACACACATTCATTTACAAGGCTGCGTTTCCCACAAAACTATTCTTAAACTTTTGCCATTGTCAAGACTTCCTGAACCAAGTACTGGGGTTTATTTTAAATGTTAAGCTTTCTTTCCCTAATTAGAAAGAGAATTCTCCTGTTAAAAATGGACTCAATCCACACACACACACACACCCTTCCCTCCATTTCCTTGGCAAAATCTGTTTGGCAGGTGTCAACCACAGGTGTGGGCTCTGCCTCTGGGCTGTGGCTTGGGTTAAGTGACCACTTCCAAAGTCACTGGCTGATGGATTGAAACTTCTGGCCAAGAATGGTCTGCCAAATATGTGAAGGAGAGCGTGCAAAACCAAGCACAAGCTGCAGATGATTTTGATGCTGCTGGATTCAAAGGCTAAACAGGCTGACTTGGAACCATCTTCTGGAGATCTGAGTTCTCCCAGTTCCTAATCTCCCGTTTCTTCCTTTTCTAACTATAGACGACCACCACAAAAGTCATAGAACTGAAATGCCCCAAGTAGTATTGGATTACAAGCCTGGTATCTTTGAAGGTGAGGAGCTCTTTGTAATCTTCAGAAGTGTTCTGTCCCCGCCACACACTCAGACAGTCGGGGGTTAAATAAACTGGCAGGCAACCAATTAGTCCGATAAGACGCTTCACAGCAACCCCAGCAGCTGCTTGCCAAAACCTTTATCAACTTAGAAGAAAATACACACCACAACAATTGTCCAGGAATAAATCTGAAGCCGAGATGCAAAGTGACTCCAAGGGATTAGTTAGTTTTGTCCGTCACAGAGCCTGAATGCTTAACTCACCCCCTTTTATAGCCTGTGGGGTGTGGTCCAGTGAGTCAGCTAATCACGGGCACGCCTTTTCTTCTGTTGCGCGCACCTGTCTCTGCAACGCTGGTGAGGGTCCAGCCAAGACTCATTACCCTCATCACTGTCCACCTGTGGCTGCGGGGACGTGCTTGGCTCTGAGCCTATCTCTTGCCCTTCGGTGTCCTCTGGAGGCATTGCCAGAGAGGAGGGTTCTGGAGAAGGAGGCCTTGCCAACTCCTCTCCCTCACTCTCAGAGTCCTCTCCTGCTGATGACACAGGCTCAGGCAATGGAGCCACAACAAGAAGTTTCTTTTTTATTTTAGATTTAGATTTAGATTTAGATTTAGATTTAGATTTAGATTTAGATTTAGATTTAGATTTAGATTTAGATTTAGATTTAGATTTAGATTTAGATTTAGATTTAGATTTAGATTTAGATTTAGATTTAGATTTAGATTTAGATACCGCCCTACTCACGAAGGATTCAGGGTGGTGAACAGCCAAAAAATAAAACACATAGATACAAAATTTAAAAGCAATATAAAACCACATTAAACAATTTGACCCGGGACAAATTAAAACACCCCAATGATTAAAACAGATTTAAAATTTACACTTTAAATTTTAAAAGGAAAAGTTAGGCCAGGCCGGCCTGTTGAAATAAAAAGGTCTTGAGGGCACGGCGGAAGATGCGTAGATCCAGGATCCGCCGTATCTCCGGGGGGAGCATTCCAGATAGTAGGTGCCCCCACAGAGAAGGCTCTCTCCCTGGGGACCACGAGTTGACACTGTTTGGCCGACGGCACCCGGAGGAGCCCCTCTCTATGAGAGCATACTGGCCAGTGGGAGGCTACTGGTGGCAGCAGGCGGTCCCATAAATAACCAGGTCCTAAGCCATGGAGCGCTCTAAAGATGGTAACCAGAACCTTGAAGCGCACCCAGAAGTCCACCGTGAGCCAGTGCAGCTCACGCAGGAGAGGTGTTATGTGGGAATGCCAGGTCGCTCTTAGAATTTATTCTTACCCGACCTTTATTATTTTTAGAAATAATTCGAGGTGACGAACATAATTAATACTCCTCCTTCCTCCTATTTTCCACAGCAACCACCCTGTAACCCAGGATGGACTGAGAAAGAGTGATTAGTTCAAAACCACCCAGCTAACTTTCAGGCTTAAAGTGGGATTAGAATTTAGAATCTTTTGAAGATTAGCTCAAAGTCACCCATTTGTCATTCATGTCTAAGGTGGGACTAGAACTCCCAGTCTCCTGGTGATTGGCCCAAAATCATCCATCCATCTTTCATGCCTAAAGTGAGACTAATAAATCATAGATTCCAGGTGATTGGCCAAAAGTTTCTAAATGAGCTTTAGATGTTCTTCTTAAATCTTCTCTTCTAATCTTTCTCTCCTTTTTGGAAGCCATTCCTTACCTAGCTCATCATCTTCTTTTAACAACCCCATAATCCCTTGCGGGGTGAAGTCTGGGCAACTGAATGGAGCTGAGTGTTTACTGGCCAGATGCTCTTCCTGTTGCCAATGTGGAGTTATATTCAGCAGATATATTCTCATGGTGCCCAGATAGAGAAATCTCTGCCTCTACCTAGGATCGAACTCCTTACCTAGCTCATGAGCTGTAGTAAAAGCGGAAGGAAGACCATCGTCCTCAATGACGGAGCAACTGCGTTTGGGGTCACACATGGTGCCAACATCCGCCATTCCCAGGGTGTCACAGGTGGTAGCCCCACATAAATCCTGCCAGAAGAACAAGAAATTATCCTTTAATCTCAACTGTTTGTTTTTTTTTTAATAATTTAAACCGTTACATAGAGACAATTTGGTTGTTGCAGCCAAAATGCTTCCCAAATATCCATTTGCTTGGATTGATTTCAACTTCAAAGGCAGACTTTTGAAGCAGTTCCAGCTATGTGTTTTATTCATTTACAAAACAGTTGATAACAGGAATAATAAAGAAGAACTTCTCAGGATACAATCCTATATACACACCTATCGGTGAATAAATTTTGTTAAATGCAATGGAACTCAATTCTAAATAGATTTGTTTCTTTGCTTATTTATAGTGATCTCCTGACCTTTCAGCCCTAAGACCTCTAAACAATCCATACAAAAAGCCCATTTGCAAATATATATATATATATATATATATATATATATATATATATATATATATATATATATATATGCACTGCATATCGGACATTAATTCAATTGAGAGAGTCCAGAGAAGAGTCCTCCACTCCTGTGTTCACAACAGAATCCTTTATGTCACCGGGCTTGAAATTTTGAGTTTAGACAACTTAGAATTATGCCACTTATGGTCTGACCTAAGTATAGTACACAAAATTATCTGTTACCGCATCCTACCTGTCAATGACTACTTCTGCTTCAACTGCAATAATACACGAGCACACAATAGATACAAACTTAAGGTAAACTGTTCCAAACTCGACTGCAGAAAATACAACTTCAGCAACAGAATGGTCAATGCCTGGAATGCACTACCTGACTCTGTGGTTACATCCTCAACCCCTCATAACTTTAACCTTAAGCTGTCTACTGTTGACCTCACCCCATTCCTAAGAGGTCTATAAGGGGCATGCATAAGCGCACCAACTTCCCTACCATCTGTCAGCACTTCAAGCTGCATTTACTCTAGTGCTGACATAAGAAGGAGAAGCGGAGGCATCTGGAAAGGGACGATTGACTTTTCACCTACTTATTTTCCCTGGAGATAATATCCCCTAGGAGATGGGATGGGAGGGGGAAATTCCTTTGAGCTGGAGCAGTAGATTAAGGGTAGAATAACTTAGAAGATGGCCAATGAGTGCAGAGGAGTGGGGAAAGGAAAAGGAGGGTTTTTGGGTCAGAAGTCAGTGTTGGCTATGATGAGTCAGAGTTAGAATGCCGTGCTTAATAAATGAATTTTTTCATCAAAGACTTTGTTTGAAATGCAATTTATTTGAGATGACCTCGAAACCTGACACCATCGCTGTCTCACTGTCCCCATTTATTCGTACCCATTTCTTGTATTCATAATCATGTTTGTACTTATATCTGTTATCTTATACAAGCTTGACAAACTAAATAAATAAAATAAAAATAAATAGGTGGATTGCCTTTCCTGAAGATCGTCAAGTAGTTGCTGAAAATCACAGAAAAGCTTTTATGCCGGGTTATCTAAGCTGAACAAAAAAATTAATCTGTTAATTTACAAAATCCTTCCAACTCTTCTGATTTTACCCTGAAGAACTGCAATTAACCATGGTGGACTTCTAGATGTCTATCAACACAGAGATTTTTTTACTTGAGAAGGGCTACTTGATAGGAAGAACCTCATTTGAAAGTCTGAGTAGAAAGGGAGATGAATCATCTCTGCTTGGTACTTAAAATGTAGTCCTGTTCACTAAACATTACAACTACACTAGTGGCCAAAATTGTGGAAACCTTTTGGGAAAAGTGTATTTTTGAGGTTTGATGGCTAATAACACCACTTTTTTTTTTTTTTTTTTGAATTTCAAGATAATCCTATTCCACTGCTGGAATGGCCTGGGAATAGCCCAGACCTTAACCCAATGGAAAATCTATGGAGCCAACTAAAGAAACTTGTTAGTCAGAAGCGACCCAGCAATAAACCCCAGTTAATAGAAGCAATCCTTCAATCTTGGTTTCATATTATAACAGCTGCAGAACTAAAAGACTTGGCTCACTCCATGGGAAGACATTGTAAGACCGTAATTCATGCTAAAGGTTACCCAGCTAAGTATTAACTGACATGGTGATCATTTTTGTATATCTACGTGTTTCACTTTTCTTCTCTATACTGTAACTGCTACTCAAATAGCAAATCTTTCATAAAAGTTATTGCATTACATTCTTGATTAAATTACCTTTCCATTGATATGTAATTGTATGGTATTACTCCAAAAAAAAAAGTGGTGTTATTAGCTAGTTTTAGAAAATACACTTTTAAAGGTTTCCACAATTTTGGCCACTACTGTAAATTCAGACTAATTGCCTAATGTTTTCATACTTCATATCCTCCATAGGAGGCTGGTTCTAACACATTCTATTTCTTATTTCCCTATTCCTTCTTCCCTTTTGTTGCTTTCAAGGATGCATTTATTACCTGTGAGATGGTCATGTGATCACCCTCATATTTGGAATAGTTGTACTTGAGCTGAACCCTTCACAAGCCAAATCCAGCAAGCTGAGATCTACAGGATAAGCCAACTCTTGTTGAAAATGATTAGAGCTTAATCATAGGAGCCTGGTGGAGCAGTGGACTAAAGCGCTGTTAAATAGCACTTAGCTGCCAGCTGCCTGCAATTACTGCAAGTTCGAATCTCACCAGGCTCAAGGTTGACTCAGCCTTCCATCCTTCCGAGGTAGATAAAATGAGGACCCGGATTGTGGGGGCAATAAGCTTACTTTGTATAAAAAAGAACACCGCTTAGGGGAGGCCAAAAGCCCTACTAAGCAGGTATATACAAAAGTATGAAGGCTATTGCTTAACGCATTGTAAGCCGCCCTGAGTCTCCGGAGAAGGGCGGCATATAAATCGAACCAATAAAATAAATAAAATAAATAATAGACAGCTGTCAAATAACCAGCCAATGACCAAGAGCCAGACATGAGTGTTGAGGGGTTGAAGCCAGAATTCAGAACTAAGGTAGATGAATTGGGAAGTCATGCCAGGAAATAAATTATCATGGCCAAGCTATGTTTTCCCAGCATGATTAGGATGCCCTCCTTATTCTTTATAGCAAAATAACAGAGTTGAAAGGGACCTCGGAGGACTTCTAGCCACCTGCCTGAAATGGTATAGGGTCTCTAGCTTGAATAGGGGGTTGGACTAGAAGACCTCCAAGGTCCCTTCCAGCTCCATTCTATTCTAGTCCAACCCCCTCCTCAAGCAGGAGACCCTATATCATTTTAGACAAATGGTTGTCGAGTCCCTTGAAAGTCTCCAGTGATAAAGCATCCACAACTTCTGGAGACAAGTTGTTCCACTGCTTGATTGTTCTCACTGTCAGGAAATTTCCCCTTAGTTCTAGATTGCTTCTCTCCCTGATTAGTTTCCATACATTGCTTCTTGTTCTGACTTCAGGTGCTTTGGAAAATAGGTTGACCCCCTCTTCTTGATGGCAGCCCCTCAAGTATTGGAACATTGCTATCATGTCACCCCTTAGTCCTTCTTTTCACTAGACTAAAAGTAAAGGTTCACCACACACATATGTGCTAGTCATTTCCAACTCTAGGGAGCGGTGCTCATCTCTGTTTCAAAGCTGAAGAGCCAGCACTGTCCGAAGAGGTCTCTGTGGTCTTGTGGATGGCATGACTAAACGCCAAAGGCGCACAAAACACTGTTCCCTTCCCACCAAAGGTGGTCCCTATTTTCCTACTTGCATGCTTTCAAAATGCTAGGTTGGCAGAAGCTGGGACAAGGAACGGGAGCTCACCCCGTTATGCGGCACCAGGGATTCGAACCGCTGAATTGCCGACCTTTCAATCGGCAAGCTCAGCGTCTTAGCCACTGAGCCACCGCGTCCCTAGACATTCACTAGACTAGATGTACCCAATTCCTGCAAATGTTCTTCCTATGTTTTCGCCTTCAGCCCCCCTCCCAATTATCTTTGTCGCTCTTCACCGAACTCTTTCCAGAAACTCAACAACTTTTTTATATTGTAGTGACCAAAATTGGACGCAGTATTCCAAGTATGGTTTTACCAAGGCATTATAAAGCAGTAGTATCACTTCTGGTGATCTTTCACGAGGAGTGATTTTTCTTTTCACAACGAGTGATCTTTCTTTCCAAGAGGCTCAGGAATATACTGAGGACGTCAAACAGTTTACTGTCTAGGAAGGTATCCCTACATAAAGTGCTGGTGGCGCATTGTAGCTGCAGCAGCTCCTGAAAAAAGGTATGTGACTTCTAAGAAGTGAGAATAAGGGTGTAGACAGATACATCATGAATTTAGCTCCGTGTCAAATAGAGCATATAAAAATAGGCATATTCGCTGGAAGGCAAAATCAGAAAATTCCACCTTACTTATTTTGGCCATGTCATGCAATCAAATTCACTGGAAAATTTATGCTTGGAATGGTCAGTGGTAAAAGGAAATGAGGCCGCCAAAAAACACAGCGGCTAGACTCCATCAAAGCTGACACCAGCCAGAACATAAAACGACTGAAAGAAATTGCACAAAATTGGAAAATGTAGAGAAAATTGGGTTCAAAGAATCACCAAGACTCGGATCCGATTGAATGGACAGCACCGTCATCAACAAGACTGCTTTGAATGCCAAAGCTCCCAAATGTGAATGCAATCAAAAATGATTTCATACATCAGTGGTGATATTCAGCCGGTTCGAACAAACTGGTAGTGGCCACCTGTGAGTGGGCCTGCCCACCCACCCCAGCACTATGCCCTCCTATTTAGCTATGTTTTCTAAGCCGTGCACATGCATTCAAGCTGTTGTGGTCCGCCAGCAGCCTGCGGAACTGGCAGCGGAGTCAGACAGTGATGAGGCTGAGGAAGAACATGGGCAATCCTGGAGGCTGGGGAAGGCCTGGATGAGAGCTTTGTGTTGAAGGCAGAGATGGGGCCAGGGCCATCGGGGAGTGATGTGCGGACTTCGGAGCCTCCAGAGGCTGACAGAAGAGAGGCAGAGGAACAGGAGGAGCCTGTTTCTAGTGCACGTATGAGAATGTATGTATGCACGTATGCCAGAAGGCAAGAGCAGCTACAGCAAAAGAGGACAACCTGGGAGTAGGGCCAAGAAACGATTGGCTCCTCCCATAAGGCTTAAAAGACCAGCAACGGTTCTTGGGCTCTTTGTCTGAAAACAACGTTGATAGTCTTGCTGCATTTATCTCTGGTCGGCGTCTTCTGCTTTTGAACTTTTGCCAAGAGAAGCCTTTGGCAGTTTGCCTAATTATACCAAGGTTGGTGATTAGACTGAAGAATTTGTGTTAGGAAGAGTTAGTTTTAATTTAGTTTGGACTACGCTGAGAATGAGTTAATTCTCAGCTGTTCTAATAAAGTCTTTTTGTTTTGGAAATGTTTGCGTCGACTACTACCTACTTGGGCCTGGGTCACAACTCAAGCCATGCGTGTGAGCAAAGCACATGTATGGAAGGCCACGCATATGTGCTGAAGGTGCGCACGCTCACATTTTTGGTGTGCGGCGAACCGGTGGTAAAATTATGTGAAACCCACCTCTGTCATACATTATCCAGAAACAAACCCAGTTTATTTTGAATGCATTTGCATCAGAGTCAGTCATAGTTACCTGATTCACAACCGAAGACCAAACTAACTCAGAATTCTACTGGCTGCAATGCCAAAACTTCCAGTGCATATCAATTTGCAACCAGTGGTGAAATTCAAATCTTTTTAATACCGGTTCTGTGGGGGTGGCTTGGTGGGCGTGGTAGGGGAAGGATACCGCAAAATCTCCATTCCCACCCCACTCCAGGGGAAGGATACTGCAAAATCCCCATTCCCTCCCCACTCCTGGAGGAAGGATATTGCAAAGTCTCCATTCCCACCCCACTCTGGGGCAAGCCAGAGGTGGTATTTGCCAGTTCTCCAAACTACTCAAAATTTCCGCTACCGGTTCTCCGAACTGCTCAAAATTTCCGCTACAGGTTCTCCAGAACCTGTCAGAGCCTGCTGAATTTCACCCCTGGTTGCAACCCATTGATATACCTCCTTGCTTATAGCAATAGCAAAGGCACTTAGAATTATATACCACCCCATGGTGCTTTACAACACTCTTTGGGTGGATTACAGAGTCAGCATATTGCCTGCCCACCCCAAATATTTGGTCCTCATTTTACCAACCTCAGAAAGATGGAAGGTTGGGTCAACCTTGAGCTGGTCAGAATTAGCCTGCAGTGCTGCATTCTAACCATTGTGTCTCCAGGGCTCCTTATTGCACAGTCATGCTTTACAGCTACTCTTAAAACATCTCAGATGTTTATCTAATAATGGTATGGATGAAGCACCCTAAATGGCAATCCTATTAATGCTGGGATTAAGTGGACCTGTGAAAAATGCTCATAAATATGGGTTTTCTGGCAGGCTTGACAAACTGACAAAGGGGTGGGACCTTTCCTGGTGAAGAATACTAGGAGAAAAGTCATGAGCAATGCAGTATGAAGTCATGAGAAGAAACTGAGAACATAGTTAAAGAATTGAGCAAGAGACAAACATTTCACTGTGCCAGAAATGGAAGTATGGCAAGTTAAATTTCAATGCTCAAAAAGCATCTCTGGATGGAAGCCAGTTGACAAGGTGATGCTGGTCAGATGTTTGCTTGTTCTTCATCGTGGAAAATGCTGAGTGGTGCTCTAAAGTGAGACGCCAATAATTCAGCTAAGATGATTCAAGGGGAACAAAAATCATTTCCCCAGCTGGAAACATGAAAATTAGCTACAGTTTTTTTGCTGGTGTTATATTACATGTTCTAGGTATAAAAGCTTCATGCCATGACTGGCACAGTTGGAAAAGATTAAAACCAACCACTCCCTTATCCAGCATCAAGCAGGACATAAGGGAACATTGCCACATCCCATTCTTACTGCTGCTGGGATCCAGGACTGACATCACATCCTGAAGAAGCCAATCCACAAACTGGAGCATGGACAGAATTGTTATGTTCTTATTACAAATTGCTTCCATATCCTCTTGTTCAAAAGCCACAAGGAAGAGCTCCAGGCCATATCCTGCAAGACTTGAGACACATGTTGGGATGAAAAGATACTTCTGGGAAATGAGAAACTCAAAACGACTCCACCTTGATTGAGTTCGATATAGGTTGCACTAGAGCAGAGGTCTGCAAGCTTAAACACTCAAAGAGACATTTGGATCCATTTCCCACAGAAAAGAAAACACCGGGAGCCACAAAACCTGGGTGGGTGTGGCCAACTCAATGTCACTCACTTCCACCAGTCACATGACCCACCCAGTTACGCCTACCCAGCCAGTCATTACGACAGAGAACTGGTTGTTAAAAAAACATCGGGAATCAAAAAAACCTTTTGACATATCTCTCTCTCTCTCTCTCCCTCCCTCCCTTCCTCCCTCTCTCTCTGTATCTCTCTATGTCTGTCTCTCTCCCACTCTCTCTGTATCTCTCTGTCTCTCCCCTGGCCACTTCTCCATCCCCCGCCATCGCCCTTACCTTCTCAGGCTCGGCAAGAAGTGACTGGGAGGGGAGGGAGAGGGGCAGGGTCCAGCCAGTGGTGGGATCACTTGACATGGAGGCACAGCAGAGGGCCCAAAGAGCCACATGCAGCTTCAGAGCCTCAGGTTGCTGACACCTGCACTAGAGAGAAGCTTTGATAGACTTACAAATCATGTTAGAATAGCCTGCCTAAAACAGATTCCAAGATTCCTAGCCCCTCTCGTTTCTTGACCTTGACTCCCTTGGAAGACTGACAACATTTGATCTCTATCAATCTCAGCAATCTAGCAAAGAAATCTGCTGAGACTAGACTTGGGCTATAAGAGAGACATGGAGAAACTGGCCATAACATCCATAATTATGAAAAGGATTAAGACTGCACTGTCCGGATGTCTATAGAGCAATCAGCAGAAAGGTCCAGGAGTAGCTGGATGGTTAACAGATACGTTATGATCATCCCCAAACTAGACAAGATAAAACTGATCCACAAAAGTCAAAGTGTTGACTAGCACACAAAGGGTTGTGTGCTAAACATTTGTGAGTTGCTCTTTCTGATCCTTCTCAGTCTAATGAGGAAAAAATACTTTTTTTTTCTTTTGTCTCAAAAGAGAAGAGTATTTTGATGAAATATTTATGGGCATAAGAATCTTGCAAATGGCCTTAGGCAGCTAAGCAATATGCCTGCATCCAGCTATTGTTGATACAATTCCAACAGTCTTCCATCGTCCCAGTTTTCCATATTTCAGTTCAGTTTCCCAAGGGAAAGCAGCATCGGTTTGCAACCATCGAATAAATTTAGACACATCATTACAAAAAAATAAAATCTGAAAGAAATATTGAAGCACCCTGAGAATGAGAAAGGAAGGGGAAAAAAACCAGGAAGCTGGGAAAGAAGAAAAGTTGGAGAAATTTGGACAGATTTTGTAACAGGATTGACTACATTCACATCATCAATCAGCTACATTTTCTGCCAAAATAGGTACACAATTGACATCCCACTGACTAAGATCTCTTTTTCACGTTTCCGGCAACAGGCTAATAAATCAACCCCCAGTTGAAATTACGTCTAAAAACGTAGCCAGAATTGCTCCATGCATCTTTGCTTCCTTCCTCGTCTCAATGGTCATCTCAAAAATGCCATCGATGGGGAAATGCAAGCAGGTTTACATCATCTTTACAAAAAAGACACATTTTGGAGCCAGCAGGCTCCGTTGTGGTGGATGTAAATCAACCAGAGCAGATGATCTGGCACTCACTTTTGGACAAAATAAAAAATAAAATAAAAACAAAAAGAGGAAACTAACCTGCCTGACAAGCCAAAAAACATCTTCTCCAAGGCAACTGCTGATCCTTCAGAGGAAGGTCCTCGCATGGGGAAATTAGATGGAGAGAGTCTTTGAGTTTTAAGCCAACATCCGGATAAAAAAGGAATCAGTTGAACAGAATTGAAAGGTCCCAGCTTGGGATAGATCAAGTGGTGTTATTTTTTAAACAAAAAAGAATGTATGCTATTGTGTATTCTACATTACAGCTAGATGACAAATGGCTCAAAGTTCACAATGTACATTGTTTCTTGATTTACCATGTCTAAAGACTACAGACTCCAAAAGACTTGTTCATTCATTTATGTTATCAGTGGGTCCTTGTACAAGATTGCAACCAACAGTGCCATCAAGGATAAACCTAAACAAAGTAATTAAGAGATCTAGCAGACCTAACAGGTTAACAGAGTTGGAAGGGACCTTGTAGGTCATCTAGTCCAACCCCCTGCCCAAGCAGGAGACCCTTCACCATTTCTGACAGATGGTAGTCCAATCTCTTCTTGAAAGCTTCCAGTGATGAAGCTCCCACAACTTCTGAAGGCATCTTCTGTTCCATGGGTTGATTGCTCTCACGGTCAGAAAATTTCTCCTTAATTTCTAGGTTGAATCTCTCCTGGATCAGTTTCCATCCATTATTCCTTGACTGGCCTTCCAGTGCTTTGGAAAATAGCTTGACCCCCTCCTCTTTGTGGCAGCCCCTCAAATATTGGAAGACTGCTATCATGTCTCCACTGGTCCTTCTCTTCACTAGACTAGCCCTGCCCAGTTCCTGCAACTGTTCATCGTATGTTTCAGCCTCCAATCCCCTCATCATCCTGGTTGCTCTTCTCTGCACTCTTTCTAGAGTTTCAACATCTTTTTTTATAGTGTGGTGACCAATATCTCTCAGTGAGTCATCCAGCCTCCTGACCCTCAGGCCCTGGGGCAGTTTTTGAAACGTTTAAAATTCATAAAGCAATCATAAAAGATCCCACCAACACAATCTAAGCCCTGGCATCAGAGGTTCATCGTGTGCCTTAAACATCAAAGTTCTAAGGAAAAGTTTGAGCTTGACAATCTTCCAAACCCAGTAGAGAAAATACTACAAGATTCTTCGAAGAAATGGTAGTTTCATAACAGAGATTAGCATAAAATACAATGCAATTATTATCTCAGAATCTCCAGCTCTGTTCTGGTGTCCAGATCACTAGCAAGAGAAAGAAGAGGGAACACACTTAAAGGACAGCTGTTGTACCATGCTAAGCTAAAATTTCACCATTATCATTTTTATCTTTTAGCTTCAACAAAGCAATCCGTTTTGTTCCGTGAATCACAACCCAACATTCGGAAGAGATAGTTAATGGTCCAAAAATGTTCACCCTTGCTCCACAGAGTCATTACTACCTCACTACTCTGTCTTTGTGACCCTTGGCACAAGAACGAACCATTTCAAAAAGCAAAAAAATAAAACAAGCCATAAAAAGTAGCCTATCACTGGGACATAAGTAGGGCTGGGCTTCAAAAATTTTAGAAAAGAGTTCTCTGCCCGGTTGCTTGGTGGGCGTGGTCATGGTGGGTGTGGCCTAGTCGGCCTCCTGCACCACAAGGGGGGAGTGTTTTTTCCCTCCCCGGGCTCCAGAGGCTTTCCTCGAGCCTCCAGGTGGGCAAAAACAGCCTCCTCAAGCTCCGGAGACCCTTCCAGTAGGCCTGTGTCAGCACTTCAAGCTGCATTTACTCTAGTGCTGACATAAGAAGGAGAAGCGGAGGCGTCTGGAAAGGGACGTTTGACTTTTCACCTACTTATTTTCCCTGGAGATAATATCCTATAGGTGATAGGATGGGAGGGGGGAAATTCCTTTGCGCTGGAACGGTAGATTAGGGGTAGAGTGACTTGGAAGATGGCCAATGAGTGCAGAGGAGTGGGGATAGGAAAGGGAGGGTTTGGGGTCAGGAAGTCAGTGTTGGCTACGATGGAGTCGGAGCCAGAATGTCGCGCTTAATAAATGAAAGATTTTCATCAAAGACTTTGCTTGAAATGCAATTTATTTGAGATGACCTCGAAACCCGACAGCCTGTTTTTCACCCTCCCTGAGCATCCATGCGCATCTTGCACTTACCTGCATCCAAAATGGGCCGCATGGGGACTCCTGGAAGGGAAGGGACAGGGGGGAGGGGAGGGGTGGGTGGGCGGGGCTAGCCAGGAGTGGGATTTGGGGGTTCTCCGAACTGCACAGAATCTCCCAAACCCCCAGCACCCCACTCCTGGATATAAGACTGCAAAAGGTCATATTCCTGAAGATCTGGCTGCTAATTTTGAGTGCTCTTTAGACATAACGAACAGAATTGCGTAAAATTAGCTGTCAGAAGGAGAACATCGCAGAAATATTCTTATAAGCAGTGACCGGAGCTGATATACAGTTCCAATTGTGCTGGAGCCACCCAGTAGAAAGTTTATTCTAATTATGTGTATACGAGTATATGAGTTTTAAGAAGAAAAAAAACCCATCACCCAGCCATTTGCAAAAAAGAAAATCTTAATAGTTAAGCTCCAAGCTCTCCATTTCAACGTACAGTAGATACTGGGAATGCAACCCAATTCCCTGGGTGAGGTCTGTCAATCAACGTCGATAGTACTGGGCTTGATGATAAAACCTTCAGCCCATATCCAGGTCAGGATCCCACTTAAAATTGCAAAAAAAAAAAAAAAAATCCTCCACTAATATTCACCATATGTGAGGTAGAATTCCCAATGTCTGTTATTTTTGCCGCCAGGAAACAATCTGAGATGAATGCTAGAAACAGACTGAATTATGCGGCCGTTGGTGCTGCAATTGTCCCACAGCAGATACTCCAAACAAACGTCCTGCTGGAAGTACATTTGTTGGCCACAGGTGGCTTCCAAAGGATAGCAATAGCCGTTAGACTTATATACCGCTTCACAGTGCTTTACAGCCCTCTCTGAGCAGTTTACAGAGTAAGCATATTACCCCCAACAATCTGGGTCCACATTTAACTGATCTTGGAAGGATGGAAGGCTGAATCAACCTTGAGCCACTCAGGATCGAACCGCTGAATTGTTGGCAGACGATAAGCAGCAGAAGTAGCATGCAGTACTGCATTCTAACCACTGCGCCACCACGTGTTCGTTAATTAGTTAGGATCAGGGGTGAAATCCAGCAGGTTCTGACAGGTTCTGGAGAACCCGTAGCGGAAATTTTGAGCAGTTCAGAGAACTGGCAAATACCACCTCTGGCTGGCCTCGGAGTGGGGTGGGAATGGGGATTTTGCAGTATCCTTCCCCTGGAGTGGGGAGGGAATGGAGATTTTGCAGTATCTTTCCTCTGGAGTGGGGAGGGAATGGAGATTTTGCAGTATCCTTCCCCTACCATACCCACCAAGCCATGCCCACCAAACCACAGTACCACCCACCAAGCCATGCCCACAGAACTGATAGTAAAAAATTTTGGATTTCACCACTGGTTAGGATGCTAACTAAGCTCATCCATTACCACTAGTTTCTCAGGACATCAAGACAAGGAAGCCACTAATCTCCATACATAACATCCGATATCTCCTTATGCAATAATATGACTGGAAAATGCAAGGATATAATCCCTAAGAGAGTGCAACACAACATGGCCCGGGACCCTCAGAGGGGCCCTCACCCCTGGAGTTGGTTGACTGGGTAGAAGATCTCATCTCCACCCCCCACCCCATCCCGTTCGTCTCTTTGCCCTTTTAGATATGGTTTGAACACCGTTTTTTTAATAATAGTTTAATGTTGTCTATGGAGATTCTCAATCCTCCAGGTCATGATTGCCTCAAAGATGCTTTTTCAAAAGACAACTGGACTTTGTTTTTGCTTGAAGACATTTCCCTTCTCTTCCGAGAAGCTTCTTCAGTTCTGAAGAACTGACGAAGCTTCTTGGATGAGAAGCGAAACATCTTCAAGGATATCATGTATTAGATTTATCTTGATAAATGTATGTCATGCAAAATTGTAATGTAAAAAAGATGTGGAGACTTGAGGAAGAGTGCAGAGAAGAGCAACAAAGATGATTAGGGAACTGGAGGCTAAAACATATGAAGAATGGTTACTGGAACTGGGCATGGTTAATCTAGTGAAGAGAAGGACCAGGAGATACATGATAGCTGTCTTCCAATATCTCAGGGGCGGCCACAAAGAAGAGGGAGTCAAACTATTCTCCAAAGCACCTGAACAAGAACAAGAAGCAATGGGTAGAAACTAATCAAGGAGAGAAACAACCTAGAACTAAGAAGAAATTTCCTGACAGTTAATCAGTGGAACAACATGCCTCCAGAAGTTATGAATGCTCCAACACTGGAAGTTTTTAAGAAGATGTTGGATAACCATTTGTCTGAAGTGGTGTAGGGTGTCCTGCCTAAGCAGGGGGTTGGACTAGAAAACCTCCAAGGTCTCTTGCAACCCTGTTATTATGATCTATGGCATAATAAATGTTTTCTTTGATCTCTCCGATTTCCTTACTATTTATTACTTACTATTTGCAACTCCAGTTTTTGAAAAAGGTATTATCAGCTCCTGCATGATGTTCCAGACTTAATACTGTCTATTTTTTTTTCTTTCTGTTTTCTCCACCCAACACATTTTGACAGGGACTCTCCAAATCTTGCACACAAAGACTAAGCTACACATTCAGAATAAATGCACATGGAGTAACCCCACAGGGCCATATTCCCTTCATACGAATTCTCACTTGAGACTACCTAACACATCTGCATTGACCTAAGAGCAGTAACCAATCTGAATACAATGGAATTGCAGCAAAGCCATTATCCACTGCATGGAGCTGTCTGATTTACCAGAAAGTAGACTTGACTACACGTTTCTCCATTGGTTAGAGCTTTGTAGGTGGTTTCGGGCATGTGTGGTTATTGCTTTTTAGAAGAAAGAAACATTTAAACATAGCAGCCTCCATATCTACCAGCTGAAATTGTTCATTCTCCAATGGGTTGTTTCTCTGAGTTTAAGTACAGCTTTTTCTTAAAGATTGAAGACAATCTTTGTCTTCACCTCCTGGTTTTGAGGAAACCAGGAGGAGAAGTGAGGAGGAAGAACTTCCTACCTAAGAAATGTCACTTGACACAAGATACGATCAATAGCATGCTGGTTTTACTCCTTTGCTCAACTTCCTCTCCATCTTTAATAATGTCCTAGTGCTGTGATGGCGAACCTATGGCACGGGTGCCACAGCTTGCATGTGGAGCCATATCGATGGGCATGCGAGCTCAGCTCTGGCATGCATGCGTGTGCCAGCCAGCTGATTTTCAGGCCTTCTGGGCTCACACTGTTTCCAGCCTCCGGAGGGCCTCTGGGGGTGTGTAGGGAAGGCAGTTTTTGCCCTCCCCAGGCTCCTAGAAAGGCTCTGGAGCCTGGGGAAAGCAAAAAACAGGCCTACCGGGCCCATCGTGCCCTCATGTGCCAAAAGCAGGGGGAGCACAGGGGGGGCAGGGCACATAGAATTATGGATGTGAGCAAGCGTGCGTGTGACCCCACCATGCTCCCCCCACTTTTGGCACACGATGGCAAAAAGGTTAGCCATCACTGTCCTAGTGAAAAGTTTAAGGGGGTTTCCCCCCCTCAGATTAAACAGGGTGGACTAGAGAAGCCCAATATTTTTTAGGTGAAAGAAAGTTCAAAGGAAACATACCTCCAGCTCAGAGGAGCTAGGTGAGATGTCAAAAAGAAAATCTATTAAATGTGTTGCCTTGTGATTGTCCTCCCACTGTGCTAGTAACAGATGTATAACATCACCAAGCATAAAAAGTAAAGGAAAAGGTTCCCCTCGCACATATGTGCTAGTCATTCCCAACTCTAGGGGGTGGTGTTCATCTCCCTTTCAAAGCCGAAGAGCCAGCACTGTACGAAGATGTCTCCGTGGTCATATGGCCGGCATGACTAAATGGCGAAGGCATACGGAACGCTGTTCCCTTCCCACCAAAGGTGGTCCCTATTTTTCTACTTGCATTTTTTACCTGCTTTCGAACTGCTAGGTTGGCAGAAGCTGGGACAAGTAACGGGCGCTCACCCCGTTATGCGGCACTAGGGATTTGAACTGCTGAACTGCCGACCTTTCGATTGACAAGCTCAGCATCCTAGCCACTGAGCCACTGCGTCCCCTCACCGAGCATAAAGGGCAGACAATTGTAAGATAGTACATTCAATGGCATTTCCCGATTTCACTCATCTCTCTATTCTCTATGCTTCCTGAGCAAGAATAAAATGTGTAGATTCTCTCGCAGGCATTACCTAGAAACAGGGCCTGGGAATTCAGAAGATTCATTTTCAAATTCTTTTCGTGAGCACTTAAGTTGTTAGTTCCTGGAGACAATCAGGTCTCCGCAGTCAAGCTGAACATGTTAAAAATGTTCAGAAGTGATCATTTTCTTGTCTAGACTAAGCAGAATATTTGTGGAGGTAAGAGGTTATTCCCTACTTGACCCCATCATTTGCTCAAGAGTAGCCTGTAGAGGTATCACCCATGGGGGAAAAATGGTTGTTTGGAGATGGAAAATCCAGATGTAAGGTGTTTTTGTTTTGTATTGTGAAAAGATTTTTGAGCAAAAGCCAAGGAGAATATGAAACTCAGCCTCGGGCGATTTGACTCCAAATCAGAGAGTGGGAAGTTCAAAAAGACATTTGGCTGGACCTACTTCTCTACAACATGCTAAGTTAGATGGTTCTGTTGAAAGAGATTTCCAGGTCCAGTTCCAAGCCGGGAATAAAATGGAAGCTGATTGGAAAGAAAGATTCTGTTTATTGGTGAACAGAACCAAAACACACAGTGTGCAGTTCTGGGACAGCTGAGAAAATGGCGTTGAGAGTGGGTGGGTTTTATACCTTTTGGATCCCTATGGGGTCACACAGGGGTCATGGTTGGCTCTATAGGCAAAAGGAGAAATGCAAATCCTAGGTGTTTGTTGAGTTAATCTTGTCCACCTTTGGCTTGTTGCTTATCTGAAGTTTCTGTCTGACCCAGTCTTTCTGAATGGATTACCAAATCTGCATTTCTAAAAAAACTGGCCTCCTCAGTTTCTGCTTGGAGAAACTGATTTCTGCCTCCCTTAAAAAAAATTTTTTCATTTCTCCTTTAGGGGAAATATTCTATCCTGCCTTTTTAATATTCCCCAAAATATTTCATTATCTAGGAGAGCGGGTGGGTGCTGACTTTCTATGGTCCCTCTGTCTGATCTATAAGCAGCTCTTCAGTCACAGATTCTTCCTACAAAATCTATGCGGATACTTTCCAGGATCTATAAGTGACATTTTCCAGCCATATATTTGTGGAAGAAACATAGCAACCTAAATTACAATAAGTTCTTGTCTTATGACCACAACTGAGCCCAACATTTGCTAAGTTGCTAAGCAAGTCAGTCGTTAACTGAGTTTTGCCCCATTTTTTCTTGCCTGCAGTTAAGTGAATCACTGCAGTTGTTAAGTTAGACTACAGTTGTTAAGGGAATTTGACTTCCCCCGTTGATTTTGCTTGTTGGAAGGTCACATGACCCCAGGATACTGCAACCAGCTGTGATGAAGCAGGGCATGGCACAAAAGCAACACAGCCAGAGAACAAGTCTAACTCCCCTTTATTAATCCAACTTTTCCCCGAAACGTCCCCACATTTACTACAAGTCCTGGAACAAAGCTCTCACACGCACCTTCAGCAGCCTCTGGCTGCGAGTAATTTAGTAAGCAAGGTTAGCCAAAAAGTAACCTCCAGGCGTCAGCAACTGCACCCAAGGCTCCATAGATTCAATGCTTGTTCCCAACAAATGCCCCTCCCACCAGCACCTCCTTACATCTCAGCCCCCAGGTGTGCTTTGTGAAGAGGGGCAGGGCACTCTCCTCTCTTGTAGCTGGCTCAGTCTGTGTTGTTCTCGCCTCTCTCTTCTCTCCATGCTCTAGGATCAGGAGGGGGTGGTCCTTGCTCTTTGCCTGAACTCTGTCTCTCCTGCTCCTCCCTGTCTGCAAACCTTTCTAATCCTGAAAAGCCTTGCCCGGACTGACTCTGCTCTTCCCCAGTTTCCTCCAAGGCCAATGGAGCCGCCGTCTCACTCTCTTTCGGCTCTTGTTCCAGCTCATCTTCCCCCGCAGATTCAGAGTCCGACAGGGGCATGACACCATCATAAATTCATGCCGATTGCCAAGTGCCTGAATTTTAATCACATCATCCTAAGGATGCTGTAATGGTTGTGTCAAGAACAGTCATAAATCACTTTTTTCTGTGCCATTGTAATTTCAAACCAGAGGTGGACTGCTGGAGGTTCACAGAGGTTCGGGAGAACCTCTAGCTCTAACCTCTAGTTAAGATTCTGTGCAGTTCGGAGAACCCCAAATCCCACTCCTGGCTGGCCCCATCCACCCTGCCCCTCCCAGGGCTCCCTGCCCACCCTGCCCCTTCACAGGCCTGTTTTGGATGCAAGTAAGTGCAGGGCGCACACAGAGGCTCGGGGAGAGTGAAAAACAGGCCTACTGGAAGTTTGGGAAGGCCAGTAGCAAGCCGGTTTCCAGCCTCCAGAGGGCCTCTGGAGCCTGGGGAGGTCATTTTCACCCTCCTGGAGGCTCGAGGAAAGCCTCCGGAGCCCGGGGAGGGCAAAAACGCCCCCCTCCATGGTGCAGTAGGCCAACTAGGCCACACCCACCATGGTCACGCCCACCCAGCAACCAGGCAGAAAACCCCTTGCTAAAATTTTTGAAGCCTACCCCTGCTTCAAATGGTCATTAAACCAATAATTGTAAGTTGAGCCATATAGCTTAAGGGCTCTCCAGATCCTGGAGTTGAAATCTCAGTTCCTTTAGAAGGCACCAGGAGAGAGATCCATCCAGAATTAAGCCAAATATCCATCATGATACAACATGAAACTGCTCTTAAATGGTCCATATTTTTTTACTCAGAGGAAGCACAGTTTTGGAGTCCTTTGGTTCCAGAAAATCTTCTAAATTCAGAATGCTTGGGTTGCAAGTACAATTTGAATTAATCTGAGAGGGTTGGTGGGGAAGCTGTTTGGTGGAAGCAAGCCAGTGGCCATTTGTTTGCTTTACTCACTCATTGTCTTTCTTTTTTTAAAATAAAATGTTTCCTTACTAGCTGAAAGTAGGCCTTGGCTCTTTGCCAAACACCTGCATTGACACACTGACACACTTTCTCTCACTGTGGGGCTGAAATTAACAAATAGCTCTTAACGCACATTCCTTAGGCCTGGGTTCAAGGGGATATTAAGAGCCATAAAGAGTCACATCTTCTCTTGGAAGTTATAAAGGTCAAGTTTGACTTCCACCAAAGCTTGCCTTGACTGTGCAGGAAACTTTCTCACCGGATCTCTGGAGGCTTCTAACTTATAGTCAATGAAAAGAGTACTTGAAAGTTAACCTTGATTTCTTTTTACGGAGAGATGTAAAGAGGTGAGAGGTAATGGAAAATTTTAAATCAGAAGTCGTGCAACGGTAGGAGAAACCCTGCCAGATAGCTTGCCCAATGCCAAATTAATGTAGCGGGAGCTGCTGGATGACCACTGGATAACTTTCTATTCACTATATTCGAAAAGATATTCGAAAAGCAACTATATTCTGAACACAGGAAATACATCCGGATAGAAATTGTACAAGCTCAGCTTAAAATCCTTTGATACTCTAAATGGCCCCCTAATTTGTCAGAAGAAAAGGAGCATCCTAATGAAACATAGTTAAAGGTGATTAGGCCAAGGATAGCACCTGGATGGGAAGCAAATATCAAAAGAAGAATTTGTACTTTAGCCAGTTACAGAAGAATTATGATTGTTGGGTAAAGATAACGTAAAAACTTAGTAATTAGGAGATGTCAATTAAAAATAACAAATGTATGTTAACCATATATGGAAAGTTGCTGTGTTAGCAGAATCCTTTGTTTGAAACAGTATAAAAATCGTCATGTAATCATGGACTCCTCATTCAGAACTCTCAGATACAAATCTGATTCTGAATCTTTTGCGCAAAATAAAACCTGACTCTATCTGACCCTATGGGATGTCTCTTATATCCTTTCTTCCATAACAAAATAGTTATAGGAACCGTTCTCCAAACCATCTGAAGGGGCATGCCAATCGCCTTGCAATTCAAGACTACCAGTTTCTTTCCTTTAATGATACCTTGTATGGAGAGTTGAAAGAAGAAAGCTCAGAAGAGAAAGAAAAAGGAATTTGACCTGACACGGAAAGTCTAGACTGCTTAGGATCAGGCAACCAAGGGCCAACTTGTCTGTTGTAAAGACTCAAAGGGTGAACGCTAATCTGGGTTGGCAGCCAAGCAAGCTATATATACATTCTACTTTGGCCTGTGTTTCTAATGTTGTTAGTATCGTAAGCAGCCTAGATGCTGTTGTGGTCCACCTGCGGCCTGCGGAGCTGGCAGTAGAGTCGGACAGTGAGGAGTCTGGGGAGGACCATGGGCAAGTCCTGGAGTCTGGGGAAGGCTCGGACGAGGGCTCTGCATCGGAGGCAGAGAAAGGACCATCTGGGAGGTACGTGCTGCCTCCAGAGCCTCCAGAGTCGGACCTCAGCGAAGCAGAGGAACAGGGGGAGCCTGTTCCCAGTGCAAGCATGCGCAGAGCTGCCAGAAGGCAAGAACAGTTAAAACAAAAGGGACGACTCGGGAGTACGGCTTGGAGATGATTGGCCCCTCCCATAAGGCTTAAAAGAGGAGCAAAGGCACGTGGGCCTTTGCAGGAAGCAACGTTGTTCATTCTGTGCAGTTTAAAGGCTGAAGCTCTGTTTGATTCTGGACTCTGTGTGGCAATTAGGTCTTTGGCAGCGTGTCAAGGGAGATGAAGGTGGGTGATTATCAGCCTTATCCCGAAGGACTCTTTGCAACTCTTTGGGACTCATCTGTGAATGAACAGAATTCACAGCTTAGTTTAGTTTAGTTTAGTTTAGTTTAGTTTAGTTTAGTTTAGTTTAGTTTAGTTTAGTTTAGTTTAGTTTAGTTTAGTTTAGTTTAGTTTAGTTTAGTTTAGTTTAGTAGATTTATATACCGCCATACTCCCGAAGGACACAGGGCGGTGAACAGCCAACAATAAAAAATACATGTATACAAAATTTAAAAGCCCAAATAAAATCAAATTAAATAAATTTGGCCCAGACAGAATTAAAACACCCCACACAATTAAAACAGATTAAAATTTAAACACTAAAAGAGGAAGATAGGTTAGGCCAGGCCTGCCTAGTGAAATAAAAAGGTCTTAAGAGCGCGGCGGAAGGTGCGCATATCCAGGATCCTCCGTATCTCCGGGGAGAGCTCATTCCAGATAGTAGGTGCCCCCACAGAAAAAGCTCTCCCCCTGGGGGCCGCCAGTCGACGCTGTTTGGCTGATACCACCCGGAGGAGCCCCTCTCTATGAGAGCGTACCGGCCGGTGGGAGGCTATTGGTGGTAGTAGGCGGTCCTGCAGGTACCCAGGTCCTAAGCCATGGAGCGCTTTGAAGGTGGTAACCAAAACCTTGAAGCTGTTAAAATAAAACAGGTTTTTGGGACTACTCGTGGGTTTTACTGACTCAGGAAGCCTAGGTCAGAAGAGATGCTGGTGAGCGAACGGTATAGATATTATTGGAGGAATAAATAAATAAAATTGCACAACCAAGTCGGAAATAGAGAGATGGATGAACAGAACGGCGGGAATAAGTGTCCTCACCATTGTTGGGTCTCAGTTAATTGACTCATCAAGAATTTCAATGCCACTTCCACTTGGGGAAAAAAAATCTGCCATGCTGATGCTATATATACGTTGACGGCACAGCAAGATTACTTGAGGCACAAAAATGGAAGGACACTTTGATTCCCACAATGGATGAATGAATGAATGACTGCAAAAGTTGATGGAGTTGGCAGAGATGGCCAAATTGACTGCTCTGATTAAAGACAAAATATACAACTGTTTTTGTTTCTACTTATAAGCCGCTTCTGGACTTGGTGCTTGAGGTGGGGGAAAAAAATGAAACTTTGATTTTGGGCTTTACCGATGAGTTAGATTTGTTGATATAGAAACAGCTACCATATTTTTTGGAGTATAAGACGCTCCTATCTTTTTTGGTGAGGAAAACAAGAAAAAGAAATCTGCCTCTGCTTCCCAGCAATTTTGCCTCATTGCAGCAAACAGCAAACAGCCTGCTTTACTTTCATTTTCGTTTTCAGCATAGCTTGATTAGCACAAGGAAAAAAAAATCTGCTCCCAGCAATTTATCTCCTTGCAGCAAGCAGCAGAGTCCCATGGAAAACCAGCTGAAAGTCAGAGGCCAATCCAATCAATTTATGCTAATTAGGCTGTGCTGAAACTGAAACGAGCTGTTTGCTGCAAGGCGGTAAACTGCTGAGAGGCAGAGGCAAAAGGGTGGGGGCCAGTGGGTGGGCAGGGCTACATTCGGTGTATAAGATACACCTAAATTTTCACCGCCTTTTGGGGGGGGGGAAAGATGCATCTTATACTCCGAAAAATACAGTAGTTTATACTATTATGCAAAAGTAAAAAAGCTCAGGTTTGATGTTATTATCTTATTCTACTGCATCAAAGGGAGTCGGAAGTCAAGGTGTTTTCTTTCTCCCCCCCCCCCTTTTCCCACACTTCTCTCTTTCCTTTTCCCTCCCCTATATTTCCTACTATTTTCTTTTATATTTTTGTATCTTATAGTATTAATAGCAATAGCACTTAGACGTATATACTGCTTTACAGTGCTCTGTAGCCCTCTGTAAACTGCTTAGAGAGTCAGCATATTGCCCCCCAACAATCTGGGTCCTCATGTTACCCACCTCGGAAGGATGGAAGGGTGAGTCAACCTTGAGCCTGGTGAGATTTGAATTGCTAAATTGCAGGCAGCCGGCAGTCAGCAGAAGCAGCCTGCAGTACTGCACTCTCACCACTGTGCCACCTTGGCTCATAATACATAAACAAAGAGTTTCAATGCCACTTCCAGGAAGCTTACCCTTTAACAGGAAAGTTACTTTGATCCACACTAACTGGCCACGCTTCTGCCAGCTTTCAAGCAAATGAGTTTCCAATCTGAATTGGCCATGCCAAGAGTAGCCCTTCTGCCTTCTTGCACACAAAGTATGTGCCTCGCAGTTGAACTCTAGCTCTTCGTTTCTAGGCTGAAATGTAGGGAGAAGGTGAATAGCGATGGACAAACCATTCTATAGCATTTGTCAATTTTCTTGTCCATGCATTTGCTGTTTGGAGAAAAAGCTTCCTCAAAAACCAAAATAAAAGCAAGCAAGCAAGCAGTATCCTCAACTTGTCCATAACACACACACACACACACACTGGAGAGACTTTTTCTGTCTCTCTGTCTGTCTCTCTTTCTCTTTCTGTCTGTCTGTCTCTCTCTTTCTCTCTCATCTCTCTCTCTCATTCCTCCTCTCCCTCTCCTCTCTCCTCTCTCTCTCATCCTTCCTCCTTCCCCTCTCTTTTCTCCTCTCATCTCTCTCATCCCTCCTCTCTCCCCTCTTCTCTCTCTCTCTCTCCTCTCTCCTCTCTCTCTCATCCCTCATCCTCCCCCTCTCTTTTCTCTCTGTCTCTCTCATTTCTCTCTCATCTCTGCTCTCTCTCTCATCCCTACTCTCTCCCCTCTTTTCTCTCTCTCTCTCTCATCTCTCATCTCTCTCTCATCCCTCCTCTCTCCCCTTTTCTCTCTCTCTCTCATCTCTCATCTCTCTCTCATCCCTCCTCTCTCCTCTCTCCCCTCTCTCTCTCTCTCTCATTTCTCTCTCTCATCCCCTCTCTCTCTTCTCTCTCTTTCTCTCTCCCCCCTAATGAAATGAGAGCTCTGGGTTTATATAACAGCTTTTGGCAGGAAAATGGATTTTATGGTATCAAGAGACCACAGATGGAAGAGTTCAAGAAAGGCAGATGTCTTCGCTGATCCAGTGCCCTCTCAGTGGGATTTGAGGAATGAGTGAACAGTACAATAAGGCATAAAAAAACCCCAAGTGGGCATTGTTTAAAAGATGGGATGAAACACTCAAAGGATGGTGAAGGCCAAGCTCACCTGAAGGTAACTCTATAGACTTCAGAGTGCAGGGTCCTTGGTGCTCGCTGAGCTTCATTGTTTTCTTGCAGACATTTTGTTGGTTGAAGTAATATCATCAGTGTTAGAAGGGGTTTGCTCTCCACTTACATATTTATATAAACAGGGAGTAAACCTCACACTCACTCACCCTGATGATGTTACCGAGTTGGGTCATGAAATGTCTGAGAGAAAGGAGCCCACAGTTTAACCCTGATACAAATCTTCTCTTCTATTGGTACTTTACAGGAACACTATCAAGAGTTATGAGTTAAGCAAATTAATCTTGTAAGCCTCAGATTTGTAACTCGGGGCATTTTCATCAAGAACTCTCTGCCAGTTTGAAACCAACTCCAGATCTGTGGTTTTTTCCAACTCGCCAGCACTCAAGAGGTAAGCCAGTTAATCACTGACTCCTCTACAACGTACTTGAAGCTGCAGTGAGGCTAATGTTTTCTTTGCATTATTAAAGCTCTCTAGTATGCCAAGGCTTTCTCAGTCTGGAGGAATTCTTGCCTCACTTTCACTCCTCATTTCTTGATCTCATTCATCTTAACAGGCCCTTTCGAAGGGGGGGGGGGAATTGTAGCTGTCCCCTTGGCTCAGCTCAAACCTCTGTTTTCCTTTTTTTGCATACAAGACAAATCCGCCCAATGTGAAGTTAGTCCATGGGAGGAAAGGAAGGGAAGCAATTGGGTGTTGTGGTTCCCTTCGTCATGGAGTAGAGGTGAGTGAACGTTGGTTTCTCCAGGGACTGTGACACTACTAGGTAGTAAAAGGTGGAGTGGGGGGGGGGGGATGTCGACTGTCTTCAAACTGCTTTTGACATATCAGAGAATAGAAATGATGCCAGCAATGTCCTTAAATAAGACTGGGTCAAAGGAGAGAGAGAGGGAGGGAGGGAGGGAAAGACAGACAGGAAGGGAGAGACAGAGGAGGAGGAAGAGAGAGGCGGAGGGGGGAGGGAGAGGGGGAGAGAGATGGAGGGGGAAGGGAGGGAGAGAGAGATGGAGGAGGAGAGAGAGACAGACAGAGGGAGAAGGGGAGGGAGGGAGAGTGAAGGAGGAGGCTGGGAGGGAGGGAGGGAAAGAGAGGGATGGGGAGAGAGAGAGAGAGAGAGACAGAGGGGAGAGAGAGATGGAGGAGGAGGGAGGGAGAGGGGGAGAGAGATGGAGGGAGATAGGGAGGGAGAGAAAGGGAGAGGGAGAGAAGGGGAAGGGAGGGTGAGAGAGACAGAGGGGGAGAGAGAGACAGACAGAGGGAGAGGGGGAGGGGAGAGGGGGAGAGAGACAGAGGGGAGAGAGAGATGGAGGGAGATAGGGAGGGAGAGAAAGGGAGAGAGACAGAGGGAGAGAGGGAGGGAGAGAGAGGAAGAGGAAGGGGGAGGAAGAGAGAGAGAAGTTCATGTAGTCAACTTACAACCATTCATTTAGTGACCATTCGAAGTTACAAAACGACAGACAAGTGATTTATCAGGTCTATGACAATTTACCGTGGCCAACTAGCCATAACCAACTCACCACAGCCAACTCGCCGCAGGACAACTCACTAATATCAAAGAAATATTGATCTGAATAGAATCATTAAAGAAAGGGTGCCAGCGGAGGCAGAAAATGAAATGCGAATGACAAAATAAAAATAATAAAATAACTGATTATTTATTTTAAATAATTGAATGGAATCATTAAAATGTCCTGTGGTGGGTTGTGCCGCAACAAACTGGACCCTCAAAATTTGGACCCTTGATCACTAACATTTATTTACAACTGTTGCAGCATCCTGGAGTCACGAGATTGCCACCTTCTCAGCCTGCTTCCAACAAACAAAGTCAATCGGATTGTCAAAACCGGCGGCGGGAAGGCCAGATTCATCACGCACAGGCCACACCCACCACCCCAGCTCTGCAAAGGCAAAAAGACATCACGTGATACGTCAATGACGCGATCGAGTTTGACACCCATGCAATAGGGAAAGCTGGATTTGCTTAATGCCGGGGTGGGCCACTGCGGCCCTTTGACAACCTGTGGACTTCAACTCCCAGAATTCCTGAGACAGCTTGGCTGTCTCAGGAATTCTGGGAGTTGAAGTCCACAGGTTGTCAAAGGGCCACAGTGGCCCACCCCTGGCTTAATAAATCTGTGATTTGCTTAACAGCTGCAACAACTGGCTTCACAAACATGCTTCCCAATGGAAATTCTGAACTCAACGGTCAAGGACGATGCGTCTCTTCAACAGAAAGCAAACTGACACCGCAGTTGCAGGAAGTACCCATTCCTTCTTTTGGAGCCGTGAGGTTTTTAAACTTGACTGCGGAGAAGGCCAGCCATCTCCTCAGCTGCTGGAGTTGAAGCACATCTTGGGTTAATTATGCGGCTTGCTGTGAAGTCTGGGAGCTTCACAATTTAAAGAAAGCGCCATAAAAAAAAGCGGAAATAATTTGCATCTGGTCTGAAGGAGATGTTCTTTCTGTCTTCTCCAACCTAGCCTTGATGCTGACAGGACTTACTGTATTTCTTGGAGTATAAGATTCACCTTTCTTCCCCACCTAAAAGGCGGTGAAAATATAGGTATGTCTTATACACTGAATGTAGCCCCGCCCACCCACTGGCCCCCACCCTTTGGTCTCTGCTTCCCAGCAATTTACCTCCTTGCAGCAAACAGCAAGAAGAAACAGCTCGTTTCAGCTTCAGCACAGCCTAATTAGCACACGTTGATTGGATCGGCCTCCCGACGCTCAGCTGTTTTGCTCTCAGCTGTTTTGCGTGGGCCTCTGCTGCTTGCTGCAAGGAGGTAAATTGCTGGGAGCAATTTTTTTTTTCTTGCGCTAATCAAGCTGTGCTGAAAACGAAAATGAAAGTAAAGCAGGCTATTTGCTGTTTGCTGCAATGAGGCAAAATTGCTGGGAGGCAGAGGCAGATTTCTTTTTCTTGTTTTCCTCACCAAAAAAGGTAGGTGCGTCTTATAGTCCGGTACATCTTATACTCCGAAAATTAGGGTAGTTACCTCCCTGAAATTGGTAGTGAGGGGGGAAGCTTTCCATTGGTGGGAGTCAAATGACTATCTGAGAAGTATCTCAGAAGCATTTGGAGATGCAATGGGTGAGGAGGAATTAATCCTCCCCACACACGATGCTATCACCACCAACCAGTCCTCCTAGTATGCCAAGGATGAGATCTTTCTAATCCACTGATAAGAGTGCAATGCTACACAATTAACATTGCACACTGGCTGTGTTCACAAAATACACTTAAGCAGGAGGACTTAAGTTGTTACATGAAGCTTGGCGGTATTCCTTCTATGCAGTGGTGGGTTTCAAAATTTTTTACTACCCGTTCTGTGGGTGTGGCTTGGTGGGCATGGCATGGCATGGCTTGGTGGGCGTGGCAGGGAAGGATACTGTAAAATCCCCATTCCCACCCAACTCCAGGGGAAGGATACTGCAAAATCCCCATTCCCTCCCGATCAGCTGGGACTCAGGAAGCAGAGAATAGATGGGGCCAGGGCCAGTCAGAGGTGGTATTTACCGGTTCTCCAAACTACTCAAAATTTCTGCTACCGGATCTCCAGAACTAGTCAGAATGTGCTAAATATCACTTCTGCTTCTATGGCCCCTAGAGACAGCCATGAGTGGATGGGGCTCCAAACTTTGTCTCTCTGTGCATTTGGTGCAGGTATGTGCATGAGATTTTTAAAGAGTAAAATCATCACAATAAGGTTCGCAAATACTTACAAGCTCCTTCATCCAGTTCCCAACTGATTCCTACCCAAAACATGGAAAGCCTAGAGCAGGGGGATCAAAGTCAAGGCCTGGGGGTGGGATCTGGCCCACGGGGTCCTTAGGTCTGTCCTGTGGGGCCACCCTGGAAACAGCGAAGGACCGGCCCACAGTGCCTCTGCCAGAGAAAACGGAACTCGCGAGGGCTGCAGACGGCCTTCCTAAGCTCCATTTTCACTGGCAGAGGGTTGCAGGAGGCCATCGCGGGCAAAAACGGAGCTCGGGAGCCCGTTTTTCCTGGTAGAGGGTTGCAGGAGGCCATCACAGGTGAAAACGGAGCTCGGGAGCCTGTTTTCCCTGGCAGAGGGTTGCAGGAGGCCATCGCAGGCAAAAATGGAGCTCAAGAGCCTGTTTTTCCTGGCAGAGCGCTCAGGCTGCCACAGGTGCCCTTGACATGAGTGATGTGGAGCTGGCCACACACAGCCCCATGCTCCCCTCTCCAAGATCAAACACAACCCTGATGCAACCCTCAGTGAAATTGAGTTTGACACCCTTGGCCTAGACATAGTGAGTTTTCAGTTGATGGAAGGATATTTCCCAACTTAACTGCTACAGACACATACTACAGATTGTGCAAGTGTAAACTCATTGCTGAGTTGGACCATTTTACTTTTCGGGTAGAGTTGGGTAGGAGGCTGAGATGACAGAAAATTCTTGCATATAACAACTTACTTTCCACAATTAGCTTGCGAAGGCGGATGCTATTCTTGTCTTCTCTCTGAATAGGTCCAAGACATTCGCTCAAATCACACCTATCTCATTCCATCCTGGAGTGGAACAGTCTTGCACTTAAGTCTACTTCTTCACCACAGTTAGTGAGAACCTGTTGTGACCCAGGCCGAAGTAAGTAGTAGGAAAATCAGTCAGTGAAAAAACAAACAAACTTTGTTTGAACGGCTGAGAATTACTTCATTCCCAGCATCGTTCAACTAAGTTAAAGCAAATTTCTCCCAACACAAATTCCTCAGTCCTATTGCAAACCTTGGTCCAATTTGGCAAACTGCCAAAGGCCTTTCTTGGCAAACGTTCAGAAGTCACAGATACAAAAATAAATACAAGACGTAGACGAAGAAGACGAAGCTACCAACGTTGTTTTCTGGCAAAGCCCAAACGCCATTGCTGGTCTGTTTTAAGCCTTATGGGAGGGACCAATCATCTCTTGGCCCTACTCCCAAGTCATCCTCTTTCCTTGAGCTGCTCTTGCTTTCTGGCAGCTCTTCTCATGCATGCATTAGGAACAGGCTCCTCCTGTTCCTCTGCCTCTCTACTGTCAGCCTCTGGAGGCTCAGGAGTCCGCACATCACTCCCCAATGGCCCTGGCCCCATCTATGCCTCTGACGCAGAGCCCTCATCCAGGCCTTCCCCAGCCTCCAGGACTGGCCCCTTTTTCTTCCTCAGCCTCATTGCTGTCCGACTCCACTGCCAGCTCCGCAGGCAGCTGGCAGACCACAACAGAACTAAGTTACAGCACCCAAGCTGAGTTAAAGGTCAATTCTCCATCCACTCACTGCAACATCTAGATATCTACAAAACATGTTGAGTCCCATTAACTGAGTTTCCAAATGTATTTATTCTGGAACTTCTTATGGGGAAAAAAAACCAAAGCAAGAGGCTCAGAGGTGGTATTCAGCTGGTTCCAACCGGTTCAACTGAACCGGTAGCTGAAATTGCAGGTGAGCTCACCCACCTGCCCCGGCTCTATGCCATCCTATTTAGGCACATTTTTGTGGGTGTGTTGTGGCTCCGTTGCCTGAGCCTGTGTCATCAGCAGGAGAGGACTCTGAGAGTGGGGGAGAGGAGTTGGCAAGGCCTCCTTCTCCAGAACCCTCCTCTCTGGCAATGCCTCCAGAGGACACCGAAGGGCAAGAGATAGGCCCAGAGCCAAGCACGTCCCCGCAGCCACAGGTGGACAGTGATGAGGGTAATGAGTCTTGGCTGGACCCTCGCCAGCGTCGCAGAGACAGGCGCGCGCAACAGAAGAAAAGGCATGCCCGTGATTAGCTGTCTCACTGGACCACACCACACAGGCTATAAAAGGGGGTGAGTTAAGCATTCAGACTCTGTGACGGACAAAACTAACTAATCCCTTGGAGTCACTTTGCATCTCGGCTTCAGATTTATTCCTGGACAATTGTTGTGGTGTGTATTTTCTTCTAAGTTGATAAAGGTCTTGGCAAGCAGCTGCTGGGGTTGCTGCCAAGCGTCTTATCGGACTAATTGGTCGCCTGCCAGTTTATTTAACCCCCGACTGTCTGAATGTGTGTGTGTGATGGGGACAGAACAGGGTGGGCAAAGGCGCAGAAGGTGCACATGCAAGCAAAGCATATGCGTGGAAGGCCGGGCACATGTGCAGAAGGTAGGCACACGCATGAACTGGTAGTAACAAAATGTGAAACCCACCGCTGAAGAGGACGTGATTTCTCATGGGCTCCAGGATTCTACGGAATGAGAACTTAGAGAGGAAAAATAAGAGACACCTTTGCATTATCTATATAAACACATTATTTTTCCTTTCTTTGTTGTAGTTACAGAAAGCAGGAGACCGTTGATCTGATTTCTACAACTCATTTCTACAATCACCTTCCTTCTCTGCAAAGAACTCTCGAAGGAGCCCAAAAGTTGTATCCCTGTGGATACACATTCACGTCATTTGCAAAGTGTCATGAGAAAGCCTTGGTGGCGCAGCAGCTTAAAGGGGTGTTAAAGTGACACCAGCTCCCTGCAATTACTGCAAGTTCAAATCTCACCAGGCTCAAGGTTGACTCAGCCTTCCATCCTTTCAAGGTAGGTAAAATGAGGACCCGGATTGTGGGGGCAATAAGCTGACTTTGTATAAAAAAGAACACCGCTTGGGGGGGGGGCAAAAGCCCTACTAAGCAGGTATATACAAAAGTATGAAAGCTATTGCTTAACGCATTGTAAGCCGCCCTGAGTCTCCGGAGAAGGGTGGCATATAAATTCAATTTTTTAAAAAAAAGCCAATGGGAGGAATTCTGCTCTCTCTCTTAGGACTGATGGGAAATCTTCCAGGATTCACTTGGCTAAAACAAAGGACTCGCCTACTGAGCTTGTAATGCACATCATGTGAAGTCCCCAGCATCTGATGGGCAGAGGGAGAACGGCCCAAATGTGCTGGCTTTCATTTTTAGATGGCATAGAAGAGAAAAGTGTGCAAATTAAGGATGAAATGCTACCATTTCACTCTGGTAGTGGTGGTGGCGGGTGGTTTGGAGAATCGGTAGCGGCGGCAGCGCGAGGCTCCGCCCACCCACCCGGATGTCATTACTTCCTGGGTTTAACCAGGAAGTAACCTGTTTTTTATCCCTGTGCATGCACAGAAGAGTTTGCCCATTGCAGAGGGTCCAAGCACGCATGTGATGTGCATGTGCATTTCCAAACTGGTAGGGAAGGTAAGTAGATTTCACCCCTGGTGCAAATATATGTCTAAGTCTCATGTCTTCGTTCAGCACCTTCTAAGGCAGCCTATACCAAAACACTAAGGCCAGTTACATTCATTGACAAGTCCTACCACTCCAACGAACAATGATGTGGCTGTTTCCTAATGACCTTCCCTTCACCCCCTTTTGTTTCGTTCATGCAGCCTACAGGCCGTCAGCAGCTCTCCAACCCCCTCCTTTCTCCCACCCCTAAAGTCCATTGAAACCAGACAGGGTTCAATTGGAATGGCACATGATGCCCATCTTATTAGGTTGTAGGGGATCATTAAGAACCAAGTTATCTAAGAGCATCTTTGATTTATCGATGTCGCCACATATTTCTATTGCTGGTCGGTCGGCCGTTTCATGCTTTTATCTATGATTTTATTGGGGGAGGGAAAATTGCTCCTTTGTTATTGGCAGGCAATTAGAATTCTTGTTATGCTGGCAAACCACAAAGGGTCCTGCACCCCGGGCAGATTGTGGGAGGTAAAATTTTAACTAAATGGAGGGGTAAACAAATAGAGACGCCATTGAACTTTGGCAAAGCAAATGAGCCCCTTCAGAAAATGCGTGTGGTGGGTTTGATACCCTTTTAATGAAAGAATCCCATGGAACGTAGAGTGTCGGTCTTAATAATAGGCTTATCAGACTTGGGATGGGGGGGAAATTAACATTCTCTTTTGAGTTGTGATGTTGATGATTAGACAGGACAGATTGTAGAAAGAAGAGCAATATGGTGCAACTTTAGAGTAAAGGGTCAACGTATACTTGTATCTGTAATTGATGTGAAGACTACTGCAGGAAAAAAAAACTGCAGAAAAAACAATGGCTACCAACCTGCCTTCCATGGAGGACCTGTATACTGCACAAGTCAAAAAGAGGGCTGTGAAAATATTTACAGACCCCCTCGCATCCTGGACATAAATTGTTTCAACTCCTATCCTCAAAATGACTCTATAGAGCACTGCACACCAGAACAACTAGACAAAAGGACAGTTTTTTTTTCCCCAAACGCCATCACTCTGCTAAACAAATAATTCCCTCAACATTGTCAAACTATTCACTAAGTCTGCATTGCTATTACTATTAGTCTTCTCATCTTTCCTATCACCCATCTCCTCCCACTTATGACTGCATGACTGTAACATTATTGCTTGTATCCTTACGATTTATATTGATTGTTTCCTAGTATGATTCGATTGCTTATTTGATGACTATCATTAAGTGTTGTATGTTATGATTCTTGACAAATATATCTTGTCTTTTTATGTACACTGAGAGCAGATGCACCAAAGACAAATTCCTTGTGTTTCCAATCACACTTGGCCAATAAAGAATTCTATTCTATTCTATTCTATTCTATTCTATTCTATTCTATTCTATTCTATTCTATTCTATTCTATTCTATTCTACTGGAAGACTCCATTTTCTTCCTTTTCCTTTTATTTTTCTTCAACTTGTCTTTCTTTTCTTGCACTTTGTTGCTTTTTTTTTTTTTTTGCTTTCTTGTTTTCCCTTTTTTTTTTCTTCCTCGGTTTCTATTAGTTTCTCTTCTTGCTTAAAAGTTTTAATAAAAAACTGCATACAATAAAAAGCAAAAAGTTCTACCTTCCCATGGAAAAGTTGGCAAGGAGCACTGAAAATCGACCTCAGACCCATGTCTATGTGATGGCTGTCTACTTTGACTGATCATTCTCATTTACCAAGGCTTAAAAGAGAACCAAAGGGATCCAGTGGCTCAGTGGCTAAGACGCTGAGCTTGTCGATCGAAAGGTCAGCAGTTCAGTGGTTCGATTCCCTAGTGCCATGTAATGGGGTGAACTCCCGTTACTTGTCCCAGCTTCTGCCAACCTACAAGTTCGAAAGCACATAAAAAATGCAAGTAGAAAAATAGGGACCATCTTTGGTGTAAAGGTAACAGGGTTCTGTGCGCCTTTGGCATTTAGTCATGCTGGCCACATGACCACGGAGACATCTTCGGACAGCGTTGGCTCTTTGGCTTTGAAACGGAGATGAGCACCGCCCTCTAGAGTCGGGAATGACTAGCACAGATGTGCAAGGGGAGCCTTTACCTTTACCTTAAAAGAGAATCAACCTGTTTTAGGTAAGTAGAATGAATAGAGGAAGGCTAAAGATCTTACCCATTGGATCAAAATTTAGTCTGCTTTGCCCTGGCTTAAGTAAATTCCATATATAGATGTGACTTCCATCATGTCTGTATTGATCAAACTGGAGCATTTCCAGTAAAGAAATCCTGACCTATATCATGTCCACATGTAGTTAACTAAATTGAGCTGGCAGCTCACACACAATCATCATCAGTTTTATGATGTTCTATGCCATGATATAAAAAAGATGTGGAGACTCTAGAAAGAGTGCAAAAAAAGAGCAACAAAGATGATTAGAGGGCTGGAGGTTAAAACATATGATGGTTGCAGGAATTGGATGTCTAGTTTAATGAAAAGAAGGACTAGGGGTGACATGATATCAGCCTTCCAATATTTGAGGAGCTGCCACAAAGAAGAGGGAGTCAAGCTATTCTCCAAAGCACCTGAGGGCAGGACAAGAAGCCATGGGTGGAAACTAATCAAAGAGAGAAGCAACCTAGAACTAAGAAGAAATTTCCTGACAGTTAGAACAATTAATCAGTGGAACAACCTGCCTCCAGAAGTTGTGAATGCTCCAACACTGGAAGTTTTTAAGAAGTTGGATAGCCATTTGTCTGAAGTGATGTAGGGTTTCCTGCCTAAGCAGGGGGTTGGACTAGAAGACCTCCAAGGTCCCTTCCAACTCTGTTATTCTGTTATATTCCATCCCTTTTCTGAAAACAGTAGTAGTGTCTTTGAGACTAAACTTGCAAAGCTGCGAGGGAGATAATTTTCCCATGTTGAACCCCAAACAATGCCCCGTTGAATTGATTAGTGGTAGCCACCAGCCACACTGAACAAGTTAGGCTGGACAATTAACTTCCATCATTTCCATGATGATGACATTAAGAGAATTACAGCCCAATAATTGTTTGGCAGGGAAAGGTTTACTGGCACGGAAAGGTTTAAAAACACACACACACACTACTGATGGCAATGAAGCCTGAAAAAACAAGTAAATGAAGAAAATGGAAATACTAGAGTTTGGATTAGAGCTTCTGTCATAAAAAGGGAGAAATCCAGATCAGGGATGCGGAAACATCTCTCACAAATGTAACTGAGTTTGTTGCCATGCATTGAAATGATAGGAACAACAAACATAAGGAGCCTGGATAGCTCATCAGACTAAGCATTGTGTTTAACACCAGCTGTCTGCAATTACTGTAAGTTTGAATCTCACCAGGCTCAAGGTTGACTCAGCCTTCCATCCTTTCTAAGGTAGGTAAAATGAGAACCCAGATTGTGGGGGCAATTAGCTGACTTTGTATATATACAAAAGTATGAAGGCTTAACGCATTGTAAGCCATTCTGAGTCTCTGGAGAAGGGCGACATATAAATCAATTTTTTTTAAAAAAACATTCAACTTGAGCATATCAAGAAAGTCCTCAATGAAACATGAAGTCCATTATGTGCTTAAATCCCATCCAGGCAAAGAGAAAACTAAGAGACCCCACATGGCACAGTGGTTAGAATGCAGATAGTTCTTTGCCCACGGCCAGGAGTTCGATTCTGACCAGCTCAAGGTTGAATCAGCCTTCCATTCTTCCGAAGATGGTAAAATGAAGTGAAGCAGTATATAAGTCTAAGTGCTATTGCTATTGCTATTGCTGTAGCTGTTTGGATGTTGCATTAGTCACCGTGGTGGCACAGTGGTTAGAATGCAGTATTGCAGGCAAACTCTCTGCCCGCTGCCAGGAGTTCGATCCCAACAGGGCTCAAGGTTGACTCAGTCTTCCATCCTTCCAAGGACGGTAAAATGAGGACCCAGATTGTTGGGTGCAAATAGGCTGACTCTGTAAACCGCTTAGAGAGGGTTGTAAAACATTGTGAAGCAGTATATAAGTATAAGATCTGCTGTCGCGGGGCGGGATGGGGTGGGTAGGAGGTGGGGAGTGATTTTGTTCTATTGTACTATATTAATTCATTTGATTCTTTTTGTTAGTTTTTATTGTTTTAAATGACCAATATGAATTTATATTGGTCTTTTATTTTGTAAGCCTCCTTGAGTCGCCATGGGTGAATAGGCGGCAATATAAATTCAACAAACAAACAAACAAACAAACAAATGTTATTGCTAAATCTCTCTAGGTCTTTATTGATGGTAAATATGGACCAGGGAAGGGTTCTACTTACCTTCCTGATGACGTCAGAGTCAGTGGGTGGAGCTTCCCACCGGTTTTACTACCGGTTCTATAGAACTGGTCCGAACCGGGAGCAACCCACCACTGATATGGACTGAGAACTTGCCTTCCTATTGGTCAATAATCTATCACACAGACCAATCATGAAGTATCCTTAAGTTGTCAGCATCTATGCAAAAGAAGCAAAGTGAAGCGCCATACCAGAGAGGCACTTAAAAAAAAAAACGAAGTCCAACATCTGATCTCAGGATTTACTAGGAGGAAGCTGTGAGGACTGTGATGTTTCTAAAGTGTGGTGCAACTGAACGACACCCACACTCTACCCCCTGATCTCCATGGGTTTGTGAAGGATATTCCCCTAAACCTCAAATGAAAGGAAAAGAAACCACATTGCAAGGAATAGAGTAGCAAATCCTCCTCTAATTAAGAACAAATCACAGGATTTCCCTTGAAGGACAAAGAGTCAGGCAATTAGAGTAATGGAGTTGTTTACCACAGTAGTAAATAAATCTTCCCATGAAAAATGAGACCTCCGGGGAAGAAATGGTGAAGTGAAAACAGTTCCGCTGAAAGCAAAGCCAATGATGCCAACAGAATGAAGAGCGGGCAATTAAACTGGCTTTTTCTCATTGCTCTCTGGACAAGGGGAAGACTTGAGATGACCCACTAGGGTTCCATTACAGTTTTGTCTCATGAGGAGACCATAAGACAGAGGTCTACAGTGGATTTACAGAGGATTGCTGTGTAAATATCTACAGACCCTTCACATCCTGGAAATAAATTGTTTCAACTCCTATCCTAAAAACGACTCTATAGAGCACTGCACACCAGAACAACTAGACACAAGAACAATTTTTTCCCCAAACACCATCACTCTGCTAAACAAATAATTCTCACAACACTGTCAAATTAACTACTAAGACTGTATTACTATTCTTCTTCTCATCCTTACTAGTACCTATCTCTTCCCACTTATGGCTATATCCATGTTGTTTGTATCTTTACAACTTTTATTGTTTTGTAGTATGATTTGATTGCTTATTAGTATCCTATGACTATCACTAAGTATTGTATCTTATGATTCTTGATGAATATATTTTAATTTTTCTTATTGTACACAGTGAGCATATGCACCAAAAATTCCTTGTATGTCCAATCATACTTGGCCAATGAAGAATTCTATTCTATTCTGTTCTGTTCTGTTCTGTTCTGTTCTGTTCTGTTCTGTTCTGTTCTGTTCTGTTCTGTTCTGTTCTATTCTATTCTATTCTATTCTATTCTATTTAGAACTCTGGGAGATTAGGGAATAGCCATCTTTTTGCTCAAACAATAGTTGGCATGTTCAAAAGGATACTGGATTCACATACTTACTTTTCTACTGATTTTTGTAAATTGCTTGTTGATTGCTGTGCTATGGTGACACAGTGGTTAGAATGCATTATTGCAGGCTAATTCTGTTGACTGCCAGAAGTTTGATCCTGACCGGCTCAAGGTTGACTCAGCCTTCCATCCTTCCAAAGTTGGTAAAATGAGGACATACAGATTGCTAGGGCAATATGTTGATTCTGTAAACTGCTTAGAGAGGGCTGTAAAGCACAATGGAGCAGTATATACTATAGGTCTAAGTGTTAGTGCTAATGTTTTTTTAGCTATTAGAAATCTTTGGATTGACAGGTTTTACATCATTCAGTGAATTTCCTTCAATATTTAGTGAAAGAAATTTAATTTTGACTTATTAATGTAGAATAAAGCGGATATTTTTCAACAAAGCACTCTAAAGATAATGAAGATAAGAAGACTGTATTTAAAAGATGTTATGGAAGAGGAACAAGTTTTGCCAGACAAGATTGAGATTCATCTGAAAATGGATTTAAAAATGGCAGGCTACAAGAATGATGTAGAGAAAAATGTTACATTGAACATACTAAAGAAATCAGCTGATGTCTTAGTAATTAAAAATGATATACAAATAACAAGTCACCTGAATAATTTTCCTATATTGAATTCAACAAAGGAACTTGTTAAAGTTTTGAAGAATGTGAGAAGGGACAAGAGAAAAATGAAGAGAAATCAAGATCTGGACTATTATTCAAAGGGACTAAAGATCGAGATTGTTAAAGGTAAAAGGAAGGAACATAACGTTGGTTCATTTGATCAAGGTTAAAAATATATTGTTATCTCTGATAACCCTTAATGGAATTTTGCTGACCAGGACTGAATGACATGGCTTTATAAATTTGTTTATGGATAAGAAATAAGATATAGGAAGGTAAAAGCCCTTTTTTTTAAAATAGCTTATTCTTCTGATGAAGGTGGAAGTTTTTTTAAAAAATTTGATTTATATGCCGCCCTTTTCCGAAGACTCAGGGCGGCTTACAATGTGTTAAGCAATAGCCTTCATACTTTTGTATATTTATATAAAGTCAGCTTATTGCCCCCACAAATTGGGTCCTCAATTTACCTACCTTAGAAAGGATGGAAGGCTGAGTCAACCTTGAGCCTGGTGAGATTCAAACAGGGAGTAAATGCAGACAGCTGGATGTTAATTAGGGTGCTTAGTCTGCAGAGCTATCCAGGCTCTTTTATTTATGTATCTTTTTCCTTTTTATTTATATTCTTTTTTCCTTTCTATTTTTCATTCTGGGTTTGTTTGTTTTTTTCTGCAAAAAGAAAAAAAAAATAAACTTGGAAGGAAATAAAACCAAAAGAAGTCAGTCAGAAATGCTTGGAAGAAAAAAGGGGAAAAAAACTCCAATTGCTCTTAAGTCTCTGCAGACCTTCTTTCACTCAAGGTTCCTGAAAAGACTTTCCAAAGGAAGAGGCTGCTGTATCCTGCTGTTTGAGTGAGTTCAGAAAGGAAAGCAATTTCCTGACTCCATTGAGTACATAAGAAAATAAGAGCACTGAATAAATAAGAACCTAAGAACTTCATATAGCCCAGCTCTCTCTTGCTTGGTTTTTATTTTTTTCAACTTTAGAGCAAATGTTTGTACTACAATCTCCATCATTCCTTAGTCCTGCAAACATTCCTGATTGAGCAGGGTTATAATCACCTAACCATTACAACCAGTGGTGGGATTCAAATAATTTAACAACCGGTTCTCTACCCTAATGACCAGCTGGGTAGACATGGCTCAATGGTCATGTGACTGTGTGGGTGTGGCCAACTCAATGTCACTCAGGTCGATAGCCGCTTTGCCTTAGCTGTTACAATGTAATAAGGGCTAAGCAGAGAGGCAGTTTCTGTAAGCAGGGCAATAAAGATTAGGCTAGAGACACCACCAGAATGTTTCCTTCCTGCCTTCCTTACAGGATTAGCCCTGTAAAGTGGAAAAAACAAAACAAAAGGAGATTTCTTCCAACAACCGGTTCTCCGAACTGCTTAGAAAGTTAACAACCAGCTCTCCCGAATAGGTGCGAACTGGCTGAATCCCACCACCGATTCCAACCCCAAAACAAGTTTAGGAAAACTACTCAATGGTAACTTGAATGACTGCTTCAAGTTAAATTCTTCTGACCATAGAGAAGTTCCATGACAGTGTTGGCGAACCTTTTTGGCACAGAGTGCCAAAATGGGAGTGCGTGCATGCGTGCACACCCAACCGCATGCCAGGAATCAGAAGTGCAGCCGCCCAGCATGTATGTGCGCACCGGGCAGCTGCTCTTCCAGTTTCCGGCACTCCTGCACGCAGGAAAACCAGCTGGCTGGTGCGCTGGAAACTGGAAGAACAATGGACGACAGCTCACATCAGTGGTGGGTTCCTCCTGGTTTGGCCCGGTTCGCGAGAGGCGGTAGCAGTGACGATATGACATCACCGAACCGGTTCCCTGTCTTCAGGAGCTGGGTCGTCCTGCCAGCCCCTGCGTTATGCTGACCTTATATTTCTTCTTTTTTCGCCCAGCTGAGAGGTGCGGCAGAGAGGATTGCCGCACCTCAGCTGGGCAGATTCGCAACGCGCTGTGCAAAGTGCAAGTTTGGCATGTAGGCAAGCTGTGCGCAAAGTGCGTGACCGAAGAGGCGATTGTGCACGAAGCACGCGCATAAAGACAACTGGTAGTAAAGCCGGTTAGAACCCACCCCTGGCTCACATGCCCAGAAAGATGACTCTGCATCAGTTGATTTCACCAATTTTTTTTACTACTGGTTCTGGGGGCATAGCTTGGTGGGTGTAGTGTTGCTTGGTGGACTGGCAGGGGAAGGATAGTGCAAAATCCCCATTCCTGGGGAAAGGATACTGCAAAATCCCCATTCCCTCCCCATTCCTGGGGGAAGGATACTGCAAAATCTCCATTCCCACCCCACTCTGGGGCCAGTCAGAGGTGGTATTTGCCGGTTCTCCAAACTGCTGAAAATTCCCACTATCAGTTCTCCAGAACCTGTCAGAACTTGTTGGATTTCACCCCTGCTCTGCATGCCACTTCCGGCATATGTGCGATAAATTCGTCATCACGGTTGTATGAGAAGCTCTAGAGAAGGTGATAGCTCTCGGTCTCAAATTCTTAATCTTTGAAGCAAGAAAGCCCACTGAGTCATTCTACCCTAAAAGAAATGTTTTGTCCTAAACTTGCTATCTGATCAGACGATGGCCTTAAATTTGGGGTAATCCGCAACCTGGAGTCCTTCAGATGTTTTAAACTTTTAACCCACGTTAGGCAACGAACAGTGGAAGTTGTAGTTGAAACACAAGTCTGCCTACACTTGTTCTAAGTCAAGCGCAGGAGAAGTAGAGCTGAAAGTAGCATCAAGAAAGTGTTTCAATCCAGACCAATTATGTCTTGTGTACATTTCACGTGGTCTGCTCTTTCCCTTTGTTTCTCTCTCCTATAAGTGAGAGACAATAGAAACCTTCTACAGTAGTGGCCAAAATTGTGGAAACCTTTTGGGAAAAGTGTATTTTTGAGGTTTGATAGCTAATAACACGACTTCTTTTTTTCTTCTTTTTTTCTTTTCTTTTTCCTTTTTCCTTTTTTTCTTTTTTCTTTTTTTTCTTTTTTTCTTTTTTTCTCTTTTTTTTTCTTTTTTTCTTTTTTTCTTTTTTTGAGTTTCAAGATAATCCTATTCCACTGCTGGAATGGCCTGGGAAAAGCCCAGACCTTAACCCAATTGAAAATCTATGAAGCCGACTAAAGAAAGTGACACAGCAAAAAAAACCCAGTTAATAGAAGCCATCATTCAAACTTGGTTTCACATTATAACAGCTGCAGAACTCAAAGACTCGGTTCACTCCATGGGAAGACATTGTAAGGTGGGTAATTCATGCTAAAGGTTACCCAACTAAGTATTAACTGACATGGTGATCATTTTTGTATATCTCATTTTTTCTATGCGTTTCACTTTTCTTCTTTATACTGTAACTGCTATTCTAATAGCAAATCCTTCATAAAAGTTATTGCATTGCATTCTTGATTGAATTATCTTTCCATGGATATATAATTTTATGGTACTACTCCAAAGAAACAAAGTGGTGTATTTTTTAGAAAATACACTTTTCCCAAAAAGTGTCCACAATTTTGGCCACTACTGAATGGCATTTACAGATGGAACTGTTCAGGCTAGAAGATGGTAGCCATCCCTAGTATATTCATGGAGCTACCAGATTGGAGATCTAGCAGCAGGAGGAAAGAAGGGAAGATTCCAACATCCTCTTAGCAATTGTTGTCGCTCTTGATCAAAAAGGGAGCCTCTTCAGTTCTGCCTTCTTCCTACGACCTATTTATTGGTCTCACTACAAACTGGGCCAGAAACGTTCCAGCCCAAAACGAGGTTCAAAAGGAATGTCAGGCATGTCAGGTTGACCACTGATGGCTGCAGAGAATCACAAGTGGAAGCTTTGAGGGAGGTTAGACTGCTGAGCCCTGGTGGCGCAGCAGACTAAAGCACTGTTATTAACACCAGCTGCCTGCAATTACTGCAAATTCGAATCTCACCAGGCTCAAGGTTGACTCAGCCTTCCATCCTTTCTAAGGTAGGTTAAATGAGGACCCAGTTTGTGAGGGCAATAAGCTGACTTTGTATAAATATACAAAAGTATGAAGGCTATTGCTTAACGCATTGTAAGCCGCCCTGAGTCTCCGGAGAAGGGCGGCATATAAATCAAATTAAAAAACAAAAACAAAAACACACTGAACCCCGAAATGATCCTTCCAGAAACTATCCATCCCAAAGGGGCTTTTTCAAGAGGCAACTGGGACTTTCTGGTTTTGCTTAGAAGATGTTTCGCTTCTCCTCCAGGGAGCTTCTTCAGCTCAGAGCTAAAGAAGCTTCTGGGAGGAGAAGCGAAAGGTCTTCAAAGAAAAAGTCCAGCTGCCTCTTGAAAAAAAGCACCTTTGGGACAGCCACGACCTGGATGACTGAGAATCTCCATAGACATACTGTGCTTTGCTCCACGGAGATGCGTCCGAGATCGAGTCGCTGCCTAAGAAAACAGCCGGGGGGGGAAAACCCAGGCAAGGGAACAAAAAGGATTTCATCACCACCATCCCTGCAGAATCGTGCATCATCTGCACCACATCTGGATTCTTACGGCGCCTCCTCTTCCTCCTCCTCCCCTGGTCCCGCGGCGAAGACGGTCGCTCCAACACGGGGGAGCTCAGTGCTTCTGGAGGCGGGGAGAGGGAAGATCTCTTCCCCTCCCTACTTCCTTCCCTTCCCGTCTGCAAAAGCACGCAGCCCTCGAGGGAGGGGACAGGCAGAAGCACCCGGGAGGGGGGAGAGAGAGAGAGGTGGGCCCCCAAATTTGCGAGGAGGCGGGAGTCCCGCTCCAAGAGCGCAGGGAGCGGAGCCGCCTTCCCCGTCTTTCCCCGGCCGTCCCGTCCCTCCGGCCCGCTCGAGCCCCCCACCCCCAGCCCCAGCCCTCCCCACCTGTTTGGTGAAGAGGATGGCGGTGTCCCAATACTCGGGGTGCTTGTCGCTGCCCTTGTTCCACTTCTTCTGCCAGACGCAGAAGTTGCGCAAGGTCAGCGCCGCGTTGCCCGTCACCTTGGGCCCCTTGTCGTCTTGCCCGATGACCATGAAGTGGACCACCGCCAAATTGATGGGGTTCTGGATGCTGGGGTGCCGGTAGAGCCGGGCGGCCGTGGCCATCAGGGTCAGCAGGTAGTGTTGGAGGTCATCGCCGTGGAATTTGACCATGGACTCGTCTGCCACCACCAGCGTCTCCACGTACCTGGGGATGGAGACGAAGCGCTTGGCGCGGCCGCTCTTCCTGGCCCCCGAGGGCATCCCCCGGCCCGTCTCGTTCTGGCCCGGCTTGGCCCCTCCGGACCCGGAGCCCTTGTACTTCTCCAGGGCTTGCACCAAAGCCGGGTGGGAGGCCGAATCCACCCCGCAGCGAGAAGTGGCCGCGGCGTGGCGAGGCGCGCTCCGCCGCTGCAACAGGTGCGCCCCTTGGCTGTTGCGCAGCGCCCCGCCGCCGCCCTCGGTGCTGCTGGTGTTGCGGACCGGACTGATGAGATACTCGGCCCCGCGGTAGCCGAAGGCGCCGGTCAGCCCTCCGCAGAGGCTCAGGGCGGCGAAGGAGTCCCGATCCGAGTTGACATCGCCGGAGTAGAAGCAGCGGCGCAAGTCCCGGTGCTCAGCTCTCCGCGGGGCGCCCAGGTAACGGGTGGCGAAGGCGGGCGCCAAGAACTGGGCATCCGGGCTCAGGTTCAAGTAGAAATCCTCCTGGAAGGCGGTGATCTGGAAGATGGCCCCTGGCTGCGGGGGCTCCTCGGCCCCCCGCTGGAAGTATTGCCGCCCGTTGAGATCCGGATCCAGGCGGATGGGAATCACGATCTCCGTCGGCATCGGAACGCCCAGGCCGGGCAACAGAGCCAGGCACAGCCAGAAGGAACCCCGCAAGAGAGGCGGCATGGCTCGCCCAGCCCGGAGGGAGATCTGGCTTCGCCTGGGCGACGAGGTCACTGGCGCATCCGCCCGGCGGAAGGCAGAGTCCCCGGGTAGCTCGGGAGCCCCGACCGGTGGCCGTTCCGCCCTCCGGTTCCTTGCCCGGCTTTTAAAGAAGCATCTTCCCTTCTTTCTCCTTCTCCTCCTCCTTCTTCTCCTCCTTTTCCTTCTCCTTCTCCTTCTCCTTTTCCTTCTCCTTCTTCTTCTCCTTTTTCTTCTCCTTCTCCTCCTTCTCCTCCTTCCCCTTCTCCGCCGCCTCCGGGTCTTCCGCCCCCCCGCGCCCAGCACCTGGCTTCTCCAAAAGGCGCTGGGCTTGTTAAGGCTTTATATACAGGGCTGTCATGTGCCAATTTTTTTTTTTTCCTTCTTCCCCGACGGATCCAAAGGTTTGTAAGCAGACTTTCTTTTTGTGTTTCCAAGGGGAGGTGCTGAAAGCTCTTATTGGGTCTGCCCGCAGCCACTTGAAGCTCGCGGAGTTCCTCGCTGGAGCTCGGCACCGGCGCTTTCGCCCGCGATTTAAAGAGGCAGCGCCGGAGATCGCCTGCTGCGATTCTCTCTCGTCTCCCTCCCCTCCCCTCCCCGCCCCCCCCTCTCTCTCTCTCTCCCTCCCTCCATCTCTCCCTCCCTCCCTCCCTCTCTCGGAAAGTTTTGCAGCGCGGCCGTGTTTTAGTGTGTCTTTTTCTGCTTGTCTCGCCAGCCACTTCGCTCTTTGCTCTGATTCGGTGCAGTCTCTCTCCGTTGTGTCTCTCCCTCCCCCTCCCCCGCCCTCCTTTCTCTCTAATTAAAGTTTCTCTCAGCCCGCTGTTTTGGGGTTATGTCTTGTTTATAGCCAAATGTATTAATGGTGCCTGATTCCCACCAGTGTTGCCAAGTTAAAGGCAGCTGTAGGGGTGCTGCACATGGAGAGGAAACGGGGGTCTGATCCAACAGTGTATAAGGCTGCATTGTCAACTAGATTAGACGGACGGACGAAGGGATGGTGGGTGGGTGAGTAGATGGGTAGGTGGATGGATGGATGATAGATAGATAGATAGATAGATAGATAGATAGATAGATAGATAGATAGATAGATAGATAGAGTGGGGTGGGGGGATGGATGGATGGGTGGGTGGGTGGGTAGGTGGATGGATGAATGAGAGAGAGAAAGATAGATAGATAGATCGGGTGGGGATGTAGATGGGTGGGTGCGTGGGTGGGTGGGAGATAGATAGAGAGATAGATAGATGGGTGGGTGGGTGGGTGGGTGGGTGGGTGGATGGATGATGGATGGATGGATGATAGATAGATAGATAGATAGATAGATAGATAGATAGATAGATATAGATAGATAGAGTGGGGTGGGGGGATGGATGGATGGGTGGGTGGGTGGGTGGGTAGGTGGATGGATGAATGAGAGAGAGAAAGATAGATAGATAGATCGGGTGGGGATGTAGATGGGTGGGTGGGTGGTTGGGTGGGAGATAGATAGAGAGATAGATAGATAGGTGGGTGGGTGGGTGGGTGGGTGGATGGATGGATGGATGGATGATGGATGGATGATAGATAGATAGATAGAGAGAGAGAGAGAGAGAGAGAGAGAGAGATAGAGAGAGAGAGAGAGAGATGATAGATAGATAGATAGATAGATAGATAGATAGATAGATAGATGATAGATAGATAGATAGATAGATAGATAGATAGATAGATAGATAGATAGATAGATAGATGATTGATAGATAGATAGATAGAGTGGCGTGGGGGATGGATGGATGGGTGGGTGGGTGGGTAGGTGGATGGATGGATGAAAGAGAGAGAGAGAAAGATAGATGGGGTGGGGATGTAGATGGATGGATGGATGGGTGGGTGGGTGGGAGATAGATAGATAGATAGATAGATAGATAGATAGATAGATAGATAGATAGATAGATAGATAGATAGATAGATAGATAGATAGATAGGTGGGTGGGTGGGTGGGTGGGTGGATGGATGGATGGATGGATGTGGGAGTGGATGGGTGGATGGATGGGTCGGTGGGTCAGTGGGTCGGTGGGTCGGTGGGTGGGAGAGAGATAGATAGATAGAAAGAGGCAGATTTCTTTTTCTTGTTTTCCTCACCAAAAAAGGTAGGTGCGTCTTATAGTCTGGTGTGTCTTATACTCTGGTCTGTCTTATACTCTGAAAAATACAGTAGTTCATCATTATAGACCTCTTGTTTCTGTTTCTATTTATAGTGCAGGCTGTAGGTTAGGCCAGGGGTGTCCAATCTTGGCAACCTTAAGACTTGTGGACTTCAACTCCCAGAATTCCCCAGTCAGCGGTACAAATTGTTTGTATGGACATGTTTGTAAGGGGTGGCCAGGTAAATCAACCTGGTGACTTCATGGATGTATCCACCTCTCATTTCCTTCCTAAGGATAACATTAAGTCACATGTCTAATGTAACTGGTTACTATTATTATTGTTGTTGCTGCTGCTGTTGTTATTTACAGCCAGTTAGGTGTATTGGTCCATCCAGCTATCCTTACAGATAAAGTGACTTTTTTCTAAACTTTAAAGATTTACAGCAGAGGTCTTCAAACTGCGCAGCTTTAAGACTTGTGGACTTCAACTCCCAGAATTCTCCAGCCCCTTATGCTGAAGTCCACAAGTCTTAAAGCTGCCAAGTTTGAAGACCTCCAATTTACAGGGACACAGCGTGAAGTGAAGGACTGCATGCATTTTTTTTTAAATCTAAGCTTAACTTTTATGCCTGTGTGGGTGGGTGGGTGGGTGTGTTTATGCATGTTCAGGACCCACTGGGATGCATGTGGACCCCGTGCCAAAAGATGCAAGTAAAATAAAACCCACCACTTCAATGCAGCACTTTCCTAAGGCCATGAGTGGGTGTGAAAGGAATGACTTTTTCTCTTTCATGGTATCATTCTTACTTTCAAAATTGTAAACCTTTAAGTGTTCTTAGGAGTTGGGTGGTCTCTACATTAATTACGTACATACATGCATAGATACACACACACACACACACACACACACACATACGTATAAGGGGTGGGCGTGGCCTTCAAAAATTTTAGCAAGGGGTTCTCTGCCCGGTTGCTGGGTGGGCGTGGCCATAGTGGGCGTGGCCTAGTCGGCCTCCTGCACCACAGCAGTGGGGGTCGTTTTTGTCCTCCCCGGGCTCCAGAGGCTTTCCTTGAGCCTCCAGGAGGGTGAAAACAGCCTCCCCAGGCTCCGGAGGCCCTTTGGAGTCCAGAAACAGGCCCATTTCCAGCCTTCCCGAACTTCTGGTAGGCCTGTTTTTTGCCCTCCGAGTCTCCGCATGCGCCCTGCACTTACCTGCATCCAAAACGGGCTGCATGGGGACTTCTGGGAGGGGCAGGACCAGCCAGGAGTGGGATTTGGGGGTTCTCCGAACTTCACAGAATCTTAGCTAGAGATTCTCCTGAATCCCTGCGCATTCCCAGCAACCCACCCCGATACATACATGCATACATATATACATATGTGTGTGAATGGTTGGATGGATAGATGATAGATAGAGGATGAAGATGATAGGTAATAGAGATAGATAAATGATAGAAGATGAGAGAGAAAGAGAGAGAGAGAGAGAGAGAGAGAGATGAGAGAGGGGGAAGGGGAAAGGGGAGAGAGAGAGAAAGACAGAGATGATAGAAACAGAGAGAGAAATATGGTCGATAGATGGTGATCGAGAGATAGATATGAGAGAGAGAGAGATTTTAATTTAAGGGGAAAACATAGAATGGAAAAGAATTATTTATTATTTATTACATGTATTTATATGCCTCCCTTCTCCTGAAGGACTCAGGTGGGCGAACACAAGTTAAGAAACATGTACAATAAAATCTAACTTTAAATCAAATAACTAATTAATGATAAATAATAAACCCAGAATCAGAGTCAGCCTATTTGCTTGAACAGCCAAGTCTTCAGCTCCCGACGGAAGGAGCGGAGATCAGGAGCCGTCCGGAGCTCGGTAGGTAATTCATTCCAGAGGGTGGGAGCACCCACAGAGAATGCCCTACCCCTGGGCACCGCTAGATGACATTGGCTTGCCGTCGGGACCCTGAGGAGAGCGGCCCTATGTGAGCAAACAGGACAGTGGGAAGCAGGCAGGAGAAGGTCCTGTAAATATCCTGGACCTAAATCATGTAGGGCCTTATAGGTGAGAACTAGTACCTTGAAGTGGACCCGGAGAACCACTGGTAACCAGTGCAGCTGACGCAGGAGGGGTGTTATATGGGAGTAACGAGGGGCTCCTGTAACAACCCATGTGGCTGCATTCTGGATCAGCTGGAGTCTCCGGGTGCATCTCAGGGGCAGGCCCATGTAGAGGGAATTGCAGTAAACCAAGCGGGAAGTAACCAGGGTATGAGTGACTATTAAACTCCTGTAAGTATGATTATATAATAATAAAACATCAGAAACAGATTCTTTCTTATGGCAGGCTCTTAGCTGTGGAAACGTCCTTTGGATGAATTGCCCTTTCACCCTTATCGGTCAGGGTTCAAATCCACTTCAGAATGCTGCATCTTGAATGCTTCAGGAGTTTTTAAAACTGTTCTGAGTACATGAAAGAAATCGGAAACTAATCTTCAACATCTGCAACTACAACTCTGGTTTGAAAAATAATGTCCATGGTATTATTTGTTTTTATCCATGTCTGCAAAAGAAAGAAAGAAAGAAAGAAGGGGAGGGAGGGAGGAAGGATATAAAGAGAAGAGGGGAGGGAGGGAAGGAAGGAGAGAGGGAGGAGAATGATGTCACAGAGAGGGAGGGAGGGAGGAAAGAAGGAAAGAAGGAAGGAAGGAAGGGGAATGATGTCATAGAGAGGAAGGAAGGAGGAAGGAGAATGATGTCACAGGGGAAGGAAGGAAGGAAGGAAGGAAGGAAGGAAGGAAGGAAGGAAGGAAGGAAGGAAGGAAGGAAGGAACATTCATCCTATTCTTTGTTGGTTTCAGCATATGGGGAAACAGTATCAGATCTGCGCCTCACCTCTTTGTCTCTGTGTATACATAATTTCTAATGCAGTGCATAGAAATGGACAATTCTTTGCCACCTCTCCAATCTTTGATTTTCATATTTGCATTTCAAGCACGGAACTACAGAGGTAAGGAAAGAATGAGGGACAGGGTCGTTATTTGCTAAAGTCAACAGAAAGGTTTTCCCCACTGAATGAGCTCATAAAGAATTTTTTGGCAGCAGTTGAATAAGAACTGTTGATAAGGGTGGGGTTTGGATGGGGTCAGCTTTATCCGGGAGAATGTGGAATCTTGAAAAGTAGCCGATAACAATTAAAAAGCAAGGCTTGTTTTAATTGCTGGTTGTATAAAGGCAGCAAAACAGACCAGAGTCAAAAGTACAAGCAGAAAGGAATTGGGGGTTGCTATAGTTAAAGGCGTGGTCAGACCCAGCAGAATGTCAGTTGGGGGTGCAGGGTACCATTAGAAATTGAGAATTGAGAGATGTTCCTCATTCTATAACTCAGTGGCCCGGCGAGCTGGAAATACTCAAGGCTTCCATTTCAAATTCACCCACCTTGGGGGCTCCCATTGAAGCCAATCCCAAGAGAAGAACTTCAAAGGCTGCAGGGCTGCAGTCTTTGAGGATGAAAGTCTGATCCATGGACCTTTTCCCTTTCAATACATTTTTCCAGTCCTGGAGAATGCATTGAGTCTTGAGGAAGGGATAGGGAGAGTTCTGAATTTCAGTGGCAAAGGAGGGCAGAGGAGAGGGGGGGGGTGGGAGGTAGATGGATGGATGGATGGATGGATGGATGGATGGATGGATGGATGGATGGGAGGGAGGGAGGGAGATAGATGAGATAGATAGATAGATAGATAGATAGATAGATAGATAGATAGATAGATAGATAGATATAGATAGATGATTGATAGAGAAAGAAAATGATTGAGAGAGAGATAGGATAGACAGACAGGCAGACAGATGGATAGATGGATGGATGGATGGATGGATGGATGGATGGAGAGAGAGAGAGATGGATGGGAGGTAGACGGACGGATGGATGGATGGATGGGAGGTAGATAGATGAGATAGATAGATGAGATAGATAAATAGATAGATAGATAGATAGATAGATAGATAGATAGATAGATAGATGATAGATAGATAGATAGATAGATAGATAGATAGATAGATAGATAGATGGATGATAGGTAGGTAGTTGGTAGGTAGATGATTGATAGAGAAATAAAGAAGGTGATTGAGAGAGAGATAGGATAGACAGACAGATGAATAGATGGATGAATGAACGGATGGAAGGATGGAGAGAGAGAGAGAAATTATTTTTTAATTTATTTTTATTTGTTTATTTGTATCCCACCTGTATTATTTTTACAAATAACTTCAGGTGGTGAACACCTTTCCCCACAACAACTGTGAGGTGAGTTGGGCTGAGAGAAAATGACTGACCCAAAGTCACTCAGCTGGCTTTCATGGCTAAGAGAGGATTTGAACTCATGGACATCAACTGTCTAGCCTGGTGCCTTAACCACTAGACCAAACTGGCTCTCAAGATGGATGGATGGGTTTGGATTGATGGATGGATATAACTAGATGCTAGATGGGAGAGAGAGGGGGAGAGAGGGAGAGAGAGAGATAGATGGGAGGTGGATGGATGGATGGATGGATGGATGGATGGATGGTTGGTTGGTTGGATGGGTGGGTGGATTGATGGATGGATATAACTAGATGCTAGATGGTAGAGAGAGAGAGAGAGAGAGACAGACAAGACAGACAGACAGATGTCTTAAGTAAGCAGGATCAAAACACAATGACAAAAAGTCAGTGTACCTTTTCAGAAATCTGGATTTTGTTTTTGCTTTCTTTGTTCCCCAAACCTTGTTTCTTATTCTGAGTCATCAATAGGAACTTGATCTATCCACTGAAATGTGTTGTGAGCCCCTTGGAAAGGATTATGATTGGTGGGGAAACTCATGCCTTGTTTACTTGCCAGATTGCTACTTTTTGAGCAAAGATATGGATAAATGGGTTTCCATTTTGGAAAGAGACAGAAACATCTGGAGAAGCATTTAGATGTCAGTCATAGAAAGCCACTTTTAGCCACCAAAATTTTAGCTCAGTTGGAAAAAACAAAAGGAGGAAAAAGGAAGGGGAAGGTGCTGAAAATACATTCCTATTTTATTACTTAATTTTCCTCTACTGTCATTTCAACCAGTTTAATCCTCATTAAAATGGTAAAAATTACGAGCAAACTTTCTTTTGGTGATAAAATGCAGTGTGGTTTCCTCTAGAAACATTTGACTACAAACGCCAGAAGTCTGAAGCATAATTATCATGGTGGCTGGGAATTATGTATCTGGAAATAGCCTAAGAGATCTTTGAATATAGAATGGAATGGAATGGAATGGAATGGAGTAGGGTAGGGTAGGATAGTGTAGGGTAGGGTACATTAGAACAGAACAGAACAGAACAGAACAGAACAGAACAGAATTCTCTATTGGCTAAGTGTGATTGGATACACAAGGAATTTGTCCAGTGGTGAAATCCAATTTTTTTTTACTACCGGTTCTGTGGGCGTGGCTTAGTGGGCATGGTGGGGCTTGGTGGGTGGGGCTTGGTGGGCAAGGCAGGGGAAGGATACTGCAAAATCCCCATTCCCTCCCCATTCCTGGGAGAAGGATATTGCAAAATCTCCATTCCCACCCCACTCTGGGGCCAGCCAGATGGGGTATTTGCCGGTTCTCCGAATTGCTCAAAATTTCCGCTACCAGTTCTCCAGAATCTGTCAGAACCTACTGGATTTCACCCCTGAATTTGTCTTGGTGCATCTTAATCTCTTTAACTTTCTGAAGCCTCCATCTTACATCAAACTAGGCTATGATGATATTAAATATATTCAAAGTTTCAGATTTTTCTATACCCCTCACCTATTTGTCCAAGAATCACTTTTTTCTCTCTCTCTCTTTTCGATCTGGAAACCATTGTTCTATTCTATTTCTAATTTTCACTGTCATTTCATGTTATTCTAATCTGTATTTGAGGGGGCGGAGGCTAGGGGGAGGGGTGAAGGCACGTTTTGATCCACTCCCAAGCTTTGTTTGAAAAGTCAAATAATTAAAACCAAGAAGAATGCAAAGGCAAGAAAAACTCCGCGATCTCAATGAGGTCCTGCGTGTTTTGTTTCGTGTTGTTTTTTTTAAATAAAGATGCTGTTTCTAATAAGAGTTCCTCAGAGGGTTCCAAGCCAAAGATAGACTGGAAAAGGCTTGAAATGGTAAGGAAATGTTGGCGTGCTTTGCTCTGCACTTGTCTTCACTCAAAAGGCTGGCAGCAAAATGAAAGCTGGATTTTAGCCCGAGAGAGTTGAAGCAGCATTCTTCCTGTTCCCGCAGCCAATTGCTCACAGACTGACCAGGAAGAATGGACTCTCATTGCAAAAGAAGAAGAAGGAGGAGGAGGAGGAGGAGGAGGAGGAGGAGGAGGAGGAGGAGGAGGAGGAGGAGGAGGAGGAGGAGGAGAAGAAGAAGAGAAGAAGAAGAAGAAGAAGAAGAAGAAGAAGAAGAAGAAGAAGAAGAAGAAGAAGAAGAAGAAGAAGAAGAAGAAGAAGAAGAAGAAGAAACCCAGACCAAGTCCACCCTGGATACGATGGAATGCTTGCAGTTCTACAGAAGAATTATTGAATCTGTCATTTGTTCTTCTGTAATTGGTCTGGAACAGCAACCAAACAGGACAGGTACTATGGATAGTTGTCCGATGGATAGTTAGGACGGCAGGAAAAAAACACAATTGCAACCAGCCTCCCTTCCATTGAGGACCTGTATACTGCATGGGTCAGAAAGAGGGCTGAGAAAATATCTACGGGCACCTCACATCCTGGACACAAATTGTTTCAACTCCTCTCCTCGGGACACCACGATATGGTGCCACATGCCAAAACACCTAGACACGGGGACAGTTTTTTCCCTCATGCCATCACTCTGCTTGAACACTTAATTTTCACCGTTCTGTCTTATGCCTAAGTACCGTGTTTCCCTGAAAATAAGACCTCCCCCGAAAATAAACCTTTCCCCAAAAATAAGCCCTCCCCAAAAATATTTAAGCACATGCGCAACCAGTCCGCGCCATTTCCTCTGGTTAGGGTTAGGGAGACAGATCTGGAAATCAGGTAAGATGGCAAGAGGAGCCCCATCTCGCACCATGCACCCCAAAATAATAAGATCTCCCCGAAAATAAGGCCAAGCGCTTATTTCGGGGTTCAAAAAAATATAAGACAGGGTCTTATTTTGGGGGAAACAGTATGTTCACCCATGTAGTGTGGCTGTATTAGCATTATCCTTCTCATCTGTTCCACTGTCTTCTTTATTGGTATCATTATTATGATTATTGCCCTTTGTTATTATGATTATTATTACTTTTTGCTTTACATCAGGGGCGTCAAACTCTATTTCATTGAGGGCCTCATCAGGGTTGTGTTTGACTTTGGGGAGCACGGGGCGGGGGGGAAAGGCTGTGGCCAGGTTGGGTGTGGCCAGCTCAACATCACTTGTGACAGGGACACCTGTAATGCCCTGAGCACTCTGTCAGCAAAAACGGAGCTCAGGAGGGCCCTCCTGAGATCCGTTTTTGCTGGCTGAGGGTTGCAAGAGGCTGTCGCAGCTGAAAATGGAAGTCAGGAGAATTGCATGACCTCCGTTTTCACTGGAAGTGGCACCACAGGGCGGTCCGCTGTTTCCAGGGTGGCCACGTGGACCAGATCTAAGCACACCGTGAGCCAAATCCATCCCATGGGCCTTGAGTTTGACACTCCTGCTTTACATGTACACTGAGAGCTTCTGCACCAGAGACAAATTCCTTATGTGTATACTTGGCCAATAAAGTATTCTGTCCTGCCTTTTCCTGTCCTGTCCTGTCCTGTCCTGTCCTGTCCTGTCTTGTCTTGTCTTTTCTTGTCTTGTCTTATCCTGTCCATCCTGTTCTACTAGACAATTCCTCTTGGACATAGTATTAAATTTGAATTTGCTCCTTTCCATGCCAAAGGGAGCTACGGGCAATTCCAGTTCCCTTCTGAGCACATCTCAAAGGATCTGCCACATTGACACATTATAGTCTTTAGGCATAAAAACGATTGTCCCTAGTCTGCCCGTCATAATTACATCCTTGGTCCCACTGCTTTCTTTGATCAGGCAAAGAACAATTATCTCACATTTATTGCTGACTGGAAATCCTTTCTGGTCTTTTTGCATGAAGCAGGGGGGGAAAATGAACATATGATTTATGGTTTTGACGATTAGAGAGAATAGATTATAGAGGAAAAACAGAGTGGTATTGTAACCGTAGAGCAAGAGGTAAGTTATTATAATGTAGCTATAAGTGCTGTAAAGAAGATCGGAAGCTATTTCTTTGTATTTTTATATTTCTTTTGGGGTTTTAAGCCTTTCTTTGTTTTTTGTTTTCTCTTTTTCTTAGCTTTCCTTAGTTTTTAACTTCTTTCTTAAAATTTAGAAGGATGGATGGATGGCTAGAAAGATAGATAGAAATGTGGATGATCAGGGGTGAAATGCTCCCGGATAGGACCAGATCGTCTGATCCAATAGCGATTTTTTCCTGTGGTTCAGTGATCCAGTAGTGATCGCCACCCAGGTGTCTTTTTTTTTTTTACCTCCTGCGCATACACAGAACATGTACGCATGCACGTAATGCATGTGGCACATGTGATGTGCGGCATGTGCTTCCAAATCGGTAAGGAAGGTAAGTAGATTTCACCCCTGGGATGGATGGGTGGGTGGGTGGATGAATGGATAGAGATAGATAGATAGATAGATAGATAGATAGATAGATAGATAGATAGATAGATAGATAGATAGATGATAGACAGACAGATGATAGATGGAGGGAGAAGTGGGATGGATGGGTGGGTGGGTGGATGAATGGAGAGAGAGAGAGAGAGAGATAGATTGATAGATAGATAGATAGATAGATAGATAGATAGATAGATAGATAGATAGATAGATAGATGATAGATGGAGGGAGAGGTGGGTGGGTGGGTGGGTGAACTGAAGAACAGACGAACGGGTGGGTGGGTAGATGAGGGCTGCATCAGGATTGTGTTTGACTTTGGAGGGCTGGGGTGGGCGTGATCAGAGTGGGTGGGCATGGCCAGCTAGATGTCACTCATGTCGGGGGTACCTGTGGTGGCCCAAGCACTCTGCCAGCAAAAACGGGCTCCTGAGCTCCATTTTCCCTGGCAGAGGCACCGCAGGCCGGTCCTTCACTGTTTCCTGGGTGGCCCAAAAAAGAGAAGAGAAGAAAGGAGAGGAGAGGAGAGGAGAGGAGGAGAGGAGAGGAGAGGAGAGGAGAGGAGAAGAGAAGAGAAGAGAAGAGAAGAGAAGAGAAGAGAAGAGAAGAGAAGAGAAGAGAAGAGAAGAGAAGAGAAGAGAAGAGAAGAGAAGAGAAGAGAAGAGAAGAGTTCATTTTTTACTGAGAGCATACTGGCCCACATTAAAAATAAGATTCTGTTGCCTGCTCTCAAGAGAGTGTATATCTACCCAAACACATACATAACACATATATACACATGCTATATACATACACAAATATATACCTGCACCATATATACATGCATGCATGCATACACACATACATACACTTATATATATTAATCACTGTCAATTTTGAATATGTAGTGGAAAGTTGGAGAGTTCACAAGGTTAATGCGATATGGAACAAAACTGCGTGACTGAATCTAGATGCTCTGCATTGGGTACCACAAAGCCCCTCCTCCCAGAAGGTAACAAGGAACAAGGTCATAAAATTGGGTGCAACTCACTGAACAACTGTCTCGCTTAGCAACGGAAGTGCCAGTCCCAACTGTGATGGGAAGTCAAGAACTATTGTTGTACTAGTTTAATTCGTGCAATACTTTTTAAAATCAGATCGTCAGATCTTGGTTATGTATGAAATCTGCCATTCTTTCTTCTTCTACATCAGGGGTCGGCAACCTTAAATACTCAAAGAGCCACAAAGATCCTAACCCCATCCAATTCTGGAGCCGACTGGAAGTTTGGTTTCCCCACCATAGAGTCTCCTCCTAGTGTGGCATCCTTTTTTCTCTGCTGACCGGAAGTCCGGTTCCCTCACCATAGAGTCTCCTCCTAGCGCGGCGTCCTTTTTCCTCTACCTGTCTTAACCAAAAGCCCTATCAATTGTGGTGCTGACCAGCAACAGGGAGCTGCAGCAGAGGGATGAAAGAGCCACATGCGGCTCCAGAGCTGCAGGTTGCTGACCCCTGTTCTACATCATAGCTACATGGGCTCTGCCACCTCTTCTAATATATCTGCATGTGATCTATTTTTAGCTTTGATTTTCATCCAGCCATGAATTCTCTCAGCACCAGTGAACAGCGAAGACACATCACAGTTACTAAGAGACCATTGGAGATACTGTTCAATCATCTACCTCGTTCAAAAAATCACATCTTGAAATTGCCTAGTGACAAAATGGTTGCCCTATAAGGCTACATCCACAGGGGTCTTCAGGTGGAAAGGGAGAGACGGGAGGGAGAAAAGAAGTCATTTTAGCAAAATGGTGAATTGGCTACCACTTCATTTTGCGTCTCTCTTTCTTTCAAGACTGCCCTGGGCTTTCTGTTCTCCAAATGAAGAAGAAGAAAAAATGGACCTGTAAGTCATCACATCTGAGAAGTGACTGGCAAGGGCAAGATGCAGATTGAAAGTCTAAACCATTTCCAGTGATGGATTTAGAAAAAGTTCTCTCTCGGTAGCCAAATCAGATAGGCGGCAAGGCTTATAGCATTCAGAAAAGACATGTTCTTGCATTGAATTGAGATTTTTTTTAAAAAAAAATTATATTAAGATTTTTTGGAAGGGGAAGGAGAAGGGGGAGAGGAGAGGGAGGAAAGGAGGGAGGGAGGAAGGGAGGGAGGAAAGGGAGGGGGAGGGGGAGGGGAGAGGAGGAGAGGAGAGAGGAAGGGAAGGAAGGAAGGAAGGAAGGAAGGAAGGAAGGAAGGAAGGAAGGAAGGAAGGAAGGAAGGAAGGAAGGAAGGAAGAAGAGGGGGGAGAGGAGAGGAGAAGAAGGAAGGAAGGAAGGGGGAGGGGAGGGGAGGGGAGAAGAGAAGAAAGGGGAGGAGAGGAGAAGAGAGGAGAGAAGAGAGGAGAGGAGAGAAGAAGAGAGGAAGGAAGGAAGGAAGGAAGGAAGGAAGGAAGGAAGGAAGGAAGGAAGGAAGGAAGGAAGGAAGGAAGGAGAAGGGGAGGGGAGGGGAGGGGAGGGGAGGGGAGAGGAGAGGAGAGGAGAGGAGAGGAGAGGAGAGGAGAGGAGTGGGCACCTGAAGTTAAGAAATATAGGAATGATTCCCACCCTTCTTTTCGATAGTTAATTTTGATTTTATTGCCCCTCCTCTCTCCACCTCTCAGATGTTATACAAGTCGTTTCAGCCCCTCATTTAGTCCACATCTTTCTTAATCTTCAGATCTATAAATCATCCATTCATTTCTGTCTTCTTTCAGCAAAAGTCCATATAAGGTTTCCAGCCTTTCAGAAAAGCTTTTGTGGCTCCTCGGGGACCAAACAGTTTTACCATTTCTGTGAATTCTGACATTTTCACAATCCAGTCCTCCACGACGGGGATTTCATTCTTCAGAAGAGATGCAAAATTTGGAGGATTGCCAACAAATAATGAGCAGGGCAGGGAGATAGAAAATTGGGATATCAGTCCCTTAGAAACTGCACTTTCTCCTGTTAACATTGCTAACTTTCCAGCACAGAACTAGAGATTGACTGATGTGGCCTTCTAAAACAGAGGTCTCCAATTTTGGCAGAGTTGTGTGGACTTCAACTCCCAGAAGTCCCCAGCCAGCCATTCTGGGAGTTGAAGTCCACAAGTCTTAAAGTTGCCAAAGTTAGAGACCCCTGTCCTAAGAGACTTTGGATATGACCTTGCAAATGTTAACAATGCAGAGAAAAGCTATTCAATATGGAGAAACTGATTGGGTGAATCAACTTAACTATTTGAATGACCGCATTTGGGACGTAGTGGTTCAGTGGCTAAGACACTGAGCTTGTCGATCGAAAGGTCAGCAGTTCAACGGTTGAAATCCCTAGTGCCGCATAATGGGGTGAACTCCCGTTCCTTGTCCCAGCTTCTGCCAACCTAGCAGTTCGAAAGCACGTAAAAAATGCAAGTAGAAAAATAGGGACTACCTTTGGTGGGAAGGGAACAGTGTTCCATGCACCTTTGGCGTTGAGTCATGCTGGCCACATGACCACAGAGACATCTTCAGACAGCGCTGGCTCTTCAGCTTTGAAACGGAGATGAGCACCAACCCCTGGATTGGGAACGACTAGCACATATGTATTTCAATGACTGTCACAGGTTCTTTTATGTATACCCAAGTCAGTGGACTCCAGAACCCAAGAGAGAGCCAACACTACAACACAAGTCCTAGGCAACACACACACACATACACACACATTCAAAGGCTAGTACTCAGTCAGTGGTGGGATTCAAGTAATTTAACAATCGGTTCTTTTCCCTAATGATTTCTTCCAACAACCACTTTGCCAAACTGCTCAGAAAGTTAACAACCGATTCTCCCGAAATGGTACGAACTGGCTGAATCCCACCACTGTACTCAGTGCTTTCTACTCCACTCTTTCCCACTTCTATTATGGCTCCTCCTGCTACTGCTCCATCAGCTACTACTCCTTGTGAATCCTTCTGCTGGAGAGCAGTATATTTTTCTATCTGCTTTAGGCTCCTTTACTTCCACAGATCTCCTCCCTCTTTCCCACACACCAACACCACTATACCCAGCTGCTTCTCTGTTCAGCTTTTATAACCAATTAGCTGATAACCTGGTGTTACCTGGGTATTTATTTATCCCAGTTCTGTATTAGACAGGAAGAGCAGCTTCACCCTGAGCCCTGATTTCAGCAAGAATTAAATTAGTTAAAAATGTTTTCCCTGTACCCCCAGAAGCGTCAAGTAAAATGATACCACCTTGTTGATCATGTGGTATGTTTTTTTCTGATCTTGATTTAGAAGTCGCTTCTTGTCCACGATAAATGCACTATGTTGGATTTTCCCCCTACCAGAGGGAGCCCCCTTGTGGAGTACCGTGAAGCCATTACCGTGACAACTCCACTGTGCTGTACGGTAGAAGCCATTTTAAGGCAGTACAATAGAAGCCATTTTAAGGCACAACAGGCTGTATCTTAACAGAACACAAACCCTGAGGGGTATTAGGGGTGTCTTACCCTCCACAGTATTTTTTTCCAGAGAGTAAGTCATTTGTGTACCAAGTTTGGTTGAAATTGCTTGAGGCATTCCAGAGTTATGCTGGAACATACACACACACACACACACACACACACACAGAGAGAGAGAGAGAGAGAGAGAGAGAGAGAGAGAGAGAGAGAGATATTTATATATATAGAGATGGTTGTTGTTCTGGCTAGGGGAAGACTTTAAAGGAATAACTCAACAGCAGCCCAGGTGCTGGCCATTTTGTAGATGGCTTGTCCTCTCACAATGACATTTTATTTCAATTAATTTTTTTAAAATCCCCATTCATTTTTTTATTCTACGAACCACTTTTTTTTTTGTAAGGTAAGCCTTTCCTTACATCATCCAAATGCTGGTGTGCCAATATTTGAGGACCTGCCACAAAGAAAATGGGTCAGCCTATTTTCCAAAGCATCAGAAGGCAAAACAAGAAGCAATGGATGGAAATAACCTAGAACCAAGGAGAAATTTCCTGACAGTAAGAACAATCAATCGGGGGGGGGGCGGGGTGTTGGTCTAGAACAGGGGTGTCAAACTCAATTTCATTGAGGGCCACATCAGGGTTGTGGTTGACCTCGGGGGGCTGGGCCAGTGTGGCTGACTGGGTGGGTGTGGCCAACTGGATGGGTGTGGCCAACTGGGTGGCCATGGACATCTTGACGCCACTCCCCAAACTGCTGGCAAGTTTCCTTTTCGCATTGGGTAGACTGGGCCGAAGCCACACTGGCCCGATGTTTCATCTTCACATTGGGTAGACCAGGACAGCCCCGCGGGCAGGATCCGACCACATCGTGGACCGGATGTAGCCCACGGGCCTTGAGTTTGACATCCCTGGCCTAGAAGATCTCCAAGATCTCTTCCAACTCTGGTATACTGTTATCAGCAGTTGCTGTGTGCACAATCCGGGGCAGGTGGGTGGTCACCCAAACCGCTACAAACCGGCTGAATACAACCTCTGAACTGTTATACATGTGGTGCTCAGCCTGAAATAGGCTGAGTGTCCATTAATTAGCAAATCTTGTTCAGTTCTGTATTTTTCCCCCCTTAGTGCCGTTTCACTAACCCATTGCACATTATCCTGCATAGTTCTAGAGCTTCAAAGCCTTGGCGAAGGCTTTGAAGAGCAGAATACAATGGCCATGTTGCTTCAGCACGTGGATAGCGGGTGTACAGCCACTTTCCATTTTTACAAGTGTCAGCGGAAGTTACAAAGAGGCTGCAAGGGAACATAAAACATAAAACACTTCATCAAGGCAAAGTAGATGATTTCTTCACCGCGACAGGAAAGCTTTTAACCCAGGTTCCTGTTTCCTTCAGTGACCCTTGAGACGATCCATTGAAACAAAACAAACGCAATCCTGAATGAATGTTGACTTTTGTATCGTAGCTTTCTCTCCAGCTTCCCCAGGGAACAGAGAGCACCACACCCCAAAAACAGAAATGCTGGAACAAAAGAGGGATCTGAATCTGGACAAATAGTACATCATTATACAAAGTGTTCCAAAGAAGTCTTTTCGAGAACTGCAACAAACAGTAAGAGTATCAGTTAAAGTGTTAACTAACCAAGCGATATAGATAGATAGATAGATAGATAGATAGATAGATAGATAGATAGATGGATGGATGGATGGATGGATGGATGGATGGATGGATGGATGGATGGATGAGGGAGGGAGGGAGGGAGGGAGGGAGGGAGGGAGGGAGGGAGGGATGGGATGGGATGGGATGGGATGGGATGGGATAGGATAGGATAAGATAGGATAGGATAGGATAGGATAGGATAGGATAGGATAGGATAGGATAGATAGGGACATGGTAGAGATAGATAGATAGATAGATAGATAGATAGATAGATAGATAGATAGATAGATAGATAGATAGATAGATAGATAGATAGATAGATAGATAATAGATGGATGGGATAGGATAGGATAGGATAGGATAGGATAGGATAGGATAGGATAGGATAGGATAGGATAGGATAGGATAGGATAGGAAGGATAGGATAGATAGAGACATGGTAGAGATAGATAGATAGATAGATAGATGATAGATAGATAGATAGATAGATAGATAGATAGATAGATAGATAGATAGATAGATAGATAGATATGGGGTGGGGTGGGGTGGGGTGGGGTGGGGTGGGGTGGGGTGGGGTGGGATGGGATGGGATAGGATAGGATAGGATAGGATAGGATAGGATAGGATAGGATAGGATAGGATAGGATAGGATAGATAGAAACATGGTAGAGATGGATAGATAGATAGATGATATAGATAGATAGATAGATAGATAGATAGATAGATAGATAGATAGATAGATAGATAGATAGATAGAGATAGATAGATAGATAATAAGAAAGAAAGAAAGAAACAGAAAGAAGGAAAGAAAGAAAGAAAGAAAGAAAAGAAAGAAAGAAAGAGAGAGAGAGAGAGAGAGAGAGAGAGGGAGGGAGGGAGGGAGGGAGGGAGGGAGGGAGGGAGGGAGGAAGGAAGGAAGGCAGGATAGATATAGATAGAGACATGATAGAGATAGGTAGGTAGGTAGATGGACAAGTGGATAGACATATATTTTGACAATAGATATTTCAAAATGTAAAAATGTGATAAGTCATCTAAGCATGTTAAATACAAGTGTAGACACATACACACATACTTAAATGAGATAAGCTTAAAAAAAACACAAAGCAAAGAAAAGGAAAGGAAAGACACCTATCGTATACATACAACCTTGACTTACAACGGTTCCTTTAGTGACCACTCAAAGTTACTACAGCACTGAAAAAAGTGACTAATGACCGTTTTTTCACACTTACGACCATTGAAGCATCCCCATGGCCACGTGATCAAAATTCAGGCCCTTGGCAACCGACTCATATTTATGACGGTTGCCATGTCCAAGGGCCACATGATCCCGCTTTGGACAAGCAAAGATTTTCCTGTAAATCTACTCACATACATTCAAGCATTATACAAAAACCTTTTGGGAAAAGTGTATTTTCTAAAACTAGCTAATAACACCCCTTTCTTTTGGAGTTATACCATAAAATTATATATCAATGGAAAGATAATTTAATCAAGAATGTAATGCAGTAACTTCTACGAAGGATTTGCTATTAGAGTAGCAGTTACAGTAGAAAGAAGAAAAGTGAAACACATAGAAAAAATGAGATATACAAAAATGATCACCATGTCAGTTAATACTTTGCTGGGTAACCTTTAGCATGAATTATGGCCTTACAACGTCTTTCCATGGAGTGTTGTGGCCCATCAATGGCCTGTGCAGCTAGTAGCTGATTCCGACAGCGAGGAGGCTGGTGTGCAGCTGGCCCTCGAGTCGGACTATGAGGAGGCTGGAGAAGAGGTGGTGCCAGAGGTGGGGATTCAGCCAGGGCCTTCAGAACCTCCAGAAGCTCCTTTAAGTGAAGAGGAAGAAGAGGAGGAGCCTCTTCTCGATGCACAAGCACACAGAACTGCCAAAAGGCAGGAGTGGCTCCTCAGGAGGAGGTCTCCTCGAGAGTAAAGCTTGGGGCTAATTGGCCACTCCCTTAGCCTATTTAAGGAAGGACGGCGACTGAAGCAATTTGCAGGGAACAACTTAGTTCACTCTCCTTCGCGTCCTGATCTTAGTTCTCTTATCAGTTTCCTGCAAATTGCTTCTGGGCTTTCTGCCAACCATAGTAGATTACGATTATTTATTCTTTGGATTCTTGTAGGCTGTAAAGAAAGTTAATTAACAGCCTTTGTTTGAAAAAAAACTGATTTAATTTAGTAAACTAAGGTTTATACAGACTTTGTGTGTGCTGCGTTCTTTGGGGTATGTAGCTGGGGCAGAACATGGAATCAACCAAGTCTTTTAGTTCTGCAGCTGTTATAATGTGAAACCAAGATTGAAGGATGGCTTCTGTTAACTGAGTTTTACTGCTGGGTCAGTTCTGACTAACAAGTTTCTTTAATGTTCCATAGATTTTCAACAGGGTTAAGGTCTGGGCTATTCTCAGGCCATTCCAGCAGTGGAATAGGATTATTATTTATTTATTTTATTTATTTATCAAATTTATATACTGCCCTACTCCCAGGGGACTCAGAGCAGTGAACAGCCAAGATAAAATACAGGCAATACAAACATTAAAAACCCATTAAAATTATTAAATATTTTGGCCAAAAACAAATTTAAAACACCCAATTTATAAAACAGTATCAGTATCTCCGGGGGGAGCTCTTTCCAGATGGTAGGTGCCCCCACAGAGAAGGCTCTCCTCCTTTTTCAATATTATTTATCTTGAAACTCCAAAAAAAAGTGGTGTTATTAGCCATCAAACCTCAAAAATACACTTTTCCCAAAAGGTTCCCACAATTTTGGCCACTGCTGTACCAGAAGAACTGATGGCCATATCATTATGGTCAACGAACCCTCAAGTTAGCCAAATTTTATGCATCTAATATGTTCTATCAAACTCTGCCTAAGCAGACGCTCAAATTGTATTCTCGGTGGGGAAAAATTAAAGTGAGGATGCTGCTAATGATTACTCAATCAGAGCTGGAAGGGATCTTCGAGATCTTTTAGTCCAGCTCCCTGCTCAAGCAGGAGACCTTCTACCATTTCAGACAAGTGGTTGTCCAGTCTTCTCTTGAAAACCTGCAGTGATGAAGCACTCACAATATCTGAAGTTCCAGATTTGGAAGGCATGTGTGAAGACGAGAAGCTGGACAGATACATTTCTGAACAAGTTCATTTCAAAGGTCGGGGATGCAACTGACATTATTGTAACTTGGGATTTGTCTCCTGCCTTGGGCAAAGACATGAGCAAACTGAAAACAGACCTGGGACATCATATGCTGATGCTAGCAACAACTTAGCTGTAATTACAGAGGCTCATATTTCTGACCACAATGCAAAGCACAGAGCTTGCTTTCTGCTCAGTGAGTCACAAGGTGTGCAAATCAGGCATGAAATGAAGTGCAAATGGATTACTGCTAATGGAATTGTTGTCTCCAAGTAAACATGTTTAGTTACTTACAGAAGAGAGTTCGAAGGGGCCTTTGGAGAGCTTCTTAGCCCAATCCCCTGCTCGAGCAGGAGACTCTATACCAGTGATGGCTAACCTTTTTCCCATAGTGTGCCAAAAGTGGGGTAGAGTGCAGGAGGGTCGCTCGTGCGTGTGCCCACACCCACAATTCTATGCGACCCACCCCCGGTGCATGTGCGTGTAACCCCCCTGTGCTTCTCCCACTTTTGGCATGTGATGGCAAGGTAGGACCTTTTTCGCTCTCCCCAGGCTCCAGAGCCTTTCTAGGAGGCTGGGGAGGGTGAAAACAGCCTTCCCCACCCCACTGAAGGCCCTCCAGAGGTTGGAAAAGGCCCATTTGCCAACTTCCGGCCCTACCGGAAGGCCCATTTTTCACTCTCCCCAGCTCCAGAGCCTTTCTAGGAGGCTGGGGAGGGTGAAAATAGCCTTCCCCACCCCACTGAAGGCCCTCCGGAGGTCGGAAAAGGCCCATTTGCCAACTTCCAGTCCTACCGGAAGGCCCATTTTTCACTCTCCCCAGGCTCCAGAGACTTTCTAGGAGGCTGGGGAGGGTGAAAATGCCCCCCTCCCGCCCCCAGGAGGCCTTGCGGAGGCCGGAAACAGCCTTTTTCCTGACTTCCGGTAGGCCCAAAAGGCCCGAAAATCAGCTGGCCGGTGCGTGCATGCACGCCAGAACTGAGCTCGCGTGCCCACCAATATGGCTCCGCGTGCCACCTGTGGCACAAGTGCCATAGGTTTGCCATCACGACCCTATACCATTTATTTATTTCTATTTGTTTATTTGTTTTATTTTATTTGTCAAGAACGTATTAGGTAACATACATAAGTAGAAGCATGAATTGAATACATAAAATTGATACGAATAGAGGAAACATTAGGATAGGGACGGTAGGCACACTGGTACTCTTATGCACGCCCCTTACAGACTCTTAGGAATGGGGTGAGGTCAACAGCAGACAGTCTTAGGTTAAAATTTGGGGGGGCAGGTGTTGGGAAAGAAACCACAGTCAGGTATGCATTCCAGGCATTGACCACTCTGTTGCTGAAGTTGCATTTTCTGCAATCGAGTTTGGAGCGGTTTACTTTAAATTCGTATCTACTGTGTGCTTGTGTATTGTTGTGGTTGAAGCTGAAGTAGTCATTGACAGGTAGGACATTGCAGCAGATAATTTTATGAGCTATGCTTAGGTCAGACCGAAGGCGGCATAGTTCTACGTTTTCTAAGCCTAGAATTTCAAGTCTGGTGGCATAAGGTCTTCTGTTGTGAGCAGAGGAGTGGAGGACTCTTCTTGTGAAACATTTCTGCACACACGTTCAATTGTATTAATGTCAGATATGTAGTGCGGGTTCCAGACGGATCAGCTGTATTCAAGAATTGGTCTAGCAAATGTTTTACTATTTATTTATTTATTTTATTAATCATATTTCTATACCGCCCACTCTCTGAGGACTCTGGGCGGCTTACAACAATTGAGAGTATACTAAATAGCATATTGCCCCCAACAATCTGGGTCCTCATCTTACCCACCTCAGAAGGATGGAAGGCTGAGTCAACCTTGAGCCAGTGAGATTTGATCTGCTGATCTGCTGAACTAGCAGTCAGCTGAAGTAGCTGCAGTACAGCACTCTAACCACTGCGCCACCTCGGCTCTGTTTTTTTTGTATGCTCTGGTTAGTAGTGTGATATTATTGGAGAAGAAGCTACACAAGATTAGGTTTACAACTCTTAATGCCTTTTTGGCGATGTTGTTACAGAGGACTTTGGCACTTAGATCATTAGATATGAGTACTCCAAGGTCCTTGACAGAGTGAGGGTCATCTACAAGGTCGTGTCCGCTCAGCTTGTATTTTGTGTTCTGGTTCTTTTTGCCAACATGTAAAACCGAGCATTTGTTGGTTGAGATTTAGAGTTGCCAATTATTTGACTATTCTGACACAAAGTTGAGGTCTTTTTGAAGAGTAGCAGCATTGTCGGTGGTGTTAAATATTTTGATATCATCGGCAAAAAGAATGCAGTTACTTATAATATGATCGCAAAGGTCATTTATGTATAGTATGAAGAGTGTTGGTCCTAGAACACTGCTTTGGGGGACATCACTATTAACAGGTGCAGGATTTGATAGGGCGCTCCCTATTTTGACCATTTCAGACAAGTGACTGTCTAGTCTCTTTTTAAAAACTTCCAGTGATGAAATACCCACAATTTATGAAGGCAAGCCGTTCCACTGGTTAATTGTCCTTGCTGTTAGGAAATTTCTCCTTAGTTCTCGGTTGCTTCTCTCTTTGATTAGTTTCCATCCATTGATTCTTGTCTTGCCCTCAGGTGCTTTGGAAAACAGGTTGACCCCCTCTTCTTTGGGGCAGCCCCTCAAATGCATGAATACTGCTATCATGTTCTTCTTTTCTCTAAATAATTGAATTCCTGCAACCGTTCATCGTATGTTTTAGTCTTTAGGCCCTTAATCATCTTAGTTGCTCTTCTCTGCACTTTTTCCAAAGTAATGTTGTGACTAAAACTGGGTGCAGCATCCCAGATGTGGTCTTACTAAGGTTTTATAAAGAGGCACTAATACTTCACGTGATCTTGACTCCATGCCTTTGTTCATGCAGCCAAGGATCACATTTGCTTTTTTTTTGTAAATTTGATTTATTTGCCGCCCTTCTCCGGAGACTCAGGGCGGCTTACAAGGCGTTAAGCAATAGCCTTCATACTTTTGTATATTTATGCAAAGTCAGCTTATTGCCCCCACAAACTGGGTCCTCAATTTACCTACCTTAGAAAGGATGGAAGGCTGAGTCAACCTTGAGCCTGGTGAGATACGAACTTACTACTTGCAGACAGCTGGAGTTAAATTACAATGCATTCGTCTGCTGAGCTATCCAGGTTTTTTGAGCTGCTGCCGCATGCTGCTGCCTCATATTTAAGGGATCGTCCACTAGGACTCTAAGATCAAGAGATGGAGTGCACAAAAAAATAATCCACGGTATTCAAGCTTAAAAAAAAAAATGGAAGGTTTTCCCCACCATATTCAATTTGCATGTGTTATTTAAAGATAAGTACCTGTGCTTTAAAGTGAACGATGCCTTCAGGCAACATCATGTATACTCAGTGAGGCTTCCTGTGGAGAGGCACACCTGGAATTCCCTCTGTATAACATGTGATGTGGCTTAGAGATATTTTAACTTGGAAAGCATCGACCACATTCTCTGGCAAAGAGCTCTCAATTTCCATTGGGTAAGATAATGTTCTCCTGGGCCTGAAGGAAGTAGGATGTTGTTGCTGAATGATGGCACTTAGCAGCCCCTGGATAGCATCAAATACTAAGTTATCCCACACGAAGTTTTACCAAGCTGTATTAGAAGAATTAGAAGAAACCATGTCTGATTTACTTTGGCCACTTAATACCACTTTATATTGCCTTGGTAAGGCCACACTTAGAATACTGCATTCAGTTTTGGTTGCCATGATGTAAAAAAGATGTGGAGACTCTAGAAAGAGTGCAGAGAAGAGCAACAAAGATGATTCGGGGACTGGAGGCTAAAACATATGCAGAACGGTTGCAGGAACTGAATATGTTTAGTTTAATAAAAAGGACCAGGGGTGACATGATAGCAGTGTTCCAATATCTTCAGGGGCTGCCATAAAAAAGAGGGAGTCAAGCTATTCTCCAAAGCACCTGAAGGCCAGACAAGGAATAATGGATGGAAACTGATCAAGGAGAGAGTCAATCTGGAAACAAGGAGAAATTTTCCGTCAGTGAGAACAATCAACCCATGGAACAGAAGTTGTCTTCAGAAGTTGTGGAAGCTTCATCACTAGAAGCTTGCAAGAAGAGATTGGACTGCCATCTGTCAGAAATGATGTAGGGTTTCCTACTTGGGTTGGGGGTTGCGGTTGGAGACAGGATAGCAGTCTTCCAATATTTGAGGGGCTGCCACAGAGAGGAGAGGGTCAAGCTATTCTCCAAAGCACTTGAAGGCCAGACAAAAAACAATGGATGGAAACTGACCAAGGAGAGATTCAACTTAGAAATGAGGAGGAACTCACTGTCACTTTCTGACAGTGAGAACAATCAGCCAATGGAACAGAAGTTGCCTTCGGAAGTTGTGGGAGCTTCATCACCGGAAGCTTTCAAGAAGAGACTGGACTGCCATTTGTCAGAAATGGTGGAGGGTCCCCTGCTTGGGTGGGGGTGGTTGGACTAGAAGACCTCCAAGGTCCCTTCCAACTCCGTTATTCTGTTCTGTTCTGTTCTGTTCTGTTCTGTTCTGTTCTGTTCTGTTCTGTTCTAACATCATGTGTGCAAATTCATTGGAGAAATCAATGAAGCTAGGAATGGTTAGTGGAGCAAGAAGAAGGGGCAAGCAAAGAACAGGCTGGCTTGACACCATCAAAACTGATACAATGGTGAACATCCAACAATGATGGGGTGGCATGGAAAGCACTTGTCTATAAAGTCTTCAAGAGTCGGACAGGATTGAATGGTTGAAACCATAATAACATTAGAAGAATTGTCCAGAAGCCAGGCATCTTTCTGAAGACCTCCACTATCAGGAAGGACTTAAGAAACCAAATAATATGGACTTCAAACTGGCCCATCAATGGTTAGCATTTGAGTTTCAGGCTAGCCAAGGACATAGGTCCCTGCTTACACCCATTTCATAATGGAAGTAATTTTTGTTTAGATTGCGTACATCTTTTCTAAATTTGTAGTGTAAATTTATGCTCCTTTTGTTTCTTTCTGTCCTTTTGGGAAAATGCAGGTAATCCTTGACTTACAACAGTTCTTTTAATGGCCATTCGAAGTCACAACGGCGCTGGAAAAAGTGACATTTTGACCCAATGTCTATGAAGATTCACAGCCATCCAGATAATAATGGTTATCGCAAAGGTGCTTTTTCAAAAGACAACTAGACTTTTGCTTGGCACTTTGGGATCTTGTCCTATTAAGAGCACAACCCTTGTTCAAAAGAGCTGTAATTATTTTCAGCCTCTGCCTGAAAATTAAACAATACATTACATTCTGCTTACACCAACCTCAAAGGAAGAGTGTCCTCTGGTGGTTACTCCATAATATAACATCATGCCCATCAGTGTTTTAAGTTGTGACATCTCACACAGTTCGGATGGTACGTCTAAGGAAGGAATAAGGAGAGAGTAAACCCTGTGAACATAATAGCACTTTCCAATAAAATCCAATCTGTTGGATTATGCTGCAAGTTAATTTTGTATTTCCTTACAAATCCAAACAGCCAGGAGGAATAGATCAATCATTCATTCAGCCAGTTTGGTCTAATGATTAAGTGAGAGTTCTAGTCCCATCATAGGCATGAATGCCAGTTGGATAACTTTGGGCCAATCACTAGGTCATTGTGAGTTCTAGTCCTGCCTTAGGCATGAAAGCCAGCTGGGTGGCTTTGGCCCAATCACCAGGAGACAGTGAGTTGTAGCCCTGTTTTAGGCATGAAAGCCAGCTGGGTGACTTTGGCCCAATCATCAGGAGACAGTGAGTTCTAGTTCTGCCTTAGGCATGAAAGCCAGCTGGGTGACTTTGGCCCAATCACCAGGAGACAGTGAGTTCTAGTCCTGTCTTAGGCATGAAAGCCAGCTGGGTGACTTTGGCCCAATCACCAGGAGACGGTGAGTTCTAGCCCTGTCTTAGGCATGAAAACCAATTAATATCTTTGGTTCTGTCACTCTCTCTCAGCCCATCCCACCTCACAAGGTTGCTGTTGTGAAGGAAATAGTAAGAGGACGGAATATCAGATAATATTCACCCCCCTTGAGTTATTTATAAAAATAATAGTGACAGAATTTGACTGATCTTGCCTGGGTTCAGCTATTCAGAAAGGCCAGGTCTGTTTAGTACCTCACTGGGAGATTTCCCAGGAATACCAGAACTGAAGGCTACCCCAACAAGCTAGGAGTGTGGGGGTGAGGGAGGCCATTCTGCAAAATGGCAACAGATTTTCTGGCAGACATTTCATTACCCTAGGCAACATCATCAGTACTAATAAGGAGTGCTGTTTGTTGTCATTTTATATTCTGCTTACTTGCCTCTCTAAGACCACCCCCATAGACAGACAAGCCACCAGAATATAAACTGACAGCAAACACCACTCCTTACTAGCACTGATGATGTTACCTAGTTTGGGTCATGGATCGTCTGCAAGAAAACAGAGCAAGCTCGGAGAGCACGAAGGACCCCTTGATTCAAAGATTGGGGCTACAGAACTGGGCTGTAGAATTAGTCCTCGGATTTCATCCACAATCGGGACCAGAATTTCCATCATTAAGCAAAGAGGTTCTTAAAGGACTCGCATACAGTTTTATGGTCATTTTTGCCGTGGATGCTAAGCAAATAGCTGGAGTTGTTAAATGAGCTTTGTGTGGTTGTTTAGCAAACCTGGTTTCTTCCAGGGATGAAATCTAGCAGGTTCTGACAGGTTCTGGAGAACCGGTAGTGGAAATTTTGAGCAGTTCGGACAACCGGCAAATACCACCTCTGGCTGGCCCCAGAGCTGAGTGGGAATGGAGATTTTGCAATATCCTTTCCCCAGGAGTGGGGAGGGAATGGGGATTTTGCATTTATCCTTCCCCTGGAATGGGGTGGGTGTGAGAAATATAAGAATTATTCCTGTAAAAGTATAACCGGAGTAATGCCATTTTAAATGCCATGTTTTACCTGATATAACCTGATTATATAACTTGGTAGTGAGAGCATGAGAAGAGGAACTGTGTTGTCCCTGTGATGCTTATTTTGCAGGATATATGATGCATATTTTTGAGGAAATAGATGTTGTTCGGGGTCACTTTGCCCCTTCCAGAAGGTAAAGCCTACAAATAGTGATACCATTTAGCATGGAAACATCTGTGTAGGATTTCTACATATAACAGTGGGGAATGGAGATTTTGCAGTATCCCTCCCCTGCCACGCCCATCAAGCCACACCACGCCCACCAAGCCATGCCCACAGAACCGGTAGTTTAAAAATTTGGATTTCACCACTGGTTTCTTCCCTTGAGTTTGCTTGCCAGGAGCCAGCTGTGAAGGTTGAAAATGTTGATGACGTTTGCATGGGATACTGCAAACGTCATAAATACATGCCAGTTGCCAGCTGCCCAACATTTTGATCATGTAACCAGGGGGATACTGCAACAGTTGTAAGGACCAATTGTAAGTCACTGTTTTGTTTTTTTTTAAGTGCCATTGTGGCTTTGAATAAATGGTTACTAGTGGAGGACTACCTTGCAAACATCTGGATGATCTCTGGAAAGCAGCCGCCAGTCAGCATGTTCTGCATCAATAGATCTGTGCGATCCAGATGTGGTGATCCTACAGAAGATAATGTTTTTTCAGCAATGATGTAACACAAAGAAGATATATACTTAATTTTAAGAATCAAAGCAATAAAGCTTCCCAAGAACAGCTGCTGAGCGACATGTGTGGGACAGTGCTCTTGTACTGTATCTAGGTCCTGCTTGGAGGCTTCTCCCTGGCTTCTAACTAACCCCCCCTGAAGACAGTATTCCTGGTGAGATAGTTGAGTTTTTGCTGTGGTCCTGTCCCTCAATGATGCCATCCTTAGCTTTCTAGGGAAGGACGAAAAGACTAAAAGACAATGCTGCCACCTAGTGGTTCGAATGTTGGGTTGCTTACAGTGTTTTTGGTAGCTCAATTGGTTTAATGTGAAATGTGGATTACAGACAGCTGTTACCAGTGGTGAAATCCATTTTTTTTTTACTACCGGTTCTGTGGGCGCGGCTTGGTGGGCGTGCTGTGGCTTGGTGGGCATGACAGGGGAAGGACATTGCAAAATCTCCATTCCTAACCCACTCCAGGGGAAGGATACTGCAAAATCCCCATTCCCTCCCCACTCCTGGGGCCAGCCAGAGGTGGTATTGGCCGGTTCTCCGAACTGCTCAAAATTTCCGCTACAGGTTCTCCAGAACCTGTCAGAACCTGCTGGATTTCACCCCTGGCTGTTAGGTATAAGCTGGGTTGACAAAACCAGAAATGAGGAGGTGATAAGCAGCCTGGGAAAGCCAAGGGAAGTCATCCGAACCATAAAAAAAGCAAAAGTTAGAATATTTTGGACATGTGATGCGACACCCAGAAAAATATGGCATCCTTCGCTTAATCCTCCCGGGAAAGATTGAAGGCAAACGAGGTCCAGGCAAATGAAGAACATCATGGCTTCAAGATCTGAGGGACTGACTGGTTTGGATAAAATGCAGCAGCACTTTTTCGTGTGGCTGTTGATAAAAATAGGATCGCCAACGTCCGATGATGGATATGGCACAAGAAGAAGAAATGGATTAAGATAAGGGATTCAGCAGTGAAATATTAAATAAATATATTTAGTCTGTCAGCCTGTCCGTATGTACATACACACCGGGGATGGGTTCTACTTATCTTTACTACTGGTTTGCAATGGGGCCACGCATGTGCGCTTGCTTCGTTCGTGTGCGTGCACGCTCTTCTGTGCACGTGTGATGTTTTGATGATGTCGGGGTTGGTGGGCGGAGCCTATATAGAACCAGTGCAAACCGGGGGTAACCCACCACCGATACACACATGCACGCCAGTGGTAGGTTCCAATCAGCATTACTACTGGTTCTCTTCGTGCACGCGCTTCGCACGAGCACGTTAAGTATCTGCCCAGCTGAGGTGCAGCAATCCACTCTACCGCACCTATCGGCTGGGCTAAAAAAGAAGAAATAAAGGTAGGAATAACAGGGGGACAGATGGGAGGGCCCAGCTCCCAAACAAAGAGAACCGGTTCGGTGACATCACATCGTCACCACTACCGGCTCGGCTGAACCGGGAGGGATCCACCACTAATGCACACACACATGCACGCACACAAGAGATACCAGATCACAAGCACCACATATAAAAAGCCAGGCAGAGCATCAATGACATCATTACAATGATCTCTTGACTTTTTTGAACATGCCTGCAGACAGCCTGTCAGGAAGCATGAGGTCATTACAGGACTTGTAGTCCAATGTACATGGAGAGCATCCAATTGGGGGAAATCTCTTCATTCCATGGGAGAAAATCTCTTCTCTTACTACCCGTGTTTCCCCGAAAATAAGACCCTGTCTTATATATTTTTTTTGAACCCTGAAATAAGTTCTTGGCCTTATTGCCATGTGCTCAAAAGCCCCGATTGAACTTATTATCAGGGGATGTCTTATTTGGGGGGAAACAGAGTATAAATTTTAGTCCATTGATTACAGTCTCCAACTTTACAAAAAGGTACACTATCTGTGATAATGCTCAGCTCAGACCAGCTCAGATTGCAACCCCTCCCCCCACCTCCCCGCAGGGCCAATCTTGGTGGCCCTCAAAACATGCTCCACAGAGTTTTAGGGGATTTCTATTTGGATGTTAAATCAACAGCAAAACTTCAGGGTTGGCTCTTAAATCCAAAGAACATTAGAAAAAATAAATAAATACCTGTACCTCAGGGTTGAACTGTGAAGTCCTTGGTGCCCTCGGAGCTTGAGGTTTTTCTTGCAAATGTTTCATTACCCAAACTAGGTAACATCATCAGTGCTAGAAGGGAGTCAGGTTTGGGGGGGGGGAGGAGGAGGAGGAGGAGGAGGAGGAGGAGGAGGAGGAGGAGGAGGAGGAGGAGAAGAAGAAGAAGAAGAAGAAGAAGAAGAAGAAGAAGAAGAAGAAGAAGAAGAAGAAGAAGAAGAAGAAGAAGAAGAAGAAGAAGAAGAAGAAGAAGAAGAAGAAGAAGAAGAAGAAATTTACCCAACTAGATAACTGATGAAGAACACAACCATGCTAGAGAGCACCAAGGACTCCAAAGAACTTCCTCAAAGAAGATTGATGGTAAATCAAATCTCTGGCCTATATTCAGGTCCACCTTTACTTACAAAAGCCCACAATATGTGTTTGGAGCCAGTTCCCTCACCCAAATTTCTCACCGAGTCATTGGGGAAAGAAACAAAAGGAAGAAACACACTGTACTAATTTTGAGTTCTGAAGGAAGGGCAGATGGAAGGCTCACCAATAAATAAAGCCGTCAAGACTTGAGCTCAGCATCAAAGGCTCTTTCTCTCTTTATCCCACCCATGACCCCTTCCCATGTATGCACACGCCTATGTGTAAGCGTGCACACATACATGGATGCCCTCGCAAACTGGAAAGTAGAAAACGCAGCCTACAAATAGGTGGCCAGAAACCATATATTGTTGCCAAGACAACTGAACGAACAATGATCTTTTAACATTCTTGTCACGATTTGGGAGATAAAGCATCAGACCTTTAAAAAGATGTGTGAGCTCAGGAATGCCAGCCCTACTTTGAGAAAAGCAGAAAAGGCCAGTTTATATTTTCTAATTTTTTAATACAATGTTCTACCAACTGGCAGATTCTTTACTGCGGATGTGACCAGATGCTTAGAATACGACTGCGTGTCTCAAGTAGGTATCTTAATGCCACATACTCTATTCATCCATTTATTTGTTCCTTTCTTTGTATCACATCTTTATTATTTTTACAAATAACTCAAAGCAGCGAACATATCCAACACACTTTCCTCCTCCTGTTTTTCCACCACAACCCTGTGAGGTTGGGCTGAGAGAGATTGGCTAGCCCAAGATCACCCAGCTGGCTTTCACACCTAAGGCGGGACTAGAACTCACAGTCTCCTGGTGATTTGCCCAAAGTCACTGGCTTCCATGCTTAAGGCAGGACTAGAACTCACAGTCTCCTGGTGATTGGACTAAAATCACTCAGGGGCTTTCGTGCCAAGGGTAGGACTAGAACTCACAGTCTCCTGCTTTCTAGCCTGGTCCCTTAACTACTAGACTAAGTTTAGATACTGATGACCAACATTTAAAATCTCTTGGCACATGAATTTGGATACACAGCTGCTTTGTAACATCTGAATTCACAAGAATAAAGACATTCGTTCTTTGGCAGCTCACAGCTGTCTATAGCAACTTCTTCTGATGTCTAAAGCTTTAAAAAAACAAGACTGCCTATCATTTAGTTTGCCATAATTGACATCGGTGACGAATTAGCCCCTAGTATGTTTTTTTTTTCATGAATTAGGTGTGGGGAATCACCCATGCGAGTCATATCCATTCCTAGGAGGGAACACATTTAGAGGGATTTTCATTTTAGGGTTGATTATAACCTAATGAAAGGATGTGGTGGCTCAATGGCTAAGATGCTGAGCTTGTCAATCAGAAGGTTGACAGTTCAGCGGTTCGAATCCCTAGTGCTGCGTAACGGGGTGAGCTCCCTTTCCTTGTCCCAGCTTCTGCCAACCTAGCAGTTTGAAAGCACGTAAAAAATGCAAGTAGAAAAAAAGGGACTAGCTTTGGTGGGAATGTAACAGCGTTCCGTGCGCCTTTGGTGTTGAGTCATGCCGGCCACATGACCACAGAGACGTCTTCGGACAGCACTGGCTCTTTGGCTTTGAAACAGAGATGAGCACTGCCCCCTAGAGTCAGAAACAACTAGCACATAAGTGCAAGGGGAACCTTTACCTTTAGTTCTCATACATAGCGGGAATGGTGATTTTTCTCCATCCTTATCCTCTCCAAAATTGGCTACTCTTCCAAAATTTCTATTTCCCTGAAAAAAGAAGAACAAGTAATGGTTGTTTCTTGAGCCATCCATAACTACTTACTTTAGCAAATTTAGCAAACTTAATTTTTAATGAGCGGATGATTGAAACTAGCCAAAATTCCAGGCTAATATTTGCAACCAAGTGTATTAAGGAAAAGTAAGAGCACCTAGAATCTGAATCTGTCATAGCTGTCCTGGAATCAGAAGAGGGCAGAGACAGATAGCTATTCTTTTCCAAAGCATTGTTTCCAAGGGCTTGAACGATCCTTAAAGGTAACTTTAAATCCAAGGATGAATTTATCGTTGGCAGTTATCTATTAAAGTTTGCCCAGGTATATCTCAGCCTCTGTTGGTTAACCAGAATGGAATTGTCTGACATGACCATCTTTAAGCCATCGTTCTAAGCCATGGCTTGTTTTAACCACAAGCAGAAAGGTTCCCTCAAAATATGGAAGGTTGGTTTTAACTGCAGTTTACAAGCCACAAGAACTAGGTTGATACAACGTGCTGAGTTTTAAAAAAACGAGCATCGTGGTTTAGAATAATATGTGAACTTCTACCAACATTGGTCAGCTGGGAACAAGGGTGGGCTTCAAAAATTTTAGCAAGGAGTTCTCTGCTCGGTTGCTGTGGGTGTGGCCATGGTGGGCATAGCCTAGTTGGCCTCCTGCACCATGGGACAGGGGTGGTATTTTTGCCCTCCCCAGGCTCCAGAGGCTTTTCTCAAGCCTCCAGGAGGGCAAAAACAGCCAACCTGAGGCCCTTTGGAGGCTTCCCAAACATCCGGTAGGCCTGTTTTTTGCCCTCTCCGAGCACCCTGCACTTACCTGCATCCAAAATGGGCTGCGTATGGACTCCTTGGAGGGGAGGGACAGGGTGGGCGGGGCCAGCCAGGAGTGGGATTTGAGAGTTCTCCGAACTGCATGGAATCTTAGCTAGAGGTTCTCTCGAACTCCTGAGAACCCCCAGCAGCCCATCCCTGGCTGGGAAGGAACTAAGAGATGGAAGAATTAGAGAGCGGAGCTAGCATCAATTAGGATATCCCACTCTGGCCTTCTCCCTTATTACATCCCAAAGGTTAACAAGTTCTGATTGAGCCACTTGTTTATCGCACACTCAGAGTTTTTGGCTCAGTCTCGGCCAAACGTAGGAGTGAAGAAACGCCATCACTGCACTTGTGTGCACAAGTTTAATCAGGAGACCAAGTAAAATCCCCCTTTTCCTGGAATGGGAGCAAAAGAACAGCTGACTGTGAAAATGTGTTTAAGAAATGTCGGGGGGGAGGGGAATGGGGAAATACACAAAAGACTGGTGCTGCTGAGGTGAAACTGAATTCTGTGAGGGTTTATTCCCTTGGTTATGTCTGAGGAGACCTCTGTGTGAAAATGGGTTTTTCGGTAAGAAACAATCTTTTTATGTTCCTTGCTCTTCTGTTGAGACCTTTCCGGGGGTGGACTGCTGGAGGTTCGCAGGGGTTCGGGAGAACCCCTAGCTAAGATTCTGTGCAGTTCGGAGAACCCCCAAATCCCACTCCTGGCTCGCCCCACCCACCCCGCTCCTCCCCTCATAGGAGTCCCCACTCAGCTTGTTTTGGATACAGGTAACAGTAGGGCATGCACCGAGGCTCGGTGAGGGCAAAAAACGGTCCTATAGGAAGTTAGTTTCCAGCCTCCAGAGGGCCTCCAGAGGCTGGGGAGGGCAAAAACGTCCCCCCAACCATGGTGGAGGAGGCTGACTAGGCCACGCCCACCATGGCCACGCCCACCCAGCAACTGGGCAGAAAACCCCTTGCTAAAATTTTTGAAGCCCACGACTGGACCTTTCCCGCGTACAGAAAGAGACTCAGGCTGGTTTTCACATCCCAATGTTTCAGTCACAGTTTATTCTACAAGCCATAATGATCGGATTATCATTATACCCGCCACCAAACTAAACTACGGCTTGCCAGGCTAAAGAGCTGTGGTGGTGCAGTGGTTAGAAGATACTACTGCAGGTTACTTCTGCTGACTGCCAGCTGCCTGCAGTTTGGCAGTTCGAATCTCACCAGGCTCAAGGTTGACTCAGCCTTCCATCCTTCCGAGGTGGGTAAAATGAGGACCCAGATTGCTGCGGGTTTGCTGACTCTTTAAGCCGCTTAGAGAGGGCTGGAAAGCACTGTGAAGCGGTATATAAGTCTAAGGGATATTGCCATTGCTACAATGAGATTGATGAAGGTGACTTATGAGCATTCTTTGCTCTTATAAGAGCTGTGGTGGCACAGTGATTAGAATGCAGCATTGCAGGCTAATTCTGCCGACTGCCAGCAGTTCAATTCTCAGCAGCTCAAGGTGAACTCAGCCTTCCATCTTTCTGAGGTCGGTATTGTTGGGGGCAATATGCTGACTCTGTAAACTGCTTAGAGAGGGTGTGAAGCACTGTGAAGCAGTATATAAGTCTAAGTGCTTTTGCTAAAGGACAAGAGTCTAGATCCCAAGGAGCTAAAACAAACAATATGCTAGGATGTCACAGCATATGAACCCAACCACAGGTACATAAATCTGCGAGTGAGCTGACTTTTAACAGCAGAAACAAGCAGGGCTACAGAGCTTCCCTTCTACCAAGAAACCTGATGTTTTAGATTCAGATATCGGAAGATATTTCCTATTTTTCCATTATGAACACGATGTTTGCTGGTGGCTTGGGATATCAGGCATATATATACTGTAGAGTTGGTTTATTATTGCCCTTTATTGCATCTTAGCAATTCCCAGTCATCTTCCGATGCACCAATTTCTGATGCAAAAATAGCTCCGAGAGATATTGGAAAAGGCAGAAGCTAGAAGCTAATTTTGTTGAGTGGTTGTGACTGTAATTTTAACTGTGTGAGATGGCAGCAACCAGGCATACTCTTCAGAGCCCGCGAGCCAACATGCCATCCTCTTCCAGCCATCCCAATCTCCCCACATTTCTGTACCCGAAATCCCATGTCTCTACTATGTTTCTCTTCTTATGTTTCATTGTTTTTGGGGATTACTTCTAAGATGCTTGCAGCTGCAGCTGCAAATGTTCCTGGACATACAATGGAAGGGAAGTTGACATGCAGATTGCCTTCCAGATGTAGGTAACACTCAGGGGTGGGGCTGCTGGGGGTTCACAGGGGTTCGGGAGAACCTCTAGCTAAGATTCTGTGCAGTTCGGAGAACCCCCAAATCCCACTCCTGGCTGGCCCCTCCTACCTCACCTCACTCCTCCCAGAAGTCTTCACACAGCCCCTTTAGGATGCAGGTAAGAGCAGGGTGCACGCGGAGGCTCGGGGAGGGCGAAAAACAGCCCTACCGGAAGTTCAAGAAGGCTGGAAACAGGGCCTCCAGAGCCTGGAGTTGTTGTTTTCACCCTTCCAGAGGCTCAAGGAAAGCCTCCGAAGCCCGCAGAGGGCAAAAAACGCCCCCTCCACACCATGGTGCAGGAGGCTGACTAGGCCACGCCCACCATGGCCACGCCCACCCAGCACCTGGGCAGGGAACCCCTTGCTTAAATTTTTGAAGCTCACCCCTGGTAACACTTCTCCGGGGACCTGAAGGACAAACCGAATTGCTGAGAACCTCTCCATCAAAGGTTTTTATGACCAAGAAATATCTTATTGAAGATAACCAGCAGGGGGCCTCTTGTGTCAACCTCCGGCCAACGGACTTTCCTTAAACATATCTTGCCCATCTTGCTTTTTTACCTTCTCTTGATGTCTTCTTCGTGGTTCAGTTTAGCCTCTCCTCTTCCACCCAAATGCTACATATGGCCCTCAGCCCCAGATAGGTTGGGTGCCCATTCATTAGCCAATTTTCTTCAGTTCTGTATTTTTACCCCCCCACCCCCTCCCTTAGTCACTGCACTCAGTTTCACTAATGTGAAACTATTTTCCAAAGCACCAGAAGCCAGAAGGACGAGAAGCAATGGATGGAAATGAATAAAAGAGAGATCCAACTTAGAAGTAAGGAGAAATGTCCTGACAATGAGAACAATTAATCCATGGACCAATTTGCCTCCAGAAGTTGTGGCTGCTCCATCACTGGAGTTTTTTAAGAAGAGATTGGACAACATTTGTCTGAATTGGTGCAGGGTTTCCTGCCTAAGCAGGGAATTGGATTAGAAGATTTCCAAGGTCCTTTCCAATTCTGTTATTCTGTTCCGTTAATGTGTTGTACTCATTTTTGCAAAGTTCTGGAGCTACCAAGGGATGCCTTCCTCCCAGACCAGTTAATAGAATTAACAGAATAACAGAGTTGAAAGGGACTTTGGAGGTCTTCTAGTCAAACCCCTTGCTCAAGCAGGGAATCCTATTCTATTTCAGTCAAATTGTTATTCAACCTCTTCTTAAAAACCTTAAAAACCCACAACTTCTGGAGGCAAATCGTCCCAGTTCTTTCAGATCATCTTTCTCCATTCCTCCTCCTCCTCTTCCTCCTTTTTTCCCCCCTTATCAAAACTTCCATATTTTGGAGCTCATTGGTCCTGTTTTCCTCATAGATCCATTTCTCAGACACCACGTGTTTTGAGCATCTACATGGATCCAAAAATCTGCTCTCTCTGAAATATACCGCAACATTACATCATTTCCACACGGAGTGACAAACTAGCAACCTCTTGATCCTGGAATCCTGGAAAACAAGCGCCGATGAAAGCTCATCATGTTGTCTTTCTTTTTTTAAACGCTCCAAAGGGTTTTATTTTATAAAAAGAAGTGGAGTAACGGGTAACGTTGGCCCCCAGGCGATCCATTGCTATTTCAAGATACAGCTGGTGCGTGTCTGAATATACAAAGATGGCTTTTCAAGGAAGATGAGCAGAGTTGAAAATACTTCCCACCCCCACCCCCAGACAGATGCCCAGTTATTTGTCTGGAGTAAATAGTCTTTAAATATTGACTCTTGTCCGTCAAGCTTTTTACCAGAAAGAGAACTGGCCAAGACAGCAGGTATCTGGAACTTCTGGAACTTCAAAACAGAACTGATACCCGCCTCACAAATAAATATTGGGGAGATTCATGCTTCCAAACAACCTCTCACAAAGGGGCAGGATGAGGTCATTTGTGGGACTTGGCCATCTTAACCAAGTGAAAATCACACAGAAAAAAGCTGAAGGACTTTTCATCACACAAAGTGACTTGTCTGAAGGAGATTCTCGGTCATCCAGGTCATATTTGTCTCAAAGGTGCTTTTTCAAAAGGCAACCAGACTGTTTTTTCTCCTTGGGGAAGAAGAAGGAGAAAATATTTCGCTTCTCATCCAAGAAGCTTCATCAGTTCTTGGATGAAAAGCAAAATTTCTTCTTCTTCTTCCTCAAGGAAAAAAACAGTCCAGTAGTTGCCTTTTTTTAAAAAAAGCACCTTTGAGAATGACTTGCCTGAAGTTCTTTCGTTTCCTTCAGAACCACAACTAATCACAATTATTGAACTTCTGCGTGTCACCGTTTTCACATGGAGGGCTCAGAAATATTGCCGTTGTTACCTCACAGTTCCGCTTCAGGCTATTTCTGAAGACACAGAAAGAACCCTCAACTTCATATTGCTCCTGGCACAAATTCCTCACGCTGTTTGGGTGCACGACATAAGCCGTGCCCAGTTTATATAGCCGTAGCCTTCATCCTTCCAAAAATAAAGAGGCCACAGGTCACAAAAGAAAGTTATCAAGCCCCGTTTTAAAGGAAGGTTATTCCTTTCATTTCAGCTTTTTGCTTCTTATTCAATAAACAGCAGAACTTGAATGTATTGAATCTAAACCAGGAAATGTGGATAAAAAGGTGCTCGTCGCACAAGGTGTATTTTTTTTTTCACCTTGTGAATTAAAAATACTAGATTAAAATATTACACTTGAATTTGTTTTAAGACTGGCTTCAACAGCTCTTTTGGGGAATCCCACAGATAGGGACTTTTCAGTAATGGGTTTTGTAGTTTCAGAATTCCTGCCTGATGCTGTTACTATAGTAGTCTTGTAATAGTAGTAGTAATTATTATTAAAGTTATGTATTGCCCAACTCCTACTGACTCTGGATAGTGAATATCTTGTTTAAAACTTGAGAGAGAGAGAGAGAGAGAGAGAGAGAGAGAGAGAGAGGGAGAACATAGGAAGGATGACAAAGACTGGATGGAAAAAACCTACAGTCTAAAGGAGCTTCCACTGTCCTTCACAATTCTTCTATACAACAACTGTGTGGGAGTCACTTAAATCCTGGGGGAACCTCATTCCAGAAGGCAGGGACTGCCACAGAAAAGTTTCCCAATAAATGGCATTGTTTAATCAAAGGAACCTGGCAAAAACGCCAACTGTACCAGATCAAATCAGCCAGGCAGATGCTACGGGAGACAGGTAATTATTCAAGTATGTTATGTATGGTATGTTTGGGACACTCATTTTTTTTTTTTTTAGAAAAAAGTTGAAGATGCTTTTTATGATTTATCTCCACATTCCATCATTTGGTTATTGCTTCAGACACCTTCCTGCGATTATTTGAAAAGGAGGCAGCCTGGAATTCACTTAACCCCTGTTTTGTATTTTTTTTTTTTAATCAATGGAGATGAAATTATGGAAATGCAGTTGTTTGCTCTGTTTGTAGCCGGAATTCGAAGAACATGCTTAATAGGGTCAAAGTCCAAAAACATACATTTGAGAGATATGTGTCATGTTCTTTGAGCAATCTTAAAGTAAAGTGTATCAGTCATCAAGATCAAAAAAAAAAAATGAGAGGGAGAATTACATGCAACGGACAATTTGAGAAGGATAGAACATAGAATAATAAGAGTTGGAAGGAACCTTGGAAGTCTTCTCCAAGATGAACCCTTGTAGAAGATCAACAAAAGACTGGGGAAATGAAGTTAACTTCTGTCTTCTAGTTCTAATGCCTAGTGTCCTGCAAGACATTTTATTATGACTTCTAAGATAAGAGATTACTATGCACCAGCAAAGAACAGAAGAGAAAAATAACTTCTGAATAATACAACCAAAATGCGAAAATATGACAAAGAGCAAACTCCCCCACTCCACCCCCCACCCCATTCAAAATAACCGATGAAGAAGAACTGGAGACCTTATTACATTTCATGACATCCCTACCCATTTTCCAGAAACCTTGGCTACCCCAACTGAAACCGTCAAGATGAAATTCCTGGCTTTAGTTATTCCTTGACAGCAACTTTAGGTATCGATGCCAGCAATGTAACGCGGGAGAGGGAAAAAGGATGCTTCCATTCTCCTTGGATTTGGAAATTTCTCTTGGGCAGATCTTTTTCCACCTGGAGCTGGGAGGAACAACGTCCCACTTCCCACCACGGGTGGTTTTAAGGCAGAATAGAGTCCGTGCAAAAGAGAGAGGAAAGTTGGGAGGACCCATATCTTCCCATGTTGAATTTCAGATAAATCAATGGATGCGTTTTCTGCTGGCTGCAAGATCGATCTGGAGCTGAGAAAGAGTTAACCAAGAGAGAATAAAAGAGTTTGGGGTGGAGAGGGAGGGAGGGAGAGAAATGTTTGAGCTGACACTTCATCTGGGGAGGCGGATCCTCCTGAATCCTGATTGGCCTCAAGTTCCATCCCAAAACTCCACCACCCCCCTCTTTTTCCCCTTTTCCTCTCCCCCCTCCCCAATTCTCCTCCTCCTCCTCCTCCAGCTCTCTGCTCCCTGGGGAGGAGAATGCAGAATAGTGAGCGAGATCAAAAATAAACCTCTTATGTCAAAGCAGAGGAAAGAAAGTATAAATACCGCAGCTCTTTGCAGTTTGCTCTGCAAGGAGCTACTCAGGGAGAGCAAGTCCTCATCCAAGGAAGGAAAAGTGGGAGGGGAGGTAAAGCCAAAGAGAGAAAGAGAAAGAAAAAGAGAGAGAGAGAAATTAAGAACTTCCCCCAAGACTCTTTCGTCTCTTTCTGTGCTTTTCCCAACTGGACAAGTTGACTTGCTGGTGCTGCTGTTTCTTGTCTGGTTTTGTGACAGCTGCTTTGCAAAAAAAAAAAAAAATCCAGGAGGCCCTGAGGAAGCTGAGCTGGTGAAGAATTCACCGTTGGGGCAGAAAAGGATTTTTCACCCTTTGCACCCTGGGCAACTTTGCTGCTAACTCAGCTGATCCCTTATTTTTCCCTCTCCAACCTTTGTCTCCTTCTGTCTCTCTCCTTCGTTTCCTAGTCTTACGTTTTGCAGGATTGCACCCTGCCTCAAAGCCAGTTGGGCATTTGCTTCTCCGGTGAAGCTCCATCTCTCTCTGTGCTTGTGTGTGTGTTTCTTAACTTGTCTTCTGCTCCTTCTCCAGTTTCTAGCATCTATGCCACTTCCTCTTCAGCAGCAATCCTGCGCTAGCTGGTTGGCAGCTCTCTTTTCACTCTTCCCCTTGCTGCTGTTTCAAAATGCCTGGGCATTATCTCTCCAAAATAGTGACGGCGGTGTTCAGGAGGTGGTGCCCACCTGGAGAGATATGCCTCTGGGCAAGGGCAGACAGGTTTCCTTCTCCATCACAGCCTTTGGGAAAGTGCTCCTGTTGCAGCTGGAACCCGATGCCAGCTTCTTGGCTCCTGGGCTGAAGATTCAACATGTTGGTAGAAAGGAACCTGTTGGGTTCTTGGCTGAGAAAAAGGAGGAGGAGGAGGAGGAGGAGGAGGAGGAGGAGGATGTGAAGCTCAGAAAATGCTTCTACTCAGGGACTGTCAACTCACAACCAGACTCCCTAGTGGCTGTTAGCTTGTGTCAAGGCATCCATGGCTCCTTCTTTGTGGATGGAGACAAGTACATCATCCGGCCCCAAAGTCATGGAAGTGGGGACCCCCTGATGCAGGTTCATCAACTCCAGAAGAGAAGCTGGTCCAAAGAAGCTGTCAAGGACAGGCGAGGAAGGGGAGCCTACCCGGAACCCAACAGCACCACTACTTTCAACCGAGCGAAGAGGTTCACCTCCCAGGCTCGTTATGTGGAGACCTTGCTGGTGGCCGATACTTCCATGGTCCAGTTCTATGGGCAAGATCTGATGGTAAGAGAGATGCTTTTCTACTCCTCCTGTATCTTTCCAGGCTCAGGACTCAGACAGTGCATGCAAAAACTGTTTAGATCGAGAAACGGGGGTGGGGGGGGTGGGCATTCCTGTTGCATGAGGTAGCAACCTTGATGAAATGCAGCCGCGTGTTATAACAGTTGTAAGCACTCCAGATCTTGGAACGTTCCGTACTACAAACCACATCAGTCTTGAATTCACAAGGCAGTCCTCAGCCTCCCCCTCCCCTACTATGAGGGTAGTAAGTTTGATTCACTCCACAGGGCAGTTTTAGCAACTCACAAGAGAGCGGCTGAGATTCTCCAAAGGTGACAGGACTAGGTAGTAGTAGTAGTAGTAGTAGTAGTAGTAGTAGTAGGATCCAAGAGAAAGACACAAAGAGGACCAGAGGTGAAGGTATGGACAGGGTCACTGCAGGACAAATATGTCTTTTAAAGCTTGCCTTTTATAGAAGAGCAGGATTCCGTATTAACCAAGAGTCGGAGCAGCCACGGAGCAATGATGCCTCCCTCCCGTGTACTGTAAAAACCGGGCTGCATTTTCTTCCCAGTATGATGTCATTTGCATCCTTGCATTCTCCTTCTCCTGATTGGCATCCCTGGATTAAGGCCAAGAGGCATTTCAGATAAAGTCACGTATGCTGAAACACGTTACAAGGGAAAGCTTAACACCTAGGTGTTATTTTTTTGGCCGAAGTCCCGGTGGGGGCTCCAGTAACGCTGAGCTCCAGCGTGACTATGGAAATTGGCCACTGCCTCCGCTGGTTGGCAGGAGGAAGAGATCTGCATTTTTAGCCAATCTCTATAGATATTCTGATTTGGCCTCCTGTTCCTTGTCCCTGGGGGGAAACCGTCTAATAGAAGCCGAAAGCCCTTTGAGTTCTGCAGAAGAAAGATAAGACACTTTTCTGTCTGTCCTCTAAACTTTTACTTTAAAAAAAAACTTTACTTTTAAATCCCTTCCCTTCCTTTCCCTCCTGTTCCAAAGCAAAAGACTTTATAGATTTTTGGAGGCTGTATGATTGCACGTTAATATAATACCATTCGGTAAATTGTAAAGCGGAAACACTTTGATTTTCCTAATACTTAAGGATCTCAAACTAGTAAACGTGTATTCTGTACCAAACAGGGGACAAGAGAACTGTAAAACAATTTAACAGGACAGGCACGGATGTGTCATATGTTGATGTTGTTTGAATGACTGTAAGTTCTATCATGTTGGACAATTTAGGGCCTTCTTGCTTAATCCTTGGCACAATTGCTTAGTTTGTTTGGAAAGAAGGCAGGCTAGACACCCAACCATATGTTAACTTTCAAGTCTTGGAGACCATGTTTTGTGTCTGTCTGTCTGTGTGTGTGTGTGTCCGTCTTTCTCCCTCTCTCTTCTGTCCTCTCGCTCTCTTTTCTCTCTTCTCTCTCTTCTCTTCTTTCTTCTCTCCTCCCTCTCTTTTCTCTCTCTCTCACTCTCTCTGTTATGAGAGATTTATTTTTTTAGCGTATGGCTGGTCACGCACAGTATTGTGTATGAGAGAGAGAGACAGAGAGAGAGAGAGAGATGGAGGGAGAAAAGGAGGGAGGGAGGAAGGGAGGGGAGAGAGAGACAAGACAGAGAGAGACAGAGAGAGAGATTCTGCTTATTTTTCTATTTTCATGCCAGTCTCCATGAAAACTGCATTCAAATTTACTAGCTCTAATTGGAAAAATGTTCTGCCTGGAATTTATGTGTGCCCCCCCCCCCCAAAAAAAGCTCTGACTGCTACGTATCAGAGAATAAATTAATCTATTAAAGACACTACATGAGAAGAAAAGGAGAAACTGTTTGGTCCGAAGTCCGCTAAGTGCATTTGTGAAATTTACTGGCTTTGCTTAACGTCCGTTAAAAGATTTTAGGATGGGAATAATGGGGAAGGGGTGGTAGACCTGATCAACTTGTGAAAAAAAGTAATAAAAAGACCAGCTGAAATATGCATTGTCTTTCAGTTTAGCAATGGAAATAGTGTTTAGTGGGTTCAGGGGTTTCGTTGTAACTCTACCCTTCCACTTGAGTACCATCTTAGGACATCCACCTTCTTTAGAGAATGTGATTTGTATATGGCTTGGGATGATCAACACATGATCCCCAAACTAAGCATGTACCATACCCGTGCATAAATCAGACAAATGGTTTTCCACTCTCTTCTTAAAAACTTCAAGTGTTGGAGAACTCACAACTTCTGGAGGCAAGTCGTTCCACAGATTAATTGTTCTCACTGTCAGGAAATTTCTCCTTAGTTCAGTGGTGGGTTGCTCCGGTTCGGTCTGGTTCGGCTGAGCCAGTAGCGGTGAGGGTGTGACATCACCGCTACTGGTTCTCTGTGAGTGGGAGCTGGGCCCTACCTATTCCTATCCCTATTCCTACCTTTATTTTTTGGTTTTTAGTCCAGCTGACAGGCGCGGCAGAGTGGATTGCCGCACCTCAGCTGGCCAGAAACCCAATGCTCTTGCGCGTAGCTCAAGTTTGGCACATGTGAGAGCAAAGCGAGCATATGCATGGCGATCGCACGCAAAGCACATGCGTGAAGAGAACCGATAGTAACACCAGTTGGAACCCACCACTGCCTTAGTTCTAAGTTGCTTCTCTCCTTGTTCAGTTTCTACCTATTGCTTCTTGTCCTACCCTCAGGTGCTTTGGAGAATAACTTGACTCCCTCTTCTTTGTGGCAGTCTCCGAGATATTGGAACACTGCTATCATGTTTCCTCTAGTCCTTCTTTTCATTAAACTAGACATACCCAGTTCCTGCAACCATTCTTTATATGTTTTAGCCTCCAGTCCCCTAATCATCGGTGTTGCTCTTCTCTGCACTCTTTCTAGAGTCTTTTTTACATCATGGTGACCAAAGCTGAATGCAGTATTCCAAGTGTGGCCTTACCAAGGCATTAAAAAGTGGATTAACACTTCACGTGATCTTGATTCTATCCCTCTGTTTATGCAGCCTAGAATTGTGTTGGGGTTTATTTTGGCAGCTGCAGCACAGGGCTGGCTCATATTTAAATAGTTGTCCACTAGGAGTTCAAGATCCCTCTCACGGTTAATACTATTGAGCAAGGTACCACCTATACCGTACCTGTGGATTTTGTTTTTCTTGCCTAAATAAAGAACTTTACTTTTTTTCACCATTGAATCATATACAATGGGTGAAAGAGCGTTTTAAGTATCAGCATTTGTTACACGACAGCAATGAATCTTGGGAAAGTTGGCCTTTCCCATGTATTCCCATGAGAATTGCTGTATTAACATCAACCCATTATTGAGTTCCTTCCTACACCATTCCTTGAATGAGCACAAAACAAGGCACTGTCCCCACTGCTTTTACTATGTTTGTTTTATAAAGGTGAAGGTAAAGGTTCCCCTCGCACATATGTGCTAGTCATTCCAGACTCAAGGGGGTGATGCTCATCTCTGTATCAAAGCTGAAGAGCCAGCACTGTCCGAAGACGTCTCCATGGTCATGTGGCCGGCATGACTCAACGCCAAAGGTGCACGGAAGGCTGTTACCTTCCCACCAAAGGTGGTCCCTGTTTTTCTACTTGCATTTTTGACGTGCTTTCAAACTGCTAGGTTGGCAGAAGCTGGGACGAGTAATGGGAGCTCACCCCGTTACGCAGCACTAGGGATTCGAACCACTGAACTGCCAACCTTTCTCATCGACAAGCTCAGCGTCTTAGCCCCTGAGCCACGCCGTCCCTATGTTTGTTTTAAGACACCATCAAATGTTGACTTGTTCAACAAGCCATGACCAAATAAAACCATTATTTGGCTCCATATATGAAAGCCCATTGCTGATTAAACCCACATTTGCTTAGCTTCCTCTTAGCCGATGTCATGTTCCTTCAGGCCATTCACACTGCTTATAAACACAACCTAATTCATTAATCCACGCTTCATTAGTTGTATATATACACGATACATATTTACATTTTTAAAATATAATTACAATGAAGAGTGGAGGCATCCCGCTGCGTTCTGATACATAAATGCATACAGTCACATGGCTGCCATTTGGCAGAAGTAAGCTAACAAAAGGGGCAATTGTTGCCACACATTTTCAAGTTTCAAACGACACATGCAGTGGTGGGATTCAAGTAATTTAACTACTGGTTCTCTGTTCTAATGATTTCTTCCAACAACCAGTTTGCCAAACTGCTTAGAAAGTTTATTTATTTATTTATTGGTTCGATTTATAAGCCGCCCTTCTCTGGAGACTCAGGGCAGCTTACAATGCGTTAAGCAATAGCCTTCATACTTTTGTATATTTATACAAAGTCAGTTTATTGCCCCCACAAACTGGGTCCTCATTTTACTTACCTCGGAAGGATGGAAGGTTGAGTCAACCTTGAGCCTGGTGAGATTTGAACTCACAGTTATTGCAGGCAGCTGGCAGCTAAGTGCTACTTAACAGCACTTTAGTCCACTGCACCACCAAGGCTCTTGTTAACAACCGGTTCTCCCAAAGTGGTGCAAACTGGCTGAATCAGTGGTGGATTTCAAATTTTTTTACTACCGGTTCTGTGGGTGTGGCTTGGTAGGCGTGGCATGGCTTGGTGGGTGTGGCTTGGTGGGTGTGGCAGAGGAAGCTTCATGCAAAATCCTCATTTTCTCCCGATCTAGTGGGATTTGGGAGGCAGAGAACAGATGGGGGCGGGGCCAGTCAGAATTTTTACTACCGGTTCTCCAAACTACTCAAAATTTCTGTTACTGGTTCTCCAGAATTGGTCAGAACCTGCTGAAACCCGCCTCTGCACTGGACACATGGTCAAGGGGTGTCCAACTCGATTTCATTGAGGGCTGCATTAGAGTTGTGTCTGAACTCAGGGACCGGGGTGGGCGTAGCCACTGTGGGCATGGCCAGCTCAACATCACGCATATCGGGGGTGCCTCTGGAGGCCTGAGTGCTCTGCCAGAAAAAACAGGCTGCCAAGCTCCATTTTCGCTGGCAGAAGCATCACGGGGCCGGCTGTTTCCAGAGTGGCCCCGTAGGCCAGATCTAAGTATCCCACAGGCCAGAGTTTGACACCCCTGGTCTAGAGGGAGGCCGCAGTTCCACAAAGGGGCAATCATCTTGGCATCTGGAGGCACTCCTGTGAGTGTGAGCCTCTACAAGCCGGCAAATTCTGTATTTGACAATGCACACTTGCTGAAAGCCAAGAGAGTTGTATGTCAATGAAGATTGTCAGTCACCCAGGCAAAGTTGTCTGAAAATTTGAGTTCCTTGGATGAGCAGCGAAACGTCTCAAGCCAACAAGAAATACATCTAGTTGCTGTTAGGAAATGGTCATTGCCTAACTAGTTGGCCAGGTAATATATAAGCCAACATTATATGTTTATAGTATGAATATGTATAATATAGCTTTAAGAGTATTGCTGAGTCATTCTGCATCCTGATTGGATGAGTTCTGTAGCAACTGTATTTAAGGAGAGCTTGATTGTGGTCTGTGTGGACATTACACCATATTGTTACCTGCTGCTATGTTGTAGATACCTTTGGTCTCTTTACATGGTCAATTTGATCATGGTTTATTTATTACTGCTTTTATGAACTGTTTTATATTGTTCCTGAATGATTCGTGTCTTGTTCTACGAACCGGTAAGAAGTTTTGTATCTCTGGATTGATTATGCATGGCTAAGACTTGGACTGGAAAAAGACTATGAATTTGCTTTGCTACCACTAAGTTTATAAGTAAAGTAGTTTATAAGTAAAGTAGTTTACTTATAAACTACTTTAAAAACCAGTTTGTGTGCAGTTTATTCACAACTACTCTCAGTACCGTTTCCGTGCGAAAAACCTCTACGCTCTGCTTCATAACCGTTCCTGGTTATCTCACAACTATCTCCTTAACAGTTGCCATGATTCAACTTTCAGTCCAAACAGTGAGAGGAGGGGGAGGGGGTCTCAGATAACAGAATAACAGTTAGAAGGTCAGTGACGGCTCACCTTTTCCAGACCAAGTGCCCAAAGTGCACACATGTGCACACAAATGCGTGTGCGCGTGCCCAAACCCCCAAAATGCAATGCGCGTGCAGTCCCCATGAATGCACACCGCCCTGCATATGTGAGTACAGGCCCCCCCACATGCCCCCCACACATGCGCGCACGCCCTCCACACCCCCCATGTCCCCTGCATACACGGTAGAGACCCATAGACCAGCTGGCCGGTGGGAGAAGCATGCACATCCACGGCAGAGATGAATTGGGGCAATGGCTCATGTGCCCGCTGAGAGGTCACACATGCCATAGATTTGCCATCACAGTTGTAGGTCGTCTAATCCAACCCCCCGCCCAAGCAGGAGACCCTACACCAGTGATGGCTAACCTTTTTGCCATCGCATGCCAAAAGTGGGGGGAGCACTGTGGGGTCACACGCACACATGCCCACATCCATATTTCTGTGTGCCCCATCCCCCTGTGTTCCCCGTTTTTGGCACGTGATGGCCCAGTGGGCCCGGTAGGCCCATTTTTTGCTCTCCCCAGGCTCCAGAGCCTTTCTAGGAGCCTGGGGAGGGCAAAAACAGCCTTCCCCACCCCCCAGAGTCTCTCTGGAGGCCAGAAATAGTGTGTTTCCTGACTTCTCGTGGGCCCAGAAGGCCCGAAAATCAGCTGGCTGGCGCACGCATGCGAGTCGGAGCTGAGCTTGCGTGCCCACCGATATGGCTCCGTGTGCCACCTGTGGCACCCATGCCATAGATTCACCATCACGGCCCTACACCATTTCTGACAGATGGCAATCAGTCTCTTCTTGAAAGCTTCCAGTGATGAAGCTCCCACAATTTCTGAAGGCAATGTCTGCTCCACCAGCTGATGGCTCTCACTCTCAGAAAAACATTCTCCTTATCTTCTCCTTATCCACAGGGTCTCTGTGGCTGCTGCCTGTGGCATTTTTGCAGTTGTGTGGGTTGTTTTTTTTTTAATCCCCCTGATTCTGAAAACTAAGGCTGTTCTTCTAGATGTCTATGGAGATCCGCAATCATCCAGGTCGTAGTTGTCCTAAAGATGCTTTTTCAAAAGGAAATTGGACTCTGTTTTTCTTTGGAAGTCCACTTGCCTTTTGAAAAAGCAACATTGGGATGATGCTCTTCTAGGTATCCACGGCTGGAATACTCCACATCCGATGCACCCTTGCTAAGAAATTCATAGCTGTTTAGAACAGGACATCTTCTCTCAAGCTCTGCCAGGGAGGTAATTGCCACAGATAGCAACCCCAGAGAAAGCCCCCTCCCCTTGTCTTCCAAATAACAGGTTGGCCCCAGGACCACTAAGGTTTTCCACCCTTAACCTGTGCCTGCAGATGGTTGCTTCTTAGCTGTCCCACTTTAAGGCTGCCTGTTGAAAGCCACTAAAAACATTCCTGGGGTTTTTTTCTTTTCAAGAAACAGAATCTAGAGATACAGATACAGATTAACAGAGTCGGAAGGGACCTTGTAGGTCATCTAATCCAACCTCCCGCCCAAGCAGGAGACCCTATACTATTTCTGACAAATGCCAGTCCAGTCTCTTCTTGAAAGCTTCCGGTGATGAAGCTCTCACAACTTCCGAAGGCAACTTCTGTTCCATCGGTTGATTGCTCTCACTGTCAGAAAGTGACAGTGAGTTCCTCCTCATTTCTAGGTTGAATCTCTCCTTGGTCAGTTTCCATCCATTGTTTTTTGTCTGGCCTTCAAATGCTTTGGAGAATAGCTTGACCGCCTCCTCTCTGTGGCAGCCCCTCAAATATTGGAAGACTGCTATCAGGTCTTCCCTGGTCCTTCTCTTCACTAGACTAGCCATGCCCAGTTCCTGCAACCGTTCATCGTGTTTTAGCTTCCAGTCCCCTAATCATCCTGGTTGCTCTTCTCTGCACTTTTTCTAAAGTCTCAACATCTTTTTTATAGTGTGGTGACCAAAACTGAATGCAGTACTCTAGGTGCGGTCTTACTAAGGCTTTATAGAGTGGTATTAGTACATCCCTTGATCTTGATTGTATCCTTCTGTTAATGCAATCTGGAATTGCATTGGCTTTTTTGGTTGCCGCTGCACATTGCTGGCTCATATTTAACTAGTTGTCCACTAAGACTCCAAGATCCTTCTCACAGTTACTGCTATTAAGCTTGGTTTCCCCCAGTTTATATGTGTACCTTTGGTTTTTCTTGCCTAAGTGTTGGAGTTTACTTTTCTCTATGTTGAATTTCATTTTGTTAGATCTGCACTTGATCTGGCCCACTGTGGGTATGAGTAGAACACCTTATGCCCCTGCAGCCCTTAAATTTAAAGAGCACGACCCATGACTCCAGCCAGCAGCAGTATCGAGCGACTCTGAACAATAAAGCCATTTTTTTAAAAAAAAAATGTCTTTCCAGGATCCGTGGACTCTGTCTTCTAGCTGGAGACATCGTGTTAGAGCCACATTGTTCTGCCAAAAAAAATCTCTCCTCCTTTTATTCCCAGCATCTTAAACTTGGGTAAAATGAGCCTGAACAGCCATGACTAGTTGCTTCCTTAATTGTTTTTCTTTTTTTAGAAACAATTTGCTGAGCGCATTATCACAGCTAAGGCTTGATAGTAAACTCTTGGTGGTCTGCCACAGCTTTGCTTTGACCGCGGTTAACTTTAACAGGTGTCTCAGTCACTGCCAGCAATTAAGCAGGGAAAGCTTCCACCACCAAATGCCCCCACGGAAAGGGTGCGCAACTTGGGCGTCCTCCTGGACCCATGGCTGTCCTTAGAGGACCACACGACAGCTGTGGCCAGGGGGGCTTTCTATCAGGTTCACCTGATACGTCAGCTGAGGCCCTTTCTAGATCGGGACTCCCTACGCACAGTCACTCAGGCGCTCGTCACTTCTCGCCTGGACTACTGCAATGCTCTCTACATGGGGCTCCCCTTGGGGTGCACCCGGAGGCTCCAACTGGTGCAGAATGCGGCCACGCGGGGGATTATGGGAGCGACGGGGTGCTCCCACGTGACACCTCTCCTGCGCGAGCTGCATTGGTTGCTGGTGGACTTCCGGGTGCGTTTCAAGGTGTTGGTGATCACCTTTAAAGCGCTCCATGGCTTAGGACCAGGGTACTTACGGGACCGCCTTCTGCCGCCAATTGCCTCCCACTGGCCGGTTCGCTCCCACAGAGAGGGCCTCCTCAGGGTGCCGTCAGCCAGACAATGTCGGCTGGCGACCCCCAGGGGGAGAGCCTTCTCTGTGGTAGCCCCCACCCTCTGGAATGATCTTCCTCCAGAACTGAGAATAATTTCCGACCTCTGGACTTTTCGTCGGGCCCTAAAAACTTATCTTTTCCAGCTTGCCGGTCTAGCCTGATCCCTGTTGAATTTTAAAATTTTTAGTGTTGTAGGGTTGTTGTATTTTAAGTATTTAATTGTTTTAATTTTCAGCCAAAGTTTATATGGGTTTTATAATTTTTTAACTTTTGTGTACTGTTTTTTATTCGGCTGTTCATCGCCCTGAGTCCGCAAGGAGAAGGGCGGTATATAAATCTAAAAATAAATAAATAAATAAATAAATAAATAAATAAATAAATAAATAAATGATGTGAAAAGAGGGGATCACTTTGGTGCTATCTGATTTGCAGTCATTACATTACCCAACTGGATAATACCATCAGTGCACCCAGATTCCTTTGTGCCAAGGCGAGACTGGAACTCACAGTCTCCTGTGAGTTGGCCCAAAGTCATCCAGCTGCCTTTATTTATTATTATTTATTTTATTTTATTAATTTTATTTTTAGCCCGCCCTTCTCTCGTAGGACTCAGGGCAGTGTACAGCCAAAATAAAAACACAGAACACACAAACATCACAAAATCACAATTTAAAATTATTAAACCGTTTGGCCCAATTAAATAAAACCCAGAATTTAAAATAACAGATTAAAAATCATTTAAATGGTCAGCGCCGCCTGTTGGAACATCAGGGTCTTGAGGGCATGGCGGAAAGTACGAAGGTTGAGGATGTTATGTTTCTCCGGGGGCAATTTGTTCCAAAGGGCTGGAGCCCTCACAGAGAAGGCCCTCCCCCTGGGGGGTCGCCAGTTGGCATAACTTGACTGATGGCACCCTGAGAAGTTCCCCTCTGTGAGAGCGAACCGGTCGGTGGGAAGCTATTGGTGGCAGAAGGTGGTCTCGTAGATACCCAGGTCCTAAGCCAGGGAGCGCTTTAAATGTAGTGACCAACACCTTGAATCGCACCCGGAAGACCACTGGGAGCCAGTGCAGTTCGTGCAGGAGAGGTGTTACATGGGCTCAACAAGTTTTATGCCTGAGAGACTAGAACTCAGTCTCCTGGGGATTGGCCCAAAGTCACCCAGCTGCTTTTATGCCTGAGAGACTAGAACTCACAGCCTCCTGATGATTAGCCCAAAGTCACCCAGCTGCTTTGTGCCTAAGGAAGGACTAGAACTCACAGACTCCCAGTTTCTAACCAGTTACCGGTTAGAATGGAATGTTGGAAGAAAATGTCATAGGCCAGGCATCCTAGTTTTTCCCCTGTACCAATTCAGGAATGAACAAGATAGTTGGCTTTTGTGCAGTCAACGTAGACAAGCTATCACCTCATCCCTCATCACAGGCACAAAATTATCTTGTGTACACCCTGGTCAATATTTTTTTTCCCTCTCCTGCTGAAAGATATAGGCATCTTGAACGATATTTTTTGAAGAGGCTCAGAATGAATACATGTATTAATAAGCTTCATTTTTAACAGACTGACTTCTTCCATTTCTTACTTTCTCCCCTGTCACTCCAAAAAAAGCAAAACAAAAAAACAAAACCCAAAAACCTCCCCAGGGAGAAAACACATCCCCATAAAGAGGCAGAGGAGAATATTCAAATTTGGATATGCGAATTGAGGTACAGGATTGAAACACATCAAGAATTATGATAATTGGCATAGTTTGCAGGGAATTACCATGTCAGTCGGTTGCATCTCAGATTAACAGATTAACAGAGTTGGAAGGGACATTAGAGATCATCTAGTCCGACCCCCACTCAAGCAGGAGACCCTACACCAGTGATGGCTAACTTTTTTGCCACACACAAAAGTCGGGAGAGTGTAGGGTGGTTACAAGCGCGTGTGCCCACACCCATATGCGATCCCCTGTGTTTCCCCCAGATCTGGCACATGATGGGCCTGGTAGGCCCATTTTTTGCCCTCCCCAGGCTCCAGAGCCTTTCTAGGACCCTGGGGAGGGTGAAAAAGGCCTTCCGCATCCCTCAGAGACCCTCCGGAGGCTGGAAATGGCCCATTTGCCAACTTTCAGTGGACCTGGAAGGCCCAAAAATCAGCTGGTGGAGCTGAGCTCACGTGCCCACTGATACAGCTCCATGTGCCACCTGTGGCACGCGTGCCATAGGTTCGCCATCACGGCCCTACACCCTTTCTGACAAATGGCAGTCCAGTCTTTTCTTGAAAGTCTCAAGTGATGAAGGTCCGACAACTTCCAGAGGCAACTTCTGTTCCATCAGTTGATTGTTCTCACTGTCAGAAAGTTCCTCCTCATTTCTAGGTTGAATCTCTCCTTGGTCAGTTTCCATGCATTATTCCTTGTCTGACCTTTGGGTGTCTTGGAAAATAGCTTGACCCCTTCCTCTCTGTGGCAGCCCCTCAAATATTGGAAGACTGCTATCATGTCTCCCCTGGTCCTTCTCTTCACTAGACTAGCCAGGCCCAGTTCCTGCAACCGTTCTTCGTATGTTTTAGCTTCTGATCACCTCATCATCCTGGTTGCTCTTCTCTGCACTCTTTCTAGAGTCTTAACATCTTTTTTATACTGTGGTGATCAAAACTGGATGCCGTATTCTAGGTGTGGTCCTACTAGAGCTTTATAGAGTGTCATTAGTGCCTCCCTTGATCTTGATTGTATCCCTCTGTTAATGCAATTTAGGATTGCATTGACTTTTTTGGTTGCCGCTGGACACTGCTGGCTCATATTTAACTGGTTGTTCACTAAGACTCCAAGATCCCTCTCAGAGTCACTGCTGTTAAGCCTGGTTTCCCCCAGTTTATATGTGTGTTTTTGGTTTTTCTTGCCTAAGTGTAGGACTTTACTTTTCTCTACATTGAATTTCATTTTGTTAGATAGGGCCCAGTGTTCAAGTTTTCCAAAACATCTGAAGGCCAGACAAGGAATAATGAATGGAAACTGACCAAGGAGAGATTCAATCTAGAAATGAGGAGGAACTTTCTGACAGTGAGAACAATCAACCCATGGAACAGAAGTTGCCTTCAGAGGTTGTGGCAGCTTCATCACTTGAGACTTTGAAGAAAAGACTGGACTGCCAATTGTCAGAAATGGTGTAGCGTCTCCTGCTTAAGCGGGGGGTTGGATTAGATCAGAGGTGGGTTCCAGCAGGTTCTGACCAGTTCGGGAGAACCGGTAGAGGAAATTCTGAGTAGTTCAGAGAACCGATAGTAAAAATTCTGACTGGCCCTGCCCCCATCTATTCTCTGCCTCCCAAGTCCCAGCTGATGGGGAGGGAATGGAGATTTTACAGTATCCTTCCCCTGGAGTGGGGTGGGAATGGAGATTTTACAGTATCCTTGCCCTGCCATGCCCACCAAGCCATGCCCACAGAAACATTAGTAAAAAAATTTGAAACCCACCACTGGACTAGGTGACCTATAAAGCCTTTTCCAACCCTGTCAATGTGTGTTAAGATCCATCTGGATCATGAGTCTATCTTCTAGGCCAGTGATGGCTAACCTTTTTGCCATCGCATGCCAAAAGTGGGGGGAGCGCGGTGGGGTCACACGCATGCGTGCCCACATCCATACTTCTATGCGCCACCCCCCCCCCACCCGTGTTCCCACTTGCTTTTGGCATGGGATGGCCCGGTGGGCCCGGTAGGTCCATTTTTTTGCTCTCCCCAGGCTCCAGAGCCTTCCTAGGAGCCTGGGGAGGGCAAAAACAGCCTTCCCCACCCCCCAGAGGCCCTCCGGAGGCTGGAAACAGTGTGTTTCCTGACTTCTGGTGGGCCCAGAAGGCCCAAAAATCAGCTGGCTGGCACACGCATGCATGTCAGAGCTGAGCTCACATGCCCACCGATATGGCTCCATGTGCCACCTGTGGCACCCGTCCCATAGGTTCACCATCATAGTTCTAGGCTGTTAACTATTCCTGCCAGCTTAGTATCATCTGCAAATTTTTTGAGTTTCCCTTCTATTCCCTAATCCAAGTCGTTTATGAAGATATCTCTCTACAGTGGAAAAGATGACAATGAGCTGTGCTCCTTGTCTTAAAATTGCTGTCCAACCCAACAGGAAATTTTGAAAGCTCGATTTTCTTGGTTGCCGAGGATTCCCTTTGATCTGTAAACTGCCCGAGATTGGGCAATCCTTCAAAGCAGAAGACCTTCCTCTGAAACTAGGACACATGGCCACCCAGAGCAGGATTCTTCTTAGCTTCCTCTTCTATGGTCCGTCTAATGTTAAACAGCTGCTCTCATGTGGCTTTGTAGTGCCTGTTGGCACACAGCAACTCTGGGTTATGAAGCATTCTGGTATGAAAAACACACTTCAAAAATGAGTGTTGTTATTCTGAAGGCCAACAGTTGAAAGAAAACTTTGGGGAAATTTCCAAAGAAAAGCAAGCCAGTGTAACATTAATTTGTTTGCCCCAAACACTTGGTCTTCAACGGGGAAAATTTCAGATATTCTACAAAGTTTGATCGTATTTATAAGATAGGATAACCACATTTAAGAACCAGTTTGGTCTTGTGATCGACATGCTGGACTAGGTATCGGGCACCTGAAATCTGCCTTAGGCATAAAAGTCAGGGGTAGCTTTGAGCCAGTCACTCCTGCTCAGCCCTAGGGAGAAGGCAATGCAAACTACTTCCAAAAATGCTGCCTAGAAAAACAAATGATATAGTTTCTGGGAATTATTCTAACTCAAAGACAAAACAATTTTCCTTTCCTGTCCTGTCCTGTCCTGTCCTGCCTGTCCTGTCCTGTCCTGTCCTTTCCTTTCCTTTCCTTTCCTTTCCTTTCCTTTCCTTTCCTTTCCTTTCCTTTCCTTTCCTTTCCTTCCCTTCCCTTCCCTTTCCCTTTCCCTTTCCCTTTCCTTTTCCCTTCCTTTCCTCTTTCCCTCAACTTTTCTTTTCCCCTTTCCTCTTCCTCCTTCCCTCTCTCTCACTTCCCTTCCTCATTTCCTTTCCTTTCCTTTCCTTTCCTTCCCTTTCCCTTTCCCTTTCCCTTCCTTTCCTCTTTCCCTTGACTTTTCCTTTCCCCTTTCCTCTTCCTCCTTCCCTCTCTCTCACTTCCCTTCCTCATTTCCTTTCCTTTCCCTTCCCTCGCTCCCTCAACTTTTTCCTTTCCTTTCCCCTTTCCTCTTCTTCGTTCCCTCTCTTCCTTCTCTTCCTCCTTTCCTTTCCTTCCCTTCTTTCCTCCCTCCCCTCCCCTCCCTCTCTCCCCTTCTTTCCCCTTTCCTTTTCTTTCCCACCATTACCCTTTTTTTCTCAATAAGAATTCAATAGCTTGGCTACTTTGAACCATCCTGAACGTTTTCCCAACTAGATCGTCAAACCAAATTGACATCAAATATCATGTGAAGTCAGCCAGGGAGGCCTGAAGAATACCTGAACAAAGGACAGAAGCAGAATCATCATAACAGGAGGGCAAGAGCATTGTGGGTGTGGCATGTGTGAGCCAGATTGATGATAGAGGGAGAAGGATTGGGCAATCCGTTGGTGTTTTTAATTGTTACTTACATGTCCCACTATTCCTGGGAGGGGATCAGGTTGGAAGAAATGTAGGAGGATGTCACTTCCATATCTCCCTTCTAACTTATCTGCCTTAGCTTGGATTCATTGGCTAACTTTAAGACCTCAACCTGAACTTCATATCTGAACTGTAAAAAGGTAACGGTGAAGGTTCCCCTCGCACATATGTGCTAGTCATTCCTAACTTTAGGGGGCGGTGCTCATCTCTGTTTCAAAGCAAAGAGCCAGCACTGTCCAAAGACGTCTCCGTGGTCATGTGGCCGGCATGACTTAATGCCAAAGGTGCACAGAACACTATTGCCTTCCCACCAAAGGTGGTCCCTATTTTTCTACTTGCATTTTTTACATACTTTCGAACTGCTAGGTTGGCAGAAGCTGGAACAAGTCACGGGAGCTCACATAGTTATGCAGCACTAGGGATTCGAACCACTGAATGGCCAATCTTTCGATCGACAAGCTCAGTGTTTTAACCACTGAGCCACCGCATCCCTGTACATAGTAGCATTTTTGTATGATCTTCCTTCCCCAACTAATGAAATTTGAAAGTGTCTATTTGAGAAGCTCTGTCCCCCCTCTCCTACCCCAAAGACTTCTTTTCCTAAAGTTCTTTGGGGAAAGGAAATGCTTCTCCAACAATTTAAGTCTGTTGTGTAGATAATGTGCCCATTGAATCTTCAACCCTCACGAAGAACAAAGAACAGTCAGTAGAGGCAATATCAGACAGAAGATGATTAAGGGATGAAAATGAATCAAGGCCCAGGAGACAAAGGACAGAAGAAGAGCCTTAATTTTTTTTAAGGCAGAGAGAAAAGTGGGGAAGGGACTAAGGAAAACCAGGACTGTAGGCACAATCTCAGTAATATAGAGGATGGAAGAAACATTTCAGATATTCCAACTGTCTTCTGCTCAGCTACAGTGAACCACAACAGAGTCAGTTTGGTCTAGTGGTGAAGGCACCAGGCTAGAACCAGGAGGCTCTGAGTTCTAGTTCTGCCATAGGCATGAAAGCAGGTTGGTGACTTTGGGCCAATCACCAGGAGACAGTGAGTTCTAGTCCTTCCTCACACATGAAAACCATCTGAGTGACTTAGAGCCAATCACTGGGGAACTGTGAGTTCTAGTCCCACCTTAGGCATGAAAGCTGGCTGGGTGACTTTGGGCCAATCACCAGGAGACAGTGAGTTCTAGTCCTTCCTCATACATGAAAGCCATCTGGGTGACTTAGGCACGAAAGCTCTCTCTCTCTCTCTCTCTCTCTCTCTCTCTCTCTCTCTCTCTCTCTCTCTCTCCCCCCCCCCCCCAACCCGCACATAAGATTGTTGTGGGGGAAATAGGAGGAGGAAGGATTATTAGGTATATTCACCACCTTGAGTTATACAGGAAAAAAAATGCTAAAGGCAGGATAAAAAAAGAAAATAAATGAACCATTGTGCGCACAATTGAATTCCTGGCTTGTACTTTTAGATTGGCAGAGGAGCAAAGATGGGTTCCAGCAGGTTCTGATGAGTTCTGGAGAACCAGTAGCGGAAATTCTGAGTAGTTCGGAGAACCGGTAGTAAAAATTCAGACTGGCCCCGCCCCCATCTATTCTCTGCCTCCAGAGTCCCAGCTGATTGGGAGGAAATGGGGATTTTGCAGTAACCTTCCCCTGGAGTGGGATGGGAATGGAGACTTTACAGTATCCTTCCTCTACCATGCCCACCAAGCCACACCCACAGAACCGGTAGTAAAAAAATTTGAAACCCACCACTGCAGAGGAGGTGCTGTTATTTGAGATGGGAGCCAAGACCTTACAAAAACCATGTGGTAAACAGTCCAGGCTGCCTGTCTTTTTTCGCGACCCTTGCCCAAGACTTCGAAAGAAGTCAAATGTTATTAACAGAAAACAAGAATCATCTCAGGCCTGCTGTTCTAGTCCGCCTCATCTAGTGTGAGCATCTGTGGTCTGGCTACTTCCCAGCTCCAGCTGACTAGGAAACGTAACTACCACAAACCATTCACAGAGATTCCACGACTTCCTGTGGCTAACTTCGCGTGCCCAGGCGGTTTGCTTAAAACATCTTCATTGTGCTCTTGCAAATGAGCCAATAGTATCTTCCCCCTCCAATATATTACATTTAAACAGCATACACAGGAAAATCTTAATATGCCTAGCTGGTACAGCTGTTGAAAAGATGTCCTTCTCCTGGACATACGCTGCACTTTTATTAATGCTTTATCATTTTTATTAGAAATTTTCTACGGAGATAAAATAATATATTGCATGCAATAATATTAAAGGAAGGGTAAAGAAAAGACGTGTCAACTAAGAGATTGAAGGAAAATGATTATAAAAAGAAGAAGAAAAGGTAACATAAAGAAGTGATTTCCACTCTTCTTTACAGTAATTACAAACATACCCTCTCTCTTCACTCATGAAAGTTACTTTAATGAATGCTTCCAATAGTGAATACTCCCAATATTCAGTTAGTTTTAATCAGTAAACCCATAAATTACCAATGCATTTTTCCATTTTTAACAAAACGTCCAGAGGTTTCCAGTTATGTTTCTTTCTATCTATCTATCTATCTATCTATCTATCTATCTATCTATCTATCTATCTATCTATCTATCTATCTATCATCTATCCATTATCTATCAATCATCTATTATCAATCAATCATCTATCATCTATCAATCATCTATCATCTATCAATCACCTATCATTCATCCTCTATCCATTATCTATCTATTTGTTGTTTGTTTGTTTGTTTCAATTTATAAACCGCCCTTCTTGCGGACTCAGGGCGGTGAACAGCCAAGATAAAACATAGTATACAAAAATTAAAACAATTTGAAAATATTAAATATTTTCGGCCAACAATTAAAACAGTCCAATTAAAATCAGTTTCAATTTAAAACGGAGGATGGGATCAGGCCAGCCCGGCTAGATGAAACAAGTGGGTTTTAAGGGCCCGACGAAAAGTCCGGAGGTCTGATATCCTGCGTATCTCCAGGGGTAGGTCATTCCAGAGGGCAGGTGCCACCACAGAGAAGGCTCTCCCCCTGGGGGTCACCAGCTGACATTGTCCCCTAAAAAGATGTGGAGACTATAGGAAAGAGTGCAGAGAAGAGCAACAAAGATGATTAGGGGACTGGAGGCTAAAGCATATGAAGAACTATTGCGGGGTATGTCAAGTTTAATGAAAAGAAGGACTAGGGGAGACATGTTAGCAGTCTTCCAATATCTCAGGGGCTGCCACAAAGAAGAGGGAGTCAAGCTATTCTCCAAAGCACCTGAGGGCAGGACAAGAAGCAATGGGTGGAAACTAATCACAGAGAAGCAACTTAGAACTAAGGAGAAATTTCCTGACAGTTAGATTCACAATTCATCAGTGGAACAGCTTGCCTCCAGAAGTTGTAAATGCTCCAACACTGGAAGTTTTTAAGAAGATGTTGGATAATCATTTGTCTGAATTGATATAGGGTTTTCTTCCTAAGCAGGACTGAAAGACCTCCAAGGTCCCTTCCCACTCTGTTATTCTATTCTATTCTATTCTATTCTATTCTATTCTATTCTATTCTATTCTATTCTATTCTATTCTATTCCATTCTATTCCATTCCATCCTATCCTATTCTATTCTATCCTATTCTATCATCTATTATCTATCAGTCAACTATCATCTATCTATCCATCTATCAATCACCTATCTACTATCTAGCTAGCTATCAAGCATCTATCATCTATCATTTATCATCTATCAGTCATCTATCTATCCAGCATCTACTCAGCATCTATTATCTATTATCTATCTAATTCATATACCACTCATGGAGAAGAGTTGGTTTGCTTCTTCAATGCTCAAAAAAAAAAAAAAAAAAAAAAAACCCCAGCCACTGTGTGGATGTTGAAGTTGCAATGTTGTACATCTCTGTCACAAATTTTTTCAGCTCTATTCATTATCTATTCCCTGGAAATGCTAACATTTGCTTCTTTCGCTTGGTGCATACAAAATATGCACCATATCACTATGCAAAAAACCACATGCGTACTTATACAGAATATCTCAGGGGTTTGTCATCAAGGAAGCTCTACGTTTGCCGTTTGCTGAAGAGCCAAGTGGATTATTCCCGCTCTGTTTATCGTGTGGTCCAAGCGCATGCCAAGGATATGAGTGTAGTCAGGAAATTATAAATTGTGCAGAATCTCAGCATTTAAGTGGAACTGAGTCAGTAGACTTTGCTGTTATTGCCACTGGCATCTAACAAGGAATCTATTCTTAATTTGATTACAAGTCTAGGTCAAAGAAGATAATGCACGCAAATAGGGGGGAGGAGAGGGAAGACGCGTTCCGAGAAACTGATCTGGCTTTTCATTGTTGCCTTTTTCTAAAAAAAAAAAGCTGTCAGTGATGGGCTGTGATCTAAATGAGCGCAAGGGTAATTGAAGAAAGTTGGAAAGATATCGCGGCTCAGCACTGAATCAAATTCTTTGAACAGAAGGTCACAGATTTTAAACCCGGGTCTCTAATTGAAAACAGTAGTGACTGCAAAGACATCCACAAGGATTTTCATACTATTGCTGGTCAAATGGGGTTCTTTACCAAGGATCACTGTTTACTCCAGAGCAAACTGGGTTTTCTCAATATGCGGTCCATTTTATTTTGCTGGCAAAACAGTATGAAAAATAGGGTATAAGAGAATGTCAGATGGGAAGCCAAACGAGGGTGTATTCTCAACTGTTTTCAAGTAGTCCTTCCTTCCTTCCTTCCTTCCTTCCTTCCTTCCTTCCTTCCTTCCTTCCTTCCTTCCTTCCTTCCTTCCTTTCTTTATCTCCTTTCCTTCTTCCTCCATTTTATCTGTAGCATCAAGAAGGGGTGAGAAATTAGCGCATTTTCAGCCAGAGAAGGAAATCAGGAAGGGGAGGGGGAGATTAACTCAGGGGTGGGCTTCAAAAAATTTAGCAAGGGGTTCTCTGCCCAGTTGCTGGGTGGCGTGGCCATGGTGGGTGTGGCCTAGTTGGCCACCTGCACCACAGTAGGGGGGCTTTTTGCCCTCCCCGGGCTCTGGAGGCTTTCTTCGAGTATCCGGGAGGAGGAAAATGGCCTCTCCAGGCTCCGGAGGTCCTCTGGTCCTCTACCTGAACTTTCAGTAGACCCTTTTTTGGCCCAGGAGCCTCCATGCATGCCGTGCATTTACGTGCATTAAAAACAGGTTGTGTGGGGACTCCTGGGAGGAGAGGGGAGTGGTAGGCAGGGCTTACCTGGGATTTAGGGGTTCTCCGAACTGCACAGAATCTTAGCTAGAGGTTCACCCAAACCCCTGCGAACCCCCAGCAGCGCACCCCTGGATTAACACTAAAGCTAAAAAAATTAGCTTTGTGACTTGGCTCCCTTCTGCTAGCCTGGATAGAAGTATGTCCAAAGGCGATAAAATTGCCCCTTTGTTGACTATGATGACACTTCTCCTTTCTCTGAAGAAATGCTTCAGTCCTTTATCTCAGGGTTTCTTCATACAGTAGCTAAGTCATTATCTGGCCAGCCACATTTTAGCAAACTATATTGCATGAAACCATGGTTAGTTTATCGCTTTAGTTTATTGTGCAAACGGAGAAAATGGTGTTAATATAGGTAAGTCATGGAAATACAGGTTTTAACAGAATAATACTCTAGAATAATGGAGTAATCGAATTGGAAGGGACCTTGGAGGTCTTTTAGTCCAACCCTCTGCTTGAGCTGGAGACCAGATAAATGGTTATCTAAACTTTTTGAAAGCCTCCAATGATGGAGCATCATCCACAAATTCTGAAAACAAGCTATTCCGTTGGTTGATTGCTCTCACCATTAGGATATTTCTCCTTAATTCTAGGTTGCTTTCTTTTCTTGGTTACTTTCCATCCATCCATTGCTTCTTATCTTGCCTTTTGGTGCTCTGGAAAATAGTTTGAACCCCCTCATCTTTGTAGGAACCCCTCAAATGCTGGAACACTGGTATCATGCCTCCTTTTCATTAGACTAGACATTTTGGAAACTACTCTGCAGTTATCTGACAATCAAACTATGCAAGTCAAATGTACATTGAGTTGTGACTGCACAGATTGCACATTTCCCCTAGTGCCAGCAAGCTCTCTGCCCTACCTCGCTTAATTTTTCTTCCTAAAATTATTTTCATTCATAATAAAATTAACGGAAATCTAATGTAACAGAAAGTGTCAGCCGCTAGAACAGAGATGTCAAACTCAAGGCCCAGGGCCCAGATCCAGTTGTTGTGGTCCGTCAGCAGCCTGCGGAGCTGGCAACAGAGTTGGACAGCAGTGAGGCTGAGGAAGAACAGGGGGGCCAGTTCTGGAGGCTGGGGAAGGTCTGGATGAGAGCTCTGCATCAGAGGCAGAGATGGGGCCAGAGCCATCAGGGAGTGATGTGCGGACTCCGGAGCCTCCATTGGCTGACAGTAGAGAGACAGAGGAACAGGAGGAGCCTGTTCCTAGTGCACGTATGAGAAGAGCTGCCAGAAGGCAGGAGCAGTTACAGCAAAGTGGACAACCCGGGAGTAGGGCCAAGAGATGATTGCCCCCTCCCATAAGGCTTAAAAGACCAGCAACGGCTCTTGGGCTCTTTGTCGGAAAACAACATTGACACACTTGTTCTTATCTTGCTGCACTTATCTCTGGTTGTTGTCTTCTGCTTTTGAACTTTTGCCAAGAGAAGCCTTTGGCAGTTTGCCTAATTATACCAAGGTTGATGATTAGACTGAAGAATTTGTGTTACAAAGAGTTTGTTTTAATTTAGTTTGGACTACGCTGAGAATGAGTTAATTCTCAGCTGTTCTAATAAAGTCTGTTTGTTTTGGAATTGTTTGCATCTAATACTACCCACTTGGGCCTGGGTCACAACACCAGTCCCCAGGGTGCTTAGAACTGGCCCATGGGGCTGCCCTGCCCGCAGTGCCTCTGCCAGGGAAAATGAAGCTCAGGAGGGCTATGTGCGGTCCTCCTGAGCTCCATTTTCGCTGGCAGAAGGTTGCAGGAGGCTGTTCTGACCTAGGCTTCCCCAAACCACGAAGCAGACTCCTTGTCATGAGAAAAACCCTTTTTTGTTAAGTTACTGTGAATTCTTCTCATTCATATCCAGCAAAGTTTTTCAAGGGAGACTTTACAGTCACAGACCTCATCTGGCGTGGGGAGCTGCCAGGCCGATATCTTCAAAACTTGGCAAGGAGTCATGAACCAATTAAGTGAACTAATTGTCTCCTGCAAACTCCACTCCCCTTTCGCTCCTCTGGGAGGGGTCATTCATCGTCCACCTGTGGTTTTACTCCCAAGTCAACCCTTGTTCTTTAGCTGTTCACTTCGTTGGGCAACTCTGCATATCCACACACTGGAAACAGGCTCCAGCTGTTTGTCTGCCTCACTGATGTCTGACTCCGAAGGCAGCTGATAACTGGCATACAGCCCTGGCCCCCTCTCTACCTCCGATGCTGAGCCCTCATCAGAGCATTCCCCAGACTCCAGGACTGGCTCATGTTCCTCCTCAACCTCCTCACTGTCCGAATCTGCTGCCAGCTCTTCTGGCCTCTGGCGGGCCACAACATAGGCCATAGCAGCTGAAAACAGAGGAGTGTTTGGTCCACCACAGTGCCGCCCCCGACACAAGTGACTTTGAACTGGCCATGTCCACCCTGGCTACGCTCACCCTGACCCCCAAGGTCAAACACAACCCTGATGTGGCTCTCAATGAAATCAAGTTTGACATCCCTGCTCTAGAAAATCAACTTTATTTTCCAGAAAGACTCCTCATGATTTCACGGGGATTCACAGAAAATGATGAGAAGAATTCTCCTTTTTTTTTGTTTTTGTTTTTAAGGCAACTGAACTTGGCGGTGGGAAAAGCATTCTGGGCAAGCCAAAACATGACATGGGAAGTAGCTTTATGAGTTTGTCATCTAATAATGACTTTTTTTTTTTTTTACTTTTACAACTGATAGTGGTCATTGTTTTAATGAGAACCACAATTGTTCTCAAAATTGGTCCCCAAAGAGTCTTCATTTGGGTACACGTGCTAAATTTAGCTGTTGGTGTGAAACACCATCTGGTTTGGATCTATATTTTTCTTTCCTCAAATACACCAGGGATGCATGCTTTCTTCTCTCTTTCTCTCTCTCTCTCTCTCTCTCTAGAACATTTTATGTGGTTTGGGTAACAGCTGCCATCAACCAAGAATAATTATAATGCAATGTTACATTCTAATAACATTACTGATGAGCTGTGGTGGCGCAATGGTTAGAGTGCAGTACTAGAGGCAGGATACTTCTGCTGCCTGCCAGCTGTCTGCAATTTGGCAGTTCGAATCTCACCAGGCTCAAGGTTGACTCATCCTTCCATCCTTCCAAGGTCGGTAAAATGAGGACCCAAATTGTTGGGGGCCAGAGGCTGACTATGTAAACCGCTTAGATAAGGCTGTGAAGCGGTATATAAGTCTAAGTGCTATTGCTACAATGATGTTGCTAAAGGTGACTTATGACCATTCCTTGCTCTTATAAGAGCTGTGGTGGCACAGTGGTTAGAATGCAGTATTGCAGGCTAATTCTGCTGACTGCCAGCAGTTCAATTCTCAGCAGCTCAAGATGGATTCAGCCTTCCATCCTTCCAAGGTCAGTAAAATGAGGACTCAGATTGTTGGGGGCAATATGCTGACTCTGTAAGCAGCTTAGAGGGCTGTAAAGCACTGTGAAGCAGTATATAGTCTAAGTGTTATTGTTATTGGGGACAGGCCTTGTACAAATCTGGACTTGAATCAAAGCCTTACTTGGTGGGAACATCTTTCAATTCTCTAGAAGCCTATGGCTCAACCTCCAAGTCCATTGTGCATCTCTATAATCGTAAGTTTATTTGTCAAGCATATATAAGATAACAGGTAAAAGTATAAACATAATTTGAATACATGAAAAGAGTAAGTAAAAAAGGAATATTATGCACGCCCCTTACAGACCTCTTAGGAATGGGGCGAGGTCAACAGTAGACAGTTTAAGATTAAAGTTTTGGGGGTTTGGGGAAGAAACCACAGAGTCAGGTAGTGCATTCCAGGCATTGACTACTCTGTTGCTGAAGTCATATTTTCTGCAATCGAGTTTGGAACGGTTTACCTTGAGTTTGTATCTCTTATTTGCTCATGTTTTGTTGTGGTTGAAGCTGAAGTAGTCATTGACAGGAAGGACATTGTGGCAGATGATTTTACGTACTATGCTTAGGTCAGACTCCATGGCTGTTGAGTACAGAAAAAGACAACAACTTTTGCAGGTAGTCCTCGACTTATGGAGCACAAGCGAACCCAAAACTTTCTGTTGTTAAACAAGGCAGCTGTCAAGTGAGTTTTTCCCCATTTTATGACAATTTTGCCACATCTGTTACGCAAATCACTGCAGTGGTCAAAGAAACCACACAATCCTTAGGCAAATCTGCCTTCCCCGCATTGTCTTTGTCAGAAGCCGGCTGGGAATGTCCAAAATAGCGATCACATGACCCTGGGACAGTGCAACAGTCATAAATCCATCCAGTTGCCAAGTGCCCAAGTTTTGATCATATGACCACGGGGATGCTGAAATGGTCATAAGTGTGAAAACCAGTCGTAAGTCACTTTTTTTCAACGCTGTTGTAACTTCAGTCACTTAATGAACAGTTGCATGTCAAGGACTTCCTATATCCGTGATGGCGAACCTATGGCACGGGTGCCACAGGTGGCACATGGAGCCATATTGGTGGGCACGCAAGTGCTGGCGTAGCTCAGTTCCAGCGTGCCTGTGTGCACCAGCCAACTGATTTTCAGACCTTCCGGTCCCACCGGAAGTCGGGAAACTGGCTGTTTCTGGCCACCGGAAGGCCTCCGGGAAGGAGGGGATAGGGAAGGCTGCTTTTGCCCTCCCCAGGCTTCTAGAAAGCCTCTGGAGCCTGGGGAGTGGGGAAAACGGGCCTACCGGGCGCACCGGGCCATCACGTGCCAAAAGCAGGGGGAAGTGTGAGGGGTCATGTGCGTATGCGCGGGAAGGCGGGGTGTATTGAATTATGGATGTGGGCACCCGCACCCGTGACCCTCCATGCTTCCCCCTGCTTTTGGCACATGACAGCAAAAAGATTAGCCATCACTGTCCTATATTATTCACAGGGATCTTTCTGGCCAGTCAGGTGGCATTCATTTATATATATATATATAATTTTTATTCAACATTTACATCTTTAACATCCTTGTTACATTTTTACAGCTTTCCGATACCGGCATCTTTGATATTGTCTGTTTTATCTTTTAACCAACTATATACACATACATTTTATATATTAATTACTAATTTCTATATTCACTACAATTTATACCTATCTATTACACAATAACTATTTTGCTCCTCTCTAATATTCTCTCTTACGTTTATACATTTATACATTAATTTTGGATTCTTTCTCCAATCAGTTGTACCACCTATTCCATATCTCATAATAAATCATTTCCTCTCGGTCTTTTATTTCCATTGTTAATTTATCTGCTTCTGCACATTCTAGCACTTTTTTTATGATCATCGTATTTGATGGAGCAAATCTGTGTTTCCAATTTTGTGCAAATGAAATTCTGGTGGCTGTAATTATATGAAGTATAAGGTAATAAATTTCTTTCCTAATCTTCTCTTTTATAATTCCCAATAAAAATAGTTTGGGTTTCATAGCAATTTTTTCCCTTCCCTAACCATTTTTGGATTTTTAACCAAAATGCCTTTGCTTTGGGACATGTCCACCATATGTGGAAATATGTCCCATGTTGATGATTGCATTTCCAACAATTTGGTGCATTTTTGGGGGATATCTTGGCCAATCTCGCTGGGGGTAAATGCCACCTATAAAACGTGGTAGCATTCATGATAGCACCAATCTGGTGGCACCACTAGAGCCCTGGTGATGCAATGGTTAGAATGCAATATTTGCAGGCTAATTCCTTGCTCATTCCAGGAGTTCGATTCTTAACGGGCTCAAGATTGACTAAGCCTTCCATCCTTTCAAGATCGGTAAAATGAGGACTCAGATTGTTAGGGGCAATATCTATAAACTGCTTAGCAGCGGTGGGTTTCATATTATGTTACTACCATTTTGCCGCACTCATGCCCAGTTCGCAGGTGCACCTGCCTTCCACGCATGTGCTTTGCTCGTGCATGTGCCTTCCGCAGAAGGAAGGGAGAGAGTGAGAGGAGAGGAGTAGCTTTTGTGGGGCCAGCCTGAGGGAAAGAAGGGGAGAGGAGAGGATCTATAGGGTAAGCCTGAGGGAGAGAAGGGGATAGAGAGGAGAGGCTTCTGTGGGGCAAGCCTGAGGGAGAAAAGGGGAGAGGAGAGGATCTATGGGGCAAGTCTGAGGGAGAGAATGGGATAGAGAGGAGAGGCTTCCATGGGGAAAGCCTGAGGAAGAGAAGGGGAGAGGAGAGGAGAGGCTTCTGTGGGGCTAGCCTGAGGGAGATGAGGGAAGAGGAGTGGCCGATCGTAACTACTCATTAATTTTCAAACTCATAAGTGTCAATTTATCAAGTCTGATCACATACTTTCATAGCGGAGCACGGGTATTCAGCTAGTTATATATATAATTACAACTCCCTTTCAGCAAACAAAGGAATTTTAGTTCATCTAAAAGAAGAAAAGCATTGTTTGGTTAATCTATCAGATGGGCTATTTGACTTTGATAGGGTAAAGGTTGAACAATTAGCAGAGGAGATTTTTTTTCTCTAGTTGCCCTTAAATCTCACTTGTGCAGCTTAAATTAAGAAATGATGACGTGTCCGAGGCACCCAAAATTGCAATTGTGCCAGAGAATAAAGTGGCTGCTTGCTGTTTCTCAATATTTTTATCTGTTGTGTAACCGATTGCATTTTTGTCTCATGAGTTAGTGCCAAGCCAAGCTGGAATTCTGACTCACTGATAAGATGTTAACATCAGCCTTATACATAGCTGAAGTGTCTGACCTATGAAGTCATCTCACTTCCATCTTCTTCACCCAAACAGAAGGTTCAGTGATGTAAAACCCTTGAGAGCTCACGCAAATATCCTGGGCAAAAATGTGTTCCATTCACAAGTACATCATGTCATGTGACTCCTACATATTGTGCTCGATTCAGTGCTTTTTATAGTGTTCTCTGTAAGAGGCTTTGCTGCAGTTCTCACAAATAATCTGTCTCAAGTCCGTTGCTGATTTGATTTGGTAGATCGGTTCTCTGGAGTCCTACATTATCCAGGATTTGCTCAACTCTAAGCAAGGATATATGGGACGTGATGGCTCAGTGGCTAAGATGCTGAGCTTGTTGATCGAAAGGTCGGCAGTTCAGCAGTTCGAATCCCTAGTGCCGTGTAATGGGGTGAGCTCCCGTTACTTGTCCCAGCTTCTGCCAACCTAGCAGTTCGAAAGCACGTAAAAAATGCAAGTGGAAAAATAGGGACCACCTTTGGTGGGAAGGTAACAGTGCTCCATGCGCCTTTGGCATTGAGTCATGTTGACCAGATGACCATGGAGACATCTTCAGACAGCGTTGGCTTTTTGGCTTTGAAACAGAGATGAGCACCACCCCCTAGAGTCAGGAATGACTAGCACATATGTGCTTAGGGCAACGGTCTGCAACCTTAAACACTCAAAGAGCCATTTGGACCCATTTCCCACAGAAAAGAAAACACCGGGAGCCACAAAACCCTTCCTGTGCCTGACTATTTCTTGAGCGGCCACAAAACTTGCATACATAGTTGAATTATACGTTCTGTTTTCTTCTGAAATTTTTCTTTTCTTGGATTTATCCATGGTTGGCCTACCAGGGGTTGAAAAGCTCAGTAAATCACGTGTCACACATTGGCAGTTGTGATGCATATTTTGAAGAGCCACATGCGGCTCCAGAGCCACAGGTTGCTGACCCCTGTGATAGGGGAACCTTTACCTTTTACCTTTAGCAAGAATACAGATTAACAGAGTTAGAAGAAACCTTGGAGTCCAACCCATCCCCACCCCCCGCCCAAACAGGAGACCCTATACCATTTCTGACAGATAGCAGTCCAGTCCATTACTTGCAGTAATGAAGCTCCCACAACTTCTGAAGGCAACTTCCATCAGTTGATTGCTCTCACTGTCAGAAAACCTCTCCTTATTTCCAGGTTGAATCTCTCCTTGTTCATTTTCCATCCATTGTTCCTTGTCTGGCCTTCAGGTGCCTTGGAAAATAGCTTGATCCCTTCCTCTCTGTGGCAGCCCTTCAAATATTGGAAGACTGCTATCATGTCTCCCCTGGTCCTTCTCTTCACTAGACTAGCCAGGCCCAGTTCCTGTAACCATTCTTCATATGTTTTAGACTCCGGTCCCCTAATCATCCTGGTTGCTCTTCTCTGCACTCTTTCTAGAGTCTCAACATCTTTTTATAGCATGGTGACCATTTCATTTCATTTCATTTCATTTATTAAATTTATGTACCGCCCTTCTCCTGACAGACTCAGGGCGGTGAACAGCCAAAAATTAAAATACATACAATATGAAAGTTAAAATAATTTAAAACATAATTAAATCAATTTTGGCTTCCCCCAAATTTAAAACCCCTCACTAAAATTAATCCAATTAAAATCTTTTTAAGCCAGCCCGGCTTGCTGAAATAGAAAAGTCTTCAGGGCCTTGCGGAAAGTACGGAGGTCCGGGATCAGTCGTATTCCTGGGGGTAGCTCGTTCCAGAGGGTGGGTGCTGACACAGATAAGGCTCTCCCCCTGGGGATCGCCAGTCGACATCGCCTGACCGACGGCACCCTGAGGAGACCCTCTCTGTGAGAACGTATTGGCCGGTGGGAGGTTATCGGTGGCAGAAGGTGGTCTCGTAAATACCCAGGCCCTAAGCCATGGAGCGCTTTAAAGATGAGAACCAATACCTTGAAGCGCACCCGGAAGACTACTGGGAGCCAGTGCAGCTCGCGCAGGAGAGGTGTCACGTGGGAGCGCCAAATTGCCCCCATAATCACCCGCGCGACCAAAACTGGGTGCAGTACTCTAGGTGTGGTCTTATTATTGGGTTATTATTGGATTATTATTGGTGCTCTGCAATACAACTATAAAACCTGCAGTGGTTGGAATTAGCATGGGTTAATCCAATTTACTGATAAGGGGGCCACTTTCTGTAACAGTATGTGTGCATGATTAAGACTGTTCAATTGCTTGGCTATCAGCAAGAATTGTTGGAACTCTTTAGGAAGAAGATTATATTTCATAATTATACTTTGGCTGCAAAAGGGTTGTTAAAACAAAACGAAATATGGACATGGGTCAACATGGGTATTATAACTCAACAGTGTGACATTTGCTTCACTCGTAGTGCACCGGAGTCCAATTTCCTAACATAATTTGTTTGGATTGTTGTTAATGATCGTTCTTTCGATCACTTCTGCCTGAGCTTGGTGCTATGTAATAGGTTTCTAAGCTGCAGTACAAACAGCTTTGTTTGTGAGATGTCGGGGGCATGGCAGGGTTGTGTGTGTGTGTGTGTGTTTGTGTGCTACCAACATAGCCTGGGAAATGAAGCTAGGGAGGGTTTTTTTTTTTCTCAGTGTAGTGAAACTGATTTAGGGATTATAGCCTTAATTAAATGAGATTTCTTCATGATTGCCTTATGAAATTAATTAGAGAGCAGGCAACTGGCCAAGTCATCAACCCAGTGATAAAAGTTTCTCTGCTGTTTTGTTTTGCGGCCTTGGTGGTTATGAAAGGAAAGATTGGTTCTCCATCCAAAGAAACACTTAAACGTTGTTGCGTTGGCAGCAAATTGTGCTGAAAACGAGCCCTGAGGCAACCAGAATTAAGCATGAAAAATGTATATGCTTGTATCGCCTCCTACTGTTCCCACAACCTGGCTAGGTGGCTCAGTGGCTAAGACACTGAGCTTGTCGATCAGAAAGATTGGCAGTTTGGCGGTTCGAATCCCTAGTACAAGTCTCCTGCATGACCAGGGGGTTGGACTAGATGACTTCCAAGGTCCCTTCCACCTCTGTTACTGTTACTGTTAATTAGGAGATGTTTGTCATGAGATCTCCACCGAGCAGTTACTCTACTGCAATGATTCTCAATCTTGGCCATTGGAAGACAGGTGGACTTCAACTCCCAGAATTCCCCAGCCAGCAGTTCTGGCTGGGGAATTTCGGGGAGTTGAAGTCCACCTATCTTCCAGCGGCCAAAGTTGTGAAATACTGCTCTACTGTATGGCTTGTCACATGATTTCTAAGCACTGCAATGCGTCACGTACAGTGCAAAAGGAATTCCAGTGTAAAAGTTCTTGAAGGAAATAATAACCTTATGGTTGTGGTTTTTTTAGAAATACCACTTGATTTATTCCATGTCTTTGGTGGGTTTTTCAGAATCATATCCTCACCTTAATGTCTGTGGCTGCTCAAATCTACAAGCACCCCAGCCTGAAGAATTCTATCAACCTGGTGGTGGTGAAGGTGTTGGTAGTGGAAGATGAAAACGCTGGACCAGAAGTATCTGACAATGGCGGTTTGATTCTGAGGAACTTCTGTAATTGGCAACAGTTCTTCAACCCTCTAAGTGACCGTCACCCAGAACACTATGACACTGCAATCCTGCTGACAAGACAGGTATTTAAGTGAAGGTTTAAGTTTCTTCTGAGGGACATCTTGAAGATGATCTAATAGAAGAATGGAGGACCGAGGAAGGAAGGGAAGGGAAATTAGAGGAGGAGAGAAGGTAAGATGGGGGGAAGAGAGGAGAAGAAGAAGGAGGGAAGGGGAAATAGAGAAGAGAAGAAGAGAATGGGGAAAGAAAGTAGGAAGGGATAGGGAAGAGGGAGAGGGCAGGGTTGAGAAGAAAGATTGCTGTACAATAAAAAAAAAGATGAAGTAGAAGAAAGGCAACTCCGAACAAACAAATATAAATATATTAAGATAAAGAATGAATTGTTTAAGAATAAAAGAGAATAAATATGAATAAACAGTAAAGTTAGAATCTAGGGGCAAATGAAGATGGTGTTTATGCATGCCAGTATAGAAATATTGAGATACGTTTTTTTAAAAAGAAAAGAAAAGGGGGGGAAGACGATTTTGGCAAGCATTGTAATTGAGTAAAATGTATTTGAATCTGATTAATCGTATAAGATAAGAAACAGCCAACACTCTGTCCAAAAAAGAAAAAAAGATGTGGGTGAATGTGGGAGAGGAGAAAAAACCCAATAAAACTTGTTTTAAAGAAAAAAGAAAGAAGAATGGAGGACCATTCCTTTGTAACTCAACATTCATATCATTTCCATCTTACCTTTTTCAATCGCAGGATTTCTGTGGCCATCAAACCTGCAGAACTCTTGGAGTGGCTGAGACTGGAACCATGTGTGATCCAAAGAAGAGCTGCTCTGTGATAGAAGATGAGGGTCTCCAAGCAGCTTACACCTTGGCCCACGAACTAGGTAGCTACTATGCCAAGCTTGATGGGTAGTCCGTCATTGTCATCCGAGGGAGGCCACTGTTCCTCAGATAGCCGGATGTGAGTCCCTCCTTGTAAAGTGGGGCCGTGGGGTGCAGATGGGTTTGCTGACTGCGTACCTGGCTCCCTGCCACACAGCGGCAGCCCTGCCTGAGCTGCTCAACGTAATAGCCGGGTTTGCAGTGGATACCCCCAGACTTATGGTCATGGGGGATTTCAATCTGCCATCTGTCGGTGAAACGTCGGAGGCAGCCCGGGAGTTCATGGCTTCCATGATGGCCATGGACCTGACCCAGTTAGTTCAAGGCCCCACTCACACGGAGGGGGACATACTCTGGACTTGATTGTTGTCTCTGGTCAGTGGTTGAATGATCTAGAAATAGGGGACTTAGTCACCAAGCCCTTGTCACGGACGGATCATTCGCTCCTTCAGTTAGACTTTCGAGCCGCTTCCCTTCACCTCAGGGAGCTCAGCATCTTAGCTACCTAACCATCCATTTTTCTTTCTTTGTAGGGCACGTGCTCAGCATGCCTCATGATGACTCCAAGAGCTGTGAAAGGCTCTTTGGGACATTAGGAAAACATCACATGATGGCTCCATTGTTTATTCATCTAAACAAGACCCTGCCTTGGTCCCCCTGCAGTGCCATGTATATCACAGAATTCCTGGATGGAGGACACGGTAGATATCTTCATATATGTATATAATCATGCTGAGCTTGTTTGACAATATTTGTCCAATAAGTTTCAACCCTTGCAAACAGGATCAGGTTCATGTTTCAAAGCTCCATTTTGGGAACCAAATCTTTTTTTTTCCCAATTTTTTTTTTATTTTTTAACATAAAACATAAAATGCATCTTTTTAGAGCAGGGGTTTGGTCCGGATTAAAATAAGTGCAATTATTCACATTCCCTCAATCAATTTTGTTCCAAATTTTAAAATCTTTAAGAAGAAAAAAAAAGGAAAAAAAAGAAAAAATTCTTATTCTAAACATTTATCATTCTACTATAACACCCAATATTCTAAACAATAAACACCATTCTAAATCTTTATCATTTTAACAATTAATATTTCATATATATTCTTCAATCCTAAAACCCGTTGCCTCAAAACTATATTTTATCTCTCTTAAATGACAACAGATATCCAATTCTTGACAAGAAATGTTTTCCTCCTCTCTTAAAATCATTTTAAAATAAATCAACATTTCTTTCTATATTTTATTACTTCCAGAATAATCCTTAATACTTCAAATTTATTCTCAAATTCTATTAGACCAGCTATTCAACTGATTCATGGTTTAAATATCTATTTCCCAGTTATAATTTCTGATATTCCTTTCTCCATTTATTTAACTGGTTTACAGTTCAATTACTATTCTCCAATAATGTCTCTTCCGCTTCCTCCTAGGTTTATTTTTGAGCTGGTTCGCATCTTAATCAGCTGCTTTCCAGCAATGCTTCCTCCAGTCCTTACCTTAAATTATTTTGGCTGGTTCACAGTATAATTTTAACTGCATACCAACCTTCTCCTTAACTTCTCCTAAATCTAATGTAAAACTGGTTCACAACTCAAATGGTTGCCTTCAGCAATTCTTTCCTTCACTCTACCCCTATTTTTAACTGGTTCACAACTTTATTTCAGTTGATCCCCAGGTATAGTCTCCTCCATGCCTACCTTTTTTATTTTTTGCTAGTTTACAGTTTTGCTTTAACTGTTAACCAGCATATGCTTTCCTCCACTCCTAACTGTATTTTGGCCAGTTTACAGCTTTGCTTTAACTGTTTTCCAGCACATATATCCTCCACTCCTAACTCCTATTTTTATTTTTAACTGGTTTTGGGAACCAAATCTGATGCATGCCAAGCTGGACTGAATTTTTGTAAGTCAGTTTTGTATGAGCAAAGGAGAGCATCGCTTTAATAAATTAAATTAAATTAAATATGTTTTTGGAGAAATAGCCCTGATCAAAAACTTAGTCATGTGTTACCTTCGTTTCAAAGAACACTTTACAGATTTCTCCGTATTTAATGCAAAATGAAGCCAATTCGATGTTCATTTTATTAGAACAATTCAATGTTCATTTCAAAGAACACTTTACAGATAAAAGTCTATTTATTAAACATTCTAAGCTTCAATGCAACTTACTTGTCAAAACATGGGTATTCCAACAAGGGTACCGATGTGCAGAACGTTTGCAAACTTAATTCATAAACTCTTAAAAATAAAATAAAAAAAGGTTGGATCTTTATTATGGTTTTGTTAACCTGATACTTTACCTGAGATTGAAGTCTCCTTAAGATAAATGTGGGGTGGGTGGATGGATGCAGGGGTGAAATCCAGCAGGTTCTGACAGGTTCTGGAGAACCGGTAGCGGAAATTTTGAGTAGTTCGGAGAACCGGCAAATACCACCTCTGTCTGACCCCAGAGTGGGGAGGGAATGGGGATTTTGCAATATCCTTCCCCCCCCCCCCCAGGAGTGGAGAGGGAGTGGGGATTTTGCAGGTATCCTTCCCCTGGAGTGGGGTGGGAACGGAGATTTTGCAGTATCCTTCCCTTGCCATGCCCATCAGGCCATGCCCAACAAGCCATACCAAGCCCACCAAGCCATGCCCACAGAACCGGTAGTAAAAAAAAATTGAATTTCAGCACAGGATGGAAAGATGGATGGATTCGTTTATTTATTGGTTTGTTTGTTTTCGAGTAGAAAGATTAAGGCAATAGCTACGACCAATTTCTGCTTTATGGACTTCTTCATGAAAATTTGGCTGTAAGGATAATACATTCTTTGAGACAGCCTTTCTCCTTTTCCTCTTTCACCAGGTAATTGTCTGCTTGATGAACCAGCCCAACCTATTGCCCTCCCGACTGACCTTCCAGGCCAAATACCTTTGTATAACCTAGACCAGCAGTGTCAGCAAATATTTGGCAAAGAGTTTCAACACTGCCCAAATGCCACACAGGAAGACGTCTGCTCCCAGCTTTGGTGCAAGTTGGAAACTGGAGAGCAACTCTGTCACACCAAGAATGGCAGCTTGCCCTGGGCTGATGGGACACCCTGTGGGCCAGGGAAAATGTGTTTGGAGAGCCACTGTGTGGCACAAGATACGGTGATGCCCAAGGTAATCTTGGAGTGAGATATAATGTAGACCACCTATCTCTAATAAGGTAGAAATAGCACATGAAGAACAATGATAGTATTTATTTGGTTGGGACTGTGTTGAATAGAAGCATCTACAATGGAGTCAAATCAGACGTGAAGAACGTGAAGCTCTGTGTGATAAATGAGAGAATATAAACATGAGAGGACAGAGGAAAACTATACCTACCCTGTTTCCCCGAAAATAAGACATCCCCTGATAATAAGCCCAATCGGGCTTTTGGGTGCATGCGCTAAAATAAGCCTCCCCCCAAAAATAAAACCTCTCCGAAAATATTTAAACGCAGAGCTAGAAATCAGGTAAGATGGCAAGAGGAGTCCTATCTTGCTCCATGAGCCCCAAAATAATAAGACCTCCCCAAAAATAAGGCCAAGCGCTTATTTCAGGGTTCAAAAAAATATAAGACAGGGTCTTATTTTCGGGGAAATACGGTATTACTCTCTGGCTGACTGATTAGGATTAGAATGGTCTTCCAGTTGCTACAAATATCTTTTTCTTTCTTTCCTTTGTATATATCTGACCTTTCTTATTTTTGTTATAACTCAAGACTGCAAACATAGCTAATAATCCTTCCTCCTTCTATTTTCCCCACAACAGTACCGTGTGAGGTGGCTTGGGCTGAGACAGAGGGACTGTCCCAAAGTCACTCAGTTGGCTTTCATGCCTAAGGCAGGACTAGAACTCACAATGTCCTAGCGATTGGCCCAAAGTCATCTGGCTAGCATTCATGTCTTAGGCAGGACTAGAACTCACAGTGTCCTGGTAATTGGCCCAAAATTATCCAGCTAGCATTCATGCCTAAGGCAGGACTGGAACGCACAATGTCCTAGCGATTGGTCCAAAGTCATCCGGTTGGCTTTCATGACTAAGGCAGGAATAGAACTCACAGTCTCTTGGTTTCTAGCCAGGTACCTTCAACCCTAGACCAAACTGGCTCTTCATCCAAAGCAGAGAATAGATTTTGAGACTCTAGAAAGAGTGCAGAGAAGAGCAACAAAGATGATTAGGGGACTGGAGGCTAAAACATATGAAGAATGGTTGCAGGAACTGGGTCAGTGATGGGATTCAGCCAGTTCGCACCACTTCGGGAGAACTGGTTGTTAATTTTCTGAGCATTTTGGTGACCTAGATGTTCGAAAAAATCATTAGGGCAGAGAACCGGTTGTTAAATTATTTGAATCCCATCACTGAACTGGGTATATCTAATTTCATGAAAAGAAGGACTAGGGGTGATGTGATAGCAGTGTTCCAATATCTCAGGGGCTGCCACAAAGAAGAGGGAGTCAAGCTATTCTCCAAAGCACTTGAAAGCAGGACAAGAAGCAATGGGTGGGAACTAATCAAGGAGAGAAGCAACCTAGAACTAAGGAGAAATTTCCTGACAGTTAGAACAATTAATCAGTGGAACAACTGGCCTCCAGAAGTTGTAAATGCTCCAACACTGGAAGTTTTTAAGAAGATGTTGGATAACCATTTGTCTGAAGTGGTGTAGGGTTTCCTGCCCAAGCAGAGAGTTGGACTAGAAGACCTCCAAGGTCCCTTCCAACTCTGTTATTCTATTCTATCTCTTGGGGACCTTTCATCTCCTTCTAGGTACCAGAGATGTGTCCTTCTCTCTCTTTTTCTAAGACAACCACTACATTAGTTGGAGCAAAGCAAAGCATCCTACTGCTCCTTCACTAAAGGGTTGAGGGGATCAGGGTGTTTTCCCAGTGGCTTTAATCTTTTCCTGGGAGAGTCTCTAAGCCATAATCCAACCATTTGTGTCTTGCAGCTTGCTGTGGATGGAAACTGGGGTCCCTGGAGCATGTGGGGGCCGTGTTCCAGGACTTGCGGTGGAGGGGTGCATTTCTCTTACAGAGACTGTGACAACCCAGTGCCCAAAAATGGGGGCAAATACTGTGAGGGGCAAAGAGTGCAATATGAGTCTTGCAACATTGAGGAATGCTCTCCAACTGGTAATTGACTCTCTCTTTTTTTAATTTGATTTATATGCCGCCCTTCTCCAGAGACTCAGGGCGGCTTACAATGCGTTAAGCAATAGCCTTCATACTTTTGTATATTTATACAAAGTCAGCTTATTGCCCCCACAAACTGGGTCCTCATTTTATCTACCTTAGAAAGGATGGAAGGCTGAGTCAACCTTGAGCCTGGTGAGATTCGAACTTACAGTAATTGCAGACAGCTAATGTTAATCACAATGCTTTAGTCTGCTGAGCTACCAGCAGATAACAACGTTTGCTATCAAGTGTTATTAGACATTTGTACTGAAATGGCTTGTGCAGAAATGAATCAATAACCTGGTAGCTAGTTATCTGCTAGGGTAGTCTTCATTTTTAATCCTCTCAGTTTGGTACCCAGGGTGACAATGCCTCCATTAAGGTTCTGTTAACCCAGCAGGTTTTACAGCAGTTTACAGCATCCCACAGTCACGTGACCATATTTTGCCATGGTTTTGCCGAAAATCTGAATTTACTGCCAGTTTTCTATAATTCTGTTAGAGACTCGGTGGCGCAATGGTTAGAGTGCAGTACTGCAGGCTGCTTCTGCTGACTGCCGGTTGCTTGCAATTTAGCAATTAAATCCCACCAGGCTCAAAGTTGACTCAGCCTTCCATCCTTCTGAGGTGGGTAAAAGGAGGACCCAGATTGTTGGGGGAGGGGGAGCGATAGGCTGACTCTGTAAACTGCTTAGAGGGGGCTGTAAAAGCACTTTAAAGTGGTATATAAGTCTAAGTGCTATTAATATTGCTATTCTGTACCCATAGCAAATCATTGGCTTGCATAATGACTGTGATGTTTGCTTAACAACCATCGTGATTCACCTAACAACCACTGCAAAAAAGGTGGTGACTGACCCACTTCATGACTGTAATAAGTTACAACCAGGATGGGATGCTTCATTACAGTCAAAACATGAGGATTCCCAGCAGTATGGCATAGCTACTCACTCAACATAGCCCAGGTGGGATATGAGTTAAGGCAGGCTGCATATCTACACAGTAGAATTAGTTGCTTTGGAGCTGAAATATCAGATAGATGTATTCCCAGGTAAATGCAAATTACGTTTGGTGAAAGTGAAGTTAGGATAGACCCAACAGATGTTGTAGGCTGTCAATCAGCTTCCTGCATCACTTTCAGGTCAGAGAAAGTAGAGATGAAAAGTTTTGCAAATTACTGGCCTGAAAACGAAACGTTGAAAATGAGATTTCATGTTGTGCGTGAATCCGTGTTCACGTGAGCTCCTTTCATTTCCATTGTAGACAAAAGCTTTCGAGAGCATCAATGTGAGAAATATGACAGATACAACTTCACCGACTTGAATGGGAATTTGCTAGAATGGGTTCCCATGTATGCCGGAGTGTCTCCTCGAGATCGTTGCAAGTTAGTCTGCCGGGCTAAAAGAGGGAACGAGTTCAAAGTATTTGAGACCAAAGTAAGAATTCTGTTTATGTGTCCATCATTTATACAGATGACAAAACCTCTTGCCTTGGGAGAAAAATCCCAAGTATAAGATGCACCTTTTCCCCCCTAAAAGGGGGTGAAAATTCAGGTGTGCCTAATACACCGAATGTAGCCCCGCCCACCCACTGGCCTTTGGCCTGTGCCTCCCAGCAAATTACCTCCTTGCAAGAAAAAACAGCTCCTTTTGGCTTCAGCACAGCCTAATTAGCACAGGTTGATTGTTCTTTGGATCAGCCTTCCGACTCTCAGCTGTTTCAGGCTGCAGGGATTTCCATTGCCTATTGCTGCATGGCAGGGTAGGTTCTACTTACCTTTACTACCGGTTCCCAATGGGATAGAGCGCGCGCAGATTGCTTCTGATGACGTCAGGGTCAGTGGGCAGAGCCTCCAGCCAGTTTTACTACCAGTTCTATAGAACCAGTCCGAACTGGAGGCAACCCACCACTGCTGCACGGGCCTCTGCTGCTTGCTGCAAAGAGGTAAATTGCTGGGAGCAGATTTTTTTTTTCTTGTGCTAATCAAGCTATGCTGAAAGCGAAAATGAAAGTAAAGCAGCTGTTTGCTGTTTGCTACAACCAGGCAAAATTTCTTTTTCTTGTTTTCCTCACCAAAAAAGATAGATGCATCTTATATTCCAGAATGCCTTATACTCCAAAAAATACGGTATAAAGCTGGAGGCGTAGATGAAAACTCTCATCCATCAGAATTATTACATCCGTCTGCCACATTTGCAAATGTGCCAAAGATCCTGAATGTATCCACACGTGCCTAAACCCACATGTTTGAGAATTCTGTAGCACAATATGTACGAAGTTATATATAGGATCATTCAGGCCAGGCCTATAATGCACTATTGTTGATACAATATTTTAAAAAAACGCTTTTCAAAAGCATGCAGATTATGAGCAGTAATAACTGAAAGAATGAATATGTTTGAAATGTAGATGAAAATATATATCAATTGATGGAAAAGTGGAAGCATAAAGAAACTGTTATTAGCAAAACAAGAACTGACCACAGTTGAAACCAACAGCTTTGCAATATTCTCCATGTTTCTAAAGAGATATCCGTAAGAAATATATTTAAAGGAATGTCTTTTCAGCCATTAGAAATGCACTAAAGAGTGATAAGGGACACAGTGGCTCAGTGACGAAGACACCGAGCTTGTCAATCGAAAGGTTGGCAGTTCAGCAGTTCGAATCCCTAGTGCTGTGTAATGGAGTGAGCTCCCGTTACTTGTCCCAGCTTCTGCCAACCTAGCAGTTCGAAAGCACGTAAGAAATGCAAGTAGAAAAAATAGGGACCACCTTTGCTGGGAAGGTAACAGCGTTCTGTGCACCTTTGGTGTTCAATCATGCCGGCCACAGGACCACGGAGATGTCTTTGGAGAGCGCTGGCTCTTTTGAAACAGAGATGACATCTCCTCCTAGAGTTGGGAATGACTAGCACATATGTGTGAGGGGAACTTTTACCTTTACCTTAAAGAGTGATAATGGGTAGATTGACTTCATTTTACTCTTCCTTTCTTTTTATATCAGGTGGTTGACGGGACGACCTGCGCACCTGAAACACTCTCTGTCTGTGTGCATGGACAATGCATCAAGGCTGGTTGTGATCATATTATTGGGTCTTCTAAGAAACTAGACAAATGTGGAGTTTGTGGTGGGGACTGCTCAACTTGTAGAAAAATATCAGGCTCGCTCAACAAATCCAAGTAAGAAAACCCCACAATCATTTTACAAAGCTTGGTGAAAAATACACAGTGCCCTATTAGAGCTGAGTTTTAGTTTTATGAACACACATGCAAAAATCCAAAAATCTTCCAGTGACTATTGGGATTAGAACCCAGAAATCCTTCCTACAGCAGAATGTGAGCTTCTCCAAATTGTGTTTGCACTTTCAATGCTAATATGAAAAAGGTGGGGAAAAAATAAATAACCAGGATTAATCATCCATATTTAGAGTGGCCTAGAGGTTCAGACGCTCGCCTCATACTCGGGAGGTTGAGAGTTCAATCCTAGGCAACGGCAGAGGTTTCTCTATCAGGGCACAAGGAAAAAAATATCTGCTGTGAAGTCCACATAGGCATCAGGAAGGACATCCAGCCAGTAAATGCTCAGCTCCATTCAGTCGCCCCAACTCCACCCCAATAAAAGGGATTACAGGGTCGTAAAAAGAAAAGAAAAATCAGAGTATCCATGTTTAATTAACTGTATTTTATATATAATTGATGTTCATTTTGCATTTTGTTTCGGCCCCACCATTTGTATGTCCTGAATATTTTAGGACCAGTCACCCTCAATACACACACACACACACACACACACACACAAAGCACTCGAATAACACAGCAGAATATGATGAATAAGAATGAGAGTTATGAATAAGAATTGAGACCTCTGGTATTTAATGGTGTAGTGCATTTTCGTTACTGTTCCTTAATCCCTGCATGTGATTAGAGTCTTTGGCGATCCCAAGAGCCTTATAGCCTCTTGTAATTGCCAAGAGAAAATACAGGAGCAGGATGCTTCTGGTTATGGTGTGATACATGTTCTTCAGTAGACCTTTGTTCACACTGTTGTTTAGTTGAAGATAACCAAGGGGGGGAGCTGCTGGGGGTTCTCAGGGGTTCGGGAGAACCTCTAGCTAAGATTCTGTGCAATTCAGAGAAACCCCAAATCCCACTCCTGCCTGGCCCTGCCCACCACATCCCTCCCTTCCCAGGAGCCCCCACACGGCCCCTTTTGAATGAAGGTAAGTGCAGGGCGCATGCGGAGGCTCAGAGAGGGCAAAAAACGGGCCTACCGGAAGTTCAGGAAGGCCGGAAATGAGCCCATTTCCAGTTTCCAGAGGGCCTCCGGAGCCTGGGGAGGCCGTTTTCAACCTTCTGGAGTCTCGAGAAAAGCCTCCAGAGCCTGGGGAGGGCAAAAACGTCTCCCCCACCCAGCCATGGTGTAGGAGGCCAACTAGGCCACGCCCACCATGGCCATGTCCACCCAGCAACCAGGCAGAGAACCCCTTGCTAAAATTTTTGAAGCCCACCCCTAAGCAATACATGCTGTTCTTCAGCAGTTTGTCGTTCACACTGTTGTTTAGTTGTAGATAACACCCATTTCTTTCATCTCTGAAGGTTTGGCTACAACGACATTGTCACCATTCCAGCTGGCGCGACCAACATCGATATCAAGCAACACAGCCGACGAGGAGTAAGACATGACGGAAATTATTTAGCTCTGCGGACCCTGGATGGCAAATACCTGCTGAATGGAAACTTCACCATCTCCGCTATGGAACAAGACATTTTTGTGAAGGGGACTGTCCTGAGGTACAGCGGCTCCTTGACCACCCTGGAACGCCTCCAGAGTTACCAGCAGCTTCCCGAATCCATTGTCGTCCAGGTGTTGACCGTTTCCAGCGAGATGTTCCTCCCGAAGGCATTCCCCCCGCCCAAGGTGAAATATACCTTTTTTATCCCCAAGGACCTCCAATTCAGCAAGCAGAAGATCAAGGAGAAAAGCCTGGCCAACATAATCAAGCCTTTGTTGACCTCGCAATGGGTTCTGGGAGACTGGTCAGAGTGCTCCAAGTCCTGTAGCTCGGGTTGGCAAAGACGAACAGTAGAATGTCTGGATGTGGAAGGGCAGCCTTCATCCACCTGTGACAAGGCCCTCAAGCCCGAGGACATCAAACCGTGCAGTGGTCTTCCTTGCCCAATCTGGCAGATGGGACCGTGGTCCCCTTGTTCCCAAACATGTGGAGAAGGAATGCGGACACGAAGCGCCTTGTGCATTGACTACCTAGGCAAGCCCGTTGCCTTCGAGAAATGCAATTTGTCGCAGCCCCCAGCAGCCACTATTGTCTGTGTCCTCCAGCAGTGCTGAAGTGAACTGAAGGCTGGCATGCGATCTCAGAAGTCTCTGTAACCTAGTCTAACTACTAACCTAACTCCAACTAGGCTTGGCGTGTCCAAGCAAGGGAGTAGTTTTAAGGCCAACAGGCACTAACTGACTTGAAGAGGTCTTATTTCATATCCCTGTTTGAAATATTAGAAGGCATGGGTTACCACCACTAATCCCCACTCCCTTCTCTCTCTTTCTCTGTTGTGCTTTGTTTTCCTCCAAATTGACATCTACCTCAGTGGGGGGGAACAAATAAGAATTTTTGATAAATCATTTGACGTTTTGGAGAAAAAAAAAATGTCTGCAGGTCAATACTTGGTAACTAAGGGAAGTTTGTCGTCCTAAGTCGTCCCGGCAGGTGAGACGAAACTCACCTCCGCTTTCACCCAGTGTCTTTTGTGAGTTGGCTCTTACGAGACGTTATTGAAGATGCTGTTGTTCTTGCGATGCAGTTAATCCCCCATGAACGCAGTTGTGTGCATCCTTCAGTTAGCAAAAGAGCTGCAAGCCTTTGGAGAGGGCAGGCGTACAAATTTCTGTCTTTGATATTGGCAACCAGTAAGTCAGTCCTTGGTTTAGCGGATGCAAATGAAGATCAGGGTTCATAGTTTGGACAAATCGGTCCCAGGGAGTTTGATTGGGATGATAAGCAGGCTTATGCAATGTTTCTTCAAATGCAGGTAGTCCTCGATTTATGGCCACGATTCCTCTTGCTGCACGAGACATTTGTTAAGTGAGTTTTGTTCCAATGTACAACCTTCCTTGCCACCATTGTTAGGTGAATCCGGCCTCCCCACTAACTTTGCTTGTCAGAAAGTCAGAAAAGGTGATTACGTAACCCACTGATACTACTGTCATCCTAAATACGAATCAGTTCATCAAGTGTCTGAATTTTAATTGCATGGCCATGGGGATGCTGCAATGGTTGTAAGTCGCTTTTTTCAGTTCATTTAGTGACAACTTTGAATTGTCACTAACGAACCGTTGTAAGTGGAGGACTACCTGCATTATCGTCAGAGTTTGAGAACTGCAATGGGTCATCGGCTGGCTTCCTCTGCAATTGACCATGAAATCTTTATCAATGGTTATCAATCTTTTTTATATGTCTTCCTGTTAAAGAGATGTTATTCTACAGCAGTATGTCCATATTACCGTTCACTCCTCATCTTAGCATTGGGGATTCAAAATAATAGATGTAATCAGGGGTGAAATCCAGCAGGTTCTGACAGGTTCTGGAGAACCGGTAGCGGAAATTTTGAGTAGTTTGGAGAACTGGCAAATACCACCTTTGGCTGGCCCCAAAGTGAGGTGGGACTGGAGATTTTGCAATATCCTTCCCCCAGGAGTAGGGAGGGAATGGGGATTTTGCAGTATCCTTCCCCTGGAGTGGTGTGGGAATGGAGATTTTGCAGCGTCTTCCCCTGCCACGCCCACCAAGCAACATCCACCAAGCCACGCCCACAGAACCGGGTGTAAAAATATTTGGATTTCACCACTGGATGTAATCCAGGGGTGTCACATTCAAGGTCCAGGGGCCAGATGCGGCCTGCGGGGTTCTTAGATCTGGCTCACAGGGCTGCCCTGGAAACAGCGAAGGACTGGCCATCGTGCCTCTGCCAGTGAAAACGGAGCTCGGGAGGGCTGCAGACGGTTGCAGGAGGGCCGCAGATATTTGCAAAGTTGCAGCCGAAAACGGAGCTCGGGAGTCCATTTTTGCTAGCCACAGGCGCCCCCAACACGAGTGACTTTGAGCTGGCCATGCCCACCCTAGCCACACCCTCCCTGGGGCCCCCAAGGTCAAACATCACTGAGGCGGCCCTCAGTGTTTGACACCCCTGATGTAATCCATGTTTCCCTTTATGGTCATATATCATTCATTATTTTGGAAGTTTAGGTAGCAATATGAATGCCATCACTAGAGGAAAGATAACTAAAAAGATATGGGTAGAATATGCCTCCAGATCCATTCTAATATTAGGGGTGAGTGCATGATTAATATTTCTCCTTCCCTCAATTTTTTTGGAGGGAGAGCACTATCTTAGAATTGCCAAAAAAAATGCACTAACGAAGGATTTTTATGGTACTCTCCTAAGATTATTTGGTAACGTCATGAAGAAGTGTCCCTCGCAGGTAAAAAAATTCATCTTTGAAGCTGTAATTTGCAGATAAAAACATGAGGTCATCAAACAAATGTTGTGAATATCAGCCAAGGCACGTTCATCCAAATTTACTAGGGCACTGTGATCCACTGCATAATGCAAAGAAAAATATTTCAGTAGTCTCTTGACTCTTGGCTTAGGTTAATCATGGTTTAGCATTTTCTCATCCAGAGAAGCTCTTCATTATTTCTAGTCTATCCTGTGTTTGTTCAGTTTACGCACTTTTCAAAAGGGCCATTTAGGAAAAAAAAACACCTTTTTATCAGATTCCTTATTATTTGTAGATAGATATCCCGGTTTTAATATGACTCAAATGGATGTGTCAGTATTGAAATTTATATCTCTAACTTCTCGGGATTTTTGTCTTCGGTCTAATTTTCAGACTAAAGCAAATCAAGGCTCAGATACAGTATGCGAAACAGGACATTGGTGCTTAATTAACACATTACCACTATTTTACAATGATGAGTAGCAAAGTTCCAGCTGCTTTTTTTTCCCCGTTTTAGGCATTGTGCTCAAAATGAGATTAACAACCTCATACTAAAACATCTGGTCTATTTCCTCTTGAAAGAGAATGGTGGTCTTTATTCTCCTAAATTAGCCTTTAGCATTTTCCATGATCCATTCTAGAAGTCCTGAAAAATGCATTTCCTTTTTGTCCTTGCAAAATTCACTATGTCTCTTCATTTGCTGCATCCTCAACTCTAATTCTCTAATTCTCAGCTTTAACCACTTCAGCTTTCATTCTTTAATTCTGATTGGCTACACAGCCAATCGGCGTATAATCATTCTCATTCTGATTGGCTACAAAATCGCTAACGATTTTGAAATAATCTCGAATGGTTTTGGAACTATTAAACGAGATTTTGTTCCCTGCGTGAGCCTCTGTGCAACTTATTTAGGAAACAGCTCCATTTTCTCTTAGATAAACAAGGAATTCGGCCTTTTTAAGAAGTGCCGTTCAAAAATAGCAACAGCAACATAGTTCTTTCCACTCTTAAATTATGCTGATGTCGTAAGAAATAGTTAAACGGAAGCCAGATATTTTGATGTTGAAAGGTAACATGTCTCAGTTCTGGGACACAACAACATTCCGGTCAGAGAACATGGGTTTACAGTTGGCCTTGTTCCAAAACTACAAAGTGGAAATATGACTAGGAACATGGTGGCTCAGTGGCTAAGATGCTGAGCTTGTTGATTGAAAGGTTGGGAATTCAGCGGTTTGAATCCCTAGTGCTGCGTAACAGAGTGAGCTCCCGTTACTTGTCCCAGCTTCTGCCAACCTAGCAGTTTGAAAGCATGTAAAAAATGGAAGTAAAAATAGGGACCACCTTTGGTGCGAAGGTAACAGCGTTCCGTGCGCCTTTGACATTTAGTCATGCCGGCCACATGACAACGGAGACTTCTTTGGACAGCGCTGGCTCTTCGGCTTTGAAACAGAGATGAGCACCGCCCCCTAGAGTTGGGAACGACTAGCACATATGTGCTAGGGGGAACCTTTAGCTTTACCTTTAGCCTTTAATTTGTATTTATGTCTTCTGGACATATCTACCTGGTGAAATGCAAAGATACAAAAAAGCTTGCAGCAAGTTCTTCCATTTCTTTCTGCATGCAAATGGCCAACATTTTCTTCTTTAAGACCACCACAGGTAGGTAAGATTGTTGGTAGTCCTCAACGTACGGCCACAACTGACCCCCACCATTATTTTATTAAGTGAGAAATTTGTTTTGCCCCATTTTATGCCTTTTCTTGCCACATTTGTTAAGTGAATCACTTGCAGTTGTTAAAGTTAGTCCCCCGGTTGTTAAGTGAATCTTGCTTCCCCGTGGACTTGGCTTGTCAGAAGGTTGCAAAAGGGAATCCCATGACCCCAGGGACACTCATCTGTCATAAATATGAGTCAGTGGTCTGACAGCCGAATGTAAACCAAGTGACCTTGAGGATGCTACGTCCGTTGTAAGCAGTGGTGGGATTCAAATAATTTTACAACCGGTTCTGTGCCCTAATGACCAGCTGGGTAGGCGTGGCCCGATGGTCATGTGACTGTGTGGGCATGGCCAACTCAACGTCACTCACATCGATGGGCGCTTCGCCTTAGCTGTTACAATGTAATAAGGGTTAACCAGAGAGGCAGTTTCTGTAAGCAAGGCAATAAAGATTAGGCTAGAAACACCACCAGAATGTTTCCTTCCTGCCTTCCTTACAGGATTAGCCCTGTAAAGTGGGGGAAAAATAAGAATTCTTCCAACAACCGGTTCTCCGAACTGCTTAGAAAGTTAACAACCGGTTCTCCCGAATAGGTGCGAACTGGCTGAATCCCACCACTGGTCGTAAGTCTGAAAAATGCTCATAAGACACTTTTTTCAGTGCCGTTGTAGCTTTGAATGGTCATTAAATGAACTGTTGTAAGTTGAGGACTGCCTGTATACAGTAATAGAATGAGAGTGGGGGAAGAAGCATGCAGATTTTGATTGTCCCAACTATGTGTAGAAGAAGAGGGGATGGAATCACTCTTAAGCTTCTGCTGAACTTCTGTCTGCATTTGAACTCCCAACTCAGTCTAAGGAGGGACTCTCTGTCTGCCTTTAATTCAGGCCCTGTACATCCTCATTCATCTCCCGTGACATCACTATCCTGTCATTGTCTTCTCTTTGCTATCTGCTATAGAGCAGGCAGAGCTTCTTCCTGGGCTGAACTTCTTCCTTCCCAAATTGGGAGACCTGCCAAAATCATGCAGAACTGCCAAGGCATGTTTCTGATCCAGACAATCTGGGCTTAAAGTAGACACCAAATCAGTGAACTTCTGCCTTTTTAAGCAAGCTGCCTTTGGTTTGCACTGGGGGCCGATGCTCCCTGATAGTGAGATGTATCTCAGAAGAGATCTTCAAGAATACTACGATTCTCTGCACTGAGATAGAGTCAGGGAACAATTTATTTAAGAAAGATCTTTCTTTCTCTGCTTTGCTGAGGTTCCTTTGGTTTCCACCCAGCAACTGTTTGCATCTGACTGTACTGTATTTTTGAAACAAAACGTTAATACCGTGTATCTTTTCCTTCCTTCCTTCCTTCCTTCCTTCCTTCCTTCCTTTTTTCTTTCTTCCTTCTCTCTCTCTCTTCCTCCCTCCCTCTCCCTCTCTCTCTCTCTCTTTTCTTTCTTAAAATAACAGTAATTCCTTGAAGATTTTAGAATATATTTGTTCCCATCTTACTGGGAAATTACCATTTGAAGCAGAAGATGTTAGCGTTCTCTGATGAATATATCCACTGTAGGGAAGGTGATGACCCTGTCTTTTCAAGCATTATGCTGTGCTTCTGCTGACTTGTAATGCTGTTTTCCAGTTTTCTGCTTGATCAGTTCAACATCAAGAATTAGACACACGTCCTATTAATTGATAGCGGAGGGTGGGACTGAAATGGATTTCATTCTGCTATCTTTAGCAACAGGTTAACAGCAGTGGTGGGTTGCAAGCACATCTGTGCGCCTGATGTGCTTGCGTGCAACGTTCAAAATAGCGCAATTTGAAGCTCAGCTGCTTACCTTCTAAGGCAGTCCCGGTAAGTAGAACAGCGAAGGTGCGAAATCAGCTGTGCCACGTGAATCAGCTGAGCCAGAAAGAAGGAAATATAGGACAGGATAGGGCGGAGTCAGGGTCAGCTGATCGTTGGAACTACCGGTTCGCCTGAATTGGTCTGAACCAACAGCAGCCCACCACTGGTTAACAGGTTCCTCAGAAAGAATATATTGGCTTTTGCATTCAAAATATGAATTATGAACTAGCAAGTGGTAGGAATCTGGACCATAACAGAACCAGATTGGAGTTTGTTATTTCCTCTATTTAAAAATGTTGCTGCAGTTAATAATTCAGGATTGCAGAGTGGATTTCCCAAAACCTAGCTTTGATATGCTAGCTTATTATGGAGGGGAAAGAAGGTTCAGTTTATCCCGAAGGTGCTTTTCCTAAAGGCAACTGGACTTTCTTGGGGCTTTATTTTTTTCCTTGAAAACATTTCACTTCTCATCTAAGAAGCAACTTCCATTCCAAATGAAGAAGCGAAACTTTTTCAAGGAAAAATAACTTAAGAAAATCCTGTTGCTTTTTGGCAAAAGCATCTTTGAGACAACCATGACCTGGATGGTTAAGAATCTCCATAAGACATCAAGCTTCAGTTTATTTTTCACAATGCTCAGCATATATTTTCAAGGCTGCTGGGCAATTTCTCGACAGAAAGTTGAAAGCAAGTGGAAGGCAGCGCTCTGTTACAAATTTAATTTGGAATGTTTGTGCTGAAAATCATGAAGTATCTGGGCAACTAGCAAGGTGCAAGTTATAGAATATTTGGGAAATGGGAATATCATGATATTGGTTGGATGTTTCCTTTGGGACTGATATCGTGCAAAAGAAGCACTGGACATTCAAGAAGGGTGGGTCAAAGGCAAAAGAGATGCTGTTTCTGAAAATAGCAACTTTTAAACAATCATGTATATTTAACAGAGAGTCTTCAGCTCTTGACTGTTTGACCCGAGAGCAAAGTGTGAAGCTTAATTCCCTTGTGCAAAGCCAAGTGGTGATGTTTCCACATAGGGCCTGCCTTTAAGCAAAGGACCTGACCCTTGGCCAACTTTCTTTTTTTTGTAATTATTGTTTTATCATAAACAGTAAAACACCAAACAGAAAAACAAACACAAAACGAAAGCACGCATTCAACCCTAACAACAACAAAAGAAAAAAAAGAGAAGAAAAAGCAGTCAACAGGTTAAGCTAAACATTACACTAATCTTCAGATCCCTTGGTTAACCATCTGTTATTATATTTAGCATGTAGAAAGGGGTTTCCAATCTCTTATAAAGCTGTCCATTAGCTTCATTTTATCATATGTGCAAATATATAAGGTTGCTGTGATTATCTGTCTTCCCTCTGTTCGTCTTTTGGAATATGTCTGACACTTTGTCCGGACAGTTTCTGAAGGCTGTCTCAGAAAAATGGCTTATTGTCACGAACCTACAGTATGCTACATTAGGTATAGAAGTGAACAACTTCTCAAGTTTCAGTGCTGCTAATGTAATCTGTTGTTAGGTTTTCCCCTTAACATGAAAATACAGTATATAATAATCAGTGAGAGCTGCTGCTTTTGAAACACGATGTAATACATTCTTCTGCCTAAAGAACTATATTAACGATTCGGTTAAAAGAAAAATGCATACAAATCTGTAAAATAAAAGCATGATATGGTAGATCCCAAACTGGTAAATTTGGAGAATTTGCAGAAGACATGGGTCACTGTGGCTTACCAATTGGGATCCACCATGCTTGCAGGTGCTTTATTAGCTTTAATAGAAAGAAACGGGATGCGGTGGCTCAGTGGCTAAGACACTGAGTTTGCCAATCGAAAGGTCGGCAGTGCAGCAGTTCGAATCCCTACTGCCGCGTAATGGGATGAGCTCCCGTTACTTGTCCCAGATTCTGCCAACCTAGCAGTTCGGAAGCATGTAAAAAATGCAAGTAGAAAAATAGGGACCACCTTTGGTGGGAAGGTAACAGCGCTCTGTGTGCCTTTGGCGTTTAGTCATGCCAGCCACATGACCACGGAAACATCTTCGGACAGCGCTGGCTCTTCAGCTTTGAAATGGAGATGAGCACCACCCCCTAGAGTCAGGAACAACTAGTACATATGTGCGAGGAGAACCTTTACCTTTACTAATAGAAAGAAAAGTCTTGCCTCGTCTCCATATTGATAGGCTCACTCATTATTGGATCACACACAAGAGGAATGGCTCTTGATTTCCTAAGTGGTTATTTCTCTTGGGCTCCAACATTGAAGAAATGACAGTGGCTTAAAAATGTCACAAACTCCCTAGATCCTTTTTTTCCCCTACATCTAGAAATCTCTGGTGCATCCCTAAAGAATTGTCATATACTACAAAGGACTATATGTTGTGTTCATTCTCAGATCACCTGTCATCTGTTGGGATGACCCATCCCAAAGCAAGTTGTTCAGAACGAACCCAACACTGTCCTCTTGTGGTTGTGTATTGCAATGGAAAGAAAACAACCATAGCAATTTGCAATCTCTCTGCAGTGGGTTTTGTTTTGTTTTGTTTTGTTTTTGAATTCACTTATTTTCATTAGTCAAAGAGCAGATAAAAAGGGAATTTATCAGTAATAACATCACTTCACAGAACCCAGTCTTTTCATGACTAAAGTCTGGATAGTCAAAATACCAACTTCTATATTCCAAAAATCAGCCTGGGATATTAGAAAGATGTTTAGCAAGCCTAAATAATATTGAAATCTGGGCAACACTGCATGTACAGTCTCACAAATGGTGATTCTACGCAAATTTATCATTCACCTAAAGAAGAGCAAATAGAACATTTCAGTTAAATTCCCAGTTTAAAAAGTACATGTCTTCATGAATCGATCAATCCCATTTTAAGAACACAAGTAAGGGAATTATATCACACTAAGATTGGATTTACTCATCACACTAACATGAGGTTCGTGATTGGGGTAGCGCACAGATAATGTGAAATATGTAAAGTGATTTGCTTTTCAATTAGTGTGTTGTGAAAAACACAGCCACCTGTGTTCTTATTGCACAAATCATGATTTAATAAACCCTGGTTTAGTATAATGTATACATCAGTTCAACTTGTACTTTGGTATCGGTCTCCAAATAAAGGCAAACATTGCTTTGTAAATCTTGTTGATCCAAATCCATAGGCTTCTTAATGGGAAGATGGATGGATGGATGGATCTACACTTCCAACCATGAGCAAATCAATAGAGGATGTGCTGAGTTTTAGAATTTGGAAAGAGTGCTGGGAATACTTTAACACAATCTAGTCCTCATAACATTGGGTCTCAGAACTTCCAGAGGAAGAAAAAAATGAATATCTGAGTTGAAGCAAAATCAGAATCTCCTTAGATGAAACATCTGGGATTTTAAGCTTGGCTGTGATGACTGTACCAATTTGTTAGGTTTTTTTCACACGCCCCGCCTTCAATAGAGCAATCAAATCCAGGCTGAAAAACCCCAGTGAACCATGAAAGATGCAGAAAACTCTTCACTCTTAGTCTCCATAATTTTGCAGTGCAAGATTGGATGGCCCATTCTAAAACGGTCTACCATATTTTTCGGAGTATAAGATGCACTCCCCCCCCCCCGAGAGAGGGTGGAAATGTTGGTGTGTCTTATACACCGAATACAGCCATTTTTGGCCTCCTGAAGCCCTGCCCCGCTCATCTCATTTTTGTGAAAAAGGGGGCTTTTTTTGCAAAAACGGGGTGCGCAGAGGGTTTGGGAAGACTGCAGAGTGCTCCTGGGGATTGGGGAGGGCAAAAATGCCCCCGTTTTTGTGAAAAACGGGGCGTGCAGAGGGTTTGGGAGGCCTGCAGAGTGCTCCTGGGGGCCAGGAAAAAAGCTTTTTTCCCCCCTCTTACTTACCTCTTTGAAATCTTGGTGCGTCTTATACACCGGTGCATCTTATAGTCCGAAAAATATGGTAGTATCTTTCCACAATTCAAATTCTGTACTGACTGCCATCATCCTTCCTGGCTGGGTCTGTATCATACTTACCTTAGCTGCATTTTAAAACACTTGTCTGACTTAGCTATTCTTTTCAAAAAGATATGTAGCATTTATGGTAATGTATGTAAAATAAAGTTACATGTTAAGATTGAGATGTATATAGTTTCCCTTCAGTGAAGGATTGTTAGCACTGTACTGAGCCTCATTTGAAAGATATTTATTTGTGTACAGTAACTGTTTGGGTAAGTGAGAGCGAAGGGATGGTTATTACAAAAGGTTTGCCATCTCTTGAAACTTTCCCAACTGCATTTTGTTTGAAGGGGAAAGGAAGATGAGAAGTTTCACTCCCTTCTCCTAATGGTGTAGTTGTATAACTAATGTATCAGCACAATTTGACGCGCAAAACTAAAAACCTCATTCGAGTCAAGACGGCAAAAAATTGATTTCTAATTGTATTTAATTTTCTTTTATAAATAACAAAAATCCACCTTACTTCCCCTTTCTTTTCCTTTCCTTTAATCTTTAGAAACAGATAGCTGGATTGTAATACTAGCCTTTAGCTGTAAATAAAATACTTCCTCAATTAAAACCTTCGTTTTGTTTCCCTTGTCTTTTTTTTTTTTTTTTTTTTTTTGGCCGTTGAAGTGAGTTCCAAATATCTGTAGCTATAGAAAAAAACAAATTTACATAGGCACACAGATAAGATTCATATAATTTACCTACCAGTTCATCCAGCACCCAAAATGTGAGTATGCACACCACTCGTTTCGCTTGCACACGCCACCTCTGTGCATTCGCCCGACTTTCCACATATGTGCTTTGCTCATGTGTGTGCCTTGCGTGCATGCAGCCCCGCTTTAAAAAGTGCCTATATAGGACAGCATAGAGCCAGGGTGCAATTTCCACTACCGGTTCCCCCAAACCGGTCTGAACCGGTTGAATACCATCTCCGATATGCACCTTTTTTGATTAAGGTTGAGCTAGATGATCCGAGCGTGGTAGGGTGACAGCTGGTACATCAAGTTGTAATCAACTTCTCATCTCAAGTAGAACAATCGAACTATCAAACGTGGTTCCTTGAACCTTCATTTGGGAAGGCAATAACAAAAAGTACATATGACTAAGACTGACATATTCTACGTCTTGGTAGGGCTGGAATTTTTCTCGATTCTTCCTTTTTTTGGAAAAAAATGTTAGCAAGTTAACATTTTTAATTTTAACATACGTAGTTAAGACTATTTCAGGGCTTATGTAGCAACGTTTAGGTATTCTAAAAAAAAACCCAGGAACACGCACTTCAAGTTTTAGAAAAACAATCTATGGAAAGGATTTCAAGATCTTCAAAGAAATATTTAAGAGCCACTAGCAACCCTGGGATGGGAGAATATTGCTCGATCCTGCTCCCTATCAACACTTGTGTCACACTCCAATTAGAAGTGGGGAAAGTTCATTTCCTTCCTTTCCAGATTACAGTTGACCATAGCAAGCCCTACCAAGAGACAGAATTTAGAAGGATAACATTTATATTCAGATTCCAGGAACTATGCCTTATTTTGTCAATATGAACATTTCAGTTGATGTAATAAGTCTCTTTCTATTAATGGCCTTTGAAGCAAATTAAGTTTATTTTCAAGATATAATATAATTGTTGATGTATTCTTCTGTTTATATATAAATCCTGAACCAAAGTACATTGAATGCTAGATACCATGCTGAAGTAGCTAGCATTCAATGTGGATATGGCAAACCTCTAAGTAATATATGCACAATACCCCAAAAAAAAAAATCACATTTGTTCTTGAAAATTGGCTGTGTGTCTTCTTCAGAGAATTATTAAATAGCCAAGGAACTGCAACAATTTAAAGAAAAAAAAAATCTGAGCAGATGCTATTCCAAACCAGAATAAGGCCATCTGAGTAGAGGAGGTTGATGTGCTGAGCTGACTTCAATCAATCAGAATTGATCAGAGCTGGAAGGGACCTTGGAGATCTTCTAGTCCAGCCCCCTGCTTAAGCAGGAGACCTTATACCGGTGTTTCTCAACCTTGGAAGCTTGAAGATGGGTGGACTTCAACTCCCAGAATCCCCCAGCCAGCACTGCTGGCTGGGGGATTCTGGGAGTTGAAGTCCACCCATCTTCAAGCTACCAAGGTTGAGAAACACTGCCTTATACCATTTCCAACAAGTGACTGTCCAGTCTCTTCTTAAAAACTTCCAATGAAAGCACCCACAACTTTTGAAAGCAAGCTGTTCCACTGGTTAATTGTCCTCACTGTTAGGAAGTTTCTCCTCAATTCCAAGTAGCTTCTCTCCTTGACTAGTTTCCATCCATTGCTTCTTGTGACCTACCCTCTGATACTTTGGAGAATAATTTGACCCCCTTCTCTTTGAGCCCCTCAAATAGTGGAAGACTGCAATCATGCCCCTCCCTAGTCCTTCTTTTCTCTAGACTAGCCAAAACCCAAATCCTGCAACCGTTCTTCATATGTTTTAGTCTTCAGGCCTTTAATCATCTTAGTAGCTCTTCTCTGCACTTTTTCCAAAGTCTCAACGTCTTTCTTTGTAATGTAGTGATCAAAACTGGATGCAGTGCTCCAGGTGTGGTCTTACTAAGACTTTATAAAGTGGAACTAATACTTCATGTGATTTTGATTCTATGTTTGCTCATACTTTTTGGACTTTATCTTCCATCATCCTCAGTTAAGCATTCTAATGAAGGATTTGGAATGTGTAACCTAAAACAAAAAAGGGCATCAGATTAATCGTTCGTTCTAATTTCTGCTAATAATGAAGTGGTTGATTGCAAAGTCTCAAGTTCCTATTTCTGTAGAGCTACAAAGCAATTGGGGCAGTTGCTTAATTGAACCTGTCTCACTCTCCTGTTCTGAGCGTAACAATGAAAATAGCATGGTGAGGAGCAGAGACATCCTTGTCCTAGAAACGCTTCCTGAGGTATCATTGTAATATGTAAAATAATCATAAAAAGCTATAGCACAATTCATGCGCACATATTCCCTTATAAACATTGCAAATGGCTAGAATCTCTGTATGTTGTAAGTTTCTTTTCCCCTCACATCTACAGGGGATTTACTCACATCTTGAAAATAAATCTGCAACATTACAGTGTGACAGAACATAGAACTATAATAGCATTTCGCCTATGAGAAATGAACAATTCATTTTTATATTCATCACGATAGACATACATAAATCAAGCGGGCACAAAATTCTGGTCCAAGATGAACCTTCTGAAGAATGATGGTAGAGCCTCTTAAGCTTAAATTGCAGAATAATGAAGAGTTATATTTCAATGGAGATCATAAAAAAAGGATGCAGTCTTTGCATAGTACTCCTGTTAAGGCAGGCTGTTCATTATAGTAGAGAGGACATTAGAAAAAGCTGAATCCGCACATGTAGTAATTATTTTCTTGGCCAAGGATGATTCACAGTTGAACAAGATGCTGAAGCTCCAACTTAAGACTGGAGTTTCATCACCCACATGAACAGATTTTTTTAAAAGACTGTTGGATTGCAGAATGAATGCCAGAGTTTGAAAGATAATTAAGAAGCATTATCAGAGCAGGAGTGGTGCATTCTGATATGACAACATTAGCAATTGTGCCAGAAAGAAATCATGAATTCCAGGCTTACAGCAGGGACAGCAGCCAGTGTACTGCGTTCCCAGCAATGAAGATACATGTGGAAACATTTTCCAAAAGTCATGTGTGAATCTATCTTGCAGAGGAACAAAGATCATGCGTAGGACTTTGTTATATAAAAGATTAAAGACATTTATGTTGATGTTTTTGAACTACTCTGCAATGCAGTTTTATTAGATGTCGTGTAAAATAAGCAAATCATAATTTTCTTCACTTGTTGAACGCATCATCATTGTGCATGCAGAGGAAAATAAGGGAAGAACATCTGAGTCCCAAGAAACCTATAAAGTACAACTTTAAAATAAAAGAGACCATATAAATGAAAAAGATCGCCTAGATACATAAAAATGTAGAGGTGATTTTGTCCCTTCTTAAAGAGTTGGTATTTATATTTTATTTATATATTTTTATTTTATTTTATTTTATTTATAATATTTTTATTTATATATTCGTCGGGCCCTGAAAACTCATCTCTTTCAGCTTGCTGGTCTAGCCTGACCCCACTGAATTTTTAAGATCTGTATTATAGGGTTGGGTATTTTAAATATTTAATGGTTAATGGTTTTAATTTTTAGCCAAAGTTATATGCTTTTTTTAAAGAAATTGTTTAACTTTTGTGTACTATTTTTATTTGGCTGTTCACCGCCCTGAGTCCGCAAGGAGAAGGGCGGTATACAAATCTAAACAAATAAATAAATAAAATAAATATATTAACCATGCACAACAGAATGGAGAAGTTGGAGGAAACAGAAGAGAAGATGTCCAGGCATAATATTAACTTCCCTGTTCCAGTGAAACTGGCCATGACTACATGCAGACCAAATAAAATTGAGACCACTAGTAAACTGAGTCCAGCTGTTTCAAACTCTTAACTGGAGATACACACTTTTCATGCCTCTTATATTTAAGAGCCTCTTTATGAAATGAGAACTGGCATAGCTGGCAAAAGATTAGATGGTCTACACATTTTCTTTCTTAAATATTCGGGGATAGATGTTTTCTAAGGTATTGTCTAGGTAAGGGTGTTCAATAGAGAAGGATCAAAAGTGAGGTGGTAAGGACTATACCATTTCATGTTATAAATATAACATGAAGTGGTATAGTCCCTACTACCTCAAATTCCTCTGTTTCTCTGTCCTGTAGATACTCACACAAGTCATCTATATTCATTCTTTCTTGAATTTGTTACTGGTATTGTCCTTAACTGGATAGTCTGCAATTTGTGTGTGTGTGTTTCTCTCACAAACACAAGAACAGACAAATGTGCAATCAGAAGGTGCTTCCTATGGCATTTTTCAGAAACATTTAAATGATAATGACCTGAAAGACTCTTTGGGCAGAAATGCTGATGAGGAAAGAGTTGTTTTAAGATGGACTTTTAAGGAAAAATGAGGCTCTACGTTTGGAAGATTGGAAGGGCCAGCAAAAAGTAAATAGAGAGAGGGGGGGAAGGGAAATACTTTTAGACAAAAGGGATGATTCCTGTTATTGTCCTCCGGAAACCTGCTTTGAAGAAATGAAAGCTCCACACACCCAAAATCAAAAATACATCCCAGGCTTAGAAACCTTGATATCAGGAAGGGCAAACCTTGCCATGAATGGAAACCATGTGGGTGGGGAAGAGAATGAGGAGGATGCACGGATCCAATCCATCACTGATGTAACTTCTCAGCAGTCATCATGAAAAAATTAGTCATCTCTTTCAGACGACGCTATCAAAAGGCAGACACACCATGACAGTTATTGTGGAGCCAAGAGATAGAAATGGGCGCCCACCATGCACAGACAGGAAGCATGAGATTTTGCAGCTAAGAATTCCTCAGGCCAGGGTGGGTGAGTAACTTTGACAGGAATTGTTGACCGAATACTCTCTCCCAAAACTTTTTTTTTTTAAAGGATATTTCTGGGAGACATGCTACAAAATTTTTCCTTTGCAAATTGAAGCCCAGAGTACTTTCAGGAAGCCATTGTGAAGTGCTACAAGCTGTGAAAAGTGATATAAAAACATTCTGATAAGCCATGGTGACCTCCAGGCAGTGGTTGCAAAGTGGTTGCCAACAAATGTTCTCACAATCCCTTTGAGAGCAACAACTTCTGATAAAGGCTCAGAGAAAGTGAGAGAGAAAGATAAGAAACCATCGGCACAGATTCTCATTAAATCGAGTGAAGTACAAAGCTGAAAACTGTGTTAGGCAGGCACATGGCTGAAGGCAACACTGATGTATGGTAGCTCTTCAAATTGAATTAATATATAACGATGCCACAAATATCTGCATATATGAGCATTCACTAATGGCCAGGAGCAGCTCAGCATTATACAGGCAGAGGCATCTGACTCAGGCTGTACCTGCTGGGGGGGTGGGGGGGGGAGGGTTGTAGTTCTCTCAGCTATCTTGACCAAGGATGACTTGAAGCACTCTCAGATGCCTGCTTGTCTTTCCCAATGTCCTTCCTCAAGTATTTCAGACACACCGAATCTGAAATAACACACATACATACAGACAACCACTCACACTCAGCAGGCCACTGAATATTTTGCTGAATATTCAAGACAAAGCACACACTGGGTCACACAGTGGCATTGGCATTTGAGAAGGAGCAGGATGGCACCAGGGAGAACCCTAAGGAAGGAATAGCAAGTGTTTGGAGAACAGAACTTTATGGAATGTGCAGTTTGCTCTGCATTGTTATCACTTGAAAATTAATCTACTCTTGACTTAAAACCAGAAACATTTTTGTTGGGGATTTTACCTGAAACTTATAGTAAGGGGAATGCATATTTAATTATACATGTATTAACCACAGCTTGAATTGTATTTGCACAAACTGGAAAAGCAGAGAGATCCCTACTGAAGAGAATGGGATTAGGAAAATATTAGCATGTGCAGAAATGAATAGATTAACGCTTGTTATAAAGGAGAAAGAACAAACTGAATATTATATGACATGGGAGTTATTTTATGAATGGTTGGAAAATAAAAATAGAAATTAGAAATAAATAGTGATCAGTGAAATACAGAAAACATGTGAAGATAGAGAAGTAGACAATATGATGATTTTTACTAATATGACTATTAAGATTATTATATTTAATATTATATTCTTATTAGAAGATATGTTGAGGGAGAAATGAATAGATGTATTATACTTATTATTATTATAAGATTAGAGAATCAATATCAATGTAATGAATACTATTGTAAATTTTGATTGTTATTGCACAGGCATATTTGTACCCAGATAACACACTGTTTAATGGAAGATGGAATGTGTAAATTAAAAAGGAAAATTAATAAAATTAATAAAATTAATCAACCCTCTTCAGGGGTGCTGAAGATCATTGTCCCATTGCTGGTACAGAAGCAAGGTTTAATTCAAGAGAAGAAAACCTGAACTTTGAACTCATAAAGGAGAAAAGAGTTGAGCCTGGGTCTTGCCCAGCTTCACAACAGATATAAATATACTTATACCCTTACACATCTTTGCAATACCTAATCTTTTATCCTTTACGTGCACAAATAATCAAGAGAATTTCTTTGTAACTCTGCGCAATAATCAAAAATCCTCTTTCACTGCTGCGTAGTAACCACAATTGATAAAATGGGTTTTTGATGAAATGATAAAAAAGATGGCACAGTAGCTAAAGAAGCAAGGAATCAGAAGCACGGATAGCCAGAGCTCTAATGCAATCAATGGTTGTATCTGATCAGGCCAGCTGCTAGGAAATCTTCATTTGAAGAGTTCAGGCAATGTTAATTCGAAATGCCACCTTCTGCCGCTGTGGGGAAAAAAAGACTATGTTGTTTTTTTATAACAGCAAATAAGCGAAGGCTTCTATTGAGAGGCTTTCATAATTAAAAGATCTCGGAGGCAAAGATGACAAGCTTAGCTAAAACGTATGTAACACAGCTGCGGTGTTTACTTGCAATGAATAGGCAAGGGTTGCACAACTATTAGTTTCAGCAACTATAGGGTGATATATAACTCTCCGAGAAAGGAGTACCACAGGAAATGTGACTCTTTAATCATCTACTGTGGGGAAGGGAGAGGGATACAATGCAAATGCTGGAATTGCATACAAAAAAGATTGATAGGTGATTACGGCTGCACTAAGTATATTTTTATAAGTTATGACTAGAGAGAGATGGGCAAAATTAAAAATAGGCGTAAGGTTGAATAAACATATTTACTCTGTCTTCCAAAAAAAAAAGTCTGCTAATTGACTACATTTTATTTATTTATTTATTTATTTATTTATTTATTTATTTATTTATTTCATATACCGCCCTACTCCCAGACGGGACTCAGGGCGGTGAACAGCCAAAATAAGATACAATAAATACAAAAGTTAAAGTTAAAAATCATTTAAAAGGAAATGGAGAAAATTAACCAGTCCAGAGATAAAACTAGTAGGCTTTGGTTAGGGACAAGCTCTGTTCGAGATACCAAAGGTACAACAACTGGCAATCAATTCCAATGGCCCCAATGCTGAAGAGATATGGTAAAAAATAAACAATATGGAGAACCAATATAACCAACTGTGAGAAAGAAAGCAAGAACTGTGTCTAAAGAGTAAGCTATTAGACCAAGATGTTATTAGCATCTAATGGCAATAATTTTGGGTTTAGCTGACAGAATACTCAAGAAAGAAACTGTAAGAGTAGACACATATTTCTTATAAGGCAGTGATGGCTAACCTTTTTTGCCGTTGCGTGCCAAAAGTGGGGAGAGCGTGGGAGGGTTGCACGTGTGTGTGCTCACACCCATAATTCAATGCACCCCGCCCCCTCCACACTCCCCCCACTTTTGGCACATGATGGCACAGTGGGCCAGGTAGGCCTGTTTTTCATCCTTGCCCCTGCTCCAGAGGCTTTCTAGGAGCCAGGGGAGGGCGAAAATGGCCTTCCCCACCCACTCAGAGGCCCTCCGGAGGCAGGAAACGGCCCATTTCCCAACTTCCAGGCCCGAAAATCAGCTGGCCAGTGTGCGCATGTGCACTGGAGCTGAGCTACAGCAACACTCGCATGCCCACAGATATGGCTCCATGTGGCCCCTGTGATACGCGTGTCATAGATTCACCATCACGGTTATAAGGGATACAAACAGGAAAAAACTCAGTATGGTTGTATGAAGTCAACCACTGTAAGAAAGGATACGTTAGATTCTAAATTATAGTGATAGTTGTAAAGTCTGCCCTGTTTTTTTTTTGCACAGTACCCAAGAATTCTTTCACAACAAAGCAGTAAACTTCCTCAAATTTTGACTGCAATATGTTCTCAGACACCATTCTTCTAAATTGGCTCCCGCTAAAAGATCATTCAGTACATCTGTCTAAGAGGAAATGGGGCATGTAAATAATTACATATAACATTCATTGCAGCTAACAACTGTATCTTTCTCCTGGATCTATATAAAATGGAATCCACACATACTCATTTATTGACTTCACCCTTAAGCAACTGCCAAACTCTGAGCAAATGAAATAGTACCGGATGAGAATACAGAACTAGGAATTCAAGTCCAGAAACGTAGCAGAGATGAGTGGGACAGTTCACAGAACTGGCTGAACCTTCTCAACTGTATTGAATCAATGAGCCAATGAAACTGACTTGGAAGCATTCAAGCTGTCAAAACGAGCCGAGTTAATCCAGCTGCAGGCCTAATACACATGTCCATATGCAAACAAAACCAGCTTGTTAATATTTTTAGGGGAGTGTTTGAAACCTCTTTGACGTTCATACACCCATCTACAAAGTGGTTTCAAATGAGGAAAATGCTAGATTCGACATAAAATCCAGGCTTTTGAGATGTGAAAATTGCATAATTTAGACTTCACCTTGCAGTTTTTTTTTTAAAAAAAATTGATTTATATGCCGCCCTTCTCCAAAGACTCAGGGTGGCTTACAATGCGTTAAGCAATAGCCTTCATACTTTTGTATATTTATACAGTCAGCTTATTGCCCCCACAAACTGGGTCCTCAATTTACCTACCTTAGAAAGGATGGAAGGCTGAGTCAACCTTGAGCCTGGGGAGATTCGAACTGGTGTAATTGCAGACAGCTGGATGTTAATTACGGTGCTTTAGTCTGCAGAGCTAAACCAGGCTCCTTTTAAACCAGGCTCAAGTTCTGCTGTCCTGTTTGAATTTCTGGGATGGGGATAAAGGTAGCTAGAATAATTGCAGCAAAAAGCAGAGCCGTTACTGCTGCAGCTCTAAGATAACAGAACAGAGATAGGCTACCACCAATAACCTCCCACCAGCCGGTACGCTCTAATAGAGAGGGGCTCCTCCGGTTGCCGTCGGCCAAACAGTGCCGACTGGCGGCCCCTAGGGGGAGAGCCTTCTCTGTGGGGGCACCCACTATCTGTAATGAGCTCCCCCCGGAGATACGGATGATCCCGGATCTGCGCACCTTCCGTCGCGCTCTCAAGACTTTTTTATTCCATCAGGCTGGCCTGGCCTAAATCTCTCCCCTTTTTATCTTTTTAAAATGTATATTTTGATCTGTTTTAAATTGGGTGTTTTAAATCTTTCTTGGGCCAAATTATTTAATTCAATTTTATTCTGCTTTTAAATTTTGTATTTTATGTGTTTTATTTCTGGCTGTTCACCGCCCTGAGTCCTTCGGGAGTAGGGCGGTATATAAATCCAATAAACTAAACTAAACTAAACTAAACTAAACTAAACTAAACTAAACTAAACTAAACTAAACTAAACTAAACTAAACTAAACTAAACTAAACTAAACTAAACTAACCACCCTTAGATATTAGGAGTCCTTGGTGATCTCTGAGCTACCTTGTTGGGGTTTTTTTTGCAAATGTTCATTACCCAACTAGGCAACATCATCAGTGCTAGTTACTGGCACTGATGTTACCTAGCTGGGTAATGAAATGTCTGGAAGAAAATGAGCAAGCTCAGAGAGCACCAAGAGCCCCTCATGTCAACCCTGAGCTACAAATCTTCTTCTTTATTAGTACCCTTGGATATTTCTGAAGGAAGTCAGTCACTTCAGACGACCTTACAAACCATGAAGAAGGCTCTGAAATATAGTTCAATGTCTAAAAAGCAAAATATCCCTTCTGCTCACTATAAAATAGCTTTTAGCAGAATGTTGACAAATACACATCTTTCTTACCCAGAAAACAAGTGCAGGGCATAGCAGCTATAGGGATTTTTTTTTTTTTTACAGATTTTGAGATTGCTAATTTGCAGGGTCCTGGGTGCTACCTGAGCTGGCTTGTTTTCTCACAGGCATTTTATTACCCAAACTAGGTAACATCCTCAGTGCTAGTTTTATCAATTGCTAATTTGCTTTTTGATTATTTCACTTGTAGTCTAAAGATGTATTCTTTAGCTGCAAAGTTCCACAATCTTATCCATAACCTTATCCATGGAGAGATGCTGTAAATGACACATGTATTAAAATGACACATGTATTAAAAGCATTTCTACTCAGTTGAATAGAACTTATTTTTGCTTAAGTATCATTAGAACTGCCTCTGCACTCTTATTGATCAATTGCTTTTACTCCAGTTGACTGAGATAGTTTTGGAGCTGACATTTTGAAGAGTTGGCTCTTTAATCATCTGCTCTCTATCTTAATGAAAGAACAGTTAAAAAACAACATACAATATAAGCAAATTTCTTTCTTTTTCTTTCTATATAAAAGAACATACATTTATATTTGCTGTGAAGCAAATATTAAACTATTTGTATTTGCTGTGAAGTTCCAGTTATTTTGTTCAAGCTTTTCTTTGGATGACAGTCTCCGTCTCCCATCAAAGAACAGTTATATTTGGAATAAATACATCTGGGACAGAAGACAAAATTGACGTATCAGTATATTAGCAACTGAAACAATCATTGGACCTAATTTTAGATTTGTATGTTATGATGATGAGAGAAAAGTCTGCTTAGGACAAATAATTCAAATTATCATTCTAAAATTTGTTTCAGGCAGTTATACAGGAAAAGGCAATCATGACTGATTTTAAAAAGCAAAATTTGCATAAAAGATCATGACAAAATCCCAGGATGGCAAACTAGATTAAGAAATAAGAAAAAAAAAATTCCTAAAGCACAGTAAAAAGACAGTTTAACAACAATGCCAAGAAAAGAACATCATGGATATCACCAGATGAATTCTAACCAAAGAAGACTTTAAGTATAGAATGAAGGGGGTACAATAATTCTGCGACTACTGTCATAATACGGCTGCATTCTGAAGGAATTTAACTAAAAGCAGGACAGTTGGGATAGTTAAAAGGCAGTAACTGACAGAGTAACTGCCTCTTCTGAATGTCTTAGTATGTTACAAACTCTAGCAAAATATTTTATAGAGAATAGGAATTATAGAGAGAAAACATAACATTAAAAGAACAGGAACTACTTTGAATCACAAGGGGGGGAAAACTCTCAAACCAAAATTTTGGTAAGTCATATACCAATTTATCTTTCCACTGTGACTATGGTACAATTTCACATTTTTCTGCCTGAAAAAAAATGTAATTAGCAGGATAGATGATTTCCAGCAAAATTATGGAAATCTTTGAAATGAAATGTTCCTATTCAGCAGTAATAGAAGGCTGGGATTCATTCTTCCAGCAGAAGCAAACCTCAGAATTATGAGCATGTGATGGAATATATAAATACATAGTTGTAAATAAAATGAGTATGTGCTACTTTTTAAAGACCTGTATGCACAAGAAATACTAATAGAAAGGCTTACAAAATCTCCCCTTCAAACTTAAAGCAACTCAAACGGCTTTCTCACTTTCTCTGAGTTGAAAATTGCCTTGAGTGCTTTAGTATAAAAACCGAATCTATGAGAGTATATTTTAAATCAATGAATGAACCCTATTAATAACCAGATTTGAGGTGGAGTACCAACAACTGCAAAAATCCTGGAGGCTGCTCAATGGTATTACTAAATGCCGACTCTTTGTTTCATCCCTTTGTTGCTCATGGCCATCACTCACGTTAACCTGATCGCCCTCATTCCTCCAGCAAAACAGTGGATTAAATGAGGTCAAATAAAACAGCAATTATTTCTATTGTATTTCAGAGGTCTCCCATGGCTCAAATGCTCCCAAGGCTTCATAAAGGGGACCAAAATAACTGGTAGGTTATATAGGATTCACTTCTCGTTTATTATTCAAAATGTAATCTTGTTGCTGGATTAGCAGCTAATCTGGGTGTGTTAACTTCATGGTAGCTTCAGTTTCAGCTTTCAGATTTGGAGGAAGGAGTGTCTCAGCCAAGCCCAGGGGAACCGAGGATTTTGAAAGGCATTAAGCGGAAAGCATCCCCAGGATTGGTTTCATCAAGCATCCAACGCAAAGTATAGAATCTGGATGCTTTTCTCTCTCTTGTCTTGAGACATCTAGAAACAATCATAGCATAAAACACCGCTGTATTATCTATGTGACATGCCTATGCAATGTACAAATAGTTCTCGACGTACAATGATTCATTTAGTGACCATTCAAAGTTACAACGGCACCAAAAAAGTGACATATGACCATTTTTCCCATTTACAACAATTGCAGCATCTTCGTGGTCTTCATTGCTTGGCAACTGGTTCCTATTTATGACCATCGTGGTGTCCAAGGGTCAGGTGATCCTGTTTTGCAACCTTCTGACAGTCAACGGGGAAGCCAGGTTCACTTAACAACCAGATTGCTAACTTATCACACTGCAGTGATTCCCTTAACTGATGCACAGGTCGTAAAATGGGACAAAACTCATATAAATGTCTCACATAACAACAAAAATGTTGAGCTCAATTGTGGTCTTAAGTCGAGGGCTACCTGTACATGCTAATTTTTTTATTAATGTATGTATGTGTATATCTATTTACACACACAGGTATGCACACTTACATATACCTTTATGTGTAAATAGATATTTCATATACATATGGTATTTTAGGGAACCCCAGGAAGGTTTTCCTATGCATGTGTCCATAGGAACACATGCATAGGAAAATGCATGGGGTTCCCTAAAATATGTATATGAAATATATCTACTTACACTTACACACACACACACACACACAGAGGAAAACCTTTCCTAAAATATGTATATGAAATATATCTATTTACACACACACACACACAGGAAAACCTTCCTGGGGTCCTCTAAAATATGTATATGAAAAACATATATTTATGATAACAAGAGGGTAGCCAAGACAAGTGTATAGTTTTAGAACAAAAATATAGATGTTATTACAGATAAATGTACATTTAAGAGATGAATATACAGAAATAAGGGGGAAAGTATTAATATCATTATCATATTATGTTTAGATAATGAACAAAGTTTAAGAACTATATGTTTATATGAGTACTAATATTACTGTCAAGGTGACGGGAAGAAAACCTTCCTGGGGTTCCCTAAAATATGCCTATGAAATATATGTAAATATGTATATGAAATAGAAATATGTGAATTTATAAATATACGTATTTATGTATTTGAATTTATTAGCCAACTTCAAGACTCTGGACACCAAATGGAGCTGAAAAATTATGTGGATTATGTCTGTTTGTGTGAAACATCTCCTGGGCTCTAAATTAATGTATTGGGGGATTTGGGGTTTGTGTCTTTCATTGTTTTTAACCATGTTTTGGGTTTTAATAGCCACCCAGTCTGTGGAGAGGGGAAATTTTGAGGGGGGAAAAATACATAAATGTGCTGCCAACGCGCTGCCTTATACCTAATGTATTTTAATACACCTTTAAAAGGAAGGGAAAACTCCTTTATTTCTTTTTTTATTATTATTATTATTTTCTCTCAGACCACCACCTGCTTCACTTCAGGGATTTAAAACTCCTCAGGGGGAGAGGGGCGAAAACAACCACAGCGGGCGGCTCCACCTCCTCCTCCCGCCCTCGCCCCTGAGGCGCGCCCCCGCTTCAACGGGGCAAACTAGAGAGAGAGCGCGCGCGCGCGCGCCGCTCCTCGACTGGAGGGGGGCACAAGCTCCGCCCCCTCGGGCGCAACGCTGACGGCCTCTCCTCTTTTCCCCCCCCTCCTCCTCCTCCTTTTTTTTTTTTCCCCTCTCGCGCCGATTCCCTCCCTTTTTCTGTTCAGCCCGCCGCCGCCCGCGTTGCATTATGGGACACAAACAAAGTGCTCGGCTCGTCGGCTCCGCGTGAAAAAGGCGAGGGCGGGGGGAGGAGGAGATCCCGAACGCTTGGGCCCCGCGCGCGCGAAGCCCTCCAGCGGGCCCCGCGCCGCCACCGTCCTTCTCCTTTCCCCGCCCTCCCCCCCCCTCTCTCTCTCTGCCTTCGGCCAGGCCGCGAGAGCGCCTGCGTGGCGGCGCGCGGGAATCGTTCTCCCTCCTTCGCGGGGGGCCCTCTTTCCTCACCCTCCTCCTCCCCCCCCACCCCTCAGCCAGAAGAAGCCGCGTCGGGGGCGGCGGCGGCCATGGCCCTGCGGGGGCCGAGCTGAAGAGCCGGGACGGGGCCCGGGAAGGAAGGGAGAAACTGGGCCTTGCGCTTGTTGACCGACCGACCTACCTAATCCTCCCCCCACCTCGCCTCTCCCGCTCTCGGCCCGCCGGGCGCGGGGAAAGGAGGGCCTCGCCAAGAGCAGGTAATGGAGGCTGAGGGGAAAGAGGGAGGAGGGGAGAGGGATCCTAGGCCCCGCCCCCTTGGCCCCGCCCCTTCCCAGAGCATCCCAGCCTCCCCCCGTGGCGCTCCGTCTGCGCGGATGCCCGAGATTCTCCCAGGGCACGACGGGGGGTGGGAGGGGGGAGCTTCTCTTAACACCAATTCCCCCCACCCACCTGGGATTGGTCAGGTGCGGGTTTTGCAACATTGTTGCCATTAATTAATGATTCCTTAACTATGGAGGGGGGTGTCCTATAGGAAGCCCCCAAAGCGAAGGGAGTGGGGGGGGGGGGTTTGTAGGAACTTTCAAGGTTAGGAAAGGCCTGGATGGCCTCTGTGCCCCCCCCCCTTCCACCCGGGCTTCCAAGGTGGAGGTTAAGCTGCCCAAGTTAGGTCTCCCCAGCCTGGGATGCTTTCCAGTGATGCCTTTCAATGTTGATAGGGGTGCACGATAGGCATGGTGTCCTTGATTGCAGGTTAGAAAAGCTGCCTCTTTAAGGGTTATGTCCCGGCAGGATTTTCTTGGTTTGGCACTGAGGATTTGTATAAACGAAGGGACAAACTTATGTTTTTTCGTGTCCTTGGGAATCTCTTTCAGATATGTTCCTTTTACAGGTTTGTCGTTTATTTTTGCCTGGAAAATACGGTTCAGTGTAGAGGTGGAAGATGCCGTTGGTGCCATTAAAAAGAGTCTGTCCTTACATGTTGTTTTGGCATAATTTGATTTCTCCCTTCCCCAAACCTGTGGTTTTGGTCAGCCCGTGTGTCTTGCTCAGCCCTTCGTTTTTGGTCACCTAATTTACTGGTCAAGAATGTTCATTAATTTGCTTGGTTTTCTGTCCCAGTCCTGTTTTCTGATGTCACATTGTGTATTTGGGGTTGTTATGGTCTCCTTGGTTGATTTTTGTTATGCTGACATGAGTCACCCTTGTTGGTCCAGCATGCAAGCTTTGTTCATTTTCAGTGATGGTGGATCCTTAACCTGCTTACATTTATGGGGCTCTTAGAATTTTTTAGGTTAAAACAAAGAGCTACCATCTCCCTCTTTCCAAAATGCCTTGTGGTTCGGAATAGTCTCGGTGTTATTGCAAAATAAAAACAGGTGCAATCGAATGCTGTGTTTGAAGATGCACTAACCAGTAAAAAATCAAAAATAATGAAATAATTACTTGTCCCTACCAGAAGGCATCAGTTTATCAGTGTCCTTCACTCTAGCCGAGAGATTTGTCCAATAGTTCTGTTCTAATAGAGTAGGGTATAAATGAATATACTTATTTTCATGCCAATGAACAAAACAAGAAAAAAGATCTGTTGTCTACTGGCATTTTGTTTTGTGACATTGATTCAGCATTCACAATCAGATAACCTGGAGTGGTAGAGCATCAGCAGAGAGAGCACTGTACACATGATTGCACTAGCTTCCCTTCTGATGAAATTTACATGGCCAGAAATCACCATGACAGGCATTTTATCGATAGAAAACCCACTTTGATGTCAAAAACCTAAGCAGGGTCAGACCTGATTAAGTACTTCAGTGAGAGACTTTCAGGTTCAAGCATTTTCAGCTGGACTGGGAAGTTGAGACAACATTGCTGGAGAAGAGAACCTCTTCATCGTTTCCAAGGAAACTACTTGGACATCTCCATGCAGAATCATGCTTGGCTGTTCTTTCAATTCTCTTATGGAAGTTAATTTGTGAGGGCACTCACAATAGTCTGAGCATACCCATCAGCCAAAAAATATATTTTTCCCATGCTAAAGCAAACAAACTATGTCACAACTTATTGCGTAAAAATCGGGGTCATTCCCAGCATCAGAACATATCACTCTTTGCCTAAAATCTGACTACAAATATTTAATTTTACTATGGTCTCAGAATAATGATTTCTTCCTACGAAAGGCAACAGGTTAATAGTGCATTTCATTCTAACATCTGTTCTTACATTCTTAGATTTGTTCTAATAGACAAGATATAAATGTGTATGCTTATTTGCATGCCTGCTGAAGAAAATAAGAAAAAAAATTGTCTACTGTACTTTTAGTGTTTTGTTTCGTAGGCATTGGTTCAGTATTCACAGCCAGAAATATCAAGTGTTTAAACATTATTGTCGATTGAGGCTTATTTATTAGATGTGTATTCTGCTGAATCTGTTGGACTCATAATAGCTACTCACAGCAAAAAGATTAAAAAAAACTTGTTTATGCCGATAAAGTCATGGATATGTTAATCACAGCATATTGATCCCTTGTTTGTGATATCCTGGATCACTTGTTGCTTAACATAATATTGTCAAGAGGAACACCCACATTAAAACTGTTTATTTACTTTGTCTTTTTTCAAGGATGCATCAGACATGGCCTAAAATATATGTCATTTTTTGAGACAGGAGACAATTAAAACAAACTGAGTATCATATGATTTGGTTAAAAGGGAGGGAAATTGTTTTCTCTTTAAAAGTACAATCCTATGTAAGTAAAGACACATTTTTAAGTAATAAAATTAGCTGAGAATTCAGTGGGTGATTGATTCTGATTTCTAGCTGAAAGACCAAGGGCTGTATGGTTTAGAAGATAGAGTATGTTACGCAGGTGGAAATTTAATTGACTTTCAATAGATTGAAAGTTTGTATCCCTGCTTTCTTTTTCTTGCCGTATGGTTTTTAACTTTACTTTCAAGCTTGCAAAATTTCCTCAGTGTTGGATTTGATAAAAGTAGTAACTGTGTCAAAATTGACAATATTTGATGTAGTCTTTTATCCCTCTGTGGATTAGAATAATCTGATGAATAAATAAAGCATGGAATACTTTTGAAGGAAGTTTTCTTTTTATGACTGATTTAATTAATGGTATTGCATTTTATGACAAAAATATTTGAAAGTCTCCATTCATGTTTGGTTTACTCTGCAAGCTAAATGCTTTTTTTCTTTACAAGAGAAGAATGTTACTCAAGAAAGAAAAGAGCTATGTTTTTGGCCTCACCACCTCTTCATAAAGTAGATTTGACTAAAATATAGTTACTAGACAAAATTATGTCTAATAATCATAATTATTTTAAGGATTTCAATAGTGTCTCTCTTTGAGCCAAAATCCTACTGGTTTAAAAAATATGTTAAGTACAGGGAAGAAGAATAAGTTAAGAAATAAATGTGCTGGACAGCATGCTGGCTAAACAGAGGAAGCTAGAAACCAGGAAACCCTTACTTTAAAACTCACTTTTCCTATATTCTCCCTTGGTTGCCATAAGCAAGCCACACACTCAACCTCAAAATCCTTTCTGTAGTGGAGGGACTATATTGACTACCTTTTAAGCAGCCTTAGCCTTAAAGGCCTGTTATGAGGGTCTGCCATTTCTGTGCATGACTTACCCTCACCCAAGACATTAAAAGGCAATTGTTAACAGGGCCTCCTTGAGAAGTGAGAGCAGATTTTCTGGCAGCTGCTATGAAAGTACTCTATGGCTGATCATAGAGTTCTTTGAGAATGACTGTTAAAACAGATTGTACTGTTAAGCCTATTTTGAGATGGATTTATCATGGAGTCTTAATGTTTGGAGCATCTTTTTAGCATTTTAACACCAACAGCAGTACAGAAGTAAGAGTAGCCTAGGACAAATGTTTAAGCTTATTTCTGTCCACTCCTTAGCCTTCACACAAACACATATAATCCTTTACAGGTGATTATACAAACTTTAGAGTGCATATGGGCAACTCTAACACTAGTTGTCCACATTAACGTCAAAGGATTGTTATAAGGGATACAATTAGATCATGCGCATGAAGTTATTTGAACACTTAATTGAATAATTATTTTAAACCGCTGGTATAATAATACAAAAGGAGACGCAGTGGCTAAGACGCTGAGCTTGTCAATTGAAAAGTTGGAAGTTCAGCGGTTCGAATCCCTAGTGCCACGTAATGGGGTGAGCTGCTGTTACTTATCCCAGCTTCTACCAACCTAGCAGTTTGCAAGCACCTAAAAAATGCAAGTAGGAAAAAAGGGACCACCTTTGGTGGGAAGGTAACAGCGTTTCGTGCGCCTCTGGTGTTTAGTCGTGCTGGCCACAGGACCATGGAGACTTCTTTGGACAGCGCTGGCTCTTTGGCTTTGAAACAGAGCTCTGCACCACCCTCTAGAGTCAGGAACAACTAGCACATATGTGTGAGGGGAACCTTTACCTATAATAGTACAAATGAAGTTCAAATAGTTAAGTAGTTGGGTTGTTCTAAAGATCTACCTTGTTCATAGTATATATTTAAAGTTATTCTAGTTGTCCTTAGGGAGAATTCAAAAGATTAATTGTACTCTTTGTTCATGATGATTTAATTAAATAGGTGGTAGTTAGATTGCATTAAGTACTTGACTTAATTGGTTTACTGCCTATTAACTAAAATCTGACTGCTAGTGAAATCCAGTGGTATTTAGTGCTCCAAAGTTTTGCACAGTGACAATAAAACTCTTTTTATTTTCAGAAAAAGAAAATAAATGACACAAAAACACATTTCTATCCATTTCTGCAGAAAGGTTTTGTCCATATATGAACAGTGCAGAAAGGTAGAAAGGCAACTGAACTAAACTGAAATAAAGAATTACCTCTATCAGATAAGTTTCTTGCCTAGGCCAGGCAATTACCACGGCAAATAGTTATTTAATAGTGCAGCTACTGATCTCTGCTAGAAATAACAAACTTTTCCTGAACATTTTTATTTATAATTATGATTTAATTTACTGAAGTTGTAGCAAATTGCTTGTTACCAATCTTGATATAAATGTGCAGACTGTCTTGGTAATGTATGGCAAATTTCAGTTGATAAGATTACCTATTGTTACCTTCAAATAAAACTAACCTCAATTGACTTTTAAAACACCTTGAATATGTCACATTTAAAGTTTAATTTCTGGTGGTTATCATTTTTACCTTCTTTTTTTCCATTTTTTCCCCTTCCTTAGAGTCCACATAATTAAAGGTGACTAGTCTTTTTTTTTTAAATCTGATTACACAGCAACAGCAATAGGGAATTAAGAGAATTTCTGCTTTTTATAAAGTACCAGATTTCTAGGCATTCTGGTCGTTATGAACAATATCTAGCAAAATTGACATGAAGTAGCTATTATGCTTGTTTTATCCTCATACCAATGACTCATAAAGAGTATTCAGAAATTTACCTGTTCACAAATACTACTAAAATGGGAAATTGGCAGTCCCATATTTACAGCTTTGTGCTAAATATAGAAAGTTTTCTACATACTTTGGGGTAGTGTGTCCCTAGTAAAGTTTGTTGTGGATGTGTGGGAATATATTGCATTTGGCATGAACAAGACTATCTGTGCTGGGTTTTTTTAATGTTTGTATTATTATTTTTTTACTGTTATTGACCTGTCCAGGCTTATATTAAACAAGATGGGCAGCTTTATAAATCTTTTTAAAAAAAAATAATTTCAGGATATGGGCATTTTGAGGGCTAGGAAGTCTACTCCCTTCTACCCTGAAGTTAGATATAATTATTGAAAAGTTATTAATTAATGTCATCCACTAATTTTCACTGGGATAAAATACAAGGATTTCTGAATTCATACTGTTTTGTGTTTACAGATTTGACTAGAAAATTCATAAAAATTATGGGCAGATTTAATTTGATTTCCCTTCAGAGAGATAAGTCAAATTTTTATTTCAGTCATAGATCTGCTAAAGAAATAGTTACTGTATAGAATCTGTTTATTATTTTAATGGTAAACCATAGTTTCTCAGTCATAATTTTTTGCGTTGGTAATAATAGATTGGCTCAAATATAAGCTAACTGAAAATGTTATCCATATATGTGAAGCCCTAGGAAGTTTCACAATTACCTTACCATCCCGTTAATTTGGGCTGGAATTTGTTGAGATTCTAGTGCAGGCAGAATACAGAATTTTTAATGCCAGTTTCTAGATGTATGTGAAGTAAAATAGGAAGATTTCTCTTCCCCTCCCCCAGCAGCAGTGGTATATTGCTTTCGAACTTAACAGCATTTTCAAAAGAGTTGAATTTGTGCTGGCCTAACAGTGTTAATCCTGAACAGCAAACAAATTTTTTGTTTGAGATGAACTATCTAAAAACATTTAATATACGGTTCCATTCAGACAATTAATTCATTGTCAAGTTAAACCAGTATAAAAAGGGTGAGAGCAAGTACCAAATGCTTGTCTTGTTTAAACTTGAACAAGATTCCTGAAAGTCAGTTCCTTTTACAGAAGTAACTGATGTCAGTAGAAGCTGATGGATTAGCAAAAGCATACACACCTTGAATGTTTCAGCAGAACAATATTATAACAATTAAGTTTAGCCAGGCTGGAGGATGATAGATATGAATTGATATGGGAGAAGTATAGTTTGGGTCAAAAATGTAAAAGGGGCAACGTTAATGGTTAGAAAGTTACTATCCTCGCTACCGTTATTATATGAACAATCAAAGAAGTAATTTACTTGATGTGTGCTTTTCCTGGCAAATATGTGCAGTCAGTATTGTTTGAAATAAGTATTGGATGATAGATGTACAATATTTGGCAAATGCTACAGTAACTGTCAATTGGAAGTCAAGCACAGGACTCCCATAAGTTTGCAACATAGTAAACCATAATCAGATGTGATACTTTTAAATCAAAATGTAGCTTTGATTATAGTTTAATATGTTATTTTTTCCCACTAAAATAGTTATCATGTCTTCTACTATAATGTGAATTCAAATACTGTGATTTAGCATAACAGGACAATCTAACAATTGTTGTTTTTTCCAGAAAGTTTTTATTCTTATGCTGTCCTTCTTTGTAGGGATTACCATCCCTACAGTATTGGTTCAGAAGAATTATTCTTTTGATCCAGATTAAAATGTTTATTTTTCTGGCCTTTTAGATGTTTGATTTTTCTTTTTCTTTCTTTTTTAATCTGTTTTAAGGTTATTCTAGTTTATTGTACTACAGGATTATTTTACTATTTTTAACATTGTTTCTATTCTATAATTCTTTAAAATATATATATATACCCAGTCTTTAGCATAGTTCTATAACTTTATTAAAATAAACAATAGCTATTCAAAACTCAAACCAAAGAATTTATTATGTCAATTTTTTTTTAGGAAATGGTGCATTAAAAATACAGTGTTATGCATTAGAACAGATCAGGACAGCCACATTGGATCTGCATTTAATTTAAGAGAATCAGCATAGATCAATAATGTAATAGTTAAATTGTTGGACTTGCACTGAGAAGATTCAGATTCTAGTTCATCCTCAACTATAGAAGGTCACTGATGACTTTGGGCAACCATTCTCTCATGATTTTTGTTTGGGGGGAGGGAAACAAGACAGTGCACTGTGTACACAACCTTAAGCAAAGGCAGGATGTAGCAAAAATCTGCCTACAGTTACTCTTAATTCAAGTAATCTCACTGGCTCTTGGCTCACACATGCACTGGCTATGCACTCTCAGTGGAATCTGTCTCAGTAGAATGTTATGAGGAAAAACAGGGAGGTAGAGTTGTGTTATATATGTCACCTTGTGTTCCTAAATGAAAGGCAGGATTATGTAAATAAATATGCCTGGGATTTGCCTGCTAGACTTGCTGAGCTCAATGGGTATCATTTGGTATGTGCTGTGTTATGTGATAATAGCTTGCCTTTTATACCTTACTGTGTACTGTTTTGAGTATCCCAACCATATCTTATTATATTTGTGTATACACAGGCAGATTAAATCCACCAGACTTCAGTAGATTGTATACTATGCAGACATGTAACATATATAATCAACTCTCACCCCAAGGCTTATCTAGGATAGTATAGCTTTGAAAACATGAGCAGTCATGCCTACACATTATCTTTCAGATAAGATCATCTCAAGAAAGTGACCTTAAATGCCCACTTTAGTATAAGGAGAAAGTTCTATATTTAGAAATCCATGAGTATTACTGAAAGCAGCAGCAGTATCAGATGGAGCAATTACATTCTTAACAACAGTTGAAAATATTATTACCTCATGTGATTTTATCAAAAAGATTACTGCAAATAAGTTTGACACAGTGTCTTAATCTTCAGAAAGAGGGGTTTTTTTCATAGTTTCAATCATATTTGACCACTTATTTAATAGGCAATGAACTCTGGTAGGATTAATTATTCTTGAGTCTATGTTAGCTTGAATTCTAATCTACATGATTAATTAAGGATCTGAAGCAGTGGACTTAAAAGTCTGAGCTTCTTACAATGTGTGTTACAGGGGAATCCAAGATTTAACATAAAGCCTTTGTTTACTATAACTGTCCAGAATATTATATATCAGTATTTAACTATTACAACTCAAGTTTCAAATAATTATATATTGTATTTTTCTAAACTTTCCTGCAAGCACAGTTGTACACTATTAATGATGATTGGATCATAATTTCGTCAAAATTCCTATTGCAGCAGAATAACCAGTAATTTACCAACTATCAAGAATAATCTGACTACAGGAAATGTAAAATTTTATTTCATGTTCCTGTAAAAATCATAGAATATGCAAACCATATTTAAAGCTAGCAATGCTGGACTAGGTTTGATTACAATATTTGCACTACTTGCAATCTCTTGAAGATTTACTTAGATAAGTTTTACCATTGTTTAAATTAACTCCAGTTTGGCCTTGTTCAAAGAGTATATCAAGCAATGATTCTGACACAGCATCAAAGGAAGATGGGAAAGGAACATTCACATCTGTGGTTAAGCAGATTTTTGTTAATAAGAACAATTCATACAGCCTTTATTTTCTGTTGAGACATACATTTCAGTCTTTTAATTCCTTTTTTGAAATAATTGACAAACAAGTAATATATTTTCACCAAGCTAGCAAACACAGAAACATCATTTAACTAGTATTCTCTTAAGCACATATTAATGACATGTTTTATGATAAATGCCCAGAGTTTTAGCCTTTTTACATAATTACATAACTGAAAAATCTTTCCCCCTTTTACTCTTTTCTAGGTCCATTTTGAATATTTGTCGCAGCAAGTATACAAGTAAAATGGGCGTCAAAACATTTACCCACAGTTCCCCAGCTCACAGCCAGGAGATGCTTGGGAAGCTGAACATGCTACGTAATGATGGACATTTCTGTGACATCACCATCCGTGTCCAAGATAAAATCTTCAGAGCACACAAGGTAGTCCTGGCGGCCTGCAGTGACTTCTTCCGTTCCAAATTGGTTGGCCAAGCAGAAGATGATAGCCAGAGTGTACTTGATTTGCATCACGTGACCGTGACTGGCTTTTTGCCTCTTCTGGAATACGCCTACACGGCAACATTGTCTATTAACACTGAAAACATTATTGACGTCTTGGCTGCTGCTAGCTATATGCAAATGTTCAGCGTGGCTAGCACCTGTTCTGAGTTTATGAAGTCAAGTATTTTATGGAACACCCCCAATAGTCAGCAAGAAAAGGTGTTAGATACAGGCCAGGAAAACAGCGCAAACTGCAATTTTACATCACGGGATGGCAGTCTTTCCCCAGTTTCCTCAGAATGCAGCGTCGTGGAAAGAACCATTCCTGTCTGCAGAGAATCGCGGCGGAAGCGTAAAAGTTATATTGTAATGTCCCCAGAAAGTCCCCTTAAATGTAACACCCAGACGAACTCCCCACAAGTTTTGACTACTTCAGCTTCCTTTGCAGAGAATAGAAGTCACCCTGTAGACTCTTCCTTAGCTTTTCCTTGGACTTTCCCTTTTGGAATTGACCGAAGACTCCAGTCAGAAAAAGTGAAACAAGTAGAAAATTCTCGGACTCTAGAAGTGCCTGGTCCATCTGAAGCATCTAGAAGAATTTCTGATTATATGACGTGTGAGAGCACAAAAACCACCTCACCCCTGGTGATTGAAGAAGATGTGCGTGTAAAAGTGGAAAGGTTGAGTGATGAAGAAGTACATGAGGAAGTATCTCAGCCTGTTAGTGCATCCCAAAGTTCTTTGAGTGACCAGCAGACAGTCCCTGGAAGTGAACAGGTTCAGGAGGATCTTTTGATCAGTCCGCAGTCATCTTCTATAGGTAGAATCACTTAAATCTATGTGTGTTTCATTGTTTCCTTAGAGCTTGAGTTTTTTTATGTTCATTCTGAGTTTACAAGTGGTTCGCAAGAAATACCAGTACCGTATCTTGTAAAAGTTGTATAAAGATAAACATTTCCACTGTATTTCAAACAAAATGATTTGTTCAAATTCATGTAATCCAGAAGTGTTGAATCTCCTTTCTTGCAATTTTAAATTTTATTTGGCGTGCACAGAAATAATTGCTTTTGATTTGTGATATATTAAATGATTTCCACAAGCCATTTTAGATACTTTCTGTAGAAAATGGTTAAAAGTATTTAAACCAGACCAATGTACACTAGATGTTCTATTGAGTCAGCGGGCCTTATTTCCTGGCGAGTTATTACATTTTGCACAGCAAGGCAAGAGAAGAGTTGTTCCTTCTGTTTTGAAACTTCCAAGAAAACACCTAAATCAAAGAAGTTCAGTTTCATTGCTACTTTGAGGAAGCAGGAGATAGTTGTAGTGCGAATGTCTCAGTATAATTATATTGTTGTTTTTTGTAGCATATTTTGAATAGCTGTTAACAATGAATATTGGCCATGTTCAAGTTAAATTATTTTGTCTTTTTTTTTTTTATTGAGTGAACAGTTGTGAATTTTTGAATGGAAGAAAAAGGTGAATGTTTTTTTACAGTATCATTAGATACCGTATATCTAAATTGCCAGAAATGTGAAAGTGTGGTTTGTCAATTAATAAGAAAGGCAAAAATTATTTTCCTGCAGCCCTTGGAAGAAACCTAGTTTACCAGACTAATGTAATCCAATCCATACTATTCAGCACATGGAAACGTGAATTCAGGAAATAAATTTCCAGTGATTCATTATTGGAGCAGTGTAACATAGACTTAATTGTGTGAAATAAGGACAAGGCCTTTTTAATGACTTGTCAAGGAAACAAATGGCTAAATTCAGTTGCTAAGAGGGAAAGCGTAGTCCTAAAGTTTAAGAAAACTTCCTCCCACTTAGTGGAATACTAAGGTTTCTAAGGAAAAGGGATGGTCTCAGCTTCATTCTTAATTTCTACAGGTGTCCATGGTTTTGGAATGGAACTTTTAAGCAATTTTAGAAAACAAAATGGTAGTTATCAGCTGCCCAATTTTGTGGGTGTGCCTGTCTGGAAAGATGGCAAATATAAAATAGAGACATATGAGGTATCCTGGCAAGGGATGAGACTAGAAGGGAATGAGGGTAGCATCCTTGGTATGTAAATCAGGGCTTGGTATATCTACCAGGGCAGCTATTGTAGCCATTCTTAACTGGGTAGGTTAGATCATCCACAACATTTCTCAAAATATCAAATGAACTTAACAGGCCAGAAATATTGAGCACCATGTCTTGTATAATGATTACTTACTTTACTGCATCTTCATTCAGAGGAATATTACAGTATTTTTTTAAGTATGATAATCATTTCTAGAGTAGAAAAGGTGAGAAGATGCAAATCGAAATCAATTAAAGAGCACATTTCTTTTGTTCCTGATTAAAAACACCAATTTCCATCATTGCTTTGTGATTTACAATAAATCAAAGTGTTTGCCAAATAATTAAAACAATTTAGATAGAATATAATGCACAATATTTTAATGAAGCACGTTTATAAAACCAAAACAATTTTTGGTGATTTCCATTTTGTTTTATTTATATGTAATATAAGTAATAGCTTATAAATAATAAATACTTGATTTATTAAATCATTTAAGTGTTCACAGTAAGTAATCCTTCAAAATCAGCACTTGGCATCACTTTTTTTTAAAAAAAAAGTTGGCAAATTAAGTAGAATTTCTTGTTGGGTGATTAAAATCACAGTAACCAGCTTCTTGAAGTTCTTTTCTTTTAAACCTCAGTGCATTAATAAACTATACAAAGGAGGAAATCAACTGCAGAAATCTATCTATGGAGCTCAATCATAGCTTTTTAAATGAAGTTAATTTGTTTAGCAAAAGCTTGGAACAATGTTCTCACAGTAAACAAAATGGAATTATTCTGTTGATAAAAATGCTTTTTATCAACAGAAACATTTTTTGATTTGTAAATAGTCAAAGATTATTTAATACACTGATATTGTTGAATATAGCTTACAAACACTTTGTATGGTAAAACTAATACTTTGGGATACCAAAGGAAGGAAATCAGGCATGTATTTTAAATGTGTTTACCCAAATATCAAAAGACCATCTCACTAAACACCTCAAACCTGCCATGTTTGTTACTATTTTTTTTTAAAAAAATCCATATAGTAAGTGGACCATCGGTGTTGATTAAAAATCCAAGACATTTGGCATTTTTATGTTATATGGGTAGCATGGTGAACAAAATGTCACTGTGCATCTTTCCTGATCAGTTCGGCAGAATGTGTGCAAAAACAATGCAGGTTTTGGCCGTTGCATAGAGATACCAAGTGAATTTTCTCATTTGCATGAAGATCAAAGGGAGCAATGGGGTTCCAGCTGCAGAACTATCAATACAGAGCTGAGACAAACAACATGTTTGATTTCCATGCTCCTTTGTTCATAATAGCGCTTTGTATTATTCTGTCTGAAGATGCAGGAACTTAAAAGTGGCATGAGTGTTGACAGTTTCCTGGGACATCAAATAGTTTTAGACAAGTTGCTGGTTGCATCAAAAAAAAAGTTCATTGATGAAAAGGACTGCTTTGTAAGCAGTAGTTTAGTCCAAAAAGTAGCTGCAGTAAAAATTTAGCAGCCCCAGTTTGTTTTTTTCCCCCACTTCTGATCCTTTTAGGGATGCTCTTCCATGGGAATTGGTTTATTTCAACTTTTTGTAGGACATTTGAGCCTTTTTTTTATTGATGCATAAAAATGTTTCAAATGCTACATTTATTAGAGAAGAAAAGCGTGATTGGGCTTGCTTCGCTCCACTGTATGGATACATGAACAGAAAAAAAATCATCCATCAGCTTGTCACTCAATGCATTGGGAATTTTAGCCATCACTAGGATGCACTTTACCTTCATTATATTACATGAAATGGAATACCTTTACCAAATAACTTCTAGATTGTTAGTTGTTTGGATGTTTTAATTTCACCACTGGCATTTAGCAGGTTATATAGTCAACAGGTCCAACTCAGGTTTTATGATTTGAAAGTACATCTCCACCCCCATTCTCTTGCAGCATATTTTGCTGGCATCTCATTTACACATAATTAAAGGTCATATCATAAGACTTTATAAATACTGTTTTGAGTGCAACTGGAGATACTGTATACCTATACCGTCTAGTCATTTTCAATCAGCTTTGACAATACCCTTAATATTTAAAATATAATATGCCAACATATGCTTATGCTATAAGGCTTTTGATTCATGTAGCAACATCTAGATGAACTTCAGAAAAGCTAAGCAAAGTCAAACCATGAATGAATCATGAAGTCCATGAATTGAACCACCAGAAAACTCAAAGGTATACAGAGAGGTTTGAAAAAATCCTGGAGGAGAGTATTGTTGGTAACAGAAATTAAATGGTCTTGACTGTGTAGTGATCAGGATTCAAGTTTGGCTCAAGGAAGCCTTTTCTTCTTCTTTTTAAATCTAAGATAATCTGCTGTAACCAGCAGTAGCTTCTGGCACAAGGATCCTTCCAGTTGTGTGCCTTTGACAATCCTTTAAATGAAGGCGCCTGGAACTGGAACCCACAATCATGTTTTGGAGACACTTGTCTCATTACTGAACAATTGTCCTTTCTTTCCCTCATTGTTTTCTAAAGCAGTCAGATATTGATGGAGAACAACAGCATATTACAGTTAAACAGAAGTCAGTGCCTTAAATTGATGCTGGTTTCTTTTTCGTAGATGTCAAACACTAAAAACAATATTTCCAGCCCTAATGGTTTTTCAGTGTTATACTGGAAACCTATACCCACAGAATTCTGTAAATATCCAGGTCGCCATAGCTTTCAGTTTTTGAACACCGTTAAACACAAGTTTCTTTAGCAATTCTAAACAATGTAAGTAGCCTCATATTGATCGTGATTGTACTGACTCAGAAATAAATTCCAATGAATTAAATGGGACTTCTAGTTCTGTTTGTAGCCATGAGTTAATAACAAAGCAGTCAAGTCCTGATTCCTTAGAAATAGCAGCAGAGCTGTGTCTCCTAAAAAAACTGCATGTATGTGGTTTAAGATATCACACACTCAGAATCCAAAATAGGAATCTGCTTTGGAATTCAATTTCCAGTAAATGACATGTACAGTAAAAAGACCTCCTAGGCTGTCCTGGTAGTCCTCGACATACAACGGATTGCTTAGTGACCATTCAAAGTTAACGACACTGAAAAATTTGGCTTATGACTGTTTTTCACAGTTACCACTTTTGCAGTATCCCAGTGGTCACATGATCAGAATTCAGATGCTTGGCAACTGGTTTGTATTTATGACTGTTGCTGTGTTCCAAGATCAATGTGATCCCCTTTTGCAACCTGACAAAGTCATTGGGGCAGCCAGATTCACTTAATCGGGTTACTCACTGATCAACTGCAGCCATTCACTTAATAACTGTGGCAAGACAGGTCGTAAAATGGGGCAAAACACATTTAACAAATGTCTCATTTAACAACAGAAATTTTGGGCTCAATTGTGGTCATAAGTTGAGGATTACGTGTACTATATTGAGGGAGTAATAATCTCACCACATTTAATAAATCTTTCTCCGTCACCCATTCCTGGTGATACAGTTTTGAAATGGCTTCAGTACAGATGAGTGGAAACATAATTCTAACGAATGATGCACATTTAACTGACAGCAAAATCTCGTCTTTTCCATTAATTTTGTTTTAGACACACACTACTTCAGTTAGGACTCTGAGATGTACTGAGCAATAAGCAACACAAATCTGGCACCAATACTGGGGAAAAGTTATGAAGAATGTGAGCTTTGCAATTATTTGTTTCTGCCTCTGTGCCCAGGGGTCTGCAACCTTAAACACTCAAAAGAGCCATTTGGGCCCATTTCCCACAGAAAAGAAAACACCAAGAGCCACAAAACCCTTTCCATGCCTGACTTGAGTGGCCACAAAACTAGCATATGTAGTTGAATTAAATGTTCTGTTTTTCCTCCGAAACTTTTCTTTTCTTGGATTTATCCATGGTTGGCCTACTGGGGTTGAAAAACTCAATAAATCGCATGCCGGTGGGTGTCGCACATTGCCGGTTGTGACGCATATTTTGAATGACAAGGAGCCGCAGCAGAGGGGTGAAAGAGCCACATGCGGCTCCAGAGTCACAGGTTGCTGACCCCTGGTTTAGCCTGTTTTACATCCTTCCTTGGGCATTGTTTAAACAATAAACTGGCTTTTTAATCACAGTCCTGCCACCACTTAATGTGTATCTAAGCCTTCTTCCAATTGAAAAATATTCTGAATCCAAATAGGCCAATTGATTAAAGTTTGCTCTATAAGTTATGCAGATTGCTCTACATCATTATCCTACTGGGTTATAACGGAATTATTAAATTTGGCAGCAAGATAACTTGTGAGGAGGATGTGAAAAAAAACATTACTATGGTTCCATTAAACTGTAACTTAATGTGTATGGTTTATTTAACTGCCTCTAGGTTCAATAGATGAAGGTGTCACTGAAGGATTACCAACACTCCAGAGTACTTCTGGTGGGAATATCCATGTGGAAGACGATGACCGGTACGTATAAATATAGTACACAAAGCATTCTGCAGAACAGTCTCCTTCATTTTGTGTCTATTATGGTTCTAGAATTTCCAGCCAGTAGAGTAGTTGGCTAGCTACCAAGCGTTGCAATCCCATGACATATGGACAGTGTTGGGCTGGAAGAAAGTGATGTATAACACCTGAACTGGATCCTTGTAGATAGATTGCTGTGTTGCGTCATCTAAGATGGTGACAAGCATGACACATCTCCTTTGAATTCAACCATCCCTAGAAAAATGCATGATTTTCTAAACAAGTGGAATGCAGAGCCAGTAGCCAGTCATGAGATCAAAGACATGAGGTTCATGAACACAAGTTCCAGTGTTCACCATCCACACTGCCAGTCACCAGAATATTTTTTTACATTCCTAAGCAGAACAAGGAATTCTCAAGCTGGGATACTATTTAGACATAGAGTTTCCTAGGTGACCTTAAGGCAGCCACTCTTTCTGACAACCTAGCTTCCAAAAAAAAGATAATATTTGTAGCTCAGAGTTGAACTGTGGGGTCCTTGATGGTCTCTGAGTTTGGTTCTTTTCTTACAGGCATTGAAGAAAACAAAGTCTAAAGAATGTCAAGCACCCCACAATCTAACTTCCTTTTCTGTACATGTTCGGTTTTTACGCATACACCGTGGTGTGCTTGCAATACCGCAAATATATAGTTGCAGAGTGCTTAAAGTGGGGATTAGCAGAACAGAGTAAATCTGGGCCTGTAGGTAGTCCACATTATGAACATACTTGCAATCAAATACATACCCACTTTTTAAAAATACAAGAGAAAATCTACCAAAAAGATTCAGAGGTAAAAGAAGTTTAACATGTGAAAAGATTTGATGTGGCCAATGAGTGTTTTTTTTAAAAAAGCAAAAGCATAACACTTGCGCAGGATCTGGATTGTTTAAACAGCATTATCTGGAATAGATATGACTGTATAGCATTAGGTGCCCACAAAAGATTTCTGACTTTTCCAAATCTACACCAGTTTAATATCATTCAAGTATCAGCTGTTGAAATGATTATTATAACCAGTATTTTATACCAGGTTCACTGTGATGGTATTTTCATTGCAACTCTTTATTTTCATACACTGACCCATCTCTTTCCTCAAGACTTCCACTTAGTTTAAAATTTTCAATCAGTCAGAATTCAGTCATTTAATATGGTTTAGTAAAGTTCGTTTTTGTTGTATTGTTATCTGTTCGCAAAAAGGAGAAGTCACAACTTGCTGACGTTGGCCTTCGTACACATTAAGTTCTTCCCAAGAACCTAGAATGTCGTAGGTATCGGTGTAGTGTGTGAGTCCAAGCAGTGTGGCCTTTGGCAAGTAACGGATGGAAAATTGTCAGTGCACAGATTTTCTAAATGCCATCCAAGATTTCTTGGTAAGGCATCCAGTGTAACCACTGGAACCACTGTGGCTGCCATAATCTTTCAACTTCCTTTTTCAGAACTTAATACTTTGTCATCTCCAATTCTTCGTCTTTGATCCGAACGTCATCATTATTGTCTTTTTGAAATACATGTAGGTTGTATTTTCTACACCTGACTTTTTTCCTCTGGATCTGCTACTAAAAGAATTCTTATTTGCTTCTTCAGACTGGAGAATGTCCAATACCCTTACCAGCTCTATATTGCTCCTACAACCAGTAGCACAGAGAGACCTAGCCCAAATGGTCCTGACAGACCTTTTCAATGTCCAACTTGTGGTGTTCGATTCACCCGAATTCAGAACTTAAAACAGCACATGCTCATCCACTCAGGTAAGGATATCTCTTGCTCCACTTCCCAAAGGTATAGTTTGAACAGGAGCCTATAGAGGTAGTCCTCATTTAGCAACTGCCTCGTTCGGTGACAGTTCACAGGTCTAGCTTCATGGCTCTGTAAAGTCAGACTGTAAGCATAGTTACACTTTCACTTCGTTGCACTTTCACCTCTTTGCTTAACGACCGGGTTGCCGGTCCCAAGTGTGGTGGTTAAATGAGGACTACTTGAATGTTTTGAAGCAACGTATGGCTCCTTACTGCAAGAATGCAATAAAATAGAAGAAGAAATCAGCTTTCATTTCTGGAAGTCTGAGAATTTAGACTGAAAAGCAGAATGTTGCCCATTAGTTTTTTTCTAGATATAAAAACATATGGTAACATACAGCAGATCTGGTTTTAACCTTTAGGTGTTTGTCTTATTCTGTTGAATCCTGGCTTCATGCAATATAGGAAGGATGTTTTACATAAATATAAGATTTTCTACTCTTTAAAAATTATAAAGGAGATATATTTTTAATACAGATGAGTTAATAATAATAATTATAATTATTCCAGATAAATATGCTGTATCTCCCTTAATAGGCCTCTGTATGTTCCCAGATTTATGCTTCATACATCACTCCATTTGTGACAACTCTGGGTGGTTTACAAACCCCTGACCCATTAAACCACAAATTACAACCAATACGATGCACCACTTAACATGTTTTCATCTATTCTTGAGCTGAACAGATGAGCTTTCTCGTATGTAATAAGAAAACAGTGGCCTGAATAGACTTTGTCTTATTTGATACTCAGTTCAAAATTTTAAATACTTAGTTTTGGGGAAGTGGCATCCACTGCATGAAAGTTTTGACCGAATTATCCTCTTGTTTTTAGAAGTTTACACACCGCCTCTGTGTAAATAGGCTGACTTATTGCCAATTAGAAAAGGCTGGAATGTTATTCCTGATGCTTTTCAGTGGTGAAGATTTTCTGTTTCTTCTTCCCGCAGGCATTAAACCATTTCAGTGCGACCGCTGTGGGAAAAAGTTCACCCGGGCTTACTCGCTAAAGATGCATCGCCTGAAGCACGAAGGTAAACGCTGTTTCCGGTGCCAGATATGTAGTGCCACTTTCACTTCCTTCGGGGAATATAAACACCACATGCGGGTTTCCCGGCACATTATCCGCAAGCCTCGGATTTACGAGTGCAAAACATGTGGCGCCATGTTCACCAACTCTGGAAATTTAATCGTTCATCTGAGGAGTCTGAACCATGAAGCGTCAGAGCTAGCAAACTACTTCCAGAGCAGGTGAGGTGCACAAAAAGAAAAAGAAACTGTTAGGGCAACGAACCTTTTTTTATTATTATTTCCCCCTAAACCCTCTTTTGTATAGGTAGTCCTCGACTTAACAACCATTCGCTGAGCGACCGAAGTTACAACAGCATTAAAAAAAGTGACTTACGGTTGGTCCTCGTACTTAGGACCGTTGCAGCATCCCCAGGGTCACGTGGTCACCAAATTCGGGTGCTTGACATTCAGCATGTGGTCGTACCATTCTGGGGGAGGGGGGGGAGGCTGTCACGTGATCACCATTTCCAACCTTCCCAGTTGACTTCTAACAAGCAAAGTCAACGGGGGGGGGGGGAGCCAGTTTTGCTTAATGACCGTGTGATTCATTTAACAGCTGCAGTGGTTTGCGTAACAAACATGGGGAAAAGGTCATAAAATCCGGCGTGGCTCAATAAACAGCCGCCTTGCTCTTAGCAAAGGAAATTCTGGCCCCAATTGTGATTGTAAGTCAAGGACTACTGTACTATTTCACCGCAACCTGTAGTATCCTTTTCTGTCAGGTTGCCAGGTTTATTGCAGTCCCGGGCAGAACTCAAGTCTTAGCCATCATGGCACCCTCAAGTTGTGCTGGTTTCCATTTTGTGTAATCTGCAGCCATCTTGGTTAAGGACATTTGGTCAGAAACTAAAATGAGCCCAGCACATTTAGACTATACCATGTTGCAATTGTGGCCCTGCCTTGTGTCAGTGTTTTGAACTATAACATTTATCTGTCAGTGTAGATACTGATTTTGAGTAATCAAACGAATAAGCTGCTTTTAGATTGCTTTGCATTAATACCTTATTTTCCTATCCAGGTGGGAAAAAAAATAGCTTTCCTGGCAATAATCTTCCTTTCCTGCTTTTCTTTTCTCAATTGCTCTATAATAATGGCATCCAAAAGCAATGAAGCAGCCAGAGTATGGTTTGAAAAGCCTACTTATCCTTAAATCCTACTTGATGAAGGAGAACAAAATGCAGCTAAGCTGAAGTAGGCAGTCAGACCAGTTTTAGAAAGAGAGAGCACCACCAACATTGACCTTCGTAGATGTTGGGCCCTTTGGAAGCAGAACCTTAAAATTGCTTTATTTTACCTGGACTATGCTCAGTGGAACCGAAAAGCCAACCAATCATAGAAACGTTTCCTTTGCCCATTTTAAATTTATCAGCTTTTGTGTTAAACTGCCACCAACCTTAAATTTATTCTTTTGTGAAGGAGGCTTATAGTTGGTTGGTCCAGAAGCTTTAAAATTGTTTATATCCATGTTTCCCTAAAAATAAGACCCTGCCTTATATATATATATGTATATCTATATCTATATCTATATATATATCTATTTTCTTACTTTTCGTAGGTTTATGTGTGTTTTTCCTTTAAGCCAGCTTTTTCCTACGTAATCAAGATTTTTCTGCAACCCTAGGGTTGCAGAAAAATCTTGGTTACGTAGGAAAAACCTGGCTTAAAGGAAACACATACATACATGCATACGTGTGTGTGTGTGTGTGTGTGTGTTTCCTTTAAGCCAGCTTTTTCCTACGTAACCAAGATTTTTCTGGAACCCCAATTGAATGAAATCACATTCACTACTTTCTGGGTTTTTTTCTTCCTTCTTTTCATTCTGGCAGCCAGCAAATTTTGTGCTGCATCATGAGAGACTTACATAGCTATTTCTGGCTCATTAGCCATCCTCAGTAAGCCACACCCACATCTCATGTTCCTCCCTGTAAAGGTACAATGTCTATTTTTCCTTCCTTTTCATTCTGGCAGCCAGCAAATTTTGTGCTGCAAAAAACAGCAAAGTCAGCAAGGCTTTCCTGAAGGCCTCTGTAGCCGATAACAGCTCTGGATCGATCCGGAGCTCTGTTACCGGCTACAGGGGCCTTCAGGAAAGCCTTGCTGGCTGCAGAGGAAATGGGACGAGGTGTGCCCAGCTATCCAAAGGTAAGTAGTAGGGCAGCTCCACCCACCCCCTCATTCCCAGCCTAGCTTAATTTTTATCTGTGCACCCTGGAGTGGGTGAGCCTTAATTAGGGCTTATTTTGGGGAGATAGGGCTTATATTGGGCGCACATGTAAAAATCAAGCTAGGACTTTCTTTAGGGGTAGATTGTATTTTCGGGAAAACAGTATATACCACATAAATCTAACAAGCATCACAATGCTACGTTGTGCTGTTGTTTAAATCAAGCCATTCTCATTTCTTGGCAAAGTAGATACCCTTCAGCTTAGCTGTAATGCTGCAGCTTAGCACCAACCTGTGTCTTGCTAACCTCTTCCCAACCTTTCACCCCCTTTTCAGTGACTTCCTAGTACCAGACTACTTAAACCAAGAACATGAAGAGACTCTTGGCCAGTACGAGCTAGGAGAGCATGGATTCGAAAGCAGCTCTTCTGTCCAAATGCCCGTTATTTCGCAGGTCTCATCGACGCAGAATTGCGAAAGCACTTTCCCATTGGGGCCTCTGGGTGGGCTGTTAGAAAAGGAAGAAGACCTGCCGGAGCAGCCGAAAACCATCTCAAGCGCCGAGGCCGGCCGAGAGGAGCTCCCGAAGGCCGGGCTCTCGTCTATCACTATCGAATAAGTCAAAAGTTTGGTTTCGGGTTGTTTTGTTTGGGGTTTTTTTTTTTTTTTTTTTGGTCTTTTTGGAAAGTGCCTGTGTTTTGGTCTTGTACATTTTAATTTAATTTTCAGGAGGGGGGCGGAGTGAATGTACCCCTTTCCATTTGATAAGCTATTGCTGTTAAAAGCTCTAAACTGCAACAAATGTTACACTATTCTTCACCCCTTAAAACGGTCCCTTGTACGGAAGCATTTGAAAATGCAGAGGAAAGAGTTGGTCAGAATAAGAAGGTTAAATTCGAAGAGCAGCCAAGCACACACCAAGTGTAAAATTAGGCCTAATAACTTTTGGCATTGGTTTGCCACCCTAATTTCACAGTACCTCTCATTAAGGAAAAAGGTATTGATGGCTGTTGAAATTTGTTTTGACTGCAGTATCCAGTTCAAGCAATTAAATAACTAGTGTCGTAGATGTTTTGTTTTGTTTTTTTAGTTAGAAGGAATCACTTTTAGTCTTTCGGTTCTGTAGCAAGCACATTGTTAAAACCGGATGATTCATTGGCTTTGGCAAAACGGGTGGGGTGGAGTTATCCTCACCTGTGCTGGCCATGCCTTTTTAGAATCTTCTCATGCAAATGGCCTTATCCAAAAACTTCATTTTCAGAAGTCGAGTCCTGATTAACATTTAGCAAATTGGGATGCTAGGAAAGTATAATGAGAAGTGAGTTTACAAAAGTCAAAAAGCGCATTGGCGCATTAATGTGCTCTTTTCAAGTTATGCCTGAATGTGTGTGCTATTTACTGCAATTTTATTAGCCTGGGTTTTTTTTAAGTAAAAAGAGCCATTTATTTTCCTTTAGAGGCCGAGTTTCAAATCAGTGAGAGTTGTTTACAAAAGACCTGTTTGCAATGATAAAATGTTCCTATTCTAAATTGTTTATATACCCTTGCCAAGCTGGTTTCATAAAAGCCATTACTCTGACTTCAAGCACAGGTCCAGCAAACAATCACCAAATTATTATTTTCCCCTAAAAGGATTCTAAAGGCAACAAAGGGCATTTACAGGCCAGCAATTTTGGTTTTCTTGCCAGCATCTTATTGGTAAGTCTAAAAACGATATGTAATATTTTATTTCCCTCTATTTGGGTTTGTTTAAACCATCTTTATTTTTTTTAAGGATGAGATTTATGAGAGGGACATAATTCGAATTTCATGTTATCAGACTAAGAATATAACAGAACACAATAAATCGGGGAAATGTTTAAATAACTGTAAAAGCACTGATATTTACACAGTGGTGAATGACGTTTGTGGGAAGCTTTGGAAGTAATAGTTTCAAAGAATTTTTTTTTTTAATTAGCAAATCCACCAAATCCAATGAGACTATTTCTTGCACTTCTCTGCAACTTTTTAAAGGGCTTGATATAATTATTAACAAAGATTAAATTTAAAGTATTTTATGAGATAGGCATAGATTTTTCTTCCAATGAATTTTAATAAAAAATTAAATCACTCTTCCAGATTGATAAAGAAAATGTTTTTAGTAAGGGATATTTTCAGGTTGGAATGTTTCAAAATATTTATTAAATAAAATAAAAATCATATCAGGAAAGAGGACATTGGCTACACTATACATACAGTGATTTTACTCATCTAGTAATTATTAAGCTATTTATTTTCTTCCATATATGTAGGATAAAGCTATTTAGTCACACATTTCATTGAGAGAGTTGTCTTAACATCTAAATTAAAAAACACAGCTTTTTGGAGATTGGGGGAATCACACTGACATATTAACTGTGTTCCAAGCAAAATAGATGAATGTAAAATAAATACAATAAATATTAAGAAAGGGTTGCAAATTGGTTACCTCAGATCTAAACAGCATAGGAAGCAAATCAGTTTAATATAATAGACCTTACAGACAGTCTAGCAAGTATTGTGAGGTTATCTAACCTTGATCCACAGAGACCTTTTTTGACCTACACAGTGCATTTTAGCCCCTACGAGATCAGTAATGGGGGGCAATTTGCTAGTGCAGGTTGTATATTTGGTATATGCTCTGGCACATGATGTATATTTAAAATACATTTCAAAAAATTGAGTGCTTTTTGAAAATAATACCAAAACAAGGCTGGCTTCCTGAAATGTAAAAGGTACATTTTACCTTACAGAAAGGTAAAACATTTGTGTAATTCCTGTCCTACCATGTTGTATTATAGCACCCACAATAATTCCATATCCTGATATATTTTCAGGATTTTATAAAGCTCTGATCCAACTGGGGATTAGTTCACTTTTCTCTCGCCCTCAAAGTGAAACCTTTCCTTACATAAGTATTTCCGATCTGCAGAGCTACTTGTCATTGGAACAAAGTCATTTTTTTTTCAAGTTTTCTCCCTTTGACTCAATATGTGAAGAAGGTAGCCAGGATGACAGGCATGCTTTAGCAAGCAGCGGTCAAAGTGTAGCACGCAACAAGGAAAGTATTTAGAGTCTAAAAGCAGAGGGGTATCAAGTCTTCAGCAATGCACACGTTTAACTTGAAAATATAAACCCTGCTCTATGCACAGCCTATTTTAAGTAAGCCGTGTGGCAAACTGTTCCCGACTCATGGAGCACCCATGGGAGTCTTCTTTAGGCCCTGAACATTTGGATCCTGGCCAGCAGTGGCAGCAAATTACGTTCCTCTCCTTAGTAATTTATTATCGGTGGTTTCCCATCCCTTCCATTCCAATTTGAATTTTCAAGGAGAACTTTTGCATCCCGTCAAGATATCGCTACTGTCTTCCTTGTAGAGAATGATTCATGTAACAGCTTCCAAATGGCCCAGTAGCGAACTTAAAAAGCTCTCTAGATTTTCATGGAATAGAACTTGTCTTGATTTAAGCTTCCTTTTTTTTCAAGATACTAAAGAGGGTTTTTTTTTCTATTTGAGGACAGTGCTTGTCAATAACAGGTGATTACTACTAACACAGGTTAGTATCCGTAATTTAGGTGACACGGTCCTTTAAAGTAGCTAGGATATATATATGCTTGACTATTCAGGTTATCCATCTGTAGTATGGTGCTCCCAGAGTCAAACGTATGCAATTCAAGCTTTTGTACCAATGAATTGGAAGAAAGGCTTATATTCCCATGGAAAGCATCTGTTCCCAAATTCAGTTTGGAAAGAGAGATTTATTATTTAGTCCTATTTTCTGACTTCTCCCATGGGACACAAAGAGCATAGAAAACCATGTGCTCATGGCAGACAATTCCATATTTTCTTCAAGCTGTTACGAAATATCCATTTTTGGATTGCAAATATTCTATCACCAGCTTCTTATAACTTTTTTTTTTAATCAGTTAATCTCTTTCCTCAGACTGACCAATTTTATGCTCCCAGTTCTAATGCAAATACAACAGTTAATGTCTTTAAGAATTGTTCTAGTTTTGGCACTTATCATTTGTCTGGAAAGTGTAAATGTGAATCTTCTTTTTTTTTAAAGTAACCAGTGCCGGTGTAGCAAAATATATAAATATATATATTATATTTTATAAAACTATAGTCCCTAGGCCCCAGGTCCCCAAAGAGATTAAAATTGTATTTTTTTAATAATGCAAAAATTTTGAATAATGGCGTTGGCCTGTTTGTTTGCTTTTCTTTTGTGGGGAGAGGGTTACTGATTTTTTTCTCACCAGCCTAAAGATGGCAGAGGGCTAAATCTGAATCCTGGCATCTTAAAAGTCTACAGAATATGGCAACCAGGAGTATTTGGGTAGCATTAAATGCAAACAAACTTTTTTCCTTTCTTGCTTGCTGCTTTTCCGCAGACGACAAGGCTTACTTTTCTGATTTTAATAAAGGCAAAATGAAATATTGTTCAGTCACTGATCTCAGACCATGTTTTTAAAAAAATCCTGCTTAGGTCCTATCATACTTTACAAGTTATCATCAGCTGGCAAGTAGGCAGGCTGATCAATAGAATACAATTGGTATTGTGAAAAGATGCAATTATTTTTTAAAATGCAAAATGCACCGTTTTTAAAGTTGGCTCTTTTTCTTTAAATTCTCCATATTGTATCAACGTATTCCAGCTGTTTTTTCTGGAGTGTTTGGGGACCCCTGAAATGGATGGCGCCGTTGTTTCATTTAATATATAATGCTGCATGTTGCTGGTTTATTCTAACTACAAGCCCTAGAGAGTGTATTTCCTGGCCCAGCATCTGCAGGCCTGTCTTGTCTCTGGGCTGTTAAAGAAACCGTAAAGGGAAGGAGATAAAGCGGTCGTTAGAAGACTGAATCAATTCCTAAAGGGCCATTCTAGCATGTGACTTTACCTACCTTCCCCTTTAACTGTGCCAGTCCTTGGTCACCAGTCACATCTCATTCAAAAAAGAAATTCCCTCCACTATCTGTGCTGACCGTAACTAAGCTTTTTAGCATGTTGATTGACTTAATGGGAAGACAAATGTTTTGGGTTTTTTTTAAATGTTGAAATACACTTTACATTTTATATACTATATCTGGCTATTAGTATTTTTAAGGAACCCATAGTTCTTGGTGGCTATATATATATATATATATATATATTTTTGTGACTTTTTGTAAACTAAAGTGCCGTTTCACTGTTACAATCATTTTTAGAGTTCTTGTAATCAATGTGAATATCATGGTTTTTTCAAGATTTGTTCTGAGCCTGTAGTGTTTGCTTTTGTGATTCTCTGTGTAATGTATATATTATGTATAGTTACCTTGTACTGAAATATTAGCTTGTTTGATATAAGATGAATATGTATTGGGTACCTTTTTTGCTAGCCTGGTTGTTTAAACTTTAAAAAAAAAGGCCTTCAAAATTTTAAAAAAGCGATTGATCCCATTATAAGACGAAAATGGAGCAGAAAGAAAAGCTAGTTTTGAGTGTCTTTGGATAGAAACACAATGCTAAGATTTTTCATTAAAACATTAATGTTTTACGGAGTAAGTATTTATGTCCTGCAGCATTATTTCTTTGTCATGTCACAGCTGATTTTCAGTAACAAAAAGAAGTGCCTAGACATCCTATAAGGCTGGAACATTGTATGCCATTAAGGCTAGCCTGCCACTGTACTAAGCCAGTGTTTCAACTTTGTAATGTTGAATGAATGCAACCAGTCTCAACCTTGGCAACTTTTAAGATGTGCAGACTTCACCTCCCAGAATTCCCCAGCCAGCATGTTGTTGCGAAGGTTGAGAAACACTGAACTCCTGGCTGAGCGAGTTTTCAGGGTGAATAGAAAGAGAAATTACATATATAATCTGCTTCCTCTACAGGGGGTTTGAAATGCTTCTGTATAGAGTTCTTGGAGTCAAGGGCTCTGTTTGGATTGTCAAATTATCCAAATTAGCATCTCTTTAGAGTACCAGTCCCCTATACCTGTGGCCTATAGTTACAACGAGCCAGTTTGATGTACCCTGTTTTCCCCAAAATAAGACATCCCCTGATAATAAGCCCAATCGGGCTTTGAGTGCATGGCAATAAGGCCAAGCGCTTATTTCAGGATTCAAAAAAATGTAAGACAGGGTCTTATTTTCAGGGAAACATGGTAGTGGCTGAAGCATCAGAGGCTAGAAGCACAAGAGACTATGAGTTTTAGTCCCATTTTTGGCACGAAGCTAACTGGATGACCTTGGGCCAGTCACTTTTTCTTTGCTCTGGGAAGGAAACAGTGACAACCATTTCTGGACAACCATTGCTCAGAAATCTCCAGGCAGTGCCCAGGAATCAACATTGATTCAAAGGGAGGGGGGTCAGTTATCAATTTGCTTGCTTCTGAGTAAACATACATGGAATTTGACAATGCAACAATAGTTTTGTTCAGTCTCCTGTTTACTCTTTTTGAGTAGACATATCTCAGAATTTATCCTAAACGTGAAGTCAAGTTCCTTTTATTTTTAAATTATTAGTTGAAAGCAAGAGCCAGCGGTTAAGGCATTGCTAGAAAGCCAGAAATTGGACATTCTGCTCCTTCGTTAGGCACAAAAGCCGGTTGGGTGACTTGGGACCAATCACCAGGAGACGGTAAGTTCTAGACCCACCTTAGGCATGAAAGTTGGCTGGGTGACTTTGGGTCAGTCCCTCTCTCTCAGCCCAAGCCATCTCACAGGTTTGTTTATTGTGGGGAAAATAGGAGGAGAAAAGCATATGAGGCATTTTTTGTCGCCTTGAGTTACTTATAAACAACAATAAAGGTGGGATGAAAATCAAACAAGCATACATTTAGGCTTTCTGAGTGACCTCATCATGGCAATACTGTCAAAATGGGCGCTTTCACCCAGTCCCAAGAGCCAGCATTTAAGCATGTTTGCTCCAAACCATTGACCCTTGGCTTCATTTAATTAGTCCAAATTTTAAACAGTCAGAAACCCAAATTTGGAAAGGCACTTCTGCAAACTGGTTGATTCTTAGCCAGACCCTTTTTCTGCTGCTGCTTTCGTGAACTGCTCTGCACAGAGATGAGCTTGTTCAGTTCTGAGATTCCACAGCAGCGTGTAAATCATCCCGGGGATACCTTTCTCCCCCTGGGCCTCTCTCTCTCCCCCACCCCAAGATTTAATAACAGCCCAGTATTCTGCAAGCCCATCTAAAGCACATGCCCTCCACGTGCAGCCAAGATGCTTGAAAGCTTGTCAACAAGAACAATCATCAAACTTAAGCAGCTGATTTAGACAAGCACAAAAGCACGTGCCAAGCCAGGGCACAAAGTGCTTTTAATTCTGCACAGACACACAAACACACACACCTTCCAATAACTTGGCAAACCTTCCCCCAAGCATCACCTTCATCTAAACGTTTGCCTTTTATAGTCTTGGAGGAGACTCTTCATGTCTCTTCTCTCCTCGCTTTCCCCTCCTATCCCAGAAGGCAGAAATTGATCGCTGTCCAACTGATTCCTTCTCCTTATCTCAGCTATTTGCAGTTGAGAAGAGTCGATCTGGAAAACATGCTTGTCTCCGTAAGAAGGGCATGATGCAGAGCGCACAGAAACACACAGAGATACACGTTCCTGGTTCATGATTAGACATGGAAAGAGGAACCTACATGGCAAATTCAGGAAGTGAAATGCTGCCACCTGTATATTGATAAACATTTTACAGGCCATCGCCTTAGGTAAAGATGTAAAAGGATCAGTTGAGCTAGAAATCTTGCTGAAAGTCAAGGATCTTGTCTTTTGCTATAACAGATGTCCCAGGCCTTGCCTTCGTTTTCCATTCACTTTCCCTATAGAGTAGCCAAGAGTTGGCTAGCACGGCCTTTCTTTCTTTCTTTCTTTCTTTCTTTCTTTCTTTCTTTCTTTCTTTCTTTCTTTCTTTCTTTTTTTTTTGAGACCAGACATTGGGAAAGTTATTTTTAATTATGAGACTAGGGGTGGGCTTCTGGGAGTTCGTAGGGGTTCAAGAGAACCTCTAGCTAAGATTCTATGCAGTTTGGAGAACCCTCAAATCCCACTCCTGGCTGGCTCTGCCCACCCATCCCCTCCCATCCCAGGAGTCCCCATGTGGCCCGTTTTGGGTGCAGGTAAGTGCAGGGTGTATGTGGAGGCTCCGGGAGGGCAAAAAATGGGCCTACTGGAAGTTAAGGCCCTGTCAGCATTTCACACTGCACTTACTCCAATGCTGACATAAGAAGAAGAAGCGGAGGCATCTGGAAAGAGACATTTGACACTTCACCTACTTATTTTCCCTGGAGAGAATATCACCTAGGAGATGGGATGGAAGGGGGGAAATTCCTTTGAGTGGGAGCAGTAGATTAGGGGCAAAGTGACGGGGAAGATGGCCAATGAGTGCAGAGGAGTGGGGAGAGGAAAAGGAGGGTTTTGCCTGAGGAAGACAGAGTTGGTTGCAATGAGTCGGAGTTAGAATGTTCGTGCTTAATAAATTAGAGGTTTTTTTTCAAAGACTTTGAAATGCAATTTATTTAAGACGACTTCGAAACCTGACAGGCCCATTTCCAGCCTCCAGAGCCTGGGGAAGCCGTTTTCGCCCTCCCGGAAGTTCAGGAAAGCCTCCGGAGCCCGGGGAAGGCAAAAATGCCCCCCCCCACACACACACACACACAAACCAGGGTGCAGGAGGCCAGACTGAGCCTCCTGCACCAGACAGAGAACCCCTTGCTAAAATTTTTGAAGCCCACCGCCTGTATGAGACCTTGCAATTTTGCTTCAGTCGTTGAGATCCTAATATCAACCAGTTTGGAGCTGAGCACTACAGAAGATGGATCTTGCTCTTGCTCTCCAACCCAGCTTAGAAAGACCAAGCACCGATGGAGAAACACACCAGAGGAAAAAACAACAACCTGGTATAAGATGTTGAGCTCATCTGGGAAATTTGCACTACCCCAGGAGAGAATTTGGAGACTGTTTGCTCACTGAAGGATCGTCGCTGAAAATGGCAAGGATCCTACATTTCCGATAAGGTGCCAAAATGGAGAGCTGATCTCTTTTTCTCAAGGCCACTTCACCTTATGCCAAGGGTTTGAGCTGGATGAATAACTGTAATTGTTTACAAAGCCAGCAATCATGCTAATGGGCGATGCCAAATGAGTGCAGAATTGCAAGCAGTTGCAAAGATAGGCTCATGGCTGAACATCCCCACACCGGCACGCGCACGCACAGCTTTCTGACTTGCACACATTCTCAGACACACTCGCTCTCTCTCTCTCTCACCCACATACACGTATATGAGCTTCTCGATTTATTATTGCTGTCCAAGTGGAAAAACAGCTGGTCTGGGTTTACTCCTATACAGGCAGAAGATTTAAAGGGAAAACCTGGAAGACGCCTTCTGACTGCAACTAGGCAGGAAGGAAAGTCTTTTGAACACAATGGTCCTAAATCTCCCAGCCAGACCTGCTCTTGGCCATGATAAAGATGATAAACATCACCATAAGAGATGCTGAGCAGAGTGCTCAACCCTTCAGCCTGTTCTGGGTTTTTTAAAAAAAACAGATATATCCAAAAGTGCTGACATGTCACAAACATACACACTGACCTGAGAGCTGTCAGCCAAGGTCTAGTAGCATTTTTATTTCGTTTAGCAACTAAATTATGGTGCTACTCAAATCCCCACTTCCATGTTACTGCATCAGGCTGCTGAGCTATTCCTGTGTAGAGCCAACTCTGCCATTAGGCAGAATGCTGCCTTTCCCTCAAGGAGATGCGTTGTGATGGGGAAGGAACAGGAGAAGAAAACCTCCAGGTCAGTGGTGAAATCCAAATTTTTTTACTACCGGTTCTGTGGGCGTGGCGTAGTGGGTGTGGTGTGGCTTGGTGGGCGTGTCGGGAAGGATACTGCAAAATCTCTATTTCCACCTCACTCCAGGGAGAAGGATACTGCAAAATCCCCATTCCCTCCCCATTCCTGGGGGAAGAATATTGCAAAATCCCCATTCCCTCCCCACTACAGGGGGAAGGATATTGCAAAATCCCCATTCCCTCCCCACTCCAGAGGGAAGGATACTGCAAAATCCCCATTCCCTCCCCACTCCAGGGTGAAGGATACTGCAAAATCCCCATTCCTGGGGGAAGGATACTGCAAAATCCCCATTCCCACCCCACTTTGGGATCAGCCAGAGGTGGTATTTGCCGGTTCTCCAAACTACTCAAAATTTCTGCTACCAGTTCTTCAGAACCTGCTGGATTTCACCCCTACTTCAGCTGCCTTGCATTTCTAAAAAGAAGATCCCAAGAAGGATTCAAGCAAGATTCACGTAACGAAGAGAAGGACCAGGGGTGACATGATAGCAGTCTTCCAATATTTGAGAGTCTGTCCCAAAGGTGCTTTTTCCAAAGGCAACTGGACTTTTGTTTATCCGTGAAGACGCTTCGCTTCTCATCCAAGAAGCTTCTTCAGTTCCGCACTGTCTGAGCTTCTTGGATGAGAAGCAAAACATCTTCAAGGAAAAACAAAAGTCCAGTTGCCTTTGGAAAAAGCACCTTTGGGACAACTGTGACCTGGATGGTTGAGAATCACCATAGACATTTGAGAGTCTGTCACAAAGAAGAGGGGACAACCGATTCTCCAAAGAATCCAAAGAAGAAGTAATGGATGGAACCTAATCAAAGGGAGATCCAACCAGTGGTGGGATTCAGCCAGTTCTCTCCTGATCGCACGAACTGGTAGCGGCGACTGCAGGAGGCACCGCCCACCCGCCCAGATGTAATGCGCTACTACTGCGCATGCGCAGAGGTGGTGCAGGTGAGCAAAGCGAGAGCATGCGTGCTCACATTTGTGAACTGGTAAGGAAGGTAAGTGAATCCTAGCTCTGGATCCAACCTAGAACTAAGGAGAAATTTCCTGATGATGAGAACAATTAATCAGGGGAATGGCTTGCTTCAGAAGTTGTAGAGATTCTCAGTCATCCAAGTCATGGTTGTCTCAAAGGTGCTTTTTCAGGAGGCAACTGGATGTTTCGCTTCTGATCCAAGGAGCTTCTTCAGCTCTGACAGGATAGTGAGGAATGGAAGGATTTATATTCCTTGCAGACAGCTGGACATTTGCATCCTTTTAGAGCAGTGATGGCTAACCTTTTTTTCGTCGTGTGCCAAAAGCGGGGGGAGCATGGGGGGTCGCGGGTGTGTGTGCCCACATCATAATCCAATGCACCCTGTCCTTCCGCGCATGCACCCGTGACCCCCACACACACACACACTTCCCCCTGCTTTTGGCATGCGATGGCACAGTGGGCCTCCCCAGGCTCCAGAGGCTTTCTAGGAGCCTGGGAAGAACAATTCCCCATCCTCCTGGAGTCAGGAAACAACCAGTTTCCTGACTTTCGGTGGGACCGGAAGGCCTGAAAATCAGTTGGCCGGGGCGCGCATGTACACTGAAGCTGAACTAGGGCAACACTCGAGTGCCCACCAATATGGCTCCGCGCGCCACCTGTGGCACCCGAGCCATAGGTTCCCCATCATGGTTTTAGAGGATTGTTGAAGCACTTGGAGATTTATCTGTGTCCTCAGGGTCCAACATTGAAGGTTTTAAAGACGAGATTGGACAGTCATTTGTCTGGAATGGTATTAGGTCTCCTACTTGGGAAAGAGGGTTGCACTAGTCGATCTCCAAGTTGTGTTCCAACTCTTGTTATTCTATATTCTCTTACCTCCAGCAGCAAAATCCAAATGACCGCCATCTTTCGGATTGTCTCGTTTGGCAACTTCCATATTTGCGGAGCACAGGCGATATTCAGCCGGTTCGGACCAGTTCTGGAAAACCAGTAGCGGAAATTTTGAGTAGTTTGGAAATACTTCTGGTTGACTCTGACCCCGTCCACCCCGCCCCTTCCAAGCGTCCCCACGCACCCCGTTTTGGCTCCCAGGGGGCTACAGGGAGGTCTATCCTGTAAGGCTGGTGTATCCAATCGATCTATTCGCTGCCTCCCGGCTGATCAGCTAGGTCTTCTTTTGCTGCCCTGCATAAGAGAACAGAGCTGGAAAGCAGGTTAGTGGGGAGGGAATGCTGATTTGGCAATATCCTTCCCCTGCCAAACCAAGCCACACCACGCCCACCAAGCCACGCCCACAGAACCGGTAGTAAAAAAATCCCACCACTGCTGTGGAGTCCTTCGTTTCTCTGGGCTTGGTTGTTCTCATGCAAATGTTTTGTTGTCCAACTCAGTCACATCTTCAGTGTGTAGATTTAGATTAGGTTAGATTTATTAAATTTTTATACCGCCCTTCTCCCGAAGGACTCAGGGCGGCGTACAGCCAAAATAAAAACCAACAGTATAAAAGTTAAAAACAATTTAAAATTATTAAATAGTTTGACCAATCATCTAAAATAAAATAACCCATTCCAAAAAAAATTTAGGCCAGCCCTGCTTGATGAAATAATAGCGTTTTAAGGGCGCGGCGAAAGGTACGGAGATCGGAAATCTGACAAATTTCCAGGGGCAGCTCATTCCAGAGGGCAGGTGCCCCCACAGAGAAGGCTCTCCCCCTGGGGGTCGCCAGCACTGTTGGCACTGGAGGTATTACCTAGTTGGGAAATGAACTATCTCCAAGAAAACAATCAAGCCTAGAGAGAACCAGGGATCCCACTGTTCAACCCTGAGCTACAAAGCTTCTCTTGTATTGGAACATCTATATCAAGGAACCCCATCTGGACTTCATGTCAGGGAAAACTCCTCTGCTCATCCAAAGTTAAATCCCACAAATAAAATATAGCTAAAAAGAAGACAGAAAAAGTATAGTTTATGCAGCAATGTCCCTTATTCTAAGGCAAGTATCTTTAGGACATGGAGCCCTCTGAGCCAATATTTCTCTTTCTGTTGCATACCATTTCATGTTCCTTTTGGAGGCTCAGCCAAGGAATCATGAGAAGTTTCCTTCTCCAGTTCCAAGTGGAGATTGGCTAAATAGTGGCTGAAAATTCTGAGATTCCGGGTTCTTAACAGAAGAACAGAGTTGGAAGGTACCTTGGAGGTCTTCTAGTCCAAAACTAGACCCCTAGTCTAGACTAGGTTTTGGACTCCTAGTCAAGCAGGACACCCTATACCAGGGTCCCCAACCCTTGGTTCATGGACCGGCACTGGGCCCTGGCATGCCAGAAACCGGTCTGCAGAAACAAGCAAAGGTCCATCAGCAGGATGAAGGTAGAACACAAAACCACGTCTCCTCTGGTCCATGGGAAAACCTGGTGCCCAAAAGACGGGGATCTCAGGCAAATAGTTCCCCAATCTGTTTTTGAAAGCCCCCATCAAAGTCTGGCCCTTGCCATGGTGATGGTAATCTCAAAACACCTGATTTGAGTAAGTCGTCTTCTTCTTCTTCTTCTTCTTCTTCTTCTTCTTCTTCTTCTTCTTCTTCTTCTTCTTCTTCTTCTTCTTCTTCTTCTTCTTCTTCTTCTTCTTCTTCTTCTTCTTCTTCCTCCTCCTCCTCCTCCTCTTCCTCTTCCTCTTCTTCTTCTTCTTCTTCTTCTTCTTCCTCCTCCTCCTCCTCCTCCTCCTCCTCCTAGCGTATTCCCGCAGGCGCAGAGTCCACTTTTCAGATCATTGAACACCACTTTGTCTGGTCAGCTGTCTCCATGGTGCAGCCCATGGCTTGCATTTTTTTGTTGATGGTGCCTTGCCATCTCTCTTGGATGCCCATGAGATCACCGGCCATTGACTTCTGGTAGGTAGGCAGCCTTGGCCATGGTAAAAGGTGCTTCTCTCTGGACATGTCCCTACCAGCAGGACCAGCTTTTCTCTGTAATTGGCGCCACACCAAAATGCTGTCGAATGGTGTCATTTGTGATGTGGTCAAGAAGGGAGATGCCCGATATCCGATGGAGCCTTCACATTTCCATCGGATGGAGATGGCTTTCAGTCCCTGTTGTTGCTGCCCAGCATTCAGTGCCATACAGTGCCATACAGGGCGGATGGTTGTCTTGTAAATCTTAGATTTAAGACAGCTTGCATTCGTCTGTCACATAACACACAGGTGAGTTCTCACCAACACACCCAAGCAGCATTCACCCTCGCTCGCACCTCGTCATTGATGTCGCCATTGCCTTGGAGGTGGGATCCCAGATACCGAAAAATGTCTACCTCGGGTAAGGCTGTTCCTAACTAAAACCAACTGTAAATTTCTGACTTAGGTCTAACGTTTTGACTCATTAGGGCTCTTTTCCAATGCACTATCTCCACCTGTCTGCAGGTGGAGAAAAATGTTGGCTGTATTTTTGAAGGGACTTCTGTACATTTTATGAGGGTGGAGGGACTGGGATGGAGAGGGGGAAGAGGATAATAACAGAAAGAGAAAAGAAAAATTGTGGAAAGGAATTTGGGTACACATTTATGTTGACTGTAAATAAAACAATTAGAATAATACAATACATTATAGTGGTATATATATGATATATCAGAAATATACTTATGAGACCGCCTTCTGCTGCCAATAGCCTCCCACCGGCCAATACGCTCCCACAGAGAGGGACTCCTCAGGGTGCCGTCGGTCAAACCATGTCGACTGGTGGCCTCCAGGGGGAGAGCCTTCTCTGTGGGGGCACCTGCCCTCTGGAACGAATTACCCCGGAGACACGGATGATCCCTGACCTACGCACCTTTCGCCATGCCTCAAGACGTTATTGTTCCAACAAGCTGGGCTGGCCTAAACATGAATTTTAATCAGGGTTTACTTTTAATGATTAGGGCCAAATTATTTAATATGTTTTTAAACTGCTTTTAAATTTTGTATTTGAGTGTGTTTTACCATTGGTTGTATACTGCTCTGAGTCCTCTGGGAGAAAAGTTAAATAAATAAAAAATAATAAACAAAAATAAAAGAAATATAAAAGAGATACTAGGATAAGAGAGAGAAAATATATAAGTGTGGATTACTGATGCAAAACTGTTGAAAAGAAGAAAGTGTTAATATTTCTTTTTGTTTTTTTAAAAAAACCTGTTTAATAAAAATATTTTTTTTAAAAAAAGAAAAGAAAGATATCTCAATGCAAGGTGAATGAATGAAGTGCTTACAGAAAAATGCCCTAGGTTTGTTACCTCCACTGAACACACAAACACAGTCTGGACACCCATCCACTCGGCCGCCCCCTTGTTATTATGTTCTCTCCCCGGTTTTGGCCCCCCACCACTCCCTTCTCTCAAATTACAGGGTGGGCAGCTTTGTCTGGGATTTTTTTGGGTTCTGCTTCCTTGTCAGCAGATGCTCGCTGGCAGCCGTGTGCCAAAACACCCTCCCCGTGGCTATTAAAACCATCTGCTCATTCCAGATGTTCTGTCCTCTCACGGTTGGTTGAAATCTCCAGAAAGCAGTCTCTCGCTCTCTTCTGGATGGGTTGGGATGCTTGCTGATTGGAGCCCCTGCCCGAGAAAAAGAGAAACGGGGGAAGAAACGGATCTCATCCACAATGCACAAAGTTGAAAAAAATGGCTCTACCAAGGATTAGAGAAAAAGGGAGAGCATAGAAGTTGAAGCAAAGCTCTCCCTTCCTATTTCCCTCTGCAGCTTTGTTTCTAACAAGTATTTTGGCAAAAGCCCACCGGTTTTCCTGAATCTCTTGGCTTGGATGCAAGACTGAACAGCTGTGGTGCCTAACAACTCATTCCCCAGCAAGGCACTGGATGCTAATTAGAAGAACCTAAAGCCACCGGCAGGTTAAGATCAGGGGTGGGTTTCTGGGGGTTCGCAGGGGTTTGGGAGAACCTCTAGCTAAGATTCTGTGCAGTTCTGAGAACCCCCAAATCCCACTCCTGGCTAGCCCCACCCACCCCGTCCTTCCCCTCCCAGGAGTCCCCCCAAGGCCCGTTTTGGATGCAGGTAAGTGCAGGGCACACAGGGAGGGTGAAAATGGGCCTACTGGAAGTTCAGGATGGCCGTTTCTGGCCTCCAAAGGGACTCTGGAGCCTGGGGAGGCCGTTTTTGCCCTCCTGGAGGCTCGAGGAAAGCCTCCGGAGCCCGGGGAGGGCAAAAATGCACACACACCCCCGCCCTGCCATGGTGCAGGAGGCTGACCTGGCCACGCCCACCATGGCCCCGCCCACCCAGCAACTGGGCAGAGAACCCCTTGCTAAAATTTTTGAAGCCCACCCGATTAAGATCCTTAATCTAAGATCCATGGTATAGATCCATAGATAGGTTTCATGGAGTCCATGAATTTGGATGGAAACAAATACGATTTGCCAACTGAAAATTAGCTTTTCATTCACTAATGAAGGTCTGCCATTAAATAATTTATCACCTCCAGATTCCAAAAAATGTTAAGTTCCATAAATCCCACTGGTAACATAACCTAAAACAGAAAAACCAGAATATCTTTGGTTTTAACGAAGGACTTTTTTTTCCCTCCCAGCACATAATCAATAATGGTCCACCCAGTTTGCATTTCAGAGGTTCTTTTGTACCTAAATATCTGTGCGAGCTGCTAACCTTACCCGTCTAAAAATGCTCATGGATTAAAAAAAAATAAAATAACGGATATTATATTACATTTTGGTTATGTTTAATGTTTTAATAACTGTATTGGAACATAAATGATTTCCTTTGTAACACAATCTGCATCTGTGCGTTTTATTTTATGCATTTTAAAACATTTTTGTATGAAAGGGTCTGTATGTAGACTCCCAGAGGAGATGATGATGTAAAAAAGTTAAAAATCCTGCTGCAGAGCATGGAAGTATAATTGCAATATTGCTCATAAGGCATACTTATTCCACTATTGGGATCCAAGTCCATGGTCAGTTCTTGGATCATAGATTTGTCCTCTTATGTGATATAAGTCACGTTCCCTGAAATTGCTAAATTGCTAAAAAATGTCTCCTATCTCCTATAAAAAGCCAATGCAATCCTAAATTGCATTAATGGAGGGACACAATCAAGATCAAATGAGGTACTAATACCACTCTATAAAGCTCTAGTAAGACCACACCTAGAGTATGAATCCAGTTTTGGTCACCACATTATTAAAAAAAATGATGAGACTCTAGAAAAAGTGCAGAGAAGAGCAACCAGGATGATTCGGGGATTGGAGGCTAAAACATACGATGAAGGGTTGCAGGAACTGGGCGTGACTAGTCTACTGAAGAGAAGGACCAGGGGAGACATGATAGCTATCTTCTAATACTTGAGGAGCTGCCACAGAGAGGAGGGGGTCAAGCTGTTTTCCAAAGCCCCTGAAGGCCAGACAAGGAATAATGGATGGAAACAGATTGAGGAAAGATTCAACCTAGAAATGAGGAGGAACTCACTGTCACTTTCTGACAATGAGAACAATCAACCGACGGAACAGAAGTTGCCTTCAGAAGTTGTAGGAGCTTCATCACTGGAGGCTTTCAAGAAGAGATTGGACTGCCATTTGTCAGAAATGGTGTGGGGTCTCCTGCTTGGGCAGGCGGTAGGACTAGATGACCTATAAGGTCCCTTCCAACTCTGTTAATCTGTCTTCATCTTCTAATAATTACTCCAGATTGCCCTTTTTCATAGACTAACTCCTGTAGAAAAGAAAGTTTTAGCATGTACTGTATGCTGAATAATCTGGGGAGGGAGAAGGGAGGATTAGAAAAGCAAACAGAAATTACTAAATTTGTAGCAATTCCAAAAATACAGAATATTGAGTGAGAGTGGAAAACCTGAACAATTAAGGAATGGGAGACAACTGAAAATGCAATTTTATCTAGGAAAGTCAACAGAGAAGAGAGTTCTAAATAGCTGCAGAAGCAGAATGTCATATCTGCCTACAGTGAAGAATTCAATTGTTTTCACTGAGATGAGATTGCCTTCCAGTGTCTCCATGTTTACTCCCCCAAATCACTCAACTAGAAAGGTTTGACTAAAAACCGATGAATCAGAAATATGCTATTTGACACAGCATGGTAACTCTTGTTTTGGGTGGTCTCTGAGAGGAGGAGAGGGTATTTAGCAAGCGGGAGGAAAAGAACAAAGTTCATTTGTCTCTCTGCTTTTGCAGAGCTTAGAACGATCATGCTTGCAAACCCCTTCCCTTTTGGCTTTGCTGGCTAGGGATCACGTGAGACAATCTCCCAGACATCTGGAGGTCGCCGGGGGAAGAGAAGGTTGGAGTCGGTCACCAAGCTGTCCACCGTCTCACAGCCAATTTCCAGCCCAGCAGCCGTTCCCACCATCCTTCAAAATGTGATTATGAGGATCATTTAGGCTTTACACATTTTGGTTTGGATTTGCCAGCATTCCTGTGAACAAGTATCCGGGGACATCATCTGACCATTGGCTGCCATGTGCTGGTTTATTCTTGCTAGAAGTCAGCTGCCCAACAGCAGGGCTAGCCGTGAGGTGACCGGTCCCAAGGATCTCTCCTTTTCCACAGTGTTAGCTCTGGACTAGTGTCCTCTGTCAAAGCCACCCAATTTAACTAGATGGAGAAAAAAGGCTGAGGCATTTTTGGGGTAAGCATTTAAATGTCATTTTTTTTTTTGTCATGAAAGTCTGTAAAGATTTTCAGTCATCCAGATCATGGTTGTCCCAGAAGTGCTTTTTCAGGAGCCAACTGGACTTTCTTGGACATGGAGCCAACTGGACTTTTTGCCATGAAGTTGTGATTCTGTTTTGCAGGGTCCTTCTCAGGGGTGAGTTTCAAAACCTGTCACTACCAGTTCACTCATGGGCACGGGCGTGCTCATGTGCACGCGATGGGGGTGGGCAGAGATTTCCGCCACCGCCGCTACCTGTTTGCCTGATCCGGGGAGAACTGGTAGTTACCCACCACTGGTCCTTCCTCACCATAAGCCACAGGCTAGTGCATGGTCCAGAGACAAATGTGACCTGAACTCTCCCATACTGAATGAAACTTCTTTTTTTAACACAACAATACAACAACAACAAAGATTTGCGAAGGATCTGCAAGGCGCCGTGCCAAGCAAGGACAGCCATGATCTGAAGCGAACTGCGGCTGTCTTATTAGTTTACATGCCCAGAAAATGACCCCTCACTTAGACAATCCAATTACAATATTGTTGAGTCTCAACAAGCTAAGGGGATTAAAATATTACTTCCCCCTTTTCTTTTCTCTTTACGCAAAGAGAGAGAAAGCTGTAATGCAAATCTTTCTCACCCTGCAATCCATCAATTCAGTCTGTTTCCCACATTTTAAACCATTACATCACAACCACAGTAGGTTTTGTGTTTCAAGCTGAGAGGACCGCAGAGAGACCATCTGGCAAACCTCACCGTCAGTAACAATGGCTAGTTTCTAAGCAGGTCTTCCTGATCTTTTCGGTCTGGCCCCCTTAGGGATCTTGAGGACCTGCTGCAAAATGGATCCTGAAGTGGGTTGCCCATCCAGCAAATGGCTGCCCTGGGGAAGAGAGGCTGTTGGGATAATGGATTGTTTCCTCTCTGAGCTTAGTGGGTTTTTAAAAAGACCTTGTTGTTGTTGTTGTTGTTGTTGTTGTTCTTGTTAGTTGTGAAGTCGTGTCTGACACATCATGACTCCATGGGCAACGTTCCTCCAGGCCTTCCTGTCCTCTCCCAACCTCTGGAGGCCATTTAAGCTCACACCGACTGCTTCAGTGATTCCATCCAGCCACCTCGTTCTCTGCCATCTCCTTCTTCTTTTGCCCTCCATCGTTCCCAGCATTAGGCTCTTCTCCAGGGAGTCCTTCCTTCTCATTAGGTGGCCAAGTATTTGAGTTTCATCTTCAGGATCTGGCCTTCTAAAGAGCAGTCAGGGTTGACCTCCTTTAGGACTGACCGGTTTGATCGCCTTGCAGTCCAAGGGACTCACAGGAGACTTCTCCAGCACCAGAGTTCAAAGGCCCCAATTCTTTGGCACTCAGCCTTTCTTATGGTCCAACTTTCAAAGACCTTTCATTAGCCAAATGAGATAACATCATCAGTTAGCACTGATCAATTAGCACCTAGCACTAGAGCTGGAGAATTCTGAGAGTTGAAGTCCACAGGTCTTAAAGATGTCAAGATTGGATATCTTAGACCCACACATTAGGCCAATCCAGATGCTTTCCAGACATGATAATTTTTGGCCATCCTAGCTGGGGATGAGGGGAAGTGTTAGCCCAATTCTGGGGCACACTTTTCCCCAAGGCAAGCCATCCTTTCAGCACTCCCCCAACTCCCCTGTTGACTAAGGTAAAGATTCCCCCGTACATATGTGCTAGTCGTTTCTGGCCCTAGGGGCAGGGCCCATCTCCGTTTCAAAGCCGAAGAGCCAGCACTGTCCGAAGACGTCTCCATGGTGATGTGGCTGGCATGATTAAACACCAAAGGCGCATGGAACACTGTTCCCTTCCCACCAAAGGTGGTCCCTATTTTTCTACTTGCATTTTTTACCTGCTTTCGAACTGCTAGGTTGGCAGAAGATGGGACAAGTCACGGGGGCTCACCCCGTTACGCAGTGCTAGGGATTCGAACCGCTGAACTGCCGTCCTTCTGATCGACAAGCTCAGTGTCTTAGCCACTGAGCCTCCACGTCCCTTTTGTCTACACACTCCCAAAACAGCACACATCTTCCATTTTTTCTATTATTGCATGTTTGGCCTTTCCCTAAGTGTGAGCAACCGATTGCCAGCTTCAAGTTCATGAAAGGGAAGGACTGGTTTTGTTCTTCCATCTCACCCCCATAATTTTTTAAGTGTTAAAAAAAAAAATCCTAGCAACTAAAATGGATTCAAAATGTGAAAAATGAAACAGACCGCCATCAGCTTCCTCAGGCACAAAGCCAAAAGAACTTGCCAGAGTACGCATGAGTTTGAGAATTAATGAAAATTAATGTCTTCTGCATACTAAACTCAAAAACTCTTTCTTTCTTTCTTTCTTTTTCTTTCTTTCTTTCTTTTCTCTCTTTCTTTCTGTCTCTTTTTCTTTCTAGCTCTCTCTTTCTCTTTTTTCTTTCTTTTTCTCTCTTTTTCTTTCTTTCTCTTCTTTCTTTCTTACTTTTTCTCTCTTTCTGTCTCTTTCCTTTTCTCTGTCTCTCTTTCTATCCCTCTCTTCTTTCTTTCTTTCTTTCTTTCTTTCTTTCTTTCTTTCTTTCTTTCTTTCTTTCTTTCTTTCTTTCTTTCTTTCTTTCTTCTGGCAGGACACATGCCAACTTGATGATTTCATCGCCAGGGCAGGCTGTGTTAAACTGGTGGGATTAAAACATACAGGAAATCAATCTTGGAATGCAGTCAAAAAGTAAAATAATAAAATAAGAGAACACAGCAGCACAAAACCGAGAATCAATTGCAATTAAGAAAGGCGGGCCTTTAGAACTTCAGGGGTTAGAAGATGGCCACCTTTCAAACAATCACATTTCCCTGGGTCTCAGGTAACACCCTCTCAGTCCCCACTTCTTCAGTGGGATACTCAAAGGAATTTAATCCTTGTTGTTTTAGACATGTTCCAGTGAATATGCTTGTCTCTCTCTATATATATATATATACACAATGTGTGTGTGTGTGTGTGTGTGTGTGTGTGTGTGTATCACAATCCACTAATTTCTAGGCTTTTTTTTCTTCTGGCAGCCAGCCACAAGAAAAGGCCAATATAGATCTATCTTAGTCTCCCAATGGGCAGCAGAGAGTCTGCTGGCTGCCAAAAGGAAAAAAAGCCTAGAAACTAGTGGATTGTGATTTCACTGAACTAGGGCTGCATAAATATCTTGGTTTACGTAGGAAGAACCTGGCTAAAGAGAAATACACATAAAACCTATGAAAAAGTAAGAAAACAAATACTGTACCTTTACAGGGAGGATACATGAGATGAGGGTGTGGCTAACTGATGGGGCCTTATAAGGCCAAAATAGATCTATCTTAGTCTCCCAATGGGCAGCAAAGGGTCTGCTGGCTGTCGGAAGAAAAAAAAGCCTAGAAACTTGTGGATTGTGATTTCATTGAACTAGGGCTGCATAAAATCTTGGTTTAAATAGGAAGAACCTGGCTAAAGAGAAATACATACATACATACATACATACATACATACATACATACATACATACATACACATTTCTACTCCATAAGGAGCCTTGAAAGCGTACAATTTTGTTCAATTCTTTCTACATGAAAAACACAATACCCTTTCTTGTTTCTTTCACTACAGTATAAGGAATAATCCTTATTCTGGCAAAGATCTAAAGCAGGGGTCTCCAACCTTGGCAACTTTAACACTTCTGAGGAACTGGCTGGCTGAGGAACTCTGGCAGTTGAAGTCCACAAGTCTTAAAGTTGCCAAGGTTGGAGATGCCTGATCTAAAGCATCTAATGCAGCTTTCTCCAAGTTGGTGCCTACTTCAATGTATCAGATACTACCTCCCAGAATTCCCTAACCAGAAAGGAAAGTTAATTTCAGCACAGGTTGGAAAGGATTGATCAAAATTCTAAATTCAAATTACCTTCTGTAAAGCTATCAACTTTGCTGAATGTCTATGGAGATTCTCAGTCATCCAGGTCATGGTTCAGAGGTAGATGTCAGCAGGTACTGACCAGTTCTGGAGAACTGGTAGCGAAATTTTGAGCAGTTTGGAGAACCAGTAGTAAAAATTCTGACTGGCCCCATCCGCATCTATTCTCTGCTTCCCAAGTCCCACCAGATCAGGAGGAAATGGGAATTTTGAGGTAACCTTCTCCTGGATTGGGGAGGAAATGGAGATATTACAGTATCCTTCCTCTGCCACACCCACCAAGCCACGCCCACAGAACTGGTAGTAAAATAAATTGAAACCCACCACTGTCATGGTTGTCCTTAAAGGTGCTTTTTCAAGAGGCAACAGGAAAGCAGTTTCCTGTCTAAATATACCTAACATGAACCAATTTATACAGGGTAGTGGTGGGTTCCTCCAGGTTCAGCCCAGTTCCGCTGAGTTGGTAGCGGTGACAATATGACATCACCGAACTGGTTCTCCCCTGCCCCCCGCCCCCTCCCACCCTCCCACCCCCCGCGTTATTCTTACCTTTTATTTGGTCCCACCCCCAATCTATTGCTGCCCCCTGAGTCCCAACTGATGGCTAGAGGGAAAAAATTGTTTAAACTCTTGCCGTGGGGTTTCAAAGGGCAACCCTACAGCTGATCAGTGTTAAAAGAAAACAAATGAGTAGACCAGTGCCTGCAAAAATAAATGGATAGATGAGTGCCTGCAAAAATACATGAGTAGATCAGTGCCTGCAAAAATAAATGGGTAGATCGGTACAGCTCTGCAAGCAGTTAAAAGCCTGGTAGACTCATACTTCTGCTAAATCCTAAATAATTGTCACATGACCATCAAGCCACGCCCACAAAATAGGCCACACCCACATAACCGGTAGTAAAAAAGTTTAGAACCCACCCCGATGCAGGGGTGGGCTTCAAAAATTTTAGCAAGGGGTTCTCTGCCCGGTTGCTGGTGGGCGTGGCCATGGTGGGTGTGGCCTAGTCGGACTCCTGCACCATGACGGGGGGGCATTTTTGCCCTCCCCAGGCTCCGGAGGCTTTCCTTGAGCCTCCAGGAGGACAAAAACGGCCTCCCCAGACTCTGGAGGCCCTCCAGAGGCCCTCCAGGCTCCGGAGGCCCTAGCCCTAACCCTTCCAGGACTTCTGCTAGGCCCATTTTTCACTGTCCCTGAGCCTCCACATTTATCTGCATCCAAAATGTGCCGCGTAGGGATTCCTGGGAGGGGCAGAGGCAGGATGGCGCCAGCCAGGAGTGGGATTTGGGGGTTCTCCAAACTGCATAGAATCTTAGCTAGAGGTTCTCCCCAGCCGCCCACCCCTGAATTTATGTAAATAGACACTCAAAAACAAGGTATTTTCACCCAGATAAATAACCCTTCTGCATTCATCTACTAGAATGAAAGCAATGAAGTATCTTGGGAAATCGAGATCCTTTTAATCAAAGAGTTTGGAAGAAGAATTTCTCCTTTTTGTTTCCTTTCTTGTAAATCATTCTCAGTCATTCTGGAAGGAAACGTATAGCTATACAATAAAGAAACCAATATAAACTAAAGTGCTATAGACAGTATTTTGGAACTCTTCTAAGGTCCCTGATTCAACTTATGATATTTCCTGCTAAAAAGATCACATATCTGATGGACAGGAAGGACCTTGAAAATAGGTGTTGTTTTTTTTTAAATTTCCCGAAAACTGGTGTCAGTCACAATATGGGCAACCCAAATAAATTAGGCAAATAGACTGAGAATGATGTTTCCCCCAGTTAAATTTACTTCCTTAGAATTCTGTCACTTTAAACCATTTTTAATTTGCAAGGCTTAAAATTTGACTTTGCCTGGTCCTATTAGCTATGTTTTATTGATAATTCCAGAAAAGAGGGTTGTTTTTTTTCCCCAGACAAAATCATTTGGCTAATTCATGTACGTACAGACCAAGCTCTTCCATGCTCTTTTATTTATGCCATAAAAGTGTGGAATAACCATTCGCATGAGGACATCACAAAAACTCAAAACGAAAGCCCAAGGGCAAGTAATTCTACCAGAAACAATTAAGTGAAGGAGACAAAATAAAGCTGAACCAGGTTCTGCAAAATTAGAAGCATATGAAATGACGCACCTACTCCAACAAAAATTCGGAGCTCTTCCAAACTGCTAAAATATTGCTTTAAAGCCTTAAAAGAAGTTATTTTAAATGATCGCGGTACATAAGTTCAGTTCAGGATCCATCAAAAGAAGACTGGTCTGGATGGAGATTAAAAATTAATCTCGCAACCCTCATGATGGTCCATACGAAGGATCAGCCATCAAGCTTTGCTGCTCTAGATAAAATAATCTTTATTGTCATTTTGAATGTACACCAATCGGCCTACATTAAAATGAAATTTCATTGCATACAACTCTCAAAGGGAGCTGTAGAAATACTTCAAAACCTGCTAGAAATACTTCAAAACCTCCTCCCAGGGGGGAGCAACAGAAACAGATTGTGGGGTGGGTGGGTGGGGTCTCTAACAATGCTTCGAGCTCTGAGCATATAGTAGTTATAAGCAGTATCCTGAATAATGGGAAACAAGCTTCCTATAATCTTCTCCACTGTCCTCACCACTCTCTGTATGGACTTTCTATCCGAGGCACTGCTGCCACCAAACCAGTGATGCAGTTTGTTAAAATGCTCTCCATCGTGCCTCTGTAAAAAGTGGCCAGGACAGAAGGAGTAAGATAGATGGGGTAGATGTGTATTTATTTACCAGTTCCACAAACTCACATGTGAAAATTTAAGGGATGCGTCCAGCGACAAACTTCTATAATTTTGGATTGGGGAGATAACCTGGTTTTGCCCCAGCCAACTTAGTCATTCTCAAATCTACTGGGAGTTAGAACATATAAATCTTCTTCCTTTTCACTACTCAGAACTAAACACTACCTCGAGAAGATGGCATAGAACTAAAACAACTTAGGCCCTTCCAGAATTACAAGTTGTTTCAGTTTGATTCCTCTCCAACCATTGCTGGGTCTGGTTTTTGAGTGTAATTGCTAAGGAGATGTCCATTTGGAAGCACATTTGGAAAATGCAATTACTGTTTCAATGATGTTTTAGTAGTTACCTCCTGTTCATCCCCAAATGGTAATGCACTCAAGATGCTGACAGTTTTTATTATTTATTTAGTTTAAATCCTAAGGCTATCTATCTCAAATTCATGGTTCTGGGCAGCTAACAGCAGTTTAAAAATTCCATACAATACCACAAACCATAAATATTAATCAGTGGGACCATGTGCCTCCAGAAGTTGTGGGTACTCTGACACTGGAAGGACAACCATCTGTGTGAAATGGTATAGGATTTCCGGCTTGAGCAGGGGGTTGGACTAGAAGACCTCCAAGGCCCCTTCCCACGCTGTCATTCTGTTAAAATAATATATACATCATTGGTAGCTGACCTAAAAATTAAAAAAAACAGCAAGCAAAACAACACAATCATTGCATGGGCTCTGCCACAACTCTGAACTGCCAGGTTTTCATGGCATAACCATGTCATTAAGACCTCATGGAAGGCCAGCATGACTTGGGCTAATCAAATATGGGGGTGGGTGGGAGACAGTGGCTTAATGGCTAAGACGCTGAGCTTGTCGATCAGAAGGTCGGCAGTTCAGCGGTTCGAATCCCTAGTGCTGCGTAACGGAGTGAGCTCCTGTTACTTGTCCCAGCTTCTGCTGACCTAGCAGTTCGAAAGCAGGTAAAAAATGCAAGTAGAAAAATAGGGACCACCTTTGATGGGAAGGTAACAGCGTTCTGTGCACCTTCGGCATCAAGTCATGCCAGCCACATGACCACGGAGACGTCTTCGGACAGTGCTGGCTCTTCGGTTTAGAAACGGAGATGAGCACCTCCCCCTAAAGACAGAAACAACTAGTATGCATGTGCAGAGGAGCCTTTACCTTTACCTTAATCTGTGGGGAGGTTATATTCCAAACATCACACACAACAGAAGAGAAATGCCCTGTTCTCAAAAGAAAGAAAGAAAGCCAATTTTGTAGTCATAATGGACCCATTTCCTTGCTTGCTATATTTCTACAAGAGCTTGCATGGATGGGCTATATGTTGATTTAGTCATGCTTAGACCTTGTGAAATCAATGGAATTCAAGATAGCCATAAAGTGCCCAACTGAAGACGATAGACTAAGCCAGGGGTCTGTAACCTTAAACACTCAAAGAGCCATTTGGACCCATTTCCCACACAAAAGAAAACACCAGGAGCCACAAAACTTGGGTGGGCGTGACCAACTTGACTTCACTCACTTCCACCAGTCACCAGCCAATTTTTTTTACTACTGGTTCTGTGGGCGTGGCTTGGTGGGCGTGGCAGTGGAAGGATACTGCAAAATCCCCATTCCCTCCCCATTCCTGGGGGAAGGATATTGCAAAATCTCCATTCCCACCCCACTCTGGGGCCAGCCAGAGATATTTGCCGGTTCTCCAAATTGCTCAAAATTTCCGCTACTGGTTCTCCAGAACCTGTCAGAACCTGCTGGATTTCACCCCTGGAATATACATGTACATATTACATTTTCTTCTTCAAGAAACCCTAATTGGAAGCATCTAAAAATGAACCAAGGGGAACAGCACCAGAGACAGAGTTGGCACACATTCTCAGCTTAACTAGTACAATGTGAATTTTGACATTCACATATTTGCAGCAAATTCTTTAGTTACATCATTAAAAGCCCTGCGACAGGCGTCCAAAAATTCGGTGATAATAGCAGCTGCGAAGAACAGCCAAACAATACGGAGAACCAGCTGTGTTTGCTTCCCAGACGTTGGGTCAGAAGTTACAGCCATGAATTAAGAAAATGTTGCCAATAGACAACAAAAAGTCAGAAGTCCTCAGTAGTCTCAAGCTACTTCCAAGATTATGAAGAAGAAGAAGGGGAAAAACACACACGCAGGATATAGGACACTCGTTTGGAGGAAGCCAATGCATATTTCAGTGATTAGGAAGCAGTGCAGTGAGAGAGAGCGTAGCCCAAGAGTTGGCCTCAAACGTTTGTGGAACTGCATCAAAAGAGTTCGTCCAGATCAGATTCATTCACTGGTAAAAGGTGAAAACTAAGGTCTCGATCAGAAGATGGTTAGAGATGAAAAGCAAGCACACATGAAGACGAACAGAATGCAAACCAGATAATCAAAGTCTAAATCAGGTTTGACCTGACTTGACCGCATGAATCAGTGAAAGGAAATCAACGGGCGAAGGAGAAGTTTTACGGGCGCTCTCTTGCCATATTTACAACTCAGAATAATAGAGTTGGAGGTCATCGAGCCCAACTCCCTGCTGACGCAGGAGACCTATTCCATTTCAGACAAAGAGCTGTCCAATCTCTTAAAAAACCTCCAGTGATGGAGCACCCACAGTTTCTGAAGGCAAGCCGTTCCACTGGTTAATTATTCTCACTGTTAAGAAATTTGCCCTTAGTTCTAGGTTGCTTTCTCTCCTCGATTAGTTTCCACCCATTTCTTCTTGTCTTGCCTTCTGGTCAGTGGGGAAATCCATTTTTTTTTACTATCAGTTCTATGGGTGTGGCTTGGTGGGTGTGGTGTGGCTTGGTGGGCGTGGCTTGGCAGGCTTGGCAGGGGAAGGATACTACAAAATCTCCATTTCCACCCCACTTCAGGAGAAGGATACTGTAAAATCCCCATTCCCACCCCACTCCGGGGGAAGGATACTGCAAAATCCCCATTCCCTCTCCACTCCTGGGGGAAGGATATTGCAAAATCTCCATTCCATCCCACTCAGCCAGAGGTGCAATGGTGGATTTCAAAATTTTTTACTACCGGTTCTGTGGGTGTGGCTTGGTGGGCGTGGTCTGACTTGGTGGGCATGGCTTGGTGGGCATGGCAGGGGAAGGATGCTGTAAAATCTCCATTCCCACCCCACTCCAGGAGAAGGATACTGTAAAATCCCCATTCCCACCCCACTCTAGGAGAAGGATACTGTAAAATCCCCATTCCCACCCCACTCCGGGGGAAGGATACTGCAAAATCCCCATTCCCTCCCCACTTCTGGGGGAAGGATATTGCAAAATCTCCATTCCACCCCACTCAGCCAGAGGTGCAATGGTGGGTTTCAAAAAATTTTACTACCGGTTCTGTGGGTGTGGCTTGGTGGGCATGGTCTGGCTTGGTGGCCATGGCAGGGGAAGGATACTGTAAAATCTCCATTCCCACCCCATTCCAGGGGAAGGATACTGTAAAATCTCCATTCCCTCCCCACTCCAGGGGAAGGATACTGTAAAATCTCCATTCCCTCCCCACTCCAGGGGAAGGATACTGTAAAATCTCCATTCCCTCCGAATTCAGGGGAAGGTTACTGCAAAATCCCCATTTCCTCCCCATCAGCTGGAATTTGGGAGGCAGAGAATGGGTGGGGGCGGGGCCAGTCAGAATTTTTACTACCAATTCTCCGAACTATTCAAAATTTCTGCTACCTCTCCAGAACTGGTCAGAACCTACTGAAACCCACCTCTGCAGAGGTGGTATTTGCCGGTTCTCTGAATTACTCAAAATTTCCTCTACCGGTTCACCAGAACCTGTCAGAACCGGCTGGATTTCACCCCTGCTTCTGGTGCTTTGGAGAATACGTCATCTCCCACTTCTTTGTGGCAGCCCTCAAATACTGGAACAACTGCTACCATGTCACCTCTAGTCCTCCTTTTCATTGACCCAGTCCAACCCAATTCTTGCAAGTCTTCTTTATATGTTTTAGCCTCCAGCCCTCTAATAATTTTTGTTGCTTTTCTCTGCCCTCTTTCTAGAATCTCAACATCTTTTTTATACCCTGGCAACCAAAACGGGATACAATATTCTAAGTCTGGTTTTAGAAAGGCCTTATAAAGTGGTACTAACAATTCTCCTGAATTTGTTTCTATTCCTCAGTTAAATGGAGCCCAGGACTGCATTTATCTAGCATTGTTCAACAAAAAAAATGCAGCATGCAGACACCCATAACTCTAACTACAGGAGAAGAGTAACTCTAGGATGAAAGAGGGAAACACAGACAAACTGGGAATTAAATATAAGAAAACTTTGGGAAAGAAAAACCGAATGCATGATTTCCTTGCAAGAAGAGAGACTCGAAAAGAACTCGTTTGGAGATTCTAGACCAAGAAGAGAATACATATTTTATTGGGATAGTTGGCCTCTTCTTCCAAGCATCAAATTTTCAAAATAACCGAGTTGGAAAGGATCTTAAAGTTCAACCCCCAGCTCAAACAGGAGACCCTATACCATTTCAGACAAGTGTCTATCCAGTCCAGGGCTGGGCTGCTGGGGGTTCGCAGGTGTTCGGGAGAACCTCTAGCTAAGATTCTATGCAGTTCGGAGAACTCCCAAATCTCATTCCTGGCTGGCCCTGCCCTGCCCTGCCCTGCCCCACCCATCCCACCCCTCCCAGGAATCCCCATGTGGCCCATTTTGAATGCAGGTAAGTGCAGGATGCATGCGGACGCTTGGGGAGGGTGAAAAACGGGCTTACCGGAAGATTGGGAAGGCCAAAAATGGGCCCATTGCCAGAGGGCCTCTGGAGACTGGGGCGGCCGTTTTCACCCTCCCAGAAGCTCAAGAAAAGCCTCCGGAGCCCAGGGAGGGCAAAAACGCCCCGCCCTCCACCGTGATGCAGGAGGCTGACTAGGCCACGCCCACCACAGCCACACCCACCCAGGAACCATGCAAAGAACCCCTTGCTAAAATTTTTGAAGCCCACCCCTGATCCAGTCTCTTCTTAACAGGATCCTTCTTCGTAGAAGGATGCACATGGAATGATGAGGGAGCAAGGAGAAATCATCTAGCCAGCAACATCAGCCAAATCCACCTAGGCAGTGACAGATGTGATATCCATACTGCACTCCCAACTGGTCAGACCCCACAATAAAGTACAATTTTTCAGACTAGTGTTGACTGCAGTCATGCTAGAGGACCCTTAAGAAATTACTTGTTGTTTATTAATAAAAGATGGTGGGAGAAAGGCAAAGGCACGCAAAGAATTTAACAAGCTCTGGCTAAGCACATTTGCTCAGAGCCAAAAGTGATGTTATTTCACAAGTATCCATCCACTTTACAAAAGGATAGTCACCCAGGGAGGACTGCAAATGTTTGGTCAACGTTTTAAGCCAACAATTCCTCTACTTGTTTCCCTTACTTTATTCCTACAGTGAAGCAGATACTTGGCTATTCCAAAAAAAACAAGGCACATGCTTGTAGAAATAAATATTAATATATGAAAGCATTAATTATTCACCTGTGGCCCAATCAGTTGTCTTTGGAGGGGTATTAGAAACCAGCAGAGGTGGAATAAATTCATAATATTGTCTTTTTACTTATTATATGATGTCAGCGATGGTCTGGGGCAGAATTGAACAGGTGGAAAGTTGCAGCTTTCCAATGTTAACTCTAGCAATGGCTTTAATTAAACTACTCACACTTGGAATAGTGCATCCAGTTTTGATTGCCGCGATGTAAAAAAGATGTGGAGACTCTAGAAAGAGTGCAGAGAAGAGCAACCAAGATGATTAGGGGACTGGAGGCTAAAACATATGAAGAACGGTTGCAGGAACTGGGTATGTCTAGTTTGATGAAAAGAAGGACTAGGGGAGACATGATAGCTGTGTTCCAATATCTCAGGGGCTGCCCCAAAGAAGAGGGAGTCAAGCTATTCTCCAAAGCACCTGAGGGCAGGACAAAAGCAATGGGTGGGAACTAATCAAGGAGAGAAGCAACCTAGAACTAAGGAGAAATTTCCTGACAGTGAGAACAATTAATCAGTGGAACAACTTGCCTCCAACACTGGAAATTTTTAAGAAGAGGTTGGATAATCATTTGTCTGAAGTGGTGCAGGGTTTTCTGCCGAAGCAGGGGGTTGGACTAGAAGACCTCCAAGGTCCCTTCCAACTCTGTTATTCTATTCTCTCTCTCGAGGCTGTCTCAAAAGTGCTTTTTCAGAAGGCAATTGGACTTCCCTTGTTTTTTCCTTGAACAGGCGCCTATTATTATTGGTAGAACATCGGTGTCTTCCTCCAACTTCGATTTGTCAGTCATGATAACTTGTTATTTTTTTTTCCTAGCTGTTTCTCTTCCATTTCTGCATCACCTGGTATTGCAATATCAATCAACCAGACTTTTTTTTCCCTTTTCTTTTCCATATATCAGGCCTCTTGTGGGCCAGACGTCTGTCTGTTTGGATTCGAAAGCCCCACAAAATCATGAGTTGTTTATTTTCAAGAACTTTGTCCATTTGGTGCTTCCAGTAATTTTTGCTGCATTTGAACCCAAACTTCTGGCCTTAGGGGGCCAGTGTGGGCGTGGCCAGTGTGGGCATGGCCAGCTCGATGTCACTTGTGTTGGGGGCGGCTGTGGGAGCTCAAGTGCTCTGCCAGAGAAAACGGGCTCCCGAGCTCCGTTTTGGCTAGGACAGGCTCCTGCAACCCTCTGCCAGTGAAAACACAGCATGCAGCCCTCCGAAGCTCCATTTTTGCTGGCAGAGGCACCGCAGCTTGGTCTTTTGCTGTGTCCAGGATGGGCCAGATTTAAGCCCCCCACAGGCCGGATCCAGCCCCTGGGCCTTGAGTTCGACACCCCTGATGAAGACCATCAGTTTGTCAGAATTTTTTTATTGTTGTTGTTTTTATTATTGTTATTGTTATTATTATTATTATATACGATGTGCAAAATCTTTTTTTTAATCATTTTATTTTTTAAAAACAAACATATACATATCATTGTGGGAATGGCGCGATGTTTGAGTATTGTACATTTTAATACCTAATTAGTATCTATTCCTACTTAGTACATTCCTTATTTCGTATTATTTGCTCCTACTTTTGACACAAAATTTTAATTTTCATATAAATATTAACTAGTATGCAATAACATCTAAACCAATGTGCTTTAGCACCGGTATTATCTTCCGTTGTAGTTTTAACAGTATAACCCCCAAGAAAGAAAAAATCCGAAATTGTCCGTCTGTTTTCTCCTGTATACCATATTTCACCCTTTTTTTACAACATCCCTCTCCTTTCCTCTTCTTTCTCCTCCTTCTCTTCTCTCCTCCCCTCTCCTCCCCTCTCCTTCCCTCCTTCCTTCTCCTCTCCTTTGCTCTACTTCCCTTTCTCCTTCTCTCCTTCTCTTGTCCCCTCTCTATTTCCCCTCTCTCTTCTTCTCCGCTTCTATCTCCTTCCCTTTCTACTCTTCTCCTCCCCTCCCTTCCCCTCCCTCCTTTGAGTGAATTCATTAGTTGGATCCAGGAGTGGGTTTCAAAAATTTCAGCAACGGGTTCTCTGCCCAGTTGCTGGGTGGGCGTGGCCATGGTGGGCGTGGCCTAATCAGCTTTCTGCACCACGGTAGTGGGGGGGGTGTTTTACTTTCCCCAGGCTCCAGAGGCTTTTCTCAAGCCTCTGGGAGGGTGAAAACTGCCTCCCCCGGGCTCTGGAGGCCTCTGGAGGCCGAAAATGGGCCCAGAACTTCCGGAACTTCCGGGAGGCCTGTTTTTCCCCCTCCCTGAGCCTCCGGACAGACTACCTACCTCACATCCAAAACAGGCCAAGTGGAGACTCCTTGAGGGGTGGGGTGGGGTGGGAGGGGCCAGCCATGGGTAGGATTTGGAGGTTCTCCAAACCAGCCGTAAGGTTAGCTACAGGTTCTCCCGAACCCGGGCGAACCCATAGCAGCCCGCTGCTGGTTGAATCCCTCCCTAAATTTGAGAGCAGGTGAAGTTTGGAGCCATTTTCCACCTCATCCCTCAATCAACCTTGCACAGAAGCTGGGTTCAATCCTCATCCTGCTGTATTGATCAGAATTTTTAAAGAAATTCTTTATATTCCTGATTTTTGCAGCTGCCTCTTATCCATCCCAAAGCATCTGCTATTTATCATTTTATAAGCCCCGTTATTGATCTCCTGGCTTGTGTGGAGCAAATCCTAATGTCATGGAAATTCAAGTTGGAAAAGGCTATGGAGATGGGAAAAGGCCAAGGTTGTGTATTATTAAAATGTGCACCCTCCTCCTCCCACGCCACAGATTTGTTCCTTCCTTTTGGATTTTCCTGTACCTCATCCAAGATTGATTTAATTATACCCCAAAGCTTTTACCTTTTCTTTCGAAAGGCAGTTTCCACACACAGTCAGAATTTCCCTGTGGAACAGCCAACTCACAGCAACTCAACACACTTCTAGAATGTTCTGTTTTTTAAAGTATTCTATAACATGAAGATATACGGGTGGGGTACAATTATAGCTTGTACCTCCTGTTTTGGTTTTAAAATGATCCAGAAAAACAATATAGCATCTCAAGTGCAGCTCCCACCCCCACCCCCTCCCAAAATGAACTGTTAAGCTTCATCTTATCTCACCCTGCCAACTTAATCTATTCTGATAAGCAAATACTTGTGAGACCGCCTTCTGCCACCGATAGCCTCCCACTGGCCAGTATGCTCCCACAGAGAGGGACTCCTTAGGGTGCCGTCAGCCAGGCAATGTCGGCTGGCGGCGCCCAGGGGGAGAGCCTTCTCTGTGGCAGCACCAGCCCTCTGGAATGATTTGCCCCCGGAGATTTGCCCCCGGAGAGCCGCATGATATCTGATCTCCGGGCTTTTCGCCGTGCCCTAAAAACTTTTTTATTTAGTCAAGCTGGGCTGGTGTAACCCCCCCATCCCCACCCCTCTTTTTTTTTTTTTTTAAATTTGATTTATATGCTGCCCTTCTCCGGAGACTCAGGGCGGCTTACAGTGCGTTAAGCAATAGCCTTCATACTTTTGTATATTTATATTTATACGAAGTCAGCTTATTGCCCCCAACAAACTGGGTCCTCAGTTTACCCACCTTATAAAGGACGGAAGGCTGAGTCGACCTTGAGCCTGGCTGGGATTGAACTCGCAAGTAATTGCAGGCAGCTGGATCTTAAATGCTGCCTTTGTAGGAGGCATTACCCCCCCTACGCTACTCAGGCTCTTAGCTTTTTTAGCTTTTTAATTGTCTATGGGTTTTTAAATTTTAAAATTGTCTATGGGTTTTTAAATTTTCTGGGCCAAAAATTGTTTAATTCTTTTACAAATCTTAAATTTTGTATTGTAATGTTTTATTCTTGGCTGTGCATCGCCCTGAGTCCATCAGGAGAAGGGCGGTATATAAATTTAATAAACTAAACTAAACTAAACTAAATAGCTGGTTCTTAAGGGTGAAGTTATGAAGCTTCCTAATTCTCCCAAAGGTGCTTTTTCAGAAGGCAACTGGACATTCTCTAATTTTTTGTCCTTTGAAGACGTTTCACTTCTCATCCGAGGAGCTTCTTCAGCTCTGACAGGGTGGTGGGGGATGGAAGGATTGATATTCCTAACAGACAGCTGGTCATTTGCATCCTTTTGGAGGGTCATTGAGGCGCTTGGAGATTTATCTGCGTCCTCAGGGTCACCTGAGCAGCGCTCCTGGTTCCTGTAGTCTGCAGTTTTTCCTCTGGAAATCCATTCCTACTCCCTCACCATAAAGAGTGTTCATCCCAAATTGTATAGCTAAACATCTGTAGAGATTCTCAGTCATCCAGGTCACGGTTGTCCCCAAGGTGCTTTTTTCAGGAGGCAATCGGATTTTCTTGTTTTGTTTTTTTTTTCTTATGAAGATGTTTCGCTTCTTCAGCTCAATTCTTCAAGAGCTGAAGAAGCTTCTTGGATGAGAAGTAAAACGTCTTCAAAAGGAAAAACCAGAAAGTCCAGTTGCCTCCTGAAAAAACACCATGACCTGGATGACTGAGAATCCCTAAAGGTAAACGTTCCCCTCACCCATATATGCTAGTTGTTCCCAACTTTAGGGGGCGGTGCTCATCTCCATTTCTAAGCCGAAGAGCCAGCGCTGTCCGAAGACATCTCCGTGGTCATGTGGCTGGCATGACTAAATGCCAAAGGTGCACGGAACACTGTTAGCTTCCCACCAAAAGTGGTCCCTATTTTTCTACTTGCATATTTTACGTGCTTTCTAACTGCTAGGTTGGCAGAAGCTGGGACAAGTAACGGGAGCTCACCCCGTTAAACGGCACGGAATTCGAACCGCTGAACTGCCGACTTTTTGATCGATAAGCTCAGCATCTTAGCCCCCGCATCCTTACAGTAGAAAACTTCCTAACTCTCTTTCACAGCTTCCTTAAGGCTAGAATCCTTTGACTGAGTAGCCCCTCACCCAAAAAAATCTTCCTAAGAGACGATTGGGTGGAACCCCTGCAGCAAAAGAAACCTCATAATACTCAATGTTAACTCTGTTCCATTCACAAATTTCTGATGCGGTTAAGATGTGAGCATCATTGAAGAAACCCTGTTACTTCTCAATCATCTACAGGAAGTCCTTGACTTACAACCCACAGTTGAAGTCACAGTGGACCTTCCCAGGACTACTTATGACCCGGATTCGAAGTTCTGATGGCTGCCCATCCCACGTCAAATGCATGCTGTATGCGCATGCGCAGTGCAAGCCATAAGGAGGCTTGCGAAGGTAAGTAGAACAGCGAGGGAAGGAACAGCTGTGGTGAGCGATTTAGCGTTGCTAGAAAGCAGGAAATCCTGCTTTCTAGCAAAGCTAAACCGTGCGGCACAGCTGATCTTCGGAAATACCGGTTCGAAGGAACAGTTAGCCTTTTTTAACTACCGGTTTGCCTGAATTGGTAGCTTTTATCACTACCAGTTTGCCCGAACCAGGGAGAACCGGTAGCATTTCACCCCTGCCTGGCCTGCAATAAGTAGGAACTACGCTGAATAATCTCAAAGGTGCTTTTTTACAAAAGGCAACCGGACTTCCTTTGTTTTTCCTTGAAAATGTTTCACTTCTCATCCAAGAAGCTTCATCGGTTCTGGCCTAGTCGGCCTCCTGCACCACGGTGGGGGGTCATTTTTGCCCTCCCTGGGCTCCGGAGGCTTTCCTCCAACCTCCAGGAGTGTGAAAATGGCCTTCCCAGGCTCCAGAGTCCCTCTAGAGGCCTTCCCAAACTTTCAGGAGGCCTTTTTTTGCCCTCCCTGAGCCTCCACATGCACCCTGCACTTACCTGCATCCAAAACAGGCCGTGTCAAGACTCCTGGGAAGGGTTGGGGCTGGGTGGATGGGGCCATCCAGGAGTGGGATTTGGCGGAGTGGGGGGGTTCTCCAAACTGCACAGAATCTTAGCTAGAGGTTTTCCCAAACCCCTGCGAACCCCCAGCAGCCCACTCCTAGTCTCCTTCCATCCGTTATCAGGAATGGAGAAAGAGAATAAAGCTTTTCTTATACTGGCCTACGCTCCCTCCCATAGAAAGCTGAAGCTCATGCAACTGTTCCTTAAAATAAGTGTCTCCATTGTTTGAGTCAAGCTCTCAAACGCCCCTTCAGGGATGTTTGATAGCATAAATTTTCCCAGCTGTAATCACAAATTTGGCAGACGCCCCTTGCATGGGGGGTGGCGTACTGTGTCATCTGCCAACGCTTTACACACAGAGGACTTTTGATCATATCTTGATGCACTTGATAGCTTCCTTTCTCCAGAGGGAGAAATTCTATGCTTATGATGAAGTATTCCTCTTCCTTACAAACGGCACATATTTTAGCCTCTTTGGGGTTTCTTTTTTTCCCCCATCATCTTGAGCGTTAACAATTACACTCTCGCCGACTTTGGTCTAGTACAAACTACTCATTGGTTCCTGAGAAGAAGCCTGTACAGATATTGCAACTTTCTCTGGAAATTTTCTGTTGAAACTTTGGCTATTGCCCCATGTTATCCTTAAGGGTGAGACTTATCAGGAACTACTGTATCTAGTCAAACAGAAGGAGAGAAAATCCCTTGCATTGGAGTGGAGTTGGGGCAACTGAATGGAGCCGAGTGTTTACTGGCTGGATGCCCTTCCTGTCGCCAATGCAGAGTTTGCAGCAGATTGTGGCCAGAGAGAGAAATATCTGCCGCTACCTAGGATCGAACTCACAGCCTCCTGATTTTCAGGCGAGATCTCCACCTCTAGGCCACTGCACCACTCAAGGACTACCTGCATTCTATCTGGCAAATTGTTCTAGGTAATAGCATCCTGCTTCGGGCAGCAACTTATTTGAGCAAAATAACTTGGCAGCATCTGTTTCAGATCACGCAGGCTGATTCATTATCACAGAGTTGTATCCATCTCCCATCCTTTCAGTTGAAGACGCAAGGCGTTCAATCAAGGCGGCTTGCATCGGAAGCCTGCACAGATCAACTGAGAAAAAAACTGGAAGGTGGATGATTAATCTGTTATCAAAAGCCCGTAGAGATTCTCCAACTTTGCTATAAAAGTAGATTTAACTGCAAGCGTTTAGAAGAGCCTCAGCAGAAATTGAGACACTTGAGAGATCTTCAGAAATCATGAAGAAATCATGAAGATCTTCATGAAGAAATCATGAAGAAAGATTCATGTGGAAAGATGTTGTGAAAAAACAAGACAACATTTATTGTAGGCATGTAAGCTGTCACCCAGCTCAGCTCCACTGACCGCCAGCCAGCTTATTTTTAGATCTCTGCCACGCATGTACAGAGGTCACGTTTGCATGCACAGGGGGATGTCATGTGTGCATGCGCAGGGGTGGAGGAGCATGGGAGGCTGTGCACACTCCCGCCGCCCATTTTTGATCCTAGGAGGCTGCAGGGAGGCCTATTAGTTCCAAAACGGGGCACGGGGAGGTCATGCATGCATGCACGGGGGGCGGAGGGAGTAGGGGGCATGCGCACATGTGCAGGGGGTGGGGCATGTGCAGAGGGGTGTCGTGCATGCATTGTATTATGGGTGCCAGCACACCCGCTTTCAGCACATGATGACAAAAAGGTTACCCATCACTGATTTAGACGATGGTCTCTACTTTTCCAAAACATCCTTTAATCTGTCTTTCATTCCCAAGCAACTGTAGGAGATGACCAGGCTGAGCCTGAGGACGGCGTCAAACACATCATCAATCTCGAGTCCCTTTAGGTCCACAAGTGATCTAAGTTCCACCCACCTTGAATTCCACTGACTGTTATCTACCGCCAATTTGCTTTGACTGTTAGTAGTTCAGATTCTTCTAAAGTGCTTAAGCTTGCAATAAACCTTTATACTCATTTGGACTGCCTGGTTTTCCTTATTTCCCTGGCACTTGACAGCAAAATGATGGGCACCAAGCTCCTAGATCAGTGATGGCTAACCTTTTTGCCATCGTGTGCCAAAAGTGGGGGGAGAGTAGGGGGGGGTCATGCGTGTGCCCACACCCATAATTATATGCGCCCAGTCCCCCGTGCATGCATGCGCGACCCTTCCTGCTCCCCCCGCTTTTGGCACATGATGGCACAGTGGGCCCAATAGGCCCGTTTTTTGCTCTCCCCAGGCTCCAGAGCCTCTCTAGGAGCTTGGGGAGGGTGAAAACAGCCTTCCCCACCCCTACTCTCCGGAGGCCCTCCGGAGGCTGGAAATGGCCCATTTGCTGACTTTCGGCCTCCAGTGGGCTTCAGGGGGCCCTCCGGAGAGGGCCGTTCAGAGGGCCGTTTTCACCCTCCCCAGGCTCCTAGAGAGGCTCTGGAGCCTGGGGAGAGCAAAAAATGGCCCTCCCCCCCCCAGGCCCTCCGGAGGCAGGAAATAGCCGGTTTCTCTACTTCTGGTGGGCCCAGAAGGCCCGAAAAGCCCAGAAGGCCCGAAAAGCTGGCCGGCACACACTGGAGCTGAGCTCATGTGCCCACTGATATGGCTCCACGTGTCACCTGTGGCACATGTGCCATAGGTTCGCCATCAGGTCCTAGATCAACACAATCACACTTGCTCTATAATATCAAAAAGGTACCAAAATAACAAATATTTGTTGAGAATTCAGAATTGAAATTCCTCTTGGGTTATTCTCAAACTATGAAACATTCTCTGCAGATTTGCATCCCACACAGACACTTTTGATCCGTACCAAGGGCTAAAACCCAATTTTCTGAACTTTGATTTTTAAAATTTATCCAGTGAGTTTCTTGATTATTTATCTTGATGCTTAAGGAAGTCATGTGGCTGTTTCTACTTTTTTTTTTTTTTAATGATATGACCATTTTATCTTTGATTTGATTAATGCTACCTTACCCAAAACCCAGCCCAAAATAAAGAATGCCTTTTGCACAGTGCAGCTGCTCAGATTTATTTTGGACAGTTGATATATTATAAGACCCATTGTATGGGAGTGTATTTTTAACTCAGTATGGACAAGCCTATTTTCAAGGCCCGTTAATTATACATGTTTATTATTACTCTAGAATTTAGGAGTTAGCCTTTAACTTGATGCTTTTGGCCCTGACACCATGAACAAAGTTGTTGGGGGGGAAGACAATATTTCAGAATCCAGACACATCATGAAGTTCAGAGGAATATGTTGACCTTCTTAAAGTTTCTTAAACTAAAGCGGTACAAGTTCTAATACCACTTTAAAAAGCCTTAGTAAGACCGTACTTGGAATAGTGCAACCAGTTCTGGTCACCACAATTCAAAAAAGATATTGAGACTCTGGAAAGAGTGCAGAGAAGAGCAACAAAATGATTAGGGGAGTAGAGGCTAGAACAGTGATGGCTTACCTTTTGCCATCGCGTGCCAAAAGCGGGGGAGGGGGTGTGGGGAGGTTGAGCACACACATGCCAACACCCATAATTCAATGCGTCCGTCCCCCCCCCCCCCCCGGTGGATGCACGCACTACCACTATCACCCCCGCGTTCCCCCTGCTTTTGGCACATGATGGTACAGTGGGCCCTGTAGGCCCATTTTTTGCCCTCCCCAGGCTCTAGAAGCTTTCTAGGAGCCTGGGGAGGGTGAAAACAGCCTTCCCCACCCCCCTGGAGGCTGTCCAGATGCCAAAAATGGCCCATTTCCCAGCTTCTGGTGGGCCCAAAAGGCCCAAAAATCAGCTGGCCATGCACTCATGCACACCGGAGCTCAGTTAGGACTACGCTTGCATGCCCACAGATATGGCTCCATGTGCCACCTGTGGCACGCATTACATAGGTTCGCCATCACAGGGCTAGAACGTATGAAGAACAGTTACAGGAATTAGGTAAAGGTTCCCCCACACATGTGTGCTAGTCATTTCTGGCTCTAGGGGGCGGTGTTCATCTCCGTTTTTAAGCCGAAGAGCCAGCGCTGTCCAAAGACATCTCCATGGTCATGTGGCCGGCATGACTAAATGCCAAAGGTGCATGGAGAGCTTTTCTACTTGCCTTTTTTATGTACTTTCGAACTGCTAGGTTGGCAGAAGCTGGGACAAATAACGAGAGCTCACTCCATTACGCGGCACTAGGGATTCGAACCACTAAACTGCTGACCTTCTGATCCACAAGCTCAACGTCTTAGCCACTGAGCCGCCATGTCCTAACCAGGAATTAGGCATGTCTAGTCTAATGAAAAGAAAGACTAGGGGTGACATGATAGCACTGTTCCAATATTTGGGGGGCTCCTGCAAAGATGAGAGGGGGTCAGATTATTTTCCAAAGCACCAAAAAGCAAGCCAAGAAAAAATGCTTGGAAACCAACCAAGGCGAGAAGCAACCTAAAACTAAGGAGAAACTTCTTAATGGTGAGAGCAATTAACCAATGGAACGACTTGCCTTCAGAAGTGACGGCTGCTCCATCATCGAAGGCTTTCAAAGAGACTGGACAACCTTTTGTGTAAAATGATATAGGGTCTCCCTATAGGGTTGAGAAGAGAGTTGGACAAAGACCCCTGAGATCCCTTCCAACTATTATTCTATGTTCTTGAGAAAAATATCATCCCACACACAGTCACAGAGAGAGAGAGAGAGGGTGAGGGAAGGATTTCTGCAGCTCTAACATGCCGTAAGCCAAGCAGAAACGAAGTATCACGCTTCTATCTGAACATTTGGAAACAATTTTCACAGAATTCTTAGGTGGACTTGGCGCTAAGCTAAAATAGACAGGAACTTGGAATCTTGGATTTTCTGTTTCCTAGATGAATTCAAAAGCCAGTTGCCTAGAATTACACCCCCTGCTTTGGAAAATGCAGAGATGAACTTTTGATAAAACAGGCTAATCACGCCCGTAAATTTTCCGTCATAACAAATGTGCTGATCGTGGCCACCAAGTAATAAATGCCACAAAAAACGTTTGCTTTAGAAAACATCTTCATTTCTTCAGCTCCATGTGGGTTTGACCAGAAACCAGAAACCAAAGGTTACAGTTTTTAGTCCCCTCACTTCTAACCATGTTTAACATGTAACTGAGTCCTGAGGGCCTAGAAAACAGATTTAATTCCATATCAGCTTGATAATAAGTTATTGGAAAGGATGTTTGATTTCTTCTATGAAATGATTTCTAACCAACTTGTGGGAATATGGTCCAATGTCTAGAATAACCTTGTATCTTAGTGTAAAATCTGGCACAGGAGTTAATTGACAGGGTGAACCGCTTTTAGATTAGAATTTAAGACATGGATTCATATCACAGCCAAAAGTTAGTTGACACAGAGTCTTAAGATTTCTTAAATTATAAGTCTTGGAAGAAGTACTACATCTTCTTAAGAACCTGAAAATCATTGTGGAACGCTGAGGAGTTAAAGCATAAAATGAGATATAGTAAACTACAATAAATTCTACTTGTAGCATTACAAATATTGGTAGAATTTATTGTAGTTTACTATCTCGCTTTAGGATTCAGTTCCTCGGAGTTCCATAATGATTTTCAGGTTCTTAAGAAGACATAATATATTCAGCTGTGTATAATCAATGAATTATATACAGGAAGATTTATAATTCCTATGGTACTTGTAAATTCTTTTTTCCCACTTCTTCAGCATCTTCCTATCTTCTATAAGAATGGCTCCCAAACTTTTGGTATCAGGGACCAGTTCTGTGGAGAGAGGTTTTCCCATGGACCGGAGGGAGTTCTGGTTTCATATGGTGCCTACATCCCACGGATGGGGCTACACTTGTTTGCCATGGCCTGCCGTGGCCTAGTACCAGTCCACACCGGGAGTTGAGGACCCCTATTCAATGGCGTTTTTTTACACTTCATCCTCAGATTCTATTTTGGATCATCCATAGGCTGTCAGGGTTCTGATGGATGCCTGAATTAAATCATGAGCCTCGAGCCAAGCTTCAAAAGAAATCCAGTTATTTATTTGGAGTTCCATGTTGGCACGTACCCAAACTCTGACCCCATGTAATTTACGGGCCTAATCATGACCTTGTTTCAGTGGTGGGTTGCCCCCGGTTCGCACCGGTTCTATAGAACCAGTAGTAAAACCGGTGGGAGGCTCCGCCCACTGACTCTGATGTCATGAAAATGCTTCTGCACTTGCGCAGAAGAGCACGTGCGTGAGCAAAGCAAGTGAGCATGTGTGGCCCCGTTGCGAACCGGTAGTAAAGATAAGTAGAACCCACCCCTGCCCTGTTTCCCCCCTCCCCCCAGGTTGTGTCATCAATCACATTCACCAACGGAGTAATTTCACAGGTTGTAGAGACCACTCCCCTCCAGCTGCTGTTGATAACCCTGGGAAATAGCCTTGAGAAAGATATGTCTGGAACGTGCTCCTGTCTGTGGCTGCCCTGTTGCTTAGTCAGTTTCCAATCCCCCCTTGCCTATGGCAACTCGAAAGTAGGCCAGGGATGCTTTCGAGTTGACATTCAGGTCCCCTCACTTCCTGAAGGCGACCTGTGCAAAGCAAAAATAGTCTATGTGAGACCCCACAGGATAAAGGGGAGAGCATTCTCTGTGGTAGCCCCCACCCTCTGGAACGATCTCCCTCCAGACCCGAGGACTATCGCTGACCTCCGGTCCTTTCGTCGGGCTTTGAAGACTCATCTCTTCCAACTTGCCGGACTTGCCTGATCCCTCTATTTTTAAATATTTTTAAATGCTTTTAAATTTTTAGAGTCTTAGAGTTTTTATTCGGTTTATATTTTCAGCCTAAATTTATATTGATTTTAGTATGTTTTAACTTATTGTATTGTATTGGTTTTAAATTGGCTGTTCACCGCCCTGAGTCCGGAAGGAGAAGGGCGGTATAGAAATTTAATTAATAAAGAAAGAAAGAAAGAAAGAATTAACTTCTAAGTAGACCTTTTATTGTGGTATTTTCCTCTGAACACACGTATTCCTGTACCTTTGGGTACATCATGCAGTTTAGGAGGGCTTAGTAGAACTTCAGGATGTCTTACCAACTTGCTATCAGGAGGTACTAAAGGTGGTATCAGCACTGCCTCTTCCTCTGATTCCAACAGTTTTGGTAGCAGTGAAGAGTCTTCCAATCACAAAGGATCTGAAAAGGCCAACCAATTGATCTGAAAAAGTCAACCAATCTGCAAAGGTCAACCAATTGATCTGAAAAGGTCAACCAATGAATTGCAACCATTCCCAGCATGAGTTCCTTGGCGTACAGAGTGGCTTTGAAGCTTGCTCTAGATTTGTCCTTCCCTTGGCTGAATGACTTATCATATCAGTTCCATTTCTAGAGAATGAAGAACCTTCTCCAGCCAGTTCCTTATTGCTCAGGGCTGCCATGGAGCATCTCAGAAGTTAAGACAACCAATGAAACCCATCCAAGCCAACACTTTTTAGAGGACTGTTCTTTCTTTGTCTTGAATGCTATGTAACAATAATATTTCAATGACAGCTACGTGGAACGAAGCAGGACTGTTTCAGCCAAGAAGCCTTCCTACCTACTTGGCCTCCCTCAATTCAGTTGTGTCAGAATGCTGTGTATTTCTCAGACATCAAGACCTCTTTCAAAATTTTGAACGCGGAAGAGACTGTAGATTGTGTCCTGATTTTCTTCTTTGCTTGTTGGTGCACAAAAACGAAGATGAAGATGCCCATGCTGCTTGGAACCGATGAGAGCTGGAGTCCAGCATAACTAAAAGGGACCAAACATGAGCCAACTCTTGAGCTCCAGATGTTTAGCATCTGGCAGGCAGAAGGCCAAAAAGTTTCTGATAACTTATAAAAGAGCGACATCTAGTGGGTGAAAGGAACTGTCATTGGATTCTGTTGAAGCCTAGTGAAGGACAAAAGAAACCTACAAAAACCGGAATGTGAGAATTTAAAAGACTGTATTGCCAACACTGAAAACATTCACTAAAGTGGTAGGGCCTGGGAGAAGATTTATATACCATGTTTCCCCAAAAATAAGACTGGGTCTTATATTAGTTTTTCCTCCAAAAGACGAATTAGGCTTAGTTTCTGGTTAGGTGTTATTTTTGGGGAAATACGGTACTAAATGCATCCATCTGGCTGACAATCTTAACCGGGGCTTATTTTGGGGGGTAGGGTTTATATTACGAGCATCCTGACAAATCATGCTAGGATTTATTTTCCAGTTGGGTCTCATTTTCGGGGAAACAGTGTAAAAAACCCCAAATTTGGTAATCCACCACAGAGCTGCGTAGATTTTTTTTTACTTTTATTGGATTTGAACTTGCTCAGAACTGTTTATTTATCTAAGAGTCTTTCTTCATCTTTGTTCCGCTAATCCAAGAGAAAGGGCAATACTCTTACGATGGCATGTTTAAAGGAAGAAAGCCATAGATAGAACCCTTTCAAGCCATAAAAGGAAACTGAGTCACATTTAACCTGACCCGAGCAACCTTTTGCTTCACGCCCCGTGTGAAGTGGAAGATTACATAACAATGACTTATTGAATAAACCATCATTGTCTGGATTGCATAACAGGCTGAGGCAAAAAACCAAGCAGGCTCTATCAAAAAAACCAAAAAATAATATTTATCTTTTATATTCGTAGTGCCCCAAATTCATCTTCAGAGGCTGCTTGTTTTGGTTGCTCGGTTATAAATCTTAGCTGTATTCAGCAATCAATTATTCCTTGGGGAGTTAACAGGAATAAAAAAACCAGTTTTGGACTGGATTTGCAATGGGTGAACGAGAGGAAAAATCCAAAACTTGGCTGAGTACTAACACAGGAAAGGGGAAAGCAAAAAAAGAAAACAGGTGGGCAGATGGCTATCAGGCACTTAGAATACAGAATAACAGAGTTGAAAGGGACTTTAGAGGTCTTCTATTCCAGCCCCCTGCTGAAGGAGACCTTATACCATTCCAGACAAGTGGTTGTCCAGTCTCTTCTTGAAAACCTCCATGATGGAGCATCCACAACTTCTGGAGACAAATTATCCCACTGATTCATTGTTCTCACTGTCAGGAAATTTCTCCTTACTTCTAGGTCAGATCTCGCTTTAATGATCTTCCACCTGTTACTTATCCTACCTTCAGGTACTTTGGAGAAAAAGATTGAGCCCCCTCCTCTCTGTGACAGCCACGGGTGCTATTCAGCAGGTTCTGACAGGTTCTGGAGAACCAGTAGCGGAAATTTTGAGTAGTTCGGAGAACCAGCAAATACTACTTCTGGCTGGCCCCAGAGTGGAGTGGGAATGGAGATATTCCAATATCCTTCCCCCAAGAGTGGGGACAGAATGGAAATTTTGCAGTACCCTTCCCCTGAAGTGGGAATGGAGATTTTGCAATATCCTTCCTCTGGAGTGGGGTGGAAAGGAGATTTTGCACTATCCTTCCCCCAAGAATGGGGAGGGAATGGAGATTTTGCAGTACCCTTGCCCTGGAGTGGGGTGGGAATGGAGATTTTGCAATATCCTTCCCCTGGAGTGGGGTGGGAATGGAGATTTTGCAGTATCCTTCCCCCAAGAATGGGGAGGGAATGGAAATTTTGCAGTATCCTTCCCCTAGAGTGGGGTGGGAATGGAGAGTTTGCAGTACCCTTCCCCTGGAGTGGGATGGAAATGGAGATTTTGCAGTACCCTTTCCCTGGAGTGGGAATGGAGATTTTGCAATATCCTTCCTCTGGATTGGGGTGGAAAAGGAGATTTTGCACTATCCGTCCCCCAAGAATGGGGAGGGAATGGAGATTTTGCAGTACCCTTGCCCTGGAGTGGGGTGGGAATGGAGATTTTGCAGTATCCTTCCCCCAAGAATGGGGAGGGAATGGAAACTTTGCAGTATCCTTCCCCTGGAGTGGGATGGGAATGGAGATTTTGCAGTACCCTTTCCCTGGAGTGGGAATGGAGATTTTGCAATATATTTCCTCTGGAGTGGGGTGGGAATGAAAATTTTGCAGTATCCTTCCCCTGGAGTGGGGTGGGAATGGAGATTTTGCAGTATCCTTCCCCTGGAGTGGGGTGGGAATGGAGATTTTGCACTATCCTTCCCCCAAGAATGGGGAGGGAATGGAGATTTTGCAGTACCCTTGCCCTGGGGTGGGGTGGGAATGGAGATTTTGCAGTATCCTTCCCCCAAGAATGGGGAGGGAATGGAAACTTTGCAGTATCCTTCCCCTGGAGTGGGATGGGAATGGAGATTTTGCAGTACCCTTTCCCTGGAGTGGGAATGGAGATTTTGCAATATATTTCCTCTGGAGTGGGGTGGGAATGAAAATTTTGCAGTATCCTTCCCCTGGAGTGGGGTGGGAATGGAGATTTTGCAGTATCCTTCCCCTGGAGTGGGGTGGGAATGGAGATTTTGCAGTATCCTTCCCCTGCCATGCCCACCAAGCCACACCATGCCCACCAAGCCATGCCCTCAGAACCAGTAGTAAAAAAATTTGAATTCCAACACTGGTGACAGCCCCTCAAATATTGGAAGACTGCTATCATGTCACCCCTAGTGCTTCTTTTCATTAAACCAGATATTCCTGGTTAAAGACTGTGGTTTATTATCCCCCCCCCCCCCCCCCGCTGTCTGGCTTACTCTGCAAAAGAGGAGTGGGGAACAATATTCCTTACAGAAGGGTTTGCAGCAGCACTGCATGTGATGATAATGCCCAGACCTGGCCTGTTTGATCAACACCCCAGCACAGAGCTCTCCCTACAATCTCCTGACTCTCCTGAGGCACAATTAATCTTTAGATTTAATACTTTAATTCCACTCTTGGCCCTGTGAGCCTCTCTCTCTCTCTCTCTCTCTTCCCCAGCTAGTTTGCATCAGTGCCAGCAGGCCGATCAATGAGGGATTTCATCTGCAGCATAAGAAGAAGAGCTGGATTTTCAGCTTTGTCACCAGAGAACCTGGATTTGTTTCATTGCCTCAATCCAAAGCGGTACATTTCTCCTCTCCACTACCCACCCAAGGATTATGCCTTCTGTCTTATCACACGGCTTAGTTGTCTGTGCCCACGCCACACATTTCCTATGGACATGCAGACGGTGCACAGGATTCTGGGCAACACCCCAAATGAGGGAATACAAGGGGAATTTACCAAATTTGCAGATTATATTTGCAGATTGCCGCTGGCAGCAGTGGTGGGTTGCTACTGGTTCACCCCGGTTCGCGCAAACCAGTAGTGGCCAGTGGTGGGATTCAAGTAATTTAACAACCGGTTCTCTGCCCTAATGATTTCTTCCAACAACCAGTTTGCCAAACTGCTCAGAAAGTTAACAACCGGTTCTCCCGAAGTGGTGCGTACTGGCTGAATCTCACCACTGGTAGTTGGACGTCATCAAACTGGATGTCATCAAACATGCTCTGTGCATTCTAGGGAGTTGGCTATTCCTGCCAGACAGTGGTTGATTTCACTTACCTTTGCTACCAGTTCGCTCGCTCATGTGCGAGCGAGCAAACTAGTAGCAAAGGTAAGTGAAACTCACCACTGGCTGGCAGGAATAGCCAACTCCCTAGAAGATAGGCTCAAGATCCAGATGGATCTTGACAGACTTGAAGTCTGGGCCCTATCTAACAAAATGAAATTCAATGTAGAGAAAAGTAAAGGCAAGAAAAACCAAAAACACACATATAGACTGGGTGAAATCAGGCTGAATAGCAGTACCTGTGAGAGGGATCTTGGACTCTTAGTGGACAACCAGTTAAATATGAGCTAGCAGTATGCGGCGGCAGCCAAAAAAGCCAATGCAATCCTAAACTGCATTAACAGAGGGATACAATCAAGATCAAAGAAGGTACTAATACCACTCTATAAAGCCTTAGTAAGACCACACCAAGAGTACTCCATCCACTTTTGGTCCCCACACTATAAAAAAGATGTTGAGACTCTAGAAAAAGTGCAGAGAAGAGCAAGCAAGATGATTAGGGGACTGGAGGCTTAAACAAACGATGAATGGTTGCAGGAACTGGGCATGGCTAGTCTAGTGATGAGAAGGACCAGAGCAGACATGAGAGCAATCTTCCAATATTTGAGGGGCTGCCACAGAAAGGAAGGAGTCAAGGTGTTTTCCAAGGCACCTGAAGACCACACAAGGAATAATGGATGGAAACTGATCAAGGAGAGATTCAACCTAGACTTAAGGAGAACTTTTCTGACAGTGGGAACAATCAATCAATGGAACAGAAGTTGCCTTTGGAAGTTGTGGGAGCTTCATCACTGGAGGCTTTCAAGAAGAGACTGGACTGCCATCTGTCAAATGAATTTGGGATTTGCTCAGAGCATTGACTGACCAGATACTCCCAATTTCTTCTGCATCCTTTCTTCCATTCTTCAGAGTTTGGAACTGAATTTGCCATTTAAAATTCAGTCTGGTGCTAATGCGGAACACAGGAAGTCTTCGATCTTCAGCCACTTGTTTAGTGACAGTTCAAAGTCACAACAGCACTGAAAAAAGCAACTTATGACCATTTTTCACACTTACGACCATTATAACTTCCCATTGTCACATGATCAACATTCAGCCGCTTGGCAACCGACTCATATTTGTGATGGTTGAAGTGGCCTGGGGTCACATAATCAACTTTTTGCAACCTTCTAACAAGCAAAGTCAATGGGGGAGCCAGATTCACTTAACAACCAAAGTTACTAACTTAACAAAATGCACTTAACAAAGGTCATAAAACAGGGCAAAATTCCCTTAACAAAAGTCTCGCTTAGCAACATTAATTTGGGGCTCAATTGTGGAGGACGACCTGTACAATGATTGTGAGTACTCCAGTGGTGGTATTCAGCTGGTTTGCACAAGTTCAGGGGAACCAGTAGTAATAAAAGCTACCAATTCGGGCGAACCGGTAATAAAAATATGCTACCGGTTTGTCCGAACCAGTATTTCCAATAATCAGCTGTGTTGCATGATTTATATTTGCCAGAAAGCAGGAAATCCTTTGGTGCACACCGTGCATGCGTGCACAGCAAACCCATGGCAAACCTTGGAGGATTTCACCACTGGAGTACTCATCCAAGGGACTGAAACGTCTAGAATGACATGTCTGCCTCTGGTCTCCATCTGAAGGCAAGACATGTTGTTCTTTGGGTCTGAGCCAGAGGTAGGTTTCAGCAGGTTCTGACTAGTTCTGGAGAACCGGTAGCAGAAATTTTGAGTAGTTTGGAGAACCTTAGTAAAAATTCTATTCTATTCTATTCGCCCCCATCTATTGTCTGCCTCCCAAGTCCCAGCTGATCGAGAGGAAATAGGGATTTTGCATTAAGCTTCCCCTGGACTGGGGGACAGAATAGAGATTTTATAGTGTCCTTCCCCTGCCATGCCCACCCAGCCATGCCCACCAAGCTATGCCACGCCCACCAAGCCACACCCACAGAACCGGAAGTAAAAAATGTTGAAACCCACCACTGGTCTGAGCATTGTCTGATGGTCACTTTAGACTTCCTTTCACAAAGTCATGTTTTGGGCTCCTGCTTTGCAGGTAGTAACACCTAGGCTGGGGATCTAAAGTGAATCTGGATTGGGTTCATTTGGATGAAACAAAACAGCAGAAACCCCAAAAGCTGTAAGTTAGAAGCAGAGGTGGTATTCATTTACTTTCCCTACCGGGTCGCAAATGTGAGCATGCACGCATTCACTTCACTTGCACGTGTCCTGTCCATTCATGCGCCAGGCCTTCCACGAATGTGCTTTGCTGGCATGTGTGCTTTCCATGCTCGTGCCCAGCCTCAAAAACATGCCTAAATAGGATGACATAGAGCCAGAGCAGGAGGGTGGGCCCACCTGGGATTTCTGCTATACCAGTTTGGGTGAACCGTTCCAAACCGGCTGAATACCACCTCTGGCCAGAAGTCAGGAAACATCCCGAAAGAAGACAAGGTTAATTCATCGGTGAATTTTTTTTGCAGGAAAATTCACCTTGCAACTTGGAAGGTTTTTTCTTCTCATTTCAAACACACCAACGGTGGCCTATTTTACACTTGAATAATCGGTTGCTGGACAGTTCTTTTGCTCATCTAACCTTAACCGAGAGAATGAGCATCTGTGGTTTTTCAATCACTGCGGGGTCTCTGCATGGCTACTTCCTTGGCCCAATGGCTCTCTTATTCTGCAGCTCAGCAGGAGGAGAGGAAGCCGAGTGTAAAATGAACACATTGAACATTTCTGCGCTAGCAATTTATAGCCTTGCCCAGCCAGCTTTGCGGCACCACAAAACTAGCTTTCATTAGTGATATATATGCACAGCAAAAGCTGGAAGACGGTACACATTAGTGTGGACGTACTCATTAAAAAGCAAACAACCATAAATACATATACAGCTCTAGCTCCAATCTTCTGAACCTGCCAGGGTTTTGAACAAAATTGAAACACTTGTGTTATTTATCCCAATGCCCCAAGGGCTACAACACAGCAGAGTGCATTGTAGACTACAGGAGATATAGATCTTGAGGTTTTTTTGTCCACAATTTAGAAGAGATTTCTGTGGGCATCTTATGGTCATGCCAATCTGTTAAATAATAGGACAGAATATCTATCTAAACATGCATCCATGCACCCATCAACCCATATCTATCTATCTATCTATCTATCTATCTATCTATCTATCTATCTATCTATCTATCTAGTCTATTTACCTATCCATCCATCCATCCATCCATCTTCATCCATTTTGTCTAAATCTACTTACATCAATATCTATCATCTATCTAGCTACCGTCTTATCTATTTTATAACCATCCATTCAATCTATCTACCTATCTCTCTCTCTCTATCATCCATCCATCCCATCCATTTACCTATCCATCCATTCTTCCATCCTTTATCCATCCATTTTGTCTAAATCTACTTACATCAATGTCTATCATCTATCTATCTAGCTACCAACTGTCCATCTATTTTATAACCATCCATTACAATTTCTTTCTGTCTATCTATCTATCATCCATCCATCCATCACATCCATCTATCTATCTAATCTATTTACCTATCCATCCATCCACCCACCCACCCATCCATTCTTCTATTAATCCATTTTGTCTAAATATACTTACATCAATGTCTATCATCTATCTAGCTACCAACTGTTCATCTATTTTTAAGCATCTATTCAATATCTATCTATCTATCTATCTATCTATCTATCTATCTATCTATCTATCTATCTATCATCTACCTATCTATCCATTTCATATCCATTTATCAATTTTCCTTCCATCCATCCATCCTTCATACATACAAATGCACACAGGATATCTGAGATTTCGGTATGCATTCTCATCTAAAGAATCCACCAAATTCATTGAACGAAGATTAAACAAATTGCCTCTTGGCTGAGGCACCATTCCAAAAATGTATCCACATTTATGCATTCCAGGGCATGTCAGACTATGGAACTGTAGAAAAACTTCAGGAACGTTCTTGTAAACCTGAAAGTAGATCTGGAAGACGCCAAGTGCACAGGAAAGATATATAACCCATTATTTGGAATGGTTGCGGAGGAAATACAATATATTGGCTTCATAAAAGTTGGACCCAAACGCACAACCGAAACATCTATCGCTCCAGACACTTTATCATTCTTGTTGCTCTTCTCTGCATACTTTCTAGGCTCCGAGCATTGATTTTTGTATCGTAGTGACCAAAATTGTACACAGTATTCCATGTGGCTTCACTAGCACAGTATAAAGTGATATTACAGATAGTCCTTTTCTTTTTTTTATGTTTAGAAGTTTTTTTAAATTTTTTATTCCACATTCATATTTTGTGGACTAGGTCAAGTCTTTTTTTTTTAAAAAAAAACCATGTTAACACTAATAATACAAATATTTATAGCCCTAATCTTCCAACTTCAATGATGCTATTCCCTTTCTCATAATCCTTTGTCATTTTCCCATTAATTCATTTAAACATAAATAACATTTCTTTACGCCATATATTTATTCCCCTAAATGCTATTATTTAATATTTTAGAAATTACTCATTATACCACCATAACTTCCAGATTCCCAATCTGTAGGATTATTAATAGCGCCAAATATTAACAATATTTAATCAATCCTGGGAGCGTACTTCCAAGTCCCCACCATTTCCAATTCTTAATATATAAAGTTCATAATATACTTTAACACACTGTAAATATTAATAATACATCTAAATTTCCTAATCCTAAATTTCAATCTAATCGTCTTAGTATGTATATATTCCAAGTCAACAATTTTCCATTTATTAATATATTTTCTTATATTTATATTTCTTATATTTTCTTATGTTTTCTTATTATCCACTGTCTCTTAACCTTTTTAGAATCCCATCAGTTATTGATTTTTTATTCAGCCTTTTATCTCTCTCTGAGTCCTATAACTCTTTTTGATATTTTTGTGCCTGCAAAACTCTCCCTTCTGAATACTCTTTATCTCTTTCTGCTGTATTATTTGAACACCCTTCAACAAAACTTCCCTCTTTTTTTAAAACAGAAAATTTTCTTTTTCCCCTTTAAATCTTTCTTCTTTTGGGGTGGGGGGTGGGGACAATTTTTCTCTTTTCTCTCTATTATGTTGTAAGCTTTTGAGGAGTTTTCTAGTTAATTCCTACTTATTCCTTTCTCATCTTTATTTTTAACTTCTTGCCTCTCGTTTTGAGTTTCTTCTAAGTTCTCACCTATTTCTTGTATATCATTTTCCCCCCACTTGTTGAATAACTTCTACATTCATTTCTGTGCCTTTATCATTCTTTAAAAATTCCCGCATACTTTTTATCATCAAAATTATATCTTCATATACCTCAGTATCCATTTTATAACAATTCAATGAAAATTACTCAGTATGTTTTTATAATTCCGGTATCTCAATATTTTAAAGCTCCTTTTATACTCTTAAATTATTAATTTACAACCTTAAAGTTTCTCAATTATATATCTTCCCAATTGTCCAAATTTTTGAATCTTCTTTCTCCCCCCTCTTTTCTTCTAACACCTTTCTTCTTTTAACTCATAGAGCGTTCTGTTAAATAACATTTATAGTCCAAATCCAAATTAACCTGCTATATTCCTCCAATCTTTCCAGTCCAAAGTCCAATAGCCAATTTTAGCAAAATTTAGTTAGGTAAAAGTTAGTTCCTTTTAAAGTCTTCAGAAGAGGAGAAAAAAAAGATAGAAAAGACTCATTAAGTATTCTCAAAATTATCCAAGTCGTCTTCTAACATAGAGTCAAGGTCTGGCCATCTTCCATATGTTATTACTTCTATTCTGTGTATTTGTCTTTGTGTATATTGAGTTTACTTTCACCAAGTATGCTACCATTGTAGTGCTTCACTTCATCCAGTAGATGGCACTCTTATTTCCAAATCCAAGGTTAAGCCATCTGTCAAAAACAGCTGATTCTCAATAAATCGGGGGTTTGAAAATACAAACAACAAAACAATTTCTCCCGAAGATCACTGTTCAAATTATTTAAGCTTTTTTCCCAAACTTTCTGTACTTTGTAGCTTCCCTGGGGCTTCTTTTGCCTCTTAAATTTCTGGTTTCTTTCTCTGTGTGAAAATTTGCTGCTATCTTAGGCTTTGGAGTTAACTTTTAAAATTCTCGTGTTACCATCAGGTCTTTAAAGTAAAAGTTGGTAGTTATCTCACCCAGTTTCAAGGCTCTGTCCATACACCACTCCAGCACAAATCTTGTCCCAGCTTTGTGACTGCCAAAAATGATGGTCATCCCTGCTGCCATTCGGGGAGAGCTTGCCTCGGACCTAATGAGGAATTTGCAGGTTCTTCATGGTCAGCGAAGCGCCTTTCCTTCCTTCACCACCCCTTCAAGGTGGCTATGATCCCATGGGGTCTCCTGGCAGCGGTTACCGGCTGGATTTCACAAGGCTCGGCAAAGCCCACTATTTTCCAGCCATTCTCACCGCGACATCAACTGGAAGTTGATATTACAGATAGTCGTTGGAGGTCACGGTGGCTCACGTGGTAAGAAGCTGGGCCTGCACACTGCTGAGGTCAGCAGCTCAGCAGCTCAATTCCCATGAATGAATAAACAGCGAAGGGGCAAGAAAAGAGCCTCCCCAGATTGCCTACTGGCATTCAGGCGTCCCGCAGATAAGATAACACCGTTTGAAAAAATTCCTTTCAGAGGCAGCCAACTGCCTCAGTGATCCCTAACTAACAAGTGCCATACGCTAAAAAAAAAAAAACCCAGATAGTCCTTGACTTACAATAGTTCATTTAATGACTGAATTACAATAGTGCTGAAAAAAGTGCTCTTATGACCATTTTTCACACTTATGACAGTCACAGCATCCCCATGGTCATGTGATCAAAATTCAGACACTTGGCAACTGATTCATATTTATGACGCAGTGTCCTGGGGGTCACATCAATCCCCTTTTGCGACCTTACTGCTTTTTTTTTTAATATACTTTATTAAGTTTTTATACATACAAAAATTTACATTTCTATTTACATCGGATATGCAGTGTTTATATATATATATATATATATACATAATATTACCTGGTGTCACTTTTGCTATTTGTTATTCTTTATTTAACACACCTTTTACTCCTGTTTTGATTTTATCGTTCATCCATTCATACCACCTTTCCCACACAGTATAATAATCAGAGTTTTCATCATTATTTATTTCATGAGTTAATTTATACTCATCTCTGCGCACTCTAGTACCTTCCTAAATATAAGTTCTTCTGGTGGCAGGACTTTCTCTTTCCAGTATTGAGCATAGGCCAACCTAGCAGCTGTGGTTATGTATATTATTAAGTGGGTCTTTTTCTTTCCAAATCTCTTCTTCACTATTCCCAGGAGAAATAATTCCGGTGTCAGCTCCACTTCTTCTCTAATTATTTCTTGTAACCATTTCCCAATTCTGATCCAATATTTTTTTGCTTCAGGGCATGTCCACCACATGTGAAAGAAGGTGCCGCTTTTTAAAAAATTGTTTTAATTGTTTTAACTTGTAAAAATGAAGTGTTTTAATACTGTGTGTGACCAGCCATATGCTAAATAAATAAAATGCAACCTTCTGACAAGCAAAATCAACAAGGAAGCCCAAGTTTACTGAACTGCAGTGATTCACTTAACAACTTTGGCAAGAAATATCGTAAAACAGAGCCAAATTCACCTGACAACTGTCTCACTTAGCAGCAGAAATTTTGGGTTCAATTATGGTCATAAATCGAGGACTTTCCACATCAATTCTTGTGATTTTGCTGCTGTTCTTCTGTTTTGAGGTTCTCGTTGCTTATAGGAACTTTACTCAGGCCAGCTTTTCAAAAACATTTCAACCCACAGTACATGACGAATTAAAATGAAGCATCCATTAAAAAACAAGTTTAATAACAGATTAAGAATCATCAGACATTTCCACTTCATTCAGTTTTCCAATAAAAAATAAAAAGGGGGGGACAGAAATATTGGTAGGAATTAAAAACTGTTTGGTACAGTTTTCTCATATTTAAGCTATTTACAGCATTTTTTTAAAAAAAAGATACAATCTTTATATACATACAAACACGGTAAGAAGTAAAATTGAGCTGATTAGTTTCAAACCATTTTGAAAACGCTTTCTTTTAACGTGAAATAAAACAGTTACACTGATCTCTTTCTGTCGTTTTGTGCTTTAAAGAAAAGGACATAGTGAAGAATTTCCCAGATTGTTAAATATCCTTTGCATTCAAATAATTTTCTCTAGTCTACACTTTGGGCCAACAGATGTACAGAACAACACTTAAGTTTTACAGTAAAGAACCATTACTTGTCCATCAGTTGTAAGAGCAACAGTTGTAAAAAAACCCCAAAAAACCAACAACAAGACAGATCACACAGTGAAATACAACAGTCTTGTGCATTGGCTTGAAGAAACGTTTTAGCTCTATCTAGCTCTACTTAATAGTGTTTGTTCCCTAAACAATCTCTCAGTCATCTTTTCTTTCACTCAAAGGCTTAGACAGAGGCACTTATTCTACTCGAAGAAGGCTCAGATTATGTTGGTGCAGCCAGCAAACACCGAAGCAAATCAGCATTTGACACCGCAGGATAGAAGCGCTCCCTAAAAAAGGCTGGACTACAACTCCCAGAACACCTAACCAGGTGTTGGGCAATAGCTGGGGAAGAAGAAGAAAAATGCTAACGACACAAAGCTACCAGGGAGACCCCAGATTGGAGAACCAAGTGCCTTTAATCATCAACCTATAAAGAACTTTAGGGGGCCCTAAGAAGAAAGAAATGCGGCAGAGCAGGGTCTCCAACCTTGGCAACTTTAAGACTTGGGGACTTCAACTCCCAGAGTTCCTGAGCCAGCAAAGCTTTGTGGACTTCAACTCCCAGAGTTCCTCGGCCAGCAAAGCTTTGTGGACTTCAACTCCCACAGTTCCTCGGCCAGCAAAGCTTTGGGGACTTCAACTCCCAGAGTTCCTCGGCCAGCAAAGCTTTGGGGACTTCAACTCCCAGAGTTCCTCGGCCAGCAAAGCTTTGTGGACTTCAACTCCCAGAGTTCCTCGGCCAGCAAAGCTTTGTGGACTTCAACTCCCACAGTTCCTCGGCCAGCAAAGCTTTGTGGACTTCAACTCCCACAGTTCCTCGGCCAGCAAAGCTTTGGGGACTTCAACTCCCAGAGTTCCTCGGCCAGCAAAGCTTTGTGGACTTCAACTCCCAGAGTTCCTCGGCCAGCAAAGCTTTGTGGACTTCAACTCCCAGAGTTCCTCGGCCAGCAAAGCTTTGGGGACTTCAACTCCCAGAGTTCCTTGGCCAGCAAAGCTTTGCTAGCTGAGGAACGCTGGGAGTTGAAGTCTCCAAGTCTTAAAGTTGTCAAAGGTGGAGACCCCTGCTGTAGAGTATCATAGATTAAAGAAGGCTGTACAATAAGGCACATTGTGGTAATGCCAATCTGTCCCAAAACGGGGCAGAAAAAGGAAACAATCCACCCATACAAACACACACACACATTCACACATGCACATACACGCAATTATATTCTCTAGATCTCTCTACATCTATCTCATTCTAATGAGGTAAACAGGTGCAGAGGGACTGGATTAAAAGTGCAGGGTCTCAAAAAGATTTCTGCTCCGTATCAACGTTTTTCCAAGGTGGGCTTTCTTGTGGACATTGAAAGGGCTACTATAAAACCTCCTGGATAAGGCAGGATTTGAAGAAGGCAAGAAGAATGGCAAGGGTCTACAAATAATCTCAGAATGTCTCCCAAGAAGCTCAGGAAGCCAAGCCTCAAGAACATCTGAAACACGAAGCATTTCACAAGAGCCAAGAGGTGCTTCAAAGAGAGTAGGTCTTGTTGATGGCTCAGGAGATGCAAGTCCTACTCAGATGCAAGGCACGAGCTTTTCAAGCTTCAAACAAGCAAGATAGGTGAGATTTCACAGGCTTGCTTTGAAGTTCTCCCCTCCTTCTCATTTCCATCCACCATATTCCAACCCTTGATGAAAAGAATTGTGACTTTTCACCGTTGGAAAAAATCCAGACTCAATTGCTGTTGTTTTTTATGAAACGTAGAGGCAAGTGGATTGCAAGTCCCAAATATTTCAACTGGGCTTTTAGACAGAGGCACAGGAGAGCAAAATTCCCTGATTGTCAGAGGTTTTTTAATCCTCAAAGACATTTTGGAGCTTTGCAGACAACCTAATAATAACTGACAGAACCCCTGTAGAACTCGACTCTGCCTACCAAAAAAAAAAAATGCTAAAGTCAGAACTTTTTATCCCAGGGACTACAATGGATAGAAATAGGGCTTTAAAAATATATATATATCAAGGAGGAATCTCAATCTAAATTATGCTGGTGGGTGAGATGTAAAGACAGGGAAACAAATGAGGATGGGAAAGGAGAAATTCGGGGGGAGGTGAATATATTGGCTGTCGTTCCCCCTCCTTCCTAATTTTCTTCCCTAAGTATTTGCATCTCCGATCAGCATATTATAAAAAGGAGGTGAAGTCAGAGATGGGAAATATTCACTTTAAAATCAGCAAGACCTGATATGATGCTTCTTACATTGCAGATCGAATATGATTTTCAGTGCTTACTTTGTCTATGTAACAAGGCTGTATTTAAAGGCAATTCTGCACCAATATTGTGAAGTTCACTCAGGGGCCAGGGAGAGAGAGAGAGAGAAAAAAAGTCATTTAATCATAGAAGCCGCTGCCATAATTTCTGCTGCAAATATCCAGAATATCACTGGCTATGAGCAAGACAGCTTTTTAAAAAATTTCTCTGCTTCCCTCTAGTGGTTCCACCAAATTTTGCAATGATATTATAGCCCTAAATCAGGGGGTCTCCAACCTTGGCAACTTTACGACTTCTGGACTTCAACTCCCAGAATTCCTCAGCCAGTTTTGCTTCCTCGGAATTCCTCAGCTTTGCTTTGCTGGCTGAGGAATTCTGGGAATTGAAGTCCACAAGTCGTAAAGTTGCCAAGGTTGGAGACCCCTGCCCTAAATCAATCCACATCATAGCAAATATGGTCGTAATTCCCTTTCCGTAAGAATTCCGGGGATTTGCACACTGAGACAGCAAAAATAGCAACCTGACTCTTAATGAGGAATTTTAAGGGAAAAGTTATAAGGCTGTAGGATAATCGCAGGTGGCATCGTGTCAGACACGAGAAGGGAAAAAGAACAGGCCGTCAAGCCCAGAGACAGACCTCCAATCTGTTTTCTAAAGAGGCCGGTTAATCTTCTTTTCTTTCCACTGTCATCTGTTTGGCGCTTGGAAAAAGAGGAGCCCATATAATCCCATCTCAAATTGGTCCCCAACCTTCCCTTGCACACCTGGTGCAAAAGTCGGATCTGTGGCGGAGCTCCAGGCCAAGTCAAAAATTCAGTACACATTTAAATGAAGACACTGCGGTGATTTCAGGAGACAGAAGCAAGGAAAGAAGCAGCTGGAGGGATCTCCAAGTGGCAATGGTCCATGTACAATTAATCCAGGTGAGTCATTCGTTATCAAACCAACCTTCCCCACTAGGGAGACCCAGAAGAACGAGAACAAAAGGAGAGAAGGGTTGAACGTATGAGACAGGGTTCCCTTCACATCATGTGGGAAAGTCTTCTTCAATGGCCAAGCTGACCGGTCTATGCAAGAGGTCAGATGGGTGAACAATCCTAATGGCAGAAACCACTTACAATCCTGTTTTTTCTTTGATCCATGTTCGTAGCTTAGTGATCCGGGTGTAGACTCCTGGCCTGTTCCGGCGAGCGCAACCATCTCCCCAGCTGACTATACCAGCTAGGAACATCCTATTGTTAACTTCCACGCTGGTAAGCGGTCCTCCAGAATCTCCCTACAAGGAAATGAGGCAGCAGTTAATCAAGGAACAGAATCTTGGGTCCTCCCTTCCCTCATTTCATACTTCCAGGAAGTTTTTCTAAGGAGTTGCCAGAATTGGCTGGACGGATTCTTTTACAGGTTGGACCTTCTGGAGGAGGAGTCTCCAACCTTGGCAACCTTAAGTCTTGTGGACCTCAACTCCCAGAATCCTCTAGCCAACATGGCTGACTGGGGAATTCTGGGAGCTGAAGTCCGCAGGTCTTAAAATTGCCAAGGTTGGACACCCCTGTTCTTGAGGGAGATAAACAATAGAAGAAGAGCAGAGTGAGATGGGCTGAGCACAGTCTCTGCTCTATGTTTAGTTGCTGCTTTGTTGCCAAGTGCCTACAAGGATGGTGAAGGAGCAGATCGACCTCCCAATGCTGCTAAACAACTCACTATCATCTAGATGGACTGGCTGGAGCTGTCCATTTATTGCCATTGAGCAACATCTAAAGGACTTGCTCTTCTTCAGGGCTTGAACATCTCCAGAAGAACCTCTAAAGGGCTTGAACTTCTCCAGAAGAACATCTAAAGGGCTTTAACATTTCCAGAAGAACATCTAAAGGGCTTTAACATTTCCAGAAGAACATCTAAAGGGCTTCAACATTTCCAGAAGAAATCACAAACTTTCTCACCTGGCAAGCATCAATTCCTCCCGTCAGGACTCCTACACACATCATCCGTGCAGTGAGTTGATTGACCAGAAGGGACTCACACATGGTCTGATTGATCACTCGGATTTCTGCCTTCTGCAAAATACTGGCACCAGGACCTGCCAAAAAAATCAGAAAGGTTTGCGTGAAATTTAGGGAAGTCACATAATCCAAATTGGCATTCGGGATGTAGTTACAACAGTTGCAGTACCCTGGGATTAGAGGATCATCGTTTGACAAGCAAAATCAACGGGGAGAGCCAAATTCGCATAATCACCGTACAGACAAGGTAATAAAATTGGCCACGGTTCATTTAATGACTGCACTGCATAGCCATGGACGTCCAAATCCAAAGGATGATTGTAAATCGAGGACTACCTATGCCAAGGACTCTGGGCATTTGCAGAAACAATGTTATGAGTGAAAACAAACAGGGTTTTCAAAAAGTTTTAGAATGCTGATTTATTTGTGTAGCCTCTGTTGATACATCTTTGGCCTTTATGACTGGCTTGCATTGCAATGGACGGAAACTAACCAAAGGAGAGAAGCCACCTAAAAGTAAGCGGAAATTTCCTAATGGTGAGAGCAATCAATCAATGGGACAGAAATTGTCCTTGCCTTCAGAAGCTGTGGGTGCTCCATCACTGGAGGCTTTCAAAACAAGACAGGACAACCACTTGTCTAAAATGGTATAGGGTTTCCTTCTCGAGCAAGGAGCAATCTTCTCTTGCTTAGATGATCTCCAAGACCTTTTCCAACTTTATCATTCTATGTTCTAGGTTGTATGCTGTATGTTCATGAATCGAGGGAGAGACAGACAATGTTTTGCAAACCCGCACCAGTGGCACAAGCATGTTTACCTTCCGGCATTTTGCCACCTAGGAAAAATTTCAGATGGAGTCACTCACTTATTTACGTTTAGAATAGAATAACAGAGTTGGAAGGGATCTTGGAGGTCTTCTAGTCCAGCCCTCTGCTTAGGCAGGAAACCCTACACCACTTCAGACAAAGGGTAATCCAACCTCTTCTTAAAAACTTCCAGTGTTGGAGCATTCACAACTTCTGGAGGCAACTTGTTCCACTGATTAATCATTCTGACTATCAGGAAATTTCTCCTTAGTTCTAGGTTGGTTCTTTCCTAGATTAGTTTCCACCCATTGCTTCTTGTCCTGCTCTCAGGTGCTTTGGAGAATAGCTTGACTCCCTCTTCTTTGTGGCAGCCCCTGAGATACTGGAACACTGCTATCATGTCTCCCCTAGTCCTTCTTTTCATTAAACTAGACATACCCAGTTCCTGCAACCCTTCTTCATATGTTTTAGCCTCCAGTCCCCTAATCCTCTTTCTTGCTCTTCTCTGCACTCTTTCTAGAGTCTCCACATCTTTTTTACATTGTGGCGACCAAAACTAGATGTTTGTCCAAAACGAGCTGCAGTTTGGTGCACCTCAATAATCTTCTTCCCCAAGGAGACACTCTGCTCTTCCCATTCCTTAACTCACCCTTTTCTTCAGTACTTCCCCATCCGGTCACCCAGATGGCTTTCCCTGCAGGGAATTCATGGGTGGCATCAGGCAAACAGATAGGAATGATTTCTTTTGAAAGAGTAACGGGGCTGGACAGCTCCATTAGGGCAATGTCATAGTCATATGTGAAGTCATTGAAGAACGGGTGGGTGATGATTTTCTTGATAGTCCTTTTCTGAACGTGGCTATTCGACCTTTTCCTCTGATCCAGAAGACCCATGTAGGCAGTCCACAGGGAGGGATCGTTATATCTGCAGGCAGAGCAAGGTATCTCGGTTAGCGAGGGCAAGACTAGCAGGGACATTTTTGAACGCAGGTAGTTGTTCTGAGCTAGGCTTCCCCAAAAAGCACGAAGCACAATCCTTGTCATGACAAAACCCCCTTTTTATTAAGTTACTGTGAATTCTTCTCATTCACATCCAGCAGAATCTTCCAAGGGAGAATTTACAGTCATAGACCTCACCTGGCTTGGAGAGCTGCCAGGCCGATATCTTCAAAACTTGGCAAGGAGTCTCGGAGAGTCACAAACCAATTAAGCGAACTAATTGTCTCCTGCAAACTCCACTCCCCTTTCGCTCCTCTTTTATTCCCTCTGGGAAGGGCCATTCATCGTCCACCTGTGGCCTTACTCCTGAGTCGACCCTTGTTCTTTAGCTGTTCCCTTCTCGTAGCAGCTCTGCTCATGCACATACTGGGAACAGCCTCCAGCTGTTTGTCTGCCTCACTGATGTTTGACTCCGAAGGCAGCTGACAACTGTCAGATGGCCCTATCCCCCTCTCTGCCTCCAATGCAGAGCCCTCATCAAAGCCTTCCCCAGACTCCAGGACTGGCCCATGTTCCTCCCCAACCTCCTCATTGTCCAAATCTACTGCCAGCTTCACTGGCTGCTGGCGGGCCACAATAGTAGTCCTTGACTTAAAACCACTGTTTAGTGACCATTTCAAGCCACAACAGTAGTGAAAAACCTATGACCCGGTCAATATGATATTTCCAATAAAGTTATTCTTTGAGGAAACTACCTGCCTCAGAGTTCTTGCTTGTAAAGGATGTATTACTTGGAACCCTAACATTACCCCAGTCAAGGTGAGACACCCCCCCCCCCCACACACACACTCTTCTGGTTCCTTTACTTTAAAAATTCAATGAAGTATTTTTTTAAAAAAAAAACAATTAAAAACCTCTACCTACCTGATGTAGTTCTTTTCAACAAAGCAATGGGCAGCCGTGACCAGCCACTTGTTGGATATCAAGGAAGCCCCACAGACGTGTCCCTCGCTCTGGACATGCAGACTGACCTGCCAGGGCCATTCCCCCAAATCAGAGTCCATTCCACCCACAATCCGGGACTGCTTGCTATACGCACGGATTCCACAGCCTAAAAGAAACAAAATTCAGATACACACCCAAACTGAGTTCAATTGGTCTCCTCAGTTCAAAGAGATGCTTGGCCATCAGTCAAGACATTCAACAAGAGCTTATGGTGATTCTCAACCATTCAGTCATGGTTGTCCCAAAGTTGCTTTTCCAAACGCAACTGGATTTTCTTGGGGTTTCTTATTTTCCTTGAAAATGTTTCGCTTCTCATCCAAGAAGCTTCTTCCATTCAGTTCTTCGTGAACTGAAGAAGCTTCTTGGATGAGAAGCGAAACATTTACAAGGAAAACAACAAAAAGAAGAAAGTCTAAACCAGGGGTCTGCAACCTTAAACACTCAAAGAGCCATTTGGACTCGTTTCCCACAGAAAAGAAAACACCGGGAGCCACAAAACCCTTCCCGTGCCTGACTATTTCTTGAGCGGCCACAAAACTGGCATATATAGTTGAATTAAACATTCTGTTTTTCTTCTGAAACTTTTCTTTTCTTGGATTTATCCATGGTTGGCCTACCGGGGGTTGAAAAGCTCAATAAATTGTGTGCTGGTGGGTGTCGCACATTGGCGGTTCTGACACATATTTTGAGTGACAGGGAGCTGCAACAAGGGGTGAAAGAGCCACATGCGGCTCCAGAGCTGCAGGTTGCTGACCCCTGGTCTAGTTGCCTTTTGGAAAAGTTGCCTTTGGAACATTCAACAAGAGTTTCCCACAATCCTTTCTGTGGGAAAAGTACTATCCCAAATTCGGTCACCTCTTTAACACCACGGCAAGAACTGAACTCATTTTTCATCTACTCTTTTGTGCATGAAGGGTTGTGAAAAATATTTGGAAGACTGGGAGATTGGGAGCCTGGGATTGGGATGGAAATAACTACCAATCTCTCTAAAAGGGAGCCAGCATTCCTCATTACTGAGAAATAAGTACCTCTGGCTAATGAAGACAATCCTGCCCATCAAACACTGCTTCCAACACCCCCAAAACAGATCAAGAATATTGTTATAATATTCACAGCCCATACTCTGTGTTCTCCAGCTGGCACAGAAAGAACAAACATGGCCATCTAGACCCAAGTAGGTTGCCCTACTTACTCAACTCAAAAACCACCAAGTGCAAACAATAATAGTAGTAGTAATCATCATCATCATCATCATCAAAGTTTACAATCCTTTCATGCAAGCTAGCTTAATTTCCCAAGATTGCTACATTTGTGGATTTATTCACTTCTCAGCTTATCCACTTTCTTGGTACCATGTTTCCCCCAAAATATGACCTTGTCTTACATTTTTTTTTTGCCACCAAAAAAGGCCCCAGGTCTTATTTTCGGCGAATGTCGTCCACTGACAACCTCACTTGCGCACATCACCGCCAGCCTCCTTTTCACTGTCAGAGGCCTTCAGGAACTTCTTCTGAGGTGGCAAGGCTTTCCTGAAGGCCTCTGGATTGATCTGGAGCTTTGTTATCAGCTACAGAGGCCTTCAGGAAAGCCCTGCTGGGCTACAGAAGAAATGGGCCAGAGAGGCAGATGTCGGGGTGTGTAAGACCTGGCTACAACTGTCCAAAGGTAAGTAGTAGGACAGCTCCACCCCTTCCCACCCATCCTCACCCTAGCTTAATTTTTACCCGTGCACTCTGGAGTGGACGGGATCTTAATTAGGGATTATTTTGGGGTAGGACTTATACTGGGTGCACGTGTAAAAATCAAGCTAGGACTTACTTTCAGGGTAGGTTGTATTTTCGGGAAAACAGGGTATCTTGATATAATCAGAACTCACTGCAATTCTCTTCATCTGATTTGTCGCTACAATCTGCCGTTCCATCACATTCTGGATTCCTCTTGCTCACACACATATTGTTGCGGCATTTGTAGGTATATGCTTGACAGGTAACACTGACAGCTTTGAATAAAGCAGAGATTAAAAAAAACCATAATGTCAGAAGAGGAGATAAGATAAGATAATTTTATTTCTATACCGCCCTTCTCCTGAAGGACTCGGGGTGGTGTACAGCCACAGTAAAAACACAGAATATACAGACATCGTAAGTTTAAAATTTAAAGGTAAAGGTAAGTAAACCCCACCCGATACACACACACACACACACACACACACTCTTATATTTTATATTTGTCAGGTGGCTCATAAACCTTCCTTGAAAGTTCCAAAGAAAAACACACAGCTTAAGATACAAACTATGCCAGAATCCTACTATTAAAAGTCATTTAAAAAAAAAAGATTTACCCAGTAGGGAATTGAAACGAAAGCTACAGAAACGAGGTTAATTAAGAGTCCCATGGCGGTTGGACAGAGTTCATAGGAAAAGGTCTGAGAGAATAAAAAAAAATATCTTGGCTTGGTTTCGAAACAGGGATCGATATGGTGTTGAGAAGCTTCAGAGAAAAAGAACAGGCCACGTTGATGTGCTAGCTTAGAAGAAATGATCTATTACTAATTCCTGGTCAAACTGAGAATGAGCAGTTTTGAAGCGTTTAGAGCAGGAGTCTTCAAACTTTGCAGCTTGAAGACTTGTAGACTTCAAGTCTTAGAGGCTTAGAGTCTTCAAACATTCTTGGAGATGGTCATTTCCTTTTTTGTGTTTTTTGTTTTTTTGGGTAATTTACATGTTGAAAGAAAAATAATGACTCAATGATTAAGGTTGATGCCTTCAAAGAGTTGAAGAAGGCTGATTCAGTTTGTTCCCGTCTGCCAATGTCCCACTCCTTGAATGGTGGGGAAATTAGGGACAAATTGAGTTCATATCACTATCACTGTTATATCTATGTGTTTATATGTAATAAAAAGATACAACACTTACGTGTTATATATGACTATCACTAAGTGTTGTATCTTTTTATTCTTGAAGAATATATTTTATTCTTCTTATGTACATTGAGAGCATATACACCTAAGACAAATTCCTTGTGTCCAATCACACTTGGCCAATAAAGAATTCTGTCCTGTCCTGTCCTGTCCTGTCCTGTCCTGTCCTGTCCTGTCCTGTCCTGTTCTACTCTACTCTACTCTACTCTACTCTACTCTACTCTACTCTACTCTACTCTACTCTACTCTACTCTAGAGATACCCTATTACTGATAGGACTTCATCTTTATATCTAGCAGCAGAAACGAGGGTTAGATGAAAAATAGCAGGTATGATAGGGATCAAAATGCCTCCTTCACCCAATTCTGAAGGGGTTTAACCGTTTGAACCATGGGCTAACCTCTTCTTCATAAGGAAAGCAGTGGTATGAACTCAACCTGGGGACATCAGTTTCACCTCATCTCCACTGTTCCCCAAGACCTGATCGCAATGGACAAGACAATATCTATCTTAGAAATAGAATAACAGAGTTGGAAGGGACCTTGGAGGTCTTCTAGTCCAACCCTCTGCTCAGGCAGGAAACCCTACACCACTTCAGACAAATGGTTATTCAGTCTTTTCTTAAAAACTTCCAGTGTTGGAGCATTCACAACTTCTGGAGGCAAGCTGTTTCACTGATGAACTGTTCTCACTGTCAGGAAATTTCTCCTTAGTTCTAGGTTGCTTCTCTCCTTGATTAGTTCCCATCCATTGCTTCTTGTCCTGCCTTCAAGTGCTTTAGAGAATAGCTTGACTCCCTCTTCTTTGTGGCAGCCCCTGAGATATCGGAACACTGTTATCATGTCACCCCTACTCCTTCTCTTCATCAAAGTAGACATACCCAAATCATCCCTGCTTACAAACCACAATTTTCATAGCATCCCCCTCCCTTGTTCAGCGTTTATCACCACTCTAGAGCCTTTACCAGAGCCACACTCCCCCTCGTCGCTGCCATCTTCACAGTCTGCTTTTCCATCGCATTTCTTCTGCACTGGGATGCAATTGCCATTGTTGCACTTGAAGCTATTAGGAGGACATTCTGAGATGGAAAAAAGAAATTGTAAGTTTCCATTGCTAGAGAAGAAGTCATTCCCACCAGCCACTATTTGTCATGGTAGTTTTGCTTCAACACTGAAGCAAAAATAGAATAGAATAACAGAGTTAGAAGGGACCTTGGAGGTCTTCTAGTCCAACCCCTTGCTTAGGCAGGAAACCCTACACCACTTCAGACAAATGGTTGTCCAACATCATCTTTAAAACTTCCAGTGTTGGAGCATTCACAACATTCTAGAGGCAAGTTGTTCCACTGATTAATTGTTCTAACTGTCAGGAAATTTCTCCTTCCTTCTAAGTTGCTTCTCTCCTTGATTCGTTTCCACCCATTGCTTCTTGTCCTATTCTCAGGTGCTTTGGAGAATAGCTTGGCTCCCTCTTCTTTGGGGCAGCTCCTGAGATATTGGGACACTGCTATCATGTCTCCCCTAGTCCTTCTTTTCATTCAACTAGACATACCCAGTTCCTACAGTCGTTCTTCATATGTTTTAGCCTCCAGTCCCCTAATCAAAAGGCCATCACATGTAAAATTGGGGTCCAGATCATAACAGAAAATAAGAGTTTGTTGTCAATCCTTCTAGTTAGATAAGACTAGGAATCCAATGTCATGTAGATCAGTTTTATTACTCTAAAGTTGTAGCACTGAGCTGCAAGTCTGAATACACATCATCTCCCTTTCTTTTCGTGACAACTTGGGAGGGGTTTGTCCGAGATGTTTTTTAGGTTACATTTCTGCTCTGGACTCAGTCTTCCTTTATCTGATCATTTTATTGACTGTTGAAACATTTATATAGTCATCCATTTTTCAGCCAATTCTGGCAGTTCCCAATCAAAAACTAGAAGACATGTAAAATCATTTAACAATGATTAATAAATAAATGATTAATAAATAAAAGCTAAACTAAACTAAAATATAAAGTTAAATTAAATTAAATTTAAAAAATAAAATAATAACATAGTATAAAATAAAGTGCTTTATAGCTTATATCTCAGATAAGGTCGAGATAAGACATTAGCTGAGCTTGGAAGATGGGGAAGACCTCACCCAATATAAGAAATAAGTTTAAAGTCAAATTTTTACATATTCATGGAGACCCAGTTATCCTTGGAGCGATGCCATTGCCATGGCAATGGCTCTTCCTTCCATCCCTCAAGGTTTTTCCATCTTCCCTCAATTCTTACCAGCTTTGAGCTTCCTAGACTGTGTAAATCCAGTTCATGTTTTAATATACTGCGCAAAACGTACAATTTAGTTTCTTAACCTCATCTGGACAACGAAGAGTTTTGAACTCCTAGTTCAGTGTTTTTCAACCTTGGAAGCTTGAAGATGGGTGGATTTCAACTCCGAGAATTCTGGGAGTTGAAGTCCACCCATCTTCAAGCTACCAAGGTTGAGAAACACTGTCCTAGTTCATACCAAGAGCGGTCCAAAGTATGAACTCGGTTCTTCATGCACTAGATTTCCCCAACTCATAAAAATGACTCACCACACTGCAGTTCATCACTGTTGTCCCCACAGTCATCTACCGTGTCACAAAGCCAGTATTTTGGCTTGCACCAATTGTTGTGGCATCGGAATTGCTTCTGAGTGCAATCTGAAGAAGAAGACCACAAGCAGTGCAGTTATGGAAAAGCCACCAACAGCTTTGAACACTGCGGGCGGTGCAGCCCACTGAAAATGAGTAAACAAACCTTATGAGCATCGTCCACACCACCAAACAGAGCTAAAAAGGAGAACTTACTGCAATCTCTCTCATCGCTGGCATCTGGACAGTCAAGCCATCCATCACAGCGCAGTTCCCTTTTGATACAACGGCCACTTTTGCAGGTGAATTTCCCTGGGCAAGCTACAAGTCAACAAAGAGGACGGGGAGAGAAAATATATAAATACATTAATATTCTACATACCATGTTTCCCAGGGATGAAATCTAAAATTTGTTACTACGGTTCTGTGGGCGTGGCTTGGGTAATGTGACTGGGTGGGCGTGGCCATTTTTTAAAACTTTTAAAACCATGTTTTCTACAACCCCTTCGGCGAAGAGGTTGTAAAAAAATGCTTTCAAAAGGCTCTGATGATCACAGCTGAGTTGCCTGATCGTCAGAGGCTTTTTTTCTTTTAAATCCCTCTGACGATCAGGCAACTCAGCTGGGATCGTCAGAGGCTTTTAAAAGAAAAAAAGCCTCTGACAATCAGGCAACTCAGCTGAGATGTTTGATAATCCCACCTGAGCCGCGCAATCATCAGAGGCTTTTTTTTTTAAAGCACTTTTTTGGCCGAAGAGGTTGCAGAAAAAATGCTTTTAAAAGTAAAAAAAAAAAGCCTCTGATGATTGTACGGCTCAGCTGGGCATGGGGGTGGTGGTGGCAGGGATTTTTGCTACTGGTTCTCCGAACCACCAGTGGTTCGAATCCCTCATGCCACGTAATGGGGTGAACTCCCGTTACTTATCCCAGCTTCTGCCAACCTAGCAGTTCGAAATCACGTAAAAAATGCAAGTAGAAAAATAGGGACCATCTTTGGTGGGAAGGAAACAGTGTTCCATGAGCCTTTGGCATTTAGTCATGCTGGCCACATGACCACAGAGACGTCTTCGGACAGCGCTGGCTCTTCGGCTTTGAAACGGTGATGAGCACCGCCCCCTAGAGTCGGGAATGACTTGCACTTATGTGCGATGGGAACCTTTACCTTTACAGAATAAATGGCTCCGTCTGCTGACAATCTTAACTGGGTCTTATTTTTGGGATTGGTTTTATATTACGAGCATCCTGAAAAAAATCATGCTAAGGTTTATTTTCCAGTTGGGTCTTATTTTCGGGGAAACAGGGTGGGTGAAAGCATCAATGCGTTTTGCTGCCATTCTGGATGGTATATTTGCAATTCTGCTCTGAGGAAAGTCTTATTTTGCCATAGCATTGTGGGTGAGCATGGTGAAGCTTTATTTGTGCATGCATGGGATTAGGCAACCGTCCCCTGCCCCCCACCACTGTTGTTGGTCCATGGACCCAAAATGGTTAGGAACCACCACTCTCTAGGATACTTCATATCAAAGAAGAACTTTCCTCTCTCCCATAGAGGACTTCTCTATTGAAAAGTCTCAATGTTTCAACCTTTCCTGACTGAGAAGGTGTCTCATCCCACTGCCTCCCTCCCTGATTAATCTCACATTTGACATCTCTACTTACGATCACTGGAGTCAAAGGACAAGTACTCTGCCCAGAAACCATTGTCCACGTGTGACTTATCTGAGTGGAAACGAACTGTAATTTTGTTGGTTTTACTCATTACGACAAATCCCTTGCTGAACTGACAATACCTAAAGGACCATAAGAAGATAAAAATCAAACAGAGGCCGGCTCATTTGTTCATGATGAGATGCATCAGTGAATACATGAGATCACTCTCTCTCTCACACACACTCTAGGGGTGAAATGCTACCAGTTCCGACCAGTTTGGGCTAACTGGTAGTAAAAAATGCTACCTGTTCCTGTAAACTGGTAGTAAAAAAAATACTACCGGTGCGGGAAAACTGGTATTTCTGACGATCAGCTGTGCCGCATGATTTATATTCGCTAGAAAGCAGGAAATCCTGCCTGCTTCCCACCATCCTGTTCGCTCACATAGGGCCGCTCTCCTCAGGGTCCCGACGGTGAGCCAATGTCATCTAGCGGTGCCCAGGGGTAGGGCATTCTCTGTGGGTGCTCCCACCCTCTGGAATGAGTTACCTACCGAGCTCCGGACGGCTCCTGATCTCCGCTCCTTTCGTCAGGAGCTGAAGACTTGGCAGTTCAAGCAAATAGGCTGACTTTGATTCTGGGTTTATTATTTATCATTAATTAGTTATTTGATTTAAAATGCGATTTTATTGTACATGTTTCTTAACTTGTGTTCGCCGCCCTGAGTCCTTCGGGAGAAGGATGGCATATAAATACATGTAATAAATAAATAAATAATAAATTCTGCTTTCTAGAAAATCTAAACCGCGTGGCACAGCTGTCCCTCCAACCCTCATTGTTCTACTTACCTTTGCAGACTCAGAAAAGGCTTAATTCTCTTTTTTCAGCGCTGCATGGTAGCACCTGCGGTGCACACGCAAATCATGCGTTTGGCAGGCAAAAAGCAAAACAGTAGTAGACTTCAGAGCATTTCACCCAACACACACACACACACACACACACATATGCAATAAAATGACAAGGTCTTCTCATGCTTTCCTTTCAAAATGGAAAGCTAAATCAGATCATCTGACAGTTCTAGAGAAATATTTGTTTTTTTTTAATCAAGCAAGGACCTTTCATTTATGATATTTCTATCTTAAAAGATGGCAAGGAAGGGTCTTAAAGACCTCAAGTGGCTAAGACAGTTTTCTTCTTGCCCAGCCCAGATACACAACAACTGGCAATACAGGTTCACCAATGAATAATGTTTCTTACTTAACACCGTTGATTTCCACATAATCTTTGAGGCAGGAGTTGGAGTTACCAGGATTCTCAAGGTGGAATTCATTGAACCGTACCTTTACGTTTTTGTCCCTAGGCACCTGAAAATGAGATTGAAAGTTGGCAGGGGCAGGCAGAGATGAGAAGAAATAAACACCGATACCACTCCCAAGATAGATGTCTTTTCCAACATTTGGAAAAACGTCGGCAACTGTTGTTGTTGATTTAACCATTCAGTTGTGTCCAACTCTTAGTGACTTTATAGGCAAAGTGCTCTCCATGCTACCCCGTCAATCACAACTTCTTTTCAGTTGTTGGCTGTTCACCATTGTATCAGTTTTGATGGTGTCAAGCCAGCCTGTTCTTTGCTTGTCCCTTCTTCTTGCTCCATTGACCATTCCTAGCCTCATTGACTTCTCCTATAAATTTGCACACATGACATAGCCAAAATAAATCAGACATAGACTTGTGATTTTTGGCTTCTAGTGATATGTCTGGTTTTATAGAATTCAGCATCTCTCTGTTGGTTGCTCTGGCTGTCCATGGTATAAGCAATCATTTAGAACAGCACCACACTTCAAAGACGTCAATTCTTCTTCGATCAGCCATTCTTAGTGTCCAAGTCTGACACTCATGCATCAATATAGGGAAGACTATTGCCTTAACTAACCTGCTTTGTGTATTTATATCAATATCTCTGCTTTTCCAGATCTTATTCATGTTAACCATGGAAGCGCCGCCTGAGGTTATCCTGCATTTGATTTCTGGAGTAGAAATGTCACCATGAACAATTTTTAATCCAAGGAAGACAAATGCTTGGTGTTTGGCAACTAGGAATGTTTTAAATAATCCTGTTGCCTCACTGAACATATGAAGAACTCTAGTAATCTAGATCAGGAATGTTAAACTGGATTTCTTCAAGGGCCGGATCAACATTGTAGTTCTCCTCCGTGGGCTGGTTGGTGGAGAGGGGGGAGACAGGACAGATGCCTCCTGCAGCACCCTGCTGGCCAAAATGGGGCATGGTGGGACTGCATACAACCCCCCATGCCCCGTTTTCGGTCTGGATGGCCACTTGCAGCCCTTTGTCAGCCAAAACAGGGCATGGGGGGACCTGGGTACGCTCCATTTTAGCTGCTAGAAGCACCATGGGCCAGTCCTTTGCTATTTCCAGGCCAGCACTGTGGGCCAGATTTAAGCACCCTGTGAACTAGATCCAGCCCGAGGGCCTTGAATTTGACACCCCTGATCTAGATCACCCTGGATCACTCTATTCGTCATAAAGGACAGTCATGTGTCTATGTGAAATCTGAAAATAGAACTTGAGCCCATTGATGTTTCTGTGTGAGAAGAAGACTTAATTCATGCAACCATTATGCTACAGGATCAATAAAGGACAATAGTTTAGGGCAGAGGTCTCCAATCTTGGCAAATTTAAGACTTGTGGACTTCAACTCCAAGGATTCAGCAAAGCTGGTTGAGGAATTCTGGGAGTTAAAGTCCACAAGTCTTAAAGTTTCCAAGGTTGGAGATCACCTGCTGGATTAAATCATGGTTTAGTTCAGCCACGTTTGTTGACTAAGCCAGTTGAGATCAGTTCATGTTATATTAAACCCAAAACCCATGGTTTAGTGCATCCTGAGTGGACTCTATCAGTAGTTCCCTTGCTTCATTATCATGGATTCTTTTTTTAAAAAAAAGCCACATAAAATCAATTTGAGAGTTAGAAATGCACTTATTAAAATAATAACGATAAAAAAAGAAAGGTTTGGATCTCCACCACACCCTGCATTGTTGAGCTGACATGATTTTTTTGTTTTCAGACTTTTAAGCATGAATTGGATTAATTAAAAAAATGGATATGAAGTCAAGCACAGAAGAGAAGAGGTGACATTAGACATATAATGAGGATTATATAAAACTGATAAATGCAATAGAGGCTATTAACAATGTTAGCATGAGTTGGGTCAATATCAGTGGTGAAATCCAATTTTTTTTACTATCAGTTCTGTGGGCGTGGCTTGGTGGGCGTGGTGTGGCTTGGTAAGCGTGGCAGGGGAAGGATACTGCAAAATCTCCATTCCCTCCCCACTCCTCGGGGAAGGATACTACAAAATCTCCATTCCCACCCCACTCTGGGATCAACCAGAGGTGGTATTTGCCGGTTCTCTGAACTATTCAAAATTTCCGCTACCAATTCTCCAGAACCTGTCAGAACCTGCTGGATTTCACCCCTGGTCAATATGAATGATACATAAAGAAATTTGACTAGGTATCATTCATATTGACCAGGGGTGAAATCCAGCAGGTTCTGACAGGTTCTGGAGAATTGGTAGCGGAAATTTTGAATTTGAATCTCTATTATATATAATAGAGAAATGTCTAAACTCAACAAGAAAGACATAGATGAAGATAGAGATAAAGATGAGGAGTTAGGCATTTCTTGTTTATGTATGTTTGAACAATATAATGAGGATTACTTAAATTTGATAAATGGAATAGAGATTACTAATGCCGTTATTATGAATTGGACTAATACAATTGATACTCAGAACCAATTCTGTTCACACACAATACGGATGTATTTTTTTAAAAAAAATAATAAAAAATATATTAAGAATATTAAAAAAAAGAATACATCCCAGAAAAGGCCTTTCAAACTCATTATTTAACACGTTGATAATTAGCCAGATCGGCAGGTTACAAATGCTCTCCCTTAGTCCATGCTGAAGGCCCCGAAAGAAAAAGATAATTAGTACTCTGAAATTCTTACCTCAATATTCCATATGCAATCCAGATTTGGAGGGTAGTAGGCTGGATAATACGGAGTGGTGAAGTTCCCCGATACGCCCTTCAAAACTCCACCACACACTGCAATAGGGGTGAGGGGTGGGGAGAAGAGGTGTGGAGAGAGAATACAGAATCTTATCAACCTTGGTGGCCGGAAGAGAGGCACCTGTGCAAAAGAGCCACTAATAAGATGATGTCAATTGTTAAGGGCCTGATTCAAAAGCTTGGATATATAACCCAGGAGACCAATTATGATTACCTGTACACACCTGTCCATCAGCTCAGCCCCATCCAATTTCAACCCAGTTCTCATTAGGAAGTGTTATTAGCATATCTGGAAATGGGGTGGGGGGGAATGGAGGGGGTGTAATTTATCATAACATCTCCTGACTGAGGAGAAAAATAACTTTGCCCCAGGTGCCTTATTATCCTTAAGACTTTTTCTCTCTCTAGCCTGTTCAGTTTTCACTCATCTTTATCTTCTACTAGACTGGATCCTTTTCTTAATTAGAAGCAAACTTTTTTTTTGCATAAATGATTTAATAATGTGTACAATGGCGGGGAATGCCGGCTATTCTTTGAAGGAAGTGAGGATAAATCAGGGTCAAAAATGGCTGCTAAGATCATCCTTTTTTCTTGGGCTTCTGGCCCATATCTTTCTTGTTTCTTCTTCCCTCTCTCTTAAGGAGAAAACTGTCAGGAAAAGGAGCAATAGTACTGAATTTATTTATTTATTTTTTTTATTGAAAAAGTTTTACAATACAGTTTTTAATATCCCTTCCCCCCCAACCCCCCACCCCAACAACCACCCCCTCCCCTCCCCCCTCACCCTCCCCCTCCCCCCCCCCCCCGACTTCCACTATTAAACAATCATATATTACAATCAGCAACCAACTTTTTAGGTGAGATCTAGCTAGCAATAACAAATTTAAGCTTAACTAGTACAAAAAATATTCTAAACTTATAACATCTATTACCCCCCTAACCAAATATATAACCACATAAATCATTTATAAAAACTGAATTTATTGTCGGGCCGCATCTGCCAACCCATGATCTCCTAGTATCAACCCAAAATAGAAAGAATGACGTTCTTACATGTCATCTTTGACATCTGGGAGAATTCTGCTTTGAACCCAGGAAATCTTCCCTTTGCATCTGTACTTAACATAACCAGGAGGACGTTTTGAGAGGAGACGAAAGTCAGGTTGTATGAAAAATCAAAGCTCCCGCACAGCCTGGGAAGGAGGGAAAGGAGAAGGTGAAGGAGGAAGTTGGAAGTTGGAGAAAAATTTGGAGGAGGAGGAGGAAGAGGAGGAGGAGGAGGAGGAGAAGGAGGAAGTTGTAAGTTGGAGGAAAATTTGGAGGAGGAAGAGGAGGAGGAGGAGAAGAAGAAGGAGAAGAAGGAAGAGGAGGAGAAGAAGGACAAGGAGGAGAAGGAGAAGCAGGAGGAGGAGGAGGAGGAGGAGAAGGAGAAGGAGAAGGAGAAGGAGAAGAAGAAGGAGAAGGAGAAGGAGAAGCAGGAGGTGGAGGAGGAGGAGGAGGAGAAGCAGGAGGCGGAGGCGGAGGCGGAGGAGGAGAAGGAGAAGGAGAAGGAGAAGGAGAAGGAGAAGGAGAAGGAGAAGGAGAAGGAGAAGGAGAAGGAGAAGGACGATTAGCGACCGAGCAATGCATATTTGGCAAATTCTTTCCCCATCAGAGTAGGTATCAGTAACAGTGCAACCCAGAAGAAGCCATGAAAACTGAAGTCTATCTCAGGCTGCTGCCAATTATGCGCCCAGCAGCCCATCCATGCTTCTCCCCAAGAGAGCACGTCATGCTTTAGCCAATGTACTTACTTCACCAACGAGCGTTCTTCCACGGGGCTCAATGAGTCGTACACCTTGACAAAGTCCTCCCCTTGGCCACATTCCTCAACATCAAACGTAGTGAAGGTCAAGCTAATGACCTTGTTGGCATCAGCTCTCAGCGCCCAGAAGCAGCGCATGTTGCACGGGTAAGGGCTGTTTGGAAATCCTGGTGTGGTAAAACTGGTGACTTTCCCTTCTTTGGCATGCAATGCATATTTGCAGCTGTCTAATTCAGGTGAGAGAAACAACACCAGAAGAGAAAGCTCTCAAGAGAATGGCAAGAAGGGTTTACTCTGATTCAGTAAAAAAAAAAAAAAAAAAACCCAAATCAAATGGACAAATTAAAACTGGAAGGATCCAAAAGATGTAAGAGATGGACAATAGCACTCAGCAATAGCAATAGCGCTTAGACTTATATACCGCTTCACAGTGCTTTTGCAGCCCTCTCTATGTGGTTTACAGAATCAGCCTCTTGCCCCCAAAAATCTGGGTCCTCATTTTACCCACCTCAGAAGGACAGAAGGCTGAGTCAACCTTGAGCCTGGTGAGATTCGAACTGCCAAATTGCAGGCAGCCGGCAGTCAGCAGAAGTAGCCTGCAGTACTACCCTCTAAGTGGTTACAACAAATAAACAAAGGAAGGAATGTATACTCGAAGTGATTTTAAGGCCTGCCTAGACAAAATGTCATGTTCCTTGGCTGGTTGGGTGAAGAGCTATATATTTCTCGGAGAGATTACAATGTCACGTATAATGAATATGGCTGTCAAATTTTGACAACAGTTTTAGCAACAAAGAACTCACAAAAGGAAGGGCGTACACATTCACCTAAACTGTTGAGAGCATAGAGGCACATGTTTTGTTTGCTAAGAACCAGGCCAGAAAATGAAAGAAAAAAGAAAGAAAAACCTTCCTGGGATACAGTACTGACATTGCAATTTCGTGGAAGGGCAGAATCAGAATCACAGAGTTGGAAGGGACCTTGGGGGGTCATCTAGTCCAACCCCCTGCTCAGGTAGGAGACCCTTCCAGATTACAGAAAGACCCAGATTACAGAAAACCCTTCCAGATTACAGAATGTGTCTACATATATTCCTTCCAGATAGCAGAAATATCTATGTCCTGAGACAAGCAAGCTCAGAGCACCAAGGACCCCCTCATTTCAACCCTGAGCTACAAATATTCTCCTTTATTGATGCTTCTAAATGTGTCCAGTTTCCAGTAAATATTTTAAGTAATTCTTCCATCTTGGTCCTTTTTCCATCAGTTTTTGGTTCTAGTCCCGATGCTTTCGTTCACATTTTGTAACAACTTTTTGAATGCTTGTCTACTCAGCAGAGAGCGGCAGGCAACAAAATTTCATTTTCATGCATGCCGATTAGTGTACATTTGAAGTAGCAATAAAGTTATTCTAGGTCCAAGTTTAAGATGGAAACTAACCCAGGAGAAAAGTAACCTAGAAATAAGGATTTCTAACGGTGAAAACAATATATCAGTGGAATACCTTGCCTCCAGAAGTTATGGGTGCCCCATTACTGGGGGCTTTCAAGAAAAGGAGCGGGGGGGGGGGGCGGGGAGGGCTCGCATGCACGCATGCCCATACCCATAATTCTATCTGCCTTGCCCCCACACGTGCGAGTGTGCCCCCCCCCATGCTCCTGGCATGCGATGGCACAGTAGGCCCATCTTTTACTCTCACCAGCCTCCAGAGCCTTTCTAGGAGTCTGGGGAGGGCAAAAATGGCCTTCCTCACCCCTGGAGCCCCTCCGGAGGCCGAAAAAGACCCATTTGTCAACTTCCAGTGGGACCGGAAGGCCCATCTTTTACTCTCACCAGCCTCCAGAGCCTTTCTAGGAGTCTGGGGAGGGCAAAAATGGCCTTCCTCACTCCCGGAGCCCCTCTGGAGGCCGAAAAAGGCCCATTTGTCAACTTCCAGTGGGACCGGAAGGCCCGTTTTTTGCTCTCCCCAGCCTCCAGAGCCTTTCTAGGAGTCTGGGGAGGGCAAAAATGGCCTTCCTCACCCCTGGAGCCCCTCCGGAGGCCGAAAAAGATCCATTTGTTAACTTCCAGTGGGACCGGAAGGCCCATCTTTTACTCTCACCAGCCTCCAGAGCCTTTCTAGGAGTCTGGGGAGGGCAAAAATGGCGTTCCTCACCCCTGGAGCCCCTCCGGAGGCCGAAAAAGACCCATTTGTCAACTTCCAGTGGGACCGGAAGGCCCATCTTTTACTCTCACCAGCCTCCAGAGCCTTTCTAGGAGTCTGGGGAGGGCAAAAATGGCCTTCCTCACCCCTGGAGCCCCTCCGGAGGCCGAAAAAGACCCATTTGTCAACTTCCAGTGGGACCGGAAGGCCCATCTTTTACTCTCACCAGCCTCCAGAGCCTTTCTAGGAGTCTGGGGAGGGCAAAAATGGCCTTCCTCACCCCTGGAGCCCCTCCGGAGGCCGAAAAAGACCCATTTGTCAACTTCCAGTGGGACCGGAAGGCCCATCTTTTACTCTCACCAGCCTCCAGAGCCTTTCTAGGAGTCTGGGGAGGGCAAAAATGGCCTTCCTCACCCCTGGAGCCCCTCCGGAGGCCGAAAAAGACCCATTTGTCAACTTCCAGTGGGACCGGAAGGCCCATCTTTTACTCTCACCAGCCTCCAGAGCCTTTCTAGGAGTCTGGGGAGGGCAAAAATGGCCTTCCTCACCCCTGGAGCCCCTCCGGAGGCCGAAAAAGACCCATTTGTCAACTTCCAGTGGGACCGGAAGGCCCGTTTTTTGCTCTCCCCAGCCTCCAGAGCCTTTCTAGGAGTCTGGGGAGGGCAAAAATGGCCTTCCTCACCCTTGGAGCCCCTCCGGAGGCCGAAAAAGACCCATTTGTCAACTTCCAGTGGGACCGGAAGGCCCGTTTTTTGCTCTCCCCAGCCTCCAGAGCCTTTCTAGGAGTCTGGGGAGGGCAAAAATGGCCTTCCTCACCCTTGGAGCCCTCCGGAGGCCGAAAAAGACCCATTTGTCAACTTCCAGTGGGACCGGAAGGCCCATTTTTTGCTCTCCCCAGCCTCCAGAGCCGTTCTAGGAGTCTGGGGAGGGCAAAAACCGCATCCCCCCCACATACACGGAGGATGAAAACGGCCCATTTGCCACCATTCAGTCCCTAGAAGACTCTGAAGGCTGGGGAGAGAGAAAAACGGGCCTTCCCCACCACCCGCGAGGCCCTCCAGAGACAGGAAACAGCCTGTTTCCCTACTTCTGGTGGGCCCAGAAGGCCCAAAATCAGCATGCCCACTGAGGTTTGCCATCCTGGGTATAGGATCTCCTACTGGAGCAGGAAGTTGGACCACATGACCTCCAAGATCCTTCCAACTCTATTGTTCTATGTCCAACTGAGTCCAACACCGTTTATCCCACATAAGTGATGATAGGATTGCAGCTTCAATATGTTTTTTTCCTCCGGAGAGCAATATTCCATTCTACCCCCCACAAAATCTTCAATTATTCAAAGATCCCATAATTTATTATTACTGCAATTAAAAACAACCGCAAAATAAAAACCCCAAAATTTTACTTACTGGCTCGGGGTGCTTTAATGATATCCTCATCAGAAGCTACAAGTTAAAAAAAAAGGAACACAAAACTTTTATAATGAGGAATTTAACTTTGTACTTTCAAACGTAGGTCAGTCGAAGACGACCTGAATTCATAATCACCCACACAACTGTTTTGCCTGACTTGGTGGCTCAGTGGCTAAGACACTGAGCTTGCGATCAGAAAGGTTGGCAGTTTGGCGGTTCGAATCCCTAGTACAGGTCTCCTGCATAAGCAGGGGGTTGGACTAGATGACCTCCAAGGTCCCTTCCAACTCTGTTACTGTTATGGGAGGAATCCAGCCAAAACTTTTCATAGAAATGGATACTCAAGATTGGGCTAAATTGCAATCAATAACCGGATTGTGGGACTGTACTAAAAAATCATCCCACCGAGGTTGCTTTCCATTAACAGACACTGATGTCTTTACTAGATGACATAAATCTAGTCAAAAGTCAAAAAAGCTAATCAAAAATATCTCGAAGTCTGAGACAAATTTACCATATTTTTCGTATTATAAAATATATTATAAAATACACTTTTAAACAAAGAGTGTATAAGACACTCTTCCCCGCCACCCCAAAAGAGGGTGAAAATTTAGGTGCGTCTTATACACTGAATGTAGCTCCACCCACCCGCTGGCCCCCATCCTTTGGCCTCTGTCTCCCAGCAATTTACCTCCTTACAGCAAGCAGCAAGCAGCCCGTTTCAGCTTCAGCACAGCCTGACTAGCACAAGCAGCAGATTGTCGGTTGGATCGGCCTCCCGACCCTCAGCTGTTTCAGGCTGCAGGGATCGCCATTGCCTATTGCTGTGCGGGCCTCCGCTCCTTGCTGCAAGGAGGTAAATTGCTGAGAGGCAGATTTTCTTTTTCTTGTGCTAATCAGGCTGTGCTGAAAATGAAAATGAAGCTAGTCATGCCGGCCACATGACCACGGAGACGTCTTCGGACAGCGCTGGCTCTTCGACTTTGAAACAGAAAGCCCGCCCCCTAGAGTCAGGAACGACTAGTACATATGTGCGAGGGGAACCTTTACCTTTAAAGTCCAACCTTTCCTGGTGACTAGTGCAAATACACCCCTAAGCTAGGCAGGTGAGGGAAATCATGTGGAAAGAGAAGAACAAAAAGAAAAAGAGACTTACGAAAAGCTGTGAGAGACTCAACTCGAAATTCTGGCTTCCGCGCCTTTCCTGTTCCCGCTAGTTTTAAATTCTGGAAATTTGCCATGGCGTTATCAAGAACGTCCATTTTGTTTTTAGGGACATTGAAGGTGGATAAGAAGTAAGCCATCACACTGCCCTCACTGTGTGAAGGGGGAGGGAAAGACAGACAGGTTAGCACCCAGCCTAAATAATTAAGTTTGTTAATTATTTTGCAGTAATTAACTATCACTAGACATCTTGCAGTAATTACTATCACTAGACATCTTGCAGAAAACAAGATGTCTAGTGATAGTAGGGCATTCTACTATGATCAATAACTTTGAAGTCCAAAACAATATTTTTCAAACTTGGCAACTTTAAGATCAGTGAACATATCTAATACACCTTCCTCCTCCTGTTTTTCCCAGAACAGCAACCTGTGAGATGTGTGGGGGGGTGGGGGGCAGAGAGAAAGTGATTGATCCAAAGCCACCCAGTTGGCTTTCATGGCTGAGATAGCACTACAACTCACAGTCTCCTGGTGATTGGCCCAAATTCACTCAGCCATCTTTCGTGTTTAAGGCAGGACTAGAACTCACAGTCTCCTAGTGAACGGCCCAAAGTCACCCAACTGGCTTTCAGGGCTGAGACAGCACTAGAACTCACAGTCTCCTAGTGAACGTCCCAAAGTCACCCAGCTGGGGCTTTCATGCCTTAGGCAAAACTAGAACTCACAGTCTCCTGGTGATTGGCCCAAATTCACTCAGCCATCTTTTGTGTTTAAGGCAGGACTAGAACTCACAGTCTCCTAGTGAACGGCCCAAAGTCACCCAACTGGCTTTCATGGCTGAGACAGCACTAGAACTCACAGTCTCCTGGTGATTGGCCCAAAGCACCCAGCCTCCTTTCATTCCTAAATAGAAACTAGAACTCATAGTTCCCTAGTTTCTAATGTGATGTCATAACCATTAGACCAAATTGCTCTGAAGTTTCAGGAGTTACGCACCTGAATGCTAGTATATCTGAATCATTGTGGAATGGACCAACATCCAAATTCTTTGCATAGATGTCCAAGAGCTAAAGAAAAAAAATGGCTGCATTGAGAACAAGTATATGATATGTATATACAAGTATGTACATTTCTATTAAATTCAGCTTAAAAATCAGCCTGTTTCAGCGATCATTTTTCTCACACCCTGTACTATTATTTGTCAAGGTCTTACTTATTTGTCTGTTGGAGTTTTAGCTTCTTCGCTTTATTACAAGATCATCAATCCCTTTGTTAACAGTCTTTGTCTTAGCTAGGATTTACGGAACAAACTGTGGGATTGGACTACAGTCATTCAGAATGCTAAAATGGTTTATACGTTGGGATGGCTGGATCCATGTCAACATGCTAAACCCAAATCCAATAAACCACATTATATGATTTGTGTCATGTAGGAACTCTACCCGGTAACTATAAAGCTTCACCATATGTTGCAGTACCTGACGATCAAGGAAGAACTAACCCTTAAAGTGCAGAATCAAGGCAGAACTGAACAAACATTTGAACACAGAAGTTGCTACAAGGCTGGACAAGAAGATCACTTAGCAAAGCTTTTCTCTGCTCAAACTCTAGAGAACTATTCCAATACCAGTAGTCCTCACTCAACAACAACCTCTTGTTCAGTGACCATTTGAAGTTACGCTTGCGTTGTACAAGCAGGACTTGTGACAGATTCTCATAGTTGTGACCGTTGCAGCATCTCCACGCTCATGTGATTGCAATTCAGGTCCCAAATAAACTGGCTTGCAATTACAACACCGCAGTGTCCCACCATCTAATAAACACCATTTGTGACAACATCCATCTTCCAACCACTAAAGGCATTGGGGCAGCCAGCGGGAAGTCGCAAATGGTAATGACGTTGACTGTAGGAGGCTGCAACCATGCGATATTCACTGGGACTGTTGGAACTGCCTTCATAGGTTGGCAGTCCCATGAAGTTGCGCCTTACAACTATGTCGCTTAGCGACGGTGTTCCAGGACGCAATTATGGTTGGTGAGTAAGGATTATCCATAACACTGGGTAGACATCAGCAGAAGATGCCTCCGTGCAGGATGATTGCTGAATTCAGCCTTCCTTAAATATACTGGGTCTATAACTCCCAAGAATTCCTTGCAGCTAGGGAATTCTGCAAATTAAAACTGCAATACAGCCAGAATCAATGAAGCTGCTTTAATCTAGCCCATGATATCCAAGGCAGAGAATCTGCTGCTGCCGTTGCTCATACAGCTTTCGATTCTTACCATCATCTTTGCATTCTTTGCCAAGGCAGCAAATTCAGGAGAGCTGGAATTCTCATAGGCATCGATGAACCGTGTGCCTATCAGCCTCATGTAGCCACTGTACGGCTTCTGCACAAGGGCAGCCCTGTCTAGAAAAATAACCAAGAGTGGACAGAGGTCAGAATCAGCAAAAATATTGGACAGGTGTTCTAGACCAGCTCCCCAAATATGACAAACCCTCTGAAGTTAACTCAAAGTTCCTTTATTAGGAGCGCCAGCAGCCCCGGCAAAAATTTTCTCTCTCACCGCAGGCTAACAAGTCCGTCCGGCAGGGAGATGAATAGTTGTCTGCCCCATCTATTCACCTCTGCCCCTTGCCTTTTATCCCCAGAGCTAGAACGGGGCTTCGCTAGCAGCTGTGGCTCTTACATCCCAAGGACCGGCCCATAGATTTCCACTGCTCTCCTCTCCTCTGCCTTCTGCACATCCGTGCGTCAGGCACTGGACCCAGATGTTCCTCCTCTTCCTCATCAGCCACCTCCAGACCTGGGGGCTGTAGACTCTCCATCTGAGGGCTGACAGACAGCCCAGGCTCTGCCTCTTTTCTCTCTCTCTCTGCCAGCTCCATTCCCTCTCCCCCCTCAGAGCTCTCAGGTTGCCTTGATGCTGACCCTGACTCTCATGCCCCCTCCTCCTCTAATTTGGCTGCTGGAGGGGCCAACAGGCCACAACACTAAGGCACTTTCTGGTAGCAACCTAGAATGTCTGGAACAAACAGATACCCGTTCAATTATTTGGAAAGTGTCATTCCCTCCATCCTTTCACCTTGTTGCTTCTTGAGTATTACAGCTGAAACTCATCTGGAAGACAACTGTAAAATCTAACCCTTTACTGGGCAAGCTAAATATATTCACCAGGACTAGAAACTCAGCAGTTCTCTTTTACAAGTGGTTCAACCCCCAGATCTTGGAGCGTGTGGATTTATTTAGATGTAGAGCTGGTTGAATCCGTCACAGGTTATTAAGTAATATATTAGTTGTTCTACCTTAACGTATTATAATTTGTAACCTATTTTTAGTTTGGAGTGCAAGCTGAACCTTAACCAGGGGTGGGTTTAAAATTTTTTTAGCAAGGGGTTCTCTGCCCTGTTTCTGGGTGGGCGTGGCCAGGGTGGGCCTGCACCACGGTAGGGGGAGAACGTTTTTGCCCTCCCCAGGCTCCAGAGGCTTTTCTTGAGCCTCCGGGAATTTATTTATTTATTTATTTATTTTATCAAATTTATATACCACCCTACTCCCCGAAGGGACTCAGGGCGGTGAACAGCCAAATAAAATACAGAACATACAAAAGTTAAAAATAGTTAAGATAAATTAAATGATTAGGCTGAAAAATTTAAAATCCAATCATATAAAACCAATCATATAAAACATTTAAAAACCCATTATAAAGGGGAGGTTTAAGCCAGACCAGCCTGATAAAATAGGAATGTTTTTAAAGCACGGCGGAAGGTACGTAGGTCCTGTATCGTCCTTATCTCAGGGGGGAGCTCGTTCCAGATGGCCGGTGCCCCCACAGGGAAGGCTCTCCCCCTGGGGGCCGCCAGTCGACACTGTTTGGCTGATGGTACCCTGAGGAGCCCCTCTCTGTGGGAACAGACTGGTCGGTGAGAGGCTACTGGTGGCAGCAGGCGGTCCCGAAGATACCCTGGTCCTAAGGCATGGAGCGTTTTGAAGATAGTAACCAAAACCTTGAAGCGCACCCAGAAGACCACTGGAAGCCAGTGCAGCTCGCGCAGGAGTGGAGTCACATGGGAGCGCCACGTCGCTTCCATCACCACCCGCGCAGCCGCGTTCTGGACCAGTTGGAGCCTCCGGGTGCTCCTCAAGGTGAGCCCCATGTAGAGAGCATTACAGTAGTCCAGGCGTGAGATGACGAGGGCGTGAGTAACCAAATGCGAAAATGGCCTCCCCAGGCTCCACGGGCTCTCTGGAGGTCAGACATGGGCCCGTTTCCGGCCTTCACAAACTTCTGGTAGGCCCATTTTTTGCTCTCCATGAGCCTCCGCGTGCACCCTGCACTTACCTGCATCCAAAATGGGCCACGTGGGGACTCCTGGGATGGGAGGGGAGGGGCGGGGTGAGTGCCAGGAATGGGATCAGGAGGTTCTCCAAACTGCACAGAATCTTAGCTAAAGGTTCTCCCAAACCCCTGCAAACCCACAGCAGCCCACCCCTGACCTTAACACAACTTACATTGGAAGTGCCAAACCAGCAGCCCAACCAACAGAGAAATGAGCAGGGAGATGGATACCACGATGACTGCCACTACCCAACGTTTTGGGCCACGTTTCTCAAGCTTCTTGGTGTTCATGGTGGGCAGGAACTCCACCCCTTCCTCAAGGCCGTTCATGTCCTGGAGGAAGACAGATAGAGATGATCAGGTTGCATCTTAGTACATCCAAAGTCTCAATCCTTAAGTACCCCATGGACGTTTTCTCATCCAAATATATTCAACAGGGTCTTCTCCCCAGACACACATTGCAAGATACGTTTCCGCTTGATGTGACTCCAGTTCCAACCGATACCTGAATATTTTTTCATACTGGTAATAGAACAAGGCCTCAAGTGCAAAGCAACCTCATTTTATTTCAGTTCTTTTCTCCAGCTCCTGAGTCCATTTCTCAGAATGTGTTGCCCGAGACAATTCTCTGAGCTTGGTTGCTTTTTTGCACAGGTTTCATTACCCAGCTGGATAACTTCATCATGCTAGCACTGATGAGGTTATCTAGTTGGGTAATGAAATGCCTGTCAGAAAACAACTGCGCTCAGAGAGCACCAATGGCGGCACAGTTTGAATGGATGGAAACTGATCCAGGAGAGATTCAACCTAGAAATAAGGAGAAATTTTCTGACTGTGAGAGCAATCAACCCATGGAACAGAAGTTGCCTCCCACCGGCCGGTTCGCTCCCACAGAGGGGGCCTCCTCAGGGTGCCATCAGCCAGACAATGCCGGCTGGCGACCCCCAGGGGGAGAGCCTTCTCTGTGGCAGCCCCTACTCTCTGGAACGATCTTCCTCCAGAACTGAGAACGATCTCCGACCTCCGGACTTTTCGTCGGGCCCTGAAAACTTATCTTTTTCAGCTTGCCGGTCTAGCCTGATCCCTGTTGAATTTTAAATTTTTAGAGTTTTTAGAGTTGTTGTATTTTAATATCTATTTGTTTTTAATTTTCAGCCAAATTTATATTTGTTTTATAATATTTTAACTTTTATGTATTGGTTTTTTACTCGGCTGTCCACCGCCCTGAGTCCGTAAGGAGAAGGGCAGTATATAAGTTAAAGAAAGAAAGAAAGAAAGAAAGAAAGAAAGAAAGAAAGAAAGAAAGAAAGAAAGAAAGAAAGAAAGAAAGAAAGAAAGAAAGAAAGAAAGAAAGAAAGAAAGAAAGTAAGTTGTTGGAGCTTCATCACTGGAAGCTTTCAAGAAGAGATTGGACTTCCATCTGTCAGCAATGGTGTAGGGTCTACTTGGGCAGGGGGTTAGACTAGATGACCTACAAGGTCCCTTCCAACTCTGTTAATCTGAAAACAAGTTTGACCCTTAGCTACAAATATTTTCTCCTATTGGATTAGACTGGCCCTGCCTACAAAGCTTTGCTAGATGGCACTAACAAGGAAGTCCTTTCCATCCGTAAAGACTTAGCCCTGCCATCCTTAAGGCAATCCAAAGTACCCAGAAGGTGCTACAAGTTCCATCAGTCACAGCAAGTAGAAGCACCAGGTGTGAACAATGGCCTAGAAGGACATCATGCCACAAAAAAAAAATCCGGTCCAACATTTGGGTCGATTGTTGAAGCTCACAAAGCAAGGAAAAAAAAATCTCAAGCATGATTCAATAGGTTCAATGCTTTATTTATTCTCTATTACTTTCCTCCTTACTTTTAATCTCTTACTTCTAATTAGCTTTTGCTCTGTTGGATTTTTTTTTTTTACCCTTTAAACTCCTGGGATTAACTGACTTGTGTTTTAAATTGCTCTGGGTCACACTGCAGACCAGCTCACCATAACATTTGCGGCTGTTAAAGGAAGCAAGGCAGGCAGGCAGATGGACAGACACAACATCCTTCGTTTCTCTCGCTTCCCCCCCCCCCGAATAACACGTGATCCTTTCGCATTTAATTCAGTGCTCAAGGGGAGTAGGACTACCCCTCCTAATCAGGGATGGGCTGCTGGGGTTCACAGGGGTTCAGGAGAACCTCTAGCTAAGATTCTATGCAAACCCCCCAAATCCTACTCCTGGCTAGCCCCTCCCCTCCCTTCCCCTCCCAGAAGTCCCCATGCGGACTATTTTGGATGCGGAATTTCAGGAAGGCCTCCAGAGGGCCTCTGGAACCTGGGGAGGCCATTTTTATCCTCCCAGAGCCGTGTGGCCACGGGTGCCACAGATGGTACGCAGAGTCATATTGGTGGACATGCGAGTGTTGCCCTAGCTCAGCTCCAGCGCGCATGTGCGCATCAGCCAACTGGTTTTCAGGCCTTCCAGTCCCACCGGAAGTCGGGAAACTGGCTGTTTCCGGCCTCCGGAAGGCCTCCCGGGGGGATGGGGAAGGCTGTTTTTGCCTGCCCCTGGCTCCTAGAAAGCCTCTGGAGCCTGGGGAGGGTGAAAAACGGGCCTACTGGGCCCACCGGGCCATCACATGCCAAAAGCAGGAGGAATGTGGGGGGAGGGTCACGTGTGCATGTGCGGGAGGGCGGGGCACATTGAATTATGGATGTGGGCACACGCACCCGTGACCCCCCCACGCTCCCCCCACTTTTGGCACACGACGGCAAAAAGGTTAGCCATCACTGTCCCAGAGTCTCGAAAAAAGCCTCCAGAGCCCAGGGAGGGCAAAAACGCCCCTCCCCCCACAGTGGTGCAGGAGGCTGACTAGGCCACACCCACACCGCAACCAGGCAAAGAACCCCTCGCTAAATTTTTGAAGCCCCTGCTGCTTCTCAGCCCATCCACCTGCCCTACCACCAAGAGTTTTCACGGCTTGCCAGCAACCGTCTGAATTATAATACCTAGCAAGCCATTCTCCCAGCCAAAGCACATATGCAAAGGTTATCTCAATATTTGATTCCAACAAAGACTATAGGGAAACATAATTGCTACTGTGCCATAGTTTCTTTTTCTTGACATGTTATAAGAGTGCAGAACCAAATAAAAGCCCATGGATTACTGGAAGACATTAAAAGAGAAGCTGCTAGAAAAGCAACTGATACCCATGGAGGACAATACTACGTATTTCAGGTCTAAATCCAAGTTCTCCCATCAAAGAAAAAGCAGAGCTCTGTAGCACTGTATCTGACAATGAAAAGCGCAGGGTGAGAACAACAGCTAGCCATGTTACACTCAGGTCAGGCGGCAGAATTCGAACTGGAGACTCTAGTTTCTCAGTCTGACAAAAAAAAAAGACTGCAAACCAATCTGCTTAAAACCACGAATCAAAAAATGGAGAAATCCCTTAACCCTTTTTGTCCATCTTTTCCAGCTTCTAGGACCTTGGGCCGGTCTCAGTGAGCCCGACCCACCTCACAGGCTTGTTGTTGTGGGGGAAAATAGGAGGAGGGAAATAGGAGGAGGGAAAGGAGGCGGAAACAGTTGCCACCTTGAGCCGTTTGTAAAAATAACAAAGGCGGGATGCAAAATAAATACACAAATAAAACTGTATTGGATTACAATTACCTTCCTGTGGGTTAGGAAAGGCCGTTCTAGAACACAGAAACTCTGAATACACAGCTGGAGGACCTGCACACTCATTCCCAGAAACTGCAGGAACATTTGAGTATTGCTTGCACACTCACCGAGGAGTTTCAGGAACTCCTCTTTTCTCACTGGCCCAACCCAACACCTCTCTAGCACCTGAGAGTCAATCCGGCCGAAACAGGTTGTCTCACCAGGGCCACACCTGTGCTACGCTCTTGGCAGCAAGAGTGCCAAGGTGATAGAATCCCCTCTATAAATCTTTCTACAGACTCTTTTGTTCTCGGGCACTAACCCAGCTTGAGCTAACAACCTACTTCTTCCTGGAACCTTTCAAGAATGACAATTTGAAGGGGAGTAAACCACCTTCCCAAAGAAAATAGAAATGACACTCAAGGAAAGGTAGGATGGAACCCAGAAAGTACCTTCCTACTTTCCATCTCAGGCAGGTGGATGCTACCTTACCGTGCAGGCAAGCACACCTGGATGGGAGATCATTCTGTCTCCCCAACTACGTTCAGCCACTGTTCTTCCTCTTTGACCTGATAAAGGTGGATGGACGTGACACTTTGTTAAACCTACCTGTCGGGAAAATAATCTAGCAACTGGGGAAGGGTTCAAATCTCCTATTGTACAGCCAGATCGCGCCATTCATCCGTGTAATGAATTTTCTCACCGTTCATTGAAATTTTCCTCCAAATACACATTTTTGCTGGTTTTTTGAGCCCATTATATTCTGTTCACAGTTATAAAACTTCAAGTTTCATTCTTTGCCAACCCACTTCAAACATTCAACCCAGGGGTGGGCTTCAAAACATTTTTAACAAGGGGTTCTCTGTCCGGTTGCTAGGTGGGCGTGGCCTAGTTGGCCTCCTGCACCACAGCAGGGGAGCGTTTTTGCCCTCCCCAGGCTCCGGAGGCTTCCCTCTGGAGGCCTTCCCAAACTTCCAGTAGGCCCTCCTCGAGCTGCACAGAATCTTAGCTAGAGGTTCTCCCAAATCCCTGCAAACCCAGCAGCCCACCCTTGTTTTTACCACATATGTTTATAATCAGGGGTGGGCTCTAAAATTTTTTACTATCGGTTCTGTCAGCGTGGCTTATTTTGTGGGTGTGGTTTGATGGTCATGTGACAATTCTTTAGGATTTAGCAGAGATACTGGTCTACCAGGCTTTTAACTGCTTGCAGAGCTGTACCAGTCTACCCATTTGTTTTTCAAGCACACAGGTCTACTACCACACTGCCTTTTAACACTGATCAGCTGTAGGGCGGCCCTTTGAAGCCCCGCGGCAACAGTTTAAACAGGTTTTTTCCTTCTAGACGATCAGCTGGGACTTGGGAAGTAGCGAATAGATTGAGGGTGGGGCCAAATAAAAGGTAAGAATAATGTGGGGGGCAGGCAGGAGGGCCCAGGTCCTGAACAAACAGAACCAGTTCGGTGACATCATATTGTCACCGCTACTGGCTCGGCCGAACTGGGCCGAACCCACCACTGCTTACAATGGCTTTCCAGACTCCTGGCTTTTTTCTTCAGACAATAGGAACTATGTTTATTTTTATTTATTTGTTTACTTGTATCCCGCCTTTATTACTTTTATAAATAACTCAAGGAGGTGAACACACCTTCTTACTCCTAGTTTCCCCACAACAAACAATTCTGTGAGGTGGATTAGGATGGGAGACAATGACTGGCCCGAAGTCACCCAGCCACCTTTCATGGTTAAGGCAACACTAGAACTCTCAGCTACTGGCAATTAGCCCAAAGTCATCCAGCTGGTTTTCATGGCTAAGGCGGGACTTACAAGTGTGAACATATATTCAGACATGTATATATCCATTTCTGGGGTTTTCATTTTAGATTTCTCCTCTTCCCCACTATTTGATCACCACGGCCAAGGTGGTGCAGTGGTTAGAATACAGTAGTGCAGGCTACTTCTGCTGACTGCCAGCTGCCTGCAATTTGGCAGTTCGAATCTCACTGGCTCAAGGCTGACTCAGCCTTCCATCCTTCTGAGGTCGGTAAAATGAGGACCCAGATTGTTGAGGGCAAGATGCTGACTCTGTAAACTGCTTAGAGAAGACTGTAGAGCACTGTGAAGCGGTATATAAGTCTAAGTGCTATTGCTATCACTATTTTCTTCAAAGTCATGGAAAGCAACTGGCCTTTGTTGATATAATGGTTCTCACAAGCTTGGGAACTTTTGATCTCTGCCCTACTACTTCATTTCTGATACCTGCAATGCTTCCTTTTCCTTTTTCTATTCTGAACTTTAAATGTTGTAAGAGTCAGAATTTGGCTACTGTTCGTTTTTAGACACTTTAAAAGGATGTGGGAGCTCTCGAATAGCCAGCCTTAAATTTAAGGCTGCTCTATAGAAAGTTGGTGTTGAGGAAAAAAACTGTAGCCAGATATTTCTCTTGAGTTTTACCTCTTACTGCAGCTAAAACTAATTATTTAAACAGAAAGTATAGCCAAAGTTGTCGTTTTTTTTCCTTCAACCATCATGATGTTCATCATCTTATTAGTTAGAATTAGATTCTTCCATAGACTCCTTCAAGGGTGAATAACAACCAAAGCAACCAACTTTTAAAGTTGGTGAAGGTGGGAGAGAATGGCTGGCCCAAAATTGCCCAGGGAGTCTCCATAGAATTTAACCATTACTGTGCAATAATTCAACCTCAAGGAATAATTCTACTTCCTTGCCTCAATCCAAAATCCAAAGATATGTAATTGCCTTGTTATCCCTAAAGTTAGAAAAATTATTTTAGCTCCATCACCAGGAAAAGTAAACCGTTAAAAAGTGAACCAATTTGAGCTAGTGATGAAGGTACCAAGTTAGAAACCGGGTGACTGTGAGTTCTAGTTCCACCTTAGGCATGAAAGCTGGCTGGGTGACTTTGGGCCTATCACCAGAAGATGGTGAGTTCTAGTTCCACCTTATGTCATTTGGGTGACTTTGAGTAAATCACTCTCTCTTAGTCCTACCCACCTTGCAGGGTTATCATTGTGGGGAAAACAGGAGGAGGAAGGAGGTATGTTTCCCAACTTCAGTATTTATAAACATTTAGGCAGTTCTTCAGTGGCGGGTTTCACTTATCTTTGCTACCAGTTCGCTCGCATACGCAGAGCGTATTTGATGATGTCCGGGCAGGTGGGCGGAGTGTCCCACCGCCACCACTAGCGGTTCACACGAACTGGGGTGAACCAGTAGCAACCCACCACTGCAGTCCTTGACATCCAGCTGGGCCCTTAGTGACTTTATGAACATCCATGTGCTTTTCTTGACGATAACACTGAAATACTTCCTAATCCCTCCCATTTTTTTAAAATCTTATATTTCTGATCAACTTATTTCATAAACAAAGTGTTTAATTATCTTTAACATTAATTCAAAAAAAAATCTAAAAAGATGTTAGTCTCTAGCAATTTGAAGGAACATAAACATCTTTCTTTGATCTTGGGCCTCAAATGAACCACCTGTCTTCATCGCATGGATGTATGAAACCCAACCAGAAGGCTGTCATTAATCTAATACTGTTCGGTACTAAATTAATACCAGAAACACATTTTATCCTGTTTAATTTTCTACAAATTATAAAACATTGGGAATAATGAATCCCTGCATTATATGAATTGTATAGGCCAGGGGTCTCCAACCTTGCCAACTTTAAGAGTCGTGGACTTCAACTCCCAGAAGTCTTAAAGTTGCCCAGCTTTGCTGGCTGAGGAATTTTGGGAGCTGAAGTCCACAAGTCTTAAAGTTGCCCAGGTTGGAGACCACTGGTATAGGCCACCCATCTTACCTCAAGATAACTCTGATGAATGAAATCTAATGAAAAAAAACCTCAGCATATATGTTTTTGACCTCCAAAAAGACTAGAAAGTGACAAGAGAACAGTTTTGCAAAGCTATTCAGGAAACGGACTGTTTGTAATCATTCACCAAAGCTGATTTCCTTCTTCAAGAGAGAATCTTGCCACATTGCTATTGTGTAACTTGCGGTCTGGTTTCATTTGATCAGTTTGGAGACTATCTTCATTGGATGACTCACTGCACACTTTAAACGCAGTGAAAACATGTGGAAGTTAGACCATATATGGTTTTAGTTGGGTCAGCAAAGCAAAACTAACTTAAGAGGTTTTACCAGAATAGAGATTGCTCCTTTTTTCTTCCTGTTTACTCATCTCCATGTGGAGGTCAAGGACTGCTAAGAACATTTGGAGCCGTTTCAGACACCCACGCAAGTTTAAAAATATATCGATACAACCATCCACCGCTATCTAACTAGAATCACAAGAGTGGCTAAATTGTAGACAATGTGGTTTGAACTCTGCTGTAACAGTATGTTGGAAGAAATGTCCATCTGGGTTCAGTTCCAAGTGGGGAGAAAGACACTGGAAATATGGAGGCTGGTTGGAAAGATGGTTTAATGGAGCAGAACTATCAAGTACAGGGCCCTGGTGCAGCTGAACACATGGGTTTTAGAGTGAGGGGTTTTTATACCCTTTCTTGGGCTTTGAACTTGAGCTTCCTGTTCCTGGGGCAAGAACATGTATCCTATTGGTGGTAGTCAGACTCCCATGGGACCATGTGGGATCATGTTTGTCTGAGTCAAGTTTAAAAATACATCACTACAACCATCCATCTAGATCTAACCAGAAACACAAGAGTGACAAAATTGTAGGCAGAATTTAAAATGTGGTTTGAACTCTGCTGTAACAGTAGATAAATCACGGTTTCTAATCAGGGTATGAGAAATCAGGTCAATGTCTACGACAATATTTTTCAATCTCAACAACTTTAAGCTGCTTGAACTTCGGCTCTCAGAATTTCCCAGCCACAATGACTGCTGGCTGGGGCAATTCTGGAAGCTGAAGTCCAAGCAGCTTAAACTTGCTGAGGTGGACAAACACGGGTCTAGAAAATATTGGAGAAAGAAAATAATGTTGCAACACACCTTTACAAACTATGCATGGAATGAGCAATTATCCCTTAACTAGAGGATTTTTTTGGCCACGGTAATACCAACCTATTATATTAACAACACAAAGCTGCAATGCACGTTATCGCTTGCTTCCCCCAACAGTTCTCCTATGGACACCCATATTCTTAGATTGATGCAGTTGTCCATCAGTGAAAAAGCATAACTAAAGAAAGTTAAACAAAAACACATGCATGCACACGTATCAAAATAATTTCAGAATTCTCACTAGATACTTCCTTTTCACTGGCAGTCATGGAAAGATAGAACATATTTGTGGATTCCCCAAAAATAATAGTGAATAACAGAAGATCCAGAATTACCAGCCGATCTCATTGCTAAATGCTGACTATAAAATATTTATGGTAATAATAGCAGATAGAATTAAAAACATATTGAACGAAATTATACTTTCAGACCAAAATGGATCCCTACCCAGATATATAAAAAACAATATAAGAATTATCATCAATGCTTTAGAATATTATTATCATCACCCTGAAAAACAGGTAGCTGTGATATTTTTTGGATGCGCAAAAAGCTTTCGACAACTTAAACTAGGACTTTATGATGAATCAATTAATAAGAATGAATTTCGGAAAAAAAATCATAGAAATGATTAGAACCATATATACTACACAGAGGGCAAAAATAATAATTAATGGGGAACAAACAGAAAGCTTTGGGATAACCAAAGAAGTAAGACAGGGTTGTCCTCTGTCTCCTCTGTTATTCATTCTGTTTGTGGAGATACTAATGTCTCAAATTAGAGATAATTTGGAAATAAAGGGATTAAAAATTAAGTCACTAGAATATAAAGTCCACATATTCGCAAATGATTTGGCATTTATTATTGGGGAACTTTTATAATCTGGACCTACTTTATTGCAAGTAAAGTAAACCAATTTGGCACGATAGAACATATTTGTGGATTTAACTGAGAATAGATTCTAGAGGAAGAAGGAACAGAACCCCAATTACAGGTTGGTCAAAAATTCTGAGATTATTTATTTTTAAGTCATGCACTTCCCCTCTTTCACTTGGAAGTGTCAACTAAATATAGTTTGCAACATCAAGCATTACTCAACTCTCCAACAAAGGTAAAACCACCACATTTGGAAAGGTCAACCTTGGGCCCCATCTACCTTGCACACAAAGCTTTTCAGGTGAATTTATTTCCTGCACTTTCAAATACTTGGATGACTGTGAACGTTGAAATGGAGAGTAAGTTAAAGAAAAGAGATGTCACTTCTGCAATCCAGGGGCAAGGCTCAAAGAATTAAACACTGTTAAGACCAATATATAAAGCTACGTAGGCAAATCATAATGGCAAACACATGCAGTCAAAAGATCCTTTTGAGGAGTGTAAGGGATGTCCTAGTCTGGGAAACTTGAACAGATCCAACTCACAACCTGCCGATTTGCTTCCAGGTGCAATTCAAGATGCTGGTTGTCACCTTTAAAGCCCTTCATGGCTTGGGACCAGGTTATCTGAGAGACTGTCTCTTGCCGGTCACATGTACCCGACCCACTATAGCGGGAAGAGAAGGAATGTTGCGGGTCCCATCTCCAACAGAGATACACCCGGTGGGAAGCAGAAGAAGGGCCTTCCTGTGGGTGGCTCCCTCTCTCTGGAACTTCATCCCCCCCAGAGATTAGATTGGTCCCCATTCTAACACTCATCTGGAAGGCACTGAAGATGTGGTTCTCCCAGTGGGCCTGGGGAACACAGAGCGGGATGGATGGAGCCCATGAAATGGCCCATGTGATATTTTGTTGCCGGGATGGGGGGTTATTATATTATATTATTAATTTATTATGTGGTTATACTCTTTTATTAGTATATTTTATATTTTATTTTATTAGTGTTTTTGTTTTATATATGGGTTTTTTATATTCCTGTAAGCCGCCTTGAGTTTCCCTGTGCAAATCAGCGGCAAAATAAATTTCCTAAAATAAATAAATAAAATAAATAGCAGTGTTCCAATATCTCAGAGGCTGCCGCAAAGAAGAGGGAGTCAAGTTATTCTCCAAAGCACCTGAGGTAAGGACAAGAAGCAATGGGTGGAAACTAATCAGGGAGAGAAACTAATCAAGGAGAGAAGCAATTTAGAACTAAGGAGAAATTTCCTGACAGAACAATTAATCAGTGGAACAACTTGCCTGCAGAAGTTGTGAATGCTCCAACACTGGATGTTTTTAAGAAGAGGTTGGATAACCATTTGTCTGAAGTGGTGTAGGGTTTCCTGCCTAAGCAGGGGGTTGGACTAGAAGACCTCCAAGGTCCCTTCCAACTCTGTTATTCTATTCTAAACGTAAATAAGTGAGTGAGTTATTTCTAAATAAATAAACCTACTGCAGCCACTGCTAGTTGCAGAAACACAATAATATGCCACAAAATACAATCTTGGGTCTTCTTGTTCAATGATGCAGGTGGCTTTACAGTTAAGAGAGGGGAGGAAGGATGAAGAAACATAAGCATGCAGGAGATTTCAGGTTGAACGACAGGTGAGAAGGTAGTCAGCATAAGATCAAGCCTCCTAATTTATATAAAGAAATATATAGGGAAAGATATTTGGGTTATGATTAATATACAAAGAAAAAAGATAGCCATATAAGTAACTGATTTATATCAAAATGTTGGATTGTATTACTAAAGGAAATGTATGTTATAAAATAACCAGGTTTATTATTCTTATAAGAAATGAATGCTTCTAATACCACATAATTAATTAATTTGAAATATGTGAGGGGTACAACATATAAGAGAAGAGAAAAATTGAATTTAGTTAAGATCAGAAGTGAGAATAAAGGGTAACATTGGTTTTTCAAAAAAATAGAAGAGAATAAATAGCATGGCAAAAAGGAAGTATAGAAATAGTAAATTTAGTTGAAATAACTAAAATCTGTTTCGATTTGTGAATCGGCCAAAAACTCTGTTCAGAAAAAAATACATTGTATGTTTGTATGTGTGTTTGTGTAAAAATTGTAAATTTAGTTGAAAAAACTAAAAACTGTTTCAATTTGTGAATCGGCCAAATACTCTGTTCAGAAAAAAATACGTTGTATGTTTGTATGTGTGTTTGTGTAAAAAATAAAAAAAAACTTTAAATGAAAAAGATCAAGCCTCCTAAATTGACTCTTACTCCCAACAATAGCCACAGCAGAAAATTCACCAGAAGATCAACCAAGGCAAAAGAGAAACCAGCTTTAGGAGAAAACCAGTTTCAGGTCTAGTCCATTCGTCATGAAGAAATGATGCTTGATGTACGTCATCAACCACTTGGAGTATCTAAGCGTGGGTATTGCTATGAGCTCATCCCAACGGCATGTACTCATTGCGGAAATGTAAAACGCTTCCCTCAATAGAAATCCCCAGAGTAACTGAGAGAAAAGGAGGAGACAACCTCAATTAAAATGAAAAGTTAATTGATTCCAACCAGGCAGGAAGAGGAAAAAGAGAAGCTGTTAGAAGCCTGTAACAGGAAGACATCTGAAGACCAAACAACTGATCGCGGTTACATTTCCAAAGTTAACAGGGTCCAAAAAAAAAAAAAAAAAAATAGGGGAAGCACCCACAGAAAAAAAAACACCAGTCCCCAAGGGTCTAGCCCACAATTCAAATTTCACAAGGTCACATTACAGATTTTGTCATTTGCTTTCAACCTTTCCCTTGCTGCAAATCGTAAAAAGTAAATTACCTGCCATTAAATAAAAATGACTGTTGGAAAATGATTCTGGTTAATCTTTACCAGAGCTGGCCAAGAGACACGTAAAATATGAGAAAGAGATATCCAAACCAGGAAATCTTATTTCTGTCATGAATTCCCTTGTTAAGTTTTGGCGGTAACTGTAGCTAAGTCAACGGTAACTTAAAGTAGTGGCAAAATTGTGGAAACCTTTTGGGGAAAATGTATTTTTGGGGTTTGATGGCTAATAACACCACTTTTTTTTTTTTTTTTTTTGAGTTTCAAGATAATCCTATTCCACTGCTGGAATGGCTTGGGAATAGCCCAGACCTTCACCCAATTGAAAAATCTATGGAGCCGACTAAAGAAACTTCTCAGTCAGAAGCGACTCAGCAATAAAACCCAGTTAATACAAGCAATCCTTCAATCTTGGTTTCACATTAGAACAGCTGCAGAACTAAAAGACTTGGTTCACTCCCTGGGAAGATGTTGTAAGGCCGTAATTCATACTAAAGGTTACCCAACTAAGGATTAACTGACATGGTGATCATTTTTGTATATCTCGTTTTTTCTACATTTCACTTTTCTTCTTTATTTATTTATTTATTTATTTATTAGATTTGTATACCGCCCTTCTCCTTACGGACTCAGGGCGGTGAACAGCCGAAATAAAAATTCAATACATAAAAGTTAAAAATTAAAACACATATACATTAGGCTGAGAATTAAAACCAAATAAATATTAAAATGCGGCAACGCTACAAACATTAAAAATTTTAAAATTTTAAAAATTCTAAAAATGCAGCAGGGATCAGGCTAAACCGGCAAGTTGAAAAAGATGCGTCTTCAGGGCCCGACGAAACGTCCGGAGGTCGGAGATAATTCTCAATTCTGGAGGAAGATCATTCCAGAGGGTGGGGGCTGCCACAGAGAAGGCTCTCCCCCTGGGGGTCGCCAGCCGGCATTGTCTGGCTGACGGCACCCTGAGGAGGCCCACTCGGTGGGAGCGAACCGGCCGGTGGGAGGCAATTGGCGGCAGAAGGCGGTCCCGTAAGTACCCTGGTCCTAAGCCATGGAGCGCTTTAAAGGTCATTACCAACACCTTGAAACGCACCCGGAACTCCACCGGCAACCAATGCAGCTCGCGCAGGAGAGGTGTAACGTGGGAGCGCCCCGATGCTCCCATAATTCCCCGCGCGGCCGCATTCTGTACCAGTTGGAGCCTCCGGGTGCACCCCAAGGGGAGCCCCATGTAGAGAGCATTGCAGTAGTCCAGGCGAGAGGTGACGAGTGCCTGAGTGACTGTGCGCAGGGAGTCCCGATCTAGAAAGGGCCGCAACTGGCGTATCAGGCGAACCTGATAGAAAGCCCCCCTGGCCACAGCTGTCGTATGATCCTCCAAGGACAGCCGTGGGTCCAGGAGGACGCCCAAGTTGCGCACCCTTTCCGTGGGGGCCAATGATTCGCCCCCAATGACCAGCGATGGTGTCAGCTGGCTATATCGGGACGCCGGCAGCCACAGCCACTCGGTCTTGGAGGGGTTGAGACGAAGCCTGTTTCTCCCCATCCAGACCCGCACGGCTTCAAGGCACTGGGACATCACTTCCACGGCATCGTTGGGGTGATCTGGGGTGGAGATGTACAGCTGAGTATCATCAGCGTACTGATGGAACTCCACCCCAAAACCACGGATGATCTCACCCAGCGGCTTCACATAAATGTTGAACAGGAGGGGCGAGAGGACCGACCCTTGCGGCACCCCACACACTAGGCGCCTCGGGGTCGACCGCTGCCCCCGTCAACACTGATTGCGACCGGTCGGAGAGGTAGGAGGAGAACCACCGCAAAACGGTGCCCCCCACCCCCAGTCCCTCCAACCGGCGCAACATGATACCATGGTCGATGGTATCAAAAGCCGCTGAGAGGTCTAACAGCACCAGGATAGAGGAGTACCCCCTACCCCGGGCCCTCCAGAGATCATCCACCAACGCGACCAATGCCGTTTCGGTGCTGTATCCAGACCTGTATCCATACTTTAACTGTTTTCCTAATAGCATATCCTTCATAAAAGTTATTGCATTACATTCTTGATTCAATTATCTTTCCATTGATATAGAATTTTATGGTAAAACTCCAAAAGAAAGTGGTGTTATTAGCTAGTTTTAGAAAATAGACTGTTCCCAAAAGGTTTTGGCCACTACTGATATCTAGTACTGTGGAGGTTTAGTTGAGAATAAGCCTTGGACAGGTGAAAGAGTGCCTCAAATCCTCATTTTAATTTTGCCTCAATTTAAATAACACTAGTTATTTTATTACTGTTTTCCAAACTAAATTTGATAAAACAGATATTAATCCTGCCGATTATTTTCTATTCTTTTGTAATCCTATGCAATCCTAGTTTGCATTAACAGAGGGACAGAGTCAAGATCACATACCGCTCTCTAAAGCTGTAGTAAGACCACACTTAGAAAACTGCATCCAGGTTTGGTCATTATATTATAAAAGAGATGTAAAGGTTTTGGAAAGAATGAAGAAGAGCAACCAAGATGATTAGGGAGCTGGAGGCTAAAACATACGAAGAACAGCTGTAGGAACTGGGTATGGCTAGTCTAGTGAAAAGGACTAGGGGTGACATGATAGCAGTCTTCCAATATTTGAGGGGTTGCCACAGAGAGAAAGGGTTCAAGCTATTTTCCAAAGCATCAGAAGATAAGAAGCAATGGATGGAAACTAATCAAGAGGAAAACCAACCTAGATCTAAGGAGAAATTTCCTAACAGTGAGAACAATTAACCAAGTGGAACGGTTTGCCTCCAGAAATTGTGGGTGTTCCATCACTGGAACCTTTCAAGAAGAGATAAGACAATCTGGAATGGCACAAGGCCATTGCATGCCTCTCGGTGGGCATGCAAGCTGTTGCCCAGCTCAGCTCCACTGCACATGTGCATGTGCCTCCCGTTGGCCAGCTGATTTTCGGGTCTCTGCCATGCATGCGCGGGGGGTGGGGCGCATGCAGGAGGTGCATGCACATGCACAGGGGGTCTCCTGTGCATGTGAGGGAGTGGGGACCATGTGTGCATCACACATGGGGAATGCAGGGGGGGGGCGCAGCGTGCCCTCCCCGTCCTGTTTTTGGTCCCAGGAGGCTGCAGGGAGCCCTACAAGGCCCATAGCGGGGTGGGGAGGGTCACATACACATGTGTGGGAGGTCATGGGGTCATGTGTGTGTGTGTGTGCAGGGGGGAGTGCATGCATGCGCAGGGGTGGGAGGATGTCACATGTGCATTGCATTATGGGTGCCGGCATGCATGCATTCTGTCAGCACACGCATGCATGCTCTTGGCACGCAATGACAAAAAGGTTAGCCATCATTGGTATATGGTCTCCTGCTTAAGCAGGGGGTTGGACTAGAAGACCTCCAAGGCCCCTTCCAACTCTGTCATTCTGCTGCTCCTTACACACTGACACAGATGACTATATTATTGACTCGGGCGACTGTCAACAGATATAAAACATTTACAGCAACCTGGCCGGTAGAACAGAACAGTTGATCCAGTACATAGCCACAGTCCTAAATTTATCCCTGAGAGTCCTTCAATAAAGAATCAAAAACTCATTTTTTTTGCTTCCTGACGAGCGTATCCATGTCCCATTCCCTTTGTTCCAAGTGCTCTTCAAAAATCTTACGTCTCATTTATTTACAGTAAATCCTGGTCCAGCAGAAGGAGCCAGCAAGTCCCAATTTCCGGATCTGCACTGGAACCAGAACACAAAGCCCACACCAAATCCTCTTTCTCTAATCTTAAAGCAACTTAACAGAGAAATCCCACGGATTTTAGTGCCATTTTATTACCAAGCAAATAAGAAAATTTAACTACAAGTTCTTTTTTTTTTTAAACAGTCTAGGACCATGATGGGCACACGGAGGCAATAAAATGGCACCCAGAGCCATATCAGTGGGCACGTTCAGCTCTGGTGCACATGTGCATGCTGGTCAGCTGTTTTTTGGGCCTTCTGGGCCCACTGGAAGTTGGCAAACAGGCCGTTTCCAGCCTCCGGAGGGCTTCTGGGTGGGTGGGGAAGGCAGTTTTCGCCCTCCCCAGGCTCCTAGAAAGGCTCTGGAGCCTGGGAAGGGCAAAAAACGGGCCTACCGGGGGAAGTGGGGGAAGCATGGGGGAAGGTCATGCACACATGCATGGGGGCAGGGCGCATAGAATTATGGGTGTGGGCACACACGCTGGGTCCCCCCCTCCACTCCCCCCACTTTTGGCACACGATGGCAAAAAGGTTAGTCATCACTGGTCTAGGAATACTACACTAAAACCAGGGGGATTTAAGAAACGCAAGAAATGACAGGAAACATTCAAATTTTGTGTTTCATTATGTTCTCTCTCCATTGCCCGATTCAAGAAAGATAAAAAGGGTTTGCTAATACGTCATTTTACAAGCCAGAGCTCTCTTTATTCCAAAGCTCAACGCTTTCTTTAAAACGATTCTATTTATTCCAGACTGCAATGCTTTTCATCCATAGATGGTTCCAAAATTCAAACACATAACGTTGCAAGGAAGGCTTAAGCTAAGAGTGACAGCTTTTGTATTATCCAGTGTCTGAGTTAAGAGTTTCATATCAAAAACGTTGGCCAAATTATACAATTATTTATTAGAATACCATAGGGCAGAGGAGGTGGTTAAAAGTCAAATGACTGCGTGGGCAAAGAACATTGGGCAATGGTATAAATTTGAATGATTGGGAAATTATTTGGAACAAAAACTATAAATTGACTAGATCAGTAGCGTACAAAGAAAACCAATATAAAATGCTATACAGGTGGCATTTAGCCCCTGCAAGGTTAGCAAAAATCTACCCAAATACAAATTCAAATTGTTGGAAGAGTGGCCACCGCCAGGGTACCTTCTTCCACATGTGGTGGACATGCCCCGAAGCGATGAAATTCTGCAAAAAGATTCGGAAATGGATACAAGAAATAATTGGAGAAGATATTGATTTGGCACCAGAAACATTTCTCCTGGGAATATTAAAAAAAGGCATATGGGAAAGAAAAGAGGTATCTAATAATACATATTACTACAGCTGCCAGATTGATATACGCTCAATATTGGAGAGAAAAGGGATTACCACCAGAAGAGCATATTATTAGAAAAGTACTTGAATGTGCAGAGATGAGCAAATTAATTTATGAGACAAATGAAGATGAAAATTCAGATTATTATACGGTTTGGGAAGGGTGGGATAAATGGATGGATGATAAAATAAAAGAAGGAGTAAGGGATGGTGTGATCATTAAAAGGAATAAGCAACCTAAGAGATACCATGTATGTATCCTGTATATATGTACAAACACTGCTTAACCGATACTAGTAGAATTGTAATACTATGTAATTTGATACAAATTTTTTAAAAAAGAGTTTCATATTCTTCACCAATACTAACAGGTTCTCTCTTTTTGCAAATAAACCTATGAAGCTCAGTTTTTCTCTGTAGTCACAATACCCAAAATTAGACATACAACTTTAAAAAAACAAAAATCACAATTGGTAAGAACTGGAAAAACATGTCAGTTATATCAGCTGCTTGTTTACATTCTGGGTGTGCATTTGATAGTGAGCAATTCGATTTGAGCTTCAATCTCTCTGGCTGTCCATATGAGGCAGATCAAAAAAAAAAAAATTAGGTCAGATTTCCCCTACCTGCAGCTCTTCAGATGTGATAGGCTAGGCTGCTCCTAGCTGGAGGCAAATTTAAAAACAACTTGTGTGTAGGTAGCTCAACATCATGAGGGATGAGAATTTTGGATCTGGGAGTCCTGAATTCAAAACTCTGTTCCACCCATGGCGTCTATGGTCCAACTGCTCAGCCTTCCATATTTCCGAGGTCAGTAAAATGAAGACCCAGATTGTTGGGAGAAATATGCCGACTCTATAAACCGCTTAAAGAGGCTATAAAGCACTGTGAAGCTGTATATAAGTCTAAGTTCTAGTGTCATTTCCTTCTCTCCCTCCCTCCCTCCCTCCCTTCCTTCCCAGTGGTTAGAATGCAGTATTGCAGGTTAAATCTGCCCACTGCCAGCAGTTCGGTCCTGACCAGGCTAAGGTTGACTCAGCCTTCCATCCTTCCAAGGTTGGTAAAATGAGGACCAAGATGGTTAGAGGGCAATATGCTGACTCTGTAGAAGTAGTTGTCGATTTACAACATTTAGTGGCCAAAGTTACAATGACTCTTTAAAAAAAGTAATTTATGTCCATTTTTCACCCTGACCACCTTTGTAGCATGACCATGTGATCAAAATTCAAATGCTTTGGCATAACTCATACTTGTGACGGTCGCAGTGTCCCGAGGTCATTTTGCAACCTTTTGATCACATTTTGCAACCTTTTGGACAAGCAAAATCAGTGGAGAAGCCGGGTTCTGCATTTCCAACTTAACCATTGCAGTGATTCACTGAACAACCGTGGTAAGAAAACTCATAAAACAAGACAACTTGACAAATGTCTTACTTAACCAGAGAAATTTTGGGCTCAATAGTTGTTGTAAGTCAAGGACTACCTTATAAACCGCTTAGAGCAGTGTTTCTCAACCTTGGTAGCTTGAAGATGGGTGGACTTCAACTCCCAGAATCCCCAGCCAGCAGCGCTGGCTGGGGGATTCTGGGAGTTGAAGTCCACCCATCTTCAAGCTACCAAGGTTGAGAAACACTGGCTTAGAGAGAGCTGTAAAGCACTATGAAGTGGTATCTAAGTCTAAGTGCTATTGCTCTCTCAGGTTAGTCTTGTGTTTTCCAACGTCTGCAACTTTAAGTTAGAACAGAATAGAATAACATGTAGAAAGGTTGTATTTTGTGGCACATTATTGTGTTCTACAGCTAGCAGTGGCTGCAGTAGGTTTATTTATTTAGAATAGAATAGAATAACAGAGTTGGAAGGGACCTTGGAGGTCTTCTAGTCCAACCCCCTGCTTAGGCAGGAAATCCTACACCACTTCAGACAAATGGTTATCCAACTTCTTCTGAAAAACTTCCAGTGGTGGAGCATTTACAACCTCTGGAGGCAATTTGTTCCACTGATGAATTGTGAATCTAACTGTCAGGAAATTTCTGCTTAGTTCTAAATTGCTTCTCTCCTGGATTAGTCTCCCCCCCGCCCCCCCCATTGCTTCTTGTCCTGCCTTCAGGTGCTTTGAAGAATAGCTTGACTCCCTCTTCTTTGGGCAAACCCTGAGATATTGGAAGACTTCTCTCATGTCTCCCCTACTCCTTCTCTTCATCAAACTAGCCATGCCCAGTTCCTGCAACCGATCTTCATATGTTTTAACCTCCAGTCCCCTAATCCTCTTTGTTACTCTTCTCTGCTCTCTTTCTAGAGTCTCAACCTCTGTTTTACATCGTGGCACGTGCTTCCACTCCCAGAATTTTACCCAGCATTCCCCCAGACAGACAGGAAGGCAGACAAGACAGAATTCTGGGAGTGGAAGTCCATGCAACTTAAAGTTACCGAAGTTGAAAAACACTGGTCTAATTTCTAGGAGATTGGAGAATTTGACTGGAGAAAACCCCCTCTCGTGATGTCTCAGCTCCTGGCCATGCTGTTTGGGCTTGCAGAGTACTGCTGTTCAGCAATCACTAAAAGACTGTAAGTCTCCTCTTGCAGGAAACAGGAAGACACAACATAGAGAAAACTCCAGTGCAAGAACTCACCATATTTTCAGGAAATACTATGTTGGTTAGCTCCGTCATTGCCCCAATAGCGTTTCCTCTCTTATCTTCCTGATTGGTATTTTGATGTTGTAAGGTGCTCTTTACAGCACGAATCTTCCCTACTTTTAAATTGGAATCTTTTCACAAATAAAATCCCTTTTTCATTAAAAGAAAAAGGGGGAATCATTTACCTGGAGATGGAACATTGGATTGTAGCTAGGCAGGGGTGATTTGCTTAGGAGGCAAAATACAAAATCCTACCAATAAATACGGAGACATGTTCTTGCGAAGATTATCATTCAAGTTGAAAAAATACTTTTGCAAATTGCAAGTGGCGGAGTAGGTGTTTTCGAACCCCATTCTTATTTACTGATATTTTATCGTGGTTTATTCCGATTTTTGAAAGCGATAGAGACGCTTAATCTTGCAGATTAAAGTCCTTACCACAATTTTTTTTTCATACTTCCATGGCTAGTTTGTAAGCTTTATATTAAGGATTCTAAATGGAAATTTGCAATAATAATAATAATCCAATGTCTAAGGCATCCCTACCAAAGTAGAAATTAGTTAGACACTGCTGCGAATTAATCCTTTTTGATCTTTCGTAAAAGAAGAGAAATTTTGCAAGACTTTTTTTCCATCTCTGCTCATCATAGCAAGGAGCGTTCTGAGTTGGTTTAGTTTTTCAGCATAAGTCAACTCCCGCCCCCCTCAGATTCAGTTAAGTGAATTGTAAACCTTTTCCCCAAAATAGTGCATTTAAAAACATTCTAACCAGAGTAGAGCCAGAAAACCAATTAATGGTTTTCTGGCTTTAGCAACATCTCAAACATATCCATGTAAATATGCATCCTATAACTCAGGCTGCACAGATATAGAAGCTAATTCCCTTGTTGCATTTGCCAAGATAGACTAAACAAATGATGAGAGCAGTCAGGAATGAAAGAGAAACAAAGGAAAGGATCTGTTTAAAGAGAAAGATTTTATATCCTTTTAAGAAGAGAAAGAAGGAAGACCAGTTCTACACATGGTTTTTGGGTCTGAGCCACATGCAACATAGGACTAACATCTGACAAAACACGGATAGGTGCAAATCACTTTGATTAAGTTTACTAGTGCAAGGTTCCTTTAGGAACAGTATTCTCTTGATGCTTATTTGGATAGCAAACAAAAGTTGTTGGTAGCAATCCCATAATTATCAGAGGGAATGGCCTTTCTTGTATTGGTAAAAAGGTAAGAAAGGTAAGGAGGGAGGGAGGGAGGGAGGGAGGGAGGAAGGAAGGGAGGAGAGAGAGAGGGGAAGGAAGGAAGGAAAGAAGGAGGGAGGGAGGGGAAGGAGAGGAAGGGAGGAAAGAAGGAAGGAGGGAGGGAGGGAGAGAGGGAGGGGAAGGAAGGGAGGGAGGGAGGAAAGAAGGACGGAAGGAGAGAGGGAGGAAGGGAGAGAGGGAGAGAGGGAGGGGAAGGAGAGGAAGGAAAGAAGGAAGGAGAGAGGGAGGAAGAGAAAGAGGGAGGGGAAGGAAGGGAGGAAAGAAGCACTGAAGGAGAGAGGAAGGGAGAGAGGGAGAGAGGGAGGGGAAGGGAGGGAGGGAGGAAAGGACGGAAGGAGAGAGGGAGAAAGGGAGAGAGGGAGAGAGGGAGAGGAAGGAAGGAAGGAAGGAAGGAAGGAAGGAAGGAAGGAAGGAAGGAAGGAAGGAAGGAAGGAAGATAGCATTTGAACAAATGTCCATGGGAACTTGTTACTACAAGAAAAAGGACTGTGCATAACAACTATATACTATATACATGGACCATGTATAATGGCTATGGATTTTATGTAAAAATAACATTTTAGGAAAAAAGTTCTTGCTTTCCCCGTTACTCAAAGAATCAAAGTAACCTTTTTTTAAAAAAATCTGCCATTATTATTTCATGGCATTTCTTAATCTGCCCTGATTTCATGGCAGCCATGTAGAGAAGTGGTCAGAATCGAGAGGAGTTGGGATAACTTTCCACAGGATTTCCAGCCTGCGTAGACAATGTCTAATTCATCAAGAATCCACAAGATCAGATAAGGAACAACAATCTAATCTAAGAGTTAGGAGATGGCTTTGTGTATCTCAGCAGGTGATAATACCTGTCCAACTTTACTGAGCTTGGAAAGGAAACATGGTTCAACCAGTTAGTTCTTGCCTACATGAGAGAACATTAGGAAGACTTAGCACCCTATCTCTTAGAAGAAAACGGTAAACCACTTATCTATGCTGCCTAGCAAACCTCATTGTTCCCCAGAAACAAGTTCTCCCCAACAGACGAAATTAAGAAGGTATGAAGAAAATGTGGGTCAACATGAATAGCTAGAACATTTCAAACTACTAGATCAAGCTCTTCCTTTCTTTAAGTCCCGGTGGTGAAGTCCACCAATGCAGAGATTGGTTTTGCGTGCTACATCTCCCAGCCATTTTTTAAATGAACTATTACAATTTTGAAACTAGATTCGCGTTCGTAACAGAAAACCTACACTTTTCTTCTGAAGGAAGTCTTTGCTAGCCTCGCCCACCGAGGAGCAAATGCACAACTTCCACTCTACTTCTCCTCCAACTGGAAAGTCTGCTTGCAATGAAACAAGGAACCTTCTGAATTTAGCAAAAGGCAATGGGTTCATTTGTTGAGCAACTTCAGAACAACACCAAGGAGGAGGGAGAGAGGAATCCACATCTTGGGATCTACTTTCAGTAGACTTCTCAGATCAAGTCTATGTCACACTGAATTCATCTCCTGGTATTTTCACTGTGCATCCATGTTGTTTTTCTTATAACAAGGAAATGACTTGTTGTGGCATTTTCTAGGATATTCTTTCATCTCCTCCGTTTAGCCTACAGCTTGGGGATTTCAGGGTAACCTCCCATTCCAACATAAACCTATAACCAGATCCTGTTAACATTCTGAGCCCAGACAAGTTACTAATTACTAAGAATTTTAGGAGGGTATTTTTTTTCAGGATGGGGAAAAAGAAGGTCAACTTTCCATGCCCATCCAATGCCATCCTAGTTTTTGACCAGGGAAGAATGTGGCAACTCTTTATTTGAATGCATGGGTGAGAAGGGCTCACTACCATAAGATTAAATCTTGTTACTCCTTGTTTAGTCTTGTTATTAAACACACGGATGGTTAAATTTATGTTTTTACCGACAAAGAAATAAAGGGAGATTAGTATAGGTCTATTTCAATCTATTTAGATAGATCTATACTAGTCTCCCTTTATTTCTTTGTCGGTAAAAACATAAATTTAACACAAAAATAGTTTGTCGCGAAAGCAACTACCTGCGAAGCAGTAGTGGTTTTCACTTATCTTCGCTACCAGTTCGGGACTGGGAGTGCGCGTGTGATACTTCTGTGCACGCGCAGTGTGTCTCCCGCCACCACTTCTACCGATTTGCCCGAACCGGGACAATCTGGTAGAAACCCACCACTGCTGCAAAGGCCCCCGGATTGGGGCTGAAAGGCAAAAATGGAAGCAGTATGCTCCATCCCATAATTGGGTAGACCAGGTTGCCCTGATAGACCGGTCCCACTGGAGAAAAAACACACAGAGGGTTGTTTTTTCCCCATCCCAACCAGCTCAAAGTTAAGAGCTTCCCTCAAACTCTCAATGTTTTACAATTCATTTTCATATCAACAGTTGATAAGCTATTAATAATCTGTCTCACATGTAAAATGCATCTGTATTACCTCTACCTTTATCCTAATTTAAATCTTCTATCCATGGAACTGCTCCATGCATCAGATGAAGTGAGCCGTAGATCACAGAAGCTTTTTTAATACAATGTATTAATCTGAAAAGATGCTGCAAGACTTCTTCTGATTTTTGGCCTTCAACCAAAGGTAACTCCTAATGTTTGAATATAAATCTTGCTTTATTTCCTAAGCATTTAGTTTCATCTTATCTTCCTGCTCGGGTAGATTACTGAATGTTGATCATATGACTAAGAGAAACCACAGTATAAAGACATTTCACTTCCCAGTCCAACCCAGAATCTTGAGATCTTCTGGTGGTTTCTCATCCAAGTACTAATCTGATCCAATCAAAACAGATCCTTAAAACGTATTTATGACAATCTTCCTGCCAGAGAGACCTCAACTCCTATAATGTTCGGTCAATAGATCAGAGAAGAACGGACAGCAGTATCACCAAAGATGGTGAAGAAAGATCCAAACTGTATCCAAAACCCTGTGTAATATCATCAACTTAATAAGTCTCCCCCATCCTGAAGAGTCAAGGCAATCCATAAATTAGTTAATTTACCCTACCCTTGGCTAGTAAAAATAATGCTTTTTTTTTTTTAAGGAAAATGTCTTACATCACTCCCAGCAGAAGACACATGGACTTCCATTTTGGCAAATCCCTAAGAGGAGGAAACTCAAAGCTGAAGTTTACCCACCCCAATACATAGGATTATATCTGTTTTGAAACAGGTTGTTATTGTTTGTTGCCAAGTCGTGTCCGACCAATCGTGACCCCATGGACAACGTTCCTCCAGGCCTTCCTGTCCTCTACCATCCTCTGGAGTCCATTTAAGCTTCAGTGACTCCATCCAGCCACCTCATTCTCTGCCGTCCCGTTCTTCTTCTTTGAAACAGGGACAACAGTCCTAAAATCTTTCTCCACTGATAGGTTAAAACAGGAATTAGGAGGTGGCCTACTAGAAATATCACATTTACAGTGTGGGAAGAAAAAGGTTCTGTATTCCTTAACACAGGGGTCCTCAACTATGGCAACTTTAAGACTTGTGGACTTCAACTCCCAGAATTCTGAGAGTTGGAAGTCCATAAATCTTAAAAGTTGCCCAGGTTAGGGTCTTAACAGGAAGTCTAAATGATCAGAAGCCAATCTTCACCTTTTCAAGGTCAAACCAATCCTACCCTTAAATGAAACAACTCTGGAAATATCCAAGAGGTAGGCACTGCTTCGTGCCGCTCATACTGCAATATACTGTAAGTCTAATTTCCAACACAAATTCCAGAGCTCAACATTATTTTTAGTTTCAGGATGATTTTTCTTTTTTGTTTGGCCTTCAGTTGTACCAGAGACTTTAATCAGCAACCCGTCATCACCACCGTCATCGTTTCTCAATTTCAGAGTATTTTAGGTCACAGTGAATACTTTCACTTCATTCTAGAACGGGAAACCTTGAGAAATTCACTGGTAGCATAGTTCCCACCCCCGAGTTCTGCTTCAGCAAATGTAGGCCACCACTGGGCCTCCAGAAATCCATCATTCATATACTGCAGTCAATTCAATTTTCCTACCTTTCTTTTCAAAGAATCTGCTGTCAGTCCATCAGATAATGCCCCATGCCTCAAAGTAATGAGTATCGGATTTAGTCAAGAGTCTTCTGCATTATCCTTAAATGGATTTAGTTGGCCATATATTATTTTTTTATTTTTGTGTGCTTGTTACTTCTCCCTTTATAAATTTTAGTTGTGTGTGTCTGTCTATATCTATCTATCTATCTATCTATCTATCTATCTATCTATCTATCTATACACATACACACAACTAAAATTTATAAAGGGATAAGTAACACACACACAAAGATAAAAAAAGATAATATATGGCCAACTAAATCCATTTAAGGATAATGCAAAAGATTCTTCTATATTTCTAGTTTTGTATCTTGGTCTATTTTATCTCTCTTTTTAGTTCTTAACATGACAGGTGGTTCTCAACTTATGATCGCAACCGAGCCCCAGATTTCTGTTGCTAACCGAGACAGTTGTTAAGCGAGTCCCTGCCCCAATTTTTCAAGCTTTCTTGCCATCGTCGTTAAGCAAATTACTGCAGATTTTCCCATTAGTAACGCAGCTGTTAAGTGAATCCGGCTTCCCCATTGATTTTTCCGCTCAGAAAGTGATCATGTGACTCCAGGACACTCACCGTAAACTTGAGTCGGGAGCCGAGCCTCTGAATTTTGATCACGTGACGATGGGGAAGCCACACCGGTCAAAAGTGTGACAAAACACTTAAGTCACTTTTTTCCAGTCCTGTGGTCCCCTTTGAACGGTCGCTAAACGAAACCGTTGTAAGTCGAGGACTATCTGTTTTAGCTGTTTTTCATTCCTCCTCGTCCTCTGCTGGCTTAGGACCATCACAGGGGATCTGATCTGATCTGCCACCCTTTTCCATTTTGTTACCTTTCTCCTCCAAGAATCTGAGGCCATCTTTCACCTTTGGACACTTTTCTACCCAGCTTTCTAGCTTTGAACACCTGAGTAGCTCAGCTTCCCGGATCAAGTTTCCTCTTTTATTTTTATTTTTCCCCTTCCCTCTTTTTCTCTTCCACCACAAAGCCTAAATCTCTCTGGAACGAAGCCCCTCCAAAGGCCAAAACGGGGCATCAAGCCTGCTCGAGACCCCCTGAGATTTCCCCCAGGCTCAGAATCCCCTTATCCGCCGTTCCCCCCTTCGCAGCCCCTTCCAGCCCAACAAAGAGACGGCAAGGGAAAACAAACAAACAACGAAAAAAAGAAAACTTGGGTAGGATCCATCACGGGTTGGTTAACCACTCCGGAATCGCCGGCTTCGTTTCCAAACTCTTTTAAGGAGACCGCTGCTCCATTGTTTTTGTGTTTTTTTTTAAATAATTTTAGAAAATCCCGATTATTTTTTTTAAAGCCCCCTTTCGCCCCCTTTCCCCCTCCCCCCCCAAAAGAAGAAGCAACCAGGAAATAAGGCGCTCACCTCGGTCTTGCTGCTGTATTTGAGGCCGGAGACCTTCGTTTTGGCCCCCGAAGGTGGGCGATAAATATTCATCTTTCTTTCGGGATTAGGAAGAGGCAGCCTTCATGTATCGATTAATCGCTTTTCGGGGGGTGGGGGTGGGGGGATAGAGGACGGTGGGGGGGTGAGTGATGATGAGGGACGGGAGAGTCAAAAATCCCCAAAAGGCAAAAGAAAGAAAGGGGAAAAAAATCGAACTGCAGACGACGGGCGCAAAGTTCTCCCCAACTTCGCCTCGCTCCCAGAGACGCAACTTTTGTCTGCCCTACAAAGCCGAGGGGGGGAAACCCAGACTGGGGCTGACCCAGACACATCCGGTGTTCGCGCTGCGGCTCCGAAAAGGAGGAGGGCTCCTTAATCTTTCTTTCTTTTTTTCTTTTTTTCCCTTCCTCTTTTTCTTTTCCCTTCTTTCTCTCGCCTGCTTGAACTGGGTCGCTCGCGGGCGCGCTGCTTCGCTTTCCCCTCTGCCTTCCCTTCCCTCGCCTTCCTGGATCGCCCTTTGCGCGCACAGGTGACCCGCGGCGGGGCGGAGTTGCTGCTGTTGCTGGTGCTTGAGTTACCTGGCGGCCAGGGGCCCCGCCCGCTTCTCCTCTGCTGGCAGGTGAGGGGCGGGAAGTAATAGCCAATCGGAGTAGAGCTGGGAGGGGCCTTGGAGGTCTTCTAATCCACCCCCCTCCTCTGCTCAAGCTGGAGACCTTCAATCAATCAGAAGGGATTCTGATTAACAGAGTTGGAAGGAGACTCTACATTAGTGATGGCTAATCTTGGCCAGACTGAGTGCCCAAAGCCGGTGCCCGAACCCCCAAAATGCAATGTGTGGGGGGTGCTCGCACATGTGCTCTGCCCCCTGTGCATGCGCATGCAGCCCCCGCATGTGCTCCCACTGCATGCACCCCAGCCCCCCCCCCCCATGTGCGGCAGAGACTCAAAGACCAGCCGGCCAGTGGGAGGCGGCAGAGCGGAGCCGGGGCGATGGCTCAGGTGCCCACAGAGAGGGCATGCGTGCCATAGGTTCACCATCAAGGCCCTACACCATTTCTTGGAGGCCTCCCAGTCCAACCCCCTGCTCAGGCAGGAAACCCTATTCTTTCTTTCTTTCTTTCTTTCTTTCTTTCTTTCTTTCTTTCTTTCTTTCTTTCTTTCTTTCTTTCTTTCTTTCTTTCTTTCTTTCTTTCTTCCTTCCTTCCTTCCTTCCTTCCTTCCTTCCTTCCTTCCTTCCTTCCTTCCTTCCTTCTTTCTTTCTTTCTTTCTTTCTTTCTTTCTTTCTGTTTGTATACCGCCCTTCTCCTAGTGGACTGAGGGCGGTGCACAGCCAGGCCTAAAACACAAACCAATACAAATTTTAAAATTTTAAAAGAATTACATAACTTTGGCCCAGAATTTAAAACATTCAAACTAAAACCCATTGACAATTTAAAAAGCTAAAAGGGGGGGGGGGTTTACACCAGCCCTGCTTGATGGAAAAGAAAAGTTTTTAGGGCACGGCGAAAAGCCCGGAGATCTGATATCCTTCGTATCTCCGGGGGCAAATCGTTCCAGAGGGCAGGAGCTGCCACAGAGAAGGCCCTCCCCCTGGGGGTCGCCAACTGACATTGCCTGGCTGACGGCACCCTGAGGAGTCCCTCTCTGTGGGAGCGTACTGGCCAGTGGGAGGTTATCGGCGGCAGAAGGCGGTCCCGCAAATACCCAGGCCCTATGCCATGGAGTGCTTTAAAGGTAGTAACCAACACCTTGAAGCACACCTGGAAGACCATCGGAAGCCAATGCAACTCACGCAGGAGAGGAGTCACATGGGAGCGCCCCCTTGCTCCCATAATCCCCCGCGCAGCTGCATTCTGCACCAGTTGGAGCCTCTGGGTGCTCCTCAAGGGGAGCCCCATGTAGAGAGCATTACAGTAGTCCAGACGGGAAGTGAGGAGTGCCTGAGTGACTGTGCGTAAGGAGTCCCGATCCAGAAAGGGACTATATACCATTCCAGACAAGTCACTGTCCAGTCCCTTCTTAAAAGCCTCCACCCACAACTTCTGAAGGCAACTTCTGTTCCACTGGTTAATTGTCCTCACTGTTAGGAAGTTTCTCCTTAATTCCAGGTTGCTTCTCTCCTTGAGTAGGGGTGGAGGGGGCCCTTTTCCCCTTGCCCAGGTGGGGGAAGCTGAAAGTGAGAGCCCTGAGAGATGGAGGAAAATGGGTGGGGGAGGAGAGAAGGGCTCCTGGCAGGAGGGACTTGCTGGGCTGCCAAGGAGAGTTACTCCAGACTAGCCCCTCATAGACGGAAAAACCCCATGGGATGCAGAGCAAAGGAGGGGTTGCCTTGGTGGGTTCAGCTGATAAAGAGACCCCTGGCTCTTTAGCCTAGCCCTCCGTCCCAAGCTGCCTATCTCTTCTTTGGCTCTTCAGTTCTTCCATGGACAACCCAAGAACTAACAAAATTTGTAGCTCTATTTTCATCTTTCTCTCCTTTTTCTATAAATAACTCAGGGGGGGGGGGGGAGTGAATATACCCCATACGCTTTCCTCCTCCTGTTTTCCCAGCAACAACCCTGTGAGGTCACTCAGCTGGCTTTCAGGCCTAAGGCAGAACTAGAACTCAACTCCAGTGCCTTAATCACTATGCAAAACTTCCCCATAGGGTTTGCCTCTGTACGTCTGCTGGGCTCACATGATTTGATGAAGGTTTGAATAAACCACACCAGGATGGGATTCAGAGTCACAAAGTGCATGTAGGTATTTGGAAAAGCAGGTCATTTTAGAAATACGTTAATGGGATGGTGTACAAACCATAGTTAGAATTGAGAGGAACCACAGGTTTTTAGTATGGATACAGATTTATTTCAGGTAGCAATGGTTTTCAGAGAACCACCATCTAAAGCACAGGCTACCATAGAATTGCCTTGGTCAATTCTAGCCCTGACCAGTAGTATGGACTTGACATATTGTGGGAATCTAGCCAAGGGTAGTTTATTTAGTAAACTGGTTAGATAGATCTCTGTTATTATTGGAGTAGGCTAATGCAATGTGCTTCCAAAGAGATAGGAAAATACATGACTGGAGAAAACGTAGGTGTTTTTAAGGACTGGCCTTAGTAGTGCAAACAGTTGCAACCTTGAACTGTGATTCAGGCCCGGAACACTTTGGTTGGGCAGGGAAATGGGTCCTCTTTCTGAAATGACTGGCTTCTAGTAATCCTAGCATTTCTGCGAGGGACAGCCAACTCTGCTGTTGCCCTCTTGAGCAGATTCTCTAGGGTTAAAAGGCCAGAGCAACGAAGTAAAATAGCCAGTAATTAAAAAAATATTCAGACAGCCAATGGTGATAAATTTCTGCCAAATCAAAGATGCCCAGAAAACAATCGGAGGGAGGGAGGGAGGGGAGAGAGAGAAGGGAGGGGGAGAGGGAGGAGGAGAAATTAGATTTATATTAGATACTGTGTTTCCCCGAAAATAAGACGCTGTCTTATATATTTTTGAACACTGAAATAAGCGCTTGGCCTTATTGCCAGGCACTCAAAAGCCCAATTGGGCTTATTATCAGGGTAAGTTTTATTTTGGGGGAAACAGGGTAGCTAGCTATCTATCTAGACAGACAGACAGACAGACAGACAGACAGACAGACAGACAGACAGACAGATGAGAGTAGTTAGTTAGCTAGACAGGCAGATAGACAGATAGACAGACAGACGAGAGAGAGAGAGAGAGAGAGAGAGAGAGATTAGATGGATGGATGGATAGACAGACAGGCAGACAAAGAGATAGAGTTATATTTCTTTGATATTAATAATACTAATTCACATTGCTGAAATTCACTGCAGATTGTTTAAAAAGTACCTAGACTATAGGGGGAAAATAGTGTATGAATGAATGAAGTACCTGAATGAAAAGCAAGACATGTTAAATACATGAAGAATAAGTTCAGCATCAAGAGGCATAATTAATGGAAAAATTAGTCATAACAGAGGACTGTGTTTCCTAGCAATTTTACAGAATCACTGACCCGTGAATTTACTGCAAGCTGTCTAGTGAGTCCATCAGGATGTCTTACACTGTCTTTAGATCATTCCAAGTATTCATTACACAAGAACATGTTGCTACCTGGAGGGTTTAAAATCCAGTGAGAAAAATATCCAGCGGAGAAGGAAATGCTGGTTGAGGAGTAGAAGAGCAGACAAAAGCAGTGGCAGTAGAAAAGCTTGAAAAGGAGAAACTATAATGAGAAGTTGACCCTCAGGGCTATCCGGACAGAATTTAAATTAATTTGAATCAGAAAATTGTTGGAAGGGACCTTGGAGGTTTTCTAGTCCAGCCCCCTGCTCAAACAGGAGCTCCTATATCTCTTCTGCATCTCGAGCAAAGAGAAAATCCCAACTGTTGCAAATTAGTTTACCTTTTGTGGATCTTAAAGATACCCTGAAGATCGTTCTATATAGGGTATATGCAGGCGGTGGAATGAGATGGGGAATAAATGTCTGCTCATCCCTTTATTTCAAAGCCTGCGCATTCTTTCCAGCGTTTATGAGGGATCTTTATGCTTTGAAAATTCTTTTAAAGAAGTGCTTTGGCTCTTGTGTGAATGCAGCACCAGCCAGTTAAAACAATGCATACACACCTTTTCAGACTTCAGGGCAAGGATGCTTTTAAGAGCTGCCTCAAGCAAATTATGTTAATGATTGATTTATGAAAACAATGGCATCTTTATTTTTTTCCTCCTGGGTCTTGCAGACGCATGATTGAAGCCAAGCAGGCTCACCAGAAAACCACTTGAAGAAACGAGAAGTATTTGAAATGTGGATTTACAAATGACTGTTAAGTATGGGTTAACAAGATCATAAATGAGGAAGTGACAAGCCGCCTGGGAAAGCAAAGGAAAATAATCAAAGCTATTAAAAAAGCAAAAGTTTGAATATTTTGGACATGTGATGCGACACCCAGAAAAATACAGCATCCTTCGCTTAATCCTCCAGGGAAAGATTGAAGGCAAACGAGGTCCAGGCAGAAGAAGAACTGGCTTCAAAACCTAAAGTTTGGACAGGTTTGGACAAAACTCAACAGCACTTTTTCATGCAGCTGTTGACAAAAATAGGATTGCCAACATGATCGCCAACATCCGATGACGGATATGGCACAAGAAGAAGGCTCATCATAACTGCTCTGGGCTCCTATAAGGTCCAAAATACTTCTTCTGAATTATGTGCATTTTACTATATTGTTTGAATAAACATACGGAAAATGGCAGGTGTCTGTCAAATTGTACAATTCTCATTTCTAGTTATCAAACAAAGCGCCATTTTCAAAAACACCCAGGGTATTGTTATGTTTTTCCAACTTTTCTGATTCTTGCGCCCCAAAGTAGAAGCTAGATTTGGATTCCCATTTTTTGGCAATAAAGTACCATACACTTGATTAACATCTGATTTTAATGTCAGATGACATCGTAATAGCTAGCAATTCTGATTTTAAAAAAAACAAGACCATGCAAAACGGTTGACATGGTAGGCAAGAACTATTGTGGTTCATAGACGTGGCATTTTTCTCTTAGCAAAAATACAGATAAAATATTCGTTTCTGCGCTTAGTATCACTTTTGAAAAAATGATAAGCTTACAATAGAACAAAAAAGTTCAGGTAATATAGCTGAGATCAGACGTTCGTTCATAAAGTTTGGTAATCTTTATTCAAAAAGCAATAAAAATCAACAGGCTCAATCTCTACTAAAGTGAGCAGGTAAGTGGTCACCAAGCTCTGGGGTGAGGTTGGCTTCACCTGTGATTTCGAGAAGCAATTTTCCTGTCCCATTAAGGCCACCAACATTTTTCAAAATGGGGTTTAGAGGGAACAAAAGAATTTAACTCTCTTTATTCACAACTAGCTCATCTATGTATGAGATTTTCTTGTGCAATCTGGTGCAGGCGAGAGAAACACCTGCGCACCGAAAGAAAGACCATCAACCCAAAGTGGTGTCAGATCTCAAAAAACCATCATAAACGTACAGAGAACAGACAAAAACATTGGGAACAAACAATAACAGTCCAGATTGCAGGAAGTCCACCCCAGTGTCCACTACTTCCAACACTCCCTTTCTTCTTGTCTTATTCAGAATCCCTTGTAGAAACATACATTCCCACCAACACGAGCCAATAATAAAGAGGCTCCTCCTCATTCAAAATTCAGTGTGGATTTCACTAGCGTGCTACACTAGCTGGTCTTGTATTGGTGGGTTCTGTCTATTCAGAACCCAAGAGACCCCCGGAGACGCTTCTAGTTACATCGGGAACCAACCCGCACATCACCAAATCCCACCTGAGCAAGACGTCGCTCGGGTGAAAATGGCGCGAGAGAACTCAAGACTTAGTTGAAAAAAAAATATAATTCCGTTGACACTTTCACGGCTGATCCTGGGTCTGTTTTGGAGATGGGGCTGCTGTGACAACTACAGTGGATACGGCTTTTGTAGTGCCAGAGACGGTTCCCGGCTGGAGATGAGAGGCTGGAACGGTCTGAATCCGCACCTATACAGAACAGGACAATGAGATTAGAAACCTCCCCCACAGCGCACAAAATATCAATGCTAGCAAATAGCAATAGCACTTAGACTCATATACCGCTTCACAGTGCTTTACAGTCCTCTCTAAGCGGTTTACAGAGTCGGCCTCTTGCTCCTTATTTTACCAACCTCAGAAGGATGGAAGGCTGAGTCAACCTTGAGCCTTGGTGAGATTCGAACTGCCAAATTGCAGGCAGCAGAAGTAGCCTGCACTCCTGCATTCTAACCACTGCGCCACTATGGCTGATGGTACTAGGGGGAAAGTCTGTCCTTAAACCAAATTTCTTACTGAAAGCTTGCCTCACCCATGCCCTTCAAATCCTCTGACCGAAGCACTCTCTAAGTCAGGGGTCCTCAAACTTTTTAAACAGGGGGCCAATTCACGGTCCCTCAGACTGTTGGGGGGCTGGACCGGCTGGGTGAGTGTGGCTAGGTGGTCATGTGACTGGGTGGGCGTGACCGATTTAGCAGTCCATTAAACAATACACACAAATTAAATTTTGTTATGCTCCTGGGGGTGGAAAGCAGGTTAGTGAAGGGATGTGGCTGCCTTGGGGGCAGGTGAGGGACTTCTGTTTGTGTGTGTGTGTCTCCCTCCCTCCCTCCCTCCCTCTCTGGAGGCTGGGGAGGGTAACAGTACCACTCTAGTACCACTCTGCTGCCCAAAATGGGGCCGTTTTTGGCCTCCTGAGGCCTCCACACATCCCGTTTTTGGCCTCGGCCTCCAGAAAGTGAGTGGGGGCCAGTGGGTAGATGGGGTGATGAGGGCAGGCCAGCCTCATGGTCCTGTGTGGGACAGATGAATGGTTTTGGCGGGCCATCTCCGGCCCCCAGGCTGCAGTTTGATGTCCCCTGCTCTAAGTGCACAAATAAATAAATAAATTGCAACTGTCAAGGCCATGAAGACATTGAATGGGGTTCCTTACCTGGGCAGCCTGTCCTTGTTGCTGCAGCTGTTGTAACTGCTGGGCAGTCAGGAAGCTCACTGGTTTGTTCCCAGCAATCAGTTTTGTTCCAGCTGGCATAGTGGTAAGGATGATATTCCGCCCCAACCCGCTAATGCTGTGGAAAGAAAAGCATCCAGAAGTCAGGGGAAGATTAGAAGCAGAAAGCGCTAAGACCCTTTTGCACTAGGCTGGGCTTTTTGCATTAGTTACTGCAGCCTCCAGGTTCCCAATAGTTTACAAGAATGTCAGGAAGGTGTCAGCATTTCACGCTGCACTTACTCCAATGCTGACATAAGAAGAAGAAGCGGAGGCATTTGGAAAGAGACATTTGACCCTTCACCTACTTATTTTCACTGGAGAGAATATCACCTAGGAGATGGGATGGGAGGGGGGAAATTCCTTTGAGGGCAGCAGTAGATTAGGGGCAGAGTGACGGGGAAGATGGCCAATGAGTATAGAGGAGTGGGGAAAGGAAAAGGAGGGTTTGCCTGAGGAAGCTAGACTTGGCTGCAATGAGTCGGAGATAGAATGTGTGTGCTTAATAAATTAAAGTTTTTTTTTTCAAAGACTTTGTTTGAAATGCAATTTATTCAAGACGACTTCGAAACCTGACAGAAGGATTCAATTTGCACAGGGACGTCTCCCAAAGTTTTACTAGCGAAAGCTGTTGTTTTTATCAAACTAGTACCCTCTCTAGCAGGGAAGGAGTTGATGTTCACCTGCTTTGGGAAGAAACATTGTTTTCCCTCTAGTAGTGCCTCTACCTTAAAGTTTGTGTTTCTAGGACCTCAGTTGAATTCTACACATTTCACTATGAGGGCCAATTTGGCATAGGGGTTATGCCTCCAGGCTAAAAAAACCAGGAAAGTTAGGGATGAAAGTTGGCTGGGTGGCATAGGGCTAAATCATTCTTAGCCCACAACTCAGGCGACAGCCGGTGAGTCGATTCCTGTCACAACCAACGGATCAACGTTCAGTTGATCCCAAAACATGGACCTTGCGTCTGTGGGGAAAGATGCTAGGAAAAAAAAGAATAATTCTGCACGTTTCACTACTGTTTTATGGGGAAATGCAGTTGCCATGTAGCTGAAGGGGTAGACAGGAAATCTAAACCTTGCTTTAAAGAACTTGTGAAAAAATAACAAATACAGTCTTTAATTTTTCATTCTGAAAATGTTATGTTCTGTGGAGTTGAGGATTACATTTCAATAGCCCACAGAAGCAGTTTAGAATTTGAACAATTTAGAGGGGATAGCCAAATAAAGAAAGACACTAGGCAACATTCACTATCATTCAGGATTTTATTTTTTTTAAAAAAACCCGACTGGACACTACTTAACTCATTCCACAGGCAGAAGTTTTGCTTTATAATGTTTTCAGCGGCTAAAAGAATTAGCACATTTCAGAACTTTCAATCCTCTAGTTGGATTTCCAATGGCCTAATTACAGCCCTAGGAAATTCATTACTGAAAGATTCCCAATTCCTCCTGCATTACTCACTTGGCCCCAAGGTTGCCTTTGATGAGGGGAGCAGTCACAACACTCTTGCCTTTCACAGGCTGGCTGATGACCGAGAGGGGCACGGTGATTCGGGTAGGTAGTTTTCCCTGGGGGAATAAATAATATGCAGAAATTATTTGTGACCGTTTCTTCTGCCCTATAGATTGTCCAAAGGTCAGTAGAGGTTCTCAGTCATCCAGGTCACCCTTGTCCCAAAGGTGGTTTTTCAAAAGGCAATCGAACTTTCTGTTTTTTTTTCTTTGAAGAAGTTTCACTTCTCATCCCAGAAGCTTCCTCAGCTCTTCCGAAGTTTCTTGGATGAGAAGCGAAACAGAGAAAAACCAGGAAGTCCAGTTGCCTCTTGAAAAAAGCACCTTTCCAAAGGGAAGTGATACCCTCACCCACCGGCAAGCCCCCTTCCCCAAATTTTCTGCAAAAAAACAAACAAACCCCAAACCATTGCAATACATGTAACCATTGGTGAAATTCAGATTTTTTTTACTACCGGTTCTGTGGCCGTGGCTTGGTGGGCGTGGCAGGGGAAGGATACTGCAAAATCCCCATTCCCTCCCCACTCCTGGGAGAAGGATATTGCAAAGTCTCCATTCCCAGCCCACTCTGGGGCCAGCCAGAGGTGGTATTTACCGGTTCTCTGAACTACTCAATATTTCTGCTACCGGTTCTCCAGAATCTGTCAGAACCTTTGTGCTTTTTGCCGGGCCCTTAAGACTTTACTATTCCAACAAGCTGGTCTAACGGAATGATGAATTTTAAATGGGCATTTTAATCTTGGGGTTTTTAATAATAAGGCCAAAACATTGAATATGTTTTCAATTGTTTTTAACTTCTGTGTTTATGTTTGTTTTTTTTAAATTAGATTTATATGCCGCCCTTCTCCGGAGACTCAGGGCGGCTTACAATGCGCTAATCAATAGTCTTCATACTTTTGTATATTTATACAAAGTCAACTTATTGCCCCCACAAACTGGGTTCTCAATTTACCCACCTTAGAAAGGATGGAAGGCTGAGTCGACCTTGAGCCTCGAACTTGCAATAACTGCAGACAGCTGAATGTTAATAACAGGCTATCTAGCCTGTGAGCTATCTGAGGCTCTAACAACAATAAAGTTGTTTTATTATTGGCTGTACACCGCCCTGAGTCCCTCGGGAGAAGGGTGGTATAAAAGTTTAAATGAATGAATGAATGAATGAATGAATGAATGAATGAATGAATGAATGAATGAATGAATAAATAATAAAAATAATAAAAATAATAAAAATAAAAATAAAAATAAAAATAAAAATGTAGGTCTTTGGTTATTCGGATCTTCTCCCGCGTAAAATTGGAAGTGTCTTGGCGACGTTTCGACGAAGTCTCATTCGTCATCGTCGAAATGTCGCCAAGCACAAAGCCGAGAACACCAGCCTGAAGATGACGAATGAGACTTCGTCGAAACGTTGCCAAGACACTTCCAATTTTACGCAGGAGAAGACCCGAATAACCAAAAACCTACATACAAACACCCGCGAAAACCTCAGAAAACATAAATATAAATGTAAATGTAAAAATATAACTGCATATAACCCTTCCACGTGGCACTTGTAAACAATTCCTAATGACGGAAGAAACCAGAACAGCAACAAAGCTATTGAATTGTCTTCGATGCCGAGACTTTCCCATCTCAGGGAGTCTCTGGAAAACCCATGTTACTTACCGGTTGGGAAGTGGAAACCACTGTGGTGCTCACAGGAACCTGTCGCACAGTGGAGGTTCCTGGTCCTATAGATATGGGTGTTCCTGCCGCTGACACTACAGCGACTGCCTTGGAGACTGAAGCCGTCATGGTGGGCAGAGAAACAGCGGAGGTATGGCCAGCCCCAGGTATGCTGACTGAAGAAGAGGGCATATGCTTGGCATGAGTGGCTACTGTAATTGTCTGGCCAGGTTTGGGAGGCATCACCCCCATCCCCTGCACAATCCGTATGGTGGCCGCTGGCTTGGCTTCGGGGGACGCTATCGTGGTCATGGCTTTGCCCTTGTGGTCTGCCACGGACATGCCCAAAGCAGGCATCAGTCGGAAGGCGGAACTGGCAGACTCCACTGTTTTCAAGTCCGGTGTCACTTTGACCACGGTTGGTCCAGCAGGACCGGGTGAAGCAGAGGTGTTGGGCGTGCTGGTCTTGGCGGGAGAGTCCGAGGATTGGATGGGGCTTGAGGTCACACGCAAAGTGGCGCAGATGCTCTTCCCTGCAGGGTTGCTTCCAGCGCCGGCGGCCGTACTAAAGAGGTCTTGAGTCAGTTTGACAGTAGTGACTTGAGATTTGGCCAAGGTGGCCATCATGTCCGGAGTGATGCGGAGAACCGTCTGCCCCTTGGCATCTGTGGTGATGGAGGACGGAGGCAGACGCAGAACATCCTTGCCTTGAATACGGAAGTTGGATGTGGTAAGTGGGAGGCTGCTCCCAGTCTGGCTCTTCATACCCAGCTGTCCAGTAATAGCCACCTGCAAAGCGAAACAGGCACTGATCTGAACTTTCTGTTTTAAGAAACTTTGGTCGTATTGTGTTTCCTGTTTTATTAAATTTGTATACCGCCCTTCTCCCGAAGGACTCAGGGCGGTGAACAGCCAATTAAAATACATACAATATAAACATTAAAATAATTTAAAACATAATTAAATCAATTTGGCTTCCCCAATTTAAAACCCCTTACCCATAAAATTCACCCGTTAAATAAATTTTTAAGCCAGCCCAGCTTGCTGAAATAGAAAAGTCTTCAGGGCCTTGCGGAAACTACGGAGGTCCAGGATCAGTCGTATCCCTGGGGGTAGCTCATTCCAGAGGGTGGGCGCCCCCACAGAGAAGGCTCTCCCCCTGGGGGCCGCCAGTCGACATTGCTTGGCCGACGGCACCCTGAGGAGACCCTCTCTGTGGGAGCGTATTGGCCAGTGGGAGGTTATCGGTGGCAGAAGGTGGTCTCGTAAATACCCAGGCCCTAAGCCATGGAGCGCTTTAAAGATGAGAACCAATACCTTGAAGCGCCCCCGGAAGACCACCGGAAGCCAGTGCAGCTCGCACAGGAGAGGTGTTATATGGGAGCACCACATCGCCCCCACGATCACTCGTGCGGCCGCATTCTGGATCAGGAGCCTCCAGGTGCTCCTCAAGGGGAGTCCCAAGTAGAGAGCATTACAGTAGTCCAGGCGAGATTGTGTGTAGCCATAACAGCAATGCTGGTAATATTGTGTGTAGCCATGCCAACTACACCAGGTTGGAAGGCCAAACTGATCATAATCACTTATGATTAAAATCTTTGCTCAGAGATCTTTAAAAACCAGGAAAATTAACGGGGCAACAGGCCCATCACAAGGCTGAGAAGCCTGCTGGTATCTATTTCCTAATTTATAACCCAGCTGCCAGAAGCCTGAATTTCCTCTTCCATTCTACCATTTCCTTTCTTTTTGAGCTATGACTGCAAGAAGGACACGGAGTTAATGAGTTTTTTATTTGAATAAATTTAAGGGCTCAATAAATCAGGCATGGCTGGTGAACTTCCTAGGGGCACGTCGTTAGCCGTAAATTACCTGCGGTGATTCCTTAGTAGAGTGCGGATCCTCACCTGTTTAATGATATTTTGGCCAGCAACGTTCTGGAGGACAGTGGTGGACGAGGAGGAAGAGGATAAAGAGGCAGAGGAGGACAACGGAGTGGTGGAAGGGTTGGGCACTGCACTGTTTGGAGAACTATTTGCCGGTTTGGGGACAGGTGTAGGTGTTGCAGGAATCCCTGTCCCAGTGACATTGGCCGCTCCAGTTACAGCAACAGTTGTCCTCTGTACTTGGACTGGGCTGGTCTGAGCTTTCACTGGAACAGTCATGACAGCCTGAGGGAGAGAAGAAGTCATTAGCATAACAATTCCAGAGCACCTGAATGTCGTTCCTTTCTGTTTCAGATTGCTCCACATAACCAAAAAAACCCATCAAGGTAGCCATCACTCTTAGCCCTAATCACTTTTGGAAATACAGAAATATGGACATTCTTCTCAGGACTCCTTTCTAGTCCAATATGGATTTGGAATCTGGGAAAACATTTGCTTTCAGGGAGAGCCTGAAATCTCCACAGAACGTATCCCCGGGTATTGGATTGGGGGAGGGGGGAGGGGGCTACCTAGTATGGCAGGTTGGAGGGGAGTTGGAGGGAATCAAAAAAGTCCCGTAGATCAACAGGCCTGTTGAGTGGTAAGTGGCTCATCAGTATTAACTGAAGGCGGGGCAATATTTTTTTTTTAATTTGATTTATATGCCGCCCTTCTCCGGAGACTCAGGGCGGCTTACAATGCGTTAAGCAATAGCCTTCATACTTTTGTATATTTATACAAAGTCAGCTTATTGGCCCCACAAACTGGGTCCTCAATTTACCCACCTTAGAAAGGATGGAAGGCTGAGTCGACCTTGAGCCTGGCTAGGATTGAACTCAGAGAAATTACAGGCAGCTGGTGTTAATTGCTGCCTTTAGTAGGAGGCATTAGTCCCCTACGCTACACAGGCTCCTATTGGCTTCAGAAGAACAGCACACGGTATGGTGGCAGCCACTTGAAAGCATGTGCACAGCGGTGTAGAAAGCAAAGGGACTACTACACTATATATTTCCCAAGGAAACAGTATAGTTTCTCCAGGATTTTTAAGAATGGGGAAAAGGAGAAAGAGACAGCACTCTGCAACACGGAGTTCATCCAAGCCATTGAAGCAGCAGAAAATGGAAGATTATACCACAAACGGACGTCTGTTCCAGTAAGTAATTTATCTGCAGTGGCCTTATCAGAGAAATTTAATTTTTGTGACTCATTGGAATGGGACTTACAAACCGAACCTGAAAGCAAACGGCATGTAGAACTTTCCTCCTCTCTCTCAGAGAATGGTGTAATATATTTCCCAGGAAAATCTACATGGGGCTACCCTTGAAAAGTGTTCAGAGACTACAGCTGGTCCAGAACGCAGCCATGCAAGCTGTTGTGGGTGCACCTAGGTACACCCACATTACACCAATTCTCCGGGAGCTGCACTGGCTCCCTATCCGTCTCTGGTCATAATTCAAGGTGTTGGTTATTACCTTTAAAGCTCTACCTGGCTCAGGGTCAGGCTATCTTCGAGACCGCCTTCTACCGCATAGCTCCCAACGACCGGTAAGATCCCACAGAGTCGGTCTCCTCCGGGTCCCATCAGTTAAACAATGTCGACTTGCAGGCCCACGGGGGAGGGCCTTCTCTGTGACTGCCCCAGCTCTCTGGAATCAGTTACCTCCTGAGGTCCGGAGCATCCCCACCCTATTGGCCTTCCGAAAAGTGGTGAAGACCTGGCTTTTCCGGCAGGCCTGGGGCCGTTGATCTCACTCTTGTGATCTGGCGAGATCTGGCCATGAATGGCGTGAATGAGTTTTTAATGTTCTTAATGTTTTTAATTTTTAAATGTTTTTTATAATGATTTTTTAAAATGTAGTGTGAGCTGCCCAAAGCATATAAATTAAATTAAATTAAATTATTAAATTAAATTAAATTAAATTAAATTAAATTAAATTAAAATCATGGTAATGACGGCAAAACCTAACAATGGCCCCGAATGTGGGTGCCCCTTAAATGGGGCAGGGGTGTTAAGAATCTCCTGGTCCGCTAGAAGCATGATAAACCTAAAACTACGATTTGGAATGTGGAATCAGAGAAGCTTGTATGAATCTGGGAAAACATACAACACTATCCAAGAAATGTCCAAATACAATTGGATCGCCGACATGATTGCCAACATCCAATGACGGATCTGGCACAAGAAGATGCACTTGGAACAATTCTCCTGTTTCGTGACTTATTTGAGGAAACAAGTAGCACATCTAATAGATGACTGGAGTCCGTGACTCACTTCCTTCATTTTTTCCCCCAATTCAGCTAATGTAACTGAATTCAGACAGATAGACCCACACATACTCAGTTTTTCTTTTTTTAGCAATGCAAAGGATGCAGCACAGACAACACAAACTGCTCGCATTCTGCAAAGGAAGTTGTTCATAGCTGTGCCTCTGCTTTGGGGAATCTATTTGCTGGCGACATTTAAATTGTTCAGAGGCTGAAGATCTATCTCTCATCTTCCCCCATGTATGATCTAGACCAGTATTTCTCAACCTTAACAACTTTTAAGATGTGTGGATTTTAATTCCCAGAATTCCCCAGCGAGTCTTATTGGCTGGCTGGGGAATTCTAAGAATTGAAGGGTACACATCTTAAAATTGCCAGGGTTGAGAATCACTGGTCTGGGTATTCAAACTTTAAACAAGGTTTACAAATGAGTCCCGTTTCTCTACCAAAGGGAATGGAAAGAGAAGTCTATCCATGAAAAACACAGGTTAAAGGAGGCTAAAATGAGATGGGATTTCTTCCCATTAAGAAAGTCTCCTGTCTCCTGAGAACTTGCTAGTCCCAATCAAAAGTATTTTGCTTTTCTCAGCAAGAAGATCTAGCAAAGATTTCGTGAAAATGGAATTCTCTATGGTGTCATTTAGAGATTTACGTTTTTACACAGGAAGCACCTACACTTGTTCCGCTTTTCTGCAGGCACTAGTAAAGGGGTAGTAATTTATTTAGATACCTTAGTTCCGATTCATTGAATTATACTGTGTACAACTGCTATTCAATGATGTGAATCTAAATTCAGTAATAATGGAGAGACCACCTGGAAGGAAGATTACTAAAACCTGTGCTCATTTGCATGTGTTACTCACCTGAGAGAATACTTTGCTTTGCACAGAAGTGGAAGGAACGCGGATCTGAGGGACGGATGCTAGAGATGGCTGCTGTTGTGCTACCACCTGGGCCGGCTGAGACAGTGGAGGAAGGCTAGTCTGAGCGGCAACTACTCGGACTTGAGGAAGGCCTGAGGAAGTAGTGTGGCTAGCTGTCCGCGTGGTTGGCAGCTGAGATCCAGGCTGAGTCTGAGTGCTCTGGGTGGTGGAGAGCAACGTCCCAAGCTGGGGCATGGTGGGAGAAGATACCAAAAGGATACTATGCAACAATGAAACAAAACAAAAAATCCTCATGAGTATACAGAAAAAAAGAGTACCTTTCTTCTAGAACACAGAGTTTCAACTGGATCAAGTGTTCGAAACATAGTGATACAATGCAGGCCCTTATTTTCTCAAAAAAACAAAAACAATAGTTCAAAAAAGAACACCGCTTGGGGGAGCCAAAAGCCCTACTAAGCAGGTATATACAAAAGTATGAAGGCTATTGCTTAACGTATTGTAAGCCGCCCTGAGTCTCCGAAGAAGGGCGGCATATGAAAGAAAGAAAGAAAGAAAGAAAGAAAGAAAGAAAGAAAGAAAGAAAGAAAGGGAAGGGAAGGGAAGGGAAGGGAAGGGAAGGGAAGGGAAGGGAAGGGAAGGGAAGGGAAGGGAAGGGAAGGGAAGGGAAGGGAAGGGAAGGGAAGGGAAGGGAAGGGAAGGGAAGGGAAGGGAAGGGAAAGGAAAGGAAAGGAAAGGAAAGGAAAGGAAAGGAAAGGAAAGGAAAGGAAAGGAAAGGAAAGGAAAGGAAAGGAAAAGAAAAGAAAAGAAAAGAAAAGAAAAGAAAAGAAAAGATTTATCATTTGAAACACTACTTAAAAGACATTTCCCCAAATTGCTTGGAAAGCCTGCCAATATTTCAACATTCTTCAAACAAACCAGACCACTTTACTCAACAATGTTTTTCCAAACAGTCCCTATTCTTATGTCACCAGTTATGCTCTGGAGCAAGCAGGGGTGTCAAACTGGATTTCTTCGAGGGCCGGATCAGCACTGTAGTTCTCTGCAGGCCACCAGAGGGGGGGCCAGGGGGGCAGGAGGGAGGGGAGATGGAATGGATACCTCCAGCTGCACCCTGCCGGCCAAAACGGGGCACGGGGGACCACACGCAGCCCCCTCTGCCCCATTTTTGGCCTGAACGGCCTCCTGCAGCACTTTACCAGCCAAAAACGGGCCCTGTGGGGCCCTCGTACAGCCTGTTTTTGGCCTCCCCGGCCTTCAGCAGCACTCTGCTGGCCAAAACGGGCCACACAAGGGCCTCGCAGTTGCCGGTCCTTTGATATTTCCAGGCCGGCCCCATGGGCCTTGAGTTTGACACCCCTGCTCCGGAGGAATCACTTGTAGAAGATTGTAACCAAGAAACGTGGCACTGTTGGTTATATTTTCTCTCCTTTTTTCAGGTTTAAACGGTCTAGCATGCTCTCTAATCCCTACTCCTGCCTTATCCTTATTCTGCCTGGAGATATTTCCAACCGGCTCCAACTTTTTTATTAAGATGTACAAGAGAATTACCTCTGGCTGGATTTTGCTGGCTCTGTTGTAACGCAAGACAAACTCTTGCTAACCACAGAGACCGGAGGGGGTGAAATAGGCATTGCCGGCAAAGGGAGTGCAGCAGGCGTCACTGGAGTTACTGGGGTTGGGGGCATGCTGGAATCGCTAATGCTCAGCTGGCTGGGCTCGGAGATGCCGGTGGTCACTCCTTTCGACGAGCTCTCCTTGGTGCTGGATTTCTACAATGTCAAGAAAGGAGCTTATTTCCTTGGAATACCCCCACAAACACACACACACTCTGCATTCACCTCTGACAATCTGGACAAGTTCACATGATGAAAGAAGCACACCAGATCTTCTAAAAACAGTCTGCATTTCAAGCATACAGCAAATTTATAATGCCTGCCATGCAACCCCAGACAATTTCAGATGGAATTGAGAAGACCAAGAAAGCTGCCCCCTGATCATTATAGGCAGAGCTCCACTAGATGAGCGGGGTCAGTCTTTATGAGCTACCTATGCACAGGTTTGAGAGGAAGAGCAGTGAACTCAAGCAGCAACTCCTCTAGGCAGCAACTCCTCTAGGCAGTGAAAAGGCAACAATTCCTGAAAGGAATCACAGCTTTCTATCCTTAGCCTGCTGTTTATTATACACAGAAGGTTTTTCCCTAGCTGTTTTGCACATAATATTCGACCGCAACTTACCACATTATTCATGAAAGAAGTAAAATACAATAATCCCTTGTCCTCATCCCCATTTATGTCCTCACCAGTTCATACATTTGAATGAACCATCTGTGGCTTCCATTTTTATGGCCCAGCCCTTGTCCTACGTAGCAAAGGAGCAACTCAAAAAGTCTCGCTTTTAGTTTTATTTAAAGGCAACTACTTGGATCAGGAACTGAGATTGATACTAACGATGATGGGATGTTTTTTTATGACGTTACTTATGAGTCAAATCAAGTCTGTGAGGGAACAAAGACTCACTGGAATTTTCTTCTACTGCAGACTCGTCTTCCCTAAATTAGAATTGGTCCAACACATTTGAGAATACAAACTACTTGTTTGTAGCCAGAATTAGAAGAGGATATGGACAAAGATACCTCTAACCCAAGCCTTCAGGGGAGGGCGGTAAATAATCCTTCTGAAAATTTTTGCCCCAAAGACTATACTAGGCAACCTACTGTCTTTGCAGGAGGCTTTGGCTTTTGCTGAAGAGCTTTCTTGGCCTTTGCTGCAGCTGCCTGGGCCTGATGAATCCGCTCTGGAAGGAAAAAATCAGCAGCAGTTCTCAAACAGATTATTATTATTATTATTATTATTATTATTATACCGCCTTTCTCCCGCAGAACTCAAGGTGGTGTACAGTCAAGAAAAATAAGGATACACAAATATCATAAATTGCGAATTAAAATATAATATAGTTTGGCCCAATTAAATAAAAACCCAAAATTAGATAACATTTTAAAATCATTCACATGTTAACATGTTTAGACCCGCCTGTTTGAACATCAGGGTCTTGAGGGCACAGCAGAAAGCACGGAGATCAGGGATATTTCGTATCTCAGGGGGAAGTTCATTCCAAAGGGTTGGAGCCCTCCCAGAGAAGGCCCTCCCCCTGGGAATCACCAGTCGGCATAAAAACAGATGCTGAGAGAGAGAGGTGGCTGCACCACCTAGGCAGCCCTTTCTTTAAAAAATACACACGTGGTTCAAAGAATTCTCACTCTGCCGGGTGACATAATTTGCCAGTCTAGAGCAGGTGAGTCATACATGAAAACTGCTAACGTTCTAAAGGCACTTTCTTGCCATCCTTTGAAAAGCTATAGGCAGCTTTTATAAGTCTTACACATTAAATTGTGAATATGAGCAAGCAATGGCTATTCAAAGAGAACAAGAGGAAAGTTGTGGGCATCCTCTCAGCTATGGCAAAATTTATAGTAAACAGGGGCAAAACATGTTTTGGAAGGAGGGAGGGAGGGAGGGAGGGAGGGAGGGAGGGAGGAAGGAAGGAAGGAAGGAAGGAAGGAAGGAATCCAGTTTTTATAGTTTATATATGGGGTATCCTATAACATGAATTAAGAGACACAGTGGCTCAATGACTAAGACGCTGAGCTTGTCGATTGAAAGGTCGGCAGTTCAGCGGTTCGAATCCCTAGTGCTGCATAACAGGGTGAGCTCCCATTACTTGTCCCAGCTTCTGCCAGTTCGAAAGCACGTAAAAAATGCAAGTAGAAAAATAGGGACCACCTTTGGTGGGAAGGTAACAGCGTTCCGTGCGCCTTTAGTCATGCCGGTCACATGACCACAGAGACGTCTTCAGACAGCACTGGCTCTTTGGCTTTGAAACGGAGATAAGCACTGCCCCCTAGAGCCGGACTAGCACACATGTGCGGGGGAACTATTACCTTTACCTTATAACATGAATTGACTATACATTGACATCCATAGTCCTTCTGAGGAACCAAAGGGTAAAGAGCATCAGCCAGCTTTTCCTCTCTTTTATTTCTATAATGCAATGAGCGTGTTACCTAAGAAGACGGATGCAGGGCTGACTTTGTGTTTGCAACAAACTGACAACGTTATAATGAACTAAACGCTGTTAGATCCCTCCAGCCAATACCTACCAAACTCCTCTTCGCTCCTGTCTCGGTGCAGATATATCCATAGTTTGCGACCAATATCGTATTTTACACAGGGGTCTTTCTCATAGTGCAATCGATCTAAAGCACCACTCACCACAGTGTTAACCTAAGGAAAGGAGTCACCATGAAATTAAGGGGTGTAGAAGACTTTTCTTAATTTAGAAGCCAGCTATCAGTGATTTATCAGAAAAGAATGTTTTCGAGGGATGAGAAATATGCCCCATAAGTAGGCACTGGATACCCAAACCATTCGAAACTAAGAGGCAAGATGGATGAAACACACACACAAAATTCTCTGGATATTGAGATCTACAGAAAAAGTCCCTTGTTAATATCTACATTTTTAATTGATGCTTCAGTTTAAGAAAACCCAGTAGTGCAGTAGTGTAACTTATCTCCCTGCATGTTATCACTTCTAGTCTGAGGTGTAATAGCCAAACATTTATAAAAGCATATTTTGCAACTCCGTTAGCTAATCTGCAGCTCTACTCACATTCTCCTAAACTACAGCCTTTAAAAATGGTTGCAACGCATTGCTATTTTCAGTTGGAACAAACACACATATTTAGGGGGATTCAGAGATGCCAGTAAGGCGGTTTGAACACGTACGGCTTACCTGAGCACTGGTGACATCAGGAGCAAGAAATTGGGAGTCCTTCAGAAGCTCGCAAATTTCAGCACGCGTTCCCTCTCCATTTGGAAGACGGGCTGCAGCATCCCGAACTGAGACAGCAAGAAAAGACCAAACGCAATCAGGGTCCCGATAGAATCCAGTACTGAAGTAGTAACTCTCGAGCTATTCTTGTCCCATTTATTTGAAGGCTTCCCCACTTCAGCTTGGGGCTTAGTTTTTATCCTTTCCCCTAAAGAAATTTTGCACGCAGCCCTCTTGTTATTATTTTTTTTAAAATTTAATTTATATGCTGCCCTTCTCTGGAGACTCAGGACGGCTTACAATGCGTTAAGCAATAGCCGTCATACTTTTGTATATACCTGCTTAGTAGGGCTTTCGCCCCCTCCCCCCAAGCGGTGTTCTTTTTTATACAAAGTCAGCTTATTGCCCCCACAATTTGGGTCCTCATTTTACCTACCTTGAAAGGATGGAAGGCTGAGTCAACCTTGAGCCTGGTGAGATTCGAACTTGCAGTAATTGCAGGCAGCTGGTGTCACTTTAACACCACTTTAAGCTGCTGCGCCACCAAGGCTCTTATGCAGACAATCCAGATTCCAAGAATAACACTGTACTGCTATGATTGGTTATGATCTTAATTTACAGCTTCCTTCTCTACATGCTTCTCCATTCCTTTAAATGCAAATACAGTATATGACCTGTTTCCTATAAAAAGATTGAAATGTTCCTATTTTGGGGCTAAGAAGTGATTTCCCGCTTTCAAGCTGCCTAAACCTATACAGTAATGTGACACAAGAGGATGAATCTCTTTAGGTCCTTCTTTTGCTGCCTGTTATTCAGGAGCCAGTGAATCCTGGCAGACAAAATTATTTCTGGATTATGCTTTCTACAACACAGAGCAAAGTTTGATGCCTGAAACCTTCAGTCCCCAAAAGCTATGCTGGAAAAGACCTTTAAGGGAGTGAAGAGCTACTGCCAGGTAGAGCAGATAATGCTAAGCTGTACATATAAACACAGGTGTGTGTATTTACAATTTATGATTGCAATGGAACCTGTCCATTTTAGTCATAGGTTGTGATGATTGTGAAGGGGTCACCTACGTGACTGATTCGATTTTATGATTTTTGCATCAGTTGTTAAGCAAATCTATTCAGCCGGTTTTGCTGAAAATCAGAAGTAAATGTCAGTTTTTAGCAAAAGACATCGTAAAACGTGGTTTTGTGAACACAGGATGCTGCAAATGGCCATAAATTGTCAAGCACCTGAAATGCATTCATTTGATCATGTGGGTGAGAGGCAGCCGTCAGAGTTTCAAAACCAGGTTGTAAGTACCCCTGGAGGTAAGCCCATTATAACTCTGAACAGTCGAAAAGCAACAGATTAGAAGTCGAGGACTACTTATGTTTTTTTTTCTTTTTCTACTTAATGAAGTAGCATTAAGCATCTGGCTTTCCTCCGGAAACCATAAAACTATGGTATGAGGCTACTCTGCATTGTCAAATTATACATTCCTCTCGCTATCTATCTCCTCTGTGTGTGTGGTTGCTTTTGCAGCCAAACTCTTTTATTTGCTGATTTCAAAAATTAAACTTGAATTCATAATGTATTGAGGATCTTTTTATCCCACCTTTCAATAGATAATTTTCCAGATGACTTTACAACATAGTTTAAAACTAGAAACAAATTAAATTGTACCCTGCAATGTTACTGCTCATTTCCTACAAAATTCAATGAACACATATATAATTTCTCTCTCTCTCTCTCTCTCTCACACACACACACACACACACACAAACTTACCAAGAGACAATATGGTGACATATGCAGGTCTATCTGATCGTAACAGAGAATGTTCCCGGGGTTTGTTTAGAGAGGTTTCCTTGTCAAATACTCCTTTCACAGGGCCCACCACTGACTCAAAGCCATGCATACAGAAGGTAAAAGCTTTGTGAGGCTGGCTGTATCGATAGCGTTCCTGCAGACATAAAAGGGCAAAGGGCACCCAAGTAAGAGATTCACAAGAGAATAGGTAGGCACCCCCCTCCTTTATAAGTCTAAAGTTTTATGGGTTTTAAATTTTAATTGTCTATTGGTTTTTTAAATTTGTTGGGCCAAAATTATTTAATTCTTTTACTAATATTTTAAATTTTGTATTGGAGTGCTTTTATTCTTGGCTGTACACCGTTCTGAGTCCATTAGGAGAAGGGCGGAATATAAATTTAATAAATAATAATAATAATAATAATAATAATAATAATAATAATAATAATAATAATAATATGCAGGTAGAAGTCTTTCTCTGCCACAAAAGTTACACTGTCGGATGGGTCTGAAGCACTTCCACTTGACAAATGTAACGAACCATGAAGAAAGAGTGAAGGGGGAAAAACCAAGTACCATAGGAAAGAGAAGTAAATACTTGGCAGTATGATATTTGCTTCTGAACCAAATATATATATATATATATATACAATCTATTTTATCTGAAGTGCTAACATGAAAATATCCCGTTTGTTTTCACTGAAAATTCCAAGATTTGGCTGACAGAGATCAGTAAATTTCTGCATTTAGCATTTCCATGGGCTGTATGTGCAATGCAGATGATGAACAATGAGCATTAAAAACGTTGATCCCGTTAATCAGAGGAAAACTGAACGGAGGCAGAGCAATGGCGCAGTGGTTCTTAAACTGGGGATAATTGGGGCATATTTTGGAGATCGCAATTTATAATTGCTTGTCTGTGACTCAGAGACCTGTTTTGGACTGTTGCTATCAAGAAGCTTGTGCAAAGCAACAGAGACCAGTTTTATTGTAGGGGTAATGACGTTATTGGAGACTGGGAAAAGGGTGAATTGCAACAGTACTTGCCAACTGCAGCTCTTTCCATACATGTCTGAGGCTGAATTCTTGCTAATCTTACCTGTTCCTGGAAAACACGTTTCTCTTCTCCAGTGCTAGGCCGGACTATATAGTCTGTCCTTCTGAAACAGACAAGAGACTCAATGATCAGAATGACTAGAGGTAGCTTTCAATTTGTGACCGTTAATTGAGCCCAGAATTACAGTTCTTAAGTTGGGCAGGTTGTTAAGCAGGTCACCACATGACCATGCCCAATTTTGCAACCCTTTTTTTGTGGCAGTCATTAAGTGAATCACTGTGATTATTAAGTGAACACTGTGATCATAATGAAATCCATTGTCCGAAATGGGCGTTTTTTTGCAAGAAACTGGAAGTAAACGCAAAAAAAAAAATTATAAATCAGAGTCACATGACCACAAGACTCTGCAATTGGTCATAAATGTGGGACGGTTGCTGAGTGCCCAAAATGCAATTATGTGACTATTGGGGGGGAAGGCACTGGAAGTTTGTATCTGGGTCATAACTAGATCTTAACCTCAAATGATCACCTATTGACTGATCATAAGTTGAGGACTAGCTGTACAGAGAAATTCAGAACAAGTGACAGCAATTAATAATGATGAGAAAGGATAAGATTTATTTATTTATTTGCCAGCTATGCTGGCTACTTTGTTAAAACTAATATGGATAAAAAAAAATTGATGAAAGTCAGGGAAAATAATTGGAAATATAGGCAAGCCAATTTTAGGAAAGCCAGAAACCGATTTTGAGCATTATGAATACAGGAATGCCTATCATTTTTAAGCATTTTTAAGATAAGAGAGAAACATTCATTTGGACACTTGACGGATTAATAAATGTAGGGAATATAATTCTAAATTATTCTTAGTTTACTGGACATCTGTGTTCTGGGTATGCTGGGGTTATGAATTAACATAATTTTAGAAAACTATTAATCAACAAACAGAAAAGATAATCACTAATAATATTGTTCTAGTTCTTTGAATTGTTTAAAATTTATTTTTACTTTTGCACCCAAAATGTACTTAAGAATTACTCTTTAATAACAATACAAGCATGAATATTCTTGGACTATACACATAGTCCTCGAATTACGACCACAATTGAGCCCAAACATTAAGTTGCTAAGTGAAACATTTGTTGTTAGTTTTGCCTCATTTTACAACCTTCCTTGCCACAGTTGTTAAGTGAAACACTGCCGTCATTGAAGTTAGTAACACGGCTGTTAAGTGAATCTGGCTTTCCCGTTGACTTTGATGGTCAGAAGGTTGCAAAAAAAATGATCACATGACCCCGGGACACTGCAGCTGTCATAAATAGGCACCAGTTGCGAAGCATCTGAATTTCGACCATGTGACCTTGGGGATGCTGGAACAGTCGTGCGAAAAATGGTCACAGGTCACTTTTTTCAGTGTTTTAGTAACTTTGAATGGTCACTCAAATGAACTGTTGTAAGTCGAGGACTACCTGTTGACTACCAAGACTGATTTTAAGGTTTAGGCAAAGTTCCATTTTTTAAAACGACTTCTGAAATCCATAAATACTCACACTCGTGGAACTGGTGTGGTAGCATCTGAACTATCTTCATTGTCCTAACAAAGAGAAAGAAAGACTGTGAGATACGATGGATAAAACAGCTGGATGTGTACTAGTTGAAATAAATATTGGCCGCACCTTGAAGAAAACTTGGTCTTTAGTCTCCAACCAAAGTTGGAAGAGAGCTGCTAGCTCCTTCTCGTGATCTTGGGAAGAGCCTAGAGAAGAAAACAAGCCACACAGATTATCATCTACCACTAATACTTACACTACAACAGCAATACAACAGATGCTGGGACACCCCACCCTCCATCACCTGATTCTTCTGCTATAACGAATGGAAAAGTGTGGAAATAGTATCAATATTTATTTCCGACACAATAGAAATTAGGAAAGATAAAAGTAAATGTATAGGAATCTATCTGGATGACAAGATTTAATAAGAAGAGTGGAGAAGGCGGCTTAGCTACTTTACCTATCAGTTTCCATTGCTGAGTTTTTTCCTTGAATTCAACAAAAGGAGAAAAACTGGAAGAAGCATCTGTAACAAAAACATTTTGCTAGGTTTAGGCACAGCTGTAATGCGTTTTTAAATCACTCAGACTGTAACACTGGATTAAAGGTCAACCTATGGAAAACGTGAAGTTCGATCATTGCTCATTCGTGTTCTTCTATAAACTGTTATGCATGTCCTATCCAAAAACGTTGTAATTCAATCTATGGATTTCTATCCTAGTATAAACTGTAGCTGGATGACTCACTACACTTGGGAAATCTGTATTTTCCATTGCAAAGCAATCCACAAGGGGTGGGGGTGGGGGGGATGGTATTTAAAGCCTGGCATGAAAATGGTAGTGCAACACAACATTGGAAACATGTAACACAACTCTTCCAGGCATAATTTTTTTTGTGTGTGAAAGATTTCCTTTAATACGGTAAAGCCACACATATTTGACAGCATGAAACACCCAGATAAAAATAATATTGCTCTCTATTTTTTATCATGTGGAATAAAGTTTTTGAACCCATTTCTTCAAGATCAAGTTTGTTTTAACTGAATGAATCGGAGAAAGAGGCAAATATGATATCAACAAGGTGTTTATTCTGACAACTGCTTCCTTTGACTTCAAGTGGCTTATATTTAAAAAAAAAAATCAAATAACAAGGCCAAATTCCAACCAAAGTACATAAGCATCACTTGTTTAACACTTACTTTGCTAGCTTAAATTTTTGATGAGCGCCAAGTAACTGCTCACTTTCAGCTTTAAAAAAATGGCTTGTTTTGGATGATAACAACAACAAAAAACTGTCTCACCTCTGCTGACTCCAGTGAGATATTGCAAGGCAGGTAAAACCAGTTCTGACCAGTTGGGGGCAAAGGAGAACCAGCTGTTTAGTGTGCTGGCAGGAGAAGACTGCCAGTCCATGACTTTATCTTCCAGCTGAAGGAAACAAGACGACAGGCAGAATTTATACCGCACATTCAGTGTGAAGCTCAGAGTCACACATGGCTAACTCAACTGCCAAACAAATAAAATCAGAGAGGCCCTTACCTCCACATAGGAATATTATTTATTAATTCAATTTCTGATAATGCCCGATTCCAACTGGGTAAGTCGAAACCACAATGCTGTTCATGGGCGAGGAAAAGAGGAAAGGCGACCAACACAAAATTGAGTCCACTGAATTTGGAAGGATAAGAATTCTAGCCTGAATAATTCCGAATCTAGAAAAGCACCTAGAAGAGAAAACAAACTCTTACCACTGAGAGACAAGCAGGACCTTCTAACAAGAGGATCTCGAGAAGCAGAGAAAAGAAGCTGGAGGAGATTTCATTCACTCCAAGACAAGGCTTGATGTCTTCAAGAGGCCTTGGAAAGAAAGTAGGTTTATTTTAACTTAATTATATAAGTACATGGCAATTACACTCAGATATATCATTCTGTGTTCAAATTTTCACATACATTATCCCAGATACCCAAATATGAGGTAAGGTATCTCAATAATGTAACCTAAGAGGTTATCTAATAAATTTATGACTGATCCAATTATCTGAATATCGTTCCCTTACTTATCCCAAACTTATCCCCAACATACTTAGGTGCTTTTTCAGTCACAATTTGTAGCTTTAAAACAATGTGTTATGCTTCCTCATCTGAAGTCAATATATGTATGTATGTATACACACATAATTCTGTTATTGGACTTGATGTTGCAATGTGTGTTGAAAGCTGACCTAACCTGTATCTGTGCCTTACCGTAAATCGTATTTATATTTATTTGACAAAATTGCAACCTAAAACAGATTAACTGATGTATGGCATGCTGAGTTTGAAACTTAGCTAGCGGGAGCAAACTATTTTCCATGTTGATTAACCTCTATGTGGCTAGAACTGGCTTCATTACAACTATTAATTTATTTTACATTTGGGGTGGGGGGGGGGTTACATGTACAATTGCCATTCCCTTTGGAAGTGACTTACTCTTCTTTAACAGATGGGAGGGATGGAGGATCCCACAGGGGAGGGATGGGGGAGGGGTTTTGAGAAACAGGAGGGATCCCTTCAGAGTTGCCAAGAGTTTCAGAGAAATCTTCAGCCTCAGATTTAATCACTTTTAGCTTCTTTTTCTTTTTCTCCTCCTTTTCCTTCACCTTCTTTTTGAGGACTGCAAGGTCAAACAAGGCTTTTTATAAAACAAGAGAGAGAAAAAGATGTGCTTAGTTACAAAACAGTATTTAAAAACAATGTATAATTTAGAAACGTAAGTATCCCTGCAATGCATCAAGAATTAAAAATCCCTTTAATCATATAACTTTACACTTGAATGTTTATCAGGAAGCAGATTCTAAGTACATTGGCATTTATCCCAAAATGAACATGCAAATAGATGCAGCTCTAATTGTACATAACAGCTGTGGTTGTACACATTTACGTGGTTTACAAATATATTGGGCATTCTGCCTATTTGCTTGAAGATGTATAGGTTTTAATTATCATGGATCTTTTTGGAGCAATGCAAAAAGTTTCATTTGAATCACTGATAAGGCACAAGTTTGCTGCATCGGATTCACTGACCTGCCAAAGATCCCTTCCTGCCAGCATTCACACGTGTCATGATGTCATTCAGGGTCAGGTCCCCGGTCATCAGATCAGGGTGATTCTATGCAGTAGAAAAGAGGAGAGCAAACAAAAATCAGGTTTGCCACAAAAAGAAACCAGCAAGAAGCAGCACCCTGGAAGCCTTTGATGGGATGAGACAAATGCCCAACTCAGGTAAGGGCCATACAAAGACCGAGGATCACAGGTCTACAGAAAAAAAGCACAGCCATGTCGAATTTTGGTCCTCAAACCAAATTTAGGTTGGAGCATAAAACACATCCAACCAGTTAAGATGTTTGAGTACATATTAGCACGAGAGAAAGGAAGTCAACGGCCTATTAGTGTCCTTCTTGGCTACTTTAAAGGGTGCTAATAACTAAACATTAAAGAGCAGCCATCTCACTGCCTTTTAACTTACTGGTTGCCGCTTGCGCTTTTCATGGTGTTTCTTCAGCATCATCTTCAAGCTATTCTCACCGAATTCCAATTTATCTGGTGGCAGACAAACCCAATATTATTAAAACGATATGAATATATTTACATACAATTATGCCACAATGAATAATATAATGTATATATCCTATCCCATTAAACATATAAGTATTTAAATTATTCTTTTATACATCTATCTTCTTCAAAAGCCATGGCTCATAGTTACTGCCTACTTATTTTTATTAAAACTGTCCACTGTCCCTCATAGAGTAAAAAAAAGATGCTTTTTTTTGCAAAATAGCTTTTTAGTTTGGTTTAGTTTTATTGAATTTATATACCGCCCTTCTCCCCAAAGAGACTCAGGGCGGTGAACAGCTGAAAATTAAAACAACATACAATAAAAAAGTTAAGATACCTAAAAATAAATTAAATTAATCGGCCTCCCAATTTAAAATCCCACAAATTAACCACAAATTAAAAACTAACCCCTAAAATCTATTCAAACCTATTCTTAAAAAAAGAAAAGAAAAAGAAAATCTAGAAAAACTAGTTTTCCCAATAAAAATAAAATATCTTGCACAATTTTACTATGGAGAAATTTTTCAAGATGGTTTAAGAATACAACACCTGCTGTTTTCATGTCTTGGGTTGACAAAGTGGGTATCACTCTGAGAGGAACAGCAGGGCTCGAACAGTGGGCTGGAGAGGTTGGAATCCAGGAACTCAAATCTGAAACACAAAACAGTCAGGTTTCTAGAGGGATGCTGCACGCACAACATTTTTTTTTAACCAGTAAACACAATCAGCTATTTAAGTAACTTGACAATTTCACTTCTTTAATCAAAAAAAGTTAGAACCATATAAATACCTTTAAAAGACCACAAAGCAATAAGGAATATTATGTTAAATCTATTTCCAACTCTAAGGAAACAATGTTATTTTAGTAAATTGATTGCAACAATAAAAAAGTAACAATCTTCAAAATAAATTATGTTCTGTAACAGTAACTTTGGTTGAAAAAACATGTTGAGAGAAATAGATGTGGGCTTATTTCCTAAGCTGAATAGGAAATTTAAGGGGATATTACTGAAGAGTGGCAACATGTGAAGAACCCTGATCAAAAAGCACTTCCTGCCTTAAACACGGGAAAAACACTATTTTCCTGGGCTCCAAGATCACCGCAGGTGGGGACTGCAGCCAAGAAATTAAAAGACGCTTGCTCCTGGGGAGGAAAGCTATGGCAAATCTAGACAGCATACTAAAAAGCAGAGACATCACCCTGCTAACAAAAGTGCGTATAGTCAAGGCTATGGCTTTCCCAGTTGCAATGGATGGCTGTGAAAGTTGGACCATAAGGAAGGCTGAGGGCCAAAGAATTGAGGCCTTTGAACCTCAAAGAATTGAGGCCTTTGAGGTGCTGGAAAAGACTCCTGCGAGTCCCTTGGACTGCAAGGAAAACAAACTGGTCAGTTCTAGAGGAGATCAACCCTGACTCCTCTTTAGAAGGCCAGATCCTGAAGAGGAAACTCAAATACTTTGGCCTCCTAATGAGAAGGAAGGACTCCCTGGAGAAGAGCCTAATGCTGGGAACGATTGAGGGCAAAAGAAGAAGGGGACGGCAGAGAACGAGGTGGCTGGATGGAGTCACTGAAGCAGTAGGCATGAGCTTAAATGGACTCCAGAGGATGGCAGAGGACAGGAAGGCCTGGAGGAACCATGTCCATTGGGCATGATTTCGCAACTAACAACAGCAAGACAATTTCAGCAAACGCACTTGAGAATTAACTTAGCCCTGAATACATCCAATGTTGCTGACCATTCAACTCTAGTCTTGCTGGCTGAGAAATTCTGGGAGTCCCCCATCTTAAAGCTGCCACAGTTGAGAAATAATGCCTTATTCTCCACCTGAAGGTTTCAATTAATCCATCAAAGCCACACTGGTAGTACCTTCTTCATCAGAGGATAGGGTGGTGTCTCCACATTCTTCTTTAACTTCCCTGAGGATTTTAAGGTATCGCCGATGTGTTCGTCTATCTCGTTCTTCAGCAGCATAAGCAGCTGCCGAGTATTTTCTCTTCACAGCCAGATCCGATCCCCCCTTCCTAGCGAGCTCTAACAGATGCTGAAACAGACACCATGAAGAAGGCAACTTCAGAGGCTACATCCTTATTAAGTCTGCAGATCTAGTTTTACTATTCTTGAGATCTAGAGTTCTACGAGGCCACAAGTGATTGAGCCTAACTACAGATGCAGAGTTTAAGATCAACACTGTAGCCCACAATTGTGCCTTCCAATACTTACATTCCGGGAGGCAAGAATCTGTTTCAGCAATCGATAAAAATACTGCTGCTGGGAACTGAGGTAGCGCTTATACTGGGACTTGAAGCAAAGCTGTCTGTACTTCACCACTTCAGGATTGAAATGTCCATCTAGAAGAAAAACATTCCTGTTGTTCCTTTATTTTGTTTACTCCTAGCAACCAGTGAAGAAAAGGCTATATCACAAAGAAAACTGGCAATTTTTCAGGATCCCAAGCATAGTTCAAAATTTGTGCATATGTAAAGCAAGGACAAAAGTGACTTGAGGTTTCTCCAAATCAGATCTCCCAACCTGTAGACGAGCCAGATTCATCAGCACTGATGTTACTGGAAGAGGCTGGTCTATTCGGGAGACAGTCTTGTTTTGTTGGGTTTTGAGAAAAAAAATAGGACTGTTCCCATTTCCATCATAAAAATCACCATTAAATTCCAAGGAATGTGTCAAATATTCTGCTGCTGAAATTTGGACGTTTTATTACATGTCTGCAATATGACTGTAGAGCTACACATGACTGCTCACTGTCAGGGTAAGAGTCAACATATGGGACTGGGTAGCTTCAAGTTTAAGCCTACAACTTTTTCAGCCAACCTTCACAAACTGGGTGTCTGCAGGATACAATTTTTTAAAAAGTCAAGATAGCTCTACTGACAATGTGACTAAAGCACCAATTGTTTTTGTGTGTGTCCCAGAGTGTTTCTGATGGAAATAAAATTAAGTGAGAATTCTCATGAAAGCCATCTTGAAAGATGAAACACAAATGTGTCATAATGAATAGCATATATCATCTGGACATAGAACAACTGGAAACCCTTGAAACATTAAGCAATATGTTCAACCTTATGCAGCAGTTCATATAAAGGTTATTTAAGGAAAGTAACTTTTTAAGTTAATAACAATTCATCATTTTGAATCTTTAATGATTCTGAAGCCAGATTTGTCCCAAAAGTGCTTTTTCAAGAGGCAACTGGACTTCCTTGTTTTTATTGGAAGACATTTAGCTTCTCATCCAAGCATCTTCCTTAGCTGAGAGCCATTAGCTGCCCCTTTGGGTCAACCATGACTTGGATGACTGAGAATCTACATAGATTTATGAAGCTAGATATAGCTGTCTCACCTAAGAAAGGTTCATAAGCAAGTGTAATTTTAACATGCAGTACAAAACAAGACAAGCCATTAAAGGTAAGCACAAAGTCGAGTTTTAAAAACATATAAAGTGTTACTGACCCCGGAAGAGTTTTTGGGCAATATGAAGTGGGTTTCCAAATCGGAAGTTCTCTCCGTTAAATAGGGACAGGATAAGATTATTCTGGAAATCGGGACTGTTTTCTGGGAAGCGGGGCAAAAACTTTTTTAAATGTTCTCGCTGTGAATCCACCAACACGTCCTGCCAGGTTGAAAGGCTGACGACTTCAAAAAAGATCTCAGGCTGCAGAAAATATAACAGATAGAATAAATGGTTTTTTTCCTCATTTTTAAAAAAAATGATAGGCTGTTTATTCCCTTAGCATCTCTTGCAATGATACAATACAATATCCATTAAAACACGACAAAGGTAAACTAAAACAGGAGTGGCAGAAGTACTGGTAAAATACATGGGAAAATCTGTTTTGAACTCATTCCTAAGCAGTAGTTAGGAGAGGCCTGCTTCAGTTACAGTTTGTTCCACGGTATGAACCAGGGGTGAAATGCCTTGAAATCTGCTACCAGTTTGCTTCGCTACTGGTTCGCTTCGTGCGTGCATGTGCGGTGTGTGCCAAATGCGCACTTTGCACGCAGGTGCTAAGATTAAGTATTAATCCTTTTCTAAGTTAAGTAGAACAGTGAGGGGAGGGGGAACAGCTGTGCCACGCAATTTAGATTCGCTAGAAAGCAGGATTTCCTGCTTTCTAGCAAATATAAATCGTGCAGCACAGCTGATTGTTTGTTGTGGCCTGCCAGCGGCCTGCGCGGATCATGGCTGATCCAAACAACAAGGAGGCTGGTGTGGTATCGCGCCAGCAGCCTGCACAGCTGGCACTCGCATCGGACAGCAAGGACGCCAAGGAGGATGTGATGCCAGAGGCAGAGACTCAGCCAGGGACTTCAGAACCTCCAGAGGCTCCTTCCAGTGGAGACAGTGAAGTGGAGGAGCCTCTCCTCAATGCTTGGGCACCAGGGCTGCCAAAAAGCAGGAGTGGCTACTCAGGAGGAGGAGGTCTACTCAAGAGTAGGGCTTGAGGATAATTGGCCACTCCCTTAGCCTATTTAAGTCACATGCAGCTAGTGCTTTCTTGCTAGAAACAACATCTCATCACTACAGAGCATCTTGGAGAGCAAGTGACTTCTCATATCTGGTTTTCTGGGCTGATTGCCAACCTGTGTCGAACTTTGTTCTTAATAACTTTGATAAGGACCCTTTGCACAGGAAGCCTGCATTCTTGAAAGGGGTTTGGAATTAAACAGTGTTTGTGAAGGTTGGTGTGTGTCACATTCTCTGGGAATCCGAAGCTGGGGCAGAACATCGTCGGAAATATCAGTTCCCCTGGACCAGTAGCATTTTATTTACTACCGATTCGCCCGAACTGGTAATTTGTATTACTACAGGTTCGGGCGAACCAATCCCAACCGGTAGCATTTCACCCCTGGGATGAACCCCACAATGGAGAAAACAGAATCAGTTCTTAATGTCCAATATCATCTGTGGCAGGACACACAAAGGAGAAGTGGGAAGAAAGTCAGGTAAGATAGGAGATTTGGTCATTAGGTTGAGCCTCTAATTTTGGCAGAGAGAAAGGTGGTACTGTATGCAAAATCCAGATTCAAACAACTTCCCCTTCTTAAAGCCAGAGGGCTTCGTAAATAATCTTTGGAAGCACAATTATTCATTTTATAAAAAAAAAAAAACCAAAAGAAAAAGCCATCACATTACTTTTCTGAATGATCAATTCAACAGCATTTACATTTTGGACGTTATGCACAGGTAACGACTTTCCATTTGTGTATCCTCCCTGAATTTTTTAGAGGTACGAAAAGAGTCTTCCAAACAGTCAAAGAATTATACTAAGGAAATAGACACTTGGTCTCTTTTTTTTACTCAAGCAATTATTCTAATGTCTGTCCATTTTCCTGAATTTGCAAAGTAATTCTAAAAAGAATGACACAAGAGTAGGGATGTCAAACTCATGGCATCATAGCCGCGTCACGTGACATATCAGGACTTTTCCCCCCCTCGCTAACCAAGTGGGGGCAAAGCCAGCACATGACGCATCTGGCCCATAGGCTGCGAGTTTGACACCCCTGGAAAAGAGGAAGGAAGTGATACTCATTCAATAAATAATCCTGATCCAGTTATCGATACACAAAAATGTGTATTTCCTAACTAAATTACAGAATATATCATGTTACCTTTTCTAATTTAATATTTCTGAAGATAACGATAACTGTTCAATTAATATTTTTGTTTTGCTACTTGGATGTCTACTCACATCTTCCAAAAGATCTTCAGGAAGGCTAATGCGTATGGATCCCAGCATGCAATCCTCCATAATTTGGGTGCCATTTCCTTCCCCAGTTGGCCCCAGCTCCAATGGATCAGTGAGCATATGATCCAGAGAGTCCATCGTTCATACACCAGTGGACCACTTGAACAAAAAGAAACGTATTAATTCAAAAGTTACTTTTACAATTCAACCTACTAAAAAGGTAAAAGTTCCCCCCGCACATATATGCTACTCGTTCCTGACTCTAGGAGGCGGTGCTCATCTCCGTTTCAAAACCGAAGAGCCAGGGCTGTCCGAAGACGTCTCCGTGGTCATGTGGCCGGCATGTCTAAACGCCAAATGCCTACGAAACGCTGTTACCTTCCCACCAAAGGTGGTCCCTATTTTTCTACTTGCATTCTTTATGTGCTTTCGAACTGCTAGGTTGGTAGAAGCTGTGACAAGTAACAGGAGCTCATCCTGTTACGCGGCACTAGGGATTTGAACCGCTGAACTGCTGACCTTTCGATCAACAAGCTCAGCATCTTAGCCACTGAACCACCATGTCCCTATACAGGAATAAAGATACATATTCCTTGCTGCAGTGCATTATATATGTTGAATTCATTATCCATCTCCTTTTGCAAAGTTTTCCCAGCATTAATTACTTTTTCCTTTCTGACTCTCTATTCCAAGCTCCAGGAGGAAGATCATGTCACAGAAAAAGCTATGCTGGTTCTTTATATGGGCCAGAGAAAGAACAGTTGTTGTCTTGTATCTTCCCTACCAGACTAAAGAAAAAAAAGTTCAGCTATTCCTCACGCCTACCCTGGGACAAAATATCTTAAAAACTGGGACCATCCTTTTTCCACTTGTTTGCCAAACGAACAGGAACCTCAAATTAATAGCCAAGAAAAGGACAATAAAATTAACCTGAACTATATTTCTTTCTGGACTTCAAAAATTGATCTTCTCTCTTTGCCTTTTCTTGATACTCCCCAATGTTTGCAGATCTCTCTCTCTCTTTTTTAGATGAGATGACCATTTGAGCTTCTTTGAGAGATAAGATTTTCCAAATAAACAAGATAAAAATGTGTTAAATAAGAATAAAAAAGCAAACAGTGAGCATGCCTTTGAGGGTTTTCCAGTGTCCTTGTTCGCTTTCCCCCACTGGTAAGGGAGAAAAGCAAGAGAGAAAACAGCAAAATGTCAAGTACCCCACTGATCCAAGATTAAGAATATAAATGTAATTATTTAAATTGAAATATATTTTCAAATGTTAATTTTATGCACGTGTAATATACTGCACAAGTCAAAAAGAGGGCTGTGAAAATATTTACAGACCCCTCGCATCCTGGACATAAACTGCTTCAACTCCTACCTTCAAAACGACGCTATAGAGCACTGCACACCAGAACAACTAGACACAAGAACAATTTTTTCCAGAACGCCATCACTCTGCTAAGCAAATAATTCCCTTAACACTGTCAAACTATTCACTAAGTCTGCATTACTATTACTATTAGTCTTCTCATCGTTCCTATCACCCATCTCCTCCAATTTATGACTGCATGACTGTAACTTTGTTGCTTGTATCCTTACAATTTATATTGATATTGTTTCCTAGTATGATTTGATTGCTTATTTGTACCCTATGACTATCACTAAGTATTGTACCTTATGATTCTTAATGAATGTAACTTGTCTTTTTATGTACACTGAGAGCCTATGCACCAAAGGCAAATTCCTTGTGTGTCCAATCACACTTGGCCAATAAAGAATTCTATTCTATTCTATTGTATATTTAATATCATAACTGCCGTGCTTATTTTGAAACAGAAACATATAAATAATGGCTGAAAACAGATTTCTTACCTTAGAGTTTTTATCTGACGTACACTAGAACCCATGAACATTAGAGGGAAGAAAAAGGCTTATAGCTGCCATCTGAAATACATTGATGCTGGAAAAATAAAATTCGCATTCATTAGCAACGTTCTCTTCTCTTCTAAAGCTTTTTCTTTCATTGACTGAATCATGTCCATACAATTCTATTTTTAATGAAGATTTGTTCTTTTTGCGAAACTACTCATTTGTCAGAACAAGAACTCACTTGATTCTGAGAAACAATTACGGTATCAGCCACTTAAAAATAAGCTCCCTGTAACTTCACTCATATTGTAAAAGAGAGTGTCCCACCAATGAGTGCATTTCAGTGAGAACAATTTTATGATAAGCCATCTTGCATGAGAAAACCTCCACTAAAGTCTCAAAGAAAGATTATTCTTTGACTGTATCTTTTTTTATTTTTCTTCTCTCATCTGTTCTTCCTCTTTCTCTAGTTTCTCTTCTTAACTTTTTCTTCCTCTTCTTCTTATCTTCTTCCTTTCTGGTTTCTTTTTCTTTTCTTCTCCTCTTCCTTTCCTTCCCCTTTCTCACCATTTTCTCTAGTTTTTCTGTTATCATTTGCTTCCTCTTCTTCCTATTCACTTCTTCCGCTTTCTCTTGTTTTCCTTTTTTTCTTTTCTTCTCCTCTTCCTTCTTCTCACCTTTTTCCTCTTCCTCTAGCTTTTGGTCATCTTTTTCTCCTTCTTCCCATATGCTTCTTTCTCTTTCTCTACTTTTCCTCTTCTCTTTTTTTTTTCTTTTCTTCTCCTCTTCCTTTTTTTCTCATCTGCTTTTTCCTCTTCCTCTAGTTTTCCTCTTCCTCTTCTTCCTTAGCTGCTCCTTCTTCCTGCTCTTGTTCTTTTTTCTCTTTTAAATCTTCTTTTTATCCTTTTTAGGATAAAGGGTTCTTTTTATCTTTTTTTTTTTTTTTTTTTTTTTGCAATCCAGCCAAACTGGGTCTTGGTGCAAATACCCTTAAAAAAATATGACTTAACTACATTATTTTTTCCTCATCATTTGCCTCTTGAAAAAAAAAACATCTTTGGGACTTAAGGACGTTATTTTTCACCTACTGCTGAGGGAAACTTAGCCTCTTCTGAGAGGGCCATCTTAGCAATGGTGGTAATGGTAATAATAATAATAATAATAATAATAATAATAATAATAATAATAATAATAATAATAATAATAATAATAATAATAATAATAATAATAATGAGCTGCTGAGCTATTAACCAGCCTCAAAGGCTGTGAATCTCACTACAGATTAACTAATAATGATAATAATAATAATGTGTTGTCCCAATTGTAATTGGAGCCCTTGGAGCAATACCCAAAGGGCTACCCACTATTTAGAAATTCTAAATTTACCAGACTTTGACATTTTGACTCTACAAAAAACCATCTTACTCAGAACAGTTTACATCCTCCGGTGATACCTTAACCATTCCTAGGTCCTTGGTTAGGACTCGAACTGCTGAGCTATTAACCAGCCTCAAGGGCTGTGAATCTCACTAAAGATTAAATAATAATAATAATAATAATAATAATAATAATAATAATAATAATGCCTAGGATGCTGGCAGCAACCCATATCAACCATTAGCACCAGTCAATGCTATTTGTGACACATTTTTAAATGTCCAGTTGACTGAGTTTCATTTTTAATGAATAATAATAATAATAATAATAATAATACCACCTAGGATGCTGGCAGCAACCCGTATCAACCATTAGCATCAGTCAATGCTATTTGTGACACATTTTTAAATGTCCAGTTGACTGAGTTTCATTTTTAATGAATAATAATAATAATAATAATAATACCACCTAGGATGCTGGCAGCAACCCGTATCAACCATTAGCACCAGTCAATGCTATTTGTGACACATTTTTAAATGTTCAGTTGACTGAGTTTCATTTTAATGAATAATAATAATAATAATAATAATAATAATAATAATAATAATACCACCACCTAGGATGCTGGCAGCAACCTGTATCAACCATTAGCACCAGTCAACACTATTTGTCACACATTTTTAAATGTCCAGTTGACTGAGTTTCATTTTAATGAATAAGATAATAATAATAATAATAATAATGATAATAATAATAATAATAATAATACCTAGGATGCTGGCAGCAACCCGTATCGACCATTAGCACCACTCAATCCTATTTGTGACACATTTTTAAATGTCCAGTTGACTGAGTTTCATTTTAATGAATAAGAGAATAATAACAATAATAATAATAAAGTTCCTAGGTCCTTGGCTAGGACTGGAGCTGCTGAGCTATTAACCAGCCTCAAAGGCTGTGAATCTCACTACAGATTAACCAATAATAATAAGGATCATGGGAAGATGAATAGAAATCTCAGTCAGGGGGATCTTCTTTTGCACGTGGCAAAAGCAGAGGGGGGGCGAGGACGGGATAAACACCTTCGCCCCCCCCCCCCCACTTCCATACAATTCACCCCACCCGGATCTCCCCCTCCCCAAATCCCACCTCTCCCCCTCCTGCGACCCGGGTTACCTCAGCAGCCCGAAGGCGTCTGCGCGGCCTTCCTCCGCCTGGCCCCGCCTCCCGCATTCCGCTTCCAGGTCGCGGCGGGAAAGACGGCGGCAGCGTCCACGCGCGGAACGGGCGTGTGTGTGTGTGTATATATATATATATATATATATATATATATGTATGTGTGTGAGGAGTGAACGGAGGAGCGGAGTGCGCATGCGCGCCCCAACCCGGGAGGCTTTTCCCGTCTCAGACAGCTCTTGCTGCGGAGTGCGCATGCGCGCTCCAACCCAGGAGGCTTTTCCAGTCGCAGACAGCTCCTGCTGCGGAGTGCGCATGCGCGCTCCAGTCCCGGAGGCCCTCCCCTTCCCTTGCTGCGGAAATGTCTCTTCCTTGCCCTCCTCCTCGCGAGGGCCGCACCGCACCGCGCGCATGCGTGACGTGCCGAATGCCCGGACTCTCTTTCCGCGTGAGCCGGTTTCCCCTGCGCAGGCGCGGGAAAGCGACGCCCCAATAGCACAAACTGGGCGCTTGGCGGACGTCCAGAATTGATCCAACTTTGCAACTCATTCCGTCTCTCCCGCGAGCTTATTAAACTGGCTGGGTTTGCACGATGCGTGTCTTAACATCAGTGCTTATCCAAGGCTTGCAGGTTGTGCAGGTTCGAATAGAATAGAATTAGAATAAAAATAGAACAAAAATAGAACAATGGAGTAGAATAGAATGAAATTTGGAAAGAATAGAAATAGGAAGAATAGGAATAGGAATAGAATAGAGAATAGAATAGAATAGAATAAATGTCTCTGCCTGTTCTATTCTATTCTTCATTCCAATATCCTATTCTATTCTATTCTATTCTATTCTATTCTATTCTATTCTATTCTATTCTATTTATTCTATTCTTTCATTCATTACATGTATTTATATGCCATCCTTCTCCCGAAGGACTCAGGGCGGCAAACACAAGTTAAGAAACATGTACAATAAAATTGCATTTTAAATCAAATAACTAATTAATGATAAATAATAAACCCAGAATCAGAGTCAGCCTATTTGCTTGAACAGCCAAGTCTTCAGCTCCCGACGAAAGGAGCGGAGATCAGGAGCCGTCCGGAGCTCGGTAGGTAATTCATTCCAGAGGGTGGGAGCACCCACAGAGAATGCCCTACCCCTTCATTGCCCTTCATTGCATCACCTAGCAAGATTCAACCAAGTTTAACACACAGACAACCTAAAAAGCTAGCCATGACTTCTGATAGCAACCAATCAGGATACCTGTACCCCAGGAAGTTCAAAGCCAGAGAGGGTATAAAACCCAGGGACTCTCAGCATCTCTTCCCTTTTTTTTTTTTTTGCCCACGATCTCCAAGGCATGTGATCCTGTTCATCAATAAACCTTCTTTCCAAACAACATGTTTTTTCCCCCACTTGGAACTGAACCTAGAAGGATATTTCTTCCAACAGGGAGCATTGTGACTTCCCTCTTTGTCTCATGCCTCGGCTTGGACCTAGTTTGAGGAATCAGGGAACCTGGACTGAGTGGAACTGCGGACAAGGAATGCCGAGTGGAACTTAACCAGCACCATTGATGAGCATTTGGTGCTGTGTTAGTGTGCAATAAACTATCTTTACTTGACATCTACCTAGCCAGCATAACTCGGGTCAGAATAACAACGTTGTCAGTGTTGCTTTGGTATCAAGTACAAGAGTGTTTACTTTCTGGAAATGCCAGAGGCAAGAATTTTGCAAACAAATTCTGTGTGGGTTTTTTTTTTTAAGTTTTCTACTTATTATTGTTTCATTTATATACTAGTATCCATCTCTTGGTAAATAGGCAGTAAAATTTGAACCATTTAAATTATTGAAACTTCCCCAGTTATAGTTACAAAGCATTCAAGTGATTATAACTAACTGTCTCTGTAGAGTGGATAAACTAGCAATAATAAAAGCCCTTCGCTACAAAATAAATCAGAATTATTGCCACTTTAAGAAACGTCTATTTTTTTCCCCCCTGTTCCAGTTTCTATTGCAGGATGAGGTCTCACTGGAATTAGTTTACAGGAAACATCGATAAGCACATTTTGGAGCAATCAGTTTGTCTGTGTATGGCTGCTGGGTGTCTATTGCTATTTAAATCAATTTCCTCCTTAGAATGAAAGGATAAAGCTGCCCTGTGCCATACACCATTTATTGCAACCTAAAGGTTGGAGAAAATACATTTAGTGCTTGGAATAAATCTACTGTATTTCTCAGTAGCATCCCAAGAAGAAATGCCAGGGGATCAATAATAAGACATGCCCTGATAATAAGACTAATCGGGCTTTTGACCGCATGTGCTAAAATAAGCCCCCCTCCTGAAAATAACCCCTCCCTGAAAATATTTAAACACATGTGCAACTGGTCCCTGCCATTTCCTCTGGTTAGGGTTAGGGAGACTGAGCTGGAAATCAGGTAAGATGGCAAGAGGAACCCCGTCTTGCCCCACTTGCCCCAAAATAATAAGAGATCCCCGAAAATAAGGCCAAGCACTTATTTCAGGGTTCAAAAAAAATATAAGACAGGGTCTTATTTTCGGGAAAACATGGTATACCCATATTTTTCAGAGTATAAGACACTCCGGAGTACACCTTAGTTTTGGGGGAGGAAAATTAGGGGAAAGAAATTCTGTCTCTGCCTACCAGCATCCATTGGTATTCATCTGGCTAGCGCCCTGTCAGTGTGTGAGAGAGTTGAGGGCTGTTTGGAAACTGAAACTATTTGCTGTGTGAGCAACAAGGAAGGAGACAACAAGGAGCCTGGGCGGGGCTTAGGTCAATTGTTCTAAAGCTGCATGCTGTGCTTGATCTCTGAAACTAAAACTGAACCTGAAACTACTCTCCTCTGCTTGTGTTTTGCTTATATTTACTACCACATTGGAAAACCTGCTTTTGGTAGTGTATATTTACTTCATGTGTTATATTATATATAAAGAGAAGTTACGGAATCCTGCTGGAACAGTTACTTGTGCGGGCTTTCTGGATGTGATTGCTGCTGCAAACTCTGACAGTCCTTGGGTTTTTGGCTACATTGGGTGTGTAAGACGCACCCCAATTTTCACCCTCTTTTAGGGGGGGAGTGTGTCTTATACAGTATATAACCTTCGATAAGAAAACTGCACTCTAGATCTGTTGGCAAAGCCAACAGGAAAAAATATTTTTTCCACTTGGTTTTAAATAAATGCATGTTGCAAGTTTGAATAGGAACAGCTCTCAAAGAAACAACCTTCAAAATCTACCAATTATCCAACATGGAAGTCTGTTCTCACCCTTTGTAAGTTTCCTGCAACACAAGCCACAATAAAATAAGTGTGAAGCCTGCAGTCTTGTCTATCTGAATAATAAATCTTATTTACATAAGTTATTGGTGGCTTCTGTTGGACCATATGTTGAGATAGCTTTTGTTGTCTTATGAAAATAATTTACAACCTAGGTCAGTGAGTTCCCTAATGCAAAAAGAGCACTCAGTCCAAGAAACAGGCCATAGAAATGTTTCATCCAGCTTATAGCAAAGAGTTGGCAGGAAAGAAAGAAAGAAAGAGAAAGAAAGAAAGAGAGGGAGGGAGGGAAGGAAGGAAGGAGACGAAAGGAAGGAAGGAAAGGAAAGAAAGAAAAAGGGAGGGAGGCAGACAAAAAGGAAAGGAAGGAAAGAAATAGGAAGAAAAGAAAGGAAGGCAGACAAGGAAGGAAGGAAGGAAGGAAGGAAGGAAAAGAAAAAGAAAGGGAGGCAGACCAAAGAAAGGAAGGAAAGAAGGAAAGAAAGAGAAAGGGAGGGAGGGAGACGAAGGAAGGAAAGAAAGAAAGGGAGGGTGGAAGAAAGAAAGAAAAAGTGGAAGGAAGGGAGGCAGGCAGACAAAGAAAAGGAAGGAAGGAAAGAAAGAAAGAAAAGGAAAGAGAAGCAGACCAAAGAAAGGAAGGAAAGAGAAAGGGAGGGAGGGAGATGAAAGAAAGGGAGGAAGAAGGAAAGAAAGAAAAAGAGGAGGAAGAAAGAAAGGAAAGAAAAAAGGAAGAAAGGGAGGGAAGGAAGGAAAGAAAGAAAAAGAAAGGGTGGCAGACCAAAGAAAGGCCAGAAAGAAGGAAAGAAAGGGAGGGAGGGAGGCAGGCAGGCAAAAGAAAGGAAAGAGAAAAAGAAAGGAAAGAAAGAAAAAGGAAGAAAGAGGAAGGCAGGCAGACGAAAGAAAAGGAAGGAAAGGAAAGAAAACAAAAGAGGCAGACAAAAGAAAGGAGAGAAAGAAAGGGAGGCAGGCAGGCAGACGAAAGAAAAGGAAGGAAGGGGAAAAAAGGCAGACAAAAAAGGAAGGAAAGAAAGAGAAAGAAAGGAGGAGGCAGGCAGGCAGACAAAAGAAAGGAAGAAAAGAGCGAAGATTTGAAGCTGCAGCATGGCAATATCTCCAGAACGGAAAGAGGTCAGAGTTTATCTTCCAACTAAAGCAAAGAGCGTCCTTGTGGGTAGCAACAGAGTTAGGACAAGCCCAAGAAACAAGCTTTGGCTTGTTCTCCACCTCCTTCTCATTCCGACTGTTAATCAACACACTGAAAGCCACCGCACACGTTTAAACCACCTCTTGAGCCTTTTTTATTGGTTTCGAGGAGGAAATGCAAGAATCCCCGTTTCATAAAGACAACACAATCAAAGACAGAAAAGGCTCAGACGCTGTGTGTGTTACTTATACTCCTCTGATCCCATTAGGCTTACGGGGGGTGGGGGGAGCCTCCAAGATAGTTTCCTTCACCCTCGTTAGGATCGGGATATTTGGGCAGTGCAGATGGTTATGTAAACACGGGGTATCCCAACAATACCAACAACCTCATTCTTAATAATTTAACTGCTTCTGCACAGCTTCACAGTTTCCCCATCTTCTCTGTCATACAGAAGTCAGGAAAGATTGGCTTGTAATCGAGTCTCAGTTCCGGACTGTGTGTTTTATTTTATTCTCCCTTTACCAAGCTGCGTGTTCTCTTCTTTCACAGGCAACTTAGGGGGGAAAATATATATATATTTATTATATATATATATATATATAATAACACCGAAAGAAATGTAAGCAACTGAAATGTACACGAGAGATAAGACCCTGCCAATGGTTGTGGGTTCAGCAAACTTTGCTTCCGCTACTGTCCACAATTGGGGGGTTCGGCGTGGGGGGGGAGAGAATCAATTGGGGGAGAGGTCTACAAGAGGCTTAGTGTCCATTTTTGTACACCAGGTTCATAAGACGGTGGCATCCTGAAATGCCTTGCCTGAGTTTTCATTTAGATCTTGAAACTCCCAAAGCCTCAGCCTGTAAGGTAGAACTTCAAGGGGTACAAATATACTTTGTCAAAGAGCTCTTGGGTGCCTCCGATATTCGCGATGAAGGTTTCAAACGTCCCTCGTGCCGCTAGTTCTCGTTCTTTGCTGCAAGCCCAGGTTCACGGCTTTTCGATGTGCAGGTCGCCGACGCCGTTGGTGTTGCTGGTGGCCGTAATGATGTACTGTGTTGTTTGCTGCTCGCTGGCCGTTTGCGAGTCCAAAGAGTCGGTGTGGACAGGTGTCTGAGATAAATCTACTTCCACGCCGCTAGAAAGAGAGAGACTTGGCTTGACTTCCAGCTCGGGTTGACTTTCAGCGATGACATAATGCGTCTAGGGGGAGAAAGAAACCCACATACTGTAAATTCACTCTCATTATACACAGGTAATTCCTGTTTTTTTTTAAAGCCTTCAGTTAGCACAGGTAATCTGTTCTGCCCCAGCTATGGACCACAAAGAACGCAGCACACACAAAGTCCGTACAACCCTTAGTTTAATAATTAAGGACTACTAATGAGCTTTCTTAGTAGTTGTTCAAACACAAGTACGGTTTAAATCAGTCTTTTCTGAACAAGGGCTGTTAATTTAACTTCATTAACAGCCAACAGGAGTCCAAGAAATAATAACTCAATTCTGAGGTACAGTCTTTCAGTTAACCGTAAGCTTATTGTGGTTGGCAGAATGCCCAGAAGCAATTTGCAGGAAAAATGATAAAAGAGAAGCAAGAGCCGATCAGACGTTTCTGGAGTCAATACGCGAAGGAATATGAACGAAGTTGTTTTCTGCAAATTGCCTCAGTCATCATTCCTTAAATAGGCTAGGGGAGTGGCCAATTAGCCCCAAGCCTTACTCTCGAGGAGACCTCCTCCTGAGGAGCCATTCCTGCCTTTTGGCAGCTCTGTGTGCCCGTGCATTGAGAAGAGGCTCCTCCTCTTCTTCCTCTTCACTTATGGGAGCTTCTGGAGGTTCTGAAGGCCCTGGATGAATCCCTGCCTCTGGCACCACATCTTCTCCAGCCTCCTCATTGTCCGACTTGAGTGCCAGTTGCACAGGCTGCTGGTGAATCACCATACCAGCCTCCTCACTGTCGGAATCAGCTACCAGCTGCACAGGCCACTGGCGGGCCATAACATAATCCTTGATTTACAACCATTTGTCAGTGACTACTCAAAGTTGCAACAACGCTAAAAAAAGTGACTTATGACTGTTTTCACACTTAACGACCATTGCAGCATCCCCCAGGATCACGTGATCAAAATTCAGACACTGTTTTCAGATGGTGTTTAGAGAAATTAGAGTGCTTTTGAATGTAAATTTAGATACGTCACTGAGAATTGCTTTACTGTTCCTGGGTGAAAAACGGGATATAAATCAAACAAAAAAGGAATTGATTGTAAATTTGATAATGGCAGCTAGATTAGCGATGGCTAAATATTGGGGACGAAATTGGGATATTCAAAGAAATGAGTGGTATAGTGAAATTTGGAGTAATATGGCAAAAAATGATACATTAACAACAGAAGTTAAATTTAAAAAAGGGATGATAGAAGCAAACAATTATAATGAAAAATGGGGGGATTTTATAAAATCAGTGTTGGCGGCAGGCAAAGGTAATAAACCTAGTCAAGAATATATGTTGTTTTGGAGGGGATAAGGGCACAATTGGAATATAGTCAGGGGTGAAATCCAGCAGGTTCTGACAGGTTCTGGAGAAGGTCCTCAAATTCTGAGGACCCAGATTGTGGGGGCAATAAACTGACTTTGTATAAAATATACAAAAGTATGAAGGCTATTGCTTAACGCATTGTAAGCCATCCTGAGTCTCTGGAGAAGGGCGGCATATAAATCAAATTAAAAAAAAAACCCCGGAAATTTTGAATAGTTCGGAAAACTAGCAAATACCACATCTGGCTGGCCCCAGAGTGGGGTGGAGATGGAGTTTTTGCAATATCCTTCCCCCAGGAGTGGGGTGGGAATGGAGATTTTGCAGTATCCTTCCCCTGGAGTGGGGTGGGAATGGGGATTTTGCAGTATCCTTCCCCTGGAGTAGTGTGGTGATGGAGATTTTGCAGTATCCTTCCCCTGGAATGGGGTGAGAATGGAGATTTTGCAGTATCCTTCCCCTGGAGTGGGGTGGCAATGGGGATTTTGCAGTATCCTTCCCCTGGAGTGGGGTGGCAATGGGGATTTTGCAGTATCCTTCCCGTGGAGTGGGGTGGGAATGGGGATTTTGCAGTATCCTTCCCCTAGAGTGGGGTGGGAATGGGGATTTTGCAGTATCCTTCCCCTGGAGTGGGGTGGCAATGGGGATTTTGCCGTATCCTTCCCGTGGAGTGGGGTGGGAATGGGGATTTTGCAGAATCCTTCCCCTGGAGTGGGATGGCAATGGAGATTTTGCAGTATCCTTCCCCTGCCACGCCCACCAAGCCACGCCCACAGAACCGGTAGTTAAAAAAATATTGGACTTCACCACTGAATATATTGTATATCTTTTAGTTATTATAGAAGAAGAAATATAAGGGGGGGGAAATGCTCTCCGGGGTGGGGATGCACTGTAATATTTGTATTCTTTCCTCCTTCTTTGTATTTCGATGTATATGTACTATGTTTTGTATTTAAAATAAAAAATATATATAAAAAAATTCAGATACTTGGCAAATGAATCCTATTTACGACTGTTGCAGTGTTCTGTGCTCCTGTGAGTCCCTTTTGTGACCTTTCTGACAATCAAAAATCCATCAATCAATCAATATGGCAGAAGCTATATTAACTTAGCAAGCGTGTTAACTGGCTTAGCAACTGCAGTGATTCACTTAGCAACTGCAGCAAGAAATATTGCAAAATGAGGCAAAATTCACCTAATTATTATTCTCGCTTAGCAACAGTATTTTTGGCCTCTATTACAGTTATAAGTCCAGGCCAACCTGTATGCCATAATAATGAAAAAAATGCTCATTTATCAATCATTAGTCCAAATGATTCAATCAAGCCGGCGCTTTGAAATAAATTCTTTTGACCATCTCTGATGAAAATATGCATCGTTTGGAACAGAAGACATGTTTCCAATGTTTTATTTTGTTCGTTAAATTTATATGCCACTGTCGGCAACTATGGGCAGCTTGAAAAATACTCATATGCCTATTTCCAAATATTCCTATACAAAAGCCTTGATGTATTTAATCATTTCAGTTACGGTTGCTCTTTCGCTTCTTACCTGGGCAACTGCTTTCACTTGCCCTGTGGTTACCGTTGTGACGGGAGGACCGACAGCTGTCTCTGCAATCACATACTGGCCCTGAGGGATTGTCATCATCTGGATCTCGGAGGCTGGGGGAGAAAAAAACGATGAGAGAATCCCATTCATTAGCTCTAACAAGACATGGCTGACATGCTAAAATAGGGGTGTCCAACCTTGGCAACTTTAAGACCCGTAGACTTCAACTCCCAGAATAGAGAGTTAAATAGGGTCAGCATCAGGGGTGAAACCCAGCAGGTTCTGACAGGTTCTGGAGAACCGGTAGCGGAAATTTTGAGCAGTTCGCAGAATCGGTAGCGGAAACTGTGTAGTTCAGAAAACTGGCAAATACTGGCCCCAGAGTGGGGTGGGAATGGAGATTTTGCAATATCCTTCCCCCCCAGGAGTAGGGAGGGAATGGGGATTTTGCAGTATTCTTCCCCTGCCACGCCCACCAAGCCACACCACGCCCACCAGGCCACACCCACAAAACCGGCAGTAAAAAAATTTGGATTTCACCGCTGGTCAGCATGTATTAGCATAATTAAAATGCAAAATTGCCCCATGGTTCATCATCGTCCTCTTTTAACGACCCCATAATCTCTTGCGGGGTGGAGTCTGGGCAACTGAATGGAGCTGAGTGTTTACTGGCCAGATGCGCCCCTACCTGGACTGAGATGCCTCATGCACTCGTCACCTCCCAGATCAACTATTGCAATGCTCTCTACTTGGGGCTACCCTTGAAGACCGCTCGGAGGCTCCAGCTGGTGCAGAATGTGGCCGTGCGGGTAGTGATGGGAGCGTCACGATGCTCCCATGTCACACCCCTCCTGTGTGACCCGCATTGGCTACCGGTTGCCCTCCGGGTGAGGTTCAAGGTGTTGGTGATCACCTATAAAGCCCTATATGGCTTAGGTCCGGGGTATTTGGCGGAACACCTGTAGCCAGCAACAGCTCCCCATCGCCCAGTGCGCTCACATAGAGAGGGCCTACTTGGGGTCCCGTCGGCCAGGCAATCTTGGCTGACGGCCCCTAGGGAGCGAGCCTTCTCTGTAGGCACCCCTACCCTCTGGAATCAGCTCCCCTTGGAGCTCCGGGTAGCCTCCGACCTTCGCTCTTTCCGCTGTGACCTTAAAACTTGGTTGTTTCGCCAGGCTGGCCTGGACTGAATGGGATTTTAATGGGAATTTTAGTTTTTAGTGTTTGAATTTTAATCTGGACTGGTTTTATTGTCATGAGCCGCCCTGAGTCCTCGCGGAGAAGGGCGGCATATAAGTCCGATTATAAATAAATATATAAATAAATAAATGCCCTTCCTGTCACCAATGCAGAGTGTTATTCAGCAAATATATTCTCAGGGTGCCCAGAGTGAGAAATATCTCCCTCTACCTAGGATCGAGCTCACAGCCTCCTGATTGTGAAGCAAGAGCTTCACCTCTAGGCCACTGTACCACTTCAAAATTGCCCCATGGATCAGATTTGGAGGACAAATGCAAGGAGGAAACCTTGCATCAAATATCAATGAACTTGAGAGGTTTTTTGTTTCTCTTCGGATGTCTTCAAGAATACATCCATCAAATCATAGCTCAGAAACTGGGAATGAGGTGTAAGTGGTTTCTCCAGGGAAGCGAAAGAGCGTCACTGAGCATACTTGGTACGTACGATAAGTGCGGAACGAGTTCCAGGTGTTGGGAAGGTAGGCCTGCTGGACCGAAGAACCTGCCTGTGATTGACTTTGCGAGGAGGGAGCTGTCTGTATCTGGGAAGGGCTGAGTTCCTGCTGAGTTGGTTGGGAAGGACTTAAGGGCTGACTGCCCACCTGCAGTAACAAAGGAAAAGACATTCCGCAAACCAAAGAACTAAAGTTACTTTTTACTGGACTAAAATTCCCATCTCTCTCTCGTACACAGAGCATTTCAATCAATACTAGAATACAGTAGAGTAGAGTAGAATAAAAATAGAATAAAAGAGAAGAGAAGAGAAGAGAAGAGAAGAGAAGAGAAGAGAAGAGAAGAGAAGATGGGAAATAATAGAAGATGGGATAGAATAGAATACAATATTGTATTGCATTGTAATTAAACACCAGCTGTCTGCAATTACTGTGTTCGAATCTCACCAGGCTCAAGATTGACTCAGGCTTCCATCCTTTCTAAGGTAGGTAAATTGAGGACCCAGTTTGTGGGGGCAATAAGCTGACTTTGTATAAATATACAAAAGTATGAAGGCTATTGCTTAATGCATTGTAAGCCGCCCTGAGTCTCCAGAGAAGGGCGACATATAAATCAAATTTAAAAAAAAATAGAATAGAATAGAAGGGAAGGGAAGGGAAGGGAAGGGAAGGGAAGGGGAAGGGGAAGGGGAAGGGGAAGGGGAAGGGGAAGGGGAAGGGGAAGGGAAGGGAAGGGAAGGGAAGGGAAGGGAAGGGAAGGGAAGGGAAGGGAAGGGAAGGGAAGAGAAGAGAAGAGAAGAGAAGAGAAGAGAAGAGAAGAGAAGAGAAGAGAAGAGAAGAGAAGAGAAGATGGAAAATAGTAGAAGATGGGATAGAATAGAAGGGAAGGGAGGGGAGGGGAGGGGAAGGGAAGGGAAGGGAAGGGAAGGGAAGGGAAGGGAAGGGAGGGGAGGGGAGGGGAAGGGAAGAGGAGAGGAGAGGAGAGGAGGGGAGAGGAGAGGAGAGATGGGAAATAATAGAAGATGGGATGGAATAGAATGGAAGGGAAGGGAAGGGAAGAGAAGAGAAGATGGGAAATAACAGAAGATGGAATGGAATGGAATTTAGAATAGAATAGAATAGAATAGAATAGAATAGAATAGAATAGAATAGAATAGAATAGAATAGAATAGAATAGAATTCTTTATTGGCCAAATGTAATTGGACACACAAAGAATTTGTCTTTGGTACATACACTCTCAGTGTACATAAAAAGACAAGATACATTCATCAAGAATCATAAGGTACAATACTTAATGATAGTCACAGGGAAATAGTCAATATAAATCGTAAGGATACCAGCAACAAAGTTACAGTCATGCAGTCATAAGTGGGAGGAGATGGGTGATAGGAACGATGAGAAGATTAATAGTAGTGCAGACTTAGTAAATAGTTTGACAGTGTTGAGGGAATTATTTGTTTAGCAGAGTGATGGCGTTTGGGAAAAAACTGTCCTTGTGTCTAGTTGTTCTGGTGTGCAGTGGTCTATAACGTCGTTTTGAGGGTAGGAGTTGAAACAGTTTATGTCCAGGATGTGAGGGGTCTGTGAATATTTTCACAGCCCTCTTTTTGACTCGTGCAGTATTCAGGTGCTCAATGGAAGGCAGCCCTAATAACGTCCCAATTCATTCATTTATAGAATTACATTTCATGCTCTTCTGTTAAAAAGAACGATTGAAAAATAAAACTACAAAGCCCCAAACAACCATTTTGTCTGAGTATGAATATTCATGGACTGGAATAGATCAGCCACTGGGGATTGAATAGAGACATGATAACAAAGTCAGCCAATGGGGCTTGTTTTAGAAATAGACCCTTAAGGAAGAATTCTGGGGATGACTTAAGCAACTGAGTCTGTGCAGAAGCTCTGAAACAGAAACTAAAATGCTCAGATCTAAAATGAAACTAGCCTGCTCTGTCTGCTGAAATGAAACTGGAAATATGTCTCTGCTTGTTACCACGTTGGAAGAATCAACTCTTGGTATTGTAAAATTTACTTCATCTGTTATTATGTATATAAAGAAGTTAACGAATCCTGCTGAATCAGTTGATCTGTGTGTGCTTCTGGATTTGATTTTTGCAAGAAACTGATACATTTCATTTCTAATCAAGATACCACATTTTTCGGAGTATAAGACGCACCTACCTTTTTTGGTGAGGAAAAGAAACCTCCCTCTGCCTCTGAGCAATTTTGCCTCATTGCAGCAAACAGCAAACAGCCTGCTTTACTTTCATTTTCGTTTTCAGCATAGCTTAATTAGCAACAAGGAAAAAAAAAATCTGCTCCAGCAATTTACCTCCTGAGAGTCAGGAGGCTGATCCAATCAACTTGTGCTAATTAGGCTGTGCCGATGCTGAAAGGAGCTGTTTCTCCTTGCTGCTTGCTACAAGGAGGTAACTGCTAGGAGGCAGAGGCCAAAGGGTGGGGCCCAGTGGCTGTGCGGGGCTATATTTGGTGTATAAGACACACCTAAATTTTCACCCCTTTTTAGGGGGGGGAAAGGTGCGTCTACTCCGAAAAATAAGGTAACTTCAAGTGACCACAGCCAATGCACAGAAGAACATCCAAATAGCTGGCTAGAATATTTCTAAATAAGCGATTTAGGACTTCGGGTCAAGGTTCTGCATTTACCGAAATGTTGAAATAACATTGCATCATCTCACTGAGCCGTGGTGGCGCAGTGATTAGAATGCAGTATTACAGGCTATTTCTGTCGACTGCTAGCAGTTCGATCCTGACCAGCTCAAGGTTGACTCAGCCCTTCCATCCTTCTGAGATTGGTAAAATGAGGACCCAGATTGTGCTGACTCTGTAAACTGCTTGGAGAGGGCTGTAAAGCACTAAATGTTATTGCTATTGCTATCTCCGAAATAAAATTTTGCGCACTGGACTTTGGGTTATTCCACTGGCAGCAATAGCACTTAAGACTTATATATCGCTTCACAGTGCTTTACAACCCTATTCTAAGCGGTTTATCTTTAGGGACCATGTTATCTGCTACCTCAAGCTGTCCATGCATCTTACAGCAGCATGCACATATTGCACACAACTGCATGACCTACCTGTGAAGATGATGAGGCTGCAGAGGTTGGTTCGGTGACCTGGATATGTTGTACCTGGATAGCATGCTGGGTGTATGACTGAGGGTCGTGTAGCTGACCAACATCTACAGTGGAATGCTGGGTCTGATGAGGTGAGGTAGCCTGGGGATCAGGAGAAAACAAGTAATGTCCAACTTGACGTTAGAATTATGGTCTCAGTGGCGCAAGTCTTAAGTCAACCGGTATAATTCTTTCTGCAAAAGTTCTGTCCTCTTGGGATGAATTGCCCAAAAGATCAAGAAGAATCAGTTTGGTGCCAACAAACTGCTCTCCGAGTGTAACCCACATCACAGAGGTAAACCATCACTCAAGGGCAGGGAACAGTTTTACATTTACATTGGCTTCAACTTTTGGCACCTCTTGCTAAGAAGCATGGCACAACATAGGACAGTGATGGCTAACCTTTTTGCCATCACGCACCAAAACTGGGGAGAGCGTGGGGGGGGGGGGTTCGCACGTGTGAGTTCCCATACCCATAATTCTATGTGCCCCACTGCCCTCTGTGCATGCGTGTGCGTGTGTGCTCCCCCCAGTGCTCTCTCTGCTTTTGGTACGCGATGGCATGGTGGGCCCAGTAAACCCGTTTTTCGCTCTCCCCAGGCTCCACAGCCTTTCTAGGAGTCTGGGGAGGATGAAAACAGCCTTCCCTACCACCACCACCACCCCCAGAGGCTGGAAACGGAACGTTTCCCAGCTTCCGTTGGGCCCAGAAGACCTGAAAATCAGCTGGCTGAGCTCGCATGCCCACCGATATGGCTCGACGTGCCACCTGTGTGTTGTGGCCCCGTCCTCTGAGCCTATCCCATTGGAGGAAGGGAGCTCTGAGCATGAGGAAGAGGAGCCAGACAGATCTCCCAGCCCCCCCCCCCCCTCTGGCACCGTTTCAGGTGCCAGCTGAAAGACAGCAAAGTAGTGGGGAAACAGGTGTCTCAGATGAGAGTGAGGGAGAGACGTCATTCCTGGACGCACGTCAACGAAGGCGAGATAAGTACTTGCAGCAGCTGAGGAGGCGTGCGAGGGAATAGACCTGAGTCACTGAACTTGAGTCACAGGACCAATGAGTCACTGGATCACACCCCAGAGACTATATGAGAGGGTGGTGGTCAGTGATCCCTGTGACGAACAAAACTCAATCTGGTAGTCATTGGAGCCTGAAGCTGCTAAAAGAACGGATTTTGGCAAAGCTACGTATGTGATTTTCTTTCTGTGAACAATTAAAGCACTTGGCAGACGGTATGAATATCGCTGCCAAGTTGGAGATTAGGACTGTGGTGTGTGCCAAGTGCTTCTTTAACCCTCGACTGGCTGTGTTTTTGTGGGTGTGTGTAGAGGGGGACAGATCACTGTGGCACGCATGCCATGGATTCGCCATCAGGGACATAGGAGAACAAATCCATCAGGACAAGATTCGGCAGTCCACCTGCATGTAAGAGACAAAGTCCATTCTTTTGAAGACAGCGGAGTCCACATTCGGACAGAGAGGACCGCTGGTTTGAAAGAGGGGTCAAAGAGGCCATCTATGTCAAAATTAAACAGCCCTCTCTCAATAAAGGGGGAGGAATGCGATATCATCTATCTCCAGTCCTTTCCTCAAGTTCCAAGAAGGCTCCACACCCATTTGCACCTCTCAGATGACCCTGAGGACACAGATAAACCTCCAAGTGGCCTCAATGATTCTCTAAAAGAAGGCAAATGACCAGCTGTCTGCAAGGAATATAAATCCTTCCATTCCCCACCAGAAGCTTCTTGGAAGAGAAGTGAAACGTCTTCAAAGAAAAACAAGAAAGGCCAGTTGCCTCTTGAAAAAAGCACCTTTGGGACAACCAGGACCTGGATGACTTAGAAAACTCCATAAATTCTTGCTAAGGAATTCTTGACAGGGACGCGGTGTCGATCAGAAAGGTCGGCAGTTCGGCGGTTCAAATCCCTAGTGCTACCTAACGGAGTGAGCTCCCGTTACTTGTCCCATCTCCTGCCAACCTAGCAGTTCGAAAGCAGGTAAAAATGCAGGTAGAAAAATAGGGACCACCTTTGGTGGGAAGGTAACAGCGTTCTGTGTGCCTTTGGCATTGAATCATGCCGGCCACATGACCATAGAGACATCTTCGGACAGCGCTGGTTCTTCGGCTTTGAAACGGAGATGAGCACCGTCCCTTAGAGTCAGGAACGACTAGCACATATGTGCGAGGGGAACATTTACCTTTACCTTTTATCGAGTTCTTAATTAACTGGACACCTTTTGTAATACGGATTGCCACTTAGCAACTGTCCTGTTGTATTCTGGTTGGGATTTAATCTAATCTTCTCCTGCCCCATCCAGTTCCTGGTTCAATCCTTTCATGTTCTTCCTGCTATTCCTTTGTTATTTAGCTTCCTGAGATGCTCAGCGCCATTGCTGTCACAAGCCCCATTCTCTCCTCTCTAGGAAATCCAAACACAACTCGAACACCACTCACCTGAGCCACTTGCACAACCTGCAACTGTATATGTTGTGGCTGTTGCAAGGCAGCTGTGGATTGTGATACAGGAATATACTGAATACGTGGAAAATCACTCTGCGAGGTTCGGTAGTCTGTGGTCAGAGTCTGGGACAGCTCCGTCATGGCTTGAGTCAACAAATCCGATGTCTTTACAAGGGGGAAAACAGGGAAAGGAAGATTGTTATATAATTTAAATTGTACATATACACCCTAGTATCTAAAGATGAAAGAGCAAGCAGGATGATTAGGGGACTGGAGGTTAAAACATATGATGAATGGTTGCAGGAACTGGGTAGGTCTAGTCTAGTGAAGAGAAGGACCAGGGGAGACAGGATAGCAGTCGTCTAATACTTGAGGGGCTGCAACAGAGAGGAGGGGGTCAAGCTATTTTCCAAAGCACCTGAAGGCCAGACAAGGAATAATGGCTGGAAACTGACCAAGGAGAGAGTCAACCTAGGAATGAGGAGGAACTCACTGTCACTTTCTGACAGTGAGAACAATCAACCCATGGAACAGAAGTTGCCTTCGGAAGTTGTGGGAGCTTCATCACTTGAGACTTTCAAGAAGAGATTGGACTGCCATTTGTCAGAAATGGTGTAGGGCAGTGGTGAAATGTAAAATTTGTTACTACCAGTTCTGTGGGCGTGGGTTGGTGGTGGGGGTAATATGACTGAATGGGCGTGGCCAACATTTTTTTTTTAACTTTTAAAACCATTTTTTCTACAACCTCTTCGGCTGAAGAAGTTGTAAAAAAAATGCTTTTAAAGCCTCTGATGATTCCAACTGACTTGCCTGATCGGCAGAGGCTTTTTTTTTCCTTTTAAAAACATTTTTTTCTATAACCTCTTCGGCCATAGAGGTTGTAGAAAAAATGCTTTTAAAAGCCTCTGATGATCCCAGCTGAGCTGCACGATCATCAGAGGCTTTTTTTTTTCTTTCAAAAGCATTTTTTCGGCCAAAGAGGTTGTAGAAAAAATGCTTTTAAAAATAAAAAAAAAGCCTCTGATGATTGCGCAGCTCAGCTGGGCAATGGGGGGAGGGGCAGGGATTTTTGCTACCGGTTCTCCGAACCACATGCCTCCATCACTACTGGATCGGGCGATCCGGTCCAAACCGGGAGCATTTCACCCCTGGTGTAGGGCTGTGATGGTGAACCTATGGCCCGCGTGCCACAGATGGCACGCAGCACTCTCTCTGTGGGCACACGACCTATCGCCCCAGTTCAGCTCTACCACGTATGCATGCGTGCCTCCAGTCGGCCAGCTGGTTGATGGGTCTCTGTTGTGTGGGGAGTGGGGCGCGTGAGGGGGGTGTACATGTGGGTGGCGTGTGGGGGGCACGTGAGCCGTTGCCCCAGTTCTGCTCCGTCACACATGCGCACATGCCTCCCATCGGCCAGCTGGTTGTCGGGTCTCTGTTGTGCGATGGGCAGGGTGCATGCAGTGTGTGTGTGTGTGTGCATGCATGGGGGGCGCTGCGCATGTGCAGAGGCACGTGCATTGCATTTTGGGGATTTGGGTGCACGCTTTGGGCACTCGGTCTAGAAAAGGTTAGCCATCACTGGTGTGGGGTGTGGGGTGTGGGGTCTCCAACTGGAGGGTTGAATTAGATGACCTATAAGGTCCCTTCAAACTCTGTTAATCTGTTAAAACCCTAATCTTTTGGCCTTTTCTGGCTATTTTATTTCATTGGATCTTCCGAATACTGAATATCCCTGAATTCTTACCACCACGGTCTCCCCCGAAGTGCTGTCAGCAGTTAAGACAGCAGGAGTGGCGCTAATTACTGCGGTGGTGAGTGGCACGTGTATCGTGTTCGTTGGGATCTGAGGATACTCCGGGTGCTTCTTGCGAATATGTTGCACCATCTTGGTCTGTTGCAGAAGTAGAAAGAAAGAATGTTAGAAAACGAAAAGAATATCAGCTCGGTTTGTGGACATCTTCCTTCGTCTGGTCAAAATGTAGTCATACATGGAACCACATCCTAAACTTACTGTTTCTCTTATCCTGGCATGAAGTCTTGATTTCTCAGCTCTGAACAATAAACTTGGAAAATCGTTTTACAAAGACTGAACTTCCACTATGCTGTTTTCCTGAAAATAAGCCATCTCCTGATAATAAGCCCAATTGGGCTTTTGAGCGCATGCGCTAAAATAAGCCTCCCCCTGAAAATAAGCCCTCTCCGAAAATATTTAAACGCAGGGCTGGAAATCAGGTAAGACGGCAAGAGGAGACCCATATTGCTCCATGCACCCCAAAATAATAAGACCTCCCCGAAAATAAGGCCAAGCGCTTATTCCGGGGTTCAAAACAATATAAGACAGGGTCTTATTTTCAGGGAAACACATTATCAACCTGCCTTCCATTGAGGACCTATATACTGCATGAATCCAAAAGAGGGCTGTGAAAATATTTACAGACCCCTCACATCCTGGACATAAACTGTTTCAACTCCTACCCTCAAAACGACACTATAGAGCACTGCACATCAGAACAACTAAACACAAGGACAGTTTTTTCCCCAAACGCCATCACTCTGCTGAACAAATAATTCCTTCAACACTGTCAAAGTAATCACTAAGTCTGCATTACTATTAATCTTCTCATCGTTCCCATCACCCACCTCCTCCCACTTATGACTAAATGATTGTTGTGGCCCGCAAGTGGCCTGCACGAATTGTTGCTGATCCCAATGACGAGGAAGCTGGTGTGGTGCTGCGCCAGTAGCCTGTGCAGCCGGCGCTTGAGTCAGACAGTGAGGAGTCTGAAGAAGAGGTGGTGCCAGAGGCGGGGATTCAGTCAGGGCCTCAGAACCTCCAGAGGCTCCTTTAAGTGAAGAGGATGAAGAGGAGGAGTCTCTTCTCAATGCACGGGCATGCAGAGCTGCCAAAAGGCAGGAGTGGCTCCTTGGGAAGAGGTCTCCTTGAGAGTAAGGCTTGGGGCTAATTGGCCACTCCCTTAACCTATTTAAGAAAGTACACAGCTGGTAACAAGCTGCAGGAAACAACTTTAGTTCGCTAACCATCGCATTGGGATGTCTCTACAAACCTTGTTTCTGGGCTTTCTGCCAACTCCAGTAAGACTCTGAATATCTTATCTATGGAATTCTGGCAGGCTGTTAAGAATGCTTTATTAACAGCCAGCATTTGCTAAAACTGCGTTTTTGAGTAAACTAAGTTTTGTTCAGAGTTTGTGTGTGAATGTTGTCCATGGGGTCACAATAGGTCGGACACGACTTCGCAACTAACGACAACATGAAAATACCTGGGCGTTAGGCATATATTTGCAGTACCTTACTGCTATACTGCTTGGAACAGTGAGGACAACAAACAGGCGGGGTGGCAATTGTTCCAGTCAGCTGGGTGTGCGTACTCAGCATTGGATCTGGCTCTCCTGGTCCCGCTGGACGCAGTTTTCGGATACTGGGAGGAAGTTCTGCACCAGGGTGGTTTTTCAAAATGTGGGCCTTCCGTTTGCTGGCGCTCTTATAAACCTAGAAGAGAAAAATGAAACCATGACTCTAGGCACGGCCTTTCGAAGAGTCTAGGGTTAAACCCCCAGCCAACTGAATGGAGATTCCTAGATAGCAATTTTTACTTCCACCGGCTGTTATGTGGCAACTCAGAAACAGATTTGTTGTTTCCTTTGTTCCTGTGTTTACACAGATAGACGTGTTAGGAAGCTATGAAGCAGCGAGAAAATAATGAGTTCCGGAGCGGTATTTCTTGTAATAACACAAGGTCTCACATTTGTTCTCGGCTTGAATTAATCCAGAGGTGCGATCACGCTAGTTGTGGTTTGTATCCATAGCTGTTGCCACAACTGCTTTGTGAAAGAGGCCACTTCATACTGTGTTTCCCTGAAAATAAGACCCTGTCTTATATTTTTTTGAACCCTGAAATAAGCACTTGGCCTTATTTTCGGGGAGGTCTTATTATTTTGGGGCGCATGGAGGAAACCAGAGGAAATGGTGGGGACCGGCTGCTCATGCATTTAAATGTTTTCAGGGAGGGCTTATTTTCAGGGGGGTGGTATTTTAGTGCATGCGCTCAGAAGCCCAATTGGGCTTATTATCAGGGGATGTCTTATTTTAAGGGAAACAGGGTAGATATCTAAATTGAAATTCAAACCTTTTTTGTCAGTGCACAACATACGTACAATGAGATTGGTTGAGCTCCCTCAGTGCACCCCTCCCAACACAATACAACTCACAGTGAAGTCAGAAAATCCCTATCCCAATAAATCATATTAACAAAACACTCAGTCCTATTGCACCAGTGTGAACATGTTACACTTTGCACCGGCCCTGCAGTCCATCATACTACGTAGTTATGATGTTATTTCTCATTCAGGAGTCTGACAGCCCACAGATAAAAACTGTTCTTCAGCCTGTTTGTGAGGCTAGCTATGCTTCTATATGTCCTTCCCAATGGTAGGAGGGTAAAGAAGTGGTGACCAGGGTGAGAATCACCCCTGAGAATATCTATCATCAGTTCATCTTCTCTTTCTCTTGTCAGTGACAACCAGTGATGGTTTGAAGGAAGTTAATTGTCTCGGAAGAAATAACAGCCAATTACAATTTCTGGGAAAGACTGTTCCCTTTCTATCTTGTACCTCTCCTCTAGATACAAATGGGGAGATACAAATAGGTGAATTTGGGTGGCTGGGCAAGAGAGAAAAGAAGTTAGAAATCCACAGTCAAATTCCATGTAAGAATGAGAAGAAAACAATTATTAATAGAACATGTGACCAAACCTCATTTCCTCCTAGCACTGATGATGTTACTCAGTTGGGTAAAAAAACCCGGAAGACAAACAGGCAAGGCAGTGTGTGCCGAGTGACATGGCTTCATGTGACACTTTGGGCCATAGGTTCACCATCACAGTTCTAAGGGAACTTATTTCGTTTTTATGGTTATTAGATCGCAAACTGAATATCCTAGGTAAACTAAAGGAAACACAGTGGCTAGCCTGTAGCCAGAGAGCACCTTAAGAGTTAAAAGACAAGACAAAAAAAAAAAAGGTAAGAAAGAAAGAAAATAAGAGAGAATAAATATTATGGCAAAAAGGGAATATATAAATTGTGTTGAAATGACTAAAAATTGTTTAAATTTGTGAACCGGCCAATATTCTGTTCAGAAAAAATACATTGTCTATCTGTGTATTAAAAAAAATTTAAAAAAACTTTTTTAAAAAAAGAGTTAAAAGACCACAGAGGTTTTAATGTAACATAATAAGTTTCACGAGTAAGGGTATTTATGAAAAAGAGAATCACATTTATTCTCTTTACTGTTCTTTGACCAGATTGCACAAACATATCTGAGAGATATAGAAGTTATTATAGAACCGTGCGTGGTGTTTGTTTCTATAGAACAGTCTATATTCTATTCTACCTGGTTATTTATTTGAGGGATTAAGATTAATTGTTTTGAACTATTTTTGTTAGGCATAATACCAGAAAAAGCATGATAAAGGGAATGTATATTTGATATGACATGTTTTGACAGCAGCAAGAATTGTATTTGCACAACATTGGAAAAGCGAGGAAACCCCTATGGAAGAAGATATAATTTTTAAAAACCATTGGACTGTGCAGAAATGGACAGATTAACACGGAAGATTAAAGAAAAAGAAGACACAGAATATTTTCGAACTTGGGACTTGTTTTATCAACAGTTGAATAAAAGGGATAGAAATTAGGAACATAGTAAGTATTCCTATGTAAACAAATTGTTCACCAAGCACATGTTGTAGGCAAAGAGAATACATATAATGCCGTTCCCTCTCATTCTATACAGCAGTTCTGTCAATCTTCAAGGCACTCCAGTAAATCTTCTAATAAAAGTGCAATTTGGATTCCCAGAGGTAAAATACATGCTTTCAGCTGAGAGCTACACTTATCCTCTTTTAGAAATTTTGTGTGTGTGTGTGCCTCCTAGAAATTTCTCTTTCGGGGTCTTCCGAACAAATAACAAATCTATCTGAAGGAAGACAATCCCCAGATCAGTTACATTTACAGATTGTCCTCGAGTTAGGACCACAGTTGAGCCCAAAATTTATGTTGCTATGTGAGTTTGTCCCGTTTTGCAACTTTCTTTGTTAAACACTGTTAAACACATTTGTTAAAAGTGAGTCACCGCAGGTGTTAAATTAGTCACCCGGTTGTTAAATGAATCTTCCCCATTGACGGTCACAAAACGGGATCACAGGATCCCCCCGGGACACTGCAACCATCATAACTGTTAATCAGTTGCTAAACATCTGAATGTAAATCACGCAACCAGGAGATGCTGCAACACTTAGTGACCGTTCGAAATTACCACGGCACAGAAAAAAAGTGACTTACAACCATTTTTCACACTTTTTTCGAACGGTCACTAAGTGAAATGTTGTAAGTCGAGGACTCGCTGTATACAGCCAAGATAAGAGTTCAGTTCATACCTTATCACAGTACTGACAAAAATAATCTCTGTTAGGCTTGATGATAGGCAGTGTTAGCTCTGGCACTTCTTCTATTTTCATATCAGGATGTCTCTTTGATAAATGATTCACCTAAGATAAAAAAAAAAAAGGAAAGCACTTTTAAAAAAAAGCATTAGAGCCACAACTAAAGAACCATATATTTAGTTTCTTGCAACAATAAGGCGTAGAGATCCAGGAATCGTAAAGCAAGAAGACCAATAGGAAGTGTGGTCCATCGACTGCAAAAATACGAATTCCCACTCAATAGTCAATATAGTATTTGACCATCAAGAAGTCATTAAATCAGGGCTGTCAAACTCGATTTCATTGAGGGCCGCATCAGGGTTGTGTTTGACCTGGGGGGGTGGGGTGGGGACGTGGCCAGGGGGTGTGGCCAGCTTAACGTCACTCATCAAAGCTCCGTTTTTGGCCGTGACAGCCTCCAGCTAGCAAAAATGGAGGTCTTTTTTCGCTGGCAGAGGGCTGCAGAAGGCTGTTGCGGCTGAAAATGGAGCCTGGGTCGGCCGTGCATGGCCTTCCTAAGCTCCATTTTTACTGGCAGAGGGTTGCAGGAGGCCATCATGGCTGAAAACAGAGCCCCTCCCGAGCTCCATTTTCACTGCACAGACACCGGGAGCTGGTCCTTTCTCTGTTTTCAGGGCGGACCCAAATCTAAGCACCCCGCGGGCCTTGAGTTTGACACTCCTGCATTAAATGGAGTCTACTCTGAATGCACTGTGCAAATTTCAGTGTTGAAAAAAAATCTATCAAATTTAAGACAAGAAATATAGAAATCCGCTATCAAATGATTTATGGCTAAACATATACCGTATTTTTCGGAGTATAAGATGCACCTGAGTATAATTTTGGTGAGGAAAAGAAGAAAAAGAAATCTCCCTCTGCCTCTGAGCAATGTTGCCTCCTTGCAACAAACAGCAAACAGCCTGCTTTACTTTCATTTTCGTTTTCAGCATAGCTTAATTAGCAACAAGGAAAAAAAAATCTGCGCCAGCAAATTACCTCCTGAGAGTTGGGAGGCTGATCCAATTGATTAATGGCATATAAAGGCAGAGATCTCTGTAATGGTAGTTTAATACTCTGACGATGTCAGCAGATGGCTGACGAAAGCTTAGCATAATAAAATTTTAATTCTTTTAAAATTTTAAAATTTTAAGTTCCGGAGTTCGCAGTATGTCTGCTTCTTTTTTTATTAATATACCTGGAACTCGTATTTTTAGAATAGTTTGTAATATATATCTTACAATATATATCTAATATATATCTGGATATATGTATATTTTTCTTCAGCCGGGTATTTTCCTACGTAAACCAAGTTTCTCAACTTGCAGCCATAGCTCAGTGAAATCACATCCACTATCCTAGGCTTTTTCAGACAGCAAGCATGCATTTTGCTGCATATATATATCTATATATTCCTAATGATGGATTATCACTGTTAACTGCATTTTGATTAAACGTCTTGAAACATGGTGTCAGAAGTGGGATCCATGACTTCCTGATATATTTGAGGCTGACTCCTGAAAGCTAAGCAGCTCAAGGCAACTCCTAGAGAGGCAGGAAATGCATCTTAGAATAGAGCTGCCTACACAGCAGACATAACCACTGTAACGGTCTGTGCCACTATGATATCTCCAAATAAAACTGTTCTTTGAGGAATCATCCTATCTCGGAGTTCTGTTTGCTATGGGTGTATTACTTGGAACGCTGACAACCACGGAAAGGGTCTTGGCTCCCTCAACTGGGAAACAAGAGATGAGCAGATGCTCCAGAGTTGGACCCTTAACCTTCACCTTTCATTAGTGGAGCTTCATAGGCTAGGATTTTGAGGAGTCTGGAATATCTAACTAACCAGCATGCCTCGTCGTCGGAAACCCATCATACATAAGCGACACTTGAACATAAAACTCTCATAATCCGTAGAGGCGATCCGGGGCTTGAAGGCTTTGGAGCGACTAATTCGGTCTGCTTTCTTGGCTTCTCTTTCTGGATTGTGCATTCTCTGCATGTGTTCTCGCAACTTGTCTTTTCTCTGGGGGTGGAAGATGGAGGAAGAATCAAAATAATCGGAAAGAAGCATGAGTAGCGAGAAAAGCAAAATGCGTGGTCCCATAGAGAAATGTAAAAGTTGGCCTCTAAAGCAAATTAATCATGATTAAAAGCAAGAAAATACGTTCGTTAAAACTTTCATTGAATTTGTTCGGTGACGGATAACAGAATTTTATCAACCAATCCACAGTGCTCACAAAAATATGAAAGGAATTGTGACCGGATTTACGACCGGAATCCTTCCATTTGTAAAGACACTTACGATAAATTAAAGAATATTAATATTCATGTGTTAAGCATAAAGGAATATAAATTGAGATGACTGTAAGAGGAATTGTATAGAAAAGGATACATTTAAAACTTCAAAAGATATTAAAATGTATAGCAAATGCTTCCTTTGCAAATTTCAGTTCACTGTTAAGATATCTTTGATCAGTGGTGAAATTCAAATTTTTTTACTACTGGTTCTGTGGGCGGGGCTTGGTGGGCAATAGTACAGCTTGGTGGGCCTGGCAGGGGAAGGATACTGCAAACTCTCCATTCCCACCCCACTCCAGGGGAAGGATACTGCAAAATCCTCATTCCCACCCCACTCCAGGGGAAGGATACTGCAAAAGAGCCTCAAATAGCTCAACAGGCTAGATAGCCTGTTATTAACATCCAGCTGTCTGCAATTATTGCAAGTTCAAGGCTCAAGGTTGACTCAGCCTTCCATCCTTTCTAAGGTAGGTAAATTGAGGACCCAGTTTGTGGGGGCAATAAGCTGACTTTGTATAAAAAATATACAAAAGTATGAGGTATATTGCTTAACGCATTGTAAGCCACCCTGAGTCTCTGGAGAAGGGCGGCATATAAATCTAATTTAAAAAAAAAATCTCCATTCCTACTCCACTCCAGAAGGATACAGCAAAATCCCCATTTCCACCGCACCCCAGGGGAAAGATACTGCAAAATCTCCATTCCCATCCCACTCCACGGGAAGGATCCTGGAAAATCTCTATTCCCATCCCACTCCAGGGGAAAGATACCACAAAATCTCCATTCCCATCCCACTCCAGGGGAAGGATACTGCAAAATATTCATTCCCACCCCACTTCAGGGGAAGGATACTGCAAAATATCCATTCCCACCCCACTCCAGGGGAAGGATACTGCAAAATATCCATTCCCACCCCACTCTGGGGCCAGCCAGAGGTGATATTTGCCAGTTCTCCGAACTACTCAAAATTTCCACTACCAGTTCTCCAGAACCTGTCAGAACCTGCTGAATTTCACCCCTGTCTCTGATTTAGAAAAGATCAACCAGTGGTGCTTCAGATAGTCTAGAAATCCAATTTCCAGAATTCCACATTGTTATCTACGCTTCACAAAGCTGTTGATCATTGAAATTTCCCATTTCTGGTCTAATCTCACAGTAAGAATCCTAAACGTTTCAACAACACAAACAGGTCTGGGATTGTGCCTTCCACTTGAAGCGTCACAACGCTGTTGACTCACTCATCTGTAATGTATTTTAAATGTGTCTTTCCATTACGCCAAATCATTTGCTCCCCATTTGCTGAACCAAAACACGACCCACACACTTGTGCACATGCATCAGGCAAGAAGGCACGTATCATTTGTGCCAAATTCAGCATGAGTTGGGTGTTGACAGATGGTTACTCTTCTGAAAAGAGCCTTGGCAGCCATGTCAACCTATTATTGCTTTCTGCATAAGAAGAACCCGTAACAGGGGTGGGTAACTTTATCAACTTTAAAACCGGTGGACTTCAACTCCCAGAATTCCTGAGACAGCATTCTGGGAGTTGAAGTCAGCAGGTCATAAAGTTGCCACAGCTGCCCATCCCTGATCTTCGGAGGTACTATCTGTTGTGGCCCGCCAGTAGCCAGCAGATTCAGACAGTGAGGAGGTTGGAGAGGAACATGGGCCAGTCCTGAAGTCTGGGGAAGGCTCTGATGAGGGCTCTGTGTCGGAGGCAGAGCAGGGGGCCAGGGCCAGATGCCTGTTATCAGCTACCTTCAGAGCCAGACATCAGTGAGGAAGACAAACAGCTGGAGCCTGTTCCCAGTGTGCGCATGTGCAGAGTTGCCAGACAAAGGGAACAGCTAAAGAACAAGGAGCGACTTGGGAGTAACGCCACAGGTGGACGATGAATAGCCCCTCCCAGAGGGACTAAAAGAGGAGCAAAAGGGGAGTGGGCTTTTGCAGGAAACAATTTGTTTGCCTAATTGGTTTGTGACTCTCCAAGACTCTTTGCCAAGTTTTGAAGATATCAGCCTGGCAGCTCTCCAAGCCAGATAAGGTCTGTGATTGTAAATTCTCCCTTGAAAGACTTTGCTGGAAGTGAATGAGAGGAATTCACTGTTAGTTTAATAAAAGGGGTTTTGTCGGGACCAGGAGTCTGCTTCATGCTTTTTGGGGAAGCCTAGGTCAGAACAAGTACCTTAAACTGTTTGCCGCAGGTGGAGCACAGGAAGTCCTTGCGATCCGAATGCCGCAACATGTGAAGCCGCAGTTTGTCAGGCCGACAGAAAGCCTTGTCGCATTCTGTGCACTGGTAAATCTTTTCTGAATGGAAACTGCGTACGTGCTTTTTCACCTGGTTGGGAACAGTCAACAGGGAAGTCTGTTTCAAAAGTTACGCATGTCGAAAAGATCTCAGTAGAAGGAAAAAAATGTGTAGCTTACAAACTGCAGATTGCAGATTAAAGGAATGAATCGCATGGAAGGGCACCCATCAATGACGTTATTGTGGATCCTCCGCCAAACTCACCTGGATAAAATCCGGAAAGCGTTTTTTGCAAGTCGGACAAGTGAAGCAGCCGTCATTAATGTGGATGGCCACATGATCCTTCAGGAGGTCTAAACGGTCAAAGGACTCGGGGCAGAAAATGCAAGAGTAAGTCTTCTGGTCCAGGTGGAACTTCATATGACTTTCCAGGGCGCTGCTATTAATGAAACCTTTGTTGCAGATATCACAGGTCAAAGGACAATTTCCTTCCCGTCCGTGGAACCTTAAATGCTGGTCTAATTTGTCCTTGTCACGGAACGCCTTTCCACAATGCAGGCATTTGAACGGACGGAATGACTTCCGGATGAATAAGTGCTGGAGGGCTGCATTCTGAAATGATACGTCCACGAAACGGGAGAGGTTAACTAGCCAGGATACCGAGGAGATTACATGTCAATAAACATCTGTAAAGCCTGTAAACCATCTTATCTGTGGTGTAAAGAGAAGAGAAGAGAGTCAGTAGATTTGCCCAAAGATACAACATGCAATATTCAAAAAATAATTGCAAGAAGAATATAACACATGAAGGAACAACTGGATTCTAGTTACTGGGGGGCGGGGGGGGGGGGGAGAAAAGTAAAGAAAGGAACATTAAATTAGGAAAGAATAGCACTTTGTGCAACTGTTTGGAGACTTAACATTGTTTCCCTTTATGAGAAAGGATGCTTCCCCTTAAATGTACAAAAATGTGCTTAAATTTGCAGAACCCTGTTATTTACTCAGAACAGGAAAGCAAAACAAAAGACTGTACAGTATCACTTATGGAAGTACTTATTTATTTATTTATTTATTTATGGAATTATTTATTTATTTACTTACTTATTTATTTATTTGTTCATTCGTTCGTTCATTCATTTTATTAAATTTATATCACAGGGGTGGGATTCAGTCGGTTCGGACCGGTTTGGGCGAATCGGTAGTTCCAATGATCAGCTGAGAGCGTTCGCTCCGACAATCAGCTGTACCGACCTATATTTCCTTTGTCTGAAGCCCAGCTGATAGGCACAGTAGAGCCGATTGCCATGCCTCAGTTTTTTTACTCACCGGAGCTGCAGTAGAAGGTAAGTTTTAGAGCTGTTTTCAAACACACCGCGCACATGAAGCGCAAAGCATGTGCTGAGCGAACCGGTTGTTACTTCGGTTGAATCCCACCACTGTTTATATGCCACCCATCTCGCTGTCGAATATTAGAAAGTAATAATGATTCTAGCATATGACCTTCAAATATTCTTCTTTATGGAACTTCACTCTTAGTTGTAGTAATTTTTTTTTTTACAGAGACATGAAACTAAAAGTATTCCACAATTTTTTCTCAGCTCCACCTAGATTAACCCATTTCAGCTGGAATCATTCCGTTTTAGACTGGGGTTGGAGCAGTTCGCAGCTGGTGTGGCAGCCTTAATTTCAAATGTCCTGCGTGCTTCGGTAATTAAACGGAGGTGTTTGATGTCAGCGAAGAATTTGGGAGGGAGCTATTTCTCCACTGTTTTACAGGAAATCTCCAATTACAGGATACCAACCCAGCAGAAAATGGAAAAGGCAGCAGGGACTATGTACACCCCTGCAGAGTAGGAGAAAACCCTACAGAAAATTTGCGCACATGGATTACCATTTCTCTTCCCTTATTAACCATGGCTTGTTTCCGAAGCTTGAAATATTAATTCCTATTCAGACTTTAAGAGAAAGAAATACAGGCAAGGTAGAAGGTGCAATTGTAATTTTTTAAAGAACATACTGACTAGTAGTACGGATCCCAAAACCCAGATCATGCAGTGGGCAGCATTCTTACTGGAAATGTTTTCATTTCTCCAGGTTTGCACTTCAGAAGCTGATAAGAGGAAAGGTTTAAGCTGTTGGGGGGCGTTGGCTAGAGTTTGGAAATGCGTATCAGATTCTTGGACCTGTTCAGCTGTGCGAGCTTGAAAAACCTCTACTAAATAGCAACAACGGCACAGTAGGTAGGAGCACCTCCCTGCCCTTAGCTGATCTTTTCCCCCCTACCCAAATATAAAAGCTTAGCAGAATTGCCTTCATCTTAAAATCTGTGCCTTTCAGAAAATGAAGTGGATTAGTCAAGGTCATCGTACATCTTTGGCCGTGTCTTCTTACAATGACATCTGTACAGATGGTGCTGGCAACAAACCATTAATACACGTCACCTCATCCAGCTGTTCACAATATGCCTGCTTGCCAGCCAGCGTGTACAAACCAAGGTTCCCAGGAAAGGTTCACCAAATATCGTGAACCTTTAGAATTCACACTCTTTAGAAGAGAATGAGCAGGAAAGAACCTTGGAGGTCTCCAGCTTAAGCAGGAGACTCTATACCATTTCAGATAAGTGACTGTCTAGATTCTTCTTAAAAACATCCAGTGATGGAGCATCCCTGATTTCTGCAAGGCAACTTCTATTCCACTGGTTAATTGTCTTCACTGTTAGGAAGTTTCTCCTTAATTCCAAGTTGCTTCTCCCTTTGATCAGTTTTCAGCCATTGTTTCTTGTCCTGCCTTCTGGCCTTTTGGAGAATAATTTGACCCCCTCTTCTTTGTAGCAGCCCCTCAATGCTGGAATACTGCTATCGTGTCACCCCTAATTCTTCTTTTCTTTAGACTAGCCAAACCCAAATCCTGCAGCTGTTCTTCGTATGTTTGTCTCCAGACCTTTGATCGTCCTAGTTGGTCTTCTCTGAACTTTTTCCAAAGTCTCAACATCTTTTTTGGGAGTACGGTGACCAAAATTGATGGCAGTATTCCAGGTGTGGTCTTACTAGGGTTTTATAAAGCAGCACTAATACTTCGCATGATCTTCATTCTATGCCTCTATGCCATTAGCTTTTTTGGCTGCTGTTCAGGGCGGATTCGACTTACCTCCACTACAGGTAAGTAGTTCACAATAGAAGCACGTGCCTGCTTTGCTCGTATGCGTGCGCTTCTGCACATGCGCATACTGTCCGTGATGACATCTGGCCGGGTGGCTGGAGCCTCCCACCGCTGTTACTACCAGTTCACAAGAACCGGACCAAACCGGGAGGAACTCACTACAGCTGCTGCTGCACACGGCTGCCTCATATTGAAGTGATCATCCACTAAGACTTCAAGGTCCCTCTCACAGTTACTGTTTCTGAGCCAGGTCTCAAATGAAAGCTAATCAATTTCAATTGGTAACCAGTTTCCCCAGCGTGGGATGTTTCGCCACCCCCCAAAATAATTGCTAAAAGACAGTGGTGAAATCCAAATTTTTTTACTACCGGTTCTGTGGGTGTGGCTTGGTGGGCATGGCAGGGGAAGAATACTGCAAGTTCTCCATTCCCACCCCATTCCAGGGGAAGGATACTGCAAAATCCCCATTCCCTCCCCACTTCTGGGGGAAGGATATTGCAAAATCTCCATTCCCACCCCACTCTGGGGCCAGCCAGAGGTGGTATTTGCTGGTTCTCTTAACTACCCAAGATTTCCACTACCGGTTCTCCCGAATCTGTCGGAACCTGCTGGATTTCACCCCTGATAAAAGAGCAGCATGAGTTTCCGAAGAGACAAAAAAACCCCAATGCTGATTTTTCCTAAATTTGGCACTCAGAAAATTTTAATTCCATGCCTATTTATTTATTTATTCATTCATTCATTCATTCATTCATTCATTGGTTCGATTTATATGCCGCCTTTCTCTGGAGACTCAGGGCGGCTTATAATGCGTTCAGCCTAGATAGAACAGTTTGGTTTATGCTGGCTGGGGAATTCTGGGAGTTGAAGTCCACGCATCTTCGAATTCCCACAATAGAGAAACACCGCCGTAGATGAATGCAGCATAAATGAGAGGTCAGCCAGGGGTTGAGTTCTTCACTTACCCGGATACGCTTTGCTCGCCGCATGTCGTCTGCTGTCATCAAGCTTGGGGTAGCCACCACCGTCTGCTCGTGCGGCTGAAGCTGCAGGGATTGGCTTTCAGGCAGCTGATCCAGGGAGGACGATGTCTCTGGGACCACTGGGGTCTGCTCCGGTTGGTCGAGTCCATTTAGGGTGGCTTGGCCAGCTTCATCAAACTGCCCCTTACTGGCAAAGGGCAGCAAGTCCTGAAATTATAAACCAAAGATATTGTAGGAGATGACCAGATTGAGCCTGAGGGAGGGAGGGGTCAAACGTGCCATTAGTCTCTGTCATCTGCACCTCCATAACTGTCTGGTTTGGCTCTGCAACCCAACAAGACAGACGCAGACTTCAGAGGATAATTAGATTGCAGAAAAAACAATGGCTACCAACCTGCCTTCTGTTGAGGACTTGTATACTGCACCAGTCAAAAAGAGGATTGTGAAAATATTTACAGACCCCTCACATCCAGGACATAAACTGTTTCAATTCCTACCCTCAAAACGACACTATAGGGCACTGCACAGCAGAACAACTAGACACAAGGACAGTTTTTTTCCAAATGCCAACACTCTGTAGGTTCTGGCCTTCTGATCTGTCCCCCTCTACAGATACCCACAAAAACACAGCCAGTCGAGGGTTAAAGAAGCACTTGGCACACTCCACAGTTCTTATCTCTAACTTGGCAGCGATATGCACACCATCTGCCAAGGGCTTTAATAGTTTACAGAAAGAAAATCACCTACGTAACTTTGCCAAAATCCGTTCTTTTAGCTCCAAAGACTACTAGATTGAGTTTTTGTTCATCACAGAGATCATTAACCACCACCCTGTCTTATATAGCCTCTGGGTGTGATCCAGTGACTCATTGGTCCTGTGACTCAAGTCCAGTGACTCAGGTCTATTCCCTCGTGCGTCTCCGCAGCTGCTGTATGCGCTTATCTCACCTTCTTTGACGTGCGTCCAGGAACTCTCCCTCACTCTCATCTGAGACACCTGTTTCCCCACTACTTTGCTCTCTTTCAGCTGGCACCTGAGACGGTGCCAGGGGGGGCGGGCTGGGAGATCTGGCTGGCTCCTCTTCCTCATGCTCAGAGCTTCCTTCCTCCAATGGGATAGGCTCAGAGGACGGGGCCACAACACCTTCTATCCAGCTTCAAGGTTTACTGTCCATTGCTGATAGAGGCCCCTAATTAGCCAGCCGTCATGCCAAACAAGATTCCTCGTTAGCCTGATGCCATACAATCAGCTTTTTTCTCCATGAACCATATTTCATTTATTATTATTTTTTCTTATACATTGTAAGATATATGTCTGCTTTAGTCTGCTTTTAGCTCAACAGGCTAAAAGCAGACTAAAGCCTGTTATTAACATCCAGCTGTCTGCAATTACTATAAGTTCGAATCTCACCAGGCTCAAGGTTGACTCAGCCTTCCATCCTTTCTAAGGTAGGTAAAGTGAGGACCCAGATTGTGGAGGCAATAAGCTGACTTTGTATAAATATACAAAAGTATGAAGGCTATTGCTTAACGCATTGTAAGTTGCCCTGAGTCTCCGGAGAAGGGCGGCATAGAAATCTAATTAAAAAAAAAATCCAATAGACTACTATATTGGGAGGAAACCATTTTTCCCCCTATTCTTCTTTCTTATTTTGGTAGGGAAAGATTAGAAAGTTGTATATGCTTTTTTTCCCCAAAACTGCAAAATAGGTGTCAACCCTGAAGCGAATCTGGCTGGGGCCATCTTTGAGGCTTCAGGGCTGCCACTGGATGGGAGGGGGAGGGAAATAATTAGCTGGGGTGTTGTAGTCAAAATTAGAAGTTTTCCTGTGAGAACCAAGGTCATTCCAACAAGAGTGAAGTAACTAAGCAACTGGCCAGCACCTCAATTGGACCATATGACTGATGACTTGGGGAAAGGGGGAGAGCTTTTTCTTTTAATTAAGTGAAAACGGCGGGAACTTTCAGAGTCGGTTTTCACCTGTTGTGCCAATACGATGTATCCAATAAAGTTGTCCTTCTACCTGCCTCGGAGTTCTGCTTTCTATGGGCGCATTACTTGGAACGCTGACATTAGGAGGTTTTTTTTTTTAATGCCACCAAAATGGTAGATGATACAAATGGTGCTGAGCAGCTGTCCCAGCTGTTGAAGACACTTGGCTCTTTTAGCAGAAATGGCATTAAAATGAAATTTCAAGGGACCCATCCGAGCAAACTCGGTTCCTCCTTTCCGCAAAACTCAAATCACCCACTCCTTACCTGGCTCTCTTCTGCACACTTCCCCCCATTTTCGTTGGTTACTTCCAAGCGCATGAATTTTGGAGGACGGCCAGGTCTCCTTCCTGGACCAAACCTTCGCTTCCCTCGTCCACGACCTCTGCCTCTTGCTCTACAAAACATACAGATTTCTGGGTTAGAGGAGAGTGAGGCCCTTTGCCATCCTTTGGAAACATCAGCTTAAGAAAAGGAGCAGGGACTGCAGCTTTCCATGGTTAGATTCCCATTTACCATCAGCCCTAGTCAGCAAGTTTAGGAATGATAAACTCGGTAGTCCAGGGGTCCCCAACTCCGGGGCCCGAGTCCATTACTGGGCCGTGAGCTGTTCTGAACAGGGCCGCCCAAAGCGGTGGGAGAGTGTGGATGCATGTGGCCCGTTCACATGTGAGCTCTTGCCTGCCGCTTGTTGAAATGGAGCTGCGCATGCGCGGGTGATTATGGGAGCGACTCGACGCACCCATGTAACACCTCTCCTGTGCGAGCTGCACTGGCTCCCAGTGGTCTTCCGGGTGCGATTCAAGGTGCTAGTCATCACCTTTAAAGCGCTCCATGGCTTAGGACTTGGATATTTATGAGACCGCCTTCTGCCACCGATGGCCTCCCACCGACCAATACGCTCTCACAGAGTGGGATTCCTCATGGTGCTGTTGGCCAAGCAATGTCGACTGGCGACCCCCAGGGGGAGAGCCTTCTCTGTGTGGGCACCCGCCCTCTGGAATGAACTGCCCCCGGGGATACACAGGATCCCTGACCTGCGTACCTTCCACCGTGCCCTTAAGAGCCTACTTTTCCAACAAGCTGGACTAGCTTGATAAGAATCCGGACTGGGGTTTTTAAATTCTTGGGCTTTTTTAATTTGGGGAGCCAAAGGATTTAATTTGTTTTAATTGTCTTTTAAATTTTGTACACGAGGTTATTTTAATGTGGCTGTGCACCGCCCTGAGTCCTTCGGGAGAAGGGCGGTATAGAAATTCAATAAAATAAATAAATAAAATAAATGTGGAACAATCTCCTGCCCCCCACCCCCACCCCCAGTCAGCAAAACCAGAAAGGTTGGGGAACTCTGCTGTAGTTTAATCACATCTATAGAGAATTGTAGGCTCCCTGTCTTTAGCCTACAGTTTTTTATACCTAAGCCAGAGATGGCTAACCTTTTTGGTACCGGCTGCCAAAAGAGTCATGTGGAAATGTCCCGCCTGCGCACGCTCGTCAGAGCCATGCTCCGGAAAAGCTGAACTTCCAGGTTGTAGCGTGTATGCGCGCCCGACGATCAGCTGGCTGGCGTGCATGCGCAGGATGGTTTTCGGCACTGCTGCACACTCAAAGGGATTGCACTCCAGAAAAGCTGAACTTCCAGATTCTGACGTGCATGCGCACCCAACGATCAGCTGGCTGGTGTACATGCGAACAGTGGATTTGAGCACTGCCACGTGTGTGAAGGGCAGCTGATCGTCAAATGTGCATGCATGCCAGAAACCCAAAGGACAAACGGCAAGGCTGCACATGGCTTCATGTGCCATTTTGAACATGCATGCCATAGTTTCACCATCATGGGACTAAGCTATAAAAACGATAACCAAGGAGAGACCATATCTTCTGGTGGAAGGAACAGGAGTAATGATATAGGAAGGATTCGGGTCAGTCAGCATCTTGTTCTTTTATGAGAGTTGTAATTCCATGTCTGATTTCTCTTGAGATGCCCATCCACCTTTAGTGGCTGTCCATCTACCTTCTCTTGGGTTGTCCATCCATCTTTCTTATAGAATCTCCTCGACAGATGGGCTCTCAGCTTTCGTAGACGGTGGAAGGGTGGAAGGGAAGAATCTAAAGGGGGCTTGGAGCTAAAGTCTGAAGATGCTGAATGGGCAGCTGCCACCTAAGTCCTCCAAGGCCATGAAATGTAGAAATGCTGCCTTGTCTCCTAAACAGTGCTGAAGGACTTCCTTCTTAAGGGAAAAGGGATGCACCTGAGCAAATAGTCAACCTTAAATAATTACTATAACCTTCTTTGTTGGAAAACCTGGACAGAACTCTTGGCACTTCCCGTTTCTCTTGGACAGAAATTTCCATGCAACAGTTCAATTAGGTGAATGATAGCATACTTGCTGAAGAAGTCCAGCTTTTCATCATGGGAGTTGAGATGTTGCTGGAGCTGTTCGGAGCTCATGAACCGTCGATTGCACTCATAACATGGCCAGTTTTTCTCTTGTTCTCGGAGAACTGTGTTTTCAAGATAAACCAATCAATAGTAAATATTCAGAAAACCCCCTGCCCCAAGCTTTTCAGGTTTTGTCAGTTATTCACCCACAATTTCAGTTTACAGGTTATATTTTATCTTCTCCTTCTGAGCAATCTCGGAAGGAGAAGATAAATTAGACAGTCGACCCCAGAAAAAGCACATAAAGATTTACACAATAGTTTTTTAATTCCTTTATTCCTTCTTCTAACCAATGAACTGTCTCAGTAGATTGAGCAGAAATGCTGCATTTGAAGGAAGTTATACAAAGCTACAGCACTTCTTTTGCAAGAAGCCAAGCACATAAAGGGCATCTGCTATCCAAAGAACAAATAACTTGCAACTCTAAAATTTTATTTTAAATGTTTACCTTTCCTCTCCTCCTCCGATACATCATGGATTTTCTGATTGACAAACTCTGCATAGGAGGCAGCATACCATACCTAAAACACATATTAAATGGAAAGGAAATTCATAGGAGGATTTTTTTAAAAAAGCCAAATAGAATCTGTGCCCATCCTCCACAAATTGCAGACTGGAGAGGGAACCCAGGGTCACAGAACCAATTTTGGGTCAAACCGTGATTCAGCTCCAAGCTTTCTCAGCTCAACTCTTCCATTCTGTTCACTGAGCCAAACTGATCCACAACTTCTAGCATGCTATTATTTTATTCAGGCCCTTTTGTGCTTTGATGAAAGAGGGGGTGGGGAGGAAATAGATTCCAGTACTGCATCTTCATAAGCAAGTGTGAATTTCTACCCACGTATCAGAAGGCCTTTTATGCAAGTTAATCCATAACATTATGACTCATAGAAGAGTTTTTAAAATCGTATTTCCCATCCTGGGTGACCAAGAACTAATATAAACAGCTTGACTGAAAATATAATAAGGTACAGGTTCCCCTCGCACATACGTGCTAGTCATTCCTGACTCTAGGGGGCGGTGCTCATCTCCGTTTCAAAGCCGAAGAGCCAGCGCTGTCCAAAGATGTCTCTATGGTCATGTGGCCGGCATGACTCAACACCAAAGGTGCACGGAACACTGTTACCTTCCCACCAAAGGTGGTCCCTATTTTTCTACTTGCATTTTTTTACGTGCTTTCGAACTGCTAGGTTGGCAGAAGCTGGGACGAATAATGGGAGCTCACCCCGTTACACAGCACTAGGGATTCAAACGGCTGCATTCAATCAACAAGCTCAGCGTCTTAGCCACTGACCCACCGCACCCCTTTTGTATACTGAAAGTATACACATCCTCTTTTACTGACTGCCACAACAACTCACAGGCACACATTTTTAAAATATCCCACGTGTTAACGGGAAATGGAGAATGTGCTGTTCTGTTTCACGGTTGCTTCGACAGGGACCGACTCTGGATCACAGATCCTGCTTTTTTCACGTTGGGATTTGCATTCTCCGTCTGCTCTTTGAAATAGGGCAGAGAAGACAGCCCTCTCTCCAGGGAACAGGGATTGCCAGATGGTAGCACTCGTCTTGTAGAATGCCTCCAGGTTTTTTTTTGTTTTTGTTTTTAATGTTAAGCTTAGAGCTTTTTCCCCCAACTGTTCTCTCTCTAAACTCCATTTGATTTGCTTCTAATGAAAAATAAAAATAGCTCGGCGATGACTGATTTTTTTTTCCTGCTTGCGATACCGTATCATCACCCACACAAGCCAAGCTGTAAACCTCAGAGGTACGCTGACTGGAATGAATGATACCTTATTAACTAATGATTAACCCAGACAAGACGGGGGCAAAAATCCCATATTTTGGGCCAGGTAAGGACAAACAGCCAGCCAACAGAACTGAAAGAGGTAATATAAATAAATAAATAAATAAATAAATAATCCAAGCTGTTCCATCTTGGAGCTTTTATCAGGAGTGTGTGATTTGCTTAATAACTGCAGTGATTCACTTAATAACCATTGCAAAAAAAAAAAACAACACTAGAAAATCAGGCGTGAGTTACTTAACAACCACTTTGTTTAGTCCAGGGGTCTGCAACCTTAAACACTCAAAGGGCCATCTGGACCCGGTTTTCCACAGAAAAGAAAACACCGGGAGCCACAAAAACCTTCCCATGCCTGACTATTTCTTGAGCGGCCACAAAACTAGCAAATGTAGTTGAATTAAACTTTGTTTTCTTCTGAAACTTTTCTTTTCTTGGATTTATCCATGGTTGGCCTACCGGGGGTTGAAAAGCTCAATAAATGGTGTGCTGGCAGGTGTCACACATTGGCGGTTGTGACGTATATTTTGAGTGACAGGGAGCCACAGAGAGGGGTGAAAGAGCCACATGCGGCTCCAGAGTGACCCCTGGTTTAGTTTTAATGGAAATTCTGGTCTCAATTGTAGTCATTGGTTTGGAGTGGTGCCTGTGGCCTAGAAGTGGAGCTCTCGCCTCACAATCAGGAGGCTCTGAGTTCGATTGGAGGTAGAGGCAGATATTTCTCTCTCTGGGCACACTGAAAATATATCTGCTGAACAAAACTCTATATTGGCGACAGGAAGGGCATCCGGCCATTAAAACACTCTCCTTGCTCCTTTAGTTGCCCAGGCTCCACCCCGCAAGGGATTATGGGGTCATTAAAAGTTGACGATGAATTGTAGTCATTGGTTGAGGACTATCTATTACAAAGCAGTATTTTCCAAAGCTACCAATGTCGAAAAACACCGCTACAAACAGAAGTTAAAAGGAAGAATGTGAGATGCAGAGAACGGAATTTATAATATTTTTCCAGACTTTGGAGGGTGTGTGTGTGTGTGTGTGTGTGTGTGTGTGTGTGTGTGTGTGTGTGAAATACCAACCAGATTTGTATAAAAGAAGTTCTATTAAGATAGTCACCTCATACCTTGAGTTCTTGTTTAGGCTCAACATTTTTAATTGTAGTGTAGTAAATATGATGACCGTATTGATAGGCTACTAAATTTTGTTCTAGGTGATTCTGGGCGGGGCGCACAAACATCATCCAGTTGCACAGAGCTTCGCTGGACAACTCAAACCAAAGGTCCTCCTGTAGATCCCGGTCCTTCCTGTCACCTTTGTCAAGGGACACCTGTAGCAAAAATTAAAAAAGAGAAACACACATATGTCCCCCAAGCAGCTCAGGACTTCATGTTCACTGTTACCTACCAAAGAACTCTTTGAAAAGTAGGAAGACGGTGTTTAATAGAGCAGAGAAGCCACGGAGGTGATGAATAGCAGCAGATGGGAGAATATTTTTCAGTCTGCTAATTGATCAACACAATAAATAGCTAAGTTGTTATAGAGTCCATAATTAAACAGTAACGGCAAGCGATGTTTACAAATCGAGTACCAGGCCTGAAGATATACAAAGAATCCCCTTGAGACCAGCATGGTCTGTGGGAAGGTGTGACAGAGACTGTTTCCAGTTTTCTCCAGAAATAAAAGCTTGCATTAAAGATGGAAAATACAAAGTCAACTTGAATTCACATGAGAGAGAGAGAGGAAAAAAAAGAGGGAGAGAGTGTGTGTGCGAGAGAGAGAGACAGAGAGTGAGAGTGAGAAAAAAAGAGAGAGAGAGAGTGAGAGAGACAGAGAGAGAGAAGGCAGAGAAAGGAAAAAGAGAGTGAGTGAGAGTGACAAAGGGAGAGACAGAGAAAGAGAGAGACAGAGAGTGTGAGAGAGAAGGCAGAGAAAGAGAGAGACAGAGACAGAGAGTATGAGACAGAGAAAGTGAGAGTGAGAAAGAGAGACAGAGAGAGAGAGAGAGTGAGTGAGAGAAAGGGAGAGACACAGAGAGACAGAGAGTGTGTGTGTGAGAGAGAGACAGACAGAGAGAGAAGACAGAAAGAGAGAGAGAATAAGAGAGAGAGAGAAAGAGAGAGAGAGAGAAAGAGTGAGTGAGTGAAAGAAAGGGAGAAAGAAAGAGACAGACAGAGAGTAAGAGAGAGAGACAGAAAGAGAGAGTGAGTGAGAGTGAGAAAGGGGAAGACAAAGAGACAGAGAAAGAGAGTAAGAAAGAGAGAGAGACAAAAAGAGAGAAAGAAAAAGAGAGAGCGAGTGAGAGTGAGAAAGGGAGAGAGACAGAAAGAGAGACAAGACAGTTTTCAGAATGAAAACTCATTTCTGAAAAGATGATATGGAGGAAAATAGAAGATAGGGGGATTACCTTCAGATGAATATAGCAGTCCTTCAGCTCCGATAACCTAACCAGAGGCCCTTCCACAGGACCAAATTGTGTGCGCTTAGGAATACGTCGCTTGGAGAAGACCCCTCCCAAGAACCGGTCTATGTAAAGCACCAAGGGGAGACTGGCTCTGGCTCTGGTCAGAACTGGTCGGTTAGGGATGGGATGCAAGGGCCCATGCTTTGGACAAACCGAGGGATGTGCGTTATTGCATTCCTCGCACCCTGAAACAGACAGGTAGAAGAGACACGATGTTAGTCCACGGGTAAGAAAATAGATTTTAATAACAGAATAACAGAGTTGGAAGGGACCTTGGAGGTCTTCTAGTCCAACCCCCTGCTTAGGCAGGAAACCCTACACCACTTCAGACAAATGGTTATCCAACATCTGCTTAAAAACTTCCAGGGTTGGAGCATTCACTACTTCTGGAGGCAAGCTGTTCCACTGATGAATTGTGAATCTAACTGTCAGGAAATTTCTGCTTAGTTCTAAGTTGCTTCTCTCCTGGATTAGTTCCCCCCCCCCCCCATTGCTTCTTGTCCTGCCCTCAGGTGCTTTGAAGAATAGCTTGACTCCCTCTTCTTTGGGCAAACCCTGAGATATTGGAACACTGCTATCATGTCTCCTCTAGTCCTTCTCTTCACCAAACTAGACATATCCAGTTCCTGCAACTGTTCTTCATATGTTTTAGCCTCCAGTCCCCTAATCCTCTTGGTTGCTCTTCTCTGCACTCTTTCTACATCTTTTTTACATCGTGGCGACCAAAACTGAATGCAGTATTCCAAGTGTGGCCTTACCAAGGCATTATAAAGTGGTATTAACACTTCACGTGATCTTGATTCTAGTCTTCTGTTTATGCAGCCCAGAACTGTGTTGTGCTTTCTTTTTGGCAGCTGCTGCACACTGTTGGCGCATATCTAAATGGTTGTCTACTAGGACTCCAAGTTCCCTCTCTCAGTTACTACTATTGAACAAGCGCCATCCCTATGCACACACAGGAGTGCTGAAATCCAGCCTGCGCATGCACGCCGGCCAGCTGACTGTCGGCCACACATGCGTGCTAGAACCTGGAAGTTTGGCTTTTCCGGAGCGCTGCTCTAAGAAGCACGTGCATGCATGCGCACGACATTTCCACACGGTTCGCCATCCTACCATTTCAGACAAATGGTTGTCCAATCTCTTCTTAAAAACCTCCAGGGAGCATCCACAACCTCTAGAGCTAAGTCATTTCACACTGATTCATTGTTCTGTCAAGGAACGGTTCTCCTTAGTTCTAGGTTAGTCCTCTCCTTGATTAGTTTCCATCCACTGCTTCTTCTTGTCCTTCCTTCAGGTGATTTGGAGAACCTCTGTTCTTTCCCTTTCTAATGAACCTAGAAATTCTGAAGCCCATGTTAGGAGGCAATAACTTCCACGTCTTTAACTAGCTACAAGTTCCCTGGCATCCATTATTTTCAAGAGTTCCTTGCTCCAGGATATCACCAATTCTAACTGTGAGACAGGCGGCATATACATTTGATGAATAAATAAATAAATAAATAAATGGTCAGTAACTCAAGAGAGGATGAATGGAATTGGGGTTTTTTTGTTTTGTTTTGTTTTGTTTTTTTTGCTCTCTGCCTTCTATATACACTTCTTATATACAGGCACATGGCAGTTCCCCTTAATACAGCAATCTTTGGTCTGAGGATAAAGATAATCAAAATGATTTATTGAATTAAACCAGAGGGAAAATATATTAAGAGAGTGGGAAGATATGTTTGAAAGCAAGATGGGGCTTGGGTAGAAATGTTAGGAAATAGGCAGTGGAAGAGGGTAGAGGTGGGAGGAATGCCTAGATTAAACATCCAAGAAGCAGTTAAAGATTTGATAGAGGAATTTGGGAGGCAAGTCAAAAAAAAAAAAAAAGCATAGCAATTAAAATATTGAAGCGGACATAGGACGATGGATAGATGATTTCTTTTTTATTTTTATATTGTTGTTTTGATTCACTCTTCTTTTTTCCTATTTTTCTTTTAAAGCGTAGTAATTAAAAGTATTAAAGCGGGCAAGAGATGATAGATGGATGATTTTTCTTTTCTGTTGTTCTGAGTTACTTTTCCTTTTCTCTCTCTCTCTCTATTCTGCTTTTTCTTTTTTCTTTTCTTAAGTAGGCAAGATGATTAGAAGTTAGATAAGAAAGAAAGAAAAAGTCTCTTAACAAAGGGTGATATGATTAAAAGCTAGAATAAGTGACAGGAATAAGAAAAGGGGGAATATTAGGGTATACATTTGTATATCATAAAATGAAAATAATAACAAGAGAAAATGTGGAATAATTGAACAAAGATAATGTCAGGGTTCCAAGTAACATCCCCAAAGAAATCAAACTCCGAGGCTTGAAGTTCCTCAAAGCTGACTTTTATTAGAGATGTCATATTGGCACAAAATCCGAATCTGAAAGCTTCCGGGTTTTCCTCACCCCCAAGAGAGTTCAAGACCTTGCCCACATCTCCCACAGGTCCACCACAGCTCCAATCAGTTCTTTCCCAAACAGATTCCCATTTCTTTTTTGCACAGCTGCCGGACACCATGGTCTTGAACTTCTCTTATAGAAGTTTGTTATGGCTATCTCTACTTCACTCATGCAATCCCCCCTCCCAACTTCCCACGGTATGATTGTGGCAGGCCTGGATCCTCAAGGCACACAGGAAATATGGCTTCCAGGCATGACAGACAGACTATAAATTAATATAAGTATGTATTATTATTAGAAAAATAATAATTTTTCTAGTCTTGCTAAGCAGACTAAAGCTTTGTGATTAACACCAGCTGTCTGCAATTACTGTAAGTTCGAATTCCACTAGGCTCAAGGTTGACTCAGCCTTCCATCCTTTCTAAAGTAGGTAAAATAAGGACCCAGTTTGTGGGGGCAATAAGCTGACTTTGTATAAATATACAAAGTATGAAGGCTATTGCTTAACACATTGTAAGCCGCCCTGAGTCTCCGGAGAAGGGCGGCATATAAATCAAATTAAAATAAATAAATAAATAAATAAATAAATAAATAAGCAGATTGAATGTAAGAATTATGATTAAATTGATTAGTTTTATTTGTATTAGAATGTATGACACCCAGGTCCCTCATTGTTCATACATTGATTTGATATTTTTATAAAAACATTAAAAAAAATTTTAAAAAAAAATGAGTTATTGAATTTGAATGTCACCAAAGGTATCACAACTTCTGGAAGAGTTACAAGGTTTTGACTTACACAGGTCATTTGGGTCGAAGGGACGAGGTGGATCTGGGTCCCATTCATCCATGTCTGTGTCTTCCCCTTCTTCCTCCTCTTCATCTTCCTCCTCCTCGTCTTCATCCTCGTCTTCTTCTTCCTCCTCCTCTTCCTCCTCATCCCCCTCCTCCTCGTTTTGCTCTTTTGCTTCCATACTACCCATCGGGTTGTGCAAAGTTTCGAGAGAGCCAGAATCATCGACAGCCTCCATAGGAGGCAACGCTTGGCTGTGAATTGGTATTGACACCTGGAAAACACAGAGGTGGGAAAAAAAAGAATAAGGCACAGTCAGCTAGGAGAAACAATGCAAGATTCCCATTCTTTTAATTCTTCTAATCCCTAACATGGATAACGGAGAACCAGAAAACCAAAGGGAATGAAGTGTCAGAAAAAAATGGCCCCACCTAGTTTCAGCTCTGATATTCCTATAGCCACTTGCATCCCCTACAAGTTACTACTAAGGGAATGTGGACCCCCTTTTTAACAGATCTTAACAGATTAACAGAATTGGAAGGGACCTTGTAGGCATCTAGTCCAACTCCCCATACACCCATGATGGTAAACCTATGGCACAGGTGCCACAGGTGGTACACGGAGCCATATCTGTGGGCACGCAAACTCAGCTCCAGCACGCATGTGTGCGCCAGCCAGCTGATTTTCGGGTTTTATGGACCCACCAGAACTCAGGAAACATGCTGTTTCCGGCCTCCGGAGGGCCTTTGGGGGGGGAGGCAGTTTTTGCCCTCCCCAGGCTCCTAGAAAGGCTCTGGGAAGAGCAAAAAACAGGCCTATCGGGCCCACTGTGCCATCACATGCCAAAAACAGGAACACGGGGGGGGGGGGGGGAGAGGGGGCACATAGAATTATGGATGTACACGCTCCCACCGCTTTTGGCACGCGATGGCAAAAAGGTTAGCCATCACTGCCCTACACCATTTCTAACAGATGGCAGTCCAGTCTTTTCTTAAAAGCTTCCAGTGATGAAGCTCCCACAACTTCCAAAGGCAACTTCTGTTCTATAGGTTGATTGTTTTCACTGTTAGAAAATTTCTCCTTATTTCCAGGTTGAATCTCTCCTTGTTCAGTTTCCATCCATTATTCCTTGTCTGGCCTACAGGTGCTTTAGAGAATAGCTTGACCCCCTCCTCTCTGTGGCAGCTCCTCCAATATTTGAAGACTGCTCTCATGTCTCCCCTGGTCCTTCTCTTCACTAGATTGGCCATGCCCAGTTCCTGTAGCCGTTCATCGTATGTTTTAGTCTTCAGTCCCCTCATCGTCCTGGTTGCTCTTCTCTGCACTCTTTCTAAAGTCTCAACATTTTTTTAACAGATTGTCTACTCCTGCTTGCATCCAGATGAAGAGCTGAAGAAGCTTCTTGGATGAAAAGCGAAACGTCTTCAAAGAAAAACCAAGGAAGTCCAGTTGCCTCTTGAAAAATTTCACCTTTGGGGCAACTATGACCTGGAAGACTGAGAATCTCCATAGGCATCCAGATCAAGAGCTAACCGAAGAGTGCTATTTCCTCTTTGTCTTCTTGGCAAGATCCTTCTGCTTGGCTTGTGCGACCAAGAGAACTAGCCTCCCCGTTTCAATAAAAACCAAATCAAAAGGGAAAAAGTGAACACAGTCCAATTGCTGAAGTCAACGACAGCTGGTCCTTGACGTACAACAGCTTGTTCAGTGACACCCATCCAAGGAACTGACAAGCAGGTAGTCCTCCACTTATGACAGTTCATTTAGTGACCACTCGAAGTTACGACGGGGCTGAAAAAAAGTGACTCGTGACCGTTTTTCACACTGATGACTGTGGCAGCATCCTTCGTGGCCACGGGATCAAAATTTGGATGCTTGCAGTAGTGAATTAATACTGCAGCAACTGGCTGCAGTAGTAATTCACTTAACAATGGTGGCAAGGAAGTCCGCAAAATGGGGCAAGGCTCACTTAACAACAGTGAGGACCCTCCAGAGAGGTCCAACATCTCAACGATGGCTTTAGGCTAATTACCCACAGTGAGAATACACGAAGGACTTTGGTTTACAAGCCCTGCTTGTGTTTAGCCTCATAAAGAGGATTTACTACTGAGAAAATAATTAGCACAGCAGTAATAAAATGTCTCGTTTAGCAATGGAAATGTTGGGCTCAATTATGACTATAAATTGAGGACTACCTATACATAATAATAATAACCTTTATTGCCAGTGCACAACATATGTGCACTTACAATCTTTTTGGACTGTTGCCTTCTGGCAGAAGATACAGAATAATTCAAACTCGAACCACACAAGTCAGCAGGTCAGCGGTTCGAATCCCTAGTGCCCCGTAACGGAGTGAGCTCCCGTTACTTGTCCTAGCTTCTGCCAACGTAACAGTTCGAAAACACATAAAAAATGCAAGTAGAAAAATAGGGACCACCTTTGGTGGGAAGGTCACAGCCTTCTGTGCGCCTTAAGCATTTAATCATGCCGGCCACATGACCACGGAGACGTCTTCGGACAGTGCTGGCTCTTTGGCTTTGAAATGGAGATGAGCACCGCCCCCTAGAGTCAGGAACGACTAGCACATATGTGCGAGGGGAATCTTTACCTTTACCTTTTTATACATACATTTCAATAAATAACAAAAGGCTGTATATACTATTTATGATGGAGAAACAACATAGTTGGGAAAGTACACCAAGCATACACCAAGCATGCTTTCTGGAATCCTTCCTATCCTGCCTACCAATGGTGACCACAGGAAAAACTGATATGATCTTCTGTGTAACAAGGATACATGGTGTATGTATGTTTATTTATTTATTTATTTGTTTGTTTAGATTTGTATACCGCCCTTCTCCTTGCGGACTCAGGGCGGTGAACAGCCAAATAAAAATAGTACACAAAAGTTAAACAATTTCTTAAAAAAGCATATAACATATAAAAAAAGCATATATGTTGTGTATCAGTTTATCCTTTCCCCTCTCTGGCATCTATGTGCACACAGAACCACCGAGTGAACTGTATAAATTCCACTTTATAACCATATTATCTAGTCTTATATACCATCCCATAACTCTTTACTGCACCTTCTGGGAGGTTTACCATGTAAGCATTATTTGCATCTTTCCCCCAACAATCTTGGGTCCTCTGAAGGATGGAAGGCTGAGTCAACCTTGAGCCCGTCAGGATTGAACTCCTGGCTGTGGACAGAGTTTGCCTGCAATATTGCATTCTAACCACTGCACCACCTTCTGGCACAATAAGAAATGGTGGGCTTAGAACAAAGGGGCTGGCAGCATTATCAACTTGCAACACTTATCAAACCAAATCTTTTCCAGTATGTTTATCTCAGCAGACTGCAGCCGGATTCTCATTCATTTTCGAAATCAATTGTTCTTTGGTTGGCTTTTCCTGCCACATCAAAATAAAAATAAATGAATTCAACCTGAGGAAGTACCAGAAACGAGGTGTGTGTGTGTTAGTGTGTGTGTGTATGCATGCATGTGTGTCAGTAGTGGGTTTCAATTTAGTTTGCTACCTGTTCGCTTGTGCGCATGAGCAGAAGCATCCAGGCGGGTGGGCGGAGCCTCTCATTGCCGTCACTACCAGTTCGCCCAATCTGGGGCGAAACGGTAGTAATCCACCACTGATGTGTATTTATTAGCAAGACCTGTGTCCCAAAAAATAATAATAACTCAAAGGATGCATTTATAAATCAAGAAAATGGTTACGCCTTACCTGCTGCGTCTCTGCATCTTGCTGAACATACGTGACTTGAGACGGGTCTGTGAAAAGAGTCTTAAAAAATAAGTTAAAAAGGATTAAAATAATTTCAATATTCTTTGGCTATTGGAAGTTTATAAAAATATATATATATTGCTGCTGAGGAACTGATATCGGAAGTAATTTATTTTGATTTTTTGATCATGCCAAATACCTTTGCCAAATACCTTTATACGTTAATATTCTATACCTTTATATAAGAATACGTTTTGTTTCAGCATCTAAACCTCAGCGGAGTTCTCAAAAGCATGAGATATCGTTAAGACAGCAGCTTTCATCTACAGCAGGGGTCTCCAACCTTGGCAACTTTAAGCCTAGAGGACTTCAACTCCCAGAATTCCCCAGTCAGCAAAGAATTCTGGGAGTTGAAGTCCTCCAGCCTTAAAGTTGCCAAGGTTGGAGACCCCTGATCTAGAGAGCACTAACGTATCTTTCAAAGCATAGCTATGAATATTTGAAATTTAAGACTGAAAGCAATCACATAGAAAGTTGAAAAGAAACACCTGCGTGGCGATTTAGCACAGGCATCTAAAATGACGTTATGATGCTAAAATGAATTTGTTTTTTAAAAAATAAGATGATCCACACAGTCTGATGTTTCATGAATAGCACATAATGGATTTAGTTTTTTTTAAAGTGGTAAATGTTGCTAGATTTGTTTTTAGGGAATGTCCAACAAGGACATTCCCTAAAAACTTACTAAGCTAGGTTTCTCTGAAAGACAGTTTGTCAACCATCCCATTATTGTACAAATGCATTGATACGTTCTACAGCAGGAGTCTCCAAACTTGGCTACTTTAAGACTTGTGGACTTCAACTCCCAGAATTCCCCAGCCAGTCTTGGGGAATTCTGGGGATTGAAGTTCAGAAGTCTTAAAGTTGCCAAGTTTGGAGACCCCTGTCCTACAGAAATTTCCCAGTTCATAGGAGCCAATCGAAAACCCTAACAAGGCCGTTTTATGTCCTATGTAAGTATGGGAAGGGCATAGTTTGGTGGTAGGACAGCCACTATGAATGAAAAATATTTGAGGCCTGGTCTCCCCTAGAAAGAATTTGCAGCAGAAATCCTGGAAAGCACAGTGAAGACATGTCCTACATTCAGAAAATGTTGACTTACAAACTCATCTGAACCACATTTCAGCCCAGAACGTTGGGTTAAATAAATAATTCAATGTGTCGTTGGGTTAATTTCATAACCAATGAATAAACATGGATGTTGGACTTTAATCAGTATTAAGCCATCCAATCCAAATACTCGGTTTATGACAGCTAACTTCTTCTTGTTCTCTCCATAAATCTGTATCATTAAGTGTATGGCCCCGTCGTGCATAGCACACGACACGAAGCTTGCCTAGAGGATACACAAAAATCCAAGACAAAAGGGCATTTAAAAGCCACAATTTTAAATCAACAGATTTAAAATTTACCAAATGTAAGCTAATGCACTGTTAGAAACAACCATGCTTTGGTGAACTAATGAGTTGTCCCAATTTGATGCACCACTAATGACTCAGGAAACAGCATGTTAAGAACCTTTCTTTTGTCTGCCCGGGGCAATGATGGCTGAAATTAATTTTTCCTGCAGTTTCACCAAAGCAAAATGGATAAACTGCCTATTCCGTAGCCACTGGAGGTTTTTTGTTTACAACCTCTTCGCCGTTATTTGGAATGAACAGAAGAAGGATTATGCACAGCTGAGAGCTCTTAGGATTCAGAAAGCCGTGTAGGTAGCTGGCCCTCATCCTAAAATGACTATTTCTCTCAGCGGTCACAAATAAGCAGAAACACAGGTGGGGAAGGGGGGGGGGGAAATCACTTGCCTGAGTGGCTTCCACAGGATGGATGTAAACTAACGTATGCTCTGAAGTGTCTACAGAAGTGTAAGAGGTGCCATCAGCTGTGTAGACCACTTGCTGGGAAGGGCGATCTTGGTCATCACTGTACACAATCTGAGCCACTGTTCCATTGTCAGGGACGAAGTGGACCTGGAAGAGTATGGGAACGAAGAAAATACTTGTAAGACGAGATAGAGATAAGAGAGAGATAGAGGGAGAGAGATAGAGACAGACAGACAGAGAAAGGGAGGAGAGGAGAGGAGGGAGAGAGACAGAGACAGACAGAGAGACAGAGACAGAGGAGAAGAGGGAGAGAGAAAAACAGAGACAGAGGGAGAGAGGGAGGAGAGGAGAGGAGAGAAGAGGAAGGAGAGAGAGAGAGGGAGGGAGGAGAGAAAGGAGACAGAGAAAGACAGAGGAGAGGAGGGAGAGAGAGGGAGGGGGGAGAGGAGGGAGACAGAGAGAGAGACAGAGACAGAAGAGAAGAGGGAGAGAAAGAAACAGAGACAAAGAGAGGGAGGGAGGAGAGGAGGGAGAGAGAGAGAGAGACAAGAAACAGAGACAGAGGAGAAGAGGAAGAGAGAAACAGAGACAGAGAGGAAGGAGAGGAAGGAGGGAGAGAGAGGGAGGGAGGGAGCAGAGGAGGGACACAGAGAGAAAGAGAGACAGAGAGAGAGAACAGGCAGTTAGGTGCAGTAGTTAAGATGCTGGCCTAGAGACTAGTAGACTGTGAGTTCTTTTCCCGCTTCAAGCACAAAAGCCGGCTGGGTGACTTTGGGCCCATGACCAGGAGACAGTGAATTCTAGTTCCATCTTAGGTATGAAAGCCAGCTGGGTGACTTTGGGCCTATCACCAGGAGAGAGTGAGATCTAGTTCCACCTTAGGTATGAAAGCCAGCTGGGTGACTTTGGGCAAATCACCAAGAGATGGTGAGTTCTAGTCCCACCTTAGGCAGGAAAGATGGCTGGGTGACTTTGGGCCTAACACCAGGAGAGGTTGGGTTCTAGTGCCATCTTAAACTTGAAACCCAGCTGGATGATTTTGAACCAGCCACTCTCTCTCAGATCAACTCACCACACATGGTTGTTGGGGGGTAAAAATGAGGAGGAAGGAATAATATATATGTTTGCTGCCTTGGGTTACTTATAAAGTAATAAAGGCAGGATAAAAATCTATAAATAAATAATATGTAAAAGTGTGTGGGACACAGTTACAACAGTCTATCCAAGTTAGACAGAAAAATAGGGCAAAGATAATCCAATTTTGGACGAGAAAGTCCAACCTACAGTTCCTTTTTAAGAAACCAGAGCAGAGGTCAAATATAGAATCCAGTCCAAAACTCAGTTAATCAGAATATTTGATGGAAGCAATGTATTTCATCTGTAACTGGATTTAGCTGTCTTATTTTTTATTACCAAAATACAGAGGGAACTTGGCATATTAATAAATTTGTTCCCTGTCCTGTAATGGTTAAGGCTCAAAATGAATAGACCAGAAAACTACACAAATTATACAAAAATTTGAAATGTTTATAAATACTGCATATCAGTCAAAATCATAAACATACAACAGGAAGCTGGTAGGTCTAACTTATTGAAACAGGAAGCTCTTATATGCTTTTCTCCTGCAAAGAAAAATCCAACAACTACCGTATTTTTTGGAGTATAAGACACACCTTTCCCCCCTTAAGAGGGTGAAAATTTGGGTGTGTCTTATAGACCAAATGTAGCCCCACTCAGCCTCTGAAACGGAGGATTCAGATGCTAAAAAAGCAAGGCGCAGAGCTCACAACCAACAAAAATGTTGCTAAAGTTCACCTCTGTGAACAGCTGATTTGGGTATACTGGGAGGCCATCAGCTTTTTTCTTATTTTCCTCCCCAAAAACTAAGGTGAGTCTTATACTCTGGTGCGTCTTATAGTCCAAAAAATACGGTACGTACAATTTTTCTCCAAAATTTTCTTCACTAAGAAAATGTAATGATGCAACCTGCCACATGAGGCAGTCATCAGCTGTTTCTGGTATCTTCTAGCTAAGCTGAAAATTTATCATGATTCAATTACAGTAATCAAAGCCCTTTCTTAGGGAAACCTGCATATTAGGAAATTTCATAGCATCAAGGGAATCAATTGTTGAACTATGAAAAAAATCTGTGACGTACATCCAATGAAAATCCATCTCCCACCTCCCTCCCCCCCAAAATTTTAAAAAATCGATTTAAAGTACGTGTTTAACTAGTTCAGAAAAAAACCCCGATTCATAAATTCACGCAGGTTAGGAAGGACAGAATTCTATAATCCCTTATAGTCACCTGAGTAGTGTCCTGGTCCTGCTCAACTGATTCAGACCACACTTGAGCAGTTTCTGCTTTCAAATCCATGTCATCTTGGCCATGAGACTCCATTCTGAGGTAGTTAATGGTGCAACTAAGCTTGTCTGAAGGGATTCATATGTCTGTTGTACCTTGAGTCAATGCAGTATAATCTGCAACAGAGCAATAATGGCAGAAAATTGTCAAAGTACAGCACATTTAGCATGCAACACAAAGCAGTGATGCTTCCCTATTACCATGTATGTATAAGGAAGAATCTGCACAGGATCCAGGTTAAGATTAAGAGAGTTGGAAGGGACCTTGTAGGTCATCGAATCCAACCCCCTGCTCAAGCGGACCCTACACCATTTCTAACAGATGGCAGTCCAGTCTTTTCTTGAAAGCTTCCACTGATGAAGCTCCCACAACTTCTGAAGGCAACTTCTGTTCCTTCGGTTGATTGTTCTCACTGTCAGAAAATCCCTACTCATTTCCAGGTTGAATCTCTCCTTGTTCGGTTTCCATCCATTATTCCTTGTTAGGCCTAAATAGCTTGACCCCCTCCTCTCTGTGGTAGCTCCTCAAATATTGGAACCCTGCTTATCCTGTCTCCCCTGGTCCTTCTCTTCACTAGACTAGCCATGCTCAGTTCCTGCAACCATTCGTCGTATGTTTTAGTCTCCAGTCCCCTAATCATCTTGGTTGCTCTTCTCTGCACTCTTTCTAGAGTTTCAGCATCTTTTTTATAGTGGGGTGACCAAAACTGAATGCAGTACTCTAGGCGTGGTCCTACTAAGGCTTTCCAGTGGTATTACCTCCCTTGATCTTGATTGTATCCAGTGGTGGGATTCAGCCAGTTCGCACCACTTCGGGAGAACTGGTTGTTAACTTTCTGAGCAGTTTGGCAAACTGTTTGTTGGGAGAAATTATTAGGGCAGAGAACCAGTTGTTAAATTACTTGAATCCCACCACTGATTGTATCCCTCTGTTAATGCAATTTAGGATTGCATTGGCTTTTTTGCCTTTTGAAGCCGCACATTTACTCTAATAGTTGGATCCAATCGGTCCAACCAGGACCAGAGGCTTAGCCTTCCGAGCTTTCGGATTCATGCTGGAGCCCATCCTTAGGAAACTTCACTTTAGCAATGTTAGAGAGAAGTTCCCTCAGGATGGGCTCTGGCATGAGTTCAAAAGCTCAAAAATCTAAACCTCTGGTCCCAGTGACTGGCCCAGATTGAATCCTGCAACATTATCCCGGGACACGTATATTCGCCTTCATTTGTCAAAGAATCTCTGTCAACGCATAGACACAAATATAAATCAAGCTCCTTGAATTAATACAGGAAAGGTAACCTTTTTTTTTTAAATTGATACCATTAAGATCAATAGAAGACCGTAACTGGGCTCATTCCTTCTGCTGGAAAGTTATTTTGCTAATTTAAGATTTGAAATCTAAATCAATATTGATCAGATTCAAACATCATGTTAATAATGCCTGCTTGGTACTGTAATGGTTTACAATATTACTCTTTTTTTTTTATTTGATTTATATGCCGCCCTTCTCCGAAGACTCAGGGCAGCTTACAATGCGTTAAGCAATAGCCTTCATACTTCTGTATATTTATACAAAGTCAGCTTATTGCCCCCACAAACTGGGTCCTCAATTTACCTATCTTAGAAAGAATGGAAGGCTGAGTCGACCTTGAGCCTGCCGAGATTTGAACTCGCAGTAATTGCAGACAACTGGATGTTAATTACGGTGCTTTAGTCTGCAGAGCTAAACCAGGCTACTCTGTATGAATATAGGCTATACTGAATCGAACCCATGCTACATACACATATATAATCGCTTTCAACAGATATTTGTACTTTATAGGTAGTGAGCAGTGGTGAAATCCAAATTTTTTTACTACCGGTTCTGCGGGGGTAGCTTGGTGGGTGTGGTGTGCCTTGGTGGGCGTGGCAGGGGATGGATACTGCAAAATCTCCATTCCCTCCCCACTCCTGGGGGAAGGTTATTGCAAAAATCTCCATTCCCACCCCACTCTGGGGCCAGAGGTGGTATTTGCCAGTTCTCTGAACTATTCAAAAGTTCCTCTACTTTGGATCTCTGAACTGCTCAAAATTTCCGCTACGGGTTCTCCAGAACCTGTCAGAACCTGCTGGATTTCATCCCTGATAGTGAGCCAGTCAATCAATCAGAATAAGGCGGAAATGGACCTTGGAAGCCTTCTAGTCAAACTCCCTGCTCAAGCAGGAGACCCTTTCAGTACCATTTCAGACAAGTAGCTGTCCAGTCCCTTCTTAAAAACCTCCAGTGATGAAGCAGCCACAACTTCTGAAGGCCAGCTGTTCCACTGAATTAATTGTTCTCCGTTAGGAAATTTCTCCTTATTTCCTGGTTGCTTCTCTCCTTGATTAATTTCCACCCATTTTTTCTTGTCTTGCCTCCTGGTGCTTTGGAAAATAAATTGACCCTCTCTTCTTTGTGGCAGCCCCTCAAATATTGGAACACATCTATCATGTCACCCCCCTAGTCTTTCTTTTCTCTCGACTAGACATACCCAGTTCCTGCATCGGTCCTTCATGTGTTTTAATCTCCAGGCCTTTAATCATCTTAGTTGCCCTTCTCTGCACTTTTTCCAAAGTCTCAACGTATTTTTTTGTAATGCGTTGACTAAAAGTGGGTGCAGTATTCCAGGCGTGGTCTTATTAAGGTTTTATAGAGCACTATTAATACGTCACATGATTTTGATTCTATGCCTCTGTTTATATAACCAAGGATCAGCGAAAGGCATCGTAGGTTTTCATGAGAAACGGCAAGACGCAAGAGGGAAACGATCGAAGGTTTTTTGCAAACGGGTGCCGTCACTTAGTCCCTCAAAACAGCAGCGTCACGAAGCCAAACCGGTGCAGATTTTGGAGAGGCAAAACGTCAATGATGATCAGGACAGATTAGCAGTAAAACTGTTTCGTAAGATGCCGAAGCATCGACGTTTCATTGCATTTGCTGTGGTTTCTTAAAAAAAACAAACATTCAGAAGATATCTGCTCCCTCCCGAGACGTCAGAAACAGGAATGCAGTATCTTTTCAAGACCATTAGTGCTTCTTTCCTCTTTCATAATCCTAGAGTGCGCCTGACAGCTACCATTGGCAGGACATAAGCGTACCTGCAGCAGTATGCTAGTGTCGGTTGGTGTTATGTCAGAAGAAGCGCATGGAAGCTGCAATGTGAGCGGGATGCGAGGCCATTCGTCAATTCCTCGGATCACCGCAGGATCCTCCAGACTCGCTCAAGGTAGCCGTGTGGGTGTGAGGAGAAGCGAGACAGCTTGAAAATATACTATGCCATTAGGAAGGGCTAAAAAGGCAAGCGGGCTGGCGGATATGAGAGAGGAAAGCAACTCACACCTGACAGAAGGCAATATAAACAACCCTCTACGACACCAGAGAAAGCTCAGTTTCTTTGCCTTGTCTGGAGAAGCATCTGTTCCAAACTCAAATCCATGGTGCCCTTGAAGCTTTATACAGCATTGTTAGAGCAGGGGTCTCCAACCTTGGCCACTTTAAGCCTGGCGGACTTCAACTCCCAGAATTCCCCAGCCAGCTTCGTGAAGCTGGCTGGGGAATTCTGGGAGTTGAAGTCCGCCAGGCTTAAAGTGGCCAAGGTTGGAGACCCCTGCTTTAGAGGAATCCTTCTTACGAAGAACTTGGGCTGACATTTCGACCTAACAATACGATCAGGTTGAAGGGTGGTTAGAATTGAGAATTGAGAATAAAATACAGCTGGAAGGGATCTTGGAGATCTTCTAGTCCAGCCCCCTGCTCAAACAAGAGAGCCTATACCACGGATGGCTAACCTTTTTCTTGTCGTGTGCTGACAGCGTGCGTGCCTGCTGGCACCCATAATGCAATGTGCGCCCCCCCCCCCACACTCATGCACACGCGACCCCCCCCCAGGCTCCCCCCCGCCCCCCGTTTTTGATCAAGCAGGACTCCGGGATCCAAAAATGCAGCACCCACCATGCTCCGCATGAGCGCACAACACCCCCCCCCCCATGCATGCACACACATCTTCTGCATTTATCCCACCCCCCACATATCCCAAAAATCAGCTGGCCGGTGAGAGGCTGCACATATACACATGCACAGTGAAGCTGAGTTGGGCGACGGCTCGTGTACCATAGATTCGCCATGGTACAGGGCCTATACCATCTCAGAGAAATGACTGCCCAGTCTCTTCTTAAAAACCTCCAGCTTGAGACCGTCTCCAACCTCACCAGGCAAAACTGATGATGATATTAGACTTGCTATCGGTTCATCCACCCAGGGCAATTGTAATAATGTCTCCAACTCTGGAGCAGCACAATACATTCGCTTATCATGTCCAGAAGGACCCAGAATTGATACTGGACGTTCCTATGGACGCTGTATTGCCGTAGAAAATAAACCTGGGAACAGAATATGGTCTAGGTCAGTCTGTGGTAATTTAAAAAGAGAGTCACTGGGGTTATGCTGATCCTACGCTGAAACAGGATCTATGACTGCCCGTATTAGTAGCCACTCTCGCCTTATGCAGCAATGATTTGAAAAGAGCCTGGTAAAGGTTGCTTGTCTGTCATCATATCGTCATCTTCCGATAATTCAAATTCATCAGCATAGTCTTCCTCATGCTCAGAATCTTCACCATACTGCCGATTGTAACCAGCACTGGATTTTGAAGGCTGTGCCCCTGGAACATTAGATGTTACTTTCGATGCAGGCATATTCTTTGTAATAGTACATGATGGAGAGCCCACGATTTCTGGAAGCCAACTGTTCCACTGGTTAATTGTCCTCACTGTTAGGAAGTTCCTCCGTAACTCCAGGTTGCTTCTCTCTCCGATTAGTTTTCAACCATTCCTGCCCTCTGATGCTTTGGAGAAAAATTTTACCCCCCCTCCAGCCCCCCCCCAAATGCTGGAATGCTGCTATTATATCACCCCAATTCTTCTTTTCTTTAGACTAGCCAAACCCAAATCCTCCAGCCGTTCTTCGTATACTTTACTCTCCAGCCCTTTGATCATCTTAAACTGAACTTGGGACACACGTGTCAAAAGGTGAAACCTTGCAATGTTTTGGATGCCACGCACACGTAATTTTATGCCCGATCCTCGCTTTTATTTTATTTATTTATTTATTTATTTTATTGGTTCAATTTATATGCCGCCCTTCTCCGGAGACTCAGGGCGGCTTACAATGCGTTAAGCAATAGCCTTCATACTTTTGTATATGCCTGCTTAGTAGGGCTTTCGCGCCCCACCCCCCTCAAGCGGTGTTCTTTTTTTATACAAAGTCAGCTTATTGCCCCCACAAGCCGGGTCCTCATTTTACCCACCTCAAAAGGATGGAAGGCTGAGTCAACCTTGAACCTGGTGAGATTTGAACTCGCAGTAATTGCTGGTAGATGGCAGCTAAGTGCTAATTAACAGCACTTTAGTCTGCTGCGCCACCAAGGCTCTTCTTTTATGACCTTCACAGGTCTGTAAAGCGAAGGAAAGCTGAAGGAAGATCATAAGCACTGTCGCTGGTTCGTTTAGCGACCACTTTGCTTAATGAACAAGCTAAAAAAAAAATTGCTAAAAAGGTGTACCTCTATAGCAAATAGAGTAACACCTTTGGGATAGAATAAGCAACAGAAGACTGATCTGTTTTGCAAAAAGTACTATGATTTGGACTATCTGCACTTGCCCCATTAAGTAGAATCATTTTTTTAAAAAAATAAGTTTACAATATTCAAAGCACCAGCTCCACGTGTGATTAGCAACCACATCACGAGATAGTTGGGTGTCCGTTGAAACGCAGGGGTGCCCAAGAGCAGGGACAAAGATTACAGCTCCCCGTAGCAAATGACTATTTTAATGTTATTTTTTGTTGTGCTGAGGCCAGAATATTTTCTCTCCCCGGGAGCCAGATGCAACAACAGCATATTTTATTACAGGCTGATTTTCATAGGTGGAATTACATTGTGGGTTATCTTTCGGCCTTTCAGGCAAGAGTGGTTAATTGGGTTGAGAGGCAGCTCTACAAATGGCTTACAATAGGTACATCCCACGTTTTATTTAATTATTGTGTTATGTATGGGAGAGCCTTCGGCAAAAGAATGTCTCATAGCAGCAGACGGGCTGAAAACTCTGCTGGTGTTTTATAACCTCACCGCCTGCTGGCTCATGCGGACGCCTCTTCTCTGCATTCTCATTTAATCATTAAGGTTTATGTCGGTTCAAGGAATTCCAGGGTTGTTGCTTAAGGCTGCTATATCAGCCCTGAAGCTGGCCTGACTGAGGCCATTTTGAGACTTCAGCGCAGAGAAGAGGGACAGGAAGGGGGGGAATACCGATAGTTGGGGTGTTACAGCCAAAACAAAATACTTTCTCTTGGGAACCAAGGTCATTCCTGCAGGTGTTTGGAAGGAGGGGACTGGAGTCACATAGCAACTGGACAGTATCCTGATTGGACCATGTGACTGATTGTTTTGAGAAAGTGAAGAACTTTTACTTTTAATTAGATGAAAACCGCGGGACTAATCAGAGTCGGTTTTCGCCAGCCTGTGCCAATGTGACATATCCAATAAATTTATTCTTTGAGGAAACTACTTGCCTCAGAGTTTTGTTTGCTATGGGCATGTTTCTTGTAACCCTGACAGCTGCGTGTAATACAGGACGTCCTCGACTTACAACAGGTTCATTTAGCGACCATTGAACGGCACTGCAAAAAGTGAGTTATGACCATTTTTCACATTTATGACCGTTGTAGCATCCCCACAGTCACACTATTTACATTCGGATGCTTGACAACTGACTCACATTTTTTTATTTATTACATGTATTTATATGCCGCCCTTCTCATTTATGATGGTTCGAGTGTCCCCTTTTGCGACCTTTTGTCATTACTGATGGAACGAATGCAGTGTTTTACTTAAGTATGGCAAGAAAAGTCATAAAATGGGGCAAAAGTTAACATAAACGTAAACACTTAACAACATAAATTTTGGGCTCAGTTGTGGTCGTACGTTGAGGACTAACTCTAGTCGGTACAGTTGGTCCTCACAACCACAACTGAGCGCAAAATTTCTGTCACTAAGTGAGGCTAAGCAAGTCACGCCCAGTTTTAGAACATTTTTGGCCGTGGTTCTTAAGCAACTGACTGCAGTTGTTAAGCGAATCATGTAGTCGTTAAGCAAATCTGGCTTCCCCATTGGCAGCTTGTCAGAAGCCACTTTGGAAGATTACAAATAGCGATCACATGACTTGAGGATGCTCCAACTGTTGTAAATGCACACCAAATTTTGATCACACGGGGATGCTGTGACGGTCATAAGTGCAAGAAGCGGTTGTAAATTGCTTTTTAGTGCCATTGTAACTTCAAAGGGTCACAAAATACGTTGTTGTAAGTCAAGGACTTACAAAAGGAGCCTGAGTGGCGTAGGAGGCTAATGCCTCCTACTAAGGCAGCATTTAACATCCAGCTGCCTGCAATTACTGCGAGTTCAATTCTCACCAGGCCCAAGGTTGACTCAACCTTCCATCCTTTCTAAGGTAGGTAAATTGAGGACCCAGTTTCTGGGGGCAATAAACTGACTTTGTATAAATATACAAAAGTATGAAGGCTATTGCTTAACGCACCGTAAGCCGCCTCGAGTCTCCAGAGAAGAGTGGCATATAAATCAAATTTTAATAAATAAATAAAATAAATAAGGTGGGTAAATTGAGGACCCAGTTTGTGGGGGTAATAAGCTGACTTTGTATAAATACACAAAAGTATGAAGGCTATTGCTTAACGCACTGTAAGCCGTCCTGAGTCTCCGGAGAAGGGCGGCATATAAATCAAATTTTTTTAAACAATTAAAAAATAAATAAATAAATTTAAAAAAGGACCATCTGTGTATGGCCGTAGGCTTTATAATGTAATTTACTATACACAAAGAGGAAGAAAAGTGTGCCATAATAAAGCACGGGGGCAGGTAGATAATTAGTAGAAATATACATTTTCTGCCTGTAGAAATGTATATAATCCATGGAGAGTGGAGGTGAACCTTGTGTGTGTGTGTGTGTGTGTGTGTGTGTGTGTGTTTAAATACGCTGCTATGCAAAATGCTTGGGTTGTCCTCTCACTAAATCCCCGTCCTTGTGGTATACACTAGGCTTCTGCAAATGTTGATATTTGTAATCTGCAGGGAGCCCTGGAGGCATGAAATGAGTTAAGGAAAAAGGAGATGGGCTAAAACGTTACCGCCTTTGGCTTCAACGTTATTGCAGACTTGTTCAAAACGCAGGCACGAAGAGCAACTGCTGGATCGGTCTGGAAACATTAGGAAATGCAAGGATGACACAGCTCCCTCCCAGAGGCTTTCTATTTTAAATTTAGCTGTTATATTCAGCATCTCACGAGGTGCCTCTGATCACGATGGTATTTTTTTGTTGTTGTTTTTTTGTTTTTAGTTCGGCACTAAAATTGTGCAAAATCATTCGGGAGGGGCAGCTCCAAAATATTTGCACGGACCTACTGAATGCTATGTCAGCCCTGAAGCTGATCTGACCGAAGCCATTTTTGACAGCTTCGGTGTTGCTGCATCGGAGCTGAGGGAGTGGGGATTTTAAGATAGCTGGGATCTTGTAGTCAAAACAAAATACTTTCTCTTGGGAACCAAGGATATTCTCCTCCTGGTGGGAGGAAGGCGGAGCGATGTCACCCGGCAACCAGACAGCGCCGTGATTAGACCATATGACTGTTTTGAGAAAGTGACAAACTTTTACTTTTAATTCGGTGAAAACCAACCACAAATGTGGCAAGGAAAGGCGTAAAATAGGGCAAAGCTCACTTAACAAATTTCTCACTTAGCAACGTAAACTCTGGGCTCAATTGTGGTTGTAAGTCGAGGACTACCAGCAATCAAACGTAGAGTCATCGTTCTGAAGTTCCGTCAAAACGAACCATGAAAAAAGCCCATGGTTTAATGTCACCAACACGAAATAACTGCTGGTTATAAAACAAGGTACCCATCCATTCAAAACACACTCAAACACACACAAACCACTCTCTTCTAAGCCACTAAAGTGATACACGATTAGGTTATGTTCTGTTCAATTGCCCTACTTACTACGTCCGTAAAGCCTTAATTAGTTTCAGGCGAGTTCATGATTGTGAAAGGCCCCACATTGCTCAGGTTATTAGAATTTCTACAACTGGCAATAATGAAAAATGAATTTATCTCGTAAGAGTCAAACACTTTCAATTACACCGGAATTAATTTGGTTGGCTAACTATCTTATTTGCACAGGATTTGCCAAAGGACGGAGAAAAAAAAAGAGTAAATATTAGAAAGGCAGATTTTAAATCTGATCTTTGCCGACCTAGGCACGTTTGTTCCATTCATGGAATAGGGTCTGCTTGGAAGAGATGACTCTACCTATCCTATATTTCTGTTACCTTGGAATAAAACAGTTGGTTTGATTAACTGATTCATCCCCTCCCACAGAAAAGGTGGGTGGTATGAGCAAACAGCTTTTGTCGCTTCCATCTGTGGCAAATGGATTATTTGATAAATAAATTTATTATAATCGGCATTGAGAGAAGATCCCCCTCTCCTAGAAGAATGAAATATTTTGAGAAACATTAAAAAGGCAGAATATTATATATATTTCCCTGGATGAAAAATGGAGAAACATGCTCTTGGAAAACAGCCCCCACCTTTCTTATAATAGCCCCCAGCAGATATTTTGTACCCATTAAGAAAGACTGGGCCAGCCTATCTACAAGACAAAAGACCTTCAGATTTAGCAACTGGGGGAAGAAAGTTCATAAAATATGAGGGGAGGGGGCCAAACCCTCTTAACTTGCTGAGCAACATAAACTTTGGGCTCCATGAAGGTCGTTAAGTCATGGTATCATGCTGCACGGTTGCAGGGGCTGGGAGTGGGAGGCACCGTATTACGGTGGTTCACGTCCTACCTCTCTGACAGGTCGCAGTGTTGACAGGTGGACAGAGATCGACCTCGAGCCCCTTACTTGTGGGGTGCCACAGGGGTCGGTCCTCTCACCTCTCCTGTTCAACATTTATGTGAAGCCATTGGGGGAGATCATCCGTGGTTTTGGGGTGCGATGTCATCTGTACGCTGATGACACTCAGCTGTACATCTCCACCACAAACCACCCCAATGATGCCCTTGAAGTGATGTCCCGGTGCCTTGAGGCCATGTGGGTCTGGATGGGGAGAAACAGGCTTCGACTCAATCCTTCCAAGACTGAGTGGCTGTGGCTACCGGCGTCCTGGTAGAGCCAGTTAGTCCCATCACTAACTATTGGGGATGAGTTATTGACCCCCGCAGAAAAAGCTCGCAATTTAGGCATCCTCCTGGATGCACGACTGTCTTTAAAAGATCATATAACAGCCGTGGCCAGAGGAGCTTTCTATCAGGTTCGCCTGATTTGCCAATTGCGTCCCTTTCTAGACCGGGACTCATTACGCACAGTCACTCAAGCCCTCGTCATTTCCCGACTTGATTACTGCAATGCTCTCTACATGGGGCTCCCCTTGAAGTGCACCCGGAAGCTCCAACTGGTCCAGAATGCAGCTGCGCGAGTAATTATGGGAGCAACATGACGCTCGCATGCAACACCTCTTCTACATGAGCTGCACTGGCTTGCGGTGGCCTTCCGAGTGCGCTTCAAGGTGTTGGTTCTTACCTTTAAAGTGCTCCATAGCTTAGGACCTGAGTACTTACCTGCTGCAACCGATAACCTCCCACCAACCAATATGCTCTCACAGAGTAGGCCTACTCATAGTACCATCATTAAAACAATGTCGTCTAGTCATTCCAAGGGAGAGAGCCTTCTCTGTGGGGGCACCTACGCTTTGGAACAAAATACCCCCTGGAATACGAATAATCCCAGATCTTCGCACTTTCCGACGTGCCCTGAAGACCTTTCTGTTTCAACAAGCAGGGCTAGCAAAACATCTAAATTCTACGCCAAGGTCTTAGTAGATACACCAAGTTGACTCAATTTATTATTTACTGTTTATAATATATATATATATACATACATACATACATACATACATACATATATATATATATATAATATGTATATGAAATCTTAATCCGTTCACCGCCGAGTCCTTTGGGAGGGCGGAATAGAAATTCAATAAATAAATAAATAAGTCGAGGACCACTTGTACTTTACCGCAGGTGGCAAAAGAGCTGCCTTTGAAAACCTCTGGGAGCTGTAATTGGGACAAAACATAATAGCTCGTCTGCTGGAGAATAAGAGGTTGTCATAGCTACGTAAACTCTGTGCTAGAAACCATGATGGCTTTCTGAACGCAATTCAAACAGCCAAACCTACAGCGTCGTATCTGACAAAGATACCTCTGGACAACCTTTCCCATGTATCCAGTGTAGATTCGGCCAGCAAAACTTCTTAATGCCCCTTCCTCACCAATACCAAGAGGTTAAGAGGGCAGGGGCTTTTGCGCAAGATGCTGTTGTGGGGGCCCAATGTCACGAAAAAGCCTTTTCTCCAGCTCTCATCAGTCCCCCCCCCACCCCCCAAAGCTTTCTTTGACCTTTCAGAAGCTAATAATTGTTTGCAGAGCATTTGGGAGATGGTGGAGGACTATCATGGCAGCACATTATATATTGCATCGCTGTCTTCGTTTCGGTAGTTTTAATCGTTAGCACATTGCTAACAATCTTATGCAAATTTCAGCAATACATAAAATTCATAACTGACAAAGAAAACTGCTATATCAAACTTCCCTCTTTGGCCTGGACAGGAGTATTTGGCCTATCTACTTTTAACACCAAGAAGTTGTCAGATTATGAAACGGGATTTTTTAAATATAAATTTCCTTGATTTTTATCGCACTGTAGTGAAAAGGCAGGATATTTATTTATTTTAGGAAGTTTATATCATCTATTTGCACATGGCGACTCAATATATAAAATATAAAAATATATACCAATAAAACTAATACCGTTTCCTCAAAAATAAGACATCCCGATAATAAGCCCAATCAGGCTGTTGAGCACATGCGCTAAAATAAGGCTCCCTGAAAATAAGCCCTCCCCAAAAATATTTAAAACGCATGCGCAGCTGGTCCCCGCCATTTTCTCTGATTTCCTCCACGCACCCCAAAATAATAAGACCTCCCCGAAAATAAGCTCAAGCACTTATTTTGGGGTTTAAAAAATATAAGACAGGGTCTTATTTTCAGGGGAACACGGTAAAAAAATAATCAAATGTGTTTTCAAACCGAAAAATAAAACCAATTAGGACCTAAAAGCATTTGCTGATCAAACATTTTAACGTTAATCCGTAAGTAAAAATAAATAAATAAATAAAATGCAAAGAGCTTTTATTTTTCTAACTGCAACTCTAAATATTGATTTCTGATAAAGCAGCCGCAGAAAGCATCCGTCATGTGTCTCGAGAGCAAATACCCACAACTCCCAACGTCAAGGGAAAGTTGAAAGTCCTTTTTCTTAAAAGAGGCTCCAAACCAGCCTTTTTAAAAACGACTTAGCGCAGGCTTCCTGGGTATTGGAGGGGAAATTTCCAACACCGTCCAACTTGGCCATTGGGAATCACGCGGGTGGGAAGACACAAATGGCTGTTATTTCCCAGGGCATTTTCAATGCACCGCGATGCACAATGACGCAACCATCATTATAGGCCGGAGGGGCAGCACATTCAACTTTCAAGCTCTCTGCAACAGTGGCATCTTATTACAGGCAGTCCTTGACTTACGACCATGACTGAGACCCAAATTTCCAGCGCTAAGTGAGAAATTGGTTAATTGCTCCATTTTACGGCTTTTGTCACAGCTTTTGAGTGATTCACCAGCAGTCCTTCAATTAGTCAAACGGTTGTTAAGCGAATTTGGTTCCCCCACTGTGACTTTGCTCGTCAGGAGGTTGCAAAAGGGGATCACACGAAACCACACACACACGGGATGCTGCAACGGTCATAAATGCGAGTCACTTGTCAGAGGGGGGGACATTTTGTAAAACGGCTTAAGGAGGCCCATAAATGCACTGCAAAGCGGTATATAAGTCGAAGTGCTATTGGTGTCTGAGTATCAATCGCCTGGCCACGGGGACGCTGCAACGGTCACAAGTGTGAGGAACGGTCACAAGTGTGAAAAACGGTAATCAGTCCCTTTTTTTCCCCAGTGCTGTTTGTAACTTTGGACGGTCCGTAGGCGGACTGTTGTAAGTCGAGGACTACCTGCACTAGGAAAAGCCACCCGTGCACTCAACGCATGGCCCTTCCTGCAAAGAAAACACGGGTCTCCCACGAACCCCACGCCTCAGTCCTTTTCCATGGAGAAGGAGCAGCGCCTATGCCCGGGTCTTGTGCAAAAGCACCCTCTCGTCTTTAACCCCGGCCGTTTGCAAAGAGATCCGTGCATCCCGGGGCTTAAAATGCCAATGCCCGCATTAGCACGTGGGAACGCAACCCAGCTGCTCGGTCGCTCGCGCGCACGCGCACGCGCACCCCGACCCGGGCCAGAGGGCGCTCGGGACTTCCCCCCCACCCCTCCTGTATTTGCGCCCCCCCCCACCGCCCCACCAGCCAGCCAATCAAAGAGAGGCGCCACAAGGCGCCTCGAGAGCCCGAGTCCAAAACGGTCACTCCCGGCCGCGCCAACCACTCCGGCCCACGGGAGGGGGGGGGGGAGAACGCAGACCGACGCGGGTCGCGACGCTGCCGAAGGGGAAGGGAAGCCGACAGCCGGCCGGAGGGCGAAGGGTTGCAGGCGCGTAAGGACGACGAGTAGCCCTCGGCGAGGGAAAGGCCCACAGCGCTGGGGAGGGGGCATTAAAATGGCTTCAACAACCCCCCCCGTCCAGTGAGGTGCCGGGGTCCGGACTATACCAAGCAAGGGAGGGGGGAGGGCCAGCTGGGGCAGCTCTTTCTCCCCCCCGTCTGGGGCGGATGGGGTATCCCGATTAGGGCAGGGAGGGGGAAGCGGACTGTACCTCTCCGGCAGGGAGGGGGGTATGGCAGCGCCCTACACCTCTTTCCCCACCCGCGGGAGCAAACGGTTTGTCCTGATCCCGGCGCCATCTTGGGTGCGACTAAAACAACAACCCCTAAAAACCCTTTATGGGGCCTTGGCGAAACCCTGAGCCAAACTCATTCTCCGGGCCGGTCCATCGTTTTACCTGAAGGGGTTCGGTGACGGTTTCGTGTCCAGGCCGGTTCCCAGGGCCTCACCACAGACCATCCCCGCCCACCTGTCCTCACCTCACAATGGTAGCTGCAGAACGGGGGGGGGAGGGGGGAAAGAAAGACCGCCCATGAGTCATTAGAATAATCTGCTTAGCAACAGCTGCCAAGGCCATGAGATGATTGGTCGACACTCAAGCTTGTCTAAAAGAGATTCTAAAAATATTTCTATGCAAGCCCCATTAACGGCGTTCAGCAGACACTTTAGAGAGAGAGAGAGAAAAATAGGGGGCGGGGGGAAGGCACAAGCCTTGGATTTGGGCCTCCGTTGCTCGAGGACCAAACCCGACCAATCACAGCACAGCTCTCATCCCATCGCCGCATTGCACTGGCGCCATCCACCAATCCCGAGCGTCCTCTCGTCCTGGCAGGCTTGAATGGCCGTGAAATAATCTAGCGACCCCTGTCGGCAAAAGCGAGAGACCGTCAGGACGCGCGCTTCGACTTGACGTCCGCCAGACGTATTTGGACTACAGTTCCCAGCATGCCTCCGCCGCGAAGTCTCTTATGGGGCGACCCCGAGCTGGGCTGCAAAAGTTCACAATGCCGCTAGGTGGCAGTAAAGAGATGCGGAAATCGCTCTTTGGCGTCCTCTGTTGCAGGGCCGGATTTTATTTCCATCATTGGGGGAAGAGGCTAATTTCCTGCAAGTATTCACCCACAGCACCTGATAAACTCTTAGTGCTCTCTGTGCTTGGCTGTTTTCTTGCAGACTTATTTTTTTTTAATTAGATTTGTATGCCGCCCTTCTCCGGAGACTCAGGGCGGCTTACAAGGCGTTAAGCAATAGCCTTCATACTTTTTGTATATTTATACAAAGTCAGCTTTTTGCCCCCACAAACTGGGTCCTCAATTTACCTACCTTAGAAAGGATGGAAGGCTGAGTCGACCTTGAGCCTCGAACTGGTGTAATTGCAGACAGCTGGATGTTAATAACAGGCTATTCAGCCGGTTGAGCTAACTGAGGCTCTTTACAGTAATAGCTGGAAGGGACCTTGGAGGTCATCTAGTCCAACCCCCTTCTCGCGTAGAAGACCAATACTAGGGATTCGAACTGCCAAATTGCCAACCTTTCTGATCGACAAGCTCAGCGTCTTAGCCACTGAGCCACCTAGCCAGGCTAGATGTTGTTGCTATTATTATTAATTATTCCAACTATTTATTTATTTATTTATTTATTACATGTATTTATATGCCGCCCTTCTCCTGAAGGACTCAGGGCGGCGAACACAAGTTAAGAAACATGTACAATAAAATCCCATTTTAAACCAAATAACTAATTAATAATAAATAATAAAACGCCGAAGCAGAGTCAGCCTATTTGATTGAACAGCCAAGTCTTCAGGTCCCAACGGAAGCAGCAGAGATCTGGAGCTGTCCGGAGCTCGGTAGGTAACTCATTCCAGAGGGTGGGAGCACCCACAGAGAACGCCCTACCCCTGGGCACCGCTAGACGACATTGGCTCGCCGTCGGAACCCTGAGGAGAGCGGCCCTATGTGAGCGAACAGGATGGTGGAAGGCAGGCAGGAGAAGGTCCTGCAAACATCACGGACCTAAGGCATGTAGGGCCTTATAGGTGAGAACCAGCACCTTGAAGTGGACCCGGAGAACCACTGGTAACCAGTGCAGCTGACGCAGGAGGGGTGTTATATGGGAGTAACGAGGGGCTCCCATAACAACCCATGCAGCTGCATTCTGGATCAGCTGGAGTCTCCGGGTGCATCTCAGGGGCAGGCCCATGTAGAGGGAAACATCATCGGTGTTAAATGTCTATGGAGATTTCCAATCATCCAGGTCATGGTTGTCCGAAAGGTGCTTTTTTTTCAAGAGGCAATTGGACTTTCTTGTTTTTTCTTTGAAGACATTTCGCTTCTCATCCAAGAAGCTTCTTCAGCTCGGACTGGATGGTGGGGAATGGAAGGCTTTATATTCCTTGCACACAGAGCTGGTCATTTGCATCCTTTGAGAGGGTCCTTGAAGCACTTGGAGGTTTATCTGTGTCCTCAGGGTCACCTGAGTGGTGCTCCTGATTCCTTTTTTAAATTCAGTCTTCGGCATGATGAGGGTGGAATTCCCAAAGGTGCTTTTTTTCAAGAGGAAACTGGACTTCCTGATTTTATTTGAACACGTTTCATTCCCCACCGTCCAGTCAGTTCTGAAGAAGCTTCTTGGATGGAGAAGTGAAACATCTTCGAAGAAAAACCAGAAAGTCCAGTTTTGCCTCTTGAAAAAAACACTTTTGGGATCATCCGGTGCTAATTTAAGTTATCTGAGAGACGCCTAAGGATATTTTGCTAGGAACCGTATGAATTGCAACCACTCTGATCCGTCTTTTAAAAAAAAAAAAAAAGTGCTACCAATTAAGATGCGAACATAAAAGGCTTCCCAACTTTTAAATCTGGATCCTGTAATTCAGAATTGCACCGGTCTTGCGGTGGTGAGAATAGCCATGCTGGTTTGTGGGCGGCTGTGCTGCTCAACCATCTTTGAAAGGCTTTTACTTTCAGGAATGCTCAAAGGGGGGAGAGGGGGGAGGAAGAGGAAGAAGAGGAGGAGTTGGCCCTGGGCCAACCCTCCCTACCCGAAGCTTCATTGCCCATTTGCAGGACCATATGGAAAGCTATAAGAAATCTTTCCTGATTAAAACAAAACAAAACAACGCAAATTGTTTCTACTTCTGTCTGCGTAACGACACCTGTGTTTAATAAATGAGGGTAGTGTTAATTTTTCTACCACTCTTATCATTGAGCTGGCTCCTGCTGGCAGTTCAAAGAAAGGTGCCTAATCTTTCCAGCACTGAGCCATTTCAGGAGCACATTTAATTTTCCCCCTCCTACACAAATAGGATAGAAAGGAGGAATGGTATCAGCACTCCAAAAGAGGAAGTTTATTTTAGGGTAAAAATTGTCTACAGTAGCTCAAATAAATACTGCAGAAGCAAAGAGAAGGGAGCCAGAGAGAAAAAGGGGCTGGCGCTTAGACAAGAGACAAAGGAAAGGCAGCTGGGAAAAGCACAGGAAGGAAATCAATTCTCCGGTCTAGAAAAATAAAGTTTTAAAACAAACACTGATGTCCGGTTTGGGACTAGAGCAAGGATGCCCAACCCTGGCAACTTTCAGACTTGTGGACTTCAACTCCCAGAAGTCCATCTGTGGAGTTGAAGGCCACCAAGGTTGGACACCCTTGGACTTGAGCAAGAACTCCTAAACTTTTTGCCATCACACCTCCCTTTCCTGTAACCTTAATGTGCATAAAAGGTAAAGATTCCCCTTGCACATATCTGCTAGTCGTTCCCAACTCTAGGGACAGTGCTCATCTCCGTTTCAAAGCTGAAGAGCCAGCGCTGTCTGAAGACGTCTCCATGGTCATGTGGCCAGCATGATTCAACGCCAAAGGTGCAGGGAACACTTACCTTCCCACCAAAGGTGATCCCTATTTTTCTACTTGCATTTTTTACCTGCTTTCGAACTGCTAGGTTGGCAGAAGCTGGGACAAGGAACAGAAGCTCACCCCGTTATGCGGCACTAGGGATTCGAACCGCTGAACTGCCGACATTTCGATCGACAAGCTCAGCGTCTTCGCCACTGAGCCACCGCATCCCATAATGTGCATACCTCCCTTAAAAACACAAACAAAAATGAGCAATGAAAACAATACAGTGAAACTTTGGGAAAAAATGGATTTATTGTAGCAATGTAACTGACAGATTCTTCCTGCCTCAGCCATTGGAAGAAATGTCCATCTGGGTTCAGTTCCAAGTGGGGAAAAAGACACTGGAAACATGGAGACTGCTTGAAAAATTGGTTTAATGGTGGACAGGACCACATGGTTGTGAAGTCCTGGGCAAAAAGGCACATGGGTGAGAGAGAGAATTGGGCTTTGAATTTGAGCTGATTGGTTGTCAGACTCCCATGGGGCCATGCAGGGGTAACTAGTTTGTAGGTTGTCTTTTGAGTCCCAGGCTTGGTTGACTCTTGCTGGATGATGAAGTAATGGAAGAGTTTTGGGCAAGTCCTACTATGCCTGAAGAAGGTAGATCTTTGTTACGTAGAATAGGCTGGCCCAGGCCTTGATGGCGGCAGGGGGGGGGGTGGGGGGCTGAGTTTCTGCCTCCCTTTTAGGGGAAATATTCTGCCCTTTTAATATTTACTAACATATCTCATTTTCCTAGGAGAGGGGTGGGTGCTAACTTCCTACAGTCTCTACCAGTGGTGGATTTCGAAATTTTTCACTACCGGTTCTGTGGGCGTGGCTTGGTGGGCGTGGCAGGGGAAGGATACTATAAAATCTCCATTCCCTCCTCAATCCAGGAGAAGGTTACTGCAAAATCCCCATTTCCTTCCCAATCATCTGGGACTTGGGAGGCAGAGAATGGATGGGGGCGGGGCCAGTCATAATTTTTACTACCGGTTCTCCAAACGACTCAAAACCTCTGCTAACGGTTCTCCAGAACCTTCTGAAACGTACCTCTGGTCTGTACCTTCCCCAAGGAGATCTACCTCAGAGTCTGGGAAGTCTTGGCCTTAGACTAGGATCCTGGTTTGATGGTGGTCTTGCATAAACAGCAAGAGTGGGACCTTTGGCCAACATTTGACCAGAATAAGTGGCTTCCACCACCACTACTCCATCCCAGGAGCAAATATTAGAAGGGTGGACAAAGCCATCGCCTTGCAGAAATCTCCTCTTTGGCAGACTTAAAAAGTTGATCCCCTGGCCAAGATGTTATTTATGAGGAGGGGGGAGACCATCCACCTAGTCATCCTCAGTACTCCAGCTGGTGGGCAAGGCTAGTATGTACCTACCCTTCAGCTGTTTCTGCAGTGTAAAGGAATAGTTCTCAACTTACGGCTACAATTGAACCCAACAATTCCGTTGCTGAGCAAGGCAGTTGTTAAATGAGTTTTGCCCCATTTTACCGTCATTATGCCACATTTGTTAAGTAAATTGCTTCTTTTCCTGCTTTCAGGTGGTGAACAGGTTGATATCCCTCTTCTCTGTGGCAGCCCCTGAGATATTAGAACACTGCTAACTTATCAACAATCGTGTTACTTTTTTCCGTCCCGTTGTAACTTCAAATGTTCACTAAACAAACAGTTGCAAGTCAAGGACTCTCTATAATGAAAAATATCAATCAGAAGACACTAATTTATTATTTTATCCAACAGGCTAAATCCCCAATGAACTCCCGTCTCAGGGCATGGACCTATTCACCCAGATTTCCATCTTTTTTTCCTGTCTAAATCAGTATTTCTCAACCTTGGAAGCTTGAAGATGGGTGGGCTTCAACTCCCAGAATCCCCCAGCCAGCTGGCTGGGGGATTCTGGGAGTTGAAGCCCACCCATCTTCAAGCTTCCAAGATTGAGAAACACTGGTCTAAATGGATTTGCCGGAAGAAACCTGTTCCAAATACCTGGTTATTGAAAAACAATGGCCAATGTGGCAAAACCTCTGCCTTTCCAGTTTTTCCCTTAACAAAAGAAAGCTGTTTTAGACAGATGGCCAGTATTCCATTTAATAGCTCACTAAAACACAGTTTCATTAAATTCCTTTCATCCCCTTACCTTTCGGAGTAGCTGCATTGATTCTCCACTCCCTTCAACCTCTTCCCCGCAAATTTCTCATTACCGTCCTAAGTTCTGTTCGTGTGAGTTTGCTCTTTATGTGGTAATAAAGAGTACGTCCCGTTTCATTTAACTTGTACATAAAACGGAATTCGTTTTACACTTTCTACATTTCTGCTCAGTAACCCTAAGTGGCTGCATTTCCAGATCTCTTCCAGCCACAATGCGATCTGCGGTCTGAACTTTGATGTAACGTTTGATGTAACTTATCCCGCAAACCATAATTAAAACTATCCCTGGCTTTGCCCACTGTATGAATCCAGAAACTGAAATACTTTTCTTATGTTGAATACAATCTCCAGCTTTGATTCTCGGATGCTGCTTTCCTCTTTTTCTGAAAATTGCTAGGACAAAACCAAACTGATATGAAGCTGCTAGTCCAATTTTTTTTAAAAAAAAACAACAACATTGTTTTCATATTGTACAGTACGAGCACTGTTGAAATCTTTCTGCACTACCCAAAATTTAAAACTTAGCAGTTTGATGCATATTAACTGGGTTGATGTATATTATTTACTAGGTGGTGAAATCGGTGGAGATGACGTAGACAGAGTTTCAAACGAAAAGAAAGGTTGCATTTTTTCCCCTAGAAATTCTAATCTTTCACATAACAAGCACATTGTATTTGGCATATAAAAATGAAACTTCACAGGTTGATTAAATTTGATATCTATGGTGCTTGCAGTGTTTAAAACTGGGGATATCTGTAATTAAGCAATTAAGAGCTCCGAACACAAACTGTGCAATATTTAAAAAATAATCCTGAATATAGAATGAAATTTGCACTGAAAAATATCCATTCAAAGTTGCATACCAGCTTTGGAGATGTGCATGCCTCTCAGGAGACAGGATAATTTTTCCTTTCCTAGGAAGACATAAGCAGAATTTATTAGCATCCAATAAATTTCTTTTCGGTGTGTATCAGCAGCTAAATACGTCAAGCCGAATTGTGCTCCTTTCCTTGATTAGTGAAAGAAAACTGAACAGAAATCAAGCATCTAAAGAAAAATACTTGGCAAACCCCTTTGATACGCAAATTAAATTCTCTTTTTAAATTGGTCTTACATGCCATCCAATCACAGTCTCCAGCTTACCAGGATCCAGGCCTTGCATTTAAATGATTGGTAAACATTTCTGGAAACTAATGCGGTTTTAGGTTCTACAAATTCTTCATTTAATAACTGCTCACTGGTGCTATTAATGTACTGTACGTAATTGGTATTTGGATGAAGGAAGTTCTGGAGGATGAGCTTTAAAACTCTGCCATTCATCACTTGTTTGTCATTTTCTTATTGTTTCTGTCTGATTATCTTACCCTTGAAGGAGCATCCATTTAATTCTCTCTGCTTTGGGGGAAAAAAAATACCCAAAGACATGTCTCATTTACCAGGTTTTAAGGGACGGTGATGCAATTTGTTTTTAATCTCTCTTCTTCCCTCTTATTTATCTGTTTACTTCTTCTCTGTGTCCATATTGCTGCTCTTAACACGAGGTATTTTAGCAGAATAACAGGAGTTGGAAGGGATCTTGATCTTTCAGACAAATGGTTGTCCAATTTCTTCTTAAACATCTCCAGTGATGGAGTATCCACAACTTCTGGAGGCAAATTGTTCCGCTGATTAATTGTTCTCATTGTCCTTAGTTCTCTTTAGAAGCTCATCCCTGGACTGGCCCCCACTCTTTCGGAAGGCCCTGAAGACATGGTTCTCCCAATGGGCCTGGGGGACCCAGAGTGGGATGGAGCCCATTGAATGGCTGATATGGATGTGTGTTGTCTCCGAGAGGGAGGGAAGGTTATATTATTATTATTATTATTATTATTATTATTATTATTATTATTATTATTATTATTTAATCTGTAGTGAGATTCAGGGCCTTTGAGGCTGGTTAATAGCTCAGCAGCTTGAGTCCTAACCAAGGACCGAGGAACTGTTAAGATATCGTCGGAGGATGTAAGCTGTTCCGAGTAAGGTGGTTTTTTGTAGAGTCAAAATGTTCAAGTCCGGTAAATTTAGAATTTCTAAATAGCGGGGTAGCCCTTTGGGTATTGCTCCAAGGGCTCCAATTACAATCGGAACAACACATGATTTCTTTTTCCATAGTCGCTCAACTTCAATTTGCAAGTCCCGGTACTTTGTGATTTTTTCTTGCTGCTTATCTTCAATCCGTGCATCACCAAGTATTGCAATGTTGTTGTTGTTGTTGTTGTTATTATTATTATTATTATTATTATTTCTTCTGCATTGCATTTCTATTTTCCATAAGTAGCCTAGAGACGCCGTGAGCGAGTAGGCAGCTAAATAAATTTTCCAAATAAAATAAACAAACAGCCAAACATTTGCTAATTCCTCCATTAGAAGAGCTCATTGTAAACCATCCACGATAGATTTAGAAACCTCGCTAGTCTCTTGTGATGCTTTCTGCAGTTCATTTGGACGAGAGCTCAACCTTCTTTCTTCCCCCACCCACCCACCCCCAAAGAACATTAGGACAAGGGCTATAAAAGCAAATGAAGCTTTTATACTAGATCAGCCTCAAATTTTCATCCAAGTACTTATCTTTCCTCTTGGCAAGGAATATTAATTATATTAGCATTATCAATCAGAAAACATCATTAAGGCAGTTACGGCTGAATGTCTGCTTTAATAGTCCTCAGCTAATTCTCTCAAAACTCTTACCTTGCTTAAACCAAAGTACTTCTGACTATATATATATATATATATATATTATATGTTTTCTTTCCTTTTCATAGGAAGAACCTGGCTAAAGTTATACATATCTTTATATATTTATATTTATATTTATATATATATATATATATATATATATATATATATATATATATATATATATATATATGTTTATATAAAGCTGTGTGTGTGTGTGTGTGTGTGTGTGTGTAGGTCTTTGGTTCTTCGGGTTTTCTCCCACGTAAAATTGGAAGTGTCTTGACGACGTTTCGACGAAGTCTCATTCATCATCTTCAGGCTGGTGTTTTCAGCTTCGTGCTTCTAGGAGCAATGTGTGATCGCAGCTGTTTCTTCCTTTTAACTGCTAGTGGGGGTGTGAACCACCACCCCCACAGGATGTCACCACCACACATCCATTTGGAAAGCAGACTCAAACCCACACTGATGATAAGGCACGACCACGGACCAGAAGCCAAACTGCAACTGCATCATTAACCACTTTAAACCACTCCAATCCATACATGTAGCAGACTGACACCCACCATGAAGATGTGGCACAAACACGAACACAAAGCCAAACAACAGCAACGCAGCTCACCAGCTCAAATCCCCCTGCAACTCAGACTAATCTGAGAACAACCAAGTCTCCACCCACACCCCCAGCCAATCAGAGCACAGCCAACCCCCCAGCCAATCAGAGCACAGCCAAGCCCCCAACCAAACAGAACACACCTCCACCCAATCGGAACACAGCCAAGCTCCCACCCAATCAGTTCACAACCCCAGCAGCAGTTAAAAGGAATGTATATACACACATATATATACAGGGGTGAGCTATTGGGGGTTTGCAGGGGTTCAAGAGAACCTCTAGCTAAGATTCTGTGCAGTTTGGAGAAACCCCCAAATCCCATTCCTGGCTGGCCCCACCCACCCTGACCCTCCCCTCACCGGAGTCCCCATGCAGCCCATTTTGGATGCAAGTAAGTGCAAGGCGTGCATGAAGGCTTGGAGAGGGTGAAAAACGGGCCTACCAGAAATTCGGGAGGCCGCTGGAGCCTGGGGAGGCCGTTTTTGCCTTCCTGGAGGCTCGAGGCACCCCCCTCCCCACTGTAGTAAAGGAGGCCAACTAGGACACTCCCACCATGGCCACCCACCCAGCAACCAGGCAGAGAATCCCCTGCTAAAATTTTGGAAGTCCACCCCTATATATATATATAGAGCTGAGGATTTTATACAGTTTCTGCATGATAAAATCGCTCAGATCCGGATCGGATTGGACTCTGACTGGACAGAATCCAATCGGGAGACTAGGGTGGGTCTTGAGAACAATATCTGGATTGAGTTTGACCCTGTTTCTGTCAAGGAAGTGGACAGGATTATGGGCAAACTTAGTTCCTCCACTTGCTTTTTGGACCCTTGTCCCTCCTGGTTGGTTTCGGCTGCCAGGGAGGTGACTAGAGACTGGATCCAGGCAATTGTCAACGCTTCGTTGAGAGAGGGGAACTTCCCCGCCTCTCTTAAGGAGGCGGTAGTTCGACGTCTCCTCAAGAAGCCTTCCCTGGATCCAGATTCACTTAATAACTATCGTCCCGTCTCCAACCTTCGCTTCATCGCGAAGGTTGTTGAGACTGTAGTGGTGCAACAGCTCCCACAGTTCCTGGAGGAATCAGAATACCTTGACCTGTACCAATCGGGCTTCCGACGCGGACACAGTACGGGAACGGCATTGGTCACTCTGGTGAATGATCTCTGGCGGGCTCGGGATGGTGGTTGTTCCTCCATCCTGGTCCTACTTGACCTCTCAGCGGCTTTTGATACCATCGACCATGGTATTCTACTGCAGCAACTTGAGGGGTTGGGGGTGGGAGGCACTGTCTTACAGTGGTTCTCCTCCTACGTCTCGGGTCGCTTACAGTTTGTATGGGCAGGAGGGCAGAGATCCACCCCGAGGCCCCTAAATTGTGGGATGCCTCAGGGGTCGGTTCTCTAACCCCTACTCTTTAACATCTATATGAAGCCACTGGGTGAGATCATTCGTGGCTTTGGGGTGAGATATCATCAATATGCTGATGATACCCAATTATACATCTCCACCCCAGACCACTCCAGAGATGCCCTTTCCGTGATGTCCCATTGCCTGGAGGCGGTACGGGCCTGGATGGGTAGAAACAGACTCAAATTCAATCCCTCCAAGACTGAGTGGCTGTGGATGCCGGCATCTCGGATTTCAGAAGCCCCATCACTTTTGATGGATGGAGAAAAACTTGCCCCCGTTGATAGGGCTCGAAACCTGGGTGTCCTCCTGGATGCTTGGTTGTCCCTAGAAGACCATCTAATGGCTGTGACCAGGGGGGCCTTCTCACAGCTTTGCCTGGTGCGCCAGTTGCGCCCTTTCCTGGACCGAGATGACCTTCGCACAGTCACTCATGCCCTGGTTACTTCCCTCTTGGATTACTGCAATTCCCTCTACATGGGCTTGCCCCTGAGATGTACCCGGAGACTCTAGCTGATCCAGAATGCAGCTGCACGGGTTGTTACAGGAGCCCCTCGTTACTCCCATATAACACCCCTCCTGCGTCAGCTGCACTGGTTACCAGTGGTTTTCTGGGTCCACTTCAAGGTACAAGTTCTCACCTATAAGGCCCTACATGATTTAGGTCCAGGATATTTACAGGACCTTCTCCTGCCTGCTTCCCACCATCCTGTTTGCTCACATAGGGCCGCTCTCCTCAGGGTCCCGACGGTGAGCCAATGTCATCTAGCGGTGCCCAGGGGTAGGGCATTCTCTGTGGTGTTCCCACCCTCTGGAATGAATTACCTACCGAGCTCCGGACGGCTCCTGATCTCTGCTCCTTTCATCGGGAGCTGAAGACTTGGCTGTTCAAGCAAATAGGCTGACTCTGATTCTGGGTTTATTATTTATCATTAATTAGTTATTTGATTTAAAATGCGATTTTATTGTACATGTTTCTTAACTTGTGTTCGCCGCCCTGAGTCCTTCGGGAGAAGGGCGGCATATAAATACATGTAATAAATAAATAAATAAATATTAGGAGTGAAATCCAACAGGTTCTGACAGGCTCCGGAGAACCGGTAGCGGAAATTTTGAGCAGTTCGGAGAACTGGCAAATACCACCTCTGGCTGGCCCCAGGAGTGGGAAGGGAATGGGAATTTTGCAGTATCCTTCCCCTGCCATGCCCACCAAGCCACGTCTACAGAATCAGTAGTAAAAAAATTTGGGTTTCACCACTGCCATATGTATGTGTGTGTGTGTGTGTGTGTGTATGTACATATCTATTTATATCTTTTAGAAAGAATATTTTTCTTCCCGTTCATTTTGTCGATGCTATATGCATGCATGTAGATGATGGTGCAGCTATTTGCATCTGACCTTTTGCAAGGAGAACGTGGGCAGAGCTGGGAACCATTAACATCCGTTGCTTCCTATTGCACAGACAATACAGGCGAATATTTTGACTTCTACTTCACAAGCCGTGGGGTTGCAAGGTGGGTGGATTGATTAATCGGTTCGGTTAACTAATTAAAAATCTTCTCGGCAGCTAAATATTTTGACTTCTGGTTCAGAAGCCAGGTTGCGGGGCGGGCAGTAGGGGGGGGGGTAGATTGATTAATTGGCATGGTGAGTGAATGAAAATGTGAGTGAATTAACCATGTTTTCAGCAGCTAAAAAGGAATCATTGAGCCCATTTGGTCCCATTCCTCTATATGACTATTTAGAATTTAGAATAAAATAGAACTGGAAAAGACCTTTTGAGGTCTTCTAGTCCAGCCCCCTGCTTCTTCTTAAAAATCTCCAGTGATGGAGCAGCCATGATTTCTGAAGGCAACTTCTGCTCCACTGGTTCATTATCCTTGCTGTTAGAAAGTTTCTCCTTAATTCCAGGTTGCTTCTCTCTTTGATCAGTTTCCAACTATTATTTCTTGTCCTGCCCTCCGGTGCTTTGGAGAATAATTTGACCTCCCTCTTCTTTGTGGCAGCCTCTCAAATACTGTTGTATATGTATATGCATAAACATTATACATACATATACGTTGTACATTATACATAAAGTTTCCCCTCACGCATATGTGCTAGTCATTCCCGACTCTAGAGGGCGGTGCTCATCTCCGTTTCAAAGCCGAAAAGTCAGTAGTGTCCAAAGACATCTCCGTGGTCATGTGGCCAGAGTGACTCAATGCCAAAGGCGTACAAAAGGCTGTTCTCTTCCCACCAAAGGGGTCCCTATTTTTCTATTTGCATTTTTTAACGTGCTTTCGAACTGCTAGGTTGGCAGAAAATGGGACAAGTAACCGGAGCTCACCCCGTTACGCGGCGCTAGGGATTCGAACCACTGAACTGCCAACCTTCTGATCGACAAGCTCAGCGTCTTAGCCACTGAGCCATCACATCCTTTATGTGTATATGTATGTGTGTATGTATATGTGTATGTGTATGTGTATGTATCCTGGTTACCTACGGGACCGACTACTACCACCAATAGCCTCCCACCGGCCGGTTCGCTCTCATAGAGAGGGGCTCCTCCGGGTGCTGTTGGCCAAACAATGTCGACTGATGGCCCCTAGGGGGAGAGCCTTCTCTCTGGGGGCACCTACTATCTGGAACGAACTCCCCCCGGAGATACTGAGGATCACGGATCTGCACACCTTCCGCCACGCTCTCAAGACCTTTTTATTCCACCAGGCTGGCCTGGCCTAATCTTTTCCCCCCTTTTTAATTATGCAAATTTTAATTGGTTTTTAAATGATTGGGGTTTTAAATTTGTCTGAGCCAAATTATTTAATTTGATTTTATTCTGTTTTTAAATTTTGTATTTATGTATTTTTATTGTTTGGCTGTTCACCGCCCTGAGTCCTTCGGAAGTAGGGCGGTATACAAATCAAATCAATCAATCAATCAATCAATAAGTGTAAGGTTACTGTTCTGGATGGTTGATGGTTTGATGAAATATTGTTTCTACTAATGCTTCTACTAATGCTTCTCTAGGTAACTCAGGGAGACTTGTCAATCGAACAGTAAGTCAAAAATCATGCTACGTTGAACATGAGATACATCCGCACTCAGCTTAGCAGAAGCACAAACCACAGTGATGATAGGGGTTACCCCGGGATTCAAATTGTTTAACAACCGGTTCTCTGCCCTAATGACCAGCTTGGGTGGGCGCGGACATGATGGGCGTGGCCCAGGTGTGTGACAGGCAGCACTCAGTCTCCTGCAACCTCTGGGAGCAAAAACGGGCCGCGGGAGGGGGAGATGCACTGCCCCTCCCCCACGCCCCATTTTGGGCCTAGTAGGCCTCCCTGCAGCCTCCTGGGAGTGAAAATGGGCCATGGGGGGGGCATGCCGCACCCGCCTGTGCCCCATTTTGGGCCTAGGAGGCCTCCCTGCCGCCACCTGGGAACGAAAATGGGCCATAGGGGGGCTGTGCCGCATACACACCCCGTACCTCATTTTGGGCCTAGGAGGCCTCCCTGCACTTACCTGGGAGCCAAAGTAGGGCACGTGGGGACTCCTGGAAGGGGCAGTGCAGGGAGTGGCAGTGTGGGGCCAGCCAGCAATTTAACTACCAGTTTTCCCGAACCGGCTGAGTCCCACCACTGGGGTTACCAATAAAGAAGACTGAAGACCTGAACATGAGACCTTCCTCTGCACCAAAAGCTGACTAGTATCGATCCTGAATAAGTAATAAGTAAAGTTAACAGTTGGAAGGGACCTTGGCGGTCATCTAGTCCAAGCCTCTGCTCACGCAGGAAACCTGTACTAGGGATTCAAACCGCCGAACTGCCGATCTTTCTGATCGACGAACTCAGTGTCTTAGCCACTGAGCCACCTAGTCAGGTTGAAGTGGGTGAAGCCATCTTGGAGCGTCACACTGGAGCGAGGGTCAGGGAGTGGGGAGGATGAGAAATAGCTGGGCTTGTGTAGTCAAAATAACATACTTTCTCAAGACTTTCTCCTGGGAATCGAGGACATTCTCACGTCTGGCCGGATTAAGGAGGAGTGATGTCACCAGACCCAACGCTGCCTTTATTGAGCCATGTGACTGATTGTTTGGGGTTGCGGGAAAAAACCTTTACTTTTAACAAGGTGAAAACCCAGGGGCCCCTCAAGAGTTGGTGTTCACCAGATACGTGCCAATATGATATTTCCAATACAGCTATTTTTTGAGGAATTCTTCTGCCTTGGAGTTTTTGTTTGCAATGGATTTATTACTTGGAACCCTGACAGTTAGCTCTTGGGTGATTAAAGGTTGGGGGAGGTGAGGCTCAGAGTGGGGGGAGGACAATAACATGGGACATCTTGGATAGATTCCTAGAAGATGATTCCAAAGGTACTTTTCCCAAAGGCAAACTGGACATTCTTGGGTTTTTTTCTTTTTTTGCCCTTGAAAATGTGTTGCTTCTCATCCAAGAAGCTTCTTCAGTTCTTCATTTTTCAAAAGAAAAAAACCCCCAAGAAAGTCCATTTTGCCTTTTGGAAAAGTACCTTTGGGATAAACCATGACCTGGATGATGGAGAATCTCCAAATCTCCATCAACATAATTTCTGGAAGATGATAGACAACTTCAACAGCAGCCTTCTACCCTTCATTTGTGTTGCACACACACTAATATTGCACAAATGGAATGACCCACTCCACGAACACTCAACCAACTTCCCAAGATTATTTTTTCCTTTTTCAATATCTGACCTCCTAAAGAGCCAACACTGACTTAAGGTTTTCTTGCACCTTCAAAGCAGAGTTGCCTGAGATCAGGGGTGAAATCTGAACCGGTTTGCTATTGGTTTACTGGCTGCTGGCTTGGGAAGGTAAGTAGAACTGCGAGGGGGGGGGGAAATCAGCTGGGATGCGCGATCTTGGGAATCTTTAGCATTTTTTATTACCGGTTCGGGTGAATAGGTAATAAAAAATGCTTTTAAAAAGTTTTAAAAAAAAGATTCCGACGATCACAGCTGTGCCGCGCGATTGTTGGAACCTCTTTTTTAAAAAAATTTTAAAGCATTTTTTTTACTACCTATTTGCCAGAACCGGCACTAAAGAAATGCTTTAAAAAAGTAAAAAAAAGGATTGCGCAGCACAGCTATGATCTTGGGAACCTTTTTAAAACCTTTTTAAAGCATTTTTTTTACTACCGGTTCAGGCGAATAGGTAGTAGTCCCACCTGGACTACTGCAATGCTCTCTACATGGGGCTCCCCTTGTGGTGCACCCGGGGGCTCCAACTGGTCCAGAATGCGGCCGTGCGGGGAATTATGGGAGTGACGTGGCGCTCCCATGTGACACCTCTCCTGCACGAGCTGCACTGGCTCCTGGTGGTCTTCTGGGTGCGCTTCAAGGTGCTGGTGACCACCTTTAAAGCACTCCATGGCTTAGGGCCTGGGTATTTGCGAGACCGCCTTCTGCCGCCAATAGCCTCCCACCGGCCAGTACGCTCGCACAGAGAGGGCCTCCTTTGGGTGCCGTCGGCCAGACAGTGTCAGAGCCTTCTCTGTGGCGGTGCCTGCCCTCTGGAATGACCTACCCCCGGAGATATGCAGGATATCAGACCTCCGGACTTTTCATCAGGCCCTTAAAACCCATTTGTTCCATCTAGCCGGGCTGGCTTGATCCCATCCTCTGTTTTAAATTGTAATTGATTTTAAATTGGACTGTTTTAATTGTCGGCCGAAAATATTTCATATTTTTTAATTGGTTTTAATTTTTGTATATCATGTTTTATTCTGGCTGTTCACCACCCTGAGTCCGCAAGGAGAAGGGTGGTTTATAAATTGAAACAAACAAACAAATAAATAAATAATAGTAAAAAAAAATGCTTTAAAAAAGTAAAAAAAAAAAAAAAGGCTTGGACGATCACAGCTGTGCTGCGCGATTGTCTGAGCCTCTTTTTTTTACTTTTTTAAAGCATTTTTTACTACCTATTCGCCCGAACCAGTAGTAAAAAAATGCTTAAAAAGTAAAAAAAAAAGTTCTGACGATTGCGAGTTGCTTAGCTGATCGTCAAAACTTTTTTTGTTACATTTTTTTATTACCAGTTCGGCGAACCAATAGCAAATTTTATTACCAGTTCAGGCTAACTGGCCCGAACCGGTAGCATTTCACCCCTGCCTGAGATGTATGTGCTCCAGAAAGCCAAGGAGATATGGCTTCAGAATGGCTTGTGGGGGGGGGCTATACAGATCCCAGCTTTAGGTCTCACTAGGGGGCTTTCATTTATTATTATATTCAGATTACGGTACTTTACTGCTCGCTGTTCTTTGTATTTAGTCAAACCTGCTTTTTTTAAAAAAAAAATTATCAGAAGGCTGTTGTGGAATTCCTGCAGTGCCAAGGAGAAACCAAATCAGAATTAAGAAAATCGTTCTGACGTTTTCTCGTGATTGGGAGTTCTTTGAAGCTACAGAACGGGGGTAACTTTATGGGGGAAAGCAGATAGCGGTTGCTTGTCGCCTCACTTGGCAAAGTGGGTTTCTAGTTTCTCCTCAAAGCTTTCAGTCTCAGGAGTGTGATGCGCCAAGCACACACGGTGGTTTGATCTCAGTGGGGCGTCCTTTCAGTTAGATCTGCGCAGAACATCACTCCACAGAAATCTCTAATTAGGTGCAGAGATAAATCTTCCATGGATAAATACTCGCACACATGATGAGTATAAAGTACCACATGGTGCCTTATTTCACACCCAGCTACCACAGAGGTGTATTTTTAAAAGCTGTGTTCTAAATACCGTCATTTTTATCTAGCATATTTTCAACCAAAACTACAAGCTCTTCTGGTCTGTAATTCAGCAGAAACCAAGAGATTTCAGGATAAATCCAGCTAGCAAGCTGAATGTATCAAAACTACCGAAAGTATCATTTCGGTACAGCCTTTGGGGTTATATTTTGGTGAAATCCATATTGAATCAGAATGACTACAAACACTTGGAGAGATGGCAAATATTTCTAAATAGGAGCACGAGTGGTTGGCCTAATAAAAAGGTAAAGGTTCCCCTCGCACATATGTGCTAGATGTTCCCGACTCTAGGAGGCAGTGCTCATCTCTGTTTCAAAGCCGAAGAGCCAGCACTGTCCGAAGATGTCTCTGTGGTCATGTGGCCAGCATGACTCAACGCCGTTGCATCTACAGGCCTGCCACATTTACTACTGTAGGAAACTGGGAGGGGAGAATTGTGTGGAGCAACGGTGATATATAATCATAATAACATTCCTTTCTCAGAGAGTCAAGGGCATCTTGCCCTGCAACTGGAAGTGGGAGGCATCTCCAGTCGGCACCGTGTTTGGATTGGACCATGTGATGGACTTGTGGGTGTTGGGCAGGGACTTGAACTTTCCTTTGGGTGTGGAAAACCTGGAACCTTTCAGATTCAGGTTTTCCCAGATGTGCCAATATGACATCTCTAATAAAAATGGAAGTTTGAGGAACTTCAAGCATCAGAGGTTTTTTTCGTTGGGGGTGTTACTTGGACCCCTGAGACTACCTGTATAAAATATTCCAATGTTAAAACGTGAAAAGTTAATAAAAATTGAGGAAACAATACAGGTAGCCAGGGGTGAAATCCAGCAGATTCTGACAGGTTCTGGAGAACCGGTAGCGGAAATTTTGAGTAGTTCAGAGAACCGGCAAATACCACCTCTGGCTGGCCCCAGAGTGGAGTGGGAATGGAAATTTTGCAATATCCTTCCCCCAGGAGTGGGGAGGGAATGGAGATTTTGCAGTATCCTTCCTCTGGAGTGGGGTGGGAATGGAGATTTTGCAGTATCTTTCTCCTGCCATGCCCCCCAGCCACGTCCAAAGAACCATTAGTAAAAAATTTTTGATTTCACCACTGCAGATAGCCCTCAATTTACAGCACTTCATTTCGCGACCGTTGAAATTTATAACAGCCCCCCCAAAAAGTGTAGGATCCCTCCCCGATCAAAATTCAAATGTTTGGCAACTGACTCCTCTATTTATGACAATTGCAGGGTTCTGGGGTCTTATGATCCCCTTTTTGTGACCTTCTGACAAGCAAAGTTAATGGGGAAGCCAGATTTGCTGAAGAAACCGTGTTACTAACTGAACGACTGCTGTGATTCATTTAACAACGGTGGCAAGACAGGCGGGAAAAGGGGCAAAGTTCACTTAGCAACAGAAATGTTGGACGCGGTTGCGGTCGTAAGCCGAGGACTACCTGTATGCAAACTTTCTGTGTCTTTTCAATGGTTTATCCCTTTCTCTTATGACCTTGGAATATTCCCGATTTTGCTTTGCAGTTCAAGAACTATTAAAATAGTTGTCCTGAACTCAAATAGTTGTCCTGAACTCAGTAAACCTAAGTCTTCCAGCAGCATTCATAAATCATTTACAAGTGCTTAAACTCATGCCTCCTTGAAAAGTTTACTCTTTGTAACAAAAGGTACCAACCACCACAATTGCATCCAAAATTATGATTTTCAAAATGTATATATTTCATGCTACCTAATGTTAAGCTAAGATTTGTAAACACTTCTATGAACAACAGTGGTGTGGTTTGCACTTAGTTCTAAGCCACAATATACGAATTCACACCTCAGGCTAAATTAAGAAAGTGAATAAACAGCCTATAAAAAGTATACTATTTATGATTGAGGCCACGAGGCTAGGAAGCTAGGCTCCATTAAATTAAATATAGATGTATGCCACGACTGGGTCACATATCATTCTGAACTACAGTTCGTTTAATCATTGTTTATGGAATAATTGGCTGAATTCCAAGTATTTTGGCTTAGTGTTATGGTTAGGTCACTGTAAGGTAAAGGTAAGGTTCCCCTCGCACATATGTGCTAGTTGTTCCTGACTCTAGGGGGTGGTGCTCATCTCTGTTTCAAAGCTGAAGAGCCAACACTGTCCGAAGACGTCTCCATGGTCATGTGGCCAGCATGGCTAAACACCAAAGGCGCACGGAATGCTGTTACCTTCCCACCAAAGGTGGTCCCTATTTTTCTACTTGCATTTTTTAATGTGCTTTCGAACTGCTAGGTTGGCAGGAGCTGAGGCAAGTAATGGGAGCTCCCCCCTTTACGTGGCACTAGGGATTCGAACCGCTGAACTGCTGACATTTCAATCAACAAGCTCAGCATCTTAGTGTCCTAGCCACTGAGCCACCGCATCACTATAGCTTGATAAATAAATCCTGGTTAAAAGTAGATACTAGCTAATCCAATCAATAATATAGAGGGTAGGCCTTGATTTACGATCACAACAGAGCTGCTAATTTTTGTTGGTAAGTGGGACATTTATTAACTGAATTTTGCTAAATTTTACAACTTTTCCCTCCATGGTTGTTAAGTGAACCATTGCAGTTGTTAAATTACTGACATTGGGAGAAGCAACTTGGAATTAAGGAGAAACTTCCTAACAGTAAGGACAATTAACCAGTGGAACAGCTTGCCTCCAGAAATCGCGGGGGCTTCATCACTGGAGGTTTTTAAGAAGAGACTGGACAGTCACTTAGCTGAAATAATATAGGTTCTCCTGTTTGAGCAGGGGTCTGGAGTAGAAGTCCTCCAAGATCCCTTCCAGCTTATTCTATTCTATTCTATTCTATTCTATTCTATTCTATTCTATTCTATTCTATTCTATTCTATTCTATTCTATTCTATTCTATTCTATTCTATTCTACTCTTCATTCCAATATTCTATTCTATTCTATTCTATTCTATTCTATTCTATTCTATTCTATTCTATTCTATTCTAGTCTAGTCTAGTCTAGTCTAGTCTAGTCTACTCTACTCTACTCTACTCTACTCTACTCTACTCTACTCTACTCTTCATTCCAATATTCTATTCTATTCTATTCTATTCTATTCTATTCTATTCTATTCTATTCTATTCTATTCTATTCTATTCTGGACTGGTCTGGACTGGACTAGACTAGACTAGACTAGACTAGACTAGACTAGACTAGACTAGACTAGACTAGACTAGACTAGACTAGACTAGACTAGACTAGACTAGACTAGACTAGACTAGACCAGAACAGAACAGAACAGAACAGAATTAGTGACATTGTTGTTAAGTGAATCTGGCTTTCCCATTGACTGCTTGTCAAAAGAGCAAAGCATGTGATCACATGACCCAGGAAACTGCAACTGTCATAAATATGAGTCAGTTTTCAAATGTTTGAATTTTTATCAAGTGACCCCAGGGATGCTGCAACGGTGGTAAATATGAAAATGGCCATAACTCACTTTTTTCAATGCCGTTGTAACTTTGAACAGTCACTAAACAAACTGTTGTAAGTCCAGGACTACCTCTATTAGGGTGTATGTAGGGTACTGACATGCCGAATCTATTCCGTATGGTTTGCCTGATAGAAATCAATCTTTCATAAATGGTGCCCAAAGAATACTTTGCAAATAAATAGCCATAAAATATTTGATACTCAGCAACTAAAAGGACTCGGGTGAATTGTTCATTTGCGCAGCAGATGTGGATTTCATTACGTTTTTAAAGCATTTTTTAATAGATTGTTATGAAAACCGATCTTTGTAAGACATTAGGGCCTTAAGAGGATCTCTGCAGCCAGATGTTATGGAGCTCAACTAGCTAGCATAAAATGAACAGATTCCTCTTGAAAAAGTAAGATATACAGGCAGGGGTGAGATTCTACCAGTTCAGACCGGTTCGAGAGAATCGGTAGCTCTGACAATCAGCTGGGAGCGAACAGTTTCATCCTGATGATCAGATGGGCCCATCCGCCCACACTATTTTCCTACCTTTATCTTCTCAGCTGATTCGCACAGTAGAGCAGATTGCCGTGCCTCAGCTGAGTTTCTCCTCCGAAGAGATTTCTTCAAACTGTGCAAGTACGCATGCACACACATGCGCAAAGTGCACGCATGAGACCGCAGCACGCAGTCACCGAACCAGTTCTTAAACCAGGAGGATCCCATCACTGTATACAGGATATGGTTAACCTTGTATATATAAAGGTAAAGGTTCTCCTCACACATATGTGCTAGTCGTTCCTGACTCTAGGGGGCAATGCTCATTTCCGTTTCAAAGCCGAAGAGCCAGCGCTTTCCGAAGACTTCTCTCTGGTCATGTGGCTGGCATGACTCAACGCCAAAGGCACACCTCAAATTTTTAACCTAAGATTGTCTACTGTTGACCTCACCACATTCCTAAGAGATCTGGTAAGGGGCGTGCATAAGAGCACCAACATGTCTACCATCCCTGTCCTAATGTTTCCTTTATTTGTATCTAGGGGTGATCTGAGGGTAGAACAAGAAGTAATGGATGGAAACTAATCAACAAGAGAAGCAACCTAGAACTAAGAAGAAATATCCTGACAGAATAATTCATCAGTGGAACAACTTGCCTCCTGAAGTTGTAAATGCTCCAACACTGGAAGTTTTTAAGAAGATGTTGGATAACCATTTGTCTGAAGTGGTGTAGGGTTTCCTGCCTAAGCAGGGGGTTGGACTAGAAGACCTCCAAGGTTCCTTCCAACTCTGTTTGTTCTGTTCTGTTCTGTTCTGTTCCATTCTGTTCTTATAGATGTCATCAGGTTAGGGAAGAAGGGTTCAACTGTTACCAAGAATCATTTTTACGGCAACCTTACCCCCAGCCACTTCCTCAGGCTAATATCCTATTACAATCGCCATTTCAAAAATGGAGCTGTCTCCTTTCTTCTAAAAGAGCTTACTAGCCCCTTTCCAGCCTGCTCCGAGTTCCCTATTTCTTACCACCGCTCAGACGGCAGGCCATCTATGGAGTAGCAAAAGTGGTCCCTGAAGAATCGTCCTCCCAGGATATGGCTCTTTAACAATTAGCTGTGCTTGGGGACCCTTTTTTGTTAACCTTCCCAGCTACCGTGTTTCTCCGAAAATAAGACCCTGTCTTATTTTTATTTTATTTTTTTGAACTCTGAAATAAGCACATGCACGCAAAAGCCCGATTGGACTTATTGCTTCTCTTATTTTCAGAGAAACATGGTACAAAAGACTTAGCACCCAGAAAGAAAAAAAACCACCAATCTTTTAAGCACAATACATCACCCAAACAGATATGTAGGTGTGTTGCAGTTTGCTTTGGGAAAGCTGCAATGATTCATGCCACCTCGCCTTTTTGAGGAACTTTCTCATAACCGGAGGGCAAGAAAGCATTGTATACGTGTGCGCTTGTGTGTGTCTCTGCATCTTCCTGGGAAAAGTCCCCATGCCCCATGACTACAGCCAAAAACACCCCATCATCTGCAGCTTCTGCATTTCGGAGATGTATATATACAAGCGTCTATGCACATCCGTCATGCTACTGCTTGTCAAGGGAGCGGCCTTAGGCAAAGCACAGAAAAGGAGCAAAAATTGTAGCCCCCCCTCCACAATTTTTTAAAATATATAGCAGGAAATATTATGTCTCTCCGTGTACTTTTCTATTTTTACAAAGCATCCTTGCTTCCACCACCTGGTCCATCACTTCATCCGTTGACTTTTCTTCATTAAAATCTATTTTTGGTTTTGAGGATCTCTTTCATTCCATCTCGCCACAAATTCATTGATCTTTTTGTGATTCATCCGTGCAATATATATTCGTTTAAAAACACAAGTTGTTCCTCTTTTACAGATCCTTCCATCCATCCAGCCTTCTCTCTCTCTTCCTCCCTTCCTCCCTCTTTTCTTCCTTCCTTCCTTCCCTCCCACCCTCCCTCCTTCCTTCCCTTCCTCCCTCCCTCCCTCTCTCCTTCCTTCCTCCCTCCCTCCTTCTCTCCCTCCTTCCCTCCCTCCTCCCTTCCCTCTCTCTCTCCCTCCTTCTTTCTTTCTTTCTTTCTTTCTTTCTTTCTTTCTTTCTTTCTTTCTTCCCTTTCTTCCCTCCCACCCTCCCTCCTTCCTTCCCTTCCTCCCCCCCTCCCTCTCTCCTTCCTTCCTCCCTCCCTCCTTCCCTCCCTCCTACCCTCCCTCCTCCCTTCCCTCTCTTTCTTTCTTTCTTTCTTTCTTTCTTTCTTTCTTTCTTTCTTTCTTTCTTTCTTTCTTTCTTTCTTTCCTTCCTCCCTCTCTCCCTCCCTCCCTCCCTCCCTCCCTTCCTTTTGGCATTCATACTTTCTCCCTCTGATAGGGAGAGAAATCCCCTGATAGAAGTAAAATCAATTTCTCTATTTGAGCTTTGCCGTTAACTTTTCTTGCTAGTACCTGATGTAAGTTTGGGTTTCTACAAAGAAATCTACTCTGTGCCTTGGGTGAGACTCTTGACAGTTAACCTATACATGGATGACTCCAATTTTCATCTGAAAAATTGAGTTTACATCTACTGAAACATAAACTGTTCTTGGTCATGCTTGTTTGGGCAACTCAATTTATGTGTTCCTAGAGTTTATGATTCAGAAGTTATGCAAACTTCGCCTTTCTGACTCATTTTTTCAGCTTTTTCTTCCCCATTTTATGGCCAGAATTTATTGATATAATGCCTTATTTGTAGATGGGTATATGAATCTATGCACAAAACTGGGATCCACTGGTAATCTCTAGGTGATCTGCAGTAGGACAGCATGGGTTGGTTTCCCAGATATCAAAGTGGGTTTGTTCACACATTATGCTGTGACTTAGTTTGCTGTCTATTCTACAGTTGGTTAGATTTATATCCAGTAAGCCATGGTTTACCAACATGTCAATGAAGATTCTAGTCATCCAAGTAGGTTGAATGACTTTTTTTAAATTTATTTTTTAGTATAATAGTTCTATCTTCCATTAAACAGTGTGTCATCTGGGCACATGTATCTTTGTGCAGTAATAATCAAGATTTACAACAGCATTCATGGCATTAATACTTCTCTAATTTTACAATACTAATATTGAACTCTTGGATGATTTGTTGGTTCAAAATATTTCAATGTTTTTCCAAGTAGCTTCATGCGGTCCTCCTGCCCACCTCACTCAGACTGAAGAAGTACAGTACTTGGATAAGCAGTGATATGTTTCAAACAAAAAATGAAGAGAAGTCCAGTCAGCATGACTCAACTTCCAGATATGGTTTTACCAACTACAGAAGAGTCACAGAACACTGGAAGCTGTCAACAAAGAAACATTTTGCCTTCATAAGTTATGTGAATTCAGCAACGGTTCCCTGAAGATTATAGCCTTGAAATAAAGAAATGGAGTGGAAGAGATTGGCCTATCCCAGTGATGGCTAACCTTTTTGCCGTCGTGTGCCAAAAGCGGTGGGAGCGTTGTATGAGAGTGTGCCCATACCCATAATTCAATGCGCCCCGCCCCCTGCTCAGGCGTGCAACCCCTCTCCACTCCCCCCACTTTTGGCACACAATGGCACGGTGGGCCCAGTAGGCCCATTTTTCACCTATCCCAGCCTCCAGAGGCTTTCTTGGAGTCTGGGAAGGGCAAAAATGGCCTTCCCCATCCACCCCAGAGGCCCTCCGGAGGCTGGAAATAGCCCCTTATTTGCCCTCTCCAGGCTCCAGAGCCTTTCTAGGAGCCTGGGGAGAGCAAAAATTGGCCTTCCCCTCCCCCACGGAGGCTGGAAATGGCCCATTGGCCGACTTCCAGCGGGCCCAGAAGACCTGAAAATCAGATGCATGCGTCGGAGATGAGCTAGGGCAGTGCTTGGGTGCCCACCGATATGGCTCCGTGTGCCACCTGCCTATCCCATCTCTTACTCTCTTCTTCTGACACAGAAAAGAAAATTTAGGTTTTAGTACTGTTGGAAGAAATATCCTCCTGGATTCAGTTCCAAATGGGGAAAAAAGACACTGGAAACATGATGGCTGCTTGGAAAGGTGATTTTAATGGTGGACAGGATCACGTGCCTTGAAGAACTTGAGTGAAGAGGGGGAAAAAAAGGGAAGAGATGCTGAAAGTCCTTAGGTTTTATGCCCTCTCTGGGCTTTTGAATTTGAGCTTGTATTCTGATTGGTTGTCAGATTCCCATAGGGCCACACAGGGGTAACTTTGTAGGTTGTGTTTTTGAGTCCCAAGTTTGGTTGATTCTTGCTGGATGATGATGTAATGGTGTAATGGGCTTTGGGATTCCTATTGTGGCTCTGCCTGAAGTGGGTAGATCTTCGTTAGGTAGAATAGACTGGCCCAGGCCTTAATGGCCCATTGACAAAGGTGGGAGTTCTGCCTCCCTTTTAAGGGAAATATTCTGCCCTTTTAATATTTAGGTAGGAACATTTACGCAGGAAAAATCAAAGGTATAAGTACAGACTAGGCAAGACCTGGCTCAAAAACGGTAACTGTGAGAGGGTATTTGGAATCTTAGACTTAGTGGATGATCTCTTGAATATGAACCAGCAGTGTGCAGCAGCAACCAAAATAGCTAATACAATCCTGGGTTCAGGGGTGAAATTCAGCAGGTTCTGGCAGGTTCTGGAGAACCGGTAGCGGAAATTTTGAGTCGTTCAGAGAACCGGCAAATACCAGCTCTGGCTGGCCCCAGAGTAGTGTGGGAATGGAGATTTTGCAGTATCCTTCCCCTGCCATGCCAACCAAGCCATGCCCACAGAACTGGTAGTAAAAAAAATTGGATTTCACCACTGCCTGGGTTGTATATCATTTTCCTAGGAGAGGGGTGGGTGCTAACTTCCTACAGTACCTTCCATTTTACCTTCCTATTTTTTGGGTTCAGACCAGGGGTGAAATGCTCCTGGTTCGGACCGGATCGCCCGGTCCAGTAGTGATGGAGGCGGGGGATTTGGAGAACCAGTAGCAAAGATCCCTGCCCACCCTCCAATTGCCCAGCTGACCCGCGCAATTATCAGAGGCTTTTTTTATTATTTTTAAAAGCATTTTTTCTACAACTTCTTTGGCTGAAAAAATGCTTTTAAAAGTTAAAGAAAAAGCCTTTGATGATTGCGCGGCTCAGGTGGGATCATCAGAGGCTTTTAAAAACATTTTTTCTACAACCTCTTCAGCTGAGAGGTTATAGAAAAAATGATTTTAAAGAGGGAAAAAAGCCTCTGCCAATCAGGCAAGTCAGCTGGGATTGTCAGAGGCTTTAAAAGCATTTTTTTAAACCTCGTCGGCTGAAGACGTTGTAGAAAAAATGGTTTTAAAAGTTTTTTTAAAAAAGTTGGCCACGCCCACTCAGTCATATTACCCCACCACCACCAAGCCATGCCCACAGAACCGGTAGTAACAAATTTTACATTTCACCACTGCTTCAGACACCAGCGGAATGTCTAACAAACCCCCCAAATCTGCTCATTCCTAATACAATCGGCTACTACTACCGCCTAATAGCTTACAAGTTAAATTTAACCTCGCTTGGAATACAGGGATGGAAAGATAGAGGATTGCGATGGTAACAAAGGAAAAGCTATTTTATTTCATGCATTCATATGCAAAGTGCCCTTCCGTTCTCTGTAACATCTATTTCCTGATTATATTATTATAGTGTAACCAACAGAACAAAGCAAAGCTGTCTCTTTCACAGAGGAAGGCTGGTTTAGGACTTTGCTGTCTAAGTACTATTTTCACGCTGCATACCTTATGGCCCTCTTCGAAGGCCAAACCCTGGCACCGTTACAATAGAAAACCAGCCCTGGAAGATACACAACGACACACATATGCACACTATCCACGCAGCCTCCACTCCATCCCTTAGTGCTTTTGGAAAAAAATAAAAAGGACTTCCAGTTTTGCTGGTAGCTGGAAATAAGAATGCAGTGGCTGGGCTGAGAAACATCTGCTTGCTGAGACAGAACCATCATAATCCATCAGTCTAACAGAGAACGTAAGCCACTATTAGACTCTTTTTTTTAAAAAAAAATATTTTAATTAAAATTACCTGTCTGGCGTTCCTAGCTTGAAAGCCAGATGGATGGCACATTACGGAGAGGTAGAGAAGCAATAAAACATAAAGGAAGGAGACGAAGGGACATCTCCACTGAAGACTCTCACCCACCCACCTTCTCCCTGCCTGCTTCGCTCAGCTACTGCTTGAAAGATGGAGTGCCAAAGCAGCTGCCCAACATCCTTTAATCCAGGGGTGAAATGCTACTGGTTCAGACCAGTTCGCCCAAACTGCTAGTAATAAAAGCTACCGGTTTGGGCAAACTGGTAGGGAAAAAATGCTACCAGTTCAGACGAACCAGTATTTCTGACGATCAGCTGTACCGCACGATTTATATTCTCTAGAAGGCATGAAATCTTGTTTTCTAATGAATCTAAACCGCGTGGCACAGCTGTTCCCTGTCCCTCGCTGTTCTACTTACCTTAGAAAAGGCTTCTTAAGCCTCCTTTTTCAGCGCTGCGCAGTAGCGCTTGCGGTGAGCCTGCGTGCAAAGTGTGTGTTTAACATGCACTGCGCATTTGCGCACACAGCAAAACAGTAGCAAATTTCGGAGCATTTCACCCCTGCTTTATTCCATTAGAAATGTAGATGACACTAAACAGGCAGGAATGGAGCTAACCAGTGGTGGGTTTCAAATTTTTTTTACTATCGGTTCTATGGTGGGCATGGCAGGGGAAGTATATTGTAAAATCTCCAATCCCACCCCACTCCAGGGGAAGGTTACTGCAAAATCCCCATTTCCTCCTTTTTCATAAAAGTCCATTCTCAAGTCGAAAGTTTGAAGAACCCCCAAATCCCACTCCTGGCTGGCCCCGCCCATCCTGCCCCATCCCTCCCAGGAGTCCCCATGAGGCCTGTTTTGGATGCAGATAAGTGCAGGATGTGATTGGAGGCTCAGAGAGGGTGGAAAACAGGCCTACTAGCCTCCAGAGGGCCTCCGGAAGCTGGGGAGGTTGTTTTCACCCTATTGGAGGCTTGAGGAAAGTCTCTGGAGCCAGGGGAGGGCAAAAATGCCGCCTCCCCATCATGGTCCAGGAGGCTGACTAGGCAATGCCCACCGTGGCCTCACCCACACAGCAACCGGACAGAGAACGCCTTGCTAAAAATTTTGAAGCCCACACCTGCATCTGTGGCAGGAAAGGTCATAAAACGGGGCAAAATTCGCTTCTCCAACATCCCGCTTTGCAACGGAAATGTTGGTCTCAATTGCGGTCGTAAATCGAGGACTCCCCGTAGAGTGTTTTAGGCTCAAACAAGGCGGTTATATACCTTAGTATAATGCGTATATCAAGCAAATACTCTGTAACCCACTCACATGTAAAGCGGTCATTAAAAAAACCCTTGGGGAAACAGGCAACCTTTGCAAAATTTCCGCTGAAAATTCCAACCCAGCATTTCCTTGGCAGCAGTCCCCATAAATTAACATTTTTATCTGTATCCGATGCCGCTGTCTCCTCTGCTTAGCTTATCTCCTCCCTTCGTGATTTAAAAAAAAAAAAAAACAGCTTACACGTTTGATACTCATTCTCCCCGCGTCCCAAACTGCTTTGCAATTCCTGATGTCAACGTTGGCTCGGGCTACGAACTATCTAACCCACCTGGATTATTATAAATGATATCATTTTCCATTTTCGATAGTCGGGTGGGAAATTCTAATTAAAGCACTCTTAACGCTGCGAAGGCCTGGCCTGTGCTGCTGCCTTTCCACTGGAAGGTTTTCGAGATAAGGGTGCCTATCAGGAGTATTTTTCTTTCCATCATTTCCATCAGGTATTGACATTTGGGATAAAGGTTGCTGCAGAATAACAAAAAAAAACCTCATGCATATTTTTAGTTGCCAGGGGCTTCATTGGGGGTGGGAGGTACGGTGCAGCACTCATCCACTTCTTTTCACATGGAGTTTTCCTTTCCAGATGCCCGCAGGGAACACCTGCCCTCTGCAAGGAACGTTTATGATAACCAAACTACGGAACCAGTAAAAATTGTCTGTTCAGTGGGAGGAAAGTCCTAGTGTAATATTTTCAGAAGTCCACCCCACCGCCGCCTCTGCAGTCAAGAGGCAGAGCATGAGGAAGTCTAAGCCTGGGGGGGGGGGGCGGTGGGGGGGCAACCTGACGGCTTTAAGACCTGGGTCAGTCCTGGAAGCCATCTTTTTCATTACTTCTTCAGGCCTGCCACATTTACTACTGGGAGAAACTGGGAGGGGGGATTATATGGAGCAAGGGTGATATGTAGTCATTTATTTATTTATTTATTTATTTATTTATGTATTTATAATTTCTATACCGCCCTTCTCCTGAAGGACTCGGGGCGGTGTACAGCCACAGTAGAATAACATAAAATACAAAATTTAAAAGCAATTTAAAACAAATTAAATATTTTGGTCCCACAGTTAAAAAACCAAAAATTTAAAACACCCAGTCCAGATTCTTATTAAGCCAGTCCAGCCTGTTGGAAAAGTAGGGTCTTAAGGGCACGGAGGAAGGTACGCAGGTCGGGGATCATGCGTATCCCCGGGGGCAGTTCATTCTAGAGGGCAGGTTCCTCCACAGAGATGGCTCTCCCCCTGGGGGTCGCCAGTTGGCATTGCTTGGCTGACAGCACCCTGAGAAGCCCCTCTCTGTGAGAGCGTGTTGGTCAGTGGGAGGCCATCGGTGGCAGAAGGCGGTCTTGTAAATATCCGGGTCCTAAGCCATGGAGCGCTTTAAAGGTGGTGACCAGCACCTTGAATCGCACCCGGAAGACTACCGGGAGCCAGTGCAGCTCGCACAGGAGAGGTGTCACATGGGTGCGTTGGGTCGCTCCCATAATCACCCGCGCGGCCGCATTCTGGACCAGTTGGAGCCTCCGAGTGCTCTTCAAGGGGAGCCCCATGTAGACAGCATTACAGTAGTCCAGACGGGAAGTGACGAAGGCATGAGTAACTGTGCTCAGGGCGTCCTGGTCCAGAAAGGGACGCAACTGGTAAATCAGGCGAACCTGATAGAAAGCCCCCTTGGCCACAGCTGTCATATGGCCTTCTAAAGACAGCCGTGAATCTAGGAGGACACCCAGATTGCGAGCCCTCTCTGACGGGGCCAAAGTCTCACCCCCAATAGCCATAGTCATAGCAACATTCCTTTCTCAGAGAGTCAAGGACAACTTGCCCTGCACCTGGAGGGTTGGAACTGGGAGGCATCTCCAGTTGGGATGGTGCTTGGATTGGACCATGTGATGGACATGTGGGTGTTGGGCAGGGACTTGGACTTTCCTCTGGGTGGGGAAAACCTGGAAGCTTTCAGATTCGGATTTTCCCAGATGTGTCGATATGACAACTCTAATAAAATGGAACTTTGAGGAACTTCAAGCCTCGGAGTTTTCTTTCATTGGGGGTGTTACTTGGAACCCTGACATTAAACCACATCTGCTTTAAAAAATTCAACCAGCTCCCCCAAACTGTGGGGTGCTGTACAGGGTCCTGAGCCCTGAACGTCGACCTGAAACCAGGTGATGCCAAGACTCAGGGAAGATGACAACCTGTGGACTTTAACTCCCAGAATCCCCCAGCCAGAACGTATTATGGCAAGGATAATCCAACCATGGCAATTTTAGGATTTCTAGGACATACGACAGCCTGGTTAGGGTTTTCAGTTGGCTCCTATAAACTGGGGAACACATTACTGTAGGACAGGGATCTCCAAACTCACCAACTTTAAGACTTGTGGATCTTGATTCCAGCATTCACCATTCTGGATGGGGAATTCTGGGAGTTGAAGTCTACAGATCTTAAAGTCACCATGTTGGCTGCCCTTGACTTAGACTTTTTTGTGCTATGCATCTTGACTGCAGAGATGGAACGGGGTGGACTTCTGAAAATGTTACGCTCGGGCTCTCCTCCCTCTGAATGGACAATTTCTACTGGTTTTATGTCCTATAAATTATATAATTACCAAGGTTGGATACCCTTGCCATAATATATTCTGGGTGGGGGATTCTGGGAGCTAAAGTCCATAAGTCTTAAGTGTCACTGCGTTATTTGTATTTGCCAGCTGAGTTTCCATTCTGAACATTACGGTAGCTTGCCAGAGAACTTTACCATAACGATAAGGCTGTCTTGTGATTTCTGAACTACTGCACATGTCTACATTCTTTCTTTTCTAACTTCCTGATTTACTTTTCCTTTGACTGTCTCTGAGATATCACTGCTGGTAAAGATGTAGTTATCTAGTTTTTTTTTTACTTTTATAATAAAAAATGTTTCTTAGAATTTTTACTTCGGGTTTTCTTTCTTTGAGAGTATACACCATGGAAAACAAGATCCATTCACCTCTAATTAATTACAAGTTTCCCCAGCGGGGGAACGAGGTTGATTCACGCTTCGACATTAAGGTTGCCAGGATTGGACACCCCTGGTCTAAACCCTAAGAACAACACAACTGTTGCAGGTGCATATCACACTCAACAACCCAAGGTGCTTTTTGGACTTTGGGTTTCCTTGAAAACTTTATTGCTTCCCATCTAAGAAACTTCTTCAGTTCAGTTGCCTTTTGAAAAAACACCTTCAGATCTGGATGACTGAGAATCTCCATAGACATCACACTCAATGGTTCTCTTTTCTTTGGCTTAGCATGTTGTATGAGTTTAACCACCTGGTTTGTCAACGTGGTTGATGGCAGAAAAGTAGACATCCTTGTTGGTTCAAGATACCAGGAGGCCATTCCAAAAAGTACATACAAATAGTCCTTGACCTATGACCACAATTGGGGCCAGAATTTCCATTGCTAAGCCAGGTGGTTGATATGTCATGCACAATTATATGGGTTTTTCTTGCTACTGCTGTTCAATGTGTCACTCCAGTTTTTAAATAAATCACCTGTTGATTAGGTGGATATAGTTTCCTTCTTTAACTTTGCTTGTCAGAAGCCAGCTGAGAATCACAAATGGCAATCATATGACCCCAGGAGATTGCAACCGTTGTAAATACATATTCGCTGCCAAATGTCCTAATTGTCAGACCTGGAAGCCATCTTTTACATTTGGGCCTTCAGATCTGCCACATTTTCTACTGAGGGAAAATGGGAGGGGGAATTGCGTAGAATATGGGTTATATGTAGTGAAAATAACATTCCTTTCTCAGATAGTCAAGGACACCTTGCCCTGGCACCTGGAGTTGGATGACTGGGTGGTATCTCCATTAGGACGGTGGATGATTGGACCATATGATGGACATGTGGGTGCTGGGCAGGGACTTGAACTTTCACTTGGGTGGGAAAAACCTGAGAACTTTCAGATTCTGGTTTTCCCAGATATGCCAATATGACATCTCTAGTAAAATGGAACTTTCAGGAAATTCAAGCCTCGGAGTCTTCTTTCATTGGGGGTGTTTCTTGGATCCCTGACATTAACCTGAATTTGATTGCATGACTATGGGGATGCTGCAACAGTCATTAAGGGTGAGGCCATAAGTCACTTTTTTCAGTGGTGTTTTAACTTTGAATGTTTGCTAAATGAACAGTTTAAGTCAAAGGCTACCTGTATGTGGAAAGTCAAGAATGGAGCAAGAAGAGAAAGTCAATTTTATGTACATTGCATTAAAATGAAACAAATTAAATACACTTGACAGGATGGGGCCATGCGTTTAATAATTGCCCTTATTTGTCCTCTTAAAAAAAATCTACCCTGTGTTGGGAACCCTTGAAGGAACTTAGGTCAGATCCAAGTTGGGAACCCTTGCTGGCTTGTAGGTTGTGCGAACCTCGTAGTTGTGGTTGACTCAAATAAAAGTAAACAAATGAAAATGAAAGATCGGCTGTTCCTTCCTTTTTTTTGTTAATGAATGCCTTTGCTTCCAGACTCTTGTCTATGGCCAGCTTCGGTTTTGCAGCTTGGACTCTGTCATGCAAACTTTTGGGTCAAGAGGTTTCTCTATCAAGCCAGGTATCCTTCCTGGAACTTTGGCCGTGAAGAAGATAAAGAGAACCAGGCGTTAAACATTGAGCCCTGTTGCAGGTGAGGTGATCGATCGACTCGGCAAAAGGTTGTCTTTGAAATTCCACCGGAGGGCGAAAAGAAAAATCTATAAGTAACTGTATTACAAATTGCAGGGAAAAAACTGCATTTCGGATCAATCCCTAAGGAACTGCATTGTAATACTTTTTATAAAAGGGCTTGTTCTGTAAAATACCTTTGTAGTATTCCCCGAGAACAAAAACATGGAATTTCTCTGAAATATGGGATGCAGTGGTCCAACATTCTGATAGGAATATTCTCCTGCCTGAAGCCGATACGCTAAAAATCTGAAGTAAGAAGAAAATTCTCAGGAGCACCCAAAGACTTTCTTGTTAAATTGTTGCTACAGTTAAGGAGTATCTCCTTCACAGGTACTTTGCAACATGGATGCGTGTACGGCTCTTTGCAGTGTCTCATCGATGCGTGCCCAAATTTGAGGACCTTTTTGCTAAAAACCATCACTTACCACCAGGTTTGCTTAATGATCGGCACAAAACAGGTCATAAAATTGGGTCAGTCATGTGACTGACCCGGTTTTATGACCATTATGGCATACAGCCACATGGGGCAGGCTCCCGGTCGTACATTAAGGACTACCCATATCTACATGTAAATTGGGGGAGGGGTGGGGGGACACATCTATGTTAAGCATTTTCATAAATCTTTATCTACATAACTTTAAAGCCACATTTATGTGTTGTCTTGGAGACGAATCTTCTTTCCATTGAGGCCATCCTTTATACTCACTCTCTCTAGACATTGGTTGGCGACAATGGAATTAGACAATAGGATGCAAGAAATACACTAGATTGGAAACACATAGTCCTCGATTTACAGCCACACCTGAGGCCAAAACCCTAAGCTTTTATAAGCTCATTTAATTTTTCTGAGAAAGACGAAATAATTCAAGTTGCAATAATAAAACACTAATTAGGGCTCAGCCAAGAAAGATGGCACATCTGCCTTTTAATGGGCTTCTGGATTATTGCAACCTACATCAGATAAAAGGGTTTAAAGGTAAAGTTTCCCCCGCACATACATGCTAGTCATTTCTATCTCTAGGGGGCGGTGCTCATCTCCATTTCAAAGCCGAAGAGCCAGCACTGTCCAAAGTCGTCTCCGTGGTCATGTGGCCACTATGACTAAATGCCAAAGGCACACAGAATGCTGTTCCCTTCCCACCAAAGTGGTCCCTATTTTTCTACTTGCATTTTTTATGTGCTTTCGAACTGCTAGATTGGCAGAAGCTGGGACAAGTCACGGGAGCTCACCCTCTTACGCAGCGCTAGGGATTCGAACCGCTGAACTGCCGACCTTCTGACTGACAAGCTCAGTGTCCTAGCCACTGTGCCACCGTGTCCCTAAAAGGGTTTAGGTCCCCATAATTTCTCTAGCAACTTTGCAATTCCTTCCGGCCACCCGAAGTCGCTTTGATGAGATGGGCAGCAAATAAATTTAATACATACGTAAAGTGGGCTATTTGTCGATGCAATTTCAAGCAAAAAATAAATAAATAAATTCCTCAACCCAGCTGTGATTGTATTACCATCCAGCAACGACCTAATGCAAGAAAAGAATGATTTTTAAAAATTCTTTATTACTGATGTTGAACGTCAATGGAGATTCTCAGTCATCCCAGGCCATGGTTGTCCGAAAGGTGCTTTTTTCCAAGAGGCAACTGGACTTTCTGGTTTTTCTTTGAAGATGTTTCTCTTCTCATCCAAGAAGCTTTTTCAGCTCTGACTGGATGGTGGGGAAAGGAAGGATTTATCCTCCTTGCAGATAGCTGGTCATTAAGGTCACCTGGAGGTTTATTTGTGTCATCAGGGTCATCTGAGTTGTGCGAATCAGTGTGGAGCCTTCTTGGAACTGTTGAAAGTTCCAAGAAGGAATTTTCAAGGCTTGCAACTTTCAACAGTTCCAAGAAGGAACTTTCAATGCTAAAAGGCTGCAAATGACCAGCTGTCTGCAAGGAGTATAAATCCTTCCATTCCCCACCATCCAGTGGGGAAGCTTCTTGGATGGAGAAGCGAAACGTCTTCAAAGGAAAAACCAGACAGTCCAGTTGCCCCTTGAAAAAGCACCATTGGGTTGACCGATGTTGGTATTTATTTATATTACATGTACCATTTAATTAAAAATGGAATATGAGTAACTTTTAATATTCATGAATAATATTCATTATTTAATGCACCGTTGGAAAGATTGGAGGACCAGGTCAGCATCAGAAAATCGATTTATATTTTCTATGCGGTGCTGCAAGGCTGTAATCCATCAATAATCAATGAAATCAAAGCTCCAGCTGCCTCCTACTCCTGTCCTGTTGCGGGTAGGAGGGCGTAGAACGCCGAACTCCCTCGAAGTCCCCCTGATTGGTTCCTCTAAAAGAGGGCGGGCGTGATGGAAAAAAAAAAAGAAAGGCTTTTTATCCTTCGGCGGCTTCTTGGCTGAGCGCACCGTCTGTCTTCTTATCTCCCGCCTCCGCGTGGCGTGCTTAGCCAACCTAGCGACGAAGGGGGCGGGGCGACTATCCGGCTCCTCCCCGCCTCCCACCGATGACGAAAACGCGGCTGGTGGCGCCGCCGCGGTCTCCGCGCGGCAGTTACTCTTGGGCGGCGGCGCGGGATGGAGGCGTCCGGGACGGTGCGGACGAGGGACGCTCTCCGGGCGGCGGCGATGGGGCGCTGCGGCCGGTCGCTTCTGTGGCTGCTGCTCTTGTGTCTCGGCAGCCCCGCGGCCACGCTGGCCGGCTACATCGAGGTAGGGACCACCACCACCACCCCCCTCTCTGCCCGAATGGGCTGCTCGAAGCCTCAAGTCCCGAATGGGAGGGCGCGACCATCACCCGCCGGGAAAGGGGGGGGCAGCGAAAGGTCGCTTGCGTTGTGCGCTTCTTATCCTTGGACGGTCCCATTTGGGGAGGGGGGATTTCATATCCTTGAATTATGCGTGTGTGTGTGATTTGCACGGCTGCCCAGGGACGAGGAGACCCTCCCCCCCCCCCATCATATACTGGCTTTGAGCGAGGGTCGCTGGATGGCAGTGAAACCTGGGTCGTTAATTGGTCCCGTCGTAAGTCCCGGTCCGAGATGCTTCCCAGGCTCTGCAGAGGCTCGGAGGGGTTTTTAAAAACCAGGCTTCCCTTTTCTAACACATTCCGCACCCCCGAGAGCCCTTTTCCCGGCTGCTCTGCCCCGATTCTGCAGCGTCTCTCCCCCCCCCACCCCCTGCAGTCCCTTTGCCCTTTGCTTTTTGCAGCCCTCTCGCCTCCTGGAATGCACAGGAGACACAATCACACTCCGGGGATTGCATAGGTATATAGGCATGTATCAGAAGGGGAATGAACTGCAAAACTCTACATGTATATCTATATATGTGTGTGTACATGTGTGTGTATGTATGCATGTGTGTGTGTGTATATATATATATGTATATATATATATATGTGTATATATATATATACACAAACACACACACACATATATATATACACACACATATATGTATATATACAGACACACACACAACAGACAATATACACAATATACTCAATAGAAAAACTGTATATATGTATGTATGTATATATATATATATGTATATATATAATAGATCTATTATATAGATCTATTATATATATACATATATATGTAATAGATCTATCTTAGTCTCCCAATGAGGGTCTGCTGGCTGCCAGAAGAAAAAAAAAAAGCCTAGAAACTAGTGGATTGTGATTTCACTGAACTAGGGCTGCATAAAAATCTTGGTTTATGTAGGAAGAACCTGGCTAAAGAGAAATATATATGTATGTGTAAATATGTATGTATGTATATATATGTGTATATGTATGCATATAGTAGATAGAGATAGATATAGACGATACATACAGAGATAGATCCATATGGTCAGGCAAGGGAGTTGCATATATATATATATATATATATATATATATATATATATATATATATATATATATATATATATATATATATATATAATTTTGCAACGCACTTGCCTCCTGTTTTTATATACACGCACATATCGTTTTAGCCATTGTCTATGCACTGCAGGACGAAGGCCTCTTCCACATGTTTCCAACCAACATGATCGTGACATGTACACACACGCATATAGATATACAATGTGTGTAAATGTACTCGGGAGGTGCCGATTACAAATCTCTTTGTATGTGTATGAGTATGTGTATAGGAGATATATGTAGACACACACATCCCTCTTCTCGCTTGGTGGCTTCTCCATTTGCCTTAAAGCTTCAGCTTTGCACCTTTTGGGTGTCTCCCCCCCCTTCCCCTTCCTCCCACTACAAAGGTGGCTTTATGTCCCCCCTTTTCAGGCAGTTCAAAAGCGTCTGAGCGAAGAAGAAGCAAAAGTCTCCCTTTTTGCTCCTTCCTCTTCCCATCCTGCTAATTTTACCAGGCTGTCAGGATGACAGATAAGTGCGAGGAGACAGAGGTGGGGGAGCCTCCCGATGGGTTCCCTGGTGGGATTTCACAGGGTAGTAGTGGTGACGAAGAAAAATGCAATTCAGATGAATGGGATCCTTGTTGAGATGAATTGTCTGTGTTGGACGTCTTGGGGTGGAGTTGGGGGAGAAGAGAAGTTACCTGTTTCTGTAACGTTCCTAACGTCCTTTCTAACCCAGTCTGAACAATGCTGCAGCATCCATCCTTCTCCCAAATCTCCTTGAAAAAATGTACTTTTTCACTTTCTTGGAGGGCAGAATATTTGCATTTTATTGATCTGCCAGGACTTCCCCCCCCCACCCCGTTTGCTCTCTGCGTTTACACAAATCTGATCTGTTTATATCCCTCTCTCTCTTTTTTAAACCAAGCTTTTTATATTTAGTCAAAGTTGTTGTAATGATTTAGTAAAATAACCCAGGCCAGATTCAATTACTGGATTGCACTTAAACTACCGCTGTGGCTGTCCAATACAGACCTTGTACAGAATAGCGAGCTGGCTTCTGATTTCGTGGGGTTTTTTTCCCCCCTTCCCTTGGGCCATTTTATAACCGGATTTTGCCTGTGTTTGTGAAAGCACTTTAGGGTTCTCCCTCATTACAATATCCCCGTGGGTCTGTTTTCTTTTGAGATGTATGGAAAAGGCATGGCATTGTGTGCTTTGTAAAGCAAAGGTTGCTGAATGCTGTTTGTTTTGCATAAAGCTTTTTAAATAAGTGGTAAGAGAGCTTAATCAGCAATGCTTAAAGTGGTATATGAAGCATTTGCATTTGCTATCCAGAGATTGGTTACAGAGTTAATCGCCTGAATCTTTTGTTTTTACCTTGTATGTATGTGCGGACATATTTATGAGGACTGACCTCTGCATTCTTGGCACAGGAACAAGAAATCTGGCTTCGGATCAGTCTAGAAGCTTGCGTTAGGAGACTGTTCGCAGGGGAAAGCATCTGTTCCATTAACCTGATGTTATCTGGTGAACGGAGCTTGACTGTTTGCCGGTATCGGCTGCCTATATTTGCATTGGCTTTCAGGTTTCAGATTTACCAGGCAGTATAATTAAGGCATGCCAATAGGGTTACTCTTAACTGAGACGATGCTTGACCTCCCTTAAATCTGCCTTAAAGCTTATGGAAGACAATCCTGTCTGGTTAAAATGGCTTTCAGCCCCAAACTGCGTAGGGTTAAAGAAGTAGCAGCAGTCTTAATTCTCAAAATGAAACACCTCTCTTAAAATGGAAGCTCTTGCTATTAACAGTTCTCCAGAGCGTGTAGAAATAACTTTCCAAGGATGTGTCCCTCCTCACACCGTGCAGAGCTCATTCTTCATGCCATGCTCGAAATATTCTCAGGAGGTCCTGCTTATGATGATCGCCTTACGCAATAGATCTCTGTGGAATCTTTGAATTGAAGATAGGCCCCTCTTCCCGTTTCGTTCTTGGCGATCCTGTGGCACGATGCCCATCCTTATAATTTTAGGACGATGGGTTTTTCTTTTCTTTTCTGCAACTTGCCCGGGAAGGGTTTGGTTTTCCCAGCATTTGTTTGCAACATGGTGGTGGCGATTCGGTGGTTGTTTGAAGATCACTCTCAAAAAATTGTCCAGCCGGGTTGATAATGCTGCACGATGAGAACGGGATTCAGGATTCTAGCAAAAGCCCCTATCGGATTGCTTGGCACGGGTAACGTGCCAGTGGGGAGCTGTCATGCTACTTCCTGATGGGGGAGATTAAATCTCTGCACCTGTTAAAACCTTCCAGTGGTATGGCATTTCCCCTCTTTGAGCAAACGCAAATTCAGCTGTGCATATCCTGTCTGGATGCCGTCTCTCGCGATTATGAACTGATGGCATGAACTCTTATTTCCTTCCTGGCTAGCTTTGATTTAGAAAGAAACCAAAGCTGAGATTACTTTCCTAGGATTTAATAAAGGGGTGCTGTATTTTTCTCGCCATTAGATTCACTGGTTTGGCATAAGTACGTTACGTAGATTTTTCACCTGGTATTTTCCGCTAAGAAGTCTCTGAGAGCAAGTTGGGCATTAATCTGTTTAACGCTAACACGTCTGTTCCTACTTCATCCTCTGTCTGAAAGCACATGTATGTGAAGCTTAATCCTGCATAAATATTCATAGCGCACGTTCCTGGTTTTGCTGCTTTGTTTATGAATATTCATAACAATTCCCTCTTTTTTATTAGAAAGTTTGTTTCAGGTGCAATACCTCAGCACGGTTTATGAGGCCTTATTGCATTTATGGTATTTATATCCTGTTTTCTTAGCCTTCTAAGCCTGACAGCCTTAGAACAGGATATTTTTTTTTTGCTCCTCCTCACGATTGACTTTTGAAACATTTTTGTAAAATATAGTAGACTGAGCTAAGTTTTGTGGCCAATTGAGATTCAGATGGGAACTTTTTAGTGACACCTGGATCCTTTGATCACCGTAAGCAGTTTTTAAAACGTGATAATAGAGAGCTAGCATGCAGTAAAATGAAATATTACTTATATTTTTAAAAAAACACACACTTTGAATTAGACTGTAGTTCTAAATCACCCTGGGCAAAACATCATCTGGATAAAAATAAATAAAAATTTGGCCAGCTCGCTAAACCTGTTGAAGGCAATGGATATGGGGTAAAGTCTTCCATGAAATCAAATTGAATTTCTTTTAGTTTGTTCAGGAAGGGGGCTGTGCCATTTTTTCCAGAGTTTCTGGGCTATAATTCACAGGTACCTGCCAGTTGGCTTTGCTAGCTGTGGGGGCTTATAGGAGATGTATATCAGCAGCAAGTAGAAACACGATAAACCTTATCTCTGCTTCCTTCTGCATTGGTGCTGCCCCAGAAAAGTATTCGCTGTTGCAAACTGAAATACAAGAACAGATCAAATGAACCCAACTGGATGTTTACCAGCTGGGCTATTAATGCAGTTTAGAGCTGTCATGAAATGGAGATTAAGCTCCCTTGAGACAGATCATTTATACTTGGGAGTGCTTTGAGGAGGTTAAATTCAAATTATTGACCAAGAGTTGCTGTTTTTATTTAGGAGCGGGTTGTTTTCTGTCTGTGGTTTACCCAATGGCCTGCCTCGTTTTAATGGGATACTTGTGTCCTGAAAATCTGCAAGATGGCATCCCAGCAAAAAGAAGAGAGTCCAAATTAGGGATATCAGTTTGGGTATCATTTATGTGTAGAAGTTGTTGACTTTGACAGCACCGTGCCCAGCTCTTCCCTTGTAGTTACACGTTTCCAGTATGAGCAAGCTGATTCTGTTGACTTCTGAACAATGGGATGATTCTGCTAGCTCACAATGATCATAGTTGGGAGGGAGATTCAAGCAGGGAATTAGCTTGGACTCGCTATGTAAACATGAGTCTGAGCTCTTCCCCCCTCCTCTCCCCCCAACGCTCAATGCCTTTGAGCATTATGTGGTCTTTCCTAGATGAAAACTGCCAGTTTGGGGAGATTCCCGTACTATAGGCAGAGCATAATAAAGTACAGGTAGTTCTCGACTTACAACAGTTGGCTTAGTTGACTGTTCCAACTTACAGTGGCACTGAAAAAAGTGACTTCTGAATGTTGTGGCCCGTCAGCGGCCTGTGCGGATTGTAGCTGATTCTGACAGCGAGGAAGCTGGTGTGATGTTGCACCAGCAGTTTGTGCAGCTCGCACTCGAGTCAGACAATGAGGAGGCTGGAGAAGATGTGGTGCCAGAGGCAGGGATTCAGCCATGGCCTTCAGAACCACCAGAAGTTCCTTTAAGTGAAGAGGACGAAGAGGAGGAGTGCAGAACGGCCAAAAGTCAGGAGTGGCTCCTCAGGAGGAGGTCTCCTCGAGAGTAAGGCTTGGGGCTAATTGGCCACTCTCTTAGCCTATTTAAGGAGGAACACAGACTGAAGCAAGTTGTAGGGAACAACTTTAGTTCACTCTACTTCGCGTGTGGATTCTCTTCAAAATTGCTTCTGGGCTTTCTGCCAACCTTAGTAAGATTGTGATTACTTTATCTTTGGTTTCTTGTAGGCTGTTAAGAAAGTTTATTAACAGCCTTTCTTTTGAAAAAGACTGAGTTATTTTAGTAAATTAAGTTTTGTACAAACTTTGTGTGTGCTGTGTTCTTTTGGATCTGTAGCTGGGGCAGAACACTGACCTATTTTTCATACTCATGCTCACATGCCTCTTCGCATGCGCAGAACCTTCTGATGTTCCGACGGGTTGGAGGAGCCTCCCACTGCCGCCGCTACTAGTTCGGCGAGCTGGATAGAACCGGGGGGATTTCACCGCTGCCATGGTCACCTGATCAAAATTCAGATGCTTGTCAACTGACTCCTATTTATGACAGTTGCAGTGTCCCAGAGTTACGTGATCGCCTTTTGCGACCTTCTGACCAGGAAAGTCAACGGGGAAGCCAAGTTCGTTTAACAACCGTGTTACTAATTTAACATCAACAGTGATTCGCTTAACAACTGTAGGTAAAAAGATCATAAAATGGGGGCAGAACTCACTTAACAAATGTCTCACTTAGCAATACAAATTTGGGGCTCGATGGTGGTCGTAAATCGACTACCTATAGCTAGTTTGAACTCTGCACGTGTAGGTCTGGTCATTCATTCCTGACAGTATCCTTTAGAGTTATATCTTAGCTTTAATGGAAATTGTCGTTAATTATTACAGTTTTTTTAAAAAAATCCTACCAGTTGGGTTAACAGTGTGTTAGCATGATGGCCATATTAGCCTCCTGGTGAGATGTTGTTTTTTTGAAAGATGCTTTTGAAAGATAGCCACAGCAGAAGATGGATGGCCCATCAAAAATGCAACGTGTAGGTTAATTGGGCCTTCCAAATCAGAAATTTCAATTTGTTTATGGCCCTTAGCTGCCTGCTTTAAGCATTCAACCTCTTTTATAACACACAGCTCATTATATTCAATTGCCTAATAAGTTTTGAGCCAGTAACTTTACCCTTGAAGTATTTACAAGTGACGTACAGCTCTTGCGTATCGCTTCATTAGTTCCCGTTTCACGGCATGCATTTAGGTTTAGTCGGTCCCCATTCTTAAGAAACTCTCTTTTTGCTTCCTCTTATCCTCACTGCATCTTTCTCGGGTTCGTGATCCATAATGGTTCCAGGCAGTCTCCTAAAACATATATTTTTTCTTACTTGTCTGTTTTCCTGCACCTCATTTGAGTTTCCATGGCATTATAAAATGTAAGCCAGTCTGCAGGTCCCTCATTGCTTCAGTACTTGCCTTATCCGAAACCGTAAATTGTTTGAATTTTTAACCAAGAGCCTCGGGTTCTCACCAGTGAAAGCTTGAGTTAGGACCAAGGCCAACATTTTCTGGTGCTCCGCTCCAGTCTTCAGAAGTTTTAGAAAAAAGTTGAAACAAACAACCCTTTATTTAAGTGGTGAGTAATATTAACACAAACTGGTTCAGTTCCTCATCAGGCTTTTAATTGTTTTAATTGAACATCTACAACCTGGTTTTGATACAGCTGTGACGCAAGAGATTACCGACATAAAATGCCTTCTTGATTTGTTCCCTACTTCTTCGCGTCGTTGCAAGGGAACGGTTCGTTGCGAAGAAGGCTGGTGTTGCATTCTTTAAGTAATTAGTTTATTTATTTTATTTATTTATTATTCAAATTTATATACCGCCCTACTCCCAAAAGGGACTCAGGGTGGCGAACAGCCAAAATAAAATACAATAACATACAAAAGTTAAAAGTTATTTAAAGTAGATTAAATAATTTAGGCTTAGAAACGAAAATTTAAAACATCTAATTATATAAAACATTTTAAAACCCAGTTTAAAAGGGGAGACTTAGGCCAGACCAGCCTGTTGGAATAAAAACGTTTTTAGGGCACGGCGGAAGGTGCGTAGTGAAGAAATATTCTTCATATTTTGGTGTCTTATTACAAAGTGACATTGTATTTTAAGATCATAGTGGGAGATAGGGGTAACTAAGAAGTTAAATGCCCCAACATCACAATGAACATTATTACAGCTGCTGAGATGTTCCATTACTTACCTGATGAAATCTCTCTCTCTGTCTCTGTCACTGTCTCTCTCCCCCACTCCCTCTCCTCGCTTTCCCTCTCCCTCACTTTCTTCCTTTCCCTCTCCCTCTCCCCCTCCTGTTCTCTCTTTCTCTTTTTCCTTTCTTCCTTCCTTCCTTCCTTCCTTCCTTCCTTCCTTCCTTCCTTCCTTTCTCTTTCTCTTTCTTTCCCCCTCTCCTCCCCCTCTCTCTCTTTTGTTGGAAGAAATGTCCATCTGGCTTCAGTTCCAAGTGGGAAGCCTGCCTGCCTGCCTTCCTTCCTTCCTTCCTTCCTTCCTTCCTCCCTTCCTCCCTCCCTCCCTCCCTCCCTCTCTCTCTCTCTCTCTCTCTCTCTCTTTTGTTGGAAGAAATGTCCATCTAGCTTCAGTTCCAAGTGGGAAGCCTCCTTCCCTCCCTCCCTCTCTTTCTCTCTCTCTCTCTCTCTCACACACACACACACACACACAAACACACACATACATACACATTTGATTCTAAACAGAACTACCCAGGATTGTCAAATCATTTTCAGTTTGGGCAACCGCCTACCCTTTTTCTGAGGCCCTCGCAATCTTCTTTGTGGTCTTTTGTCTCTTCAGCTTTGGGCTGAAGTACAGTCTGGGAGCTAATTCCTTTCCACCAGATTTGCTCACACCTCCAGAGCCGCTGCGTGCGGCTCCCCTCACCATCCCGCTGTTGCAGCCGTCAAGTTTATTTTTCTGCCTGTCATTGTTTCTCCTGTGCCCTGCTTAGCGTTTGCAGAGCCAGACCCTGTTGAGTTGCCAGCTTGGCTGAGCTCGGAGCGAGATTCTACGAGCCAAAAATGATTAGACGAAAAATCCTCCATAACAGTTTCCCTTCCCCGCGCCCCCCCCCCCCCAATTTCTCATACAAGTTGTGAAGGTTTATCCTTCACATAGGAATCAGAGGTGGCCCATCCTATCAACCTCCTTCGACCTGGTGTTTACCAGATATAACCGATTAGGGCAGTGTTTCTCAACCTTGGAAGCTTGAAGATGGGTGGACTTCAACTCCCAGAATCCCCCAGCCAGCGCTGCTGGCTGGGGGATTCTGGGAGTTGAAGTCCACCCATCTTCAAGCTTCCAAGGTTGAGAAACACTGGATTAGGGCAAGGGTGTCCAACCCTGGCAAGACCTGTGGACTTGAACTTCCTGATGGCTGACTGAGGAATTCTGGGAGTTGAAGTCCATGAGTCTTAAAAGTTGTTAAATCTGGACACCTCTGAATTAGAGTGTTTTTTTTCCTCGATCTTTTCAAGCTGTTTGGAAGTATAGAAGTTGGAGTTTAGTGTAACACAGCCAGATGTCTTGTGCGTGCTTGAATTTGCATGGGTTGATATTGATGTGGACAGAAGTGAGCATTTCAGTCTATTTGTGTACAGGTAAATCCTTAATTTACAACAAGAATTGAGCCCACAATTTCGGTCCTAAATCATTACAGACATAAAGTATGCCTTATTTTACAGTCATTTGGGGAGCGTTTGTTAAATGAACCCATTATGCATCATGGACCATTTAAGGAAGCATGATACACGTATTAAACTGAATCGTTCAAATTGCAAAGTAATATGGCGAATTAGATGGTTTATTAAAGCAGGAAAACCAATTCTACGGTTTTGTCAAAATGAGACATAGTCCTCAATATGTTCACCAGCAGTGACTGACCCAGACAGCTTTTACCTTTAGTTTTTGGATCCCTGAGTAAAACAATATTACTTGCTCCAAGTTGTTCGTCATAGGAATGATTTTCCAGATTGTGTGTAGAAAAGCATGTCAGATTTGTGAATTATTATCATTTTTTTTTGTTACCCAGTGGTGAGATTATGCATCGTGATGTGCCACATAATACAGTTGGTTAGGTTTTGGTTTAGCATTGTTAATGCATACCCAACCACTATGGTATGTATATAAACCAGGTTTTTGGATGGCTTAGACCAGGGGTGTCAAACTCAATTTCATTGAGGGCCGTATCAGGGTTATGTTTGACCTTGGGGGGGTGGGGGACACGGGGGGGACGTGGCCAACTTGACATAACTCGTGGCGGGGGCACCTGTGGCACCCCAAGTGCTTTGCTCGTGAAAATGGGCTCCTGAGTTCCATTTTCAGCTGCGCTGGCAGTGGTGGAATTCAATTTATTTTACTACCGGTTCTGTGGGTGTGGCTTGATGGGTGTGGCAGGGGGAAGGATCCTGGAAAATCTCCATTTCCACCCCACTCCAGGGGAAGGATCCTGGAAAATCTCCATTCCCACCCCACTCTGGGGCTAGCCAAAGTAGTTTGGTTCTCCAAACTACTCAAAATTTTCGCTACCGGTTCTCCAGAACCTGTCAGAACCTGCTGAATAGGACCCTCACACGATGGCCTCCTGCAGCCCTCTGCCAACGAAAACCGAGCTCAGGCAGGTGCATGTGGCCCTCCCCAGCTCTGTTTTCGCTGACAGAAGCACCGCGGGCAAGTCCGTCGCTGTTTCCAGGGCGGCCCCATAGGCCAGATCTAAGCACCCCGTGGGCTGAATCAGGTCCCCGGGCTTTGAGTTTGGACAACCCTGGCTTAGTCTAACTAGAATGCGGACTCCAAACGATTCACATTTGTAGGAAATGCTACACTTTTGAACATTGTTGATCGCTAGAGGTAGTTGCTCACTGCTGTGGCGGTTCTAATAAGAACTGTTGCCGTTGAACAATTTTTTGTCTAGAGAGATCAAGGGAGAAAAGATTGTATGCCACATTTCCCCCCTGAATTGGCCTGGAGAGGAAATGGGAGGAGTAAAAGTTGAGTAAAACAGGATTGCTCTGATTTACAAAGAAAACCCACAAAGCTTCCTCTGTTGAGGGCAAAACATTAACCAGGCAACTTAGCGGCTTCTCTTCCTTTCTGAAGCAATGTCTACAGTCCCAATACAAAATGCTCAGTTTTTCTCACAATTGGCTACATCCGGTTCTGTGATTTTGTGCCCGTGTGTTTCATTATTATTTGGTTTCGTTGATTGACATCTTCTCAGGCCACTTGCTATAGTGCTTGGTTTATAATGAAGTCGTTCCATCCGATCCTTACAGCATCGCTGGGGATAACAGAACTGCAGAGAGCAAAATTTAGGTTAGACGCCATCACCAGAGTGTATTCAGACCCCCATTTAAAAATTATGAGGTTTTCTGCATTGGGAAATAGAGATTTTGAACAGGAGATTAATGGCTGGTCCTCACCGATTGATGTCTGCATGGCCCCCAAAACAATTAGAGGCACTCCTCGTGTAAACAGAACTATTTCAAAACCCTATTCATCAAGTATTTAACCAACATTTGACGCCATTGTTCAATAGAAATGGGCAACTGTGATGATTTACCCCAAGGCATTTCATTAACACATTTCTGTGGCCAAGTCCCATTTCCCTTAGGGAATTAGAAATTTGGTTATTTACAACCCACCGTGATTTTTTGCAAAATTCCTGTGAAATGAAATGAGGGGGGGGGGGCAGTTAATTACGCCCAAATCTTTACCTCAGATATAAAAAAAGGTCATTGTTTTATTTTTCTATTTTTTAAAAAAATAATTTTTATTAAACAGTTTTATCTTTAAAAACAACATAGAAAGCAACCACAAATACATCAGAACAAAACAAAACACAGCAAACAATGCATACCATCTAAAGTCATTTTACAGCGTTCTGTATCGGCATATGTATTTTGCTCTTATGGTTCTCTATTCTACCATATCTATTTACTTCTCAATAATAGTATAATAACGTTACATCATCATGTATATTAACACATTTAGTAGTATTCATTATTCTTGTCTACCCGGCTTATGTTCATTTATATTTAAATCTCTTTGTCTAATATTGTTCAATTACTCCAATTTAGGTTTCATCAGTACTAAGTTAAACATTTCCTGTTTTGGTTTCTATTTGTAAGAGTCATTGTTTTATTAACTTCCTTCCACCCAGGGGTGAAATACTTCTGGTTCAGACCGCATCGCCCGATCCGGTAGTGATGGCGGCAGATGGTTCGGAGAACGAGTAGCAAAAATTCCTGCCCCCCCCCCCCCCATGCCCAGCTGAGTCGTGCGATCATCAGAGGCTCCTAGTAACAAATTTTAGATTTCACCACTGCTTCCACCTGAGAACTTTTTTTTAAAAAATAAAAATTGTGGTGTAACCACGGCATGCCAGGTAATAGTCCTTGATGGTGCTATTGATACATGTTGAATCATACTTGATATTAAAATTAAATGTTTCGGGACTTCAGTAGAATCTATAAATATAGGAAGCCAAAAGTCATGTCTTGCCATACCTACCTTTTGTTCTGATATTCCTAGAAAGAATGTTCTGAATTTGCTTTAAAACCTTGCTAGCAATAGCAATAGCACTTAAACAGGTAGTCCTCAGTTTACAACCACAATTGAGCCCAAAATTAATGTTGCTAAGTGAGAAATTTGTTAAGTTTTGCTCCCATTTTACTTAACAAATACGACTTTCATTGCCGTATTTGTTAAGTAAATCACTGCAGTTGTTAAATTAGTAACATGTCGGTTAAGTGAATTTGGTGTCCCTTTGACTTTGCAGCAGTCAGAAGTTTGTAAAAGGGGGAAATCACATGATCCTGGGACACGGCAACAGTCATAAACGTGAGTTGATCGTCAGGCATCTGAATGTAAATCACGGTGACCGTAATATTGCTTCAATGGTCATAAGTGTGAAAAATTGTCATAGCTTTTTTCAGTGCTGTTGTAACTTTGAACGGTCACTTAGAAAACTGTTGTAAGTCGAGGACTATTTGTTACTGCTTCACAGTGCTTTACAGCAGGGGTCCCCATCCCCCATGGACCAGTCCTGGGCCACAGCATGCCAGAAACATGGCCACACAAACGAGCAAAGCCCCATCTCACAGGATGCAGGCAGCACATGCACTCCCACCCCCTTTGGTCCACGGAAAAATCTCTGTCCACGGAATCTGGTACCCAAAAGATTGGGGGGGGGGGGAAGGCTGCTGCTTTACTTCTCTTAAGTGATTTACCAAATCAGCCTCTTGCCCCCAATGATCTGGGTCTTCATTTTACCAACCTCGGAAGGCTGGAAGGCTGAGTCAACCTTGAGGCGGTCAGGATCGAACTCCTGTCTGTGGGCAGAGTTAGCCTTGCAATACTGCCTTCTAACCCCTGCGCCACTACATCTCTTGGTATGTCACTCTGTGTCTGCAGTGAATGATTTTACAGCGCTCTATTATATTGTATTTGTCATAGCCAAAGTAAACATTCACATTTAAGCCCATAACTTGTTGCCAAGGCTTTAACTCCTGTTATTTTTAAATGTCTGAGCATGGGAAACACACATCTTTTGATCCAGTGTGGTCAAGTGTAAATATATCAGTGTTGAAATTTGTTTGATATACTAGTCGTCTTCGGCTTAAAACCATTTGTTCAGTCACCGTTCAAAACCACAACAGCATTGGAAAAGTCGACTTCAAGCCAGCCTTCAAACTTAGAAACATCATCACATCCCCATAGTCACGTGATCAAAATTTGGCTGCTTGGTAACCGGCTCGTACAATCGGCAGGTCCTTAACTTACAACAGTTCATTTAGTGACCGTTGGAAGTTACAACGGAACAGAAAAAAGTGGCTTATGACTCATTTTCCACACCATTTTTATGACCATTTTTATGACCGTTTATCACCATTTGCATCCCTGCGGTCATTTGATCAAAATTCAGATGCTTGGCAGCGGGTTCATATTTACGACGGTCGCAGCGTCCCCTTTTGTGACCTGCCAAGCCAATGGGGAAGCCAGATTCACGTAACAACCATGTTTCTAACTTCAGTGATTCACTTAACGACGGTGGCAAGAAAGGTTGTAAAATGGGGCAAAGCTCACTTAGCCAATTTCTCACTTAGCGACATAAATTTTGGGCTCTCCTGTGGTCGTAAGTCGAGGACTACCTGTATTTACAGTGGTTCCATTGTCCTGGGGTCATGTGATCGCCATTGACAGCATTTCCAGCCAGCTTCTGACCAAATCAATGGAAGGCTGAGCCACTTAATGACCAAGTGATTCATTTAACAACTACAGTGATTCACCTAACAATCAAAAAGGCCGAAAAGGTTGTAAAATGGGGTGCGACTCACTTAATAACCGCTTTGCAAAGTAATGGAAATTCTGGTCCCGTTTGTGATCCTATCTGTCTTTGGGGATAGGCTGGAATTCAGTTCCAGCTGCTCTGTTTTATCTTATTGGCATCCATGCAGATTTTTCTCAGTTGTTCCATATGTAAAATAATGAGTGTTAGGATCAGGGTTCCAAGTAACAGACTTAACACCATCTGAGCCCTGGGTGTTCCTCAAAGTACAGATTTATTAGGCATGTCATCTGGTGAAAACCCGACTCTGAAGGTCCCACGGTTTTCCCCACCCAAATTAAAAGTCAAAATTCTTTCCCCCCCAATCCACATGTCCCTCACATGGTCCAATCCGGTCACAGCCCCAACTCCAGTTGGTTTCTGTCCAGGCCTCCCCAGCACCTGGTGAGAACATTCTTGGTTCCCGGGAGAAAGAATTTTATTTTGGCTACAAGCCCCCAGCTATCTCTATTCTCTGGAATGAACTGCCCCCAGAATTAGGTAAGATCACTGACCTCCGTGTATTCCGCTGTGCCCTCAAAACCTTTTTGTTCCGCCAGGCCGGGCTATCGATGTGAAGATTTTTAAATTGGTTGTAATCTGGGATTTTTAAATTTGGGGTTTTATATTGAGCCAAATTATTTAATATTTTTAATATTTAAATTGTTTGTCTTGTGCTTTTAATTAGGCTGTGCACCACCCTGAGTCCTTTGGGAGAGGGGCAGTATAGAAATATTATTATTATTATTATTATTATTATTATTATTATTATTATTATTATTATTATTATTATTATTATTATTATTATTATTATTATTATTTCCGCACTTTCCGAAAGGCCCTTAAGACCTATTTATTTCAACAAGCCGGCCTTGCTTGATTGTTTTAATGGGGTTTTAACAAAATTTTTCTTATTGATTCCTGGGGTTTTAAATTGGGTATTTTAATGGGGTTAGAATTTTATTTGGAACGCCAATGAATTTAATTTAATTTTATCATTCTTTTAATGTTTGTATTATATGTGTTTTAAATCTGGTTGTTCACCGCCCTGAGTCCCCCTCCCGGGGAGAAGGGCGGTATATAAATTGAAATAAATAAATAAATAAATATTATTATTATTATTATTATTATTATTATTATTATTATTATTATTATTATTGTTATTATTGTTATTATTGTTATTATTATTATTATCCCCCCCCTTCCGTTCTCACAGATTTAGCCAGTGTAGCTTTGGCAGTCCTGAAGAAGTTCCAAAATGGCTGACAGCGAGCCTCCTTATGCTTATATAGGTAGTCCTCAACTTAACGACTGCAATTGAGCCTAAGATTTCTGTTAAGTGAATTTTGCCCCATTTTACGATTTTTTTTCTTGCCCCCATTGTTAAGGGAATCACTGCATTTGCTAGGTTAGGATCGTGGTTGTTAAATAAATCCGTAAAAGGGGGGATCACATTCTGGGACACAGCAGCTTTTATAAGTACCTGTCAGTTGCCAAGCGATGGAATTTTGATCAGATGACGGGGGGAATGCTGCAGTGGTCGTAAGTGTGAAAAATGGTCACAAATCACTTTTTCAGTGTCATTGTAACTTTGAAGAGTCATTAAATAAATTGTTGTAAGTCGAGCACTACTGTACCGCTCCAGTTTTAAACTGGAAAAAAACCACTCATTTTACCACCAGATCTTCATCCTTTTTTTACGAGAATGGTCTTTTAAAAAATTGCTTGGCAGTTTTTGAAGCGTGGTCCAGAAATGCTAGCGTTTCTCACCACGCCAGTCAATGTTTTCTGGACCTAATGGAGTTGGAGTCCACTCATTGGCTCATTTCTTGGGTTTCTTTCGGATGGGGAAAAAAAAAGATACTAGCCACATCTCATTTTTTACAAAATAAAATCCATTTTAAAAAACCTTTTGTATTGTAGCCTTAAGGGGACAGGTGGTGTCCCCTTAAGGCTACACCTTAAGGAATGGGAAGGAATGACAGGTTGTAAGGTTGTAGCATGTTTGTTGATTCTGGCTTGGCCAAGATAGAGGAGGGTATACATAAATTTAGGCTCTAGCAAAAGTTGCTTCTAAAATTGTCTGGCCAGCAAGTGTCCTTCATGGGGGATAAATTGAGGTTTCGATGTCCCTGCTTTGCCATGGAAATTCCTCATTATGTGCCAAAGCGCCTCTTTGAATCTAAAAACCCTACTTAGTTTTAATAAATGGGAAGAAGATCATCAGTCTAAAACGGGGGTGAGGAACTATGGCCCTTTGATGATTTGTGGACTTCAACTTCCAGAATTCCTGAGCCAGCTGAGACTTTCTTGCAATCTATGAGTGTCTTCAGCCAGAACAGTTGGGAAAGTCTTTATGCTCAGGGCCATCTCTACACCACAGCTAGGGAAGTCGGTTGACAGAACTCAGAGATGTCAAACTCGATTTCATTGAGGGACGCATGAGGGTTGTGTTTGACCTCGAGTTGTGGTGGTGAGGGGGGAGGTCATGGCCAGCTTGACATCACTTATGTCGGGGTGCCTGTGGGGGGCCCGAGCGCTCTGCCAGCGAAAATGGGTTCCCAGGTTCCGTTTTTGGCTGTGATAACTTCCTGCAACCCTCTGCCAGCAAAAATGGAGCCCTTGCGAGCTCTGTTTTCAGCTGCAGCAGCCTACAACCCCTTGGCAGTGAAAATGGAGTTCAGGAGGGCCACCTGTGGCCCTCCCGAGCTCCGTTTACACTGGCAGAGGCACTACGGGCCACTCCTTCGCTCTTTCCAGGGCAGCCCTGCGGGTCAAATCCGCCCCCCCGAGCTTTGAGTTTGACACCCTTGACATAATTTCTCAGAAGTTGTATCTATATCTATCTATCTATCTATCTATCTATCTATCTATCTATCTATCATCTTTCTATCTTTCTATCTTTCTATCTATCTTTCTTTCTATCTTTTCTGAGGTTTTTGTGGGTATTTGCATGTAGGTCTTTGATTATTTGGGTTTTCTCCTGCTTAAAATTGGAAGTACCTTGGCGACGTTTCAACGAAGTCTCATTCATCATCTTCAGGCTGGTCTCTTCGGCCTTGTGCTTCTAGGAGCACAAGGCTGAAGTGCTTCTAGGAGCACAAGGCTGAAGACACCAGCCTGAAGATGACGAATGGGACTTCGTAGAAACGTTGCCAAGGTACTTCCAATTTTACGCGGGAGAAAACCCGAATAACCAAAGACCTACATCCCTCCTCCCCTCTCTCTATATACATACATACATACATACATACATACATACATACATACATGGAGAGGGTGACCAAAATTAGCATTAAAATGGGACAATAAGGATTCCTTGTGAGCAAAAACTAGGCCAGCAGCAGGAAACGGTAGTCAGTCTGCTCTGATAATTGGGAATTACCATCAGAAAACGAGGCTGGCTGACCTGTATTTTTGCCAGCAAGCAAGGAAAAAGTTGAGGTTTTTTTCACTTTTGCTGATATCATTAACAGGCTTGAAAAGAAGGACACAAGGATATTGAATGGTACAGCTTGCCATGCTATGTCCTGCTAATGCTAGTTAAGAGTTTCTACACACCAATGTTTCTCCTCCTCGGAAACGTTAAGCTGTGTGGATTTCAACACCCAGAATTCCCCAGAGAGTCATGGTCCCTGGAGAATTCTGGGAGTTGAGACTCACCTTTAAGCTGCCAAGATTGAGAAACACTGCAGGAGGAATAATACAATATATTGTGACCCAGAGGAACAAAATGTTTTCAAGAATGGATTTGCACACATTATTTCTATCATAGTCTATTGCCATGATAGTGAACCTATGGTGGTGTGCCGGAGGTGGCATGCAGAGCCCTCTTTGTGGGCATATGCGCCATTGCCAGCTGTTGTTCCGGGTTCCGTCGTGCACGTGTGCATCAGACAGCTGGTCCAATGTGCATGCGCACCGCCCAGCTGCTCTCTTCCTGGTGGCCGGCTGGTCTTTGTGCAAAGACCAGCTGGCCGGGGCACATGCATGCGCCGGAACCCGGAAGAGAGCAGCTGGCCGGTGCCCATATGTGTTGGACCAGCTGCTCTCTTCTGGGCTCCAGCGCTCCAGTTTTGGCACTCAGTGCCGAAAAGATTAACCATCACTGCTCTATTGCATTAAGCCACTGTTGGGGCCTACATGTTGAAATACAGTTTAGAAGCCAAAACGAACAAGCTTACGCAACAAGCAATCCACACTGAGGCTTAAATAATATGTAAATCCAGTTTATTGTGTCTTGGTTTAAAAAGTATGGTTTAGCACAACATAGGAATCTAAACATAATACTATATTTTTACATGGATAAGGATTGTCTCTGTTTTTCCAGAGAGTTTATGCTAGCGTTGAGCACTCTATAGTTAAAGGGTGTAATGATTACATAAATTACTAAGTCCATTTTATTGCATAACTGCTTTGAAATGATCACACAAGTGTTTACTGAAGACTCTTAAACTGTTTTTCAAGCAACCAAACAAAACCAGTACAGCTCGTAAAAATGAACTGCCTTTTGCCAAGATTGAGTAAATTCCTTAATTTTGTAATGTCGCTAAGCAGTTTTCAAAGCAAAAATTGACATTAGTCTTTGGAGACTATTCTTTAAGTATCACAACAACCCTAACAGCTTTAGATGGAGCTTCTGATTACATAATTCAAAGAATTGTTTCTGGATTAGCTGTTTAATGTCAAAAATAAAGTAGTGTCCTCAAACTTTTAAGACTTGTTTCACCCAAGTCCTGGAGCTGATGAATTCATTTGTGTTGAGGAAGAAGAATCTGTGGAATAACAATTCTCCCCACTTAATGACATGATAACATGATTAAAAGCCTATTATAACTACCCTGTTTCCCCCAAAATAAGACATCCCCTGATAATAAGCCCAATTGGGTTTTTGAGCGCATGGCAATAAGGCCAAGCGCTTATTTCAGGGTTCAAAAAAATATAAGGCAGGGTCTTATTTTCAGGGAAACACGGTATGTCTAAATAGTTAGAATATGCTAAATTAGATGTTCAGCCATATAAGGAGGCTTGGAGGACTGCAGTGATAGTTCATTCTGGCATCAATAGGATCATTTTGGCGTCACAATTTTATGGATCTGAAATTACAGTTAATTCAACACAGATGATTATTTTGTGTTCTATGAACATCTGCCTCTTTTTAGTGACCAATTGATGGAATTTGACAGCTTAATTGACAGGGAATCACTGCTCAGATGCCACATGACAAGAGTTTTAAGGCTCTGTCTTGAACAAAAATGATTTCGCATACTAATTTTTGTCTCTGGAAAGGCTCTTCCTTTTTGTAGACGATTGTGCTTGCTCTTTTGAAAGTTTCAAGGCCTCTGTCTGGAACAGGACAATAAAAGTGAAAATGGTTCACTTCTCTGGCTTGTTTCTGTGTTTTCTACTGGAATTTAATTTTGTGAGATGTTCCACACACGTAGAGTTTGTTCAATGCCTTATAAATCAGCAAAACAGTATGAACCTATCAGGAATAGGGTAAGTGGAGATGAATTTTACTGAGGGCTCACTTTAGTATTCTTGTTTCCTATATGTTCACATTCTCACGGACACCATTTCTAAATGAAAGAATTTAGTCCTGAAATATGAAATATCCAATGGTGGAATTGAAATTTTTTTGACTACCGATTTGGTGGGCGTGGTGTGGCTTGTTGGGCATGGCAGGGGAAGGATACTGCAAAATCTCCATTTCCACCCCACTCCAGGGGGAAGGATACTACAAAATCCCCATTCCCTCCCCACTCCTGGGGGAAGGATATTGAAAAATCTCATTCCCACCCCATTCTGGGGCCAGCCAGAGGTGGTATTTGCCGGTTCTCCAAACTATTCAAAATCTCCAGAACCTGTCAGAACCTGCTGAACAGTACTCCTGGGAATATCTAATCATGATTACTCACCTTTTATGAGCAGCTAAGAGCTACGTGGAACAGCTGTGGGAGGGTTCTTAGGTGGAACGATTGTTGAATGTTTTGTGTCATTATTAGGCAAGCTTGTTTGAGTTAATGAACAATGTAACCACTGTAATTTCTTTCGCGAATTAGTTGTTCACGATTCCCGTAGGAAGGCACGGTGAAGCTGAACCGTTAACAATCGTACAATGACCTTGATTGAATATTCAGACTCTGTAAGTTAATTCAGTAGGTAAACATTGGTTTCAAGAATTCAAAGTAAATTGCACTTCCAATTCCTTGGCCCAAAGGTCAAAGTACAAAAAAAAGAAGAAATAAAGAAGAAAAAGTCAGTTGAGTTGGAAGCTCCTTTAAGTTTTTAAGGAGCTGATGGTTAGCACCATGGTTATTATATTGAGATGCTTTAGCTTAAGAGACAATTAAAGAACCCAAAACACAATATCTATGAATAATTTGGAGTACTAACTCAGATTTATAGTGACATAAGCTTTCATGGACTATAGCTTTCCTCCTGTTTTGACCTAGGCTCCCTGAGTCATTAAAACACGAGAGTAGTCCTAAAAACCTCTCTTATTGCAACAACTGTGAATTCTGTTCACTCACAAAGGAGTCCCAATTAGATATAAAGAGTCATTCGGGATAAGGCTGATAATCGCCCACCTTTATCTCTCTTGGCACGCTGCCAAAGACCTAATTGGCAAAGCCGCACGGAGTCCAGAATCAAACAGAGCTTCAGGCTTTAAGCTGAACCGAACAAACAAATGTTGCTTCTTGCAAAGGCACATGTGCCTTTGCTCCTCTTACAAGTCTTATGGGAGGGGCCAATCATCTCCCAGCCCTACTCCCGAGTCGTCCCTTTTGTTTTAGCTGTTCTTGCCTTCTGGCAGCCCTACGCATGCGCGCACTGGGAACAGGCTCCCCCTGTTCCTCTGCCTTGCTGAGGTCCGATTCTGGAGGTTCCAGAGGCAGCACGTACCTCCCAGATGGCCCTTTCTTTGCCTCTAATGCAGAGCTCCAGGTACCCAAAATTTACTCCGACTCCGACTCCTCGACTCCGACTCCACAGCACTGACTGCTGGTGGACCACAATACTTCCCCAGTTTCATATTGATTCTTCCTAATGTATACACGTACAGACAATTCTATATCAGAGTTTTATTTTAAAACGCGAGTAATTGTCAGTAGTTGGACAAATCTATTAAATTATTATACGTATTATTTATTATACATTACACAAATTATTCAACCTACGGCTATAATTGAACCCAGAATGATGGTCATAGGTAAGTCATGCTCATTGTTAAGCAGGTCATCACATAACTCAATTTTATGACATTTTGACGGCGGTCTTTAAGCAAACACTGTAGTTCTTGAGTAAACCCATTGTCCACAATGGGTGGGATGGGCTTTGTTTTTGTTTTTTTTGCCAGAAACTGGAAGTAAAGACCAATTTCTGGACAGAAAAAAGCAGATCACAGTCAGATGACTCGAATGCCACAAATGGCCCATAGCTGCAGGTCAGTTTCTGAGTACCCAAAATGTGATCACATGACTGTGGGGGGACGGGACGGGATGACAACAACCCTCAGAACTTTGAGTCTGGTTTGTGAGTACCTTTGTTTGGATCCGTCCTAACTTCTGTTGCTAAGCAACCAATCGTATTTAACAGTAACAGAGTTGAAAGGAACCTTGGAGGTCTCTTAGTCCAACTCTGTATTAGGGATTCGAACTACCGACCTGCCAACCTTTCTGATTGACACTACCCATAATGTAGGACGGCTGTACTAAAAGGAAGCAAAAACCTGGTGTTAACGCTGCCCTGTATATTAGTGGATCTTCATCAGGGTGGCTCCACTTACCTTTACTACCGGTTCGCAGTGGGATCGTGCATGATGACATCATGGGTGGGCGGAGCCTCCAGCTGCTTTTGCTACCGGTTCTATAGAACCGGACTAAACCGGGAGCAACCCACCACTGATCTTCATCTATTTTTATAATGAAAAAAAAAAAGCCTGTCAGAGTTTCACATTGAGGGGTACACCTATCGAAGTGAAGCCTACTCAGAAATGTTGAGTTGTAGTCGCACGACAGTAAGCTTTCATTCATGGAAAAAAAAATGCCCAGAAACTGTTGTGTTTATTTGAGATTTTCTCTATAGAGTACAGCTTTAAACCACATCCAACTCACTCTCGCTGCCCAAGGCTTTAATTTTAGAATTAATGGCTTTCATTCACCAGATCCCACTGTCTTCAAGCTTCCTAAGTTTGATCATAAGAGAGCCGATAGCGTTAGTCTTACTCTAGAAATGAAAGGAAGGGACTTAAAGCAAGCTCGAGATGACTCATCTGAGGTTTGCCATTTAAATTCAGAAGCAAATACTGGCACGGTGTTATCTATCTTTTCCAGATCTGACTGCTAATAATAATTCTTCCTTTCTTGGACACCTGCCCCATGTATCGTATTGTAATTTTCAGTAATGTGGGATTTTTTTTTTAAAAAAAGAAAAACAATGCAATAAAACTTGGATGAACTGTTCATCTGCAGATCCATTACTTGCTGTGTCAGGCATTAATCAGGCTTTCGGAGTTCGGGGGAGCTATCTGTTATTTAAAAGAAAAAAAGCAACAACCAGGAAAAATAGCTCGGAAACCACTACCCAGCCCCCTCTTAAAAATATTAGGGAACTGTTAAAAGTGCAAGTGAAGCTTCTTTGTTCATTGGAAATTATCAAGCAAGATTTTAAAATGTTCATAAAGTAGATTCCCCTCGCACATGTGCTAGTCGTTCCTGATTCTAGAGGGAGGGGCTCATCTCTGTTTCAAAGCCGAAGAGTCAGTGCTGTGCGAAGACGTCTCCGTGGTCATGTGGCCGGCATGACTCAATGCCAAAGGCCCACGGAACGCTGTTAACCTTCCCACCAAAGGTGGTCCCTATTTTTCTACTTGCATTTTTTACGTGCTTTCGAACTGCTAGGTTGGCAGAAGCTGGGACGAGTCACGGGAGCTCACCCCGTTACATGGCACTAGGGATTTGAACTGCCAAACTGGCAACCTTTCGATTGACAAGCTCAGCGTCTTAGCCATTGAGCCACCACGTCCCCCTAAATGTTCATACCTCTTACTAAAAGGGGTTGCTTTAGAAGGATTTGGCAGATGAACTGAAGCCATAAGTCAATTTTTTTTAAATGTCCCGTGAATGACACAATAGCAATAGCATTTAGACTTACATATTGCTTCATAGTGCTTTACAGCCCTCCCAAAGCAGTTGATAGAGTCAGCATCTTGCCTCCAATAGTCTGGGTCCTCATTTTATTGACCTTGGAAGGATAATAGTAGGCTGAGTCAACTTTGAGCCGGTCAGGATTGAACTCCTGGCAGCAAGCAGATTAATATCAACCCTGAAGCCATTTTGCCTGGCTGAAGCCATTTTGAAGCCTCAGTATTGCCACACTGAAGCTGAGGGATAGGGAGGGGGGAATAGAAGTAGCTGGGGTTTTGTAGCCAAAACAAAATAGTTTCTCTTGGGAACCAAGGACATTCCCACAGATGGCCAGAAAGAGAGAGGAGGAATGAAGTTAATGTAAGGGATGGGGTTGGAGAATCTAATGGAGAAATATATCTGGGACTGCCAAAAAGCCTGAATTACATCAATATAATAAAGACATTGCTGGAGCTTCAGCTTATTGAAATAGATTGAAGCTACAGGAATATATTTAAGTGAGATCTGAAGGATGTTTGGTTCTTAGAAGAGTCTTGGATTGAACTCAAGTGAGTTAAAATTAATGACTTATTCTCTAAAAGATCTTCAGCACAATTTAATAGTTCCAGGGCGTTTCTTAATACAAAGTCTAACTCAGGTTGGGCTCAGTTTGTTTTCTGATTCATAAAAGAATGTCTTAACGTAATTAATTGGACAAGAATGGCTAAAATGCGTTTCGTTGTCTGAGCTCTCAGTAAATGCTCAGTATAAACTGACAAATGGAAATCTGTTCTCATCTTGGGTTTGTCTGTTTATAGGCACTCATAGTGTGGGTTTTAATATTTTATGGCCTTTCCTCTTTGGAGCCTCAGTGCCATTATTGCTGCTGATTTGGGCCCTGAATCTATGTTCAGAATGCCTCCTCAGATGCCTCCTTTAAATGAGGTACAGTCACTAACTTGCTATCAGTTAAAGGGGCTTGTCTGTGTTGGCACCCCTGTGTGGGAATGCAGCGCCCTCTAGAGATGATTAGCTTGTATTTCTCTTAATAGCATTTTAGCTGTAGCTTGCTCCTGCTTTTGTGTCGGAAGCTCTAAAGTGCTTCTGGGTTGGAAGGATTAACTGGTGACATCACTATTGCCTAGGTAACACCCAATCGGGGGCTCCTTTCATGTCCCCATTAATAAATGTAGGTAACTCACTTTGTATTTCAAAATCTCTTTTCAGTTAGGTTGTACAATTTTAGGTCTATGAGCCATAGTGGCGCAGTGGTTAGAGTGCAGTACTGCAGGCTACTTCTGCTGACTGCCGGGTGCCTCAATTTGGCAGTTCAAAACTCACAAGGCTCAAGGTTGACTCAGCCTTCCAGCCTTCTGAGGTGGGTAAAATGAGGTCCCAGATTGTTGTGGGCAATATGCTGACTCTGTAAATCGCTTAGAGAGGGCTGTAAAAGCACTGTGAAGTGGTATATAAGTTTAAGTGCTACTATTGTTTCGTGTTCCATTCTGTTACTTAGGATGCCAACATATCTCTATTGTTGCTGAATTGCATTTCTCAATTGTTTTTTCTTCCGTGAACATCCAGAGAGCTTGCTGCAAGCCAACTCATAAATAATGTAAATAAATAGTGACACAAGTACATTTTTCTCCATATAATTCTGATATTTAACCAATTAGAAGATGTCAAATTGAGCGTTTGCTTTGACTCTCCTTTTTTTTTTTCTTTTTTTGGCAATTTCTGGATGAACTTGCATCCAAGTCCTGTTGGAAACGTGACAGCTGAGAAAGAAAATATTGCAATCCCACAAGCATACTACTGTTCAGGTGGTAAACTACCTTTAAATATAGCATTCAGTACAAATAGCCTTTGATCTACAGCCATTTGTTTAATGACCGTTTGAAGGGCATTGCAAAAACGTTTTCACACTTACGACCATTACAGCATCCCTATGGCCACATGATAAAAATATAGAATAGAATAGATTAGGATTAGGATTAGGATTAGGATTAGGATTAGGATTAGGATTAGGATAGGATAGGATAGGATAGGATAGGATAGGATAGGATAGGATAGGATGCAGAATTGAAAGGAACCTTGGAGGTCTTCTAGTCCAACCCCCTGCTTAGGCAGGAAAACCTACACCACTTCACACAAATGGTTATCCAACATCTTCCTAAAAACATCTTTAAAAGTGTTTGAGCATTCACAACTTCTGGAGGCAAGTTGTTCCACTGATTAATTGTTCTAACTGTCAGGAAATTTCTCCTTAGTTCTAGGTTGCTTCTCTTCTTGATTAGTTTCCACCCATTGCTTCTTGTCCTGCCCTCAGGTGCTTTGGAAAATAGATTGACTCCTTCTTCTTTGTGGCAACCTCTGAGATATCGGAAGACTGCTATCATGTCTCCCCTAGTCCTTCTTTTCATTAAACTAGGCATACACAGTTCCAGCAACCGTTCTTTATATGTTTCATTTATTAGTCACATTTTTATGCCGCCCAACTCCCGAGGGACTCTGGGCGGCCAACAACAAAGAATAAAACAATGCGAACAATATCCCATACAAAAGTTTAAAAAGAAAACATTAAAACCCATACACTCCAATTCATGGCCGGATCTCGCAAGATCACTGTAGCGAGATCATCGGCCCCAGGCCTGCCGGAAGAGCCAGGTCTTCACCGCTTTCCGGAAGGCCAGTAGGGTGGGGGCAGTCTGGACCCTATTGCTCTTACTAAAACAATAGGGTAATTGGTTCCAGAGAGCCGGGGCAGCCACAGAGAAGGCCCTCCTCCGTGGGCCTGCCAGCCGACATTTTTTAGCTGACGGGACCCTGAGAAGACCGACTCTGTGGGATCTTACCTGTCATTGGGAGCTGTGTGGTAGAAGGCGGTCTCGAAGATACCCTGGCCCTGAGCCATGTAGGACTTTAAAGGTAATAACCAACACCTTGTATTGCGCCCAAAGACCAATAGGGAGCCAGTGCAGCTCGCGGAGAATTGGTGTAATGTGGGTGTATCTAGGTGCACCCACAATGGCTCGCATGGCTGCATTCTGGACCAACTGTAGTCTCCGAAAACTTTTCAGGGGTAACACCATGTAGAGCGCATTGCAATAATCCAACCGTGAGGCAACAAGGGCATTAGTGACTGTGAGGAGAGCCTCCTGATCCAAGTAGGTCGCAGTTGGTGCACTAGGCGAACCTGTGCAAAGGTCCTTTGTAATCTACCCAGCTGCCTTCCAAAGAGCAAAGTTGAGGGAAAGCCAGATTCTGTTCACAACCAGGATGATTCACTTAACAGTGGCCAAAAAAGGTCATAAAATGGGTCACATCTCACTTAACTGCATGGCTTAGCAATGGAGGTTCTGCACCCATCCATAGTCATAAATCGAGGTCTACCTGGGTAGGGTTTGGTTTAACCCAATCTCGGTCTAGCTGTTGATGGAAATTAAAATCAAAGCACAATCATGATGACAGCACTAGAAAAAAAATAATTTTAAAATTCACATTTAGCTTTACTGGTTATGGTCAAGAGCTATATAAAAATAGATAAGACATACATCCACAAATACAACACACAGGCTAAAACTGTAAGAATATTTGTAAGACAAAAATGAACAAAACGTAATTGACAGTTACTCCTTGGTTGAATACCTCAACTCCTGCTTTTGAACTGACCGTTCTCAATTTTGCATGCTTCCACTATAAATGGCACTGTGATGTAGGTTTCTATTAATTTCCTTATCTCACAGAGCAGCCCCGGTATCCTATTCCATTGGAAATTACTCTATTATCTCTTTATAGCTGCCACCAAAAATTAACAGCAGATTCAATCATTTTTAGTATCACTGTCAAATAGGTTGCACATCCTTCATTTTTCAGAGCGTGATAAATAATCTAGATTTTACAGTCCGGCAAGAATGGTAAGAAAAGAGCATATGAATTATATTTCTTCTCTCTAAGGGCAAAACCAATTATTATATGAAATGTACTTAACATACCTAGCTAAAAGGAAGTAGATCTGGTTGTAGAAAAGAAATAGCCAGTTCTTCTAGATAATTAGCTAGTTTTTCCTAATATGCAGGTCTAAAAAACCTTCTCTGCTCTCTCCAAGAGAGAAACCCTTTGGGACAAAAGGAATTCCAAAGATACCATAATTCAATGCCCCCTGTGCATGCGCGCACGGCCCGCCTCGCCCCGTTTTGGGCCTAGCAAGGCTACTTGAAGCCTCCGGAGGCCGGAAACGGCATTCCTGGAGTCTGGGGAGGGCGAAAACGGCCTCTCCCACCTCCCCAGAGGCCCTCTGGAGGCCGGAAACAGCCTGTTTCATGACTTCCAGAAGCTTTCCAGGAGCCTGGGGAGGGCAAAAACAGCCTTTCCCCCCGGAGGCCCTCCAGAGCCTGCACGCAAACCCTGTTCTTACCTGGCATCCAAAATGGGCCGCATGGAGACTCCTGGGAGGGGAGGAGCAGTATGGGTGGCGCCAGCCAAAAATCAGTTGGCTGGCATGCACATGCGCGCTGCAGCTGAGCTAGGGCAGCGGCTCATGTGCCTGCAGAAATGGCTCCACATGTCACCCATGGAGCACCCACAACTTCTGAAGGGCAAGTCATTCATGTGATTAATTATTCGAATTGTCAGTAAATTTCTCCTTATTTCTAGGTTGGTTTTCTCCTTGATTAGTTTCCCTCCATTGCTTCTTATCTTGCCTTCTGGTTCTTTGGAGAATAGAGAAGAGAATTGTCACCCTCTTCTTTGTGGCAGCCCGTCAGATATTGGAATAATCCTATCATTGACACCCTTAGTCCTTCATTTCATTAAAGTAGATGCACCTTATTCCTGCAACTGTTCTTCATATGTTTTAGCTTCCAGTCTCCTAATCATCTTCATTTAATTCTGGGCAAAAATTAAATATTTACTCTGGCAAAATAATAACTTCATTTCTTTGGTCCAAGAAAGGTTCACAATAATTCATTTGCAATGGGCTGCTTCTTCATGGCAGTTGGTTTAGTAACAGCAATAACAAGAATCTTGTTGAAGCTTAATGGAAATAACGTGTTTCCAGAACCAGTAAATCGTCGAAAACTTTGTCCAAGCATCAAAAATCAATGGCCGGCTGTAAAACCAATCCCTCGAAAGGGAAATGTTGAAAAATAAAATCATCAGAACTATAACCCTGAGATTCTAGCTCATAAATCGTGGGAAATTTAATTGTAGGTTTTATGGAGGCAATACTTCTGATGCATTTTGTGTTCAGCGCAGATGGAATAACAATAAATTAATAAATTAAATTAAATTAATTAATCAATAAATTAAACAACACCGTGTATGTACAACTTGGGCATTGGTTGCATATCTACCCTTCATTATGGATGCTTCTTCACTTATCAGCTCTTTTCATTTTTCTTCTTTTTTTGGCGGGGGTGGGGGTGGGGTCCATGAATCTGTTTGTTCTCTTTAGGTAATTAAAACATCTTGAGGATGAGTGACTAAGTTAGGTGATTCGCTTGTGAATAAACCTCTAAAAATGTCACTATGGCAACACGTCTCCAGTGAGATGCGAACTCTTTGAGCAATCTGAGGAAGAATGGTACCTTCCCTTTGGTTTCTGTGGAGATGAGCTGAAGAGAGGGCCAAAAATAAACACTACTACTCTAATGTTTAAACATGCAGCATCTCCATGTGTTTAAACAAGGCTTACTAAGCTGGTTCAGAATATATTTTGGAGGAACAGCAAATAGGCCGATGGACTCCTTCGCCTCCTGTTTTTTTTATTTTACCGTATAGGTAGCAGAGAGAAGTAGCATTCTAAAAGTAGAGGAAAAAAACCGATCCTTTGGAATAGAATATTACAAACACTTTGCATGCTATAATTCAAAGTCCAGGACTATTTTTGCACAATGTAGCATACGAGTACCAAGGTTAAAATTCTGGACACACCCTGTCTCCTGTTTCTGTTGGCACCGAATGCTGTTCCACCCACTCTTTCTAAAACATTTGCTAACATGCTGTTAAGACTGTAGGTGCTTGTGCTCTTTTGGTGCCTGGATTATTCCAGAAGGTTCTAGGTCCCAACAGCAGTACACCAACCTAGGGAAAGATCTAGCTAATTGGCTTTGAAGGCAGAAATCGGAAGGGTCTTTTTTTTTTTTTTTTTGCCGTTACGTTTTTTAGAGGCAGCTTTTCAAAACTATATTGGAGAATTGTAATGGAGAAACTGAGGCCCAGAAGAAAAGTCTTCATTTATCATTTGAGGGGGATTGGATTCCTTTTTACTCCATGATCCTTAAGACATCTTCTAGATTTGAGGCAGTGATCCGGTTTGAACCGGGAGCATTTCACCCCTGATTTGAGGCTTTTCAGGCATTAAAATGGGGCTCTTCTAGTCAAGAGTAGTGAAATGGGTGCGTTGATAGAAGTTTGCTTATGTCCAGGGATGGATGGCATGAATTGTCAGCCATCTTTGCATGGTCCTTGCAAAACACAAATGGAAGCTGCAGAACTCAATCAGGAAAGGCAGTAAGAAGTCTATGGCATCGTTCCTGCATAATGGCCATTGTTCTGCTGCTGTATCTCCCGTGTCTGGCAATTTCTCCACTGGGTGGATTCCTTCCTGAGCCTAAAAGTTAACGTTTATGGATTAAAATGGGAAATTGCTTAAACAGTTCCCCTAATATACTCCTCAGCAACATGCAAACAAGAAGAAAAAACATTTCTCGGTACCTTTGAGGTTTCTTCACTTCCTTCTTTTCCTTCAAGGCAATCTGGGACTGTTTTTCTTGAAATGTTAATTCAAGGATATTCTTGGTGGTGTGGGTTAAAAGCAGATTTCTTCTAATTTAAGAAAATTCGTAGGCAGCTTGAGAAGATTTCGCTTCTGAGAGTACAAAGCAATTAAAAAAAAAAAACCCACTGAAGATTTTAGAGTCACTGGCTAAACTGAGATTGATAGTTGGTTTACGTGTCCCTACATGCATATGGATCCCCCATCCGGTAGGAGAATCACATCTTTATAAAAAGACTGAACACGTCTTGTGGGTGTGTCCGTGTGTGTCCAAAGGGCAGGTACAGGCAACAATAAAAAAGTGTGTCAACAGATAAATAGATCATTCCGGAATAAAATAAATGACCTTTTCCTATGCAAGAATGAGTAATCCAGTGCTTTTCTCGTTTCTAGAGATGAAATAGAGTCTTAGAATTAAAGCTTGTTTCTGTTTGCTATCAGTTCCATCGGAGAGTCCATGGGTTCTGAAAATGGTATCCTAGTTGGAAAATCCCCTCATATGGTTTACAATTACTACTCCCCTTACCTTAAACTACCAAGCCGAGCAGGCTGGAGGAATTAAAAAAGAGACCCAGTTTGGTCTAGCACAGGGGTGTCAGACTCAATTTCATTGAGGGCCACATCAGGGTTGTGTTTGACCTGGGTGAGGCTGGGGGGGATGAGGCCAAGGATGGACACAGCCAACTTGACGTCACTCGTGTCGGCAGTGCCTGTGGTGGCCCGAGTGCTCTGCCAGAGAAAACAGGTTCCCAAGCTCCGTTTTTGGCTGCGACAGCCTCCTGCCACCCTCTGCCAGCGAAAACGGAATTCGGGAGGGCCGCACAAAAACGGAACTCCTCCCGAGTTCCGTTTTTGCTGGCAGAGGCATTGTGGGCTGGTCCTTTGCTTCTTTCCAGGGCAGCTCTGCTGATTAGATCTAAGCACCCAGCAGGCCGGATCCAGCCTCCGGGCCTTGAGTTTGACACCCCTGGTCTAGCACTAGGCTAGAAAGCAGGAGACCATGAGTTCAAGTCCTACCTTAGCCATGAAAGCCAGTTGGGTGACTTTGGTCCATCTACTCTCATCTGTAAGAAAACAACCAAACTCAGAAAGTAGTAAGTTATCCACATATCTGTAACAGACACACACCATATACGTATACATGAATAAGTACCAGGGGTGGGCTGCTGGGGGTTTGCAGGGGTTCGGGAAAACCTCTAGCTAAGATCCTGTGCATTTTGGAGAACCCTCAAATCCCACTCCTGGCTGGCCCCGCCCATCCTGCCCCTCCCAAGAGTCCCCACGTGGTCTGTTTTGGATGCAGGTAAGTACAGGGCCCACGTGCAGGCTCGGGGAGGGCGAAAAACTGGAAGTTTGTTAAGGCCGGAAACGGGCCTGTTTCTGGCTTCCAGAGGGCCTCCGGAGCCTGGGGAGGCCGTTTTTGCCCTCCTGGAGGCTTGAGGAAAGCCTCTAGAGCCTGGGAAGGGCACCCCCCCGGCCATGGTGCAGGAGGCCGACTAGGCCACACCCACCATGGCCACGCCCACTCAGCAACCAGTCAGAGAACCCCTTGCTAAAAGTTTTGAAGCCCAACCCTGAAAAGTACATATATGGAAGCTTAGTGGCACTTGACAAGACTGATATTTTTTAATATGGGCCCAGACCTGTGCCATCTGTGGGGCACTTCTTCCCGGCCCCAAGTTCAGATACATTTGATATTAGCGATTAGTTCGGCTTTCCGTTTCAGAACCTTATACTATGAAATAAAACTGTCCTTTACAGATGAACCCGAGCCTCTCATTACCATTTAGAAGAGGGTTCAAAAATGTATTTATTTCCCCTCCGGCGTTTTAATGCTACTGTTCGACTGTACTGAATTTTGTGGCTTTTGTGTCTTGTTTTATAGTTGTCATTTTTTAAATGTTGATTTTTATGGAAGCTTCAGCTGTATTGTAATCTGCAGGGAGCCATTAAGGGAGGGAGCACTGTATAAATCTGTCAAATAGATCTTTGGAATAAATAAATACGCTGGATGCTCAGTTTTGATGCAGATGGTGGTTGCATGCAGTAGCCCGATGGCTGAGTCCTTCAGAGCAAGAATTTAGCAGTCAGTATTGTACCCAGATCTAATCTAAATCTGATGGTGATGTATAAGCGCCAAGAATGAGGGCATTATAATCCTCAGTGTTAAAGGTGGAATAAATCATAGAGCTCACCATGTTGAATCGCAAGAGGTTGACTATGAAATGTGGAATCCTTCCCTCCATTTCGGAGGTGGCATTTGAACTTGCTTTACAATGGGCAGCTCTGTTTAGGCGTCCAAGCCGAAGTTGGTCACTCGCGAATAAAATGTTTCTTCCCCTGTTTTAGGCACTGGCAGCCAACGGTGGCATTGGGTTTGCTGTGGCCGAGCCTCAGATCGCCATGTTCTGTGGAAAGCTGAATATGCACGTGAATATCCAAACTGGGAAGTGGGAGACCGATCCTTCCGGGACAAAAAGCTGCTTTGGAAGGAAGGAAGAAATTCTGCAGTACTGCCAGGAGGTAAAAAAACCTGTGCTTTTGCAACTGGTTTCAGCCAAAAAGCTTGTGACTCAACTCCTACTATTTGGTCTTTTCTGCAGTTTGATTCTGAAAGGGCCAGCTGAAAACCCTTTCAGTGACATGGACTTAATTCCCAAGCATATGAAAGCGTGTATGAGAGATGACCAGGCTGAACCCAAGGGAGGGGTCAAATGCGTCATCAGTCACGAGTCCCTTTGTGCCCACAAGGGATCTTAAGTCCAGCCCGCCTTGAATTCCATTGACTCTTTGTCTGCTGCCAAATTGCTTGGACCATTAGTTCAGATTCTTGTAGAGCGTGTTGCGGTGGTTTAGAGGTAGAGCTCTCGCCTCACGATCAGGAGGCTGTGAGTTCGATCCTAGGTAGATGCAGATATTCCACTCTCAGGGCATACTGAGAATATATCTGCTGAAAAAAAACCTCTGCATTGGCGACAGGAAGGGCATCTCAGCTCCATTCAATTGCCCAGATTCCACTCCGCAAGGGATTATGGGGTCGTTAAAAGAGGAGGATGATTCTTGTAGAGAGTTTAAGCTTGCAATAAATCTTTATTTATTGAACTACCATTTGAACTGCCTGGATCTTCTGATTTCCCTGGCGCTTGGCAGCATACATGAGGTGGGACATCTGTGTCCACCTTGGCTAGTGAGTTCCCCATTTAGTGAAAGTTCAAAAGCGTTGGTGGCTTTACTTATAGCTCTTTGGAAGCATTTGGCAGGACGTTTGTTGGGATCTTAGGTCCTCTAGCTTGGGAGGCTACTTAGAGGTAGTTCGTCAATAAGCAAAACAAACAAAGAAAAAGCCACAGTTGTTTACGACTATGTCTTATAACTTTTAAGAGCTTAAAAAGGGTGGGCAGATAATGATGGTGTTTTGCTCCCTGTGTTTGATTGGGCTCTTCTCCAGGCATAGCCAGGCCAAGCCCAACAATATACTGTTCTGTTAATGTCCGGCGCAGAAGACCAGGTCCACATATGAAGGTCCAATTAAATTGATATATTAATGTGTTTCCCCGAAAATAAGACCCTGCCTTATATTTATTTGAACCCTGAAATAAGCACTTGGCCTTATTTTCGGAGAGGTCTTCTTATTTTGGGTTAGGGTTAGGGTTAGATCGTGCGGAGCAATACTGGGCTCCTCTTACTGTCTTACCTGATTTCCAGCTCTCTCTCTCTAACCCTAACCAGACAAAATGACGGGGACCGGCTGTGCATGCAATTAAACATTTTTGGGGAGTGCTTATTTTCCGGGTGAGGTCCTTTTTGGGGGGAGGTCTTATTTTCAGGGGAGGGTTTATTTTCAGAGGAGGGTTTATTTTTAGGGGAGTACCGTGTTTTTCCAAAAATAAGACCTTGTCATATACTTTTTTTGCCATCAAAAAAGGCAGCAGTTCTTATTTGTGGGGGTGGGGTTGTTGTCGTCCACTGACTCACCTCACTTATATGGGTCACCCCAGCCTCCTTTTCACTGTCTGAGGCGTTCAGGAAGGTCTTTGGCTGGCAAGGCCAGCAAAGCTTTCCTGAAGGCTTCTGCAGCCGATAACAGAGCTCCACATCAATCCGGAGCTCTGTTATCGGCTACAGAGGCCTTCAGGAAAGTCTTGTCAGCTGCAGAAAAAATTTGTGAGGCCTTGCTGCAACTGTCCGAAGGTAAAAAGTAGTAGGGGAACTCCAACACCACACATCCCCACCTTAGCTTAATTTTTACCCGTGCACCCGTGAGTGAGGTCTTAATTAGGGCTTATATGGGGGTGTAGGGCTCATATTGGGCACACGTATACAAATCAAGCTAGGACTTACTTTAAGAGTAGGTCATATTTTCGGGGAAACATGGATAAACAGCCTATGGAACTAAACAGCCTAGGATAGTGTTGGGGAACCTTTTCGGCACCAAGTGCAAAGCGTGTGCGTGCATGTCGGAAACCGGAGGACAAGGTGACCGGTGTGCATACGTGGGCCGTAAACCAGAAGAGCAGCTACCCAGCACGTGCATGCGTGTAAGGCGGCTACTTTTCTGGTTTCCAACATTCCCGCACATGTGAAAACCAGCTGGCTGGTGCGCTGAAACCCAGAAGAGCCAACGGGCGACAGCTCACATGCCCCGAGAGGTGGCTCTGCGTTCCACTTGCGGCCCACGTGCCATATGTTTGCCATCACAGGCCTAAGAAGAAGAGGAAATCGTAAACAGCCTATGCATAGGAATTTCTCAAATAACGGTTAATACTTGCTTGGAGTTAGATAATGGAATTCAAGGTTGGATTTAGTCTGCTTGTGACTGCATAGAAATTCTAGGCTGGTTCCTTTTTTAACTCCGCCCCTCAGATACTGCCACTCCTCCTGCATCTATCAGTAATGAGATGAAGTTACTGATTGGACAATCATCATCAAGCTTTATTAAGGCTCTCCCTTTTACTGCTTCCTTTCTTCTTGCAGGAATCTCTCCCTTCTTCATTTAGGTTTATTTCATTTCACGTTTTAATTTTAAACTTAGATGTATCCAGACCTTCAGATCACCAACGTGGTTGAAGCCAATGAACCACTCAACATTAAAAATTGGTGCAAGAAGGGGAAGAAACAGTGCAAGGGCCATGCCTTTACCGTTGTACCCTTCAAATGTCTTGGTAAGTTTTTATTTATTTATATCCATTTATATGACCGCCCATCTCACTAATACGACACAAGCTGGCTAACAAGAATTAAAGCACAACATAAATGCAATATATATTTAAGGGAAAAAGTGACATTCCCAAAAAATTAATAGAGTTGCTCCTGAAAACACGAGGTGTACCTGCTTGATTTACCATTCTGACTTCTATTATTTATTTTAATTGCCAACATTTGTATAATCCTTCTACCAGCGTGATGAGTGCATACTGATCTTTCTAATAGTGTTTCTCTTAACAGAGTTTGGTAAATATTTAAGTACATCATCAGTACTATATCAAATTGGTTTAATTTGTGCTAGCATTGGCAACTGGCATTAACTACAGTGGGACATGTTTTTGGTTAACTCTGTGTAGCTGAATATTGCTTGTCACAGAGATAAACCAGGAAAGCCTAAAATTGTGTGGTGTGTTGCATTCTTATCCATGATCTTAAAAAAAGTAATAAATAGGACGAGAAGTTTTAAAAACGTAAGCTTTTATGTCCAGGACGTCAAGGTTAACTTTTTCTGAGAAAAGGATTATCCCCATTTACAACAGTTTCGTTAAAACCTGACATATTTACCGATAGTTTTCCATGGTACTTGTGGCTTAATGACCTTGGCAGCTGTTTTATGACCACCGCATTTGCTTAGTGACTGCTGCAACAACAACAACAACAAAATAATAAAATCAGGTTGCCCGTGTGACTACTCAAATTACGACAGTCATGAGTTACGACCTGGGTGGACAGGTTCTACTTACAGTTGTAAATCAAGGACTATCCTGGTGCAATTTGTCCCTCAGCTTTCCTAAGTAATTTGTGTGAGTGTGTGAGGATATGTGCGCCTGTGTGTGTGTTCCCACAAACATAATTTCCCAATCCTGGATTAGGCGTCTCCACCTGCATAACAGAAAGGAGATTATCAATCTGAGCACCTGCTCTCTATCCTTTCCAAGGATATATTTCCTGTAGGAAACAAACGTTGTGTGCGCCGTATATTACGCAGGAGGTCCAGAACGTAGCCGCACGAGCTGTCAAGGGTGCACCTAGGTACACCCACATTACACCAATTCTCCGTGAGCTGCACTGGCTCCCTATTGGTCTCCGGTCACAATTCAAGGTGTTGGTTATTATCTTTAAACCCTACATGGCTCAGGGCCAGGGTATCTTTGAGACCGCCTTCTACCGGATAGCTTCCAGCGACCGGTAAGATCCCACAGAGTTGGTCTCCTCAGGGTCCCGTCAGCTAAACAATGCCGACTGGCGGGCCTGTGAGGGAGGGCCTTCTCTGTGGCTGCCCCAGCTCTCTGGAACCAGTTACCTCCTGGGGTCCGGACCATCCCCATCCTATTGGCCTTCCGAAAAGCGGTGAAGACCTGGCTCTTCCGGCAGGCCTGGGGCCATTGATCTCGCTGCTGCGATTTGGGGAGATCCGGCCATGAATGGTGTGAATGGGTTTTAATTGTTTTTAATGGTTTAACTTTTAATGTTTTATATATGGTTTTTAAATGCATCGTAAGCCGCCTTGAGTCTTCGGAGAAAGGCGGCATACAAGTTGAACAAATTAAATAAAAAAATAAAAACACCAATGGAAGAAATGCCGTTCTTAGGTGCATTGGCAACATCTAAGAAGAACGGCTATGCTGTGGTTTTGGTGGTTTGACTGTTGATGCTCCTAGCAACCCTCAGAAAGGAACAAAATGTTGCTTCTGAATAGTTTGCAGGTTTTTCTAAGGTTTTGCATGTATTTGAAGAGAAGAAAATCTGGGTATTTGTTTTAACTGTTCTTTTTGGAAACAATTGCCTGCCTTTTGTTAAAGAGAAACGTTTATTGAAATGGTTTCTGTCTTGCCCAATCACATATAAATACTTTAGATTAGTTAAACGTTCTTGTTCATTGTTATTGTCTTATGAATTGAATTAATAATCCTATTGTGTTGTCTAATTGTTTCATTAATTTCTGATTTGATTCTAATATTAGATCTTAAAGTGTTAAAGTTCTCAGTCTATTTCTTGGTTTTTTTATTCTGTTGTACATTAAAATATTTAAAAATGTAAAAACAGTTCCATATTTTTGTCAGAGGAAAAAACCCTAATCTTCCTAAAAAGTAACTACAAATTATAGCCACTTCCTTCTTTCTTTCTTTCTCTTTCTTTCTCTGTGTCTCTCTTTTTCTGTCTCTCCTTCCTTCCTTCCTTCCTTCCTTCCTTCCTTCCTTCCTTCCTTCCTTCCTTCAGGGCCAGTTTCCCTAATTTATTGAATGAATGTACTTTGGTACTGTTGTGTTTACATTAGACAGGTTATCCTATTTAAAGGCCTGGATTACAAAGCCTGATTGGAAATTGAAAATATTTCTTTTGTTTTCTTTTAAAGATTTGTAAAAGCTCAACTGAAAATGTTTTGAAAATTGAAAATAGGAAAATAGGACGAAGAAAGTGTGTTGGGCATGTTTGCCCCCTTGAGTTATTTCTAAAAATAGTAAAGGTGGGATATAAATACATAAATCCCAAGGAAGACTGTGAGATGGGAATTTTTGTGCTGAATGTTATTAGAAAGATTTTTAAAAACCTAAAGGATCGAATCTTTAATGTTTAAACCCCGTTATGGAAAGTATTACTGAGTTTCTAAATAAAATTATAATTGGAATAAAATAAATTCTAACTAGAATATTAAATATGGCAATGTTTGGGGTTTTTTTAAATAGAAAAACTAAATACCTCACTATCTTAAAATTCATCTTTTTAAAACGCGTATTCAGTGTTTGGTCAGAGAGCTGAGGGTTTTAAGTTACCATTGAGTTACAGAAATAAAACGACAAAGTTTTGCCTTCTTTTAATATTCTGAGGAGTGTTCAGAAATAACAAGGGTGCATTTGCTGAGATGTTAGCAGTATCTTTTAGCTGGAGAGCCAAAGCTGGAGTCAGTACTTGTGGTGGAAATCCTGTTTGAGATGCTCTCTCGTATTTATTTATTTTGCAGTGGGCGAGTTTGTCAGCGATGTCCTTTTGGTTCCTGAAAAGTGCCGCTTCTTCCACCGGGAGCGGATGGATGTGTGCAAAAGTCACCAATATTGGCACACTGTGGCAAAAGAGGTAAGCTTCGGAACCACAAGCACGCCTACCTCTCTTCCCAGGAGATACAGTGGGTGGCAAAGCTTGAAATCCAGAGTTAGAAATGTGGTCTTTTTTTCCTTGGAAAGAAATGAGCATTAGGTCTGAAAGATGGCTAAAAATAATATGAAGCCTTTTGAAGTATGAACACAGGTTCAAATTGCCCCCTCTCTCCCCGTTAATAAGCAGAAATTGCTTATTCAGCTGCTAAGCATCATGTTTGCTGTAGAGCAATTCGGTTCTCTTCCCATAAGTCACCTTTGTTGCAAGACCAACTGGAGTCTAAATCTGGTGGTAACAATTTTATTTATGCTTTTTGGAAGGAAGAAGTAACTAACAAATTTGGAATTTTTATATGACAACTTTCTTTTTCCTTCCTCCCTCCCTCCCTCCCTCCTTCCTTCCTTCTCATTCATATCTCTTCCTTCCCTCCCTTCCTCTCATTCCCATCTTCCTTCCTCCCTCCCTCCATCCTTCTCCTTCCCATCTTCCTTTCCTCCTTCCTTCCTTCCCTCCCTCCCTCCCCATTCCCATCTTCCTTCCCTCCTTCCCTGCCTCCTTCTTTCCTTCTCATTCATATCCCCTCCCTCCCTCCTCCTCCTTCCCAACTTCCTTCCATTCATCCATCCACTATTCTACTGTAGGTCTGTCTCAACCTTGGATTACATCCTATTCCTTGAGCACCTCTTAATTTCCATTCTTTAGTCAGATCTTTTTTTCTCCACCTTTCTGTGTAGCATCTGGTACTTTGAAATCTGGGGAAATTATTCTCATTCTTGGCTTTACTGCTTCCTTTAGGCCTGCTTAACCGAGGGTATGATCTTGCACAGTTACGGGATGTTGCTCCCTTGTGGTGTAGACCAGTTCCACGGCACGGAATACGTGTGTTGCCCTCAGGCCAAAATTGTAGATGAAGCTCTCTCTAAAGAGGAGGAGGAAGAGGAGGAAGATGAGGAGGAGGAAGACGACAACGATGGTAACAAAAGGTAGCAACGAGCAGGATCAAATATTCTTGTTTAATCAACATTGTTTTTCCATGCTGGGCAGGGCAGAAAAGAGAGGTTGAGTTTAATTAAGAAAAAAAAAATTGGCAAAGTCCATTTGTCATTTTTTTTCTCCTAGAACAGGGGTCAGCAACCTGTGGCTCTGGAGCTGCATGTGGCTCTTTCACCTCTGTGTTACAGCTCCTTATCACTCAAAATATGTGTCACAACCGCCAATATGCGACACCCGCCGGCACGTGATTTATTGAGCTTTTCAACCCCCGGTAGGCCAACATGGATAAATCCAAGAAAAGAAAAATTTCAGAAGAAAACAGAACATTTAATTAAACTACATATGCCAGTTTTGTGGCCGCTCAAGAAACAGTCAGGCACGGGAAGGGTTTTGTGGCTCCCGGTGTTCTCTTTTCTGTGGGAAACAGGTCCAAATGGCTCTTCGAGTGTTTAAGGTTGCAGACCCCTGTCCTAGAATGAGGCAACTGGACTCTCCTAAATCAGGAGCATACTATCTGGAGTACCATGACCAGCTTCTTGTTTCAAAATACACCGTTTAAGAAATACGCAATCCAGTCCATTTTATGAAAAAAAATGAGGCTCTTAGAATGTCTTCCCTCTTTGGTATTTCCCAGTATTTCTTACGTTAAAGAAACTGAACGGAAATATACTATCTTTTGTAGCTGCTAAATATGCATGGAATTTCAATTCATCTTGTAAAAGTCCACTTTGACATCATGGTTTAAAAGGTCCACTGACTGTAACCTCTAATATAGAAGTTATCAAGCCAACCTTTGATCCATGGTCAAGATCGCCATCCTTGTTTCTCAGTGCATTTAAACATTTTGGGGGAAAAGTTGTTGTCTCTTCACATTGGATTCCCCTTCTGACTCTCCTAGTGAATTGCCCACCGAAGCAGATTCATATAACTTCACAGTAGGAGTCATGGAGTTGAATGATGATGATGAGGAAGAACAAGAAGAAAACGAAGAAGAAGTGGTAGTAGACCAGGATTATTATTATGATAGCTACAAAGACTACAACGAAGAGCCTCCGTCTGCACCGAGCAAGGAAAGATCTTTCTCCGATAAGGAAATCATGAATGACGTAAAAGGTAAGCCGTCCCATTACAGCTTCAATCAGCTTCGGTCTGTCACAACAATTACCACTTTTTCCTTGCGATCCATAAATAGCCTTCCTAGTTTTCCTTCATGGAATGTTTAATTTTCAAGCAGGTCAGCAGATTAAAAATCTTGTCTTGCTGTTTACTGAAGATACCATATTTTTTGGAGTATAAGACGCACCAAGATTTCGAAGAGGAAAACAAGGGAAAAAAATAGTTTTTGGCTTCCGCGCATCCGGTTTTGCCCTCCCCAGCCCCCAGGAAAACTCTGGAGGCGTAGCAAACCCTCTGCATGTCCCATTTTTTGCAAAAATTAGTTTTTAGGGTTTAGGAGGCCTGCAGAGTGCTCTTGGGGGCCAAAGAGGAGCAAAAATGCAATGCGTGGGGGAGGTTAGGAGGCCAAAAATAGGCCCATTTTTGGCGAAAACGGGACGCATGGGGTGGGTTTTTGGGAGGCCAAAAATAGCTGTATTCAGTGTATAAGACGCACCAACATTTCCACCCTCTTTTTTTGGGTGGGGTGGGTGGGGAAGGTGCCTCTTATACTCCGAAAAGTACGGTAACTCTTTCATGCTTTGGAGGCAGCTGATTCCCCAAAGTACTCATTATCAATTTAGCACAAGCCCCGTTTCCTAGGACTGTATCGAAATATATATTTGTGCAGCCCCATTTTTTGCAGGAATGTTAACAAATTGGTTCTGATCAAAGTGAGAAGCTGCTCAACGTTTTCTCCATGAAAGGAACGCTAGGAAACAAACCAGTCCCATAAATGATACATTTTTAAAGCTAACCTAGCAGGTCGCCGTGTTGCGCTTCCCAAAGAAATACATTCAATTGAATGTGTGCTGCTGCTTTTCAACAGATGCTTTTGTTAAATAACATGTCTACAAAGAACAAAGCCATGCTAAACTGCAACTTACATGTTGGCTGTTCTTTTACAGAGATAACTCCTTTTGTTGGGTTTGTCCATTCTCAAAAACCATGCAGGGAGCTTCAGCTGTTGAGTGAAGCTGAAGTTACACCTTTTTGGAGCCAATTAGGGTGCATTTGTTGCAGTGCATAGACTTGTCTTTTAATGGGTTACTCTTCGTCCCTTCCAAATTTCAAATTGTGCTACTGAAGCATTCTTCATTCAACGCAGCAATTCATCAACTAGACTTTAACTTGCAACACACACAAAAAGACTGCCTTTTGCTGACTTAAGTAGCCGTTTTAATAAATGTTTCCTAAAGCCCTTTGAATGCAGTTGAGTTAACACGTTGCGACTGCTTCTGGTGATTAAAATAGTCCTTCTGGTGTCTCGATATCATTGCATTCCGGTCCCCCAAACAGCATGATTTTTTTTTCCTAAAAGAAATCATTGCTGGCAGATAGAGACGGTAAATATCTTAAGAGAGTTTTGGAAGTGGAAAAAACCTAGGTTTCAGAAAGTTGGATGATTGAAGTGGTCCCCAATGTGCTCTTAGTTGAGAATAAACCAGCAATACTGTATTTTTCGGAGTATAAGACGCACCTACCTTTTTTGGTGAGGAAAAGTAGAAAAAGAAATCTTCCTCTTCCTCCCAGCAATTTTGCCTCGTTGCAGCAAACAGCCTGCTTTGCTTTCATTTTCGTTTTCAGCATAGCTTGATTAGCACAAGGAAAAAAAAATCTGCTCCCAGCAATTTACCTCCTTGCAGCAGGCAGCAGAGGCCTGTGCAAAAGAGCTGAGAGCAAAAGAGCTGAGAGTTGGGAGGCTGATCCAATGAACTTGTGCTAATAAGGCTGTGCTGAACCTGAAATGAGCTGTTTCTTCTTGCTGTTTGCTGCAAGGAGGTAACTGCTGGGAGGCAGAGGCCAAAGGGTGGGGGCCAGTGGGTGGGCGGAGCTACATTCGGTGTATAAGACACACCTAAATTTTCACCCCCTTTTAGGGGGGAAAAAGGTATGCCTTACACTCCGAAAAATGCGGTAGTTTTCAGGCAGCATATCCTCCTGCATAAAAATGCTCTGTGTGGGAACCGAGTGGCTACGCTGAAGCAGTAGGGCTGCCCGGCCTCAGAGCTGCTCTGCCAACCCTTCCACCCTAACTTTTTGAGAAGTAAAAAGAGGTCAGGTTGAGTGAGAACCAAGAGCTAAGTGAAAACCCATCAGGAAGGAAGGAAGGAAGAGCTCTTCAGTGCTCCAGGGAAAGGTCCACCAAGACTGACCAAAAGCCAACCATTGATGTTGAACTAGCTTAGCAAAGCTTTGCTTGCCACCAGCTGATGCTTTAACCATCTCCACACAGCTGTCTGCTCCCAGGAGGCGATGACAGGTCCCTGCCGGGCCGTGATGCCTCGTTGGTACTTCGACATGTACAAGAAAAAGTGCATTCGCTTTATATATGGAGGCTGCGGAGGCAACCGAAACAATTTTGAGTCAGAGGAATATTGTATGGCTGTGTGTAAAAAGATGAGTAAGTTCAGCCTCGCCCTGGTCCTCTTCGAAGCAAGCTGTTGTCCTTGTCTGTCTTCTCCTCCTTGACCAGGAGGTCAAAGGAAGAGTGTCTGTAGCTTTGTCCTCTAGATCCTGATGTCTGGTGTCTTTGTGTTGCTTTAGACTTTAGGCTCAGCTTCTGCTCTTCCATTCAGAGAAGCCCTCCTCGTCTCCCTTTCCCCCTCTTGCACTGGCTTAGCAAATCCTCTTCTGGATTCCATGGGGAGAAGGTGAAAAGTTTGAGCTTGGAGGGCTGGCCTGGTGTTCCCCCTGTGGTCCCTGTTCTTGGTGCCTCTTCGTGGGATCCGTGCATCTCTTCCACCCTTTTTCTTTTCTATGTTTTACCTCGCAGTAAAGCTTTTCCCTATCGGTCTTTCTGCAAACTCACTCCAGGTTCTGCTTCATATTTCTGAAAATGTCGAAATACGGTCCGCAGTCTGATGATGATTCTGTGTGATTTGTCTGAAGTTTGCTCACTGTTTTTACTGACTTTTTTAGCCTGCTGTTAACCTGCTGCTTGTTATCGTTACTCATAGGGTTTATGTACTGTTGAAGCCTAAAGGGTTATAAGTGGCGTGCATCACCCACAAAATCAAAGCAAATTGATATAATAAAAATGTAACCCATAAATAAGTTTAATAGAAGCAAACTACATTCACAGCAATCCCATCTCGGATGGTTTCCTCCACTCATTTTCTTCAGAAGGCAATTGCTGATTTCCAGCGCTTCGATTTTTATTTTTTTTAGGCTCTTCCTTCCTCCCTCCCTCCCAATTTTTCCTTCCTTCCTTCCTTCCTCCCTCCCTCCCTCCCTCCCTCCCTCCTTCCTTCCTTCCTTCCTTCCTTCCTTCCTTCCTTCCTCCCTCCCTCCCTCCCTCCCTTCCTTCCTTCCTTCCTTCCTTCCTCCCAATTCTTTCTTCCTTTCATCCCAGTTTGTCCTTCCTTCCTTCCTCCCTCTCTCTCTCCCTCCCTTCCTCTCTTCCCATGGCTGGCACTCTGTACAGCCATAATCCTCTGTGCAGAATGGGTTCTGTGCAAATGCTTTTGATTGGATTGAACTGATAGCAAGAATAAGCTTTAAAACTGTGGCTGTTTTGGAGAAAAAAGTTTAGTTTGTCCCCAAAGGATTTGGGGCCACAATCTACAAACAGGTCTAATTTGTGCTCCTGATCAGAGAGAGAGTACACTACTTTTTATGTACAGGGTGTCCCATTTTCCTCTTATCCCCCTTTTTCACATTGGAGTGAAAATGTTGTGGGTTCAGGGCACTAAGTCAAGATTGCTATTTGAACCCCTCATCCAAATTATTGTCTGCAAAACACCCTGTGTGTTATTCTCAAATGTTTCCTCCGCCTGAAAGCAGATCAATTTGAACGAAATAAGTTGACCTACAAAAAAAAAAAGGGGGGGGGGAGTGCAGATTAATCTGTGGCATCTGGATTTGTATTGAATCTCTTCTTCCATTAAATTCTAATCCATTACACGGACAGCTAGTCAGGATTTCCTTTTCTTTTTTTTTCCTAAAACGTAAGCAGCCCATCCCTTTTGCTACGTCTCTGCAAGGCAACCAGACCAATAGCACTAGCCACTGCTGTTTGCATTCGGATGGCATAAGGAGCCGTGGTGGCGCAGTGGTTAGAGTACAGTACTGCAGGCTAATTCTGCTGACTGCCGGCTGCCTGCAATTTGGCAGTTTGAATCTCACCAGGCTCAAGGTGGACTCGGCCTTCCATCCCGGTCGGTAAAATGAGGACCCAGATTGTTGGGGACAATAGGCTGACTCTGTAAACTGCTCAGAGAGGGCTGTAAAACCTGGGAAGCGGGATATAAGTCTTGAAGTCCTTCCTTCCTTCCTTCCTTCCTTCCTTCCTTCCTTCCTTCCTTCCTTCCTTCCTTCCTTCCTTCCTTCCGCAGTGGTTAGAATGCAGCATTGCAAGCTAACTCTGCCCACTGCTAGGAGTTCAATCCTCACCGGCTCAAGGTGGACTCAGCCTTCCATCCTTCCGAGGTTGGTAAAATGAGGAGCCAGATTTGGGGGGGGGGGGGGGGGCAATAGGCTGACTCTGTAAACTGCTTAGAAAGTTTAGAAAGTATAAAGCGGTAGATAAGTCTAAGCGTATTGCTATAAAGACGCTGCAAGCAGGAGCTTTGATCTTGATGCTGAAGTAGGCTTTCATGATAGATAGGGGCCTCGCAGCTGGAATCTGAAGAGCTTTGCGGTTCTTAATGCTAATTACTCTTTCAGAGTAATGGAGTATTCTGAGTAATTGAGAATTTCAGAGTAACTGAGCATGCCTGATTTCACGCCAGGCGCACCTATTACAAGCTGGCAAAAGGGTAAGGAAATCACATTGAACCTTCCCGGAAGGATGACACCGATTAGCCATTTGTCATTTAAAAAAACAAACATTTGTCTATGGAGATTCTCAGTCATCCAGGTTACGATTATTATTATTATTATTATTATTATTATTATTATTATTATTATTATTATTATTATTATTATTATTATTATATTTATATGCCGCCCTTCTCCGGAGACTCAGGGCATCTTACAATGCGTTAAGCAGGGCCGAATTTAGATGAAAAGAGGCCCTAGGCTATTCCACTTATGAGGCCCTTTCACCTCCCATTTTTAAGTTTGTAAATTACATGAGAGATAATAACCCTCTTGATCTTGAGGCCCTAGGCTGAAGCCTAGTTAGCCTATAGGAAAATCCGGCCCTGGCGTTAAGCAATAGCCTTCATACTTTTGTATATTTATACAAAGTCAGCTTATTGCCCCCACAATCTGGGTCCTCATTTGACCTACCTTAGAAAGGATGGAAGGCTGAATCAACCTTGAGCCTGGTGAGATTTGAACTTACAGTAATTGCAGACAGCTGAATGTTAATAACAGGCTTTAGTCTCCTGCGCCACTAGGCTCCTGCATCACCAGGTTATTCGAAAGGTGCTTTTTTTCCAGGAGGCAACTGGACTTCGGTTTTTCCTTGAGGACGTGTCACTTCTCATCCGAGAAGCTTCTTCAGCTGCGAAACGTCTTCAAAGAAAAACAGCAACAAAGTCTGGTTGCTTCTTGGAAAAAAGCACCTTTCGGACAAAAAAACCCCAACAACCTCGTTCTGCTTTCTTTTGCCTTGCTGTACCACCTTGTTTGTGTCTGTGTGTGTTAGTCCACCATCACCAGATAAAGCTTGTTCGGAACAAGCGAAGCCCGAAATACCAAATTTCTTGCGGATCGAACTGTCAAAACAAACTCAGCCCTTTCCTTTCCTTTCGAGGGTGAGGTGGGTGGGATGTTTTTATATGGCTACCCTGTGCATTTGCAGCCCTTAGCAGGGCCCACCTAGAGAAGCAGGAGGGCTGCCTTGTCAGCAATTCTTACCGTTAACTGATCCATCTTCAAGATTGACCACCGTTGGAGAGCGAGAAAATGCTAAGGGACCCCCTCTCTCCCACCCCGCTCCCCAGAAAGTGCATTTAGCTTGTAACTTAATGGGCTTCAGGGACGCGGTGGCTCAGTGGGTAGGATGCTGAGCTTGTTGATCGAAAGGTTGGCAGTTCAGCAGTTCGAATCCCTAGCGCCGCATAACGGGGTGAGTTCGCGTTAACTTGTCCCAGCTTCTTCCAACGTAGCAGTTCGAAAGCATGTAAAAAAATGCAAGTAGAAAAATAGGTGACCACCTTTGGTGGGAAGGTAACAGTGTTCCGTGCGCCTTTGGCGTTGAGTCATGCCGACCATATGACCAGGGAGACGTCTTTGGACAGCGCTGGCTCTTCGGCTTTGAAACGGAGATGAGCACCGCCCCCTAGAGTCAGGAACGACTGGCACATATGTGCGAGGGGGACCTTTATCTTAATGGGCTTCACAAAACTGGCAAATTGGCTAAGATCCACAGAGGAAGGTTGGAAGGTTTTTCTCAGATTACAGGTAGTCCTTGACTTAACGACTTCAGTTGAGCCCAGCGAGAGGCATTGATTGATGAACTTTTGCTCCCTTTTACAACCTTTCTCGCCACTGTTGTTAAGTGAATCACTGCGGTTGTTCAGTTTGTGCATTAGGCGGATCTGGTTTTCCCACTGACGTTGCTGATCAGAAGGTCGCAAAAGGGGAGCCCTGCAGCCCGTCTTAAGTATGAGTCAGTTGCCAAGATCGTAAATATGAAAAATGGTCACGTCACTTTTTTCCCAGTGCCGTTGTAACTTTGAATGGTCACTGTTGTAAGTCGAGGACTACCCGTAGTGGGAATCTGGGTCCTCTCGACCAAGCTATAGCAGAAGCAACCCCAGAAACCAGAATGGGTGACCTAGCGCAGGGGTCTCCAACCTTGTCAATTTTAAGACTTGTGGACTTCAACTCCCAGAATTCATCAGCCAGGCTGAGGAATTCTGGGAGTTGAAGTCCACAAGTCTTTCAAGTTGCCAAGGGTGGAGACCTCTGACCCAGCGAGTCCCTCCCTTTTGTCCTCTCCTAGTTCCTCCAACGCCTCTGCCTACCGATGACGTCGACGTCTACTTCGAAACACCTGCCGATGACAACGAACATGCCCGTTTCCAGAAAGCTAAAGAACAGCTGGAGATTCGTCATCGTAACCGCATGGATCGGGTGAGTCCTAAGCTCTCGTCTTGTAGTTTTACTCCTGGACTCCTTGGCCGCCCTCAATCCCTATTGCATTCTTGCCATCAATTTCATTCGTGGGGTTTCAGTTGAGCCGATTTTTTTTTTAATTGCTGGGGTGGGATATATGTATACATATGTATATGTATATGTATACGTATACGTATACGTATACGTATACGTATACGTATATGTATATGTATATGTATATGTATATTTCAATTTATATACCGCCCTTCTCCCCGGGAGGGGGACTCAGGGCGGTGAACAGCCAAATTAAAACACATATAATACAAATATTAAAAAATTTAAAATTAGATTAAATCGTCGGCGTTCCAAAATAAAAGTCTCAAACCCAGTTAAAATACCCAATTTAAAACCCCAGAAATTAATAATACCAAAAATTTAAAAACCCCATTAAAATCAATCAAGCAAGGCCGGCTTGTTGGAATAAATAAGTCTTAAGGGCCTTTCGGAAAGCGCGGAGGTCCGGGATCAAACGAATTTCAGGAGGCAGCTCGTTCCATGGGGCGGGTGCCCCCACAGAGAAGGCTGTCCCCCTGGGGGCCGCCAGCCGACATTGCTTGGCTGATGGCAGCCTGAGGAGGCCCTCTCTGTGTGAGCGTACTGGCCGGTGGGAGGTTATCGGTAGCAGCAGGCGGTCCCGCAAATACCCCGGTCCTATGCCATGGAGCGCTTTAAAGGTCAAAACTAACACCTTGAAGCGCACCCGGAAGACCACCGGAAGCCAGTGCAGCTCGTGCAGGAGAGGTGTCACGTGGGAGCGCCCTGTCGCTCCCATAATCACCCGCGCGGCCGCATTCTGGACCAGTTGGAGCCTCCAGGTGCACCCCAAGGGAAGCCCCATGTAGAGAGCGTTACAGTAGTCCAGGGGAGACGTGACGAGTGCATGAGTGACCATGCACATGGAGTCCCGATCCAGAAAGGGGCGCAACTGGCCCCTATATATATATTTGTTGTTGTTCTTTAGCAGTAAAAGCCACAAACTTCCTGAGCTGGTTTGCAAGCTTTAAATTACAAACATTTATCCGTCTGACCGGGTTTTGTGGAAGGTGCTTTACAAATCTTATGTGGTGGTGGTGGGGGGGAGGATGGGGTATTTGGATACTGAAACGGAGTTGCCACATTACACAGTACTTATTCAAGCAGGCCTACCTGAACCAACTTCCTGATCTTTCCAAACTCTTTAGGTGAAGAAAGAATGGGAAGAAGCAGAGATCCAAGCCAAGAACTTGCCAAAGGCAGAGAGGCAGGCTCTGATGCAGGTCAGTCATATACACACACACAGTCATAAATTTTGGACTCAATTGTGTTCGTAAGTCGAGAACTACCTGTACTGTTTTATATATAGTATAAATACTCTGTGTGTGTGTGTGTGTGTGTGTTAGGAATATCTGTTATCTTTGCTAATTGTGTCCTTGCGTTCATTTGCTGGTGTGTAACTCATCTGGAATAAGAAATGAATAACAGATGTATCTCAACTGAAATTTATTTATTTATTTATTTTTATTATTATTATTTATGCCATTTGTATACCGTCCTTCTCCTATTGGACTCAGGGCGGTGCACAGCCATGAATAAAAACATATCAATACAAAATTTAAAATCATTAAAAGAATTACACGATTTTGGCCAACGATTTAAAACAATCCAACTAAAACCCAATTGACACTTAAAAACTAAAACTTTATTATTATTTATTCCATTTGTATACCGTTCTTCTCCTATTGGACTCAGGGCGGTGCACAGCCATGAATAAAAACATATCAATACAAAATTTAAAATCATTAAAAGAATTACACGATTTTGGCCAACGATTTAAAACAATCCAACTAAAACCCAATTGACACTTAAAAACTAAAACTTTATTATTATTTATTCCATTTGTATACCGTTCTTCTCCTATTGGACTCAGGGCGGTGCACAGCCATGAATAAAAACATATCAATACAAAATTTAAAATCATTAAAAGAATTACACGATTTTGGCCCACGATTTAAAACAATCCAACTAAAACCCAATTGACACTTAAAAACTAAAACTTTATTATTATTTATTCCATTTGTATACCGTTCTTCTCCTATTGGACTCAGGGCGGTGCACAGCCATGAATAAAAACATATCAATACAAAATTTAAAATCATTAAAAGAATTACACGATTTTGGCCCACGATTTAAAACAATCCAGCTAAAACCCAATTGACACTTAAAAACTAAAAACTACAGAAAAACTACAAAAAAAAAAAATTAGTTATCGGACTTATATGCCGCCCTTTCTCCACAAGGACTCAAGGCGGCTCACAGCAATAAGCAACAAGAAGTCCAAATTAAAATTCAAACAATAAAAGAATCTACAATTCCCATTAAAACTCCTTCAGTCCAGGCCAGCCTGGCGAAACAACCATGTTTTAAGGTCACGGCGGAAAGAGCGAAGGTCGGGGGCCACCCGGAGCTCCAAGGGGAGCTGATTCCAGAGGGTAGGTGCGCCTACAGAGAAGGCTCACCGTTTAGATGGAAATATCCATCTAAGGAGTTTACCGCCGCATCTTCCAAACACAACTTAAGAAGGAGCAAAAGCTGAGTTCTGTTATTTGACGCATGCCAGGGGTGTCAAACTGGCGGCCCGTGGGCCCAATGCATCACTCGCAGGCCATACCCACCACAACTCCGCAAAGGGGGAAAACGCTGTGAAGCATCACGTGACGGCAATGTGACACAGCGAGCTTGACATCCGTGGATTATGCACTTGATGGATCCAAAAGCAGCTATTTAGAGATGAAAGGAACCAATCTCTTTGTCCCCAGCTAATAAAGATTCTTTCCATCCTTCCATCCTTCCCCAGAGATTCCAGACAATGGCCAAGTCCCTTGAGAAGGAAGCTGCTAGCGAAAAACAACAACTCGTGGAAACTCACCTGGCCCGCGTAGAAGCCATGTTGGATGAGCGCCATCGGGTTGCCCTAGAAAACTACCTTGTGGCTCTGCAGTCCGACCCCCCACGGGTACCGTACCCCACTGTCAGAAGCGGGAAAAGGGTTGGGAATGGAGGATGGGAATTATTACTGGAGATGTCTGTGGAGTTTTGAGTGGTGCGGTGGCCTAGAGGTGGAGCTCTCGATTCACAATTAGGAGGCTTTGAGTTCGATCCTAGGTAGAGGCAGATATTTCTCTCTCTGCGCACGTTGAGATTATATCTGCTGAATATAACTCCGCATTGGCGACAGGAAGGGCATCCGGCCAGTAAACACTCAGCTCCATTCAGTTGCCCAGACTCCACCCCGCAAGGGATTATGGGGTCATTAGATGATAATGATATCAGTGGAGTTTCTCAATCTTCCAGGACATGGTTATCCCAAAGGTGCTTTTTCCAAAAGGGGACTGGACTTTCTTGTATTTTTTTTCCATTGAAAACATTTTGCTTCTCATCCAAGAAGCTTCTTCAGTTCTAACTTAACTGTTGGGGAAAGGAAGGGTTTGTATTCTTTTCAGTCCATCCGGTCATTCGCACTCTGAAGAGTTAGCATTCTGAGTTGAGGCTACTTTGGGGTTTATCTGTATCCTTCAAAGTCACCTGAATCAGAATCCGAACAGGTGTGGGGGCGAAAAAAGCACCTTTGGGATATTATTGGAGATGCTGCAAAGGGAGCCTTTGAGCCTTAGCACAAGGGGTGTTACATTGCAATTGGACAAGAAGTGCTAAATTTAACTCGAGATGTGACCAAACACCCTCAGTTTAGCTTAGGACTGCCTGATTCGTTTTGTCTGGCTTGTTGTGACTTCATTGAAGAGGGTGGAATGACCATCAGTCTCCCACAGAGGGGGAAAAAATATGATCTGGCTCACCCATCTGATTTGCCTTTTGCAGCCCCATCGTATCCTCCAAGCCTTGAAACGGTACATCCGTGCTGAGAACAAAGACAGGCTCCACACAATCCATCACTACCAGCACGTTTTAGCTGTGGATCCGGAAAAGGCCGCTCAGATGAAATCACAGGTATGAAAAAATTCCTCTGACGCATTTTAACCAGGTTTTTTTTTTTAAAAAAAAATTAAGCCCATGCCTAGGTTCACTAGTTTGGTTTGTGTGAATTAAGCAAAATACTTGAAATATTTCAGGTATCATCTTTACCTCTAGGTTGAGAGTTCAATCCTAAGCAACGGAAGATATTTCTCTTAACAGGGTGCCAAGAGGAAAAAAAATCTGCTGTGAACCCAGCATAGGCATCAGGAAGGGCATCCGGCCAGTAAACGCTCAGTTCCATTCAGTCACCCGCATCCCGATAAAAGAGATGAAAAGCTTGTAAAAAATAAAATAAAAAATCAGATAACCTCTTTAACAACCTCAGAATATTTGCTCATTGTGGAAGGGATGAATGACCCTTCTGTTGTAGTTCCCTCTTTTTACATCTTAAACGTGCAAATTTTAAAATGGCGGAGATGTCATAACAAACTGTACCTTAGAATTCAAAGGATATGCAGTAAATCTGCACTTTGGCCTCGGGAGGCTAAGTAAATGGTGCCCAGTTTTACAGCTGTTAAGTGAATTGCTGCAGTTAAGTGAATTGTGCAGTCATTAAGCGATTGTCATAAGCTTTAAGATTTGCTTGTCACTTTTTTTCAGTATTGTTATCCCTAAATGAATGGCTACCTATACTGCTAAGGCGCCCCATTACCATCAACTCTATATATTCTGTGAATGTGTAGCACCGTCTGCTGGCCAAATGTAGAGTGATAATAAATTTAAGAGAGGAAGGCTGAGCTACGTGGCTCAGGAGAAAACAGGAATCTGTGTGTGTGTAGTCAGGAAACCACACCTAAGGCCTACATCCCAGCAAATCTCTCTGGAAAAAAATGCCAACGTTTCTTTCTTTAATAGGCTGTTAATCTCTCTGGCCTGAATATTCCTTGAAAGCGGGGAAATGGTTGGGAATAGAATTATTAGGAGCTGTGGTGGCACAGTGGTTAGAGTGCAGTACTGCAGGCTACTCCTGCTGACTGCCGATTCCCAGCAGTTTGCAGTTCGAATCTCACCAGGCTCAAGGTTGACTCAGCCTTCCAGCCTTCCCGAGGTTGGTAAAATGAGGACCCAGATTGTTGGGGGAAAAATGCGGATTCTCTAAACGGCTTAGAGAGGGCTGTAAAGCACTGTGAAACAGTATAAGATGTTGAGACTCTAGAAAGAGTGCAGAGAAGAGCAACAAAGATGATTAGGGGACTGGAGGCTAAAACGTATGAATAACGGTTGCAGGAACTGGCTATGTCTAGTTTAATGAAGAGAAGGACCAGGGGAGACATGATAGCAGTCTTCCAATATCTCAGTGGCTGCCCCTAAGAAGAGGGAGTCAAGCTATTCTCCAAAGCACCTGAGGGTAGAACAAGAAGCCATGGATGAAAACTAATCAAGGAGAGAAGCAACTTAGAACTAAGGAGAAATTTCCTGACAGAACAATTAATCAGCAGAACAACTTGCCTCCAGAAGTTGTGAATGCTCCAACACTGGAAATTGTTAAGATGATGTTGGATAACCATTTGTCTGAAGTAGTGTAGGGTTTCCTGCCTGGGCAGGGGGTTGGACTAGAAGACCTCCAAGGTCCCTTCCAACTCTGTTATTCTATTCTATTCTATTCTATTCTATTCTATTCTATTCTATTCTATTCTATTCTATTCTATTCTATTCTATTCTATTCTATTCTGTGCTATTGCTATTGCTATTGCTATTGCTATTGCTATTGCTATTGCTATTGCTATTGCTATTGCTATTGCTATTGCTATTGCTATTGCTGGAGATGACTACAGAGTTTTTCAACCATTCAGGTTATGGTTATCCAAAAGACAACTTGGTTTTTTTTTCCTCCTGTGAAAACATTTCGCTTCTTATCCAAGAAGCTTCTTCAGTTCTAACTTAACTTCAGTTCTAACTTCATTTCCATTGGGGAATGGAAGGATTTATATTTTTTGCAGTCATCCGTTCCTTCGCACTCTTAAGGATCGATCGGTCATTAGCAATCTGAGAATAGTTGAGGCTACTTCTGCTGGCCAGATGTAGAGCGATAATAAATTTTAAGATAGGAAGGCCTTGAGCTATGTGGCTCAGCAGAAAACAGGAATCTGGTTTGTGTGGTCAGGAAAACCACACCTAAGGTCTACATCTCAGCAGATTTCTCAGGAAAAAAAAATGCCAGCATTTCTTTCTTTAATAGGCTGTTATTCCCTCTGGCCTGAATGACCCTCAAAAACAGCAGTCTGCTTTTGTGTCCTTCTATTATGCGGTGAAGTTAAACGTTACTCTCTCTGTAATCAAAGCTTGAGGACAGTTCCCAGATCAGCGGTTGGAGACAAAAGCATATTTTTAGAATGTTTTCTTTCTCTTCTTTGAAAGAATAATTATTGCTTAGTCTGGATGATATCTGTTCTTAAAGCCCAGATCTCAACTGGGCAAACAAAATATTTCAGAATAATATTTTATTTATTTATTTATTTCATTGCAATTTATATGCTGCCCTTCTCCCGAAGGACCCAGGGTGGCTAACAAGATAAAAAATCATCAATATGAACTAAATATAAATTAAAATCCAATTAAAATTAATTAAAATTATTACAATGTGAAAAAACCCCTCAACGGGTCAGTCCATTTGATGAAAGAGCCACGTCTTCAGTTGGCGGCGAAAGGAGAGGAGGTCGGGGGCTGTCCTAAGCTTGGTGCGCAAACCGTTCCAGAGGGTCGGCGCTCCCACAGAGAACGCTTTCCCCCTGGGGGCCACCAGCTGACATTGTTTGGCTGACGGCACCCTGAGGAGGCCCGCTCTGTGAGAGCGCACAGGACGATGAAAGGATGGCAGGAGATGGTCCTGCAAATACCCCAGGCCTAAGCCATGTAGGGCTTTATAGGTGAGCACCAGCACCTTGAAACGAACCTGGAGGACCACCGTCAGCCAGTGCAGCTCGCGCAGGAGAGGTGTTATCTTAAAAAAGAAAAAAGTTAGACCCCACCCCCCCTTCCTAATAAACCTGTGTATCATTGCTACCTCTAGAATAGGGATCTCCAACCTTGGCAACTTTAAGACTTGTGGACTTCAACTCCCAGAATTCCCCAGCCAGCGAATTCTGGGAGTTGAAGTCCACAAGTCATAAAGTTGCCAAGGTTGGAGACCCCTGACCTAGAACCAAATCCTTCAATTCTTAAAAAAGGAAAGTTGTAAGCAGAAAACTAGTAATCTCAGTAATGTGTCTACTACACCTCGTTGTCTTTGCCCATACATATACACAGACACATTATCTACCTTATGGTGGATAAACATCAATGAATGAAAATTAAAATACGGTACCTTCAGAGCTGATGAAATAATAAGAACACATATTAAAGTGGAGTCCCACTCCAACAAATCAAGTTGAATCTGTTACCTTTGTTGGCTTAAAAATTGACCATAGACTTTAGTATGATTCAGATTAACGAAATAAAAGCTGCATGATAGAATTATCTATGGGAGAATTATGTTTTTTATGTAAACATAATTTATATTGTGGGTCCCAAAACACTAAAAACCATGAGGATTTATTTGATTTAATTTCTATGGTTGCCCATCTCAATGACTTTGGGGTGGCGAACGTCATAAAAACATTAAACCATAAAAGAATTAAAACATTACAGAATATGGCTATGCCGTCGTCGCCAAGTAAAATTGTGGCCGTAGATGTTAATACAGCCTATAAATGGGGCCTGAACACACTTTGTATATTGTTTTACATTATTTGAACTTTGCCCTCTGTTGAAAGGTGATGACGCACCTCCGTGTAATAGAGGACAGGATGAACCAAAGTTTGTCCCTGCTGTACAAAGTACCATACGTGGCTGAAGAAATCCAGAGTGAGATTGGTGAGTATTTTTGACCTAGGGAGTCTTATTAGTGCTGGTTTTTTGTCTGCGGTTTTGTTTCCTGGAATTTGGAACTACCAACTCAAACAAACAAACAAACAACTAAATCAGGGACCCACCAAGAACACTCCCGTCAACACCAACAACACAAGATAATCAGAGCACAAACCCCCACTCCCTTATAGCACTGATGATGTTACATGGTTGGGTAATGAAATGCCTGGAAGAAAACAGCCCAGCTCAGAGAGCACCGGGGTCTCCACAGTTCTAACCTGAGCTATAAATATTCTCTTCTGACAAGTGTTTTTTACCTGTTTGCCTCCATTCTCCTCTTGACATAATCCTTTTTATTAAGATTAGCTGGGGTTGGGTTTGCTCGAGATCTTGTTCACTTCTCCAGCCCTGTCAAGCCTTTGCATGGTTGTTTTTGATGAAAGAAAAGTAAAATTCTTAATCGATTGAAAAGGATAACAGAAGGGCCTGGTGGCTCAGCAGACTAATGCATTGTGATTAACTCCAGCTGTCTGCAATTACTGTAAGTTCGAATCTCACCAGGCTCAAGGTTGACTCAGCCTTTCTAAGGTAGGTAAATTGAGGACCCAGTTTGTGGGAGCAAAAAGCTGACTTTGTATAAATATACAAAAGTATGAAGGCTTATTGCTTAATGCATTGTAAGCCACCCTGAGACTCCGGAGAAGGGCAGCATATAAATCAAATTAAACAAAAAAAACCCCAAACAAGCAAATGTGCAAGAAATGTGAGTTAAATTTCTTGGAAGCAACATCTTAAAAAGAAAGAAATTCAACGGGAAGGAAGGAAGGAAGGAAGGAAGGAAGGAAGGAAGGAAGGAAGGAAGGAAGGAAGGAAGGAAGGAGCGAGCTAGCTATAATTTTTTCTGGGAATTGTGGGTGCTCCATTACTGGAGATTTTATTTAAATCTTATTTAAATTTATTGAAAGCTATTTAATTGAAACCCATCTGGAGTCATATGAAGTCAGACAGCCTCTAAATTTAAAACTAAAACTAAGTAAATTTGTGAAAATATGGTGATTCCTCTCCTGTACAAAGGTGATTGATTAGAACTCAAAAGATTTCTTCCAACCCCATGATTCTGTAGTTACCTGGCACTACCAAGATTTCCCCTTTGTTTGTCTCTTACAGATGAGCTCCTTCAAGAACAGCGAACTGATATGGACCAGTTTACTTCTTCCATTTCTGATGTGCACGTGAGCTCCAAAGAAAGTGAAGAATCTCCCCTCTTTGATGGTAAACCTTTCCGCCCATTCCAGGTGAAAACTTTCCCAGCTTCTTCCAAAAGTGAAGGTATGTCAAAACTATAATGCTGTACTGTATCTGGCCTGAACCCATCAGAGCCAAACTATTTAAATAGAATAAACTTGGTCTCAGCTTTGCTCTGGGCAAGCCGTTTTGCCAGAGCTTTTCAGAGTAATTTCTGATGAAGGACCACTTGGTGATGGAGATGTTTTGAGTTGTTTAGCATTCTGGCTTGATTCATGCAAGTCGCCTATTCTCGTATGATCAATATTTGTACTATGTCTTGCTGACCTTCCCATCTTCGCACCTTAACACTCATGACGAGAATTCAATTTTGTCTGCTGATTGTGTTATAACAGGGGTGTCAAACTCGCAGGCCGGATGCGTCACATGTTGGCCACGCCCACCCCTGGTTTGACAAAGGGGGGGGGAAATCGAGATACGTTATGTGACATCGCGCGCTTGACACCCTGTATGTTACGAGATTATTATAAATATATTTTCCTAGTTTCCTGGGGTTCATAAAGTTGGGATGGCAGAAAAGAAGTCCGAACCTGCATTTAATCTCTGATGTAAATGTTCTCCAGTATCTAAATCAGAAATCGCACACGAGCCTTTTTTTTTTTTACTTTTCTTTTCTCCCCTCCTAATCTCCTTTTTCTCTGCTATTTCTTTTGTTTTTGTTCCTGTTTTTCCCTCCTGCTATAGATTCTCAGCCGGAATTGTACCATCCAGTGAAAAAAGGTTGGTTTCCACCTTGATCCCTTTTAAATGCACTCTCTATCATACCCTTCCCCCTTTTGAGTGGATTTTAATCCCTTTTAATTTTGTGTTTCATAACTTCAGCTTCACTTCCTTCCCTTCCTCCTGCTTATATAGCCCAGGTTGCATTAGCTGCTCTCCCTGATGGCATAGGAGTCAATTTGGTGGTCCCCTGAACTATTTAGCGATCATAGATTATGACCAGGATAAATGTCATTAGGCTGATGATATATAAGTAATTAAATAGTGATTAGCGCCTTCTGAGGTTTTGAAGCAGCTATTTGGGATCAGGTGATAGATGCCGGTTGAATTGGCTTCCAGCAGATATGTGCAGTTCAAGATTAAAATGCTGATTTTTATTACAGCAGCGTTTTTCCTCTGTTCTTTACCATGAGGTAAACTTTTGTTAGAATGGTGTTTATAAGGAGGATTTAAACAGGGCTGATACTTAGAACTCCTTCGGAAAGGGGAAAAAAATCTGTAAGCCTGGGCATAATGACCTTTGTTAGAATTATGTAAATCTATACAAACTAACTTGGAATGGATATGGGCAAACACGTGAGAAGCATTAGACATTATTATAGGTGATCATAGAGGTAACGTAGACTCGTCTCAATTTTAGAATAAGAATCGGATGTATTTTTTCATTTATATCCCAGACATTCTCTCTACCAAAAGAGAATAGGAAGCCATTCTTCTAATTTTTTTTCTTTGCTTTTTTCCTTTTTCTTTGCACTTTTTCTCTTTTTATTTTCTTTGCACTTTTATTTTGCTTTTTGTCTCTTTTCTCCTTTTTCCCCCTCCACTTGTCTTACTTTTTATTCACGTTTTGGAAATTTAATAAAAAAATCATTGGCTGTTATTGAAAGAAAGATGCTGGACTTCATGGAGTAAGATTTTCAACCTGTCAGAGAGCATGATTAATATTCTACCATTAAAAAGCTCTTCAGCTTTTTAATGGTAGAATGGTAGATGATTAATATTCTACCATTAAAAAGCTCTTTGACAAATGTTATTTGTCAAAACATTTGTACTGTAGATTTAAAAAAAACACCCACAGCCTATCAAGCGATCTCTGGAATTAGATGTGTGTCAGGCTTCCCCCACCCATTGGTTTGCATGGATTATAATTCCCAAATAGTGCATGAATTATAGTTAGTACAATTAGCATTAGCACAATTAGCACAGTGTTCACAATAGCGAATACAAGAGGTACGAAAATGCCAGCTTGCAGTCTCCATTTCTTGATGTTGCTGTAAGCGGCAATGTTTTCTTACTAAACCTCTTGTGATTTTATTGGATTCTGTTGGAATATTACGTCAGGTGAATGTTTTCATAACAACATAGCTAGGGTGAAGTTGAATCTTCCAAATATGATTTGTGTTCCCAGTCAGAAATTACAGAGTTGACTTTCATGGAGAATCCGCCAAAACATGGCTGTATAGTTGTTTTTGATTCTAACAGCCACAGTTGTAAAATTTGCAAATCATTAACTTGCCAGGAAATCTATAGGATCAAAAAAGCAATGTCAGTCGGCTCAGGATTTGCTTCGGGATTAATTAGAAAATACCAAATTACTAAGACAAATGCAGTGTTCTTTTCCTGTGAAACCTCTCTTAATCTTCTCTCGTAAAAACTGGAAGTAATTCCATCCAACTGGCTGGTAACGGCAAGAAGGATATTTCTTTGTTCGCCTTAGCTAAAATGGTAAAAAGCTATTTCTTCTTTGCTTTTTCCCCCCTTCTGATTTCTTTATAGCTTACTGCTGTTTCTTTCTTGGCCTGCACGGTTTCTAAGAGCTTTCCTTCTGAGCACCAGTCCAATTAAGGCTGGTAAGCTGGTCTAATGGTACCCATTTAGAGTCTTTGCAACAAGCAGATAAAGCTGAATGCTAAGGATTGATAGTTGCTTGATGGCCTAGGTATTTTCTTTTTTTGGAAGCTGGGAATCATTTGACTTTGAGGGAGGAGCGGGGAAATGTGGCAGCCTTGGAAAGCAAGCTGGGCAATTCTGAATATGTTTGGAATCCGAAGGAGTGTGGTTTTAAAATCTTCAGAGAGGTTTTAAAAGGGATAAGCAGTAAAAGCAGATGTCCTGGAGACTTTAAAATAATTAAAAAGAATGGGGGAGGGGGAGCGCTGCCAAAGACAGCATTATGTCTAATAGATATTGACTGATTGATGCCTTCAATCTGTGTTGACTCTAGAAACTGCCTGGAGGGAAACACACACACACACACACACACACACACACACACACACACACACACACAGACTCTGCATTAGATGGAGCAAGACTTTGATATTAAGAACTGTGAAAATCTGGGAGGGTTTGAAGTTAGCACCAACTTCTTCTGCTATTAATCTTGAATTAAATTGTGGAGGTTTGGTTCCACCATAACCAACCACATATAGAGAACTTCAGTGGTGCATAATTGACCGATACCTGGAACTTCGTTCTCTCCTCCTGTGAAACCGATTCGGGATTTTATTCAGGCATCCGAGAGAAAGAAACTTCTCCAGCAAGCCGTTTTTAGAATGGCTTCCAGGCTTATTCTTCAGATAGGCTGATATTGCAGGGTGCCTAAAGGGCTGGTACTGCCCTAAATACAGCAAAGGGCAACACCAAAGGATCGGGCAGGTGGTTCTTGACTTAAGATCTCAATTAAGTTGTTGTGGTCGTTAAAGTGGATCCTTATAGGAGAAGGAGTGGCAGAACCTGAGGGCGGAGTCAAAAAAGAGATCAGCCCAGGATCCCTACATAGCCACAAATGAACTAAATCCAACTTCTCTTGAATTCCGTTGGTCTTTATCAAAATCCAAGCAGATACTAAACCTTTAGTTGAGGCTATTCCTGTGCGGTAGCATTAGCAATACATCAGTTTAATTAAACCTTCACATGTCGACCTGATCTTTTGCAGTCACAGCAAGACCTTATTTGCTTGGATCATTAAACAAACATGGCGGTTGTTAAGTGAACAGAGCAGTCGCTAAGCAAATTCATTTTATCCAGTGGGCGGGTTTTTGGGGGTTTTTTTGCCAGAGACCAGCAGTGAATGCCAGAAAACGTCAGAAACGTCAAAAATCAAAGTCACATGATTGCGGTTCACTGCAAACAGCGGTAGAGGCAAGCCTGTTGCCTAAAATGCATTTCATGTGACTAGGAGGGTTGCAGTGGTTGGAACTTCAAAATCGGGACATAAATATATTTTGTCGTTAAGGGACTGGTTGTATGGTTATTACGTGACTGATCATAAAGGAAGGACTATCTGTATCCTGGTGGTCTCGTGGTGAAGCTAATTACCTCCCATTCAGAAAGTTGAGAGTTCAATCCTAGGTAGCAGCAGATATTTCTCCCTGGGTGCGAAGAAAAAAAAAATCTGCTGTGAACTCCATATGGTGTCAGGAAAGGCATCCGGCCAGTAAGTGCTCAGCTTCATCCAGTCGCCCCTACTGTACCCCGAATTACTTAAGGCTGTGATGGCGAACCTATGGCACGAGTACCACAGGTGGCACGCGTAACCATATTGGTGGGCATGCGAGCTCAGCTCCTGTGCACATGTCAACTGATTTTTGGGCCTTCTGGGCCCACCAGAAGTAGGGAAACAGACTGTTTCCTGCCTCCAAAGGGCCTCAGGTTGGTGATGGAGAAGGCCGTTTTTGCCCTCCCTAGACTCCTAGAAAGCTCCAGAGCCTGGTGAGAGAGAAAAATGGGCCTACCGGCCCATCGCGTGCCAGTAGCAGGGAGAGCGTGTGGGGGGGGGGGGTCATGTGCGCATGCACGGGGGTGGGACGCATAGAATTATGGGTGTGGCCATGTGCGTGCATGACCCCCCCCTGCCACCCCCCTTCCTGGCACGTGATGACAAAAAGGTTAGCCATCATTGATTTAAGAAATGAGAGCTGTATAAGGGGAGAAGAAAGTACAACTTGTACAGAAAAATAAATTAGGACTGTTGCTAGTTAGTAAGAAACAAAATGTGTCCTTGAACCTTCTGGGTGGCTTCTCATTTTCATCATGTAACCTGCTCAACGATCCCCTCGCCATTGTCCATTCTTCGTTTCTCTAGTCTAACATTTGGCATCCCTGTGACATGCGCATTAAGAAAACGGAACTTGCAATTCATGTAGATGCATAGTCTGACAAATTTTCTTTTTGCTGTGGCTGGTTCTCTATTTATTTATTTATTTATGTCACGCCTAATTTCTTTCCGTGCAGGGTCTGGCCTGGTGGATCTGGACGGGCTGATTGGAGCTGAAGAAAAAGTGATTAACAGCAAGGGCAAGCTGGATGAGAACGTGGTAGGCCCCTTTTGCATGGAAATTTGCACAGGAAAAGCTTTCTAAGCTTTTCGGGATTTTGCTAAACGCATGAAATTGTCAAGAAAAACTTTTTATAAAAAAAGAAAAGAAATATGCTCTCGAAGATAACGTAGGTGCTTGTAGAAGTAGCAGTCACTGGCGGGAACTCTGTACAAATGCAAAGTATTATGGCTCCTGCCGTTGTGAGCGCCTCATAAAATTCTCTCTCTCGTGATCCTTTTCAGGTGATTGACGAGACACTCGATGTGAAGGAAATGATTTTCAATCCTGAACGAGTTGGTGGACTGGTGGATGACATTCCGGTATGTCTATCTCGCCATCAACATAGATTTACTCTTAGAGCGGGGGTGTCAAACTCAAGGCCTGAGGGCCCGGAACCAGCCTGCGGGGTGCTTAGATCTGGCCCGCCCTGAAAACAGTGAAAGACCGGTCCACGGTGTCTGCAGCGAAAATGGAGCTCAAGACAGGTTCTGTTTTCAGCCGCGATGGCCTCTTAACAACCCTCTGCCAGTGAAAATGGAGCTCGGGGAGACCGTGTGTGGCCTGCCCAGGCTCCGTTTTCAGCAGCAATAGCCTTCTGCAGCCCTCTGTCAGCAAAAACAGCTCCATTTTCCCTGGCAGAGGGCTGCAGGAGGCCATCGCAGCCAAAAACGGAGCCTCCATGAGTGACATTGAACTGGCCACGCCCCCTACACCCTCGAGGTCAAGCACAACTCTGATGCGGCCCTCAATGAAACCAAGTTTGACACCCCTGTGTTAGAGGGAACCACATATACCTCTTTGTGAAACGCTTTTGTCATGGACAGTAACTATTCTTTAATTATACCAAAACCACCGGAATTATTCAATGTTGGTTTAATGTCATGATTCCGTGTACTTCTCCCAACCAATTCAAGACTCTTGAGGCCTTGGCTTCCTCAAAAATCTGGTTTATGGGCTACATTACATTGGCACGGTCAAAGGTGAAAGCAATGGTGAATAATTCTGCCATTTTTTTTAGTATAATGAAAAAATAGATACTGTCCACCCCCCCTTGTTTGTCACAGGTCACATTAGCCAACCAAGCAGGCGCTGAACTTCTCAGCACTCCCTCCTGCCATTGCTAGGACATGTGTCAGGGTTCCAAGTAACCCATCCCATTTAGTAAGAACTCCAAGGCAGGCAATTTATTTGGGATTTATCAAATTGGTATGATCCTGGTGAAAACCCAGCTCTAAGTGTTCCCCGTTTTTTCACCCAATTAAAAGTCAAACTTTGTCACTTACCCCCCCCCCCCGAATCTCCAGTCACATGGTCCAGTCAGCATACAATCCAGTTGCTAGATGATGAACTCAGTCCCCACCATTCGAACACCTGCACCAACATCCTTGATTCCCAGGGGAAAGAATTTTATTTAGGCTTCAATATTCCAGCTGATCCCTACACCCCACTCCCTGGCTCCTTTGCTCCAGGCTGTGTCAGTGCCCTGAAGAGAACCCCCTAGAAGGTGGCATTTATCCCCGTCGAGAATAGCCAGAATGTTCCAGAATAAATCGGAGAAATGTTAGAAATGTCATCAGACCCCAGGATCCTACTACCACATGTGGACATGCGCAGAAGCAAGAAAATATTGGACTAAGATACACACATGGTTGGAAAAAATGATAAAGAGATACGTTGATTTTAAACCAGAGATATTTTTATTAGGGATCCTACCAGAGATATACAATAAAGAAACTGCAATATTTAATCGTGAATCTCTTGACAGCAGCCAGAATTGTATTTGCTAAAAACTGGAAAGGAGAAAAGTTACCTAATGATGAAGAAATTATTAAGAAAATGATGGAATGTGCTGAAATGAACAAATTGACATTTGAAATAAGAGAACGGGAAGATAGACAATATTATTTGACATGGGATTTATTTTATCAATGGATAGAGAATAAGAATTGGAAATAATTAAGATATAAATGGATGTTGAAAGTTTTTGAAAATAAGTTAGCATGTTTAGTGATAAATTGAAGAGAGGAGGAGCACAAAAAATGACGCCGACTGTTACACCGTCTTTGATTGTATGGAATGATAATGGTTTTTATATTGTGTTTTGTTTTTGTTTTATGAAAATAAAAAACTTAAAAAAAAAGAACCTCCCTAGGAAATTACAAAAAGGAAAATGGCCCAAGTTGAGCCAATGTCAGGGTTGACAACACATTGATTTGACCTTGGTTTTCAGGAGCCTTATCATTGTTATGTCTGGCACATTGGAGGAAAACATTCTACATTCCATAAGTATCGTCTTCCCCTCCCTTTCCCTCCTGAAGAATGGCAAGAAGAAATGAAGCAAGAAAAATACGGCTTCAGCTAGAGAGTTGACAGCCTTTTTCTCCAGAAGGATATCGGGTGTTGTAAAGAACTGCAAGTCGTCCTCGATTTACAACAGTTTTATTTAGTGACCATTCAAACAGCACTGAAAAGAGGGACTTGTGACCCTTTTTCACACTTAACACCCATTGCGGCATCCCCATGGTCATCTAATCAAAATTCGGATGCTTGGCAAGTGGTTCGTATTTATGACAGTTGCAGGATTCCGTGGTCCCCTCTGGCAATCTTCTGGCAAGCAAAGTGAACGGGGAAAGCAGAGTCACTGAACAGCTGTGTTACTAATCTAACAACCTAGACACATGGAGGAATTTTCTGACAGCTGAGAACAATCAACCGATGGAACAGAAGAAGTTGCCTTCGGAAGTTGTGTGAGCTTCATCACTGGAGGCTTTCAAGAAGAGATTGGACTGCCATCTGTCAGGAATGGTGTAGGGTCTCCGGCTTGGACAGGGGGGTTAGACTAGATCAGGGGTCTCCAACCTTGGCAACTTTAAGACCTGTGGACTTCAACTCCCAGAATTCTGGGAGTTGAAGTCCACAGGTCTTAAAGTTGCTAAGACCCCTGGACTAGATGACCACAGGCCCTAGAAGACCCCTGGACTAGATGACCTACAAGGTCCCTTCCAAATCTGTCAACTGCAGTGATTCACTTCACCAAGTCGTAAAATGGAACAAAACTCACTTGGCAACATGAATTTGGGTCTCAGTTGCGGCCGTACGCTGAGGGCTACCTGCATCGAGTGATGCAATTCTCTCAGAGCAGGAGTATCCCCTGCTGTATCACGTATTTGCGGCAGTACTAAAACAGGGCTTCTCAAGCGTGTATATCCGTGTAGGTTTCCCTGCTTCAACCTCTCCCTGTTACGTTCTCCTCCCTCTTGTAGAAAACTGACCGTTCCATGCGCGACGACTTCAGCTTCAGCAGCAGCGCTCTCATCGGCCTTCTGGTGATAGCAGTTGCCATAGCTACGGTTATAGTCATAAGCCTGGTGATGCTGAGGAAGAGGCAATATGGAACCATCAGCCATGGGATTGTAGAGGTGAGAGGGGGCCTGGAGACGCATCCGGGTGAACCTGGAGGGTAGAGCAGAGTCAGGGCTGGTGTAGAAAATGAGTAGAATCATTGCTGGGGAATTGTATGATTCTCAGGGCACTTCTTTTCAAACATTCAGACCAGGAAATGAATTTTCAACATGGAACCCCTAAGAATATTTTGGTTCCCACCTGTTGGAAACTCCTGAGCAACAGGAGTCAGTCTCGAAATGTGTTAAATTACTACTACGAATCATTTCTTTTAATTTGTCTAGCATCCGTATGCAAAAGCAGGTAAACCAGCGTTAGGGTTATACTACCTTTTTGGGTTACGGGATGCTAAAAGCTCTTGTGAGATCTCCAAAGTCTGGTGCTGTTATATCAAGAACTGGTTTTTTTTTTTTTTTTTAAATTTGATTTATATGCCACCCTTCTCCGGAGACTCAGGGCGGCTTACAGTGTGTTAAGCAATAGCCTTCATACTTTTGTATATTTATATTTATACAAAGTCAGCTTATTGCCCCCAACAAACTGGGTCCTCAGTTTACCCACCTTATAAAGGATGGAAGGCTGAGTCGACCTTGAGCCTGCCTGGGATTGAACTCACAAGTAATTGCAGCAGCTGGATCTTAAATGCTGCCTTTGTAGGAGGCATTACTCCCCTACGCTACTCAGGCTCCTTTCCTGCAGATGTTTCATTACACAACTAGGATAGTGCTCTGAAGGGGTTACCTAGTTGGGTAATGAAACGTCTGTAAGATAAATCGCCAAGCTCAGAGAGCATCAAGGACTCTACAACTCCAAGCTACAAATATTCTCTTGTATTGATACCACTACAATGACTATTTGTTACTTCAAAATAATAATGATAGCTTCTTCTTCTTCTTTTTCCCCCCCCATAAAGGTTGACCCAATGTTAACTCCAGAAGAAAGGCATCTGAACAAGATGCAAAATCATGGATACGAGAATCCAACATACAAATATCTGGAGCAGATGCAGATTTAAAGGGTTTTGAAACGGTTGCATCCCTGACCAGCAGATGTTTAGGGGAGAAAGGGCCAAAATTAGTCCATTGTTTTGGATCAACTACTGACCAACTGTTGTTTGAAGAGGACTTCACTTTACATTCAGAGTTCCTGGGTCATTTAAGACTTAAATTACTACTGTAGAATTTCAATTTCCATTCTTTTAAATGGGCGAGGAAATGGTAATATAACAATATATGATATATAAAGCATAAATGGGAAAATGGATCTATTGCAGATATCCGAGATGTAATTTTTTTCCGTTTTTTAAGAAACCTAATCTAATGAGAAATCCCAATGCTGTTGTATTGTCTAATAACAAGCTCTCGATATACATGAGAAATATTGTTTTACTTCTGATTCTCTGCTTGCATATTCCAGGGTATTTGTACCAACCACACTGTATAAAGAAATAATTTAGTGGCTCTTTGGTCATTCTGGCTTACAGGGTGTAAGAATCCCTCCCTCCCTCCCTCCTTCCTTCCTTCTTTCCTCCCTCCCTCCCTCTCTCCCTTCTTCCTTCCTTCCTTCCTTCCTTCCTTCCTTCCTTCCCTCCCCCCCTCCCTCTCTCCGGGATTTTGGACAAAACAAACTTCATAAAGATTATGGAAAACTTAAACGAATTCTTCGATGCCAGTGATCTGTACAAATTCTGCTACTGTGTGGCTTTGGTTCCCCCCCAAAAAAATCAAGACCCCTCTAAAAAAGACGAGGCGGGAAATTACTCTCTCGTCTTAGGATCTTTGTAGTGGAATTATTTGGTCAGGATTTGAGCAGATTAGGATTGCGCATTTGCCTTGCTTTCTGAATCCAGTCCTGCTATAGAGTTTGGAAGCTTTTGACGTCCGGATTCAGCCCTTCCCTTCCAGCATAACTTCTCCTTTTAGCCTTGCCTAATGTTAAGCGAATCTTTCTTGTTAATGTGTGCCCCCCTCCCCCTCCATTCAGGGTAACTCATGATCATTACAGGTTTGGAAGGCTGATGGGTCTTCCTGAGGAAGTTGGCTGAGGCTGAAGGCACATGTACATGTGTACTTAAACAGAACCCTTGTCCTGCCTTGAAAAAAAAAAGGCCAGACATCTGGAGAAGCAAATGAAGAACGGACCTACAACGTTGGTCGGCCTTGTGTACAGCGTTGCACACCACAGGGAGGAATTACGTTTGAGAAACGGAAGAGGAAGGAATCGCCGGGCACCGACGTGTCAAAAGGAATCGCTAACCATTAACCATCATGTCTTTGTAATGCCTGTATAGTTGGTGTTAATCCTCACGGCAATTTTTTTTTCCAAAAAAAAATAATAATTCTCGACGTTCTGATAAACCTGTGTTGTATTTTTTTCCCTCCCACTCTTTTTTTTCCCCCTTTGGATTAATTTTCTTTTTAACTTCCACTCCACCCTTCCCATATAATTTCTCTTCCCACTATGCACAGATTTACTTAACCTGCAAACTCCCTAGTGTGGTCTGTGGGGAATGTAGAAAAAGTTGGAAACTTGTCAATAAACTCCTTTAACTTCCAGTTTCTGATCTTGGTATGTACCCCTGTGTGCCTTATCCCTCCTTGCCTCTCTGTCTTCCTCCCTCTCCCTCCCTCTCCCTCTCCCTCTCCTTCCCTCCCTCCCTCAAGTGTTAGGGCACTGATCAGGCAATTCAGAGCCAAGGAAATGTAAATAAAGGAATGTTAAGCGTAATTATTAGCTCAAACAAACAGATTTAAAAGCGTAACACGAAAAGGATGCCTACCAAGCAAGAGGATACTCAAAACTCTTACAAGCTTACTAAGAGCTCCTTAAGGACAGCAGACATAACTCAAAAGGGTACCAGCTTCTTGCTACAATGCCCAGCGCTAAGTTTTGGTCAGAAACTTCCAACAAACCACAATGCTGCAGGTTTTTTGACTTCATGTTGTGATCACACAATAGCAAGACCTGACTTTGATTGGGTAGCACATGTCTGGGATGGGAGTAGAAAGTCAGAGACCCCACAGTGGGAAAAGCTTTGAAGCTCCATAAAGATCCCCCCCTTCTTTACTCAGTATTCTTTAACACTTAAAAAACCAAGGAGGTTAGCTCAGGATGATGGGAGCTAAGAAGTGTGCCTTTTCAGTTTGCAGCACCTGCCCTATGGAACTATCTTACCTCCTTAAATTTGATTCAGTAGCTACGGATGGGCAACTCTGACTCTTTCACGACCTGTGGACTTCAACTCCCAGAATTGCTTGAGCCAGCATAGGAATTCTGGGAGCTGAAGTCCACAGGTCCTAAGCGGGGTTGTAGTTGCCCATCCCTGAGCTACACTCACTATTGGATTTCAGTATTGCAGATTGTGAGGAAGGGTCCGTCTGGAACAACTTATCAACATCCATGGAACACCTTTCAGGAGACATCTTCGCTCCTGCTTTCCAATACAAAATAAAATAAATTTGAAGGTGGAATGTCTGTTCCTAGGTGCAAAGGGGGGTAGGGTGGCTCAGTGGTTAAAGATGCTGAGCTGGAAAGCTGACAGCCCGGGTTCAAGACCCAATGGGGTGAGCCCCTCTTCACTTGCCCTAATTGCTGCCCGCCTAGCAGTTCGAAAGCACGCAAATGTGAGTAGATAAATAGGTACCACTTCGGTGGGAAGGTAACGGTGTTCCCCGCACCTCAACCACATGAGGTGGCCACAAATGTTCTTGCACAACATTGGCTCTCGACTTACAAATAAGAGAACTGCCCCCCTAGAACACGACTGGAAAAGTAAACATTTAGCTTTCTTTAGTAGATGCCAAGCCATGGAGATCAACGGGTATTGGGCTGATACGACCTCTGGAGACCATCTGGTGGACTTCCTTGTGCAGTCGATTGCCCACTGGGAGAACAGATTATTGGATTATTTGGGCTGATCTGAGAGGGCACTCCTTACATCCTTACATTCTCAAGGAAAAACCGAAGTGAGCAAATGCAAAGTCCTACATTTAGTGAATAACATGCCTCACTGCAAAACCACCTTAAAGGTTCTGAAGAGCCTGGAGGCAAAATAACACACTTAAGTGCTCCCCTCCCATCCTATGTGAGCATCATTGCTTTCTGTCCTTGAAAAAACAGCAACATTTGGGGAGGGGGAAATGGGTCTCTGGAATGCCAAAGCAACAAACGGGGAAGGTAACCATAGAGATCTTTGCGTCAGTACCATCTTGAATTGATGCAATAATATTTGCACACAGGCAAATATTATTTTTCAAACAAAGCGTAGCAGGGGGACAAATAACTCTGAAGTTCTTGCAGACGGTCCTTTAATGTATCAGACAGCGCTGAAATGAATACTCTTGCTCCATGGCTGGAATGTGATGTGTGTGTGGGGGGGGGGGGGGGGATGTCCTGTCTCAGATCTGTCATCTGTTGCCACCACCAGACCTGTTTTCCCCCTCTATTGGTGCCTCATGTTAGAATGCTTGGTGTGGATGCAAGCCATATAATTAAAAAAAATTTTTTTTATTGATTTTCAAACATTAAAAACATTTTTTGTAAAAATTTTTTATTGTAATAATTTTTTTTTTTGTAATTTTGCAAGCCACATAATTGATCCAATCTAATGTCCCTTCTGCATTGGTAGGACTTTGTTGATTTGTTGGCTGCCCGTCTCCCTTTCAGATGACTCTGACTTGCCGAGCCAGTAAGACCATGAAAAATAATAAATCTAATAACAATTACAATTACAATTAAAACGATGGAGAAGAAGGATGCAGGGCAGTGATGACATTCAATTTTTTCCCCTACGGGCTGGTTGAATTTCACCCCTGATGCAGGGGGAGATGGGGTCTTCTTTTAATACATCAACCATCCCTGAAATCTAGGAAAAGCTTCCTTTGTCATCGTCGGAAGGCTCTGAAGAATTTGAAAGGAGAAAGGATCTATGGAAAGCTATGAGAACCAATTCTGGATGGGACCAACGGAGGAGGTGGCACCTGGCTCTGAAGAAAGCTGGGAAGTATGGAAGTTGTTGATGGATACAACAAGATCCAGAGACCTCCTGAGCAAATGGGGCTATCCTGTGGCTTCTTGTCTTTGAGATTGTGGTGACATGCAGGTGACACACACACATATATATACCTGCCCTTTGTGCCCTGTTCAGTGTACACTAGGGATGGTTCTACTTACCTTTACTACAGGTTTGCATCGCGTCTGTGCGATGCGCAGATCAACATTGATGACGTCCGGATCAGGGAGTGGAGCCCCCCACCGGTTTTACTACCGGTTCTTGAGAACCAATCTGAACCGGGGGCAACTCACCACTGGTGTACGCCTGAGGACCTCATGATAAAATGACAGAAACACAATTAATGTTGCTAGTTTCTGGGCAAGATCTGTTCAATCTGTACATGTTTTCATCTTGTATTCTATGTTTTAAGCTTTATATTGTATAGTGTGCCTTGTTTTAATTGTGATGTCTCTGACACAAATAAATCAACCAACCAACTCCTATTTATATGTTTGAAGCTTGCTCCCACAGTCCCTTTGAGGCTGAAAGCTGGCTTGGTTTGAACACAAGCCACAATTTCCCTCTCTATTCTCATTTTGTCCTGAATTTTAAACTGCCGGCTTATTTCTTTGTTGTCTTGATATATCTAAAGGGTTTTGATGCAGTGCTGGAGGCAAGCTGGCCTCAAACCAAAGAAATCACAAGACATCCGAAGAAATGCATCCACTAGATCAATGCAATAATTTCCCTAAAGAATAAAATTCTAATTATGTGCCTCGTGGCTTTGTGTTTCAGGAAACCTTTCACCCCTTTTCAACTTTTTTCCTCTCTTTTTTTAAATTTTGGCAATTATCCTGCATTGCAAATGATGCTTCCCTCCCAAGAAAGTTTGCTTTATGAATTTAATCAAACTCCTCCAAGCAGCTTCAAAGGATGGAAAAATCTAAAGGGAGGAAAGAATGATTTTGTTTTTCAGAGGGTGATAATTGCGGATCAGACCTAAAACAGAAATAAGACAGACAGGTGCACGTAGATTGTTCTGCATCACTTTATTCTATTATTCATCGCTTGACAATAGGAAAGCAGAATAACCAACTGGTGATTAAGGAGATAAAAATAACAGCATTTGTAAAACGCCAAGATCCAGGTTTAATTTCTCGAATTGATTAGATAAATATGTGTGGGAGAAGGAAATCACCAGGGTTGAATGGCTATATGGACATAAGATTCAGCTGTCGGTAATATCAGTACTGTTGTGTATGGGTTTATGTGTGTGTGAATTCTAGACATTTTCCTGTTCTCTTGGGAAAATTAGAATTGCAAATAACTCAATAGAACCGTAACATGAAGCAAATTTCTACTGGATGAAATGACTACTCAGAGCTATTTACTCTGTTTTTACTACAAAGCAAACTTAATTAACTAACTGTATGAAATGATCGCGGATGTCATATTGTTATTTTAAACTTAGATTGATTAATTCTACGCCTTGGATAACAATTGGTGCAGTTTCTGGCTTTGGAATGTTAAAATACTGAAATCAAAAGCTTTAGAACAGGATCTTACAGAATGCAAGGTACTATAATGTCAAGCAATACCCTAGAGTACAGGGGGGAAAAAATTACAGCACTGAAACCGAATCTCAGCAACAAAAGTTTCCTTACTTTCTGAAAGAAATCCACATTTGATTTAAGAAGGTACAAAATATGGTAGATAGGCATGTGCAGCTGAGAAGCATTTCATGATAGTTTAACTATCAGGCCAGTTAAATTCCATTTGTTGTTCACCTTTGTTTCATTTTGACTTTGCCTTCAAGAAGACAGCAACAATAAGGAGCTCCCATTTTAGAAGATGGGAATTGGTTAGGCTGGAGTCCGAATCTAACACTTTGCATTGACTGCTGTTCCATAGTTGTTCTTCCTGCTTTTCTGGAACCGATGTAATACTTCACTCGTGTTTTAGAAGCTGCTTATCTCCAGAATGTTCATGAGGTTGGCTAGTGAAATGTCTAGGGCCCCTACTTTCTCAGCTGGCTTGGATGTCGGTAAACAAATACCCTGTTTCTCCCAAAATAAAACTTCCCCAGAAAATAAGACCTCCCCAAAAATATCAAACCACATACACAGCTGGTTCCCACCATTTCTTAGGGTTAGGGTTAGGGTTGGGGTTAGGGTTAGGGTTAGGGTTAGGGAGACAGAGCTGGAAATCAGGTAAGATGGTAAGTGGAGCCCTGTCTTGCTCCATACACCCCAAAATAATAATACTCCACAAAAATAAGGCCAAGCGCTTATTTCAGGTTTCAAAAAAAATATAAGAGAGGGTCTTATTTTTGGAGAAACACGGTCCTTTTATTAGGAAATGCCTAAAATCTACACCAATAAAAGAAAATTCAAAACTTGGACAGTGTTGCAATTTTGAATTTCTTACCATTTGGAGAAGTTGGTTAGCATCATCATTTATCAAGTTATGGTAATCAGATATGCCCTTAGGGTCAAAGTTCAATCATTTGAAATAACATCTAAGGGACCAAATGTCCAGATAGTGCAAAATTAGAAGGCTTATTCATCATAAGGCTGGGAATTCTGTCTATGTAACTGAAGATGAGCTAGATTAAAAAAAAAAAAAACCAACCCTTGCAATAAGCAAATCCCGATTAGGTTTAGTGGCTTATTTCAGTAATAGAGCAAAATCGATCGGTTTCTTTCACTATTGACAAACAGATTGCTTCATAAAAACAGCACAGTTCGATAACCTGCAGCCATTAGAAGCATTATCAATTCTGTTTCCAGGGATTATAAATAAAGCAAGCCAGAAGATTTTATTTATTTATTTATTTATTTATTTATTTATTTATTTATTTATTTATTTATTTATTTATTTATTTATTTATTTATTTCAATTTATATGCCGCCCTTCTTCGAAGACTCCGGGCAGCTTACAATGCAATATAGCAACAGCCTTCATTCTTTTGTATATACCTGCTTATTAGGGCTTTTGGCCCTAATAAGCAGGTATATACAAAATGTAAAAATATGAAAACGTAAAGGAAGTCCAGCTACTTCGTCTTCTTAACTTAGACAAAGTCTTTTTGATTTTTTCCAGGTGCGATTAATCTTTGGGATTAAGGCAGAACGTAAAGTGAAGTTGAATATAAGAGTGAAATAATACGGGGTCAGCCTAGATGACCTCTGAAGGGCCCCTTGACTAATGGCAGTGCAGTTCTCCTGCGTGAGCTGCACTAGCTCCCAGTGGTCTTCTCGGTGCGGTTCAAGGTGTTGGTTACTATCTTTAAAGCGCTCCATGGCTTAGGACCCGGATACTTATGGGATTGCCTTCTGCCACCGACGACCTCCCACCGATCAGAGATGGACTCCTCAGGGTGCCATTGGTTAAACAATGTAGACTGGCAACCTCCAGGGGGAGAGCCTTCTCTGTGGGGGCACCCGCCCTCTGGAATGAACTGCCCCCGGGGATACGTAGGATTCCCGACCTGCGTACTTTTCACCATGCCCTGTTATTTCAACAGGCTGGACTGGCTTAATTAAAGTTTAGGATTGGGTGTTTTAAACTTGTGGGTTTTTAACTGAGGGGCCATAAGTATTTAATCTATTTTTAAAGTGTTCTTAAATTTTGTATAGTATGTGGTTTTATTGTGGCTGTACACCGTCCTGAGTCCTTCAGGAGAAGGGTGGTATAAAAATGTAATAAACATAAAGATAAACATAATAATTATAACAGACAGTTGCTGGGTTCAAAAAGTTAAACCGCAAGGTTACGCACTATTCTACAGTTGGAGAGTTCAAGAAGTCAAACCACAAGAATTAACTAACCTTCCTGTTCAGGCAATAATGGGAGGAGGGAGAGAGCCTAGCAGATAGGAGGTTTATTTCACATGTTCTGTTTTTTGTTACTATAAAGATATGTGTCTTAAAGGAGGTCTTTTGTTCAGAATGTAAACAGAATGCATGTCTGAACCTTTTGGCCAAAATAAATAAAAGCTTTTTCTGATCTCGAAATTCATTTCATTCATTGATTTTTCTGCAACAGGATGGTTAAGATTATTTCATTTTCAGGTTTCCGAATATGAATAAAAACAATTGAATGATCCGTCTGCCTTATTCTTCATCTGATTCGTTTATGAGGGGAGCATGTGCATTCTTTTCCTTCCTTATGCCAAGTCCAATCGTAATTTGTCTGTGGCTCTTTTTACAATTCTGGAGGTAGCTGTGGACAATGATAAGATAATTTTAATTAGTCCCACTGTAGTTCTGTTCAGCTGATTGCTTAGGAGGTCATTGGGGTTGGGGGAAGGAAACTGGGAGAAGCTTTCAACTTTCAAAAACCTTCTGCAAACAACCAGGGTAATTGTCCTACAAGAAGGAAATACAGTTTATACTCTTTAAATATTCTCTTATAAAGAGAATATTTATAAGATGGTTTATCGATGGCACCTACCTCCAGCAAGATTAGCTAAAATGTTCCCCGGGACATCTCCAGAGTGCTGGAAATGTGGGCATAGTAATGGAACCTACTTCCACCAATGGTGGACATGCCCTCTGGCAGTTAAATATTGGATGAAAATACGACGATGGTTGCTTGAAATCAAACACTGTAAAGTGGAACTGAAACCGGAAACCTTTTTATTAGGGGTTACACTTGCAAATATTGGATTGACTAAATGGTATCTGATGCTGCACATAATCACTGCAGAGAGACTGGCGTTCGCACAAGAATGGAAAAACGAGGACTTACTAACTGACTCAAAAATAATTTAAAAAATCATGGAATGTGCGGAGTCCGACAGACTTACAAAACTGATCAAGGGTAAAAGAGACTCAGATTTTTATAGTAGTTGGAATATGCGGTATGATTGGATCCAGAAACAATGGGAGAGAGACAAAGGATAATGTTGGATTATAATTATAGAAGATGGTATAATTATGGCAATCAATAAGTATTGGAAATGTAAATTTGTATATATGAATCTGTAAATATTTTCTGTTTTTACTCTCTGATTATTTTGGTGATGTTACACCGTGATAGAAAAATTATTATACATTTGTAACAAAATGCTTTAATAATTTTTTTTTAAAAAAAGAAAAAAGGAGACACTATCCTCCTGTCACCCTCACACCAATATCAACCATGAAGTTGGCTGAACTGTGGCCACTTTCTTTTTCGTAGTTTCTAGGGAGGTTTCTTTTCTCACTGCTTCAGGGCTGACACAGCCTGGAGTGAAGGGGCCAGGGAAGGGTTTAGAGATTATTTGGGGTGTTGTAGCCTAAATAAAATTCTTTCCCCTGAGAACCAAGGACATTCATGCAAGTGTCCGCAGGATGGAGACTGAAGTCATCTAGCAACTGGGCTGCTAGATGACTTCAGATGATTGGACCATGTGACTGAGACTCTGGGGGGAGGTGATGTTTTACTTTTAATGGGGAATGGGGATGGGGGCGGGGGTGGGTGGGAAACCAGCACCAATTTAGAGTCAGTTTTCCATGAGGAATATGCCAATTTGATATGTCCTAATAAAAATGTTATTTGAAGGACTGGCCTGCCTCAGAGTTCTTATTGAATGGGATGTATTTCTTGGAACCCTGAATACTCACTGTGTGAGGAGGAGGAAGAAGAAGAAGAAGAAGAAGAAGAAGAGGAGGAGGAGGAGGAGGAGGAGGAGGAGGAGGAGGAGGAGGAGGAGGAGAGGGGTATATCAGAAAGAGAAGTAACAGGAAAAAAAGGAGAAAGAGAGGGGAAATGTAATAGAGAAAACAAGAGAGAGAAAGAAAGGTCCACTCATTTCTCATTCAGGTTCACACCTCCATGGGAGTCATCACCCATAGTTTCTCCTTGAAAAAATGTGGTCCTTAATAAACAGGTTCCCCATTCATATATTATACTTGATGCTTGAGAAATCCACTTTGAAGGAAGTTCTGGAGTTGCCTAATGGGATTCTGGAAACATAGGACCTGAGTAGGTATGTTCTGGAAGGAAATATCTTCTTCTGGAAGGAAATATTCTCTTATTAAACTTCTCGGACTCTGAGGAAACCTTGTTTGGTTGCAAAAAGGAACCTGACCTTAAATGGTTCCAGTTGAAGACAGGTCTCCTTATGGCAGAGGTCTTCAAACTTGGCGGCTTTAAGACTTGTGGACTTCAACTCCCAGAATGCTGGCTGGAGAATTCCGGGAGTTGAAGTCCACAAGTCTTAAAACTGCCGAGTTTGAAGACCTCTGCCTTATGGGAAACCTTGCTTCGTAAGTCGAATCCTGCTCAAAAGTAGGAATTTTGCAAGAGCATTTCCAAGCACCTACAGCTTTCTAGCTCTAAGGGTGCTCAAAAGTATTTTGATCTTTGCTGTGTTACATACTGATATAATTAATAGTCTGTCAGTGGATCTCTGCTGGTTAACTCTACAGAAGGCTCAATCCACATCACATTCTATAGCAGGGATGTGCAACCTTGGCAGCTTTAAGTCTTGTGGACTTCAACTCCCAGACTTCCCCAGCCAGCCATGGGAGTTGAATCTGGGAGTTGAAGTCCACAATTCTATGAGTTAGAATAGAATAGAATGACAGAGTTGGAAGGGACCTTGGAGGTCTTCTAGTCCAACTCCCTGCTTAGGCAGGATGCCCTACGCCACTTCAGATACATGGTTATCCAACATCTTCTTAAAAACTTCCAGTGTTGGAACATTTACAACTTCTGGAGGCAAGTTGTTCCACTGATTGATTGTTCTAGCTGTTAGGAAATTTCTCCTTAGTTCTAAATTGCTTCTCTCCTTGATAAGTTTCCACCCATTGCTTCTTGTCCTGCCTTCAAGTGCTTTGGAGAATAGCTAGACTCCCTCTTCTTTGTGGCAGCCCCTGAGATATTGGAACACTGCTATCATGTGACCCCTAGTCCTTCTTTTCATCAGACTAGACATACCCAGTTCCTGCAACCGTTCTTTATATGTTTTAGCCTCCAGTCCCCTAATCATTGTTGCTGCTCTTCTCTGCACTCTTTCTAGAATCTCCACATCTTTTTTACATCATGGCAACCAAAATTGGATTCAGGATTCCAAGTGTGGCCTTACCAAGGTATTATAAAGTGGTATTAACAGTTCATGTGATCTTGATTTTATCTCTCTGTATATGAAACCTAAAACTATGTTGACTTTTTTGGCAGCTGCATCACACTGCTGACTCATATTTAAGTGATTATCCACTAGGACTCCAAGATCCCTCTCATAGTTACTACTATTGAGCCAGGTACCACATATACTGTACCTGTGCATTTTGTTTTTCTTGCCTAGATGTAGAACTTTACTTTTTTCACCATTGAAAAAATGAAGTTGGTCCACCAGTCTTAACTAGGTTGCCACGGTTGGACACCCTATTGTAGGAGTCTGGCTTTGATGTAGAATGTTGAATGAACCTGAAACCCTTGATTTAGTCAGGAACCAAGAATTAAGCAAACCGTAGCTTAGTGTAATAAGTCTTTGCAGCTTGGTTTCTTGGTCTAAGCAACTTATTCCTGGGTCTCTACAAGATGATCTCAATAACTTGTTGAATTGAGATATCATGCTGTCCAGTGGTGGGATTCAAAATTTTTTACTACTGGTTCTGTGGGTGTGCCTTGGTGGGCGTGCCATGGCTTGGTGGGCATGGCAGGGGAAGCATATTGTAAAATCTCCATTCCCTCCCCTCTCCAGGGAAAGGTTACTGAAAAATCCCCATTTCCTCCCGATTAGCTGAGACTCGGGAGGCAGAGAATAGATGGGGGCGGGGCCAGACAGAATTTTTGCTACCAGTTCTCCGAACTATTCAAAATTTCCACTACCGGTTCTCCAGAACTGGTCAGAACCCGGCTGAATACCACCTCTGATGCGGTCACTGGACAACCACCAGAGGAAGCAAAGTTTCTTATATTCCTTCATATATTCTTTTTTTCCTTTTGCAAGTCTCCGCATACCCCTTTACTCAAGGACATAATGCTAATCAGGAATGCATTACTCCAGAAAACTTACCAATAGACCAGGGAATAATTCACTGCCGTAATGAAGATTGCAAGGGCAATATGCCAGCAGAAGCACATGGTAATGAACATTAAGTTGCTGTGGTCATTCAGATCCCATTCTGGTCCACCCCATGGTGGATACAACACAAAACCTATCTGGATTTAAAAAAAAAAAAAGAGTATTTATAATCTATGCAATTGATAGGCATGTCAAGTCTTGGGGTAAAGCACGAATGGCAAACATTGATTTTAGAAGCTGTCCAGCATAAAAATAATTCATCTAACACCTTATTTAATATATGTTTTACCCCACACTTCTCCTTTCCAACAATGTCCAAGTTCTTATGATATTCTAATCAAGAGATTTGAGGCCAGTGAGGCAGTGTTTAAACAGAACTATGATTACATTACTCCTTTGGAACTCTGAATTAGCTAAACTTCGATGCTCAAATCAATTCATATTGGCTGTATATCAGTGTTGAAATCCAACAATTTTTTACTACCAGTTCTGTGAGCATAGCTCGGTGGGCGTGGTGCGGCTTGGTGAGTGTGGCTTGGTGGACATGGCAGGGGAAGAATACTGCAAAATCTCCATTCTCACCCCACTCCAGGGGAAGGATACTGCAAAGTCCCCACTCCCTCCCCACTTCTGGGGGAAGAATATTGCAAAATCTTCATTCCCACCTCACTCTGGGGCCAGCCAGAGGTGGTATTTGCCGGTTTTCCAAACTATTCAAAATTTCCGCTACCAACTTTCCAGAACCTGTCAGAACCTGTTGGATTTCACCCCTGCTAAATATGTATATACCTGTATATAATATCTTAACAATTAAGAGCTAGAGAGAGAAAGGCCACAACCACAAATGATATCATTGGCAGCAATGCATTACAGCTGGTCTATGTTCACCAAGGTGCTAACACTAAACCTTTTGGCCAGTAACCATTAATTGCTGCACTCCATGTGGTCATTCACCCCTTGCTTGAGGTCATGGCTCTGGACTTCCTCTTCAGGTCCGTTCTAAGCTACCCCTTGCTTTATACAGTAGATTCAAAGGGGTTCCCATGACTTGCCTCGAACCTTAGCTTCTTGGCCATGGTCAACAGCAAAGCCAATTCAATAAGATAACTGGAAAAATAGCTCACCTGCCAAAACCAGGTTCCTTGCAATAGGAGAAGGCAGGCTGCAAATAAGTCCAAAATCATGTTATCATGCACGAAGACTTGTATGAAGCAGGTGGCAACGCCAGCAAAGATGGCTACCAGGAGCATGGAATGGATGTATTGATCAAGCATTGGCCGTTGGCTGATATGATATTTGAAGAGGAAGCCTAATAAAATGCAGAAGTTGTTCAAAACTACAATTGTTTTCAAGAAAAACCTTTATACCTTAACATTTCTTATAGTAATTTCACCAAAATTACAATTTTCAATTAAAAAAAAACCTAATACACATAAAGGAGAATAAAAAGAGAAAATAAAAAGTGCAGAAGAAAAACTGGAAAAGGAAGAATGTAAGAATGGTATATACAAAAAGAAAAGACTTTCTCCTTTATCACAAATATAACCATTTTGGTTGGACATTCTCTTAAAATAGAATAAATGACCTCTTCTTCCCATATCTCATATGTCACCTATAAAGAAATCCATAAAAACCTCAGCATTTCAGTCCTGGTGTCAGCAAAAGTTCATTAAGTGTTACCAGAGATGACATATCTATTTTAACCTTGATCAAATAAACCAGCTTTGTATTTCTTCCTTTTTACTTTTAACAATCTTGATCTTTAAACAAATAATGTTATGCCATTTTTCCTTTGTTCCTGCTCACAGAATTCTTCATTCTGCTGCAGTTGTTGCTCTGTGTCTTCAGTCCATCATTTCCTCATCATTCTTGTGGACATTGATCCTAAGGTCAGGGGAAGCTAGTCTACTAATTCAGGCCTATATGTGGTGATCATTAGAAATCAAGCAGTCATTCAATCAGTCATTCAAACAGCCAGCCAGCCAGCCAGCCAGCCTGTCAGTATATTTGTGTATGTGTATGTATATATATATTTGTCTGTCTGTCTATACATCTATCTTTCTATATCTATATCTATCTATCTCTATCTCTATATCAACTATATATCTACATCTACATCTCTGTCTATCTATCTATCTATCTGTCTGTCTGTCTGTCTGTCTGTCTGTCTATTATCTATCTATCTATCTATCTATCTATCTATCTATCTATCTATCTATCTATCTATCTATCTATCTATCTACATTTATTTGTCCCATGTGGGACAAATGATTCTTGATGAACGCATCTTGTCTTTTTATGTACACTGAGAGCATATGCACCAAAGACAAATTCCTTGTGTGTCCAATCACACTAGGCCAATAAAGAATTCAATTCAATTCAATTCAATTCAATCCTAGCCTATCCTATCCTATCCATAAAATTTGGAAGTGGTTTGCTGTGTCTTCCTTTGAATCTCTCACCAACACTTATGGCTTTTCTATTCTCCCAGCCAAGGATTAGGGTAACCTATCCTGATTACGTTCTGAGCTCCGTAAGCAAAACTGCCTGCTATGGGGTTTTTTGGGGGTTTTTTAAAAAAGGCATGAATATATCCTTTTGCTTTTAAAAACAGTCAAAGCCCTTTCTGTGGACAGTTTAGCAAGACGGTAAAAAGAATGAACCAAAAACCAAGCAACCGTCAATAAACTGGGTTGCATTACAAGTTTGTCCTGTTCTACCCAAAATATGACTCTCAAAGCAAAGTCTGTGGCCTACATGCCCTCCAGTGCAGGAGAGTGACCAGGAATTTCAGAAAGAATGGGAGAGACCGGCCCTATTTAAGCCACCCCTATCAATCCTATGCATTGATGATGATTTCAGTTCAATTCAATTTAGCCTGGACCAACTCTGACAGGGCAGTGAATATCTTTCCTCCACTCCCAAAAGACTACGGTATAAACCAGGGGTCAGCAACCTGCGGCTCTGGAGCCGCATGTGGCTCTTACACCCCTCTGTTGTGGCTCCCTGTCATTTAAAATATGTGTCACAACCGCCAATGTGTGACACCCACCGGCACACGATTTATTGAGCTTTTCAACCCCCAGTAAGCCAACCATGAATAAATCCAAGAAAAGAAAAGTTTCAGAAGAAAACAGAACGTTTAATTCAACTACATATGCTAGTTTTGTGGCCGCTCAAGAAATAGTCAGGCACGGGAAGGGTTTTGTGTCTCCTAGTGTTTTTTTTTCCTGTGGGAAACTGGTCCAAATGGCTCTCTGAGTGTTTAAGTTTGCAGACCCCTGGTATAAACTTTTGAGTGAAAATTAAATAAGCAATATTAAAGTGGGAGAGGTCAGAAACCAGGAGGTTGTGAGTTCTAATCCTGATGTAGAATCAAAGCCAACTGGGTGAAATTAAGGCGTGGCTGCAAAACAGCTTAATCTCATATCTGGATTAGCTTCTATTGTTTTATTCAAGAGAAGCCCAAGAGTGAGATTCTCAGGGTGCCCCAAAATAATCTGGGGAGACAGGATAGCAGTGTTCCAATATCTCAGGGGCTGCCACAAAGAAGAGGGAGTCAAGCTACTCTCCAAAGCATATAAAGGCAGAACAAAAAGCAATAGGTGGAAACTAATCAAGGAGAGAAGCAACTGCTTGCGTGAACCGTCCTCTCCCGTCCACCCCTGCTGGTCCGCAAAACCAGAAACGTTGGGGAACTCTGTCCGATACCATTTCAGACAAATGGTTGCCCAATCTTCTCTTAAAAGCCTCCAGTGATGCAGCACCCTCAATAACCCACAGATGGTGGCCCGGTGGTTAGAATGCAGTATTGCAGGGAAACTCTGCTTGCAAGATGGAGTTCGATCCTGACGGAGCTCAAGGTTGACTTAGCCTTCCATCCTTTCAAGGTTGATAAAATGAGGACCCAGATTGTTGTGGGCAAGATGTTGACATTGCGAAGTGCCCAGAGAGTGCTATAAAGCACTATGATGCAGTACATAGACCTAAATGTTATTGCTATAGTTAGAGAGAAGGAAGACATCCAAGGTGAGAGAACAGGATAGTTCCTCAGCAGTCATGGAGAAGGTCTTATTTGCAATGCTATGCTGCATTAACAGAGGGATACAGTCAAGATCAAGGGAGGTACTAATACCACTCTATAAAGCCTTAGTAAGATTCCATCTAGAATACTGCATCCAGTTTTGGTCACTACACTATAAAATGATGTTGAGACTCTAGAAAGAGTGCAGAGAAGAGCAACCAAGATAATTAGGGGACTGGAGGCTAAAACATATGAAGTTTGGGCATGGCTACTCTAGTGAAGAGAAGGACCAGGAGAGACATAACACCAGTGTTTCAATACTTGAGGGGCTGCCACAGAGAGGAGAGAGTCAAGCTATTTTCCAAAGCACCTGAAGGCCAGACAAGGAATAACAGATGGAAACTAATCAAGGAGAGATTCAACCTGGAAATAAGGTGGAATTTTCTGACAGTGAGAACAATCAACCCATGGAACAGAAGTTGCCTTTGGAAGTTGTGGGGGTTTCATCACTGGAGGCTTTCAGGAAGAGCCTGGCTGCCATCTGTCAGAAATGGTGTAGGGTCTGCTTGGGCAGGGGGTTAGACTAGATGACCTAAAAGGTCCCTTCCAACTCTGTTAATCTGTATCTGTATCAGTTGCCAAGCATCTGAATTTCGATCACATGATCATAGGGATGCTACAAAGGCTGCAAGTTTGAAAAATGGTTGTAAGTCACTTTTCTCCCCAGTGCCGTTGTAACTTTGAACGGTCAGTAAATGAACTGTTGTAAATTGAGGACTACCTGTACAGCCTCTCCACTTGTGCCTACCTTCCACAAAGAGTGCAATGCCCAGCATGAAGCGGTCCAGCCCGACAGGCATTAAGGTCGAGGAATAAGTGACTATATCCACTGCTCCAGAGATCACAAAGAATAAATACATGGTGGAATGATGCCAGTTCATCAGCTTCACCCAGTGGTGTGGTTGCCCGCTGTAGAGATACAGGTTGGGTCCGTTAGGGGCGAACTGGTTAGCAAGAATCCCTGTTCAACAGAAACCAAAATTGAATAGATCCGTTAGAGAAGTTTCATCCGAAAGGAAAGAAACAGGGTAAAAGCCAGCGATGTCACAGGCTGCTTTTTTCAAGAGGCAGCTGGCCTTTCTGGTTTTTCTTTGAAAACGTTTCACTTCTCATCTGAAGAAGCTTCTTGGATGAGAAGCAAAGAAAAACCAGAAAGGCCAATTACCTCTTGAAAGAAACACCTTTGGGACAACCATGACCTGGATGACTGAGAATCTCCATAGAGTTTTTAAAAAGTTGAGGTGTGACACACAACCAAAACAGGTAGAGCTTCCATCACCTTTTGTTGTGGCCTGCCAGGCGCCAACAGAGCTGGCAGCAGACTCAACAATGAGGAAGTTGGGGAGGAACTTGGGCCAGGCCTGGAGTCTCTCTGTCGGAAGGAGAGATGCTCTGCGTCGGAAGGAGAGATAGAGCCAGGGCCATCTGACATTTCCCAGCTGCCTTCGGTGTCGGAGATAAGTGGGGAAGAAGAACAGTTGGGGCCTGAGAGGAGAACAACTGAGGAACAGAGACAACTTGGAAAAAAAGGCACATGTGGACGCTGAATGGCCCCTTCCTGGCTGGGGAATAAATAGAAGCAAAAAGCAGAGTGGTAGTTGTAGGAGACAACCGTTCGTATTTCTTTCAGAAGATTTGCTTATTTTGGTTCGTGCCTCAGAGATTTCTTGCCATGAATTAATTGACAGCTTTGCAACTGGAAGGCTGGCAAATATCCAAGGACTGATAAGGCCTGTTATTGTAATGAACTCTTGGAAGGATTATTGCCTGGACTTTTCTGTGTGTGAATGCCATGAATTCACAGTAACTAAATAAAGAGAGTTTTTTTCAGGACAAGGAATCTGTTTCTTGATTTGACTAAGGCTGGGTCAGAACAAATTTGTTGGTGCTAACCTGGACTTTTTTTAAAAAGCACCCCGTGAATACCACCAGCAAAATTAAGGTAGCGTTGTGAGCAGGGGTAGGTTCTACTTACCTTTACCACTGGTTCGCCAAGGGATTGCATGCGCAGATCGCTGATGGTGACGTCCAGGGTGGTGGGCAGGGCTTCCCGCCAGTTTAACTACCGGTTCTTGCAAACCAGTCTGAACCAGGGGCAACCCACTACTGGTTGTGAGTATGTAGCAGGAACTGTTGTAATTTTTCCAAACTTTGGGAATGCTTTTCCAGTGACAGCCAATGCTTTTCTTTCAACCTGTTCTTTCTAACTGCTTCCATTTGATTGCAAAACTTTGTACCCTACCTTCAGCTAAAAAAGCAAGCAAACCTCGCCATCTATATATTCAATACATTTTCTTTTTATATCCAAAATATTGACATGAAATAGTTTTGAAAAACCAACAACAACGACCCAGGGGGTGGTGGGGAGAGAGGAAAGGTGGAGGGTGCATAATCTGCAGCAAATAACCCCAAGTCTATTTCAGATGATAAATCTTAAGTGGATCTTGAGAAAACAGTGCAGTTATGGATATAATTTGGCTGCTTAATTGGCTAAATATATTCATTAAAACAATTTGATTGTTACCAAAGAATGAAGTAGCAGAACGTATAACATTATTAATTCAACTGGGGACCAAAACTGCATATGGCAAAACCCCACTTCCTTTTTACAAGTCTTATTTAAATTCCCATTTAGCGGTAAATTTAACACCTCATTAGAAAGAAACCCTACACAGGCTGACCTCATTGGCTGTGAAATTCCAGGAGATACAATTTGAAGAGTGTTGGATTTAGGATGGTTGATTTTGCAAGCTGCAATGAATTATGCAAATAAGATGATTGGTTTGCTTAAAATGCACGAATTCAAAGCAAGGCGAGTGATAAGTAGGTACCCCCAAATCAGAAGTGGGTTGTAGCAGATTCTGTCCAGTTCTGTAGAACCGATAGCATAAATTTTGAGTAGTTCGGAGAACCGGTAGTAAAAATTCTGACTGGCCTCACCCCCATTTATTCTCTGCCTCTCAAATCCCAGCTGATTGGGAGGAATGTGGATTTTACAGTAACCTTCCCCTGGAGTGGGGTGGGAAAAGAGATTTACAGTATCCTTCCACTGCCATGCCCACAAAGCCACGCCCACAAAGCCATGCCAAACCCACAAAGCCACACCCACAGAACCGGTAGTAAAAAAAGTGAAACCCCCCACTGCCTCAAATGCCTTAAGCCAGTTGTCATATTCTGAGTCTTACCTACTAATGTAAACAAAACTTTGACAGCCCCTTCGATGATCTCCACATGTTTGATGTTTCTCTGTACGAGACTATTCTTCTTCGGTGTCCTGCTGATATGTTTTAGTGAGTATTTCACTGACCACCAGAGGCCAAACAATATAAAGAAAGACCCTGGGAGAAAATGGCCCTTAAAATTTGCCATTCTGGTTCAGTCACTTCCTGGAGAAAAGAATATCCTCTTGTTAGAATTATTCAGAGAACTGTAATGTGTGACTCCAGCACACTGACACCAGTACAACTGAGGTTGTGAGTCCAATACAACTATTTATGAAGAAGTAATCGCTTCTGGAAAGAACAGAAACTGAAACAACTGGTTTCTCTCTTTGGAATCAATTCTTTCCTTTCAGGTTTGAAGTTCTGACCTTCTTACCACGTCAGTTTGGAATTCCTCTACCGGTCTGAGATGCGTCTTTCCTTTCCTTCTTCCTTTTAATTTGCTGCGTGGAATTGTGGATGTCAATCCTATGAGGTAGACCAGGTCAAGTATCCAAGAAATCTCCCTTACTTTGGAAGCCTATATCTGTTGTGGCCCGTACACGGCCTGTGTGGCTGGTGGCTGATTCGGACAGCGAAGAGATTCGTGTAGTGCTGCGCCAGCAGCCTGTGCAGCTGGCACTCGAGTCGGACAATGACGAGGATGAAGAAGATGTGGTGCCAGAGGCGGATTCAGCCAGGGCTTTCAGAACCTCCAGAATCTCCTTTAAGTGAAGAGGACAAAGAAGAGGAACCTCTTCTCGATGCACAAGCGCGCAAAGTGGCCAAAAGGCAGTAGTGGCTCCTCAGGAGGAGGTCTCCTCAAGAGTAAGGCTTGGGGCTAATTGGCCACTCCCTTAGTCTACTTAAGGAGGAATGCTGACTGAAGCAATTTGCAGGGAACAAATTGCTCCCTGCAAGTTGAGTGGGGCAGATCAAGGCACTCTCCTTCGTGCCTTGATCGTCGTTTTTTGCAAATTGCTTCTGGGCTTTCTGCCAATCATAATAAGACTAAGATAATTTATTCTTTGGATTTTTGTAGGCTGTTAAGAAAGTTAATTAACAGCCTTTATTTGGAAAAAAAACCTTATTTAATTTAGTAAACTAAGATTTGTACAGACTTTGTGTGTGCTGTGTTCTTTGGGGTCCGTGGCTGGGGCAGAACAAAATCAACACAGAATTTGGAAAACCCATCCATGACTTTTACTGGCCCCTTTTAAATTCATTAGGAGTCTTGGGTTCTTTTAACTATACCCAATTTATGGGGATCCAAAGATCCAATTACACAAGTCCCCAAACAATACACACAAACAAGCATTCACAGCTATTACTCACTACTCCACTCTTCCCCACTGCTACTACACTTTCTATTCCAACTCTTACTCTTACGCCTTGTGAATATTGCTAGAGAAAATTATCTTTCCCACTCCTTCAGGCTGTTTTATTTCCACACATGAACACATCTTCCTTCCTTCCTTCCTTCCTTCCTTCCCCTCCTCTCTCTCTCTCTCTCTCTCCCAATATACATGACAAATATTGTTTTATTTCTGATTCTCTGCTTACATATTCCAGAGTATTTGTACCAACCACATTGTATAAAGAAATAATATTGTGGCTCTTTGGTCATTCCAGCTTGCAGGGTTGTAAAACTTCCTTCCTTCCTTCCTTCCTTCCTTCCTTCCTTCCTTCCTTCCTTCCTTCCTTCCTTCCTTCCTTCCTTCCTTCCTTCCTTCCTTCCTTCCTTCCTTCCTTCCTTCCTTCCTTCCCAGAAAAGTAGATCCTTCCATTTTCTGGGCAATCTGCTGTCTCACAGTCTTCCTTCACTTTTTCAAGGCCAGAGCTAAATTCCTCTACATATTGCTATTTTACCACTGATTCCTTAGGAAACCCACTCTGCATCCTAATAAAACAAGCTTCTGGTCATTGCAGCCATCTCTCTCTCTCTTTTATAAACCTTTATTAACATTTAAAATCCAAAAATACAAGTTAAAATACATCTATAATAAAAATACATCCGTAATAATTATACAATTCAGCATCTTTCTGACAGTACCTAATTCTTAACTTTGTTCATCTATTCCCACATATTCTTACTTAATCGACATATTTAAACACATTTTATATTTTATTTTATTCTATACATTCCTTAGTTTTAATTTCTGTCACTTGATACCAATTTTCCCAAGTTAAGTAGTATTTCAAGTTGTAAGGATTGCCTCTCCTTCCACCCTAAGAAAGTACGAACTCTTGAAATGTAGTTGTTCAAAAGGATTCTTTTATTAAATAGAAGTGAAAGCCATCCAGCTAAAGCACAATCTGAATATCCTTAGGCAAGGCAATAGGATTGAAGTGGTAGAGACCCCTCCCTTTAAGTCAGAATGTAGATTTTAGCCGATACACAAGTATGAAGATGTTTTCTTTACTATTCCCTTTGAGAACCGGAACAAACATGCATTCCCACCACTACCCAAGTTTAAAGTGAGACAACCCCCATAGCTATCATATAAATTCCTACAGATAAATGGAAACTCAGGCCTCCTTGGCGCCAGCATATAGGTTGTAAAATATCTGATGATACAGGTCCTGCTAGTAAATCGAATTCAGTCTCCCCCTTCCTTCACTTGAATGGCAGTATCACATTTTTTGGGGATCTGGATTATTGCACAGTCTGCTGGTATAGTGGACATTTTCCACGCTTGTACAAGTACAATTTTTGCTGCTGTAGTTATATGAATGATTAAATATTTAATCCTTTTAGGATAATTTCCTTTAATAATCCCCAGAAGAAACAGTTCAGGTTTAAATTCTATGTTACAGTGTGTAATATCTCCTCTCCTGATAGCTCTGTGCATACACGCATCTGGGACAGGCCCCAGCTGTTCTTCTTCCTCACTTATCTCTGACACCGAAGGCAGATGGAAAATGTCAGATGGCCCTGGCTCTATCTTTCCCTCCAACGCAGAGCATCCATCAGAGCCTTCCCCAGACTCCAGGCCTAGCCCAAGTTCCTCCCCAACATCCTCATTGTTTGAGTCTGCTGCCAGCTCTGTTGGCGCCTGGCAGGCCACAACAAAAGGTGATGGAAGCTCTACCCCTCATGACCTGCTAGTGGCCCACAGTTTGGGAACCTCTAGTATAGGATCTTCTGCTCGAGTGAGGGGTTGGACTAGAAGACCTCCAAGGTCTCTTCCAGCTCTGTTATTCAGCATTCTGTATGTTGAGCCAATTGCTCTGTGCTTTTCGCTTGTTAAATATTTTTTTGTTTGTAGTTTATTTTAGTTCAGTTCAGTTCAGTTTATTGCATTTCTATACCGCCCTTCTCCCGAAGGACTCAGGGCGGTTCACAGCCATATTAAAAACAGTCCACACAAAAATTAAAACTACTAAAATAAGTTAAAGCTATTTGGCTGTAACTTAAAACCCCTTATTAAAACCCCATTAAAACCAATTTAAAACCCACTAAAATTAATCTATTCGATCAGGTCGGCTTGGTGCAACAACAGAGTCTTCAGAGCCCAACGGAGGGTGCGGAGGTCGGGAATCTTTCTTATGTCCGGGGGCAATTCATTCCATAAGGCAGGAGCTCCCACAGAGAAGGCTCTCCCCCTGGGGCTGCCTGCCGACATTGTCTGGCTGACAGCACCCTGAGGAGGCCCTCCCTGTGAGAGAATATCGGGTGGTGGGAGATATTCAGTGGCAGAAGGCAGTCCTGTAGATATCCCGGTCCTTTAATTTTACCTTTACTTTCTGCCTATGTTGCAAGTTAATGCGTTTTCATTATCCTTATGGTTTTATTCAGCAATTAGCTTCATAGAGTAGTGCCTCAGTACACAAGGTGTGAACTTTTTATTTTTTTATTATTTTGCCTCAGGAGAGCAATAAAACTGTTTCTTTATGTACTCTTCCAAAACACTTTGTCACTTCCCTCCCTCCCTTCCTCCCTCCCTCCCCTCTTCTTTCTTTCTTTCTTTCTTTCTTTCTTTCTTTCTTTCTTTCTTTCTTTCTTTCTTTCTTTCTTTCTGTCTGTCTGTCTGTCTGTCTGTCTGTCTGTCTGTCTTCCTGTTCTCTTGGGAAAATTGGAATTGCAAATAACTCAATAGAACCATAACATTAAGCAAATTTCTACTGGATGAAATGACTCCTCAGACCTGTTTACTCTGTTTTTACTACAAAGCAAACTTAATTAGCTGACTGCATGAAATGATCGAGGATGTCATATTGTTATTTTAAAGTTGGATTGATTAATTCTACGCCTTGGATAACAATAGGTGCAGTTTCTGGCTTTGGAATGTTAGAATACTGAAATCAAAAGCTTTAGAACAGGATCTTACAGAATGCAAGGTACTATAATGTCAAGCAATACCCTAGAGTACAGGGGGAAAAAAATTACAGTACTGAAACCGAACTACAGCAACAAAAGTTTCCTTACTTTCCGAAAGAAATCCACATTTGATTAAAGAAGGTGCAAAATATGGTAGATAGGCATGTGCAGCTGAGAAGCATTTCATGATAGTTTAACTATCAGGCCAGTTAAATTCCATTTGTTGTTCACCTTTGTTTCATTTTGACTTTGCCTTCAAGAAGACAGCAACAATAAGGAGCTCCCATTTTACAAGATGGGAATTGGTTAGGCTGGAGTCCGAATCTAACACTTTGCACTGACTGCTGTTCCATAGTTGTTCTTCCTGCTTTTCTGGAACTGATATAATACTTCACTCGTGTTTTAGAAGCTGCTTATCTCCAGAATGTTCATGAGGTTGGCTAGTGAAATGTCTAGGGCCCCTACTTTCTCAGCTGGCTTGTATGTCGGTAAAGAAATACCCTGTTTCTCCCAAAATAGGACCTTCCTGGATAATAAGCCCAATCAGGCTTTTGAGTGCATGCACTAAAATAAGCTTCCCCAGAAAATAAGACCTCCCCAAAAATATTAAACCACATGCGCAGCTGGTTCCCACCATTTCTTAGGGTTAGGGTTAGGGTTAGGGTTAGGGTTGGGGTTGGGGTTGGGGTTGGGGTTGGGTTAGGGTTAGGGTTAGGGTTAGGGAGACAGAGCTGGAAATCAGGTAAGATGGTAAGAGGAGCTCTGTCTTGCTCCAGTCACCCCAAAATAATAAGACCTCTGTGAAAATAAGGCCAAGCGCTTATTTCAGGGTTCAAAAAAATATAAGAGAGGGTCTTATTTTTGGGGAAACATGGTACGTATATTAGGAAATGCCTAAAACCTCTTCACCAATAAAGGAAAATTCAAAACTTGGACAGCGCTGCAATTTTGAATTTCTTACCATTTGGAGAAGTTGGTCAGCATCATCATTTATCAAGATATGGTAATCAGATATGCCCTTAGGGTCAAAGTTCAGTCATTTGATAGAAACATCAGAGAAGAAAAAGATATAAAAGGAATGAAAATTCAAAAGAAAGAATATAAATTGCAAGCGTTCGCAGATGACCTGGTTTTTATTCTTGAAGAACCATTAGCATCAATAACTACACTGATAGATAAAATAGGAGAATTTGGAAAAGTAGAAGGTTTGAAGATTAATAAAGACAAAATGAAGATTTTGACAAAAAATACATTAATAAAACAAAAAGAAGAATTGGCGGAAATATCAAAGATGCAGGTCACAAATAAGGTTAAGTACTTGAGAGCAATATATAGCACACTTCAAGAGAATAACTATAATAAACTCAAACAACAGATTGGAACAGGCTTGGTGAAATGGGAAAATTTACAATTATCACTGATAGGGAGGCTATCAACTATTAGGATGAATATACTGCCTAGAATTTTATATTTGTTCCAGACAATTTCCAATTATATTGGGAAATGTTTATTTTGAAGAATTGAACAAAATAGTGTTAAAATATATTTGGCAGAGAAAAAAAGGCAAGGATAAAATTAAAGTTGTTACAAGATGCTAGAATGAGAGGGGGTTTTGGTTTACCTAATTGGGAACTTTATTATCAAGCGATAAGTTTGATGTGGATTAAAGAATGGATAATGTTAAGGAATACCAGATTATTGACTTTAGAAGGACATAACTTCTTGTTCGGTGGCATGCTTTTTTATGGTATAAGGGAACAAAAGCACAGGGGTATTTTAGAAGACATTATATATGAGAGGCTTTGTTATTAAACTGGGAGAAGATTAAAAAACAACATTATTTGAAAATTCCAGTCTGGGTATCAACGATTGAAGCATTTTCACATTTAACAACATTTAGAAGAGAACAAATTGTTAGATATAGTGATTTATTGGATGAAAAGGGTGGACTTAAATTGAAGCAAGAACTGGAAGTGAGACAGGAGGGTTTTATACTATAAATTATATTAATTTATGTATTGTATTATTCACAGTATTATGTTGCTCTCAGAAGTGTTGATGTGGGAGTAGAAGTTACGTTGCAAACCTCAGGAAAGTACAAGGAACAGAAATAAGGAACTTGTTAAATGTACTGAGGAGCTTAATGACCTATGTTCTATATCATCCCTGTAACAAACTTATATTAAGAAACATATTATCAGAAGTGTTCATGGAAAGTAACAGACGGTGTAAGATAGTACCCATATATGGATTTATTTATTTAGCGTACGGCTGGTCACACACAGTATTAAAACACTTCATTTTTACAGGTTAAAAACAATTAAAACAATAAAAAAAAGCAGTAAGAAAACCTAAAAGGAAAACAGAAAAAACATTTCAGAGTTTAATGTCGAGTTTGGAGATCCAGTCAGTAGCTGCTGTTATTATGCAGAGGAAGTCCCTAGAATCTCCTGGATACCTTCTGTTAGGGCATTCCCTCACTATATGCTGGATAGTCTGTCGAGGGCCCCCGCAATCACATTGTGCTGAAGGTGTCTTTCCCCATTTATACAAGGAGTCAGCACACACCCCATGCGTTGTTCTAATTCTGTTATATGTCACCCATATGTGTAGGGGTAGGCTAAATCCTGGAGGTATACTACTAGGACTGACATGCTCAGACACATCTTGGGGGGAACAGCTACTCCACGCCTCCATCCACTTTTGTGTGGTGTTCTGATGATCGGCCATCAACTTAAGTGCTGTCAAGAGTGGTGGATTTCTTGACTTTAATCGGCATCTTAAGAGATCAGGAATGTATCCATGTATGGGTAGAGGGGAATTTAACAGGATCTTACTATACTCCCGAATGAGAGCTTCTTGTCGTCGTAAGTGCGGGGGAAGTAGCTGTCTAAGAACTGGTAACCAGTAACTAGGTATAGATTTATGCACCCAGTAATTAGCTTCATCGTATGGTTAAGTTGAACATCAATAAGTCCTGTATGTGAGCTGTTTATCCATACAGGTGCACAGTATGGATACAGTGAGGGCTGCACATCGAAGAGTTGGGGCAACAAGCTCCCCAAGTTGTTCCACATAGTTTTTGTAGGATGTTATTTCTGCTGTTAACCTTGGCAGTCATATTCTGAATATGTTTTTTATATGGAAATAGAGTCAGAAGTGTAACACCTCTGGCGTGGCTAGAATTGCAAAAATATATAAAAGGTACACCTTGGGTGTAGCCCAGAATTCAGAATCTGACATGTGAATGCTCTGAACCTTTACTAGCAAATAAACCTGTGTTCTCCAACTTTTGTGGCCTTGTCTCCTGTATTTGGGAAAGTGGGTTTTCCTGCTTCAGAAGAACAAGGTTTAAAGATGAGTTGGTTTTCTTATTTGCAAATACGTTCTAGATATGATGAAGATTGTAAGACAGAAGGTCTTTACAAGACTTTGACTAATTTAGATAAAATCTAAATAGGCTCTGATGACTATATAATTTAAAAATTGTATGGTTATTTATTAGAGGTAAAATTGGAAGAAGAACAAGTTAAAGAAACAATGATTGCATGGGGGGAAATTTTGGTCATGGAATTGATTTAGAGAAATGGCAAAAACTGTGGTGGCAAAATTATAAAATGATAATGTCAACAGCATACAAAGAAAACTTGTATAAGATGTTTTACAGGTGGCATTTACCCCCGACAAAATAGCCAGAATGTTCAAGAACAAATCTGAAAAGTGTTGGAAATGTCATCAGATACCGGCCTCATATTACCATATGTGGTGGACATGGGTAGAAGCTAAAAGATACTGGACTAAAATCCACACACATGGTTGGAAAAAATGACAAAAAAACACATAGGCTTTAAACCACCGATTTTTTAAATTGGGAATTATACCAGAAACATACAATACAGAATTGAGATATTTGATTGTGAATGTATTGACAGTGGCTAGAATTGTGTTTGCTAAGAATTGGAAAAATGAGAAAATAATTTTCTTTGGAATGATAATGCCATTGTTAAATGAATGACAAATGAGAATAATGATATAAAGATATATATTACGTTGATAATATGAGAAATTAGATAATTAGTAAAACCTGATTATGGGGAAGAAGCACAAGGGAGTTGTAACCGACTGACACACTGCTTGAAATTGTAATGGATGAAGGATGTTTTATGTTTTGTTTGTTTAAAAAATTTAAAAAAATGCAAAAAAACCCCCTTCAATCATTTGAAATAACATCTAAGGGACCAAATGTCCAGAAGGCTTATTCATCATAAGGCTGGGAATTCTGTCTATGTAACTGAAGATGAGCTAGATTTAAAAAAAACCTTACAATAAGCAAATCCTAATTAGATTTAGTGGCTTCTTTCAGTAATAGTGCAAAATCGATCGATTTCTTTCACTGTTGACAAAAGAGATTGCTTCATAAAAAGAACACAGTTGGATAACATGCGGCCATTAGAAGCATTATCAATTCTCTTTCCAGGGATTATAGATAAAGCAAGCCAGAAGATGTGATATGAAAATGTAAAGGAAGTGCAGCTACTTCATCTTCTTAACTTAGACAAAGTCTTTTCGATTTTTTCCAGGTGCGATTGATCTTTGGGATGGTTAAGATTATTTCATTTTCAGGTTTCCGAATATGAATAAAAAACAATCGAACGATCCGTCTGCCTTATTCTTCATCTGATTCGTTTATGAGGGGAGCATGTGCATTCTTTTCCTTCCTTATGCCAAGTCCAATCGTAATTTGTCTGTGGCTCTTTTTACAATTCTGAAGGTAGCTGTGGACAATGATAAGATAATTCTAATTAGTCCCACTGTAGTTCTGTTCAGTTGACTGCTTAGGAGGTCATTGGGGGGGGGGGGGGGAAAGGAAACTGGGAGAAGCTTTCAACTTTCAAAAACCTTCTGCAAACAACCAGGGTAATTGTTCTACAAGAAGGAGACCCTGTTCTTCTCCCACCACCATCACCCCAATGTCAACCATGAAGTTGGCTGAACTGTGGCCACTTTCTTTTTCGTAGTTTCTAGGGAGGTTTCTTTTCTCACTGCTTCAAGGCTGACACATCCTGGAGTGAAGGGGCCAGGGAAGGGGTTTAGAGATCATCTGGGGTGTTGTAGCCTAAATAAAATTCTTTCCCCTGGGAACCAAGGACATTCGTGCAGGTGTCTGCAGGGTGGAGACTGAAGTCATCTAGCAACTGGGCTGCATGCTGATTGGACCATGTGACTGAGACTCTGGGGGGAGGTTATGTTTTACTTTTAGTGAGGGGTAGGGGGGCCAATTTAGAGCCAGTTTTCCAGGAGGAATATGCCAATTTGATACGTCCTAATAAAAATGTTCTTTGAGGGACTTGCCTGCCTCAGAGTTCTTATTGAATGGGATGTATTTCTTGGAACCCTGAATACCCATTCTGTGAGGAAGAAGAAGAAGAAGAAGAAGAAGAAGAAGAAGAAGAAGAAGAAGAAGAAGAAGAAGAAGAAGAAGAAGAAGAAGAAGAAGAAGAAGAAGAAGAAGAAGAAGAAGAGGGGTACATCAGAAAGAGAAGTAACAGGAAGAAAGAAAGAGAGGGGAAATGTAATAGAGAAAACAAGAGAGAGAAAGAAAGATCCACTCATTTCTCATTCAGGTTCACACCTCCATGGGAGTCATCACCCATAGTTTCTCCTTGAAAAAATGTGGTCCTTAATAAACATGTTCCCCATTCCTATGTTATACTTGATGCTTGAGAAATCCACTGTGAAGGAAGTTCTGGAGTTGCCTAATGGGATTCTGGAAACATAGGACCTGAGTAGGTATGTTCTGGAAGGAAATATCTTCTTCTGGAAGGAAATATCCTCTTATTAAACTTCTCGGACTCTGAAACTTTGTCTGATTGCAAAAAGGAAGCTGAGTCCTACCTGACCTTAAATGGTTCCAATTGAAGACAGGTCTCCTTATGGCAGAAGTCATCAAACTTGGCAGCTTTAAGACTTGTGGACTTCAACTCCCAGAATTCTCCAGTCAGCATAGCATAGCTGGCTGGAGAATTCTGGGAGTTGAAGTCCACAAGTCTTAAAACTGCCGAGTTTGAAGACCTCTGCCTTATGGGAAACCTTGCTTCGTAAGTCAGAGGTGGTATTTACCGGTTCTCCGAACTACTCAAAATTTCCACTACCGGTTCTCCAGAACTGGTCAGAACCCTGCTGAGTACCACCTCTGATGCTGTCACTGGACAACCACCAGAGAAAGCAAAGTTTCTTATACTGCTTCATATATTCTTTTATTCCTTTTGCCAGTCTCCGCTTATCCCTTTTCTCAAGGACATAATGTATCAGGAATGCATTATTCTAGAAAACTTACCAATAGACCAGGGAATAATTCACTGCCGTAATGAAGATTGCAAGGGCAAAATGCCAGCAGAAGCACATGGTAATGAACATTAAGTTGCTGTGGTCATTCAGATCCCATTCTGGTCCACCCCATGGTGGATACAACACAAAACCTATCTGGATTTAAAAAAAAAAAAAGAGTATTTATAATCTATGCAATTGATAGGCATGTCAAGTCTTGGGGTAAAGCACGAATGGCAAACATTGATTTTAGAAGCTGTCCAGCATAAAAATAATTCATCTAACACCTTATTTAATATATGTTTTACCCCACACTTCTCCTTTCCAACAATGTCCAAGTTCTTATGATATTCTAATCAAGAGATTTGAGGCCAGTGAGGCAGTGTTTAAACAGAACTATGATTACATTACTCCTTTGGAACTCTGAATTAGCTAAACTTCGATGCTCAAATCAATTCATATTGGCTGTATATCAGTGTTGAAATCCAACAATTTTTTACTACCAGTTCTGTGAGCATAGCTCGGTGGGCGTGGTGCGGCTTGGTGAGTGTGGCTTGATGGACATGGCAGGGGAAGAATACTGCAAAATCTCCATTCTCACCCCACTCCAGGGGAAGGATACTGCAACGTCCCCATTCCCTCCCCACTCCTGGGGGAAGAATATTGCAAAATCTCCATTCCCACCACACTCTGGGGCCAGCCAGAGGTGGTATTTGCCGGTTCTCCGAACTACTCAAAATTTCCGCTACCGGCTTTCCAGAACCTGTCAGAACCTGCTGGATTTCACTCTTGCTGTATATGTATATACCAGTGGTGAAATCTAATTTTTTTTTACTACCGGTTCGGTGGGCGTGGCTTAGTGTGTGTGGGGTAATGTGACTGGGTGGGGGTGGCCAATTTTTTTTTTTTACTTTTAAAACCATTTTTTCTACAACCTCTTTGGCATTTAAAAGAAAAAAAGTCTCTGTCAATCAGGCAACTCAGCTTGGATCATCAGAGGCATTTAAAAGAAAAAAAAAGGGTTTTTTTCTTTTAAAAGCCTTTGACGATCCCAGCTGAGCCGCACAATCATCAGAGGATTTTTTTTTACTTGTAAAAGCATTTTTCAGCAGAGGAGGTTGTAGAAAAAATGCTTTTAAAAGAAAAAAAAAGTCTCGGATGATTGTGCGGCTCAGCTGGGCATGGGGCCGGCAGGGATTTTTTGCTACCGGTTCTCCAAGCCACCCGCCTCCATCGCTACCGGATCAAGTGATCCGGTTCGAACCGGGAGCATTTCACCCCTGGTATATACTTGAATATAATATCTTAACAATTAAGAGCTAGAGAGATAAAGGCCACAACCACAAATGATATCATTGGCAGCAATGCATTACAGCTGGTCTATGTTCACCAAGGTGCTAATACTAAACCTTTTGGCCAGTAACCATTAATTGCTGCACTCCATGTGGTCATTCACCCCTTGCTTGAGGACATGGCTCTGGACTTCCTCTTCAGGTCTGTTCTAAGCTACCCCTTGCTTTATATAGTAGATTCAGAGGGGTTCCCTTGACTTGCCTTGAACCTTAGCTTCTTGGCCATGGTCAACAGCAAAGCCAATTCAATAAGAAAACAAAAAATAGCTCACCTGCCAAAACCAGGTTCCTTGCAAGAGGGCAAGGCAGGGTGCAAATAAGTCCAAAATCATGTTATCATGCACGAAGACTTGTAGGAAGCAAGTGGCAACGCCAGCAAAGATGGCTACCAGGAGCATGGAATGGATGTATTGATCAAGCATTGGCCGTTGGCTGATATGATATTTGAAGAGGAAGCCTAATAAAATGCAGAAGTTGTTCAAAACTACAATTGTTTTCAAGAAAAACCTTTATACCTTAACATTTCTTATAGTAATTTCACCAAAATTACAATTTTCAATTAAAAAAAAAACCTAATACACATAAAGGAGAATAAAAAGAGAAAATAAAAAGTGCAGAAGAAAAACTGGAAAAGGAAGAAAATAAGAATGGTATATACAAAAAGAAAAGACTTTCTCCTTTATCACAAATATAACCATTTTGGTTGGACATTCTCTTAAAATAGAATAAATGACCTCTTCTTCCCATATCTCATATGTCACCTATAAAGAAATCCATAAAAACCTCAGCATTTCAGTCCTGGTGTCAGCAAAAGTTCATTAAGTGTTATCAGAGATGACATATCTATTTTAACCTTGATCAAATAAACCAGCTTTGTATTTCTTCCTTTTTACTTTTAACAATCTTGATCTTTAAACAAATAATGTTATGCCATGTTTCCTTTGTTCCTGCTCACAAAATTCTTCATTCTGCTGCAGTTGTTGCTCTGTGTCTTCAGTCCATCATTTCCTCATCATTCTTGTGGACATTGATCCTAAGGTCAGGGGAAGCTAGTCTACTAATTCAGGCCTATATGTGGTGATCATTAGAAATCAAGCAGTCATTCAATCAGTCATTCAAACAGCCAGCCAGCCAGCCAGCCAGCCTGTCAGTATATTTGTGTATGTGTATGTATATATATATTTGTCTGTCTGTCTATGCATCTATCTTTCTATATCTATATCTATCTATCTCTATCTCTATATCAACTATATATCTACATCTACATCTACATCTACATCTCTATCTACATATCTATCTATCTGTCTGTCTGTCTGTCTGTCTGTCTATCATCTATCTATCTATCTATCTATCTATCTATCTATCTATCTATCTATCTATCTATCTATCTATCTATCTATCTACATTTATTTGTCCCATGTGGGACAAATGATTCTTGATGAACGCATCTTGTCTTTTTATGTACACTGAGAGCATATGCACCAAAGACAAATTCCTTGTGTGTCCAATCACACTAGGCCAATAAAGAATTCAATTCAATTCAATTCAATTCAATTCAATTCAATTCAATTCAATTCAATTCAATTCAATCCTAGCCTATCCTATCCTATCCATAAAATTTGGAAGTGGTTTGCTGTGTCTTCCTTTGAATCTCTCACCAACACTTATGGCTTTTCTATTCTCCCAGCCGAGGATTAGGGTAACCTATCCTGATTACGTTCTGAGCTCCGTAAGCAAAACTGCCTGCTATGGGGTTTTTTGGGGTTTTTTTAAAAAAGGCATGAATATATCCTTTTGCTTTTAAAAACAGTCAAAGCCCTTTTTGTGAACAGTTTAGCAAGACGGTAAAAAGAATGAACCAAAAAAACAAGCAACCGTCAATAAACTGGGTTGCATTACAAGTTTATCCTGTTCTACCCAAAATATGACCCTCAAAGCAAAGTCTGTGGCCTACATGCCCTCCAGTGCAGGAGAGTGACCAGGAATTTCAGAAAGAATGGGAGAGACCGGCCCTATTTAAGCCACCCCTGTCAATCCTATGCATTGACGATGATTTCATTTCAATTCAATTTAGCCTGGACTAACTCCGACAGGGCAGTGAATATCTTTCCTCCACTCCCAAAAGACTACAGTATAAGCCAGGGGTCAGCAACCTGCGGCTCTGGAGCCGCACGTGGCTCTTTCACCCCTCTGTTGCGGCTCCCGGTCATTTAAAATATGTGTCACAACCGCCAATGTGTGACACCCACCGGCACACAATTTATTGAGCTTTTCAACCCCCAGTAAGCCAACCATGAATAAATCCAAGAAAAGAAAAGTTTCAGAAGAAAACAGAACTTTTAATTCAACTACATATGCTAGTTTTGTGGCCGCTCAAGAAATAGTTAGGCACGGGAAGGGTTTTGTGTCTCCTAGTGTTTTTTTTTCCTGTGGGAAACTGGTCCAAATGGCTCTCTGAGTGTTTAAGTTTGCAGACCCCTGGTATAAACTTTTGAGTGAAAATTAAATAAGCAATATTAAAGTGGGAGAGGTCAGAAACCAGGAGGTTGTGAGTTCTAATCCTGATGTAGAATCAAAGCCAACTGGGTGAAATTAAGGCGTGGCTGCAAAACAGCTTAATCTCATATCTGGATTAGCTTCTATTGTTTTATTCAAGAGAAGCCCAAGAGTGAGATTCTCAGGGTGCCCCAAAATAATCTGGGGAGACAGGATAGCAGTGTTCCAATATCTCAGGGGCTGCCACAAAGAAGAGGGAGTCAAGCTACTCTCCAAAGCATATAAAGGCAGAACAAAAAGCAATAGGTGGAAACTAATCAAGGAGAGAAGCAACAGCTTGCGTGAACCGTCCTCTCCCGTCCACCCCTGCTGGTCCGCAAAACCAGAAACATTGGGGAACTCTGTCCGATACCATTTCAGACAAATGGTTGCCCAATCTTCTCTTAAAAGCCTCCAGTGATGCAGCACCCTCAATAACCCACAGATGGTGGCCCGGTGGTTAGAATGCAGTATTGCAGGGAAACTCTGCTCGCAAGATGGAGTTCGATCCTGACGGAGCTGAAGGTTGACTTAGTCTTCCATCCTTTCAAGGTTGATAAAATGAGGACCCAGATTGTTGTGGGCAAGATGTTGACATTGCGAAGTGCCCAGAGAGTGCTATAAAGCACTATGGTGCAGTACATAGACCTAAATGTTATTGCTATAATTTGAGAGAAGGAAGACATCCAAGGTGAGAGAACAGGATAGTTCCTCAGCAGTCATGGAGAAGGTCTTATTTGCAATCCTATGCTGCATTAACAGAGGGATACAGTCAAGATCAAGGGAGGTACTAATACCACTGTATAAAGCCTTAGTAAGATTCCATCTAGAATACTGCATCCAATTTTGATCGCCACACTATAAAAAGATGTTGAGACTCTAGAAAGAGTGCAGAGAAGAGCAACCAAGATGATTAGGAGACTGGAGGCTAAAATATATGAAGTTTGGGCATGGCTACTCTAGTGAAGAGAAGGACCAGTGGAGACATGATAACAGTCTTCCAATATTTGAGGGGCTGCCACAGAGAGGAGAGAGTCAAGCTATTTTCCAAAGCACCTGAAGGCCAGACAAGGAATAATGGGTGGAAACAAATCAAGGGGAGATTCAACCTGGAAATAAGGTGGAATTTTCTGACAGTGAGAACAATCAACCCATGGAACAGAAGTTGCCTTCGGAAGTTGTGGGAGCTTCATCACTGGAGGCTTTCAGGAAGAGCCTGGACTGCCATCGGTCAGAAATGGTGTAGGGTCTGCTTGGGCAGGGGGTTAGACTAGATGACCTACAAGGTCCCTTCCAACTCTGTTAATCTGTATCAGTATCAGTTGCCAAGCATCTGAATTTCGATCACATGATCATAGGGACGCTACAAAGGCTGCAAGTTTGAAAAATGGTTGTAAGTCACTTTTCCCCCCAATGCCATTGTAACTTTGAACGGTCAGTAAATGAACTGTTGTAAGTTGAGGACCACCTGTACTTTACTACAGCCTCTCCACTTGTGCCTACCTTCCACAAAGAGTGCGATGCCCAGCATGAAGCGGTCCAGCCCGACAGGCAGTAAGGTCGATGAATAGATGACTATATCCACTGCTCCAGAGATGAAAAAGAATAAATACATGGTGGAATGTTGCCAGTTCATCAGCTTCACCCAATGGTGTGGTTGCCCTCTGTAGAGATACAGGTGGGGTCCATCGGGGACGAACTGCTCAGCAAGAATCCCTGTTCAACAGAGACCAAAATTGAATAGATCTGTTAGGGAAGTTTCATCTGAAGGGAAAGAAATGGTAAAGGCCAGCGATATCACAGGGTGTACCCCAGGGGTGAAATGCTACCGGTTCGGACCAGATTGCCTGATCCAGTAGAGATGGAGGTGGGTGTTTCGGAGAACTGGTAGCAAAAATCCCTGCCCACCCCCCCCCCCCACACTCAGGGTGGCTTACAATGCGTTAAGCAATAGCCTTTATACTTTTGTATATATCTGCTTAGTACGGCTTTTGGCCCGCCCTAAGCGGTGTTCTTTTTTATACAAAGTTAGTTTATTGCCCCCATAATACGGGTCCTCATTTTACCTACTCGAAAGGATGGAAGGCTGAGTCAATCTTGAGCCTGGTGAGATTCGAACTTGCAGTAATTGCAGGCAGCTGGTGCTATTTAACAGCACTTTAAGGTGCTGTTAACAAACAAAGGCTTCCGTTTGATTGCAAAACTTTGTATCCTACCTTCAGCCAAAAAAGCAAGCAAGCCTCGCCATCTATATATTCAACACATTTTCTTTTTATATCCAAAATATTGACACAAAATAATTTTAAAAAACCAACAGCAACGACCGGGGGGGGTGGGGGTGGGCGGAAGGTGGGGGGTGCATAATCTGCAGCAAATAACCCCAAGTCTATTTCAGATGATAAATCTTAAGTGGATCTTGAGACAACAATGCAGTTAAGGATATAATTTGGCTGCTTAATTGGCTAAATATAGTCATTAAAACAATTTGATTGTTACTAAAGAATGAAGTAGCGGAACATATAACATTATTAATTTAACTGGGGATCAAAACTGCATATGGCAAAAACCCACTTCCTTTGTACAAGTCTTATTTAAATTCCCATTTAGCGGTAAATTTAACACCTCATTAGAAAGAAACCCTGCACAGGCTGACCTCATTGGCCGGGAAATTCCAGGAGATACAATTTGAAGAGTGTTGGATTTAGGATGGTTGATTTTGCAAGCTGCAGTGAATTACGCAAATAACCTCACTTTTAGTTGACCCTCCAGATTTCTTTGATGTAGGTCAGGGGTCTCACACCTTGGCAACTTTAAGACTTGTGGACCTCAACTCCTGATATTCTTCAGCCAGAGTTTTAAAGTTGCAAGGGGAGGGGGCGGAGACTCGTGATGTAGGTGATTGGTTTGCTTAAAATGCACAAATTCAAAGCAAGGAGAGTGGTAAGCAGGTACCCTCAAATCAGAGGTGGATTGTAGCAGGTTCTGACCAGTTCTGGAGAAACGGTAGCGGAAATTTTGAGTAGTTCGGAGAACCGGTAGTAAAAATTCTGACTGGCCCCGCCCCCATTTATTCTCTGCCTCCCAAGTCCCAGCTGATTGGGAGGAAATGGGGATTTTGCAGTATCCTTCCCCTGGAGTGGGGTGGGAATGGAGATTTTACAGTACCCTTCCACTGCCATGCCCACAAAGCCATGCCATGCCCACAAAGCCACACCCACAGAACCAGTAGTAAAAAAAAGTGAAACCCCCCACTATCTCAAATGCCTTAAGCCAGTTTTCATATTCTGAGTCTTACCTACTAATGTAAAGGAAACTTTGACAGCCCCTTCGATGATCTCCACATGTTTGATGTTCCACTGTACGTGACTATTCTTCCTCGGTGTCCTGCTGATATGTTTTAGCGAGTATTTCACTGTCCACCAGAGGCCAAACAATATAAAGAGACACCCTGGGAGAAAATGGCCCTTAAAATTTGCCATTCTGGTTCAGTCCCTTCCTGGAGAAAAGAATATCCTCTTGTTAGAATCATTCAGAGAACTGTAAATATGTGACTCCAGTACAACTGAGGTTGTAAGTCCAATACAACTATTTATGAAGAAATAATCGCTTCTGGAAAGAACAGGAACTGGAACAACTGGTTTCTCTCTTTGGAATCAATTCTTCCCTTTCAGGTTTGAAGTTCTGACCTTCTTACCATCTCAGTTTGCAATTCCTCTACCCATTTGAGATACGTCTTTCCTTTCCTTCTTCCTTTTAATTTGCTACGTGGAACTGTGGATGTCAATCCTATGAGGTAGACCAGGTCAAGAATCCAAGGAATTTCCCTTACTTTGGAAGCCTATATCAACACAGAATTTGGAAAACCCATCCATGACTTTTACTGGCCCTTTTTAAATTCATTAAGAGTCTTGGGTTCTTTTAACTATACCCAATTTATGGGGATCCAAAGATCCAATAACACAAGTCCCCAAACAATATACACAAACAAGCATTCACAGCTATTTCTCACTACTCCACTCTTCCCCACTGCTACTACACTTTCTATTCCAACTCCTAGTCTTACGCCTTGTGAATATTGCTAGAGAAAATTATATTTCCCACTGCTTCAGGCTGTTTTATTTCCACACATGAACACACCTTCCTTCCTTCCTTCCTTCCTTCCTTCCTTCCTTCCTTCCTTCCCCTCCTCCCTCCCTCTCTCTCTCTCTCTCCCTCTCCCCCCCCCTCTCAATATACATGACAAATATTGTTTTATTTCTGATTCTCTGCTTACACATTCCAGAGTATTTGTACCAACCACATTGTATAAAGAAATAATATAGTAGCTCTTTGGTTATTCCAGCTTGCAGGGTTGTAAAACTTCCTTCCTTCCTTCCTTCCTTCCTTCCTTCCTTCCTTCCTTCCTTCCTTCCTTCCTTCCTTCCTTCCCCTCCTCCCCCCCTCTCTCAATATACATGACAAATATTGTTTTATTTCTGATTCTCTGCTTACACATTCCAGAGTATTTGTACCAACCACATTTTATAAAGAAATACTATAGTAGCTCTTTGGTTATTCCAGCTTGCACGGTTGTAAAACTTCCTTCCTTCCTTCCTTCCTTCCTTCCTTCCTTCCTTCCTTCCTTCCTTCCTTCCTTCCTTCCTTCCTTCCTTCCCAGAAAAATAGGTCCTTCCATTTTCTGGGCAATCTGCTGTCTCACAGTCTTCCTTCACTTTTTCAAGGCCAGAGCTAAATTCCTCTACATATTGCTATTTTACTACTGATTCCTTAGGAAACCCACTCTGTATCCTAGAAAAACAAGCTTCTGGTCATTGCAGCCATCTCTCTCTCTCTCTCTTTTATAAACCTTTATTAACATTTAAAATCCAAAAATACAAGTTAAAATACATCTATAATAAAAATACATCCGTAATAATTATACAATTCAGCATCTTTCTGACAGTACCTAATTCTTAACTTTGTTCATCTATTCCCGCATATTCCTACTTAATCGACATATTTAAACACATTTTATATTTTATTTTATTCTATACATTCCTTAGTTTTAATTTCTATCAATTGATACCAATTTTCCCAAGTTAAGTAGTATTTCAAGTCTTCCTTATTATTTAATTCTAAAGTAAGTTTGTCCATTTCTGCACATTTGAAAATTTTCTGGATTATTGCAGTTTGCTGGTATAGTGGACATTTTCCGCGTTTGCGCAAGTACAATTTTTGCTTCTGTAGTTATATGAATGATTAAATATTTAATCCTTTTAGGATAATTTCCTTTAATAATCCCCAGAAGAAACAGTTCAGATTTAAATTCTATGTTACAGTGTGTAATTTCTTTTAGCCATTTTTGTATTTTAATCCAGAATTTTTTAACTTCTGGGCAAAGCCACCATACATGGAAGTAGGTACCTTGTACTTGATTGCATTTTCAGCAATTAGGTTTTAGGTTGGGGTACATTTTTGCGAGTCTTGTTGGGACTAAATGCCACCGATAAAATATTTTATACTGGTTTTCTTTATATGCGGCAGATTTTGTTAATGTATAGTTTTTCTCCCAAATTTTCCCCAATCTTCTAACTCAATGTTGTGCCCAATATTTTTTGCCCATGCTATCATTGATCCCTTTACAATTTCTTCTTCTAAATCAAAATTTAATAAATAATTATATATTTTAGATAATAACTTCTCTTCCAGGACTGTTAATAATTTATCTAATTGTGTAAATTTTGGTTCATATCCAAATTCCTCTAAATCTTTTTTGTATCTAGATAGCAATTGAAGATACAGCCACCAATCTATGATTATTCCCTATTCCTTTAATTCTTGGTTAGATTTTAATCTTCCTCCATTGTCCAAAATTTAGTTTTATTTTACCATTTTACCAATATCTAATGTGTTGGGGTAGATCATTGCCTCCATAGTGGATAACCAGTCTGGTATTTTGAGATAATGTTTCTTCCTAATTCTCTCTCAAGTCTGTATCAGTGAATCTCGTACTGTATGTCTATAGAAATATGAATGTGAATGTTTCTTATTTCTGGTGCTCCATATGAAGGCATGCCACCCCATCTAGAGATCATGTCCTTCAAGTGTTAAAATTCTCCTATTCTTTAAATTAATTCATTTCCTAACCCAAACCAAACTCGCTGCTTTGTAATAAGTTTCCCACGCAGGGAGTCCAAAGCCACTACTGCTTCTTCTATCTTGAAGTGAGATTAATTTTATCCTCTCCTTATTTCCTGCCATACGAACTTCATAATTGTTTTGTTTAACTCTTTAAAGAAATTTTTATCTAATTTTATAGGAATCATTTGGAATAAATAGAGTAGTTTTGGCAAAATATTCATTTTAATTGTTGCGATTTTCCTTAATAGTGACAACTGTAATTTCCCCCATATTTCTAAGTCTTTCCCTATTTTTTGTATTAATTTTGTATAATTATCCTTTTTTAATGCTCTTAACCAAATACCTAAATATTTCACTTTTTTTTACAGTTTGAAGTCCCATTCCTCAAATTTCCTCTAGTTCTCCTATTTGTTTTTCCATTAAATTCTTAACTAACATTTTAGTTTTTTCTTTATTAATTTTAAGGCCTGCAACCCCCCCCCCCCCATATTTCTCTATCTCTTGCAGTAGTATTGGTCCAGATCCCAAAGGATGTTCTATAACAAATACCATATAATCTGCAATTTTGTAATGAGGTGTGGGGTTTTTTGTTGTCTTTAAAAAATAATTCCAATTCTTTCAGAATCTTTTGAATATATTCTTTTTCTTTTAGATTTTTTTAAAAAAAAATAATTTATATGCCGCCCTTCTCCAGAGACTCAGGGCGGCTTACAATGCGTTAAACAATAGCCTTCATACTTTTGTATATACCTGCTTAGTAGGGCTTTGCCTCCCCCCTCCAAAGCGGTGTTCTTTTTTATACAAAGTCAGCTTATTGCCCCCACAATCTGGGTCCTAATTTTATCTACCTTGAAAGGATGGAAGGCTAAGTCAACCTTGAGCCTGGTGAGATTCGAACTTGCAGTAATTGCAGGCAGCTGGTGTCACTTTAACACCACTTTAAGCTGCTGCGCCACCAAGGCTCTTTGTGGATTCAATGTCCATCTGCCTTTCTTTTTCTTTCTTTCTTTCTTTCTTTTTTCTTTTTGCCTTTTCCATATTATTTTGAGAGATTATGATCCCAGGTGTTTGGCATAATCTCTACAGTTTCAACATCTTTAACTAGATCTCCATATATCCAGGCCATATTGATTCTCAACCAGGATCTATGGGGGTTGGAATAGAAAGTAAATTTTGTTTCTTCTGGGTTACGAACTCTCCAGATGAGAAGGGCGGTATAAAAATCAAAATAAATAAAATAAAATAAAATAAATCAATGTAATTCTATCTCTATAAATCAATATCAATTTTACTATTTTGTTTCCCTGAAAATAAGACCGTGTCTTATATTTTTTTGTATCCTGAAATAAGTGCTTGGCCTTATTTTCGGGGAGGTCTTATTATTTTGGGCGCGTGGAGCAAGATGGGGCTTTTCTTGCCATCTTATCTGATTTCCAGCTCTGTGTTTAAATAATTTCAGGGAGGGCTTATTTTCAGGGGAAGGATTATTTTAGTGCCTGCGGGCGAAAGCCCGACTGGGCTTATTATCAGGGGATGTCTTATTTTTGGGGAAACAGGGTATTATATGTCAGTAAGTAGATTAGTTGATAATAAAAATAGTAAAGATCATATAGATAATAAATATTAAATATTGTATATTAAGTACAATGAATACAATATATAGAATAAGTACAATAAATACTCTTTAATCTAATGGAAAAGATCAAGTTATTAACAAGTATAGTTGGTACTGGGTACAAGAAATATGATTACGTTTTTATATAACTATCACCACAACTCTATATTTATTTATTTATTTTATTTTTTATTTTGTTTACATTTCTATACTGCCTTTCTCCTGAAGAACTCAGGGCGGTGTACAGCCATGATAAAACAATACCAGCACAAAAATTAAAAACCATTTAAAATAATTTAAAACGTTGGCTGTATCTAAAATCCATTAGGTAAAACTCCTTTAATACCAATTAAAACCCACTTGATTTAATTCATTCGGTCAGGCCGGCTTGCTGGAACAATAAAATCTTCAGCGCATGACGGAAGATGCAGAGGTCAGGGATCTTCCTTATGTCCGGGGGCAGCTCATTCCATAGGGCAGGAGCCCCCACAGAGAAGGCTCTTCCCCTGGGGGGTCACCAGCCAACATTGTTTGGCTGATAGCACCCTGAGGAGGCCCTCTCTGTGAGAGCGTATCAGATGATGGGAGGCATGTGGTGTCAGAAGGTGGTCCTGTAAATATCCCGGTCCTAAGCTATGGAGCACTTTGAAGATGGTGACTAGCACCTTGAAATGCACCTGGAAGACCACTGGGAGCCAGTGCAGCTCACGCAAGAGAGGTGTTACATGGGAGCGACGAGGCACCCCCATAACCACTCGCGTGGCTGCATTCTGGACCAGTTGGAGCCTCTGGGTGTTCCTCAAGGGGAGCCCCATTTAGAGAGTGTTATAGTAGTCCAGACAGAAAGTGACAAGGGCATGAGTGACCGTGCATAAGGTGTCCAGATCCAGAAAGGGACGCAACTGAGAAATCAGGTGAACCTGATAGAAAGCCCCACTGGCCATGGCCGTCATATGATCGTCTAAGGACAGCCACATATCCAGGAGGATGCCCAAGTTGTGAACCCTCTCTGAGGGGGGTAAGATCTCATCCCCAATAGCCAGTGATGGTACCTGAAGCCCGACTGGCACGGATCTAGATAGACAGCTTCATCCAGATATTGAGGAAGCTGTTGTGCCACCACACTCTCAATAACCTTTGCCGCGGAGTGGAGGTTTATTTATTTATTTATTTATTTATTTATTTATTTATTTATTTTTCAAATTTATATACCACCCTACTCCCAAAAGGGACTCAGAGCAGTGAACAGCCAAAATAAAATACAATAACATATAAAAGTTAAAAGTTATTTAAAATAGATCAAATAATTTGGCTGTCAGCCTCCAGTGCTGACATAGTAAAGAGGGGGTTAAATTCCTGTGAGATTAGTAAGAGAGAGTGCCGTAGAATGATTTAGATAATGACCAATAGGATAAGGAAGCAAGCCAGGAAAGGGAGGGATGATGGAGCAGAGGTCATTTCCTGACTGCATATGAGTCCGTGAAGACGTCGTTCTAACAAATAAAAGTTTTTTTTCTTTATTATCAAAATGTGAGAGGCATCTCATTTCGTCAGACAACTCCAGCTCGGACAGAGCTCAGCATTTCACCCGAGCACCAATGGCGGGGCGGAGAGACTGAATGCCATGATAGAGCAGTACTTGAGGTGCTATGTAGACTACCAACAGTCAAACTGGGCGGACCTCCTATCTTTTGCGGAGGTCGTGTACAACAATGCTGTCCACAGTAGTACAGGACTAACCCCATTCAAGGTAGTGAGCGGTATGGATTTTGTCCCCATGCCAGAATATCCCAGGGAACCCCCTTCTTCAGTCAGTTTGAATGATTGGATGGCGATGCTAAGAGAATCCAGGGAGAACGTCAAAAAGGCATTAGACAAGGCGGCACAGGCTTATAAGAAGCAAGCAGATAAGCACCGAGACCCTCAAAGACCGTTCCGAGTAGGAGAGAAGGTCTACCTCTCCACCAAGTACTTGAGACTCAAACTCCCAACTAGGAAATTGGGCCCGAAATTTATAGGACCATTTCCTATAGTAAAAATAATCAACCCGGTCATGGTACAATTGCAGTTGCCCCGGTTACTAGGAAAGATACACCCCGTTTTTCACAGTAGTCTTCTGAAGCCTGTGGTGGGGTCAACTTTAAGGCCGGTGCCACGTGATCCCCCAGGGCCCTTGATCATTGGGGGCCAAACTCATTATGAAGTACAGCGAATTCTCGATTTGAGGTGGCACAGAGGCCGCCTCCAATACTTAATTAAGTGGAAGGGTTACCCATCATCAGAAGCATCATGGGTGAAGAGCACGAACATTCAAGCTGACCGCCTTATAGCTAAATTCCATGCAGATCACCCGGACAGGCCGGGAGGGGGTGGGACACAGTCCCAGACGGGGTAATGGTATTAGACATGTTGTTTTATCTTGTGCAAGTTTTGCTGAAGAATGAAGTGAGAGGGGCCGGATGTCAGCCTCCAGTGCTGACATAGTAAAGAGGGGGTTAAATTCCTGTGAGATTAGTAAGAGAGAGTGCCGTAGAATGATTTAGATAATGACCAATAGGATAAGGAAGCAAGCCAGGAAAGGGAGGGATGATGGAGCAGAGGTCATTTCCTGACTGCATATGAGTCTGTGAAGACGTTGTTCTAACAAATAAAAGTTTTTTTTCTTTATTATCAAAATGTGAGAGGCATCTCATTTCATCAGACAACTCCAGCTCGGACATTGGCCTTAAAAACGAAATTTAAAACATCCAATTATATAAAACATTTTAAAACCCAATTTAAAAGGGGAGACTTAGGCCTCCTTAGGTTGGAGACCGGATGGTAATTAGCTAATATAGCTGGGTCCAGGGAGGGCTTCTTGAGGAGGGGCCTCACCACCACTTCTTTCAAAGTGGCTGGGAAGACACCCTCACCCAAAGAAGCATTAATGATCCCCTGAAACCAGCCTCGTATAACCTCCCGGGAGGCCAGCACCAACCAGGAGGGACAGGGGTCCAATAAACATGTGGTAGTGTTAAGTCTCCCCAAAATCTTGTCCACGTCCTCAGGAGTCACAGGGTCAAATTCCTCCCAGATCACACTCTCAAGATCCGCCCCTATCATCCCATCTGAGGCTACCCAATCGGAGTCCAGGCCATCCTGAATCTGAGCAATTTTATCATGCAAATACTGCACAAAATCCTCAGCTCTGCCCTGCAAGGGATCATCCCGCACTCCCACCTGAAGTAGGGAGCGGGTCACCCTAAACAGGGTGGCTGGGTGGTTCTCTGCAGATGCAATAAGAGTGGAAAAATAATTAGATTTCGCCACTCTTATTGCCACTAGGTAGGTCTTGATATAAGACCTCACCAGTGTCCGGTTGGATTCTGTATGGCTGGCCCTTCAATCACTCTCTAGGCATCTTTTCCAGTGCTTCATCTCTCTCAGCTCCTCGGAGAACCAAGGAGTTAATTGAGATCTGCACTGGTCAGAGACCGCAAGGGCACGACGCGGTCCAAAGCTCCAGCAGCCGCCCTATCCCAGGCGACTAGCAGTTCTTCAGCTGAATTGTGAGTCAGAGCCTCTGGGAATGGCCCAAGCTCCGTCAGGAACCTGTCCGGGTCCATCAGGCACCTGGGACGGAACCACCTGGTCAGTTCCATCTCCCTGCGATGAAGGGGAGTGGCCTGAAAGTCTAACCGAAGGAGCGAATGATCTGTCCATGACAAGGGCTTGATGATTAACTCCCCTAATTCCAGATCATTAATCCACTGACCAGAGGCAAAAATCAAGTCCAGTGTGTGTCCCTCAGTGTGGGTGGGGTCATGAACTAACTGGGTCAGGTCCATGGCCATCATGGAAATCATGAACTCCTGAGCCACTTCTGACATTTCACTGATGGATGGCAGGTTGAAATCCCCTATGACCATAAGTCTGGAGGTATCCACCGCCACCCTGGCTATTACGTCGAGCAGCTCAGGCAGGGCTGCTGCCACGTGGCAGGGAACCAGGTACATGATCAGCAAGCCCATCTGCACCCCATGACCCCACTTCACAAGGAGGGACTCACAACTGGCAACCTGAGGAACAGTTTCAGACTTTCCTTAATAATCACCGCTACCCCCCGCCCCTTCCCTGAGCCCTTGGCTGATGAAATACATGGAAACCTGGTGGGCACATCTCCACGAGGGGAACCCCCCCTCCTGGCCCAACCAGGTTTCTGTACTCCCTGCCAGGTCCGCACCCCCCTCCTGAATTAGATCGTAAATGAGGGGGGCTTTATTTACTGCAGACCTGACATTGCACAGCATCAGCTGGAGGCTTGGGCCCTGAGGCTCTGCACAACCAGGGTTACAGGAAGTGCTCTGGGGGCCGGAGCACGCCACCGCTTGCAGATAGCGGGTGCGTACTCCCTGAACATGATACAGCCCCCTGTGCCCGCCATATCCACCCACTATAGTGATGGAATGGCCCTTCACCTCCTCCCCTGGCACCCCTTCTAAACCCTCTCCCCCTCTTCTCCTGCCATGACCTTCAGACTCATTCTGCTGTTCCGAAACTCCGTGGACCCCCCCAGGTCCATTCTTATCTCCACCCTCTCCCTCCCCCAAACCCCCTAAAAACTTTTTAAAAACACCCTTTAAAAAACCCCTCACCCTCTTCCTCACCACATGCCACCTCTCAGGGTCCCAAAACCCGTCATTAAGGTAGGCCCTCAATAACATAGAAGGACAGGCCTGCGAGAGGGCGGAGTCTCGCAGCGCACAAAGCTCAGCTGGTGAATACATCCCAAAGTCCACCTGGGGAAGATGAAATGAGGCCAGGGATTCGGTGGTGATAAATTAGAAAAGGTCCAGGAGAGACGGATCGCCATACCAGCGTGGGTCGAGCCGGGCTCCACTGTCCTCTCACGGCAGTGGAGAGGAGTCTCAGGCCACTGCCCCAGAGAGGCAATGACCAAGCCACCCACTCACGGCGATTGGTATCAGCAGATCTTATTTGGTGGCAGCAGCAGCAAAAAGTGACTCCCTCGATGCCTGCACTCAGACTTGAACCTCTCCTCACAGCAAGACATTGCAGATGTAGATGGTAATGATGATATAGCCAGAACTGGGGGACAACTGTAGTCATCAGGGGGCAGTTAAGTCCAAATGCAGGTAAGGTCCAGTCTGAATGGCAATAACCCTAACCACGCCCCCAACCAGGCTGCAGTGGGAAGGGGGAGGTGGAGACAGACCAGGGTGGCAGGCCAGTCCCACGCCATCACCCAGCTCTTCCCAGACCCCCCAGTCTCCACAAGATCTTCTAGTCCCCCTTAAGTCCCAGGTCTTCAGAGGGGTCATCAATCAGCAGTTCCAGTTCAATCAGCCTGCACTCACCCCTCCACAGCTGACAGTAGACCAAGTTGAAAAAAGTCTAAAGTTCAAGAAATTCAGCCAGGACAATATCGTTCCCCTTGGCACCACCCCAGCGGCTGCCATTTCACCCACAGCCGCCACAGCCGCCGCTCCCAAATGTTGCCGCCACCGCTGGCAGCAGCAAGCTTTTCCCGGGGGGGGGGGGTCCAGCAGCACTACAACAAGCCACCATCACCCCCGTACCCTCACCCCTGCTCTGTCCACTGCTGGGGGGATGCCAAGGCAAACCGGCAACGCCTCGACCTTCCTCAAGCCTCCCATTGGCGCTGCCATAGCCTCGCGGTGCTCTTTGGCTCCAGTCGGCCACACAGTTGATTCGGGAGAGCTAAAAAAGCTCACAACAGGCCGCCCTCTTGTTCCTCTTGCTGGGCCAGGGCCAGCAGCTGAAATTCGCCTCCCCTCCAAGAATCCAGAGTAGGCCCTACATTACCCCCAAGGCATCGGAGCTTCTCCAGTGAGCTGCCATCTTTGAGCATGCGCAGGTTAGAAAAAACCTTTGACTATTTCCTAAGTTTCTTAAATAGATATATTTTTTGTCAGAGTGGTTAAATATTTATATGTTTCTAAAAACTAAATCTATGATTTATAGCCAGCTCTAAGAATACTAAGTAATATTATAAACGTATAGATATGGGGGGAATGTTAAGCTATAAAAATTGAAAAGAGCGCAAAGAAAAAGAAAGGAAAGGGATATTTGAATGTTTGAATATTATTAATCCCATTATATTCACTGTTGAATCAGCTTCCATCTTACGATGTCAGTCTCTCTCTGTCTTATTTATCTCACAGAGTGAAATTCTTCTCCCTTCACTTTTTAACTATTTATTGTTCTCTTCTGCTCAGTTTACTGCTCCTGATGCCAGAATGCCACCATTGTTCAAAATCATCTTTCTTTATTGGAGACTCACTCTGTATCTTTAATCGTTCCTCCAGCTGCTTCTTCACCGATCTTCCAACCTTGGCTAAATCCACTGCTCACGTTATGCCTGCTGTACTGTTTTCTCTCCTCACTTCCCTTTTCTTTGGCCGGCATGTCATGCCTCCAGGTGGGCCATTAAGGCAGGCTTCTTCCAGGCCAGGTTGGAGGTTCCTAGTGCTGCGGGAAACCGCATCTTTCCTCGATGCCTCTGAGACTTCCTCCTTCTATTGTTTGTTCCTCCAGGACAAAACTTCGCCTTTCACGGCTCCTGATCGCTAGAAATCCGGCACAGAGAACACTCTGTTCCTCTGAACTGCCACAGCACGACGTCACCCCCAGAAGTCCATGGCAGCCATTTCTAATCTAATGCCCTCTCTTAAACTTCCAGAATAGTCAGTCAAAATGAATCCACAGCTGGTATATATTTTCCCTGTACACACATCAAAACAGACAACCTTACCCAAGCTAAATATTTATACATCATAAATATTACAGAAACTGAGGCCGCTGACTATTTAACCTACCAGGAGGATCTTTCTTTGTATCTTTCTTTCTTTGTATCTCAGATGGTTTGAGGCTAAAGTAAATCTTTCTATGAGCATGTTCTACTCAACATGCCAAATGCTCTTTTGAACTAAAAAGTGAAAGGCAGAGGCAGATTATTTACCAGAGCCTGCTGGTAAATAATCTCAATGTTTGCACAAGTATTTTAAATATCCAGATCCCCACATCCAAGAACCCAATAAAGGGTTTTTTTCTTATATTATTCCAGTAGTGGGATTCAGCCAGTTCGCACCACTTCGGGAGAACCGGATGTTATCTTTTTGATCAGTTTGGTGAATTGGTTGTTGGAAGAAATCATTAGGGCAGAGAACCAGTTGTTAAATTATTTGAATCCTACCACTGTATTATTCTGTATTACGGCACAAAGGTATCTGCTCCCCATTTATTTTGTACACATTTTTTTAAATTTCAAGAAAAAAATAAAATGCAAAATAACAATTTTGCATTTTAGCGTAGAGGGCTAATGCCTCCTACTAAAGGCAGCAATTAACACCAGCTGCCTGTAATTTCTCTGAGTTCAATCCCAGGCAGGCTCAAGGTCGACTCAGCCTTCCATCCTTTCTAAGGTGGGTAAATTGAGGACCCAGTTTGTGGGGGCAATAAGCTGACTTTGTATAAAATATAAATATACAAAAGTATGAAGGCTATTGCTTAACGCATTGTAAGCCGCTCTGAGTCTCCGGAGAAGGGCGGCATATAAATCAAATTAAAAATAAAAATAAATAAAAAAACAATGAAAAAGAGGGGGTGAAATTTAAAAAGTGAAAAGATTAAAAAGGGGGAAATGGGAGAGATGGATAGACTATTGTGGGAAGTTTTATATCAAAATATATTTTATCCTTTATACTGTCTCCATCTTCCCCTTAATCATTAGCAGAATCCACAATGGACCATGAATCAGCATTTCCGCTAGATAATTCTCTCAAACTTTGGTTTGAGGGAAAGTAACAAATTTTTCAAGTAGAAATTCCATCTCTAAGAATATAGGGTGTTTGTTTTTCAACATATTAAATACCACCCTTTAGTGGCCAAAAAGAATAATCACCATTTGTGATTTCTCAGTGAAAGTAAAGGGGAAGGTCGGATATAGAGAGCTCTTCCAATATTTGTTGTTAGTTCCAAACAAATCAGCACCAAGCTAAGTAAAAAAACAGATAAATATTCACACAAAATGTTAGATATTAACAGTCTTAAGTCTTCCCTCTGGTCCGCTGTTTGGGCAGGAAGAATACTCGAATATGATTGGTTGGCTTCCCTGACAGCCCTCTAAAAGGGCCGGGTGTCAAAGAGGCTGGCTGCTGGATTGTAAATAGTTGCTGAATAAAGAGCTGTTGTCTGAAGCCTGTCTCCAGTCTCTTCAATCCAACTATCTAACCCTGGCGACGAGGATGGGATCCTGAAGAAGCACTGAGATCAGAAAGAGCTGACAACGAGACAATATAGCCCAGTGGCAAAAGCGAATGGTGGCCATCTTGCACGCCAAAATCAAACATACGGAATTGCGGCAAACATGTCTGTATTGCACCAGCCTGCACCATTCGACCCAGCAATGGAGAAATGGGGCACTTACATGATGAGGTTTGAGTGCTCCATGGAAGCGAACAACCTTTTTGGATTGTTGGACAACCAGAAAAGAGCACTGTTCCTGAGCCACTGTGGACACGACGTATTCAACACTGCTGAATCCTTGTTCGAACCAACTCTGGTACAATCTGTACCATAGCAAGTGCTGCAAAATGCACTAAAGACCCACTACACAACTGCACCATCCAAAACAGGGAAGCGTTATGAATTCAGGCACTGAATGCAGCAGGACGGAAAATCTATCAATCACTATGTCGCTGCACTACGAAAAGCCGCTGCCCACTGTGAGTTCCTTCAAGGTCCAGTTCAACAAATTCCTGAGTGACCTGATCTTTACAGTTGTTGGTGGAAACCTTCCAAACCTGCTTGGCATGGACTGGTTTGAGTCCCTCGGACTGGGAGTGACCGACATCAACGCCATTGCCAGCTCGTGGGCTGATGACCTGATCTGGGAGTTCCAAGACATGTTTAACCCGGAACTTGGCAAGTATGTGGGCACTCCAATATCATTTAGTCTACACCCCAGAGTAGCACCAATTCGCTTAAAGTCCTGGAGGATTCCTTTTGCCCTCAAACCCAGGATAGACAAGGAACTAGATAAACTGATCCAGCAGGGCATATTTGAGCTAGTTGACCACGCTAAGTGGGAGACCCCTATTGTCACTCCGGTCAAAAGTGATGGCTCTGTGTGCATCTGCGCTAATTATAAGTGCACATTGAACAAAGCACTTCAGCAGAGCACGAACCCACTGCCCATAGTTCAGCACCTTTTGCATTCCCTGGGGCCTGGAAGGATTTTTGCAAAATTCTACCTTGCGCAGGCATATCAGCAGCTACCTATAGATGGTGCTACTGCCAAGGCCCAAACCATTGTAATGCACCATAAATGTCACCGTTTACAGTTTGGTGTTAGCATTGCCCCAGCACTTTTCCAGAGTGTGATAGAAAGTCTATTGCAGAAAATTCCCGGGGTAGTGCCATATTTTGACGATGTTTTAATTACTGCTGGTGATAAGCAGCAATTTTGTTCCCGTCTGAGGGAGATGCTGTCAAAATTTAGGGTTGCAGGGCTCCTAATAAAGGGCAGCAAATGCCAGATCACAGTCTCCGAAGTAGAGTTCCTGGGGTACAGAATAAATGGGGATGGAATACATCCTACCCAAAGCAAAGTCAGGGCAATTCAGGAAGCCCCAACTCCACGAAACCAGACTGAATTGCAAGCTTTCCTGGGCTTGCTCAATTTCTATAGCGTCTCCTTAAAAAATAAGGCCACCATTGCTGAACTGCTCCACAAACTACTAGCCAAGAAGAGGCTTTGGGTCTTGGGGCACAAAGAAGCTGCTGCTTTTGCTGCGCTTAAGCCCCTCCTTTCTGCTGACAGTTTTTTAATTCAGTACAATGACACTCTACCATTGGTACTGGTTTGTGACGCCACTCCCTTCGGTATGGGGGCTGTGCTTAGTCACCATCTCCCTAATGGGACTGAAGCCCCGGTCGCCTACTTTTCCAGGACGCTATCTGGCGCAGAGAGAAACTATAGCCAGCTGGACAGGGAAGCGCTGGCTGCGGTGGCCAGGGTCAAGCGTTTTCACGAATACTTGTTTGGGAGGCATTTTGAATTGGTTATGGACCACAAACCTCTCTTGGGACTCTTGGCGGATGACCGCCATACACCAGTGGCCTTTTCACCCCGTTTTACAAGGTGGGCCATTTTCTTGTCGGCGTAATGTTATAAACTGGTTCACCGGCCCAGAAAGACCTTGGGCCAAGCCGATGCCCTCAGCAGATGCCCCCTGCCTGACTTGATGGATGACCCAACCCTGGGCATCCCTGTTCTCCTCATTGACTGCCTGGACTCTGGACTAGTGACTTCTGCCGCTGTGGCCAAATATTTGACTAAGGATGCGACGTTCCAAAAACTTTTGAACTGGGTTTGGAGGGGATGGCCAAAGGGGCCGTTTGGTGCAGAGTTTAAGCTATTTGTGGCTGGTCAACATGAATTATTGGTTCAAGGGGGGTGTTTACTATGGGGAGACCAGGTAATTATACCATCAAGTCTAAGGTATTCTATACTGAAAACGTTGCATGAGGAACATCCGGGGATTGTCCGGATGAAAGCTCTGGCTCAAAGTTTTGTATAGTGGCCCAAAATGGACCAGGAAATACAGGAGTGGGTAGCCAAGTGCCAGCCTTGCCAGGAATCACAGCCTGCTACCCCTAAAGCACCCATCCAAGAATGGGATCTTCCTAGAGCCTCCTGTCTAGGATTCACATTGATTTTGCTGGGCCCTTTCATGGGCCTTCTTAGTGGTCGTGAATGCCTACTCCAAATGGCTAGAGATCATCCTAATGGGCACCACCACTGCGGATGCAGAAATCAAGGTGCTCCGTAAACTATTTGCAACACATGGTCTGCCTGATGTCCTCATATCGGACAATGACCCACAATTTATGGCCACCCAATTTGAGGGTTTTCTGGCAGAACTTGGAATACGCCATGCCCTCATAGCACCCTTTCATCTGGCCAGTAACGGACTGGCTGAGAGGGCTGTAAGGTCTGCCAAGGAGACATTGGGCAGGTTGGCACCCGGTGACTGGCAAGAGTGGGTAGACAAATTCTTCCTGTACCAACACATAACACCTAGTGTGGTTACAGGAAGGAGTCCAGCAGAGCTATTGATGGGTCGCTGGCTTCAATCAGTCTTAGACTGACTACACCCAAATTATGCCCCCGAAACAACAAAAGAAATGCAAGACCTCGAATTTATTTCGAGGATGAAATCGAAAGCTCTGACAACCTGGTTCACTCATAAAACTTTGTCGAAGGACCCCTATGGCTACCTGGCAAAATAGAAAAAAATCACAGGGCCCAAGTCACATATAGTTAGGCTTAACAAAGGGCACCAATGGAGGCGGCACATAGACCAATTATGTACATCAGTCAAAACAAAGAATGTCTACAAACTGAACTACAAGAATTTAACTCTAATCCCTTCCTAGCAGATTCAAGCCTGAAGAACCAGGAATCCAGTGAAGCACCTCCCACAAACCGGTTCCTGTAGGGTCCAAGGCCCCGCCCGAAAGTTTCCAGGGCTTTCCAGGGCGGAGCAAGAGGCAGCAGCAGGCACAACATCTCAGCCTGCTGCCACCATGCCAACTGAGACGCGTGGGTCAAGTAGAGCTAGTAAATGCCCCGCCTACCTGCGCAACTATGTATGTTCAGTGGATTGCTCCAACTAGAAGGGGAGAGGTGTTAGATATTAACAGTCTGAGTCTTCCCTCCATTCTGCTGTTTGAGTGGGAAGAATAACCAAATATGATTGGTTGGCTTCCCTGCATCCCTCTATAAAAGGGCTGGCTGTCAGAGAGACTGGCTACTGGATTGTAAATAGTTGCTGAATAAAGAGCTGTTGTCTGAAGCCTGTCTCCAATCTCTTCAATCCACCTATCTAACACAAAAGGCTAAGGAAGTTTGTTAAAGGGAGATCCAATCTAGAACTAAGGAGAAATTTCCTGATAGTGAAAACAGCTTGTACCACCTTCTGCAAACTCTTAATAATTTACTCTTTATTGACTCTGCTGGTACAATTTAATTTTTCAGATTAGCAACAGCGCATGGTTTCTTTTGGCATGGCAACCAGCTAGTAGTTAGATGCACTTCCGTTTTAATTTCAAAATAAATCCTTCTGGATTTTCTTCCCAAAAACAATTGCTTGGGGATTGAGGATCAGAGGCTCTTACGTTAGGAAAAATGTTTCTAGTAAGGAGAGTACCCAGTTTAAATCCCAGAGCTGCATGGAACTCTTTAGACCTGAGTATGAGCCCCCATCTTTCAAAAAATTAGCTTTTGTCAAGATGAAATGCCCAGTTCTATCCAGGGATGGGCTTCAAAAATTTTAGCAAGGAGTTCTCTGCCTGGTTGCTGGGTGGGTGGCCAATTAGGTCATGGCCTCCTGCACCATGGTGGGGGGACGTTTTTGCCCTCCCTGGGCTCCAGACGCTTTTCTTGAGCCTCGGGGAGGGCGAAAATGGCCTCCCCAGGCTCTGGAGGTCCTCAGGAGGCCAGAAACGAGTCCATTACTGGCCTTCCTGAACTTCCGGTAGACCTGTTTTTAGCTCTCCCTCAGCCTCCGTGTGCGTCCTGCACTTACCTGTATCCAGGTAACAGGCTGCGTGGGGACTCCTGGGTGGGGCGGGATGGGTGGGGCCAGCCAGAAGTGGGATTTGGGGGTTCTCCAAACAGCACAGAATCTTAGCTAGAAGTTCCTTTGAACCCCAGCAGCCCACCCCTGGTTCTATCAGTTTTGAAACTAAGACAGGGGTGTGTCTCATAAGATCTGACAGGCAGCATTTGAGAATATCCAAGAACCGAGCCTTTTTCTATAGAGCAAAGTCCATTCTGTTTTTTCAGAATCAGTTCCAATATGGGCAGGTCTGATTTTCCTACTCTCCTTGAGTAGAGTTATCTCTATCCATCACTAAAGCCTCCTGAGACCATCTTAGCTCCATTTTAATAATGTTGCCTGGTATTCTCAAATGCTTTCTTTCAGAATTTATCTTTGATTTAAAAATTATAGATTTTAATCCAACGTATCTGGATCTACTGGGCTGGGAAAGACTGTGCTGACAAGGATCTAATCATTTCTCTGTAAGAAAGAATATAAAACAAGAAAAAATTTCAGCTGCTGAAACTTCTAGGAAGTAGGTGTAGGGATCGATATTTATTTTGCGATTTTCTTAAGACTACTCAAATATTTATATCTTTCTATATATACTGCTCACAAAAGTAAAGGGAACACAAGCAGAAGACATCCGAGATCCGAGATCTGAATGAATGAAATAGCCTTATTAAATACTTTGTTCTTTACATACAGTAGTTTATACACTGGTCATACACCTAAAGGGAACACAAAACTACTGTATGTAATGAACGAAGTATTTAATAAGGCTATTTCATTCATTCAGATCTCAGATGTCTTCTGCTTGTGTTCCCTTTATTTTTTTGAGCAGTGTACATGCTGGAATGCCAATCTGTCATTTACTTCATGTTTCCTTTATCTGCAGGCACATTTTGCAAATTAAATATATACTATAGGGATAGGTTTCTTTTGTCCGATGTTCTGACATCTTTTCATTTCATACCCTTTCAGATGTAAGGGCTGTATTTAACTAGTTCAACCCATGTTCACCTTCAAGTCGAAGGTCACAGCAGAACTTCCTTAAACTAGCATAAATGTTTATCTCTTTTCAGGTTTACCAACTGAGAAGGCTGACCGGTCATTATTATTTTTTCTTCACATGTTCCCCAGCCAACTGCCAAATTCTTTCCCATAAGAACAGAAATTAAATAAACAAACCAATAAATAAAATTGTTTCAACAAAAATCCTGTATACATATTATCTTTGTTTATGAATTCCAAGGGTTAGGAGGATGGTTAGAGTTGACGGAGAAGGAGGAGAAGAAGGAGAAAGAAAAGGAGGAGGAGAAAAGAAAGAAAGAAAGAAAGAAAGAAAGAAAGAAAGAAAGAAAGAAAGAAGAGGAGGAGGAGGAGGAGGAGGAGGAGGAAGAGGAGGAGGAGGATGGTTAGAGTTGGCAAAGGAGGAGAAGGAGAAAGAAGAAGGAGAAAGAAAAAGAAAAGGAGAATGAGAAAAAGGAGGAGGAGGAGAAGAAGAAAAGAGGAGGAGGATGGTTACAGTTGGCAAAGGAGGAGAAAGAGAAAGAGAAAGGAGCCTGGATAGCTCAGCAGACTAATGCATTGTAATTAACTCCAGCTGTCTGCGATTACTGTAAGTTCAAATCTCACCAGGCTCAAGGTTGACTCAGCCTTCCATCCTTTCTAAGGTAGGTAAATTGAGGACTCAGTTTGTGGGGGCAATAAGCTGACATTGTATAAAATATACAAAAGTATGAAGGCTATTGCTTAACACATTGTAAGCTGCCCTGAGTCTCCGGAGAAGGGCGGCATATAAATCAAATAAAAAGAGAGAGAGAGAGAGAGAGAGAGAGAAGAAGAAGAAAGAGAAAGAAAAGGAGGAGGAGAAGAAGATAATAGTTTTTACCTGGATCAAGCAGTTTAATTCCTACTTCCAGCTGTTGTAGAACTCAAAGTCTACCTGTTCGCTTAGGCAGAAAGACTGCTAGTGGCAAAACTTTGGTGTCTCTGTGGAAGAGAACAGCATATAACGTAGTTCATGCCACACCCACTAAAGAAAAGGAAGGACATTGGTAGAAAAGGAAGGACATTGGTATCTGCATTGGTAGATTTCAACATCTACCTGTTCAGATTGCTGGTGGGAAACTTGTTTAAAATTGAGGTGAAGGAGCAACAGGATACCAAGTATTCTAGACCACACTTTCGGTAGAGAGAGAAAGGTTGATGGGAACTCACTATTTATCACATATCTCTTAATGAAAAAGCCAGATGGAAAGTAAACCAGCAAAGGTGCAGGGACACTGCTCACCGAATTGGCACTGAGTCACCAGATTCTGTGAACGTCGCAGGATATTTTGCTTTCCTTCCTTATTTTGCACAAATGGCATTCTAAACATTAACCATGGCTCACGTTCCTGTCAATATTTGTCATATTGCAAAGGTTGCTAGGAATTACAATTGAAGTATCTGCAGCAACATAAAGCAGTGTCTCCAAGTGATGGCTTCTTGCCTTGGGTTGGCCCTTTGAAAGTCATGGGAACTGTAATCCCACACCCTAGCAGAGCTGCTCTTCAGGGGTTGCAAAATTCTAGATAACAATTAGAGGGCAACAAAGACGTGCAAAAACTAAGCTTTTCCAGTGATTCTCAAGAACAGGGGTGTCAAACTCAAGGTCCGGGGGCTGGATGCTTAGATCTGGCCCATGGGGCCACCCTAGAAACAGCAAAGGACTGAACCGCAGCACCTCTGCCAGCAAAAATAGAGCGTGGGAGCAGTGGTGGGTTTCAAAAATTTTTACTACCGGTTCTGTGGACGTGGCTTGGTGGTGGTGGGTAATGTTTCTGGGTGGGCGTGGCCAATTTTTTTTTACTTTTAAAACCATTTTTTCTACCGCCTCTTTGGCGAAGACGTTTTTAAAAAATGCTTTCAAAAGGCTCTGACGATCCCAGCTGAGTTGCCTGATCAGCAAAGACATTTTTTCTTTTAAATGCCTCTGCTGATCAGGCAACTCACCTTGGATCATCAGAGGCATTTAAAAGAAAAAAAGAGTTCTTTTTCTTTTAAAAGCCTTTGATGATCCCAGCTGAGCCGCGCAATCATCAGAGGCTTTTTTTTTTTAACTTTTAAAAGCATTTTTTCGGCCGAAGAAGTTGTAGAAAAAATGCTTTTAAAAGTAAAAAAAAAAAGCCTCTGATGATTGTGCAGCTCAGCTGGGCATGGGGGGGGGGGAGGGGCAGGGATTTTTGCTACCGGTTCTCTGAACCACCCGCCTCCATCGCTACCGGATCGGGCGATCCAGTCCAAACTGGGAGCATTTCACCCCTGCTTGGTGGCGTGGCTTGGTGGGCATGGCAGGGGAAGGATACTGTAAAATCTCCATTCCCACCTCACTCCAGGGGAAGATTACTGCAAAATCCCCATTTCCTCCTGAACAGCTGGGACTCAGGAGGCAGTGAATAGATGGGGATGGGGCCAGTCATAATTTTTATTACTGGTTCTCCGAACTACTCAAAATTTCCGCTACCAGTTCTCCAGAACTGGTCAGAACCTGCTGAAACCCACCTCTGCTTGGGAGGGATGCATGCAGCTCTCCTGTGCTCTGTTTTTTTGGCAGAGGGTTGCAGGAGGCCATCACAACTGGAAACGGAGCTCGGGAACCCATTTTCACTAGCAGAACACCTGGGCTACCAAAGGTGCCCCCAAAATGAGTGGTGTCAAGCTAGCCATACCCAACCTGGCCACATGCCCCTGAGATCAAACACAACCCTGATGTGGCCCTCAATGAAATTGAATTTGACACCCCTCCTCTAGAATTTTGCATCCAAAATATGGTAGTCCTAATCTCTGAAGGACATTAAATGAGGAAACACTGCCTTATATGTGCTGAGATGATTCCTTAAGGAATAAAAGAAATCCAACCTCCCCCCTCCCCCCAGCTCTCTGAATGGTCCATTGCTGGTTTAGCTTGGGAAGTTATGTCTCCATTCATAAAATACTATGCATCCATTCATAAAACTATGTTTCCATTCAGGAAAATATAGAATGTAGTGAATGGCTAAAAGCTATGCAAACTGGCTATACAAAGAATCAAAATGGACAGAAACTGATCCATTCAGGCAAAACAAAATTAAAAAGATAAAAACATTGATACCCACACTTCCTCCAGCCACAAGAAACATTAACTCATTTTTTTTGCATCTCTCTTTACACAAAAAGGAAAAAAAAAACAGTCCAACCTATGAAAAACTTGTAAAAAAACGAAGGAATTTAATTTGTATTCCTAGGGAAAATTTAGGAATACAAATTAAATTAGGCAAGGAAATGGTAAGACAGAACTTTCTATCCTAGATGAGTTCAGATCACCAAGACCAGATGGATTATACCCCAAGGTTCTGAAGGAACTGGCAGATGTGATCTCAAAACCACTGAACCACATCTTTTAAAGATTCTGGAGCACCAAGGAACTACCAGATGATTGGAAAAGAGCTCATGTAGTTCCTATCTTCAAAAATGGGGAAAAAAATGGATCCAGGAATCTACAGACCTATCAGCCTGACATCAATACTGGAAAAGATCAAGCAATGAATCTCCAAACACCTAGAGGCAAAAACAGATCATGCCAGACAAATCTTATTGCATTCTTTGATGAAGTAACAAAATTTGTGGACTAGAGAAATGCTGTGGATATAATTTACTTGGACTTTTGATAAAGTAAACCACAACCTACTTCTTGATAAGATAGAAAAATGTGGACTAGACAGTATCACCACCAGATGGATTTGTAACTGGCTGTCCAACTGCACTCAACATGTAGTCCTCAATGGAACGGCACCTACACAGAGGGAAGTATGCAGTGAGGTACCCCAAGGCAAAGGGGAGACCCCAGATACTTTTAGAGCAGGAGTTGCCTATTCCTACCTAGACATTAGCAACCTCAAGGAATAGTGGATTTTGGCCTCCTCCTTTGTGGACCAATCTGCCAATGACATCAGGAACCATTTCCATAGGATTATTTCCAACTGGTCATCTTTGGAAATCCCAGAGTTGTGCAGGATAGTTAACTTTGTATTTGACCAGAGGGGAAAATTGAAGGAAGAAGAAAAGGAAAGAAGGGAAGTAGAGAAGGAGAAAGCAGAGAAAGGAATAGGAGGGTAGAAAGGAAAGAGGACTTTAAAATGTCTCTATGGAATGATCAGCTGACCACAGGACTCCCGACCAGCATTATTTTTAAGGGGAGAAGAAGGAATATTTCAAAAGAGAATGTAGAGAATTCCCCACTGCCTGGCCTCAAAACTGCTACAGTTCAATACCATTTCTAAAGAAAATCAAGACTAGTACTGATTATGTTACCTAGTTTGATAATGAAATGCCTGCAAAAAAACAACCAAGCTCAAAGAGCACCAAGGACCCCTTAAGTACAAATTCTATTTCTTTTCCAAGAAAATAGGAACTGCTGGCTGTTTCACTCTGGGAGCCAATGCCATCACACAAGTTTTGTATATTATTTGAGATGAGCTGTGGTGGCACAGTGGTTAGAGTGCAGTACTGCAGGCTACTTCTGCTGCCTGACTTCAATTTGGCCGTTCAAATCTCACCAGACTCAAGACTGACTCAGCCTTCCAACCTTCCTAGGTGGGTAAAATGAGGACCCAGATTGTTGGGGGCGATAGGTTGACTCTGTAAACCGCTTAGAGGGGGTTGTAAAGCACTGTAAAGCGGTATATAAGTCTATTTCTATTGCTATTTGCCTAGTAAGAGCACAATACAAATGATAAAAACATAACCCTGTTGCCTATTCACCACCCAGGCCATGGAAGAACTACAACAGAGGCCCTCAAAATGGTTGGCAAATATGGAGATATGTTCTGACATTTTTACAAAACACTACCCAGATGGTGGGTGGGTGGGTTGGGAGTCATGGCTGGAAAGATGGGTGAGATAAGAATGTTATCTCACCCATCTTGCGGACAATGAGGTGGTGGTGCAAGGCTTAGAATGGAGGCTACTTCTGCTGATGGCCGCCTGCCTGCAATTTGGCAGTTCAAATCTCACTGGCTCAGGGTTGACTCAGCCTTCCATCCTTCTGAGCTCGGTAAAATGAGGACCCAGATTGTTGGGGGCAAATAGGCTAACTCTGTAAACTGCGTAGAGAGGGCTGGAAAGCATTGTGAAGCGGTATCTAAGTCTAAGTGTTATCGCTAAGTGCTATTGCTATTTGCCAACGGCCATTGCTGTGAGTGACCCAAGAGATCAGGTATGAGGTTGTTTAGTTAAGCTGCCACTCCTGAGTTAAGTCAACCAGCAATTCTATAACTATATATATTAAAAAATGCTTGCTGGGGTGTTAATCTCTGTTGTTTACTTTCTTTAGTGTTTTTGCATTTGTGTGGAACATTGAACCTTCTAGTCTCGATTTTGACACCTGGTGCCTGCTTGGATCGTGCAGTTTTTCGGGCATCATATTTGGAAGTGGTTTGCTCTTGCTTTTTTATTTATTTTTTGGTGCCAAATGTAGGGCTAGAACTCACAGTCCCCTGGCTTTTAGCCTGGTGCCTTAACAAATGCTGTGTTTGTCTGTGTGTTTCTTGCAATCTTGGTCTGAGAACTGTCTGTGCTGTGAAAGTCACTGAACTTCTCCCTATTGCTATTCATTCAGGACTGCTGAGGATTTATGTCAGCGTGATGTAGTGGTTAAGGTGTTCGTCTATAAGCCAGGAGAGTTCAATTCTCACCCCACCTTTAGGCACAATGTCATCTAACTCAGGGGTCTCCAACCTTGGGAACTTTAAGCCTGGCGGACTTCAACTCCCAGAATTCCCCCGCCAGCAAAGGTTGGAGACCCCTGAGCTAGATGACTTTGGGCCAGTCACTTTCTCTCAGCCCTGGGAAGCAGGCATTAGTGGGTTGCATTTACCTTCGCTGCTGGTGCGGAATTGTAGGCTAATAATCGCTTCGCTCGGGCATGGCACTTCTGTGCATGCACAGTATCTTCTTTGCATGCTCAAAGCGTCCATGATGATGTCTGGGTGGGTGGGCGGAGCCTCCTGCTGTCGCCACATGGGATTTGTTTTATCAACAGCTAATTAGAAGCTTCTTCAGTTCTGACGAACTGAAACTGAGAAATGAAGATGCTTCTTAGTGTTCCGCTTTATTAGTCTGGGTTAAAGAATGGATCGCTTTGAATAATAACCGTCTTCTTAGGATAGAAGGCCATGACTTACAACAAAGTTGGCATATGACACGCTGGCGTGATAATACTCCACAAAGTAAATGGTTTACTCGGCACTATATAAGGAACATTTTAATTCAAAATTGGGAGAAGGTTAGTAAAAAATATTATATTAAAACACCGTGTTGGATATCACTTTTGGAAGCTCTGACGTATCCCAAACTATTTAATTTGGCGAAAAAATTAATGTATAAAGATCTGTTGAATGCACGTGGAGAGCTAAAGTTAAAACAGGAGTTGAATTTTCAGGGATTTCAATTGGATCGGTGGAATTACCTGCAGATCCAATCAAAATATAAAAGAGATCGAGCTAGAAACGGCATAAATGTGGAGCTGCAGGAGTTAGATAAAATTCTGTTAGGCCAGGAAAAAGGCATGATCTCCAAATGCTATAAACTGTTAATGAAGATAGAGATTGGCGAGGAAGTAATAAAAGATACGATGATTGCCTGGGGGAAAAACTTTGGTTATTCAATTCACCTTGAAAAATGGCAAGAGATTTGGTGGGGAAATGTGAGATTGGTAGTATCTACTACATATAAAGAAAATATTTATAAGATATTATACAGATGGCATCTTCCATCAGATAGATTGGCAAAAATGTTTAATGGACAGTCCGCTGAACGTTGGAAATGTGAATTTAAACGCGGTACCTATTATCATCAATGGTGGACGTGTCCAGAAGCAATTAAATTTTGGGGAAAAATTAAAACATGGCTGAAAGAAATCCTAAACCAGGAGTTTGAACTGCGTCCAGAGACTTAATTGGCGCCAAACCAGAAAATGTAAAAAAAGATTTGTGGTACCTCATACAACACATCATCACTGCAGCGAGAATAACATTTGCTCAATTCTGGAAAGATAAAAATATCCCACCTGATGAAGCAATAATAAAGAAGATTTTGGATTGTGCGGAAACAGATAGATTAACCAAAAAACTGAAAGATAGAGACCAAACGCAAACATGTTTATCTTGGGAAAAATGGTATAATTGGCTATCGAAAAGAACATCAAAACTAAATTAGAAGATTATAAATAGACATTGTATTTACTGACAATATTTTATTGTATATTTAAAGTGAGGTCGGATAGACCTGATTGATTCAAAAATTCAAAATAAGTCATTTCATCTCCTCCAGAATGTAGTATGAATTTATTGCATAGGTTTGTACTAAATATTTGATAACGGAAGTATTATTTATATGTATTTATGTTCTTTATTCTGTTGTCAAAAATTTGTTTGATGTGCTGTTGTCTTTTTTTAACTATAAATATAAATAAAGATTATTTAAACAAAAAAAAAAGATGCTTCTTAGATGAGAAGCAAAACATTTTCAAGAAAAAAATAATGAAAAGACTAGACCAGCGATGGCAAATCTTTTGGCACTCGGTGCCAAAAAGGTTGCATGGAAGCATCGCACGCTCGCGCACGCTCGTCGGGGCTGCACTCTGGCAAAACATGTCGCACTCTGGAAAAGCTGAATTTCAGGGTTTTTGCATGTGTGTGCACCTGACGGTCAGCTGGCTGTCATGCATGCGCAGGCCAGTTTTTGGCACTGCTGCATGTATGAAGGACAGTTGATCGTTGCACACGCATGAACGTGAGAAATCCAGAATAGACAGGCAAGGCCGCGCATGCCGGGCGACATGGCTTTGCATGGCACTTTGGGCACGCGATGTCAGCTTCTCAGTGCTGACATAGTAAAGAGGGGGTTAAATTCCTGTGAGATTATTAAGAGAGAGAGTGCCGTAGAGTGATTTAGATAATGACCAATAGGATAAGGAAGCAAGCCAGGAAAGGGAGGGATGATGGAGCAGAGGTCATTTCCTGGCTGCATATGAGTCCGTGAAGACGTTGTTCTAACAAATAAAAGTTTTTTTTCTTTATTATCAAAATGTGAAAGGCATCTAAATTTCGTTCAGACAACTCTAGCGTGACACGCGTGCTATAGGTTCGCCATCATGGGACTAGACAGTGCTCCTCTCAAATGGTATAGGTTCTCCTGCTTGAGCAACGGGGCTGGACTAGAAGACCTCCAAGGTCCCATCCAGCTCTATTCTATTCCAAATTCTATTCTAAAAATTTCAGGGGGGAAAAAACCCCCAAGAATGTTCAGTTGCCTTTTGAAAAGCACCTTTGGGACATGCCAGCTGATTATTCCATATGGATTGATCCCAAAGAGGATGAGTGGTGCGGTGGCCTAGAGGTGGTGCTCTCGCCTCATAATCAGGATGCTGTGAGTTCGATCCTAGGTAGAGGCAGATATTTCTCTCTCTGGGCATAATGAGTAAATATCAGCTGCGAACTCTGCATTGGTGACAGAAGGGCATCCGGCCAGTATAGTGTCATAAAAAGATTTTTTAAAAAATGATTTCGAAGAGAAGGATAAAGGCCTGTTTTGCAGAAACTCATCCTGATGACGTCCCACTAGCAGAAGTTACTGTTTTATTTTTTTTAAAAAAGACCTTAGAATTAAGTGAAAAAAGATTAAACATTCTGTAATTGAGAATTTACAACAATGTTTCTCAACCTTGATATTTTAAGCTGTGTGGACCTCAACTTCCAGAATTTCCCAGCCAGCACTGCATGGGAGTTGAAGTCTACACAGCTTATAGTTGCTAAGGTTAGAAAACTCTGCTTTACACAGATTTTTTAAAAAAGCAATAAACTAGTAGAGAGTTTTGTGTGTGCTCTAAGCACCACCTAATGGTCGGAAGGAAAAGCAAATCTGTAGGCTTTGCATTTTAAAATTATTAATTTTGGGGGTAGCATCCTGAGCTCCAGAACTAAGGAAAACTTAATCTAATTATTATTTTCATGGGTATCAGACTGGACAATAAACTATTTATTTATTTATTGGTTCGATTTATATGCTGTCCTTCTCCGGAGACTCAGGGCGGCTTACAATGCGTTAAGCAATAGCCTTCATACTTTTGTATATACCTGCTTAGTAGGGCTTTTGCCCCCCCCCCCCCAAGCGGTGTTCTTTTTTATATAAAGTCAGCTTATTGCCCCCACAATCCGGGTCCTCATTTTACCTACCTCGGAAGGATGGAAGGCTGAGTCAACCTTGAGCCTGGTGAGAGTTGAACTCGCAGTAATTGCAGGCAACTGGCAGCTAAGTGCTATTTAACAGCGCTTTAGTCCACTGCTCCACCAAGGCTCTAGATGGGCAAGTTGGGGGAAAAAAAAAACATCCTGGAAGAAAAGACAAGAAACAACTTTTTTCCCCCTCTGGGTTCAAAGTTTTTGTGTGAATGTCCAGATTTGCATCTTTCTGAAATCATAAGAGAATTGTTTCAAGATAACCATATTCCGCTGCTGGAATGGCCTGGGAATAGCCCAGACCTTAACCCAATTGAAAATCTATGGAGCCGACTAAAGAAACTTTAGTCAGAAGTGACCCAGCAATAAAACCCAATTAATAGAAGCAATCCTTCAATCTTGGTTTCACATTAGAACAGCTGCAGAACTAAAAGACTTGGTTCACTCCTTGGGAAGATGCTGTAAGGCCATAATTCATGCTAAAGGTTACCTAACTAAGTATTAACTGACATGGTGATAATTTTTGTACATCTCATTTTTTTCCTATGGTGATCATTTTTGTATATCTTGTTTTTTTTTACGTGTTTCACTTTTCTTCTACATACTGTAACTGCTATTCTCATAGCAAATCCTTCATAAAAGTTATTGCATTACATTCTTGATTAAATTATCTTTCCATTGATATATAATTGTATGGTACTTCTCCAGAAAAAAGTGGTATTATTAGCTAGTTTTAGAAAATACACTTTTCCCAAAAGGTTTCCACAATTTTGGCCACTACTGTATATAGTCTTAACATTTGGAAAAACTGAGCTTTTGGATGCTAATTGGTGTTTTGACGGTAGGTGGTGCTCCATATTCACAAATGTTTCCAGGAATGTGAGAAAGAGGTTGAAACTGATTGGAAGCGGTTAGTAAAATTCTGCAACAGAATACAGAATAACAAGAGTTGGAAGGGTCCTCAGAGGGCTTTTAGTCCAACCCCCTGCTCAAGCGGGAGATCTTATGAGATCTGCTATAATCTTACATTGTGAGAACAATCAACCAATGGAACAGAAGTTGCCTTCAGAAGTTGTAGGACAGTGGCGGGTTTTTCCCGGTTCTGCTGAGCTGGTAGCAGTGATGATATGACGTCACTGAACTGGTTCTGCTGCCCCGCCCTCCCGTGTTATTCTTACCTTTTATTTGGCCCCACCCCCAATCTATTGCTGCCTCCTGAGTCCCAGCTGATTGGCTAGAAGGAAATAAACTGTTTAAACTCTTGTCACAGGGCTTCAAAGGGCTGCCCTACAGCTGATCAGTGTTAAAAGGCAGTGTGGTGGTAGACCGGTGGCTCCAAAAACAAATGACTAGACTGGTACAGCTCTGCAAGCAGTTAAAAGCCTGGTAGACCAGTACCTCTGATAAATCCTAAAGAATTGTCACATGACCATTAAGCCACACCCACAAAATAAGCCATGCCCACAGAACTGGTAGTAAAAAATTTTAGAACCCACCCGTGTTGTGGGAGCTTCATCACTGGACCAGTGGTGGGTTTCAAAAATTTTTGCTACCAGTTCGGTGGGCGTGGCTGGGTGGGTGGGGGCATGTGACTGAGTGGGTGGGGCCAACTTGACATCACTCATGCCCACTCAGTCACATGATCCCTCCCAGCTAGCCATGCCCACAGGAAAACGTAGGAAAATTGTACAATTTGCCTTTGCAATAGTGGCAAATATATGTAGCTATAGGGTGAAGTTTGTTCTCTGAGCTTGTGGGTTGAACGTTTCTGAACGTTTCGTTAACCAGGCTAGGTAACATCTTCAGAGGAGTTTAGAGTATGTCTGTGTCGGTGTCTTTCTGCTTATAAGGGCTTCAGGTGTGGGTGTGTTGGGTGACGTTTTCGTGACAGGTCTTGTGACGGGTCAGCTGTGAGTCATCAGTGAGAGTCTTGTGATGGGTCTTGTGATAAGGAGTCCCAAAGGTGCTTTTTCAAGAGGCAACTGGGCTTTTTCTTTGAAGACATTTCGCTTCTCATCCAAGAAGGTTCTTCAGCTCTGTTTCTTCAGATTTAAGACTGAAGGAGCTTCTTGGATGAGAGGTGAAACATCTTCAAAGAAAAACCAGAAAGTCCAATTGCCCCTTGAAAAAACACCTTTGGGGCAACCATGACCTGACAACCAGGACTGAGAATCTCCATAGACATTTGTGATAAGGAGGTTACATCAGGTGAGGGTCTTTAGGAGATGAATTGCTGATGGGGAGAGTTGTGTGGGTTGGTTGAGGATCGGCGCTGTCTCTGGTTGGCTGTACAATTGATTTGGATTCTGAGGGCTTCGTAGGCTGGTTAGACTTAGAATAAATTTATTGTCACTTTAAATGTAGACTAACCGGCATACATTAAAATGAAATTTGCATTGCATACAGCTCTCAAAGGGTCTCCACCTCCAATAGACACTACATAACCATGACAAAAATATATATAAAAAATATAAAATTATGCATATACCCACATATATTATATGACACAGAGAAACAACACAGTCTAGTCTGGATGTATGCATGTACATGGTGAGAAAAACAAATCTTACGAGTTTACCAGACGGATAGTAGAGGGAACAAAACTGTTACAGAATCTGGAAGTCCTCCTAGAAATACTTTGAAACGTCCTCCCAGAGGGGAGCAACAGAAACAGACCGTGGGGTGGGTGAGTGGAGTCTCTAACAATGCTTCGAGCTCTAAGCATACAGTAGTTATAAGCAGTATCCTGAATAATGGGAAGCGAGTTTCCTATAATCTTCTCGGCTGTCCTCACCACTCTCTGTAGGGACTTTCTACCTGAGGCGCTGCTGCCACCAAACCAAACAGGGATGCAGTTTAAAATGCTCCCAATCGTGCCTCTGTAAAAAGTGGCCAGGATAGAAAGAGAAAGATGTGCTCTTCTCATCTGACGCAGGAAATGCAGACGCTGGTTTGCACGCTTCACTAAGAATGACATGTGGAGAGACCAATTCAGATTGTTAGTTATCTGCACCCCCCTCCCCCAGGTTGTATGTCAATGTGTCTTTTGATGGAATTGCTTGTGGACTGCCAAGCTTCGATGAACTCGCAAGCGTGGCTGGTGGTAGCGTGGCTGATGATTCCCTCCCTCCCCAGATGAAATGTTCGGAAACCAACCCACAAGCTCAGAGAATGAGCCTTCACCCTCATCCGTTTCTCCTTCCCCAAGCGTTGTGCGAGCTGGTGAAACAGCATTGCAACTAAGGATACAGTTGTCACCTATTGTTGTGTGCAAAGGTCTATTTTAAAACCTCCATTTATCCCCAAGGTCCAAGAGCAGGATGGGTGCGGTGGGGGGAAACAGAGGAGGCTGGGCAAAGGCCAGCTGTCTGAACCCAACGCAAATGGGCTCTTCAAAGAAGGATGCCGAGTGTCTCAGCGCCAGCCTGTCCTGGCGGGACGGCTGGGGAGGAGGCATCTCCGTGCAGTGGCAGACAAGGCTTGTTAATGGTGTTTTGACGTGTTGCTTCAAGCACAATTTGTGCGGCTCTCTCGGAAGGGGCTCAGAAACAGCTGTTCGGAACCTGATGCTGGATGATGGAAGAGAGAGGGGTGAAATGGAGGTGGCGGGGTAGGGAGGGGGGGAAGAGAAGGCCCAGAGATTAATGAGAGGGATAATGTCTGCTCTGAGTTCTTCAGTAAGTGAACTTGATGTTCATTTCTCCACACTGGGGCTTCTCCTATGGAAAGGAAGCCACCGGTGGAAAGAAAGCTGGGATGGAGCTTTGGTGGAGGCATTGGACTTAAGAACGAGTGTGGAGATCTGGGTTTGAGGTCATCCTTCCTGGGGGGAACGTGGGAACAGTCACTATTGCCTACCACAACCTATCTCACAAGGGGATTGTTGGGAAATTTGATATCCTTTAAAAAAAAAGGTCAGCTGGAAGTGACCAGGATCTCCAGCTGCTGATAGGTGTGTTGGGCAATAGACTTCACTATTATAGAGTGTTATTTTAGAGTGAAGAGAAAGTAGGGGCTGGAATCAGGTTAAATCAACCTAAAGTTATGCGGTGGAGTCAGTGCTGCTCACAATATCCATCTCTGTTTCTATTATTTAACCCCCTATCTCCACATCATCCCTCCAAAAGTTTGTAATAGATGAAGAAAGAATAGAATAGAATAGAAAGAATAGAATAGAATAGAATAGAATAGAATAGAATAGAATAGAATAGAATAGAATAGAATAGAATAGAATAGAATAGAAAGAATAGAATAGAATAGAATAGAAATAGAATAGGATAGGATAGGATAGGATAGGATAGGATAGGATAGGATAGGATAGGATAGGATAGGATAGGATAGGATAGGACAGGACAGGACAGGATAGGACAGGACAGGACAATGAATCGAGTGGAGCGGAGCGGAGCTGAAAGGAATGGAACGGAACAGAACAGAACAGAACAGAACAGAACAGAACAGAACAGAACAGAACAGAACAGAACAGAACAGAATATAGAACAGAAGAATAAACTAGACTAGACATGACGCAATGCGACGCGATGTGACGCGACGCGACCAGAACAGAACAGAACAGAGCAGAGCAGAGCAGAGCAGAGCAGAGCAGAGCAGAGCAGAGCAGAGCAGAACAGAGAACAGAATAGTCGGAAGGGACTTTTAGTCCAACTCTCTGCTCAAACAGAAGGCCCTAAACCATTTCTGTCCAATTTCTTCTTAAAGATGTAATGTGATGGGACACCCGCAGTTTTTAAAGGCAAGCCTTTCCATTGATTAATTGTTCTAATTGTCAGGAAATTTTGCCTCGTTTTTAGGTTGCATCTCTCCTTGATAAGATCCATCTCAGGTAGCGTAGGAGAAGACGCCGCTGAATTACGGACTTAGAAGGGATTTCCAGAAGGTCGAAAAGATATGCCTTCCATAAGTACAATCCAGCAACGTGGCTACTTCATTGTTCTTCTATAGCAACCTCTATCAACCCAGCATTGTTTGTATCTGCCAAACTATAGTTTCTATGATCCCCATGAAAAATGTTGTCTTTAGCAGGAGCTTAGATTGATCAACTAGAGAAAATAGCTGGAGGAAATTACTTTAGCATTTAAGAACTGTTCTCCCCTCCACCCCCCTTGTTTGACAGCTGAATTTGGATCAGTAGATAAACTGTTACAAGCTAGTAAGAAAATACATTTGCACCTTCCGTAACAAATGACAGAGCTGGATGATATGTGGATAGTTTAATGTTGTATGCTATCCATCACCGTATCTTCTTGTATGGCTGCAAACATTCTTCCTGTTGAATGAAGAATTTGTATCCCTTAAAAGAAGTACGCAGTGCAAAGAAAAGGATGATTCCGCTATCGTTTTACCCTCAATCAATGTGTTGTGCTACCCTTATCTTTATTATTTCTCATTTTTGCAGCTTGAAACCGAAAGTCTTCCACCTTTTTGAAGTTGTAGCTTCTTCCCCAAAGCTTGCTTAGGACTGAGAGAATGCCATAGCAATCCAGACCAATTAGGGATTTCATCCATTGGGTTTTAGGATATGAATGAATGACCTCCTCTCCTTTCGCCGGGGATTAAAGACATGGCTGTTTAAAGAATATTATGATCGTGGGGTTATATAGTTTTTAGAATGATTTTATGGATTTTAATGGATTTTAATGTGTTTATTGTGATTTGTATTTATGATTGTTTTTGTAAGCTGCCCTGAGTCCTCGGGGAGAATGGCGGCATACAAATCCCATAAATAAATAAATAATTAGATGTCCCAATGGTGCTGTTTCAAAAGGAAACTGGACTTCCTTTGTTTTTGCCTGAAGACGTTTCGCTTCTCCTCCAAGAAGCTTGCTCACTTCTGAAAGTTCTGAACTGAAGAAAGTTCTTGGATGAGAAGTGAAATGTTCTCCAGGGGGGAAAAAAAAAAAAGCAAGAAAGTCCAGCTTTTCCTTTTGAAAAAAAGCACTTTTGGGACAAGCATGACCTGGATGACTGAGAATCTCCATTGATATATGAATTAGATATTAATTAGAGCCGGATTAGTGTGGTGGTCATGATATCATGCGAGAAACCAGGAGACTGTAGGTTTTAGTCCTGCCTTTGATCATGTTGTAGTCCACCAGCAGCCTGAGGAACTGGCAGCCGAGTCAGACATTGAGGAGGCTGGGGAGGGCAATGGGCCAGTCCTGGAGTCTGGGGAAGGCTCTACATCTGAGGCAGAGATGGGGTCAGGGCCATCTGGAGCCTCCAGAGGCGGACAGCAGAGAGGCAGAGGAACAGGAGGAGCCTGTTCCTAGTGCACGCATGCAAAGAGCTATCAGAAGGCAAGAGCAGCTGAAGCAAAAGGGACGACTCAGGAGTAAGGCCAGAAGATGATTGACCACTCCCATAAGGTTTAAAAGAGCAGCAACGAGCCACTGGGTTCTTTGTAGAAAAGCAACGTTGATTCCTGTGCTTCTTGTCAGCGTCTCTTGAATTTTGTTGGGTTTTTGCCAAGAAAAGCCTTTGGCAAGTTGCCAAAGACATCAAAGGTTGGTGATAAGGCCGACGGACTGGTTATGAAGAATTTGTTTTGGACTAAGCTGAGAATGAATTAATTCTCAGCTGTTTTAATAAAATAAGTTTGTTCAGGACTGAATTGTGTTTGGTAATCACTATGTGGACCCCCGGTCACAACAGATCAGAGCCAGCTGGGTGTCGTTGGGCCAGTCACACTCTGTCAGCCCTAGGAAGGAGGCAATAGCAAACCACTTCTGAAATCTTGCCAGGGACTTCTCCAGGTAGTTGAAGGCACACTCACACATAAGACATCACACAGAAGACTTCCAAGGCCACGTATCACACTTCTAAGGCTGTCTGCTGAGGGTCACATCAAGTGTATTATTTCCATTTATTTGTCGAGGGATTGCAAATGGCCTATTCCTAACGAAGTGAAGGCTTTCTAATTGTGGGTCTGTGAAACAGCAATGAATATGAACTTGTTGGATCTAGGATCAGTGGTGAAATGTAAAATTTGTTACTACTGGTTCTGTGGGCGTGGCTTGGTGAGGGGGGGGTAATGTGACTGGGTGGACATAGCCAACTTTTTTTTTAACTTTTAAAACCATTTTTTCTACAACCTCTTCGGCTGAAGTAAAAAACATGCTTTTAAAAGCTTCTGACAATCCCAGCTGAGCCACGCAATCATCAGAGGCTTTTTTTTTTTACTTTTAAAAGCATTTTTTTTTTGGCTGAAGAGGTTGTAGAAAAAATGCTTTAAAAAAAAAGGCTCTTATGATTGCAGCTCAGCTGGGCATGGGGGGGAGGGCAGCATGGATTTTTGCTACCAGTTCTCCGAATCATCCGCTACCGGATCAGGCAATCCGGTCCAAACTGGGAGCATTTCACCCCTGTCCAGGATAATCAAATTCTATGTATCTGACTTGATGTTCTTTTTAAAAGGTGTAGGAAGTTAGCACCCACCCCTCTCCAAGGAAAATGAAATATTCTAGGAAATATTAAAAAGGTAGAATATTATACCTCCCTGGATAAGAAATGGGGAAACATGTTTTTTTAGAGGCAGGAAACAGACTCACTCTTAATAGCCCCCACCCTCCTCAATAGCCCACAGCAGATGTCAGCACTTAAGAGATAAAGAGATAGCTAGGTCTATTCATAAGCAAATGCTCTCACTCAAGATCCAACAAAGGTAGGATTAGCCCTCTACCCATCTGGCAACAGAACTCACCACATGGCACCTGTGGAGATTGCATCACCTAGCAAGGCTCAACCAAGCCTGGGACTCAAAAGACAACCTACAAAGTTACCCTTGCATGACCCCGTGGGAGTCTGACAACCAATCAGAAGACAAGCTCAAATTCAAATACATTTATCTCTGTCTCTCTCACCCATGTGCCTTTTTACCCAGGATGTCAAGCCATGTGATCCTCTTCATCAATAAACCTTCTTTCCAAGCAACTTCCCTGAATGCAAATTGAAAGGATGAAAAGTTTTAGAACGATCCATCCTGCACTCCATAGGAACCAGAATTTTCTCTGTAGGATCTTTATATTAGGAAATAGAAATAGAATTACAGAGTTGGAAGGGACCTTGGAGGTCTTCTAGTCCAACCCCCTGTCCAGGCAGAAACCCTACACCACTTCAGACAAATGCTTATCTAACCTCTTCTTAAAAACTTCCAGTGTTGGAGCATTCACAACTTCTGGAGGCAAGTGGTTCCACTGATTCATTGTTCCAACTGTCAGGAAATTTCTCCTTAGTTCTAGGTTGCTTCTCTCCTTGATTAGTCTCCACCCATTGCTTCTTGTCCCGCCCTCAGGTGCTTTGGAGAATAGCTTGACTCCCTCTTCTTTGTGGCAACCCTGAGATACTGGAACACGGCTATCATGCCTCCCCTAGTCCTTCTTTTCATTAAACTAGACATACCCAGTTCCTGCAGCTGTTCTTCATATGTTTGATCAAATTATTAGAACGGTAAATTTTATATCTTTCTAATATGCTTATTGAGTTAGCAGAGGCTTTGCTTTTTGAATGTTCTGTTGAAAACGGTACTAGGCTTTCAGCGTAAGAAAACATTCTATTCTCTCATGACCTTTTACAGAATTCAAAGTAAGATCCAGACTATTAATTTTAACGGGCTGGTTTGAATGTCTTTTAGGTGGCCGAGGAGAAGGAATTTTAATACGTTCTCCAAAACCTCCTTAATGCTTCTCTAAAATCTTTGGCCTCCAAGAAGAAAATCATTCACATTTCTCTCCCCCCACCCCACCCTTCTCTGCCTCTTTCCCTGCTCCATTCCTTTTCAAAGCTTTTTTTCCATTTCAAGTGATACTGGATCCGAGGATGAGAGACTGGGTGCATAAATACAGAGAGGTTTAATCCCAAGCAGCATTCTTGATGATGAAGCGATCTTGGGATCTGTAGCATGCCAGTGAATCTGAAGCAGAAAGTGGTGATGTATACGCCTTTGATGGACAAAGGGTGGTGTTTTTTTTTTTAATATCCCACCCCCAGCAAGAACAGTCGGCTTTAATGTTCACAGTTCCAAGAGGTCACAAAGAGTTGAAGTCATGTTCAACTCACCCAGCTTGGCAGGTGGAGCAATCCCCGAGAAATGGTGCTAGAATAATCTTCCACATACAGCCCTGTGGTTTAAGGGCCTCCCTCTGATCTCAGCCCTTCTCCCCCCCACCCCGTATTGCCGCAGGAAGCAAGCTCAGCGGGGATGGAATTCGATGTGCAAAGATGCAGGACCTGTTTGGGGGGGGGGGGGAATAGGGTGTCTTGGAATCAAAGCAGGGGCTGTTGGTGACTTGAGGTTAGCAAGCATCAGGGATCCGATTGGATTGTTGCCAAACATCATCAAACCAACATGCAAAAGGTTAATGTGATAACCATGTTCCAATATCTCAGGGGCTGCCCCAAAGAAGAGGGATTCTCCAAAGCACCTAAAGGGAGGACAAGAAGCAATGGATGGAAATAATCAAGGAGAGAAGCAACTTAATTCGTTCATTCGTTCATTCGTTCATTCATCTATCTATCTATCTATCTATCTATCTATCTATCTATCTATCTATCTATCTATCTATCTATCTATCTATCTATCATCTATCTATTAAATTTGTACTGCTGCCTATTCACCCACGGTGACTCAAGGCGGCTTACAGAATATAAAAACCACATTTAAAACAATAAAACTAATTAAAAATCAAATAAATTAATATAGTAATAACATCATAATAAAATTACTCCCCACCTCCCAGACCCCCACCAGGCAGATCACACAAGCCATTTAATGAGCTCCATCCCACTCTGGGTTCCCCAGGCCCACTGCTGAACCTGGTCTTCAGTTCCTTCCGGAAAAGTTTTAGAGTGGGGGGTTGTTCTAATCTCTGGGGGAATGATGTTCCAGAGAGAGGGAGCCATCACGGAGAAGGCCCTTATTCTGGGTCCCACCAGGTGTATCAACTTAGAACTAAGGAGAAATTTCCTGAAAGTCAGAACAATTAATCAGTGGAACAACTTGCCTCCAACACTGGAAGTCTTTAAGAAGAAATTGGATAACCATTTGTCTGAAGTGGTGTAGGGTTTCCTGCCTAAGCAGGGGGTTGGACCAGAAGACCTCCAAGGTCCCTTCCAACTCTGCTATTCTATTCTATTCTATTCTATTCTATTCTATTCTATTCTATTCTATTCTATTCTATTCTATTCTATTCTATTCTATTCCATTCCATTCCATTCCATTCCATTCCATTCCATTCCATTCCATTCCATTCCATTCTTCATTCCAATTTCTATTCTATTCTATTCTATTCTATTCTATTCTATTCTATTCTATTCTATTCTATTCTATTCTATTCTATTCTAGTCTAGTCTAGTCTAGTCTAGTCTAGTCTAGTCTACTCTACTCTACTCTACTCTACTCTACTCTACTCTACTCTATTCTATTCTATTCTATTCTATTCTATGACTGTAACTTTGTTGCTTGTATCCTTACAATTTATATTGTTATTGACTGTTTCCTAATATGATTTGATGGCTTATTTGTAACCTATGACTATCATTAGGTGTTGTACCTTATGATTCTTGATGAACGTATCTTTTCTGTTATGTATACTGAGAGCAGATGCACCAAAGACAAAGTCCTTGTGTGTCCAATCACACTTGGCCAATAAAGAATTCTATTCTATTCTATTCTATTCTATTCTATTCTATTCTATTCTATTCTATTCTATTCTATTCTATTCTATTCTATTCTATTCTATTCTATTCTATTCTATTCTATTCTATTCTTAACATGTAGGTGATTAGATGTTACCTATATTTTTAGCTCCTGCCAAGCATTCTATTTCTTTTTAAAATATATATATATTTCAATATTTATTATTAAATATTATTGTAGGAGGTCCTATATATATATTTCAATATTTATTATTAAATATTATTGTAGGAGGTTCTTGGTGCTGTTTGAGCTTGGTTGTTTAATGACATTGGCAGAGGAGAATATTTGTAGCTCAGGGTGGAAATGAGGGGACCTCGGTGCTCTCTGAGCTTGGTCGCTTTCTTGCAGAAGCTTCATTTACCCAAACTAGGTAAAAGTGGACTGATTATGTTCCCTAGTTCGGTAAAGAAACATCTGCAAAGAAACCACCAAGCTCAGGGCTGTAGAATAAAGCAAAAGAAAAAAAAAACAATTTGAAATGTTGTGTTATTTGTTGTTGGAAGAAATATCCATCTGGTTCAGTTCTAAGCCCGGGAGAAAGAGACTGGAAACATGGAAGCTGATTAGAAAGATGGTTTAATGATGAAGCAGAACCACCAAGCCCATGGTTCTGGGCAGCTGACTATATGGAGTTGAGAGTGGGTGGTATTTATAACTTCTCTTGGGCTTTGCACTTGAGCTTCCTGTTCCTGTGCAAGAACATGTGTTCTATTGGCTGTTGTCAGACTCCCACTGGGCCATGTACAAATCCTAGGGGTTTGTCTGAGCTAGATTTGGTTGACGTTTTCTGGGGGTAGTGCAACTGAGATGATGCAATGAAGGGCCTTTTGTTCTGAAAGGGGGTTGGGCAATTCCTATTGTGACTGAGGGCTAATCCTACCTTTGTTGGATCTTGGGTGAGAGTATTTGCTTAGGAATAGAGCTAGCTATCTCTTTATCTCTTAAGTGCTGACATCTGCTGAGGGCTATTAAGGAAGGTGGGGGCTGCTTTCCAAGAGCTTGTCTCTCCATTTCTCATCCAGGGAAATACAATATTCTGCCTTTTTAAAATATTTCCTAAAATATTTCATTCTTCTAGGAGACGGGTGGGTGCTAACTTCCTGCACTGTCTAAAAAAAAAAAAATCCCTACTTCTTTTTCTCTCCATTGACCCTTTTCTTTGCTTCCTTCCCAACCCTCTTTTCTTTTGGTCTGGAAATAGTAACCTTAATGTCGGAATTGGTTCGCACTTGTCCAACACCCTAATGAGCATCCTGCAAAGCAGTGGTGGGATTCAGCTGGTTTTCTCAAGATTGGGCGAACCAGTAGTGGTGATTGTGGGAGGCTCCGCCATCTGCCCAGATGTAATGCGCGAGTACTACACATGCGCAGAAGGCTGTGTGCATGTACAGATGAGGCACGCATGCGTACTCACATTTACGAACCGGTAGGGAAGGTAAATGAATCCCACTGCTACTGCAAACATCCCAGGTGACACGGACTTCAAATACTTAGGTCAGTGATGGCTACCGGGCACACTGGTAACCCTTTTGCCGTCACGTGCCAAAAGCGGGGGGACGGGGGGACGGGACACATGGGGTGGTTGCATACCCACATGCCCACACTCATAATTCAATGCCTCCTTGCCCCCCCCCATGCATGCGTGCATGACCCCTCCACGCTCCCCCGCTTTTGGCACGTGACAGCAAAAAGGTTACCAGTGGGCCCGGTAGGCCCATTTTTCACCCTCCCCAGGCTCCAGAGGCTTTCTTGGAGCCTGGGGAGGGTGAAAATTCTCCTTCCCCACCCTCACCCACCGGAGGCCCTCTGGAGACTGGAAACAGCTCATTTCCCGACTTCAGGTGGGCCTGGAAGGTCCAAAAATCAGCTGGCCAGCCCACACATGCGTGCTGGAGCTGTGCTAGGGTAATGTTTGCGTGCCCACAGATGTGGCTCTTCATGCCACCTGTGGCCCCCGTGCCATAGGTTCACCATCACGGGCCTAGGTATAGGTGGCTAACGAAACCGCACACATTGTGTTTGGTTGTGTGGTTGCTATGTCTCTGGTTGCCGTGCCTCAGATCTGAGGTAGGAGGAGTCTTGCTGGAATCCAGACAATTCGTGGATTTCTGGGGCAGTGTTGTGATCCCCATCTCTGTCTCAGAAGAACTTCAGGCTGGAGTCTGGACCCCTTGGAAGATCAATGGAGGGCAACAGTGGGGACAGGGTAGCAGGTGAACTGTCCCAGTCGCCACCAGACAAGGCTCATCTTTCAGCAGCTGTAAGCCATTTATTAGTTGGGTTTTAATGTTTCCGCAAAAAGCCCAGTTGGGTAGGCAGACATAGGAGAGAGAGAGAGAGAGAGAGAGAGAGAGAGACAAATGGGGAAAGAAATTGTGTTAATTACCAGTCCATTTATACGATGCAGAGCTGACCGGTCTGTCATCTCTCCTTCCCGGCGAGCTGCTTGTCGGATTTTACATGTTCATAAGGGGATCCCAGCGGGGCCTGTGTTGCTTACAATTGCTATAGAGACAGCAGCTGCAGCTGACTTGATCTGTTAGAACAAACCGCCGATGCCTTCAGAAAATTTTGGGGAAGCATTTGTCCCAACAGCCTTTGCTAATCTCAATTGATTTTGCACTTAGCTTATCAGACAAGCACTCCAGTAAGGCTCTCCTAAAGTTTCCTGTCTTCCATCCTGTCTGAACCCTTCGTGCCCCGGCTAAGATACCAGATCTAGGCTGCAAACATATGGACGATCACAAGAGGGCAGAAGAGACGGTCTTTTCTCTTTTTCTTTGCTGCCCTCTAGTGGCCATCTTGATTTATTTTTCCATCCTGGTGTGCTTGTTTTAGCATGGAGAATGAGGTAGGATGGGAGGCAAGGTATGAAGTCGAATGGAAGTAGGTTGGAAACAGGCTTTGGTCTCTGGAGGCCATCTTGTTAGGGCTTTGCATGACTGAAGTAGGATGAGCTGCAGACATGGGAGCCTTTGAGGCAGGCCGCCATCTCTCTGCCAAGAATAATTGAACAAATAGTTTATCTGGAGACTCAACAGCTGTAGAGAACAGACGATTTCCAGAGGATTAGGAAGGAGCTGTGAAAGGCTACTCTCACGGGAAGCTTAAAACCCTCTCTTGAATTCAGCCAGCCAAGAACACATGTTGAAAGTCCAGGTTTCCTTTCTGATCCACCACCATCATGCCATAAAATAAGGATGAAAATAAAAGACAGCTTAAGAGGTGCTTGCAGGGCGAGTAAACATTTCAGCGGAACTGGCCCTTTTCTGTGGACTTTTTCCCAGACAACATGTGGTACACCAGACTCTTTTTGTGACATCAAAGAGTGGTGCTGAAAAGCCTTCCTGACATGTCGAGTGAATTCCTAGAGTCCTCTGCCAGTGCACATACTGGTTAGGAGTTCTGGGAGTTGTAGTGCCAACACAGGTCAGGGCACCAGCTAAGTTAAGAGAGAATGACCTAGAGCAGGGATCAGCAACCCGTGGTTCTGGAGCCGGATGAGGCTCTTTCATCCCCCTGCTGCGGCTCCCTGTTGCTCAAAATATGTGTCACCAACCGTCAATGTGTGACACGCACCGGCATGCTATTTACTGAGCTTTTCAACTCCTAGTAGGCCAACCATGGATAAATCCAAGAAAAGAAAAGTTTCAGAAGAAAACAGAATGTTTAATTCAACTACATATGCTAGTTTTGTGGCCGCTCAGGAAATAGACAGGCACGGGAAGGGTTTTGTGGCTCCCAATGTTTTCTTTTCTTTGGGAAACAAGTCCAAATGGCTTTTTGAGTGTTTAAGGTTGCTGACCCCTGACTTAGAGATACAACCCTATACATCACCATCATCTTTTAATGACCCCATAATCCCTTGCGGGGTGGAGTCTGGGCAACTGAATGGAGCTGAGTGTTTACTGGCCGGATGCCTTTCCTGTTGCCAATGCGGAGGTATATTCAGCAGATATATACTCATTGTGCCCAGAAAGAGAAATATCTGTCTCTACCTAGGTTCGAACTCACAGCCTCCTGATTGAGAGGCGAGAGCTCCACCTCTAGGCCACTGCACCACTCAGATACAATCCTACACATGATTTTGCTAAACTAAGTGGACCCTGAGACTAACCAACTTGGATGTGAGAAGAGTGTTTTTCCATGAAGTACTTCTTGAAGGATGTTTATAAATAATGTCTTAAGAGCCCATGAACTCAGGGAGAGGTCAAGGAGGATGTTAAGGATTCTGGAACCTTTCATTTAATTGCACAAATCTTTATCAAAGCAATCAAAATCTTATTACCCCTAAGCACTAGAGATAATTAGTTGTTAATGTCCTTCCTTAAAAAAGGAAGCACCATCACAACACCATGAGGAAACATCTATGATGAAAAATAAATACACTAGGATTTGACAGCAAGTGGGATGTAGTAATTAAAATGGAGGACTGAGGAAATCCAGATTCAAGTTCAATCTTGATCATGGAAGCCCACTTTGATTCAATGTCCGGCAGCTAAATTTTCAAACCCACCGAGTTGTTGTTACTGGATTAAGTAGAAGGAGGGAGTGCTGTGTATTCCATCTTGAAGGAAATGTGGAATATACAACCAACAAATTCTGTGTTTCCCCAAAAATAAGACCCTGTCTTTTTTTTTTTGGCCACCAAAAAAGGCACCAGGTTTTACTTTTGGAGGTTGTCATCCACTGTCTCACCTCACGTGCGTGTGTTGCCTCTGCCCTCCTTTTTGCTGTCAGAGGCCTTCAGGAACTTCTGCATCTGGCAAGGCTTTCCTGAAGGCAGCTGCAGTTGATAACAGAGCTCGGGATAACTACCCCGGGTAGGGCTTATATTGGGCACATGTGTAAAAATCAGGCTAGGGCCTACTTTCGAGGGTAGGTCGTATTTTATTTTATTTATTTTATTATATTATATTTGTATACTGCCCTTCTCCTGCTGGACTCAGGGCGGTGCACAGCCAAGAATAAAAAACATTCCAATACAAAATTTAATTTTTTAAAAAAGAATTAAACAACTTTGGCCCAAAATTTAAAACATCCCGACTAAAACCCATTGACAATTAAAAATCTGAGGGTGGGCGGGTGGTACGCCAGCCCAGCTTGATGAAATAGAAGAGTTTTTAAGGCACAGTGAAAGGCCCGGAGATCTGGTATCCTGCGTATCTCCGGGGCAAATCGTTCCAGAGGGCTAGAGCTGCCACAGAGAAGGCTCTCCCCCTGGGGGTCGCCAGCCAACATTGCCTGGCTGATGGCACCCTGAGGAGTCCCTCTCTGTGGGAGCGTACTGGCCGGTGGGAGGTTATCGGCAGCAGAAGGCAGTCCCACAAGTACCCAGGCCCTATGCCATGGAGCGCTTTAAAGGTGGTAACCAACACCTTGAAGCACACCCGGAAATCCACTGGAAGCCAATGCAGCTTACGCAGGAGAGGCGTCACATGGGAGCGCCCCCTCGCTCCCATGATCCCCCGCATGGCCGCATTCTGCACCAGTTGGAGCCTCTGGGTGCTCCTCAAGGGGAGCCCCATGTAGAGAGCATTACAGTAGTCCAGGCAGGAAGTGACGAGTGCCTGAGTGACTGTGCGTAAGGAGAAACATGGTAAATATATATTTTTGCTGCTGGGCTTCAAACTCAACTTGAACTTCTTATGACCATTTTTCACACTTACGACCATTTGCAGCAACCTCAGGGTCATGCTTGGCAACCAGCTCACATTTATGACGGTTGCAATGTCCTGGAGTCACATGATCCCTTTTTGCGACCTTCTGACAAGCCAAGTCAAGGAGGAAGCCAGATTCACTTAACAACCGAATGACTAATTTGACAAGCGCAGTGATTCATTTAACAACGGTGGCAAGAAAAGTCATAAAATAGGGCAAAGCTCACTTAACAACGATCTTGCTTAGCAATTGTGGTCGTAAGTCGAGGGCTACACTCTATGTATAAGTTGCAGTTTTATAGATCACTTTTTGATTTTTGTCAAAATGCGATATATTATTCCTTGTCCAGGAATAAGATGTAAGAGTTTTATTCTTATTTTCTCTCCCAGTTTCAAGATTCTGACTGTACTATAAACATCTCCAAATATTGATTCTTTTTATCTTTCTTCTTCAGGAGGATCATGTAGTTCCTGACGAACTCTCTTCGAAAGAATTTGGGCTTTTTCACTTTGTCTCTCTTGTTGTGTTATGCTGATGTCTGTGTAAACCATAAAAATAACAGTAAAATTATACCCAAACCCTTCAGCTACTCAAGGAGACAGGAAGAAAAATATTAAATGATCAAGATATGGTTTCTTTGCAATAAGAACTTGGATTCCTTGCTTTAAAAACACCATTCAGTCACTCTGATTGTCAAGGAGGCTGTCAAATCCGATCTCATTGCACTAATTTAGTGCACATTGAGGTCACTGCCAAAGAATGTCCTCTTGGTTCAGACCAGTGATGGTGAACCTTTTCGACCCCGAGTGCCCAAACCGGGACATGTGTGCATGTGTGTGCATGTGCGTGTGCTGGAGTGCTGGAAATCTGAAGACCAGCTGGCCGCTATGTGCATGCCTGGTTTTTTTGGCCATTTTTTGGCCATTTTCAGGACATTTTTTGGGACATTTTCAGGCTGTTCTTCAACTGTTTTTGGCCTGAAAAATGGCCTGGTTTTTTTGCTATTTTTCAGGCCATTTTGGGGGCATTTTTTGGTCGTTTTTAGGCTGTTTTGGGGGCATTTTTGGGCCATTTTTCAGAAACCAATAGAGCAGCTGGTGACGGCGCGTGTGCCACAGAGAGGACTCTGTGCCACCAATGGCACATGTGCCATAGGCTCACCACCATGGACTTAGATTGTTTGCCATGACATGCTGGTGGAGGTTGGACACATTTACACAGTTGTGAAGTCGAGGCTCCACGTCGGTAAGAAAGACAAAGAAAGTCTGGATAGTGGACATGGCAATTCCTGGAGACAGTAGAAAAAAAGAGAAGTCACAAAATACAAAGACCTGCAATTAGAAGCACAATGAGAAATGGCAAGTAATAGGCACCTTGGGTACAATCCCAAAACATTTGGAGCACTGGAACATCATCGACATTGACAAAAACACCAACGGTCAATTGCAAAAGGCAGCCTAACTGGGAACAGCTTAGATCCTGTGATGGTACTTTTTATCAGCATCAAACAACAACATCTGCCTTGGGAAGGACTCAATAAGTGGATAGAAATGCCAAATCCAGTCTGAACATCTGGCTGGCTATGTGACAAACTATAATAATCCAGAAATCTTAAAACAGCTCAAGTCACCTGGGCAGAATGCATGAGAATCAAATTAGTCTCCAATCCTGAAGAATAGTCCATCATATCTACTTGGACTCAAGGAACCATTGTGTTCCAAAAACTAGATTACTTTCTTTTGGACGTCATTGTTGGAATGTATTTTTATGCAAAAACCTAGGGTAGTATTCAGCCAGTAGATGGCAGTGTTTATGAGTTTGGATCTATGGTATATACTCTATGTTCTTTTGTCCTAAGTAGAGTTTCCTGTTTCCTGTTACAGTTCGTCAGTTGAGCAGTAAAAGCACATGGTGACTGTACTCTTCATTAGGTCTGTGTTGCTATATATAAACAATTTCTAACACTTTCTCTCCAATAGAAGAGAATATATGAAGTGTATATATTACCTTCTTTTGCCAAATAAGTTTTCCTTTTGCACTTCCCATTACAAATGCCTAGCATAGATGTGCTTTGAATGTTCTTGTACTCTAAACATAACAACACACGTCTTCGTCTCCAGAGAGTAAATGGTAACCCTATAAAAATATGATTCCAGATCTGTGCATGGAGTCTGATGCTATAACCTGATGCCACAAACACATTTTTCTGTCCAAGCAGTGATCATACATGTATATGGAACTCAAAAGTTGATAAAGGAAAAGTGAAAGTATGCTTTGACTTAAATGCCTACAATGAAGTTGGTTCTGCATCCTAGGTGTCTACCTGCAATGCAACATTTATCCACCAGATGTACCTATAGATCTAAGGAATTCACAGGGAATGGGGGTGGGGAGGAGGAGATCTATTGCTCCCTTGACAACTGTTCAGGTTAAAGAAAATATTTTTGTAGAGAATACACCCGCTTTTTATATTGAATTGCTCACTATTCTTGAAATAAATCAAAATAACACTGGTAACTATATGAAAGAACAATACCAACAGAAGGAAGTATTTGCAACTCAGGTTGAAGTTGGTACCTAGTTGGGTAATTTATTTATTTTATTTATTTTATTTTATTAAATTTATATACCGCCCTACTCCCGAAGGACTCAGGGCAGTGAACAGCCACAACGAAATGTGTGCATGAAAACAACCAAATTGAAAGAACAACTTTAGAATTTTCCACCGGCATCACACGGTTAGATGATCTCCGTGTAGGACATCACAATGGCTTAGTTACAAAGGTGGCTTGTTTCATCATGGCTTAGTTTTGGACCTGCATTTGTTGCGGAAGTAAAATAACCTACGCTGAAACAATATAAATTATACTATGGCTATATTCAAGTTGTTCGGGGTTTTTTTTTAACATGACAAGGAAAATCTTTTCTACCAGGTTTCTGATCTCAACGAGCACAATTCAAAGCACACTGACGACGTCTCCTCGAATGGTGACAAAACATTTGCAACCAAACTGCCAAGCTCAGAGTGCAGGCCAACAACCCAACTACTAACCTGAGATACTTATATTCAAATACATTTCAACCAAGATTGCTGTTAGGGCTATGAAAGAATTGGCTTGTATAGGGGGTGAATTAAATGCTGAAAAATATCACACAACAACTCGGAAGAAATACGTCCTCATAAAATAAGAAACCGATCAACAAACTTAGAGAACGATTGAAAGAAGGAACCTAGAAGTTGGCTAGCATGGGCAAATAATCCAGTTTTGCTGCATGAATGACCCATTTAAGCAAGGTAACCTAACCAGGGATGGGCTTCAAAAATTTTAGCAAGGGGTTCTCTGCCCAGTTGTTGGGTGGGCGTGGCCATGTTGGGTGTGGTCTAGTCAGACTCCTGCACCATGGCGGTGGGGTGTGTGTGTGTTTTTGCCTTTCCTGGGCTCTAGTGGCTTTACTCGAGCCTCCAACAGGGCAAAAACGTTCTCCCCAGGCTCCGGAGGTCCTCTAGAGGCTAGAAGTGGGCCCATTTCTGGCCTCCCTGAACTTCCAATAGGCCCGTTTTTCACCCTCCACGAGCCACCACAGCAACCTGCATTTACCTGCATCCAAAACGGGCCACATGAGGACATCTGGGAGGGGTGGGACGGGGTGAGCGGGGCCAGCCAGAAGTGGGATTCGGGGGTTCTCTGGACTGCACAGAATCTTAGCTAGAGATTCTCCCAAACCTCTGCAAGCCCCCCTGAACCCAACCAAATCATTTTCAAATATAATCACCCTATGGACCCCTTGTATAGACCTACTAAATAGGGATCAGAAATAACAGTTCTTGATACTTTGACCCTTGTTATTTTTGTCTCCCCTCCCCTGCTTTAAGAACAGGAAAATTGATAGCTGCAAGCTCTCTAAGTGTAAAGAAAGGTTTCCTTTATCTAATTTACATCTTTGATTTTTCCCTCACCTTTATTATTACTTGTAAATAATTTATGGAGGCAACTATATCTAATGCTCCTTTCTCCTGTTTTCCCCACAGCAACAAACTTGTGAGGTGGGTTGGGTTGAGAGAAAGTGACTGGCCCAAAGATACTTAGCTGGCTTTCATACTAAAGTGGCACTAGAATTCACAGTCTCCTGATCACTGGCCCAAAGTCACCCAGCCAACTTTGATGTTTAAGGCAGGACTAAAACTCACAGTCTCCTGGTAATTAGCCCAAAGTCACTCAGCTGGCTTTCATGTCTAAGATGGAACTAGAACTCACCGCCTCCTGGTGATTGGCCCAAAGTCACCAAGCCAGCTTTCAGGCTGAAGGTGGGACTAGAACTCACAGTCTCCTGGTGTCATCATTTCTCACCATGGAGTTTCTCTGCCCCCATCCCCCCACAATGAATATGCTGGCTCTTTTATGCATCTCTTCCAGTTTTACCACATTCTTATTCAGCTGGTGGCCACCACCTGAACTCACACCCCAGATTTATTTAAGATCAATACTATACTCAAAATGTCCTCTTCGGTTCAATTTGTTTTCATTTGAGCTGACCCCCATCCCACTAAACCTCTTCAAGCAAAGGGTTGGTGCTTAATCCTTCTTCTCTTGACCCAAAATTGTATTCCCGAGGCCCTTGACCTGAGGACTACTTAAAAAAATTTTTTTAATATACCTGCTTAATCTTCCTTTTTCCCTCCCCACTCCCCACTCCAATGAAGTGACTTAAAAGTAAACAACTCAATTCTACAATATGATTTAAACATCCTTGTGAGCCTAACTGAGTAGTCTTCTCCATGTATATCCAAGTCCATCTTGACAAGTTTTCTTTTTCTGGGCATTTATATCTCGAAGGACCTCTCATGGACTATGAATGTTAACATGTTTGTGAAGAAGGCACAGAAGAGGCTGTACTTCCTGAGAATGCTCAGGAAGATAAATCTATCTCAGCATCTCCTTCTGTCCGACTATCACAGCACCATTGAGAGTGTCCTGACATACAGCATTCTTGCATGGTATGGGAGCAGCTCTGTAGTGGACAAAAAAGCTCTATAGAGAATCATTAAAACTGCCCAGAATATCATTGGACTCCATCCATGGATGACATCTTCAAATCTCGCTGTTTGAGGAAGTGGCATAACATTCTCAGAGACTCTTCCCATCCTGCTTAACATCTTTTTGGACTGTTGCCTTCTGGCAGGAGATTCAGAATAATTAAAACTCAGACCACACGTTTTTGGAATAGTTTTTATCCCAGAGCTATAATTGCATTCAACAATGAACTAAAGGGCCACCATCAGTGAGCTGTTGGACAGCATTACTTGGTCTGTTGTGTGGATGTTTGGATGGGCGGAATTTGTGGTGGGTGGGTGGGGTGTTTGGGGATTGTTATGTGTGTTGGATCTGGTCTTTGGGTGTTAAGTGAATTTCGTTGTATGGGTATACTGTGTATATACATACAACGACAATAAAGTTATTATTTTATTATTTTATTTTTCTCTTTTGACAAATAAAGATGAAACATAAATAAAAAGGTTTAATTGCTTCCCCAACACCCTCCCCACTTTTTGTACCTTCCATGCACTCCCCAAAAAACCTTGTTTTTGCTCTCTAAATGCACGTACAACTCTGCCTTCCTCCCAGATGCACACCTGTGGAAAGCATCCCAGCTTGTCCGCCTTCGAGACCTGTCAGAGAGTCTGTTTATGAGCTGACTGCTGACAGATGAATTAACTGTGGAAAATGTGAATGACTTAATATATTATGTGTTCAGAATCGCTTTTTCTGTATTATGTATCTCCGCTTAATTTATAACTCTGCCTATGCAGCTTGTGCTGAGAACTACACGCTGCCACAGGTTTTTTTCGTTCCTTAGGGTGGCACCCAATTCATTACTTTTTTGTTTTTTCCTCCCAAGGAGGAAAACAATCAAGGCAACATAAATAGAACATGGAAACAAGGCTGGCAAGTTGGAGAAAAAGAGAATTTGGGGAACAGAAATATCAACATCCCAGTGGTGAAATCTAAAATTTATTACTACCGGTTCTATGGGCGTGGCTTGGTGGTGGTGGTGGGTAATGTGACTAGATGGGCATGGCCATTTTTTTTTTACTTTTAAAAGCATTTTTTCTACAACCTCTTCGGCAAAGAGGTCGTAAAAAAATGCTTTCAAAAGGCTCTGACGATCCCAGCTGAGTTGCCTGATGGACACAGGCTTTTTTTCTTTTAAAAGCCTCTGACGATCCCAGCTGAGTTGTCTGATCGTCAGAGGCATTTAAAAGAAAAAAAGCCTCTGCCGATCAGGCAACTCAGCTGGGATTGTCAGAGCCTTTTGAAAGCATTTTTTCTACAACCTCTGAAGAGGTTGCAGAAAAAATGCTTTTAAAAGTAAAAAAAAGCCTCTGATGATTGTGCGGCTCAGCTGGGCATGGTGGGAGGGGGCAGGGATTTTTGCTACTGGTTTTCCGAACCACCCGCCTCCATTGCTACCGGATCAGGCGATCCGGTCTGAACCAGAAGCGTTTCACCCCTGATTCAAAGCAAAAGGCCAAGTCTCAGAACAGGATTACGGATGGGTTTTCCAACCGCAAACTACTCTTCCTTATGCACAATGTAGAATTTGCACCACAAATGGTTGTGATCAAATATTGCTTTCAACAATAGAAACATTGACACATCCAAATATGATTAATATGGACAATATTGTAAAATACAAGGACATTTTAACAGAGAAGGGAGAACTAAAATAGAAACAAGATTTAGAAAAACAAGGGATTGAGACTGATTGGTATATACGGCTGCAGATACAATCAAGATATGATAAAGGTTTGAAACAATATGGTTTTAATTTGGGGGAATTAGAGTTGGATGAGATAAGGACTGGAAGGATAAAAAATGATTAAAAGATTGTATAATTACTTGTTGCAAATTAGACTAGAAGATGAAGTAAAAGAGACAATGATAACATGGGCGAAAAACTTTGTTTATGCAATAGAATTAGAGAAATGGCAACAACTATGGGAAAGGAATTATAAATTGACAACGGCAACTGCATATAAAGAAAATTTATATAAAATGTTTTATCGATGGCATATGTTACCAGAAAGATTAGCAAAAAATGTTTAAGGATAAATCAGCCAAGTGTTGGAAATGTTTGCATTTGCCGGGATTATATTACCATGTGTGGTGCTCATATACAGAAGTAAAAATTATTGGTCCAGAATACAGACATGGTGGGAGGAAATGTTACATAAATCCATAGAATTAAAACCAGAGGTTTTTTTTAATTGGGTATCCTACCAGAAAGATTTAGAAAAGAAGAGGTGTATTTAATTATACATATAATAACAGCAGCAAGTATTGTATGTGCGCAAAATTGGAAAAATCCCGTCAGAAGATGAAGTAATAAAAAAGATTTTAGACTGTGTGGAAATGAATAGATTAACTCTAAGAATAAAAGATAAAGAAGGATCGGTGTATTTCAAGACATGGGGAAGATTTTATGTATGGTTAGAAAAGAAATATGAATAAAAGATGATAGATAAATGATTTAGATAATAGAAAGTTAAATCTGGGAGAGGACAAAAAAGAAATAGAAACCCAGATGACACCAGAGTAAATGGAAAAGGGGGATGGGAGGGGGGAAAAGAAAGAAGTTTATTTATTTATTTATCACATTTATATACCGCCCTACTTCCAGGGGGACTCAGGGTGATGAACAGCCCGGATAAAAAACAGATAGTACAAACATTAAAACCCATTAAAATTATTAAATATTTTGGCTGAAACAATTTAAAACACCCAATTACAAAACAGATTAACAATTTAAAAATTTAAAAGGGAGAGCTAGGCCAGGCCAGCCTGCTGAAATAAAAATGTTTTGAGAGCACGTTGAAACGTGCGCAGGTCCAGGATCCTCCGTATCTCCGGGGGGGGGGGCTCATTCCAGATGGTAGGTGCCCCCACAGAGAAGGCTCTCCCCCTGGGGGCCGCAAGCCGACACTGTTTTGCCGACGGCACCCTGAGAAGCCCCTCTCTATGGGAGTGTACTGGTCGGTGAGAGGCTGTTGATAGCAGAAGGCAGTCTCGTAAATACCCCGGTACGATGCCATGGAGTGCTCTAAAGGTGGTAACCAAAACCTTGAAGCACACAGGGAAGACCACCGGAAGCCAGTGCAGCTCGCGCAGGAGGGGAACCACATGGGAGCGCCATGCCGCTCCCATAACCACCCATGTGGCCGCATTCTGGACCAGCTGGAGCTTCCGGGTGCTCCTCAAGGGGAGCCCCATGTAGAGAGCATTGCAGTAGTCAAGGCGGAAAGTAACGAGGGCATGAGTGACCGTATTTAACGAGTCCCAGTCCAGATAGGGACGGAACTGGTGAATCAGGCGGACCTGATAGAAAGTCCCCCTGGCCCCAACCGTCAAGTGCTCTTCTAAAGACAGCCATGAGTCCAGGAGGACACCCAAGTTGCGAGCCCCATCCGTGGGGGCCAATGACTCGCCCCCAATAGTCAATGATGGCACCAACTGACTATACCGGGATGTCGGAAACCACAGCCACTCGGTCTTGGATGGATTGAGTTTGGGTCTGTTTCTCCCCATTTATAAAGTATAAATGTACAATTATGATGATAAAAGTGACAGATTGGCTAAAATTGAAAAGAAATCGAAAATAAAGTATATATTATTAGAATATTGGAGTTGCTCTGATAACAAACAGGGAATATATTCCACAACAAAGGAGAAAGAAAGGAGAGAGGAGTAGAGGGTAAGAAAAGGAGAGGGAGAGAGAGGAATGGAAGAAAGGGAAAAGGAGAGGAAGAAAGGACAGGGGTAGGAGAGAAGGTGAGAAAGGGGGAAAAGAAGGGAGGAGTGGAGGAAAGGAAGGGGAAGTAGGAAAGAGGAAGGAGAGGAGGCGGGAGAAAGTAGGAGAGAAGTGGAGGGAAGGAAGAGAAAGAAAGAAGGAGAAGAAAATAAAAGAAAGGGTATAAAAGCAACTCCATATTTTTACGCTTTCTTTAAGAATAATATGTATTAGTATGACCAATTATGTATAAGAGAATGTACATTTACATTATGTATATAAGAAATTTTTAAAAAAATCTTTAAAAAAATGGTTGTGGCCCAAATGTGTCCACAGTCAACTTACATATAATTTATACATGGGGTGCTTTTTGTGTGTGTTTGTGTGTGTTTTATAGATAAGTCGTCTTTGACGTACGACCCCAAAATTCCTGGGTTTTTTTTAAGTTTTTAAGTTTTATTTCTAATATACATAATATAAAATGTACATTTTCTTATACATAATTACTTCTACATATACATATTTTCCTTAAAGAAAGCATTAAAATAAGGCATTTTAATTACATTCGGAGTTGCTCTTCTACTCTTTCTTCCTTCATTTCGCAACAACCCTTCTTCTTTTCCTCTTTCCCTTCCCTCCCTCCACTCCTCTCCTTTCTCTTCCCTCCTCTCCTACCTCATCCTACTTCCCCTTCCTTTCCACCACTCCTCTCTTCTTTTTCCCCTACTCACCTTCTCTCCCACTCCTATCCCCTACCCTTCCTTCTTCTCATTTTCCCTTTCTTCCATTCCTCTCCCTCCCTCTCCTCTTCCTACTCTCTACTCCTCTCTCCTTTCTATCTTCTTTGCTGTGGAATAGTCTCCTTGTTTGGTATCAGAACAACTCCTGTATTCTAATAGCATATACTTTCTTTCAATTTCTTTTCAATTTTAGCCAATCTGTCACTTTTATCATCATAATTGTACATTTATACTTTATAATCTTCTTTCTTTTCCCCCCCTCCCATCCCCCTTTTCCATTTACTCTGGTGTCATCTGGGTTTCTACTTCTTTTTTTGTCCTGTCCCGCATTTAACTTCCTATTATCTAAATCATTTATCTTTCATCTTTTATTCATATTCCTGTTGTTAAGGGAGACATTGGTGAAGGGAGTTTTGCCCCGTTTTACGACTTTACTTGCCAAAGTTGTTAAGTAAATCATTGCGATGGTTAAGTGAGTAACCCAGTTGCCAAGCGACTTGACTTGTCAGAAGGTCAGAAAAGGGATGGCACAATCCCAGGTCATAAATGTGAACCAGTTGCCAAGTATCTGAATTTTCATCACATGATGATAAGGATGCTGCAAAGGTCATGACTATGAAAAATGGTCATAAGTCCCATTTTTCACTGCTGTTGTAACTTTGAATGGTCATTAAACAGACTGTTGTAAGTCAAGGGCTACCTATATGCTGCATCTGGTGCGTCTTGTCAGATCAGGGATGTATCACAAAAGTTAAGACATCACCTACCTGTTCAAAGCCCTATCGTTTTTAAAAAATGTGTGTCGTGTCCAGTGGTGCGATTTATCTGGTTCTCTCTGAATCGGGCGAACAGGTAGCGGCGAGTGTGGGAAGCTCCGCCCACCCACCTGGACGTAATCCCCTAGCACTGCGCATGCACAGAAGGCCGTGCGCTTGCGCAAACTCGCGTGCTCACATTTGCAAACTGTTGTATTTTGCAACAAGCTATAGTTGAAGCAAACCATAGCTTAATATGGTATGTACTGACTGACTGGATTCATTCACACTATGGCAGATTTGCTGTCACCATGGCTAGCTGAATAAATCACAGCTGGTTGGGTTCTTATGAGCACTGATTTACTAGTCATAGTCTAAAGCAAAAGCACGAATAAACAAAACTCAAGGGTTTGTTTTAAACACATTATTCCTTTTTTATGGAGAAAACATTCTTTTTCAGATATCCATCCTGAGCTGCAATTGTTGGAAATATAAGGCTACTAGATCTTTCTTTCTTTCTTTCTTTCTTTCTTTCTTTCTTTCTTTCTTTCTTTCTTTCTTTCTTTCTTTCTTTCTTTCTTTCTTTCTTTCTTCCTTCCTTCCTTCCTTCCTTCCTTCCTTCCTTCCTTCCTTCCTTCCTTCCTTCCTTCCTTCCTTCTTTTCTTCTTTCTCCTCCTCTTCCTCCTCCTCTTCTTTCCTCCTCCTTGGGTATTCCTGCAAGCACAGGGTCTGCTTTTCAGATCATTGAGTGCCACTTTGCATGATCAGCTGCGTCTCCAGGGCCAGGCCCGTGGCTTGCATATCTTTGTTGATGGTGCCATCTATTTTTGCCATTTTTGTCGCCATCTATTTTTTGAATGCCCGCAGGGTCACCAGCCATTGAGTTCTAGTTGTTAGGCTGTCTTGGCAACAGTGGAAGTTCCTGCTCTCAGGACATGTCCATACCAGTGGAGCTGACCTTCTCTCATCTTCTGTATAATTGGTGCAAAGGCTACTAGATTTGGGCTGCAAAAAATTGGACAATCAAGATTGGCAACCAAAAGTTAGAATTGTACATATTTCGTTGCTTCCTTTTAGTGAACAGCTTATTTTTGCACCCAATTCTATACAAACAGTTAAATGGAGCAGATATGCATTTACGTTATTTTAATCCACCCCAATCTACAAGGGCAACTAACAAACAATGTTAGCTTGTGTGTTTTGTTTTCCTTAGACCAAAAATAGAAAGGATGGCTGAATGGATCTTTGGTTTTTCCAAATGTACAGTTTCCCATGTATTCTCGCCAATAATAACTTGCAGGTAAGAACCACTGAACTCAGGGTGACTTCGTTCTGAATAAGTGTGTATTCTCGTGTAAAAATTACCAAGATTGTCATTTTTGGTTTCAAGAGTTTTGATTTCTTTATGTGTGGCTTTGCAAGTTGGGATTGGCTGGCGGAGCTAAGATAAGCTGCTTTTCGAACCTTTTCCAAATATGCAGTTTTGTGAATAGCTGTCATGGAGCTTCCTGTTTTTCTGGTTCTTTAATCTGGTTAAGAAGACAGAATTGATGACAATAGGAAGTCCATGAGCCCTGGATATTGAAAGCTTAAGACACCTGCATGTGCCTCTCTCTCTCTCTATATATATAATGTATACTAGAATATTTCAGGTTAATGTCAGGAAATCAACAATACAATAATGAATCTGTTGGCTGGGCTCCTGCTTTGGTTCACATTAAGTTCAGATCTTCTCGGTCCCTCTTTGTTTTGATTTAAATTTACCTGTAATTGGAAGTCAATTCCCATTCTTTACTATCATATATTATCAGGGCTCAAATTGAAAGGGGTGGAATTCAATTTTCTTTACTACCGGTTGTGTAGGTGTGGCTTGGTGGGCGTGGCTTGGTGGGTGTGGCAGGGGAAGGATACTGTCCTTGAAAACCATCCAGGAGCTGCTGAGCCACAAGGGCCTGGTGGCTCAGCAGACTAAAGTATTGTGATTAACATCATGTCAGGTTTCGAAGTCGTCTCGAATAAATTGCATTTGAAACAAAGTCTTTGATGAAAAAAAACTCTTATTTATTAAGCACGAACATTCTAACTCCGACTCATTGCAGACAACTCTGGCTTCCTCAGCCAAAGCCCTCCTTTTCCTCTCCCCACTCCTCTGTATTCATTGGCCATCTTCCCAGTCACTCTGCCCCTAATCTACTGCTCCCACTCAAAGGAATTTCCCCGCTCCCATCCCATCTCCTAGGTGATATTCTCTCCAGGGAAAATAAGTAAGTGAAGAGTCAAATGCCCCTTTCCAGATGCCTCCACTTCTCCTTCTTATGTCAGCATTAGAGTAAGTGCAGCGTGAAATGCTGACACATCAGCTGTCTGCAATTACTGTAAGTTCGAATCTCACCAGGCTCAAGGTTGACTCAGCCTTCCATCCTTTCTAAGGTAGGTAAAATGAGGACTCAGTTTGTGGGGGCAATAAGCTGACTTTGTATAAATATACAAAAGTATGAAGGCTATTGCTTAACACATTGTAAGCCGTCCTGAGTCTTCGGAGAAGGGCGGCATATAAATCAAATAATAAAAAAATTGGTCCAGAATGCAGCCACGTGGGCATTTTATGGGATCAATCTCATGCCATGTAATATTTCTACTCCAGGAGATGCACTGACTTCCAAATGGGAAGGAAGCCATTGAGGGGTTGAGGATGACCTTTAGAGTCCTACATGATTCAGGAGCAGGTTTCTTGAGGAAGCACCTTCTATCAAGAAAATCTACCCACCCCACATACTCCTAGAGCAGGGGTTTCAAACTTGTGGTCTGCGGCCCGGATGTGTCACATGTTGGCCACGCCCACCCCATTTTAGTGAAATGGGAAAAAGTTGTGGTACGTCACGTGACGACAACGTGACAATGCAAGTTTGACATCCCTGTCCTAGAGGGACGGCATGCTCCAGGTTCCTTCTTTTAAATCCTGTCAACTTATGGAACTAGGACTTCGATGGCGAACCTATGACACGCGTGCCACAGGTGACACCCGGAACCATATCTGTGGGCACGCGAGCACTGCCCTAGCTCAGCACCAGCCCGCATGTGTGCGCTTGCCAGCTGATTTTTGGGCCTTTTGGGCCCACTGGAAGTCTGGAAATGGGCCGTTTCTGGCCTTCAGAGGGGCTCCGGGGAAGTGGGGAAGGTTGTTTTCATCCTCCCCAGGATCCTAGAAAGCCTCTGGAGCCTGGGGAGGGCAAAAAAAATGGGCCTACCGTGCCCACTGTGCCATTGTGTGCCAAAAGCGGGGTCGTATAGAGCAGGGCGCATTGAATTATGGGTGTGGGCACATGCACGCTCGACCCCCCCCATGTTTCCCCCCACTTTTGGCACACGATGGCAAAAAGGTTAGCCATCACTGAACTAGGAAATATGTCTTTTCTGCAGTTATCCCTGTCCTCTGAAGCAAACTCCTCCCACGATATGACAGGGTCCCAACCCTTCTCGCCTTAAGATCTGGTCTTCCTTGGTCATTAGGAGGCCTTAGTGCTTATTTTGTTATATGGTGGCTCATCATTTTCTATTTGGTTTATATCAGGGGTGAAATGCTCCCGGTTCGGACCAGATCACCTGATCCGGTAGCGATGGAGGTGGGTGGTTCGGAGAACCGGTAGCAAAAATCCCTGCCCCTCCCCCCATGCCCAGTTGAGCTGCACAGTCATCAGAGGCTTTTTTTTTTTTTACTTTTAAAAACATTTTTTCTACAATCTCTTCGGCTGAAAAAATGCTTTTAAAAGTTAAAAAAAAAGTCTCTGATGTTCATGCTGCTCAGCTGGGATCGTCAAAGGCTTTTGAAAGAACCCCCCCCTTTTAAAAATAAAAAGGGTTTATTTTTTTCTTTTAAATGCCTCTGACAATCCCAGCTGAGTTTTTTAAAAAGCTTCTGCAGATCAGGCAACTCAGCTGGGATTGTCAGAGGCATTTAAAAGAAAAAAATAAACTCTTTTTTTCTTTTAAATGCCTCTGATGATCCAAGCTCTGACGATCCCAGCTGAGTTGCTTGATCTCTGCCTATCTGGGATAGGCAGAGCCTTTTGAAAACATTTTTTAATAACCTCTTCGCCGAAGAAGTTGTAGAAAAAATGGTTTTAAAAGTAAAAAAAAAAAAATTGGCCACGCCCACCCAATCACATTACTCCCCCCCCCCCAAGCCACGCCCGCAGAACCGATAGTTACAAATTTTAGATTTCACCACTGGTTTATATATATATATTATATTGTTTATTGTGGGGTCCTTGGTGCTTTTTTGAACTTGGCTGCTTTCTGCAGATGGTTCATTACTCAACTAGGTAACATCATCACTGCTAGAAGGGAGTGGGGTTCTAAGATGTTGCCTAGTTGGGCAATGAAACGTCAGCAAGAAAACAACCAAGGGCTCCACATTGCAACCCTGAGTTACAAATGTTCTCTTCTGAATTGTTTATTGTCAGTTGAGCTTTTCTTGTCCTTCTTAGGTGTGTTGTTGTTTTTGCAGTGTACTCCACCCAGAGTCACACTGATTAAGATGGATGGCCTTATAAACCAAAGAAACTTAAATAAATACTTTGATGCATGTTCTGTACTTCTGGGATTGAGTGTAACTCCCAAGGCAGGCTGTTCCTTCACTCTGAATATGCGTCGATGCACCCACTTTTTTGCATCCAATAGGAATCTTAGATTGGAAGGCCTCTAGTTATCTAAGAAAACGTCAAAATATAAGCAGGGCTGGGTTGCTGGGGGTTCGCAGGGGTTCGGGAGAACCCCTAGCTAAGATTCTGTGCAGTTCGGAGAAATGCCACTCGTGGCTGGCCCCTCCCACCCTGCCCCTGTCCTCCTAGGATTCCCCACATGGCATGTTTTGGATGCAGATAAGAGCAGGGCGTGCACAGAGGCTCAGGGAGGGTGTAAAATGGACCTACTGGAAGTTCAGGAAGGCCTCCAGAGGGACTCTGGAGCCTGGGGAGGCCATTTTTGCCCTCCCAAAGCCTGAAGGAAAGCTTCCGGAGCACAGGGAGAGCAAATCGCCCCCTCCCCGCCATGGTGCAGGAGGCCAACTAGGCCATGCCCACCATGGCCACGCCCACCCAGCGTGAGAACCCCTTGCTGAATATTTATTTATTTATTTATTTATTTATTTATTTATTTATTTATTTATTTATTTATTTATTTATTTATTTATTGAATTTCTATACCACCCTTCTCCCAAAGGACTCAGGGCGGTGAACAGATTAAGATTTCATATACATCTTATAATATAAGTCTCAAGTCTGAAGTTTCCCAATTTCTCCTTTATGACTACCATCTACTTCAGGGTGGTCCATGTCAAGTTACGATGTCGTCTCAAATAAATTGCATTTTAAACAAAAAGTCTTTGATAAAAGCTCTCATTTATTAAGCACAACAACCGATACCCGACTCATTGCAGCCAACACTTACTTCCTGACCCAAAACCCTCCCTTTCCTTCACCACTCCTCTGCACTCATTGGCCATCTTCCAATCACTCTGCCCCTAATCTACTGCTCCAGCTCAAAGGAATTTCCCCCCTCCCATCCCATTTCCTAGGGGATATTATCTCCAGGGAAAATAAGTAGGTGAAAAGTCAAACATCCCTTTCCAGATGCCTCTTCTCATTCTTCTTATGTCAGCACTAAAATAAATGCAGCTTGAAGTGCTGACATCCCAACCTTGGCCACTTTTAAGATCTAGGGACTTATGGCTGGCTGGGGAATTCTGGGAATTGAAGTCCACAGGTCTTCGAATTGCCACCTCTAATCTCTCTGCAAATACAGTGTATTAAATTGCTTGTAATTTGTAGCTACCCCATGCCAGAAGGACGAGGAACTGCCATTGTAAACCCTCTGTTTTTGTATCAGAGCTGCCTTTGTCATCTAAAGGAGCAGAGAGTGCTTTGACTGAAGCCCTTAATCCTTTCCCTTTCCACACACACTTCCAGTTGTGCGAGATCCTTTTCCCACTTACGAAAGCTGCTGTCAGAGCTGGCTTGTGGCAACCCACCAAAGGATTTGCGAACCGGGTCTAGAAAAAAACACGGCACTCTTTGTCTGGCAGATGCTCCATTGTCTCTCCAACCACAAATGATTATTCGTCTACACCTATTGGTGACTAATTCTTCTGTAACCAGGATGGGAAAGTGTCTTACCTAACCAATCTTAATGGGCTAAGTATTTCAGTGGTATTTGTTGAACAATATATAATTGCTCTGTTTAGATTTAAATGAAGGGCTCCTTTGAGGGCTGAGGGTGTAAACCAGAAAGTGTATTCATTTCCTGAGATTCTGGTGAGTAATACTCGGTAATCAGTGACTAAAAAACTTCTGTGTGTGCACATTTAATATAAACATGTAGCAGGGCGAACAGGAAATTGTGTCCATTTCTATTACAAAAGTGTATAATACAGTAAGCCCTTTCATAGATCATTATTTTTTATGTAACCAAGGATTATCTCAGCTAAAATATGTTGGCTGTTGTCCTGGTTTCATTGAAGCTTCCATTATTATTATTATGATTATTATTATTAAAAAAATCAGTTTTAGTAATATTGATGGTTGGTACAGATTATAAAAACTAACTACTTTTGTTCACTATAACTATATAAAGACAGTTTGGCCTAGTGGTAAGGCACTAGGCTAGAAATCAAAAGACGGTGAATTCTAGTCCTGCTTTAGGCATGAAAGCCAGCTGGGTGACTTTGGGCCAATCACCAGGAGACGGTGAGTTCTAGTCCTGCCTTAGGCATGAAAGCCAGCTGGGTGACTTTGGGCCAATCACCACAAGACGGTGAGTTCTAATCCTGCCTTCGGCATGAAAGCCAGCTGGGTGACTTTGGGCCAATCACCACGAGACGGTGAGTTCTAGTCCCGCCTTAGGCATGAAAGATGACTAGATGATTTTGACCGGTCACTTTCTCTTAGCCCAACTCATCTTCCAAGGTGCTCGTAATAGGAAGAGCAGGAGGAGGAAGTAATACGTTTGCTGGCTTGAGTTACTTAAGTCATAAAGACAGGATAAAACAAACAAACAAATAAATAAAAATAAAATCACCTTAGTGATTTCTTTCAAAGCAAACTCCCAAGGAGTGCTGCATCCCAAGGAGTGTAACCATCTCACCTATTGGAAGGAACGGAGTGCTCCTAACTATGCCTGAATATTGACTTGGCTCTGTTGCTCTTTATGGTAACTAGTTTGCACCTAAAATGAAGACGCCACCCCACTTGCTTTGGCAGCATTACTCCTTGAGCACAATGGACTTGATGGGGTGCAAGTCTTTATCATCCGCTCCAGTCCTGAGCTTTGGGCTGTCATCACTGCAAATCAAAAAGTCGCTTGCAGGCCAGGTAATTAATTTAAGTGGCATAAGTAGGTGCCTGGATTACCTTTCTATTTAAGGAATGTCAGCAGAAAACAAGACAGTCATGAAAATAATTCAATTGCCAAATGCACACACACACACACAAAAAGAAAGAAAGAAAGAAAAAAGAAAATCATATCTACCTAAGGCCACGTTCTCTTCTCAGCCACAGTATCGTTGCAGTGCAATAACCTCACCAGCTTGGTTCAACTATGACTGGCAGGCTTCTTCCTCTTTCCACACTAAGTCTGTGCATAAACTTGAGAGAGGCCAAAGAACCATAAACCATAAACTTGAGAGAGGCCCTTTTCAACCTGGTGCTTCCCAGATGGGTAGCTTCAAAACCAGTGGACTTCAACTCACAGTATTCCCCAGCCAGCATAAAATTTATAAAATTGGTAAATTTTTATTTTCGGTAAGTTTTCTAATGGAAAAACATATACATATACAGATTAACAGAGTTGGAAGGGACCTTTTTTTTAAAAAAAATTGATTTATATGCCGCCCTTCTCCAGAAACTCAGGGTGGCTTACAATGTGTTAAGCATTGATAAATATAGGTTGTCTAGCTGAACCAAACAGACCTACACCATTTTTGACAGATGGCAGTCCAATCTCTTCTTAAAAGCCTCCAGTGATGAAGCTCCCACAACTTCCGAAGGCAACTTCTGTTCCATGGGTTGATTGTTCTCACTGTCAGAAAATTCCTCCTTTCCAGGTTGAATCTCTCCTTGTTCAGTTTCCATCCATTGTTCCTTGTCTGGCCTTCAGGTGCTTTGAAAAATAGCTTGATCCCCCTCCTCTCTGTGGCAGCCCCTGAAATATTGGAACACTGCTATCATGTCTCCCCTGGTCCTTCTCTTCACTAGACTAGCCCGGCCCAGTTCCTGCAACCGTTCATCATATATTTTAGCCTCCAGTCCCATAATCATCCTGGTTGCTCTTCTCTGCACTCTTTCTAGAGCCTCAACATCTTTTTATAGTGTGGTGATCAAAACTGGATGCAGTACTCTAGGTGTGATCTTACTAAGGCTTTACAGTAGCATTAGTACCTCACTTGATCTTGATTGTATCCCTGTTAATGCAATTTAGAATTGCATTGGCTTTTTTGGCTGCCACCACACACTGTAGGCTTATATATATATTTTTTTTTTTAATTTGATTTATATGCCGCCCTTCTCCGGAGACTCAGGGCGGCTTACAATGTGTTAAGCAATAGCCTTCATACTTTTGTATATTTATATTTATACAAAGTCAGCTTATTGCCCCCACAAACTGGGTCCTCAATTTACCCACCTTAGAAAGGATGGAAGGCTGAGTCGACCTTGAGCCTGGCTAGGATTGAACTCAGAGAAATTACAGGCAGCTGGTGTTAATTGCTGCCTTTAGTAGGAGGCATTAGCCCCCTACACTACACAGGCTCTTATATTATATTTGGTTGTCCACTAAGACTCCAAAATCCCTCTCAGAGTCACTGCTATTAAGCCTGGTTTCACCCAGTCTATATGTGTGTTTTCGGTTTTTCTTGCCTAAGTGTAAGACTTTACTTTTCTCTACACTGAATTTCATTTTGTTTGATAGAGCCCCGTGTTCCAGTCTGTCATGGAATATAACTTTCCCCCCTTCACAGAGCCATGCATGCAATAGATTTTTTTTTTGTTTGGCTGAGCAATTTGCCCCATGACCTTAAGGTCCTTTTGTCACTCATAGGGGTGTGACTCATAGGGGGAGGGTTTAAGTGTTATGTTTGCCTGTTCAATCTTGTAAGTATTATCTCTGCAGGGATATTTGTTGCTTTCCTCACAGGATTCAAGTTCTTCTTTAAACTGTCATAAATACAAGCAGAAGATGGAGACTATTGGCATCATTTGCCTGCTCTTTAATTCGTAAAGATTTTGAGGAGGACAACAAGTCTTTCTCTAAAATCAAAGAAAGCCCTAGACCAAGGGTGTCAAACTTGATTTCATTGAGGGCTGCATCAGGGTTATGTTTGACCTTGGGGGGGGTTGAGTGGGCATGGCCAGGGTGGGTTTGGTGGGGTGGGCATAGCCAGCTCAACATCACTCATGCCAGGGACACCTGTGGTGGCCCAGATGGGGCTTGCGGGAGGGATTCATTGTCTCCAGCAGAGGAAAGTGAGACCAGGGAGAGCACCAAACCCTTGTCCTTCGGAGGAGCCTCACCGTCCCTCTCAGGCCACATGGATGACCTCTGAATGGTGGCACAAGCTGCCAGAGCCCTAGGCAGTGGAGGGCAAGCAAGTTTTTTTTTTTGCTAGCGAAAATGGAGCTTGGAAGGGGTGCTCCGTTTTTGGCTGCAATGCAGAGGTGAAATGCTCCCAGTTCGGACCGGATCACCCAATCTGGTAGCAATGCTGGCGGGTGATTCGGAGAACCGGTAGCAAAAATCCGTGTCCCCTCCCCCACCTGCCCATGCCCAGCTGAGCTGCGCGATCATCAGAGGCTTTTTTTTTTAACTTTTAAAAGCATTTTTTCTACATTTCTTTCTTTGAAAAGCAGAAAAGAAAAAAGAAAGCCTCTGACGATCAGGCAACTCAGCTGGGATCGTCGGAGCCTTTTAAAAGCATTTTTTTAAAAAGAACCTCTTTGGCCTATGAGGTTGTAAAACAAATGCTTTTAAAAGATAAAAAAAAGCCTCTGACGATCACAGCTGAGCAGTGCATGCCACAGCTCATCACCACCACCCCACTCACATGCTGTTCTACTTACCACATGCCTCCTTTTGGCATGAACTGCACGTGTGCAAAAACCAGTAGTAAATCGGTTCAGATTTCACCACTGCTACGATGGTCTCCTGCAGCACTCTGCCAATGAAAATGACCACCATCAGGTTGTAGATCAGCACCCAGTTGGCCTGGGCTGGGCCGAGGCACCATGAGTTGGTCCTTTGTTGTTTCCAGGGTGGCCCTCTGGGCCAGATTTCTTTTTTTAAAATAAATTTTATTAATTTTTCCAAATTTAAAATCAACATGAGACAAAAACATTGACTATACATAAAAACAAAAACCATACTTTCCCCTCCCTCCCTCCCCCATTCATAACACTAAACATACCAACACATCTATCCCGGCAGATAATGTTCCTGCCCTCATTAATAAATAATTATGCCCACACTACAGAATAAAGTAAATAATCTCCATATATGGTTTACATACAATTATCTTTCAATCTAGATAAATATATCTCTCCTCATATTAACATAGGCCCTCACTTCATCTCAATTCTTTTAGTCAACCACCGATAGCAACTGTCCCGACTTTGAAAAAATTCAGAATCCTCCTTTTCTTTCAACATATTTATTTATTTATTAGTTCGATTTATATGCCGCCCTTCTCCAGAGACTCAGGGTGGCTTAAAATGCGTTAATAGCCTTCATACTTTTGTATATACCTGCTTAGTAGGGCTTTTGGCCCCCCCAAGCGGTGTTCTTTTTTATACAAAGTCAGCTTATTGCCCCCACAATTCGGGTCCTCATTTTACCTACCTTGAAAGGATGGAAGGCTGAGTCAACCTTGAGCTTGGTGAGATTTGAACATATACGTCATTCTATCCGCCTCAGCTCACTCTAATACTTTATTTATAATTTGGGCACTAGCCGGTATCTTTTTGTCTTTCCACTGTTGGGCGAACGCTATTCTAGCTGCGACTAAAATATGTAGAGTGAGATGCCATTTTTTCTTGCTCAGCCCCTTTGGGTGAATACCTAGTAAATATACCTCAGGTTTCCATTGGAGATTCACATTAATAATTTCCTTAATCCAATTTCTAATCTTTCTCCAATACTTCTTTGCCATTATACAAGTCCACCATTGATGGAAATACGTTCCCACATTTTCAACATAAATCTGATGCACTTTAGCAATTCTTGCTGGTGGACCAATTTAAGCACCCCATGGGTCAGATGCTAGCCCTGGGCCTTTTATTATTATTATTATTATTATTATTATTATTATTATTATTATTATTATTATTATTATTATTTAAAATTTGATTTATATGCCGCCCTTCTCCAGAGACTCAGGGCGGCTTACAATGCATTAAGCAATAGCCTTCATACTATTGTATATTTATATTTATACAAAGTCAGCTTATTGCCCCCAACAAACTGGGTCCTCAATTTACCCACCTTATAAAGGATGGAAGGCTGAGTCGACTTTGAGCCTGCCTGGGATTGAACTCGCAAGTAATTGCAGCAGCTGGATCTTAAATACTGCCTTTGTAGGAGGCATTACTCCCCTACGCTACTCATTTGATACCCCTGTCTTAGACACAACCTCACCAAAAATACCATTCAAAGCAGGGGTGAAATCCAGCAGGTTCTGACAGGTTCTGGAGAACTGGTAGCAGAAATTTTGAGTAGTTCAGAAAACCAGTAGCGGAAATTTTGAGTAGATTGGAGAACCGGCAAATACCACCTCTGGTAGGCCCCAGAGTGGGGTGGGAATGGAGATTTTGCAATATCCTTCCCCCAGGAGTGGGGAGAGAATGAGGATTTTGCAGTATCCTTCCCCTGGAGTGGGGAGAGAATGGGATTTTGCAGTATCTTTCCCCAGCCACCCCCACCAAGCCACACCATGCCCACCAAGCCACGCCCACAGAACTGGTAGTAAACAAATTTGGATTTCACCAGTGACCCAAAGCCAAGATTGCCCAACAGAGGCTGTCATACTTTTGTCATGTCGCGAGAGCCGACTCACTCGAATAGTCAATCACGCTGGGTGTGATCAGCAGAAAAAGGAGATGGGGCTACCCTGATGCCCAATGGCTGGACACTATAAAGGATGACACTGGGATGACCATGGCAGATCTGAAGGAGGAGATGTGAGACAGAGAGGCATGGAGAGTGGCTAAGGTTCAGACGCAACTGAATGGCTGATAATGATGAGAACACCTATTCTTTCTATCTGGTCTCTTTTTATAATTGCCAAGCAATGTTACAACATAATTTGAAATCTATAATTGTACACCCATATTCACACACTCTAACTTGACTGGATTTTGAGGACCTAATGCCAAAGCTGGACACCCTCTGGGACCTTTCAGATGTTTATCTTTGGGATTAAAAAGAAAGAAGATTGAAAATGAGAACACCTTAATTTTCCCACGTTCTCCTTTCTCGCTCCTTATATCTCTTCCTTTCTTTGAGGTGCTTCTGACATTATTTACGAGAAGAAGCACCATCTGTCAAACTTGTGTCAGAAAAAAAGTGGAAGAAAGGACTAGAAAGTTGATACACTGATTGATGAAATTATGCTGCAGGGATATGATCTAACAGCAGCAGCGGTCCTTTGATCATAAAATCAGATGCACTAAAAGGGATCTTTAGAGTAATCTATTTCAACTTCCTGATCTATGGAGTATCGGCAAACAATATTAGCCAGTTGTTTACCTGTTCGTTCAATTAACATAACATCTCACCTCTATTAGTTCAGGTGGCTTATCAAAATTATCAAGGCTCCAAAAAGTAATCAGAAAGATAACAAAAATCATTAAAGAAGCTGTGAAAACCATAGAAGTTATTTTTTTAAAAAATTAAAAATTATTTTAATAAAACATGAAAGACATAAAGTGGACTCAAAAATGACAGGGAAAAAGATGCTACGCTGGGTATACAAAATGGATAATGATCAGGGGTGAAATTCAGCAGGTTCTGACAGGTTCTGGAGAAATTTTGAGTAGTTCAGAAGACTGGCAAATACCACCTCTGGCTGGCCCCAGACTGGGGTGGAGTGGAGATTTTGAAGTATCCTTCCCTTGGGTGGGAATGGAGATCTTGTAGTATCGTTCCCCCAGGAGTGGGGAGACAATGGAGATTTTGCAGTATCTTTCCCCTGGTGGGAATGGGGATTTTGCAGTATCCTTCCCCTGCCACGCCCACCAAGCCACGCCCATAGAACTGGTAGGGAAAAAAATTGAATTTTACCCCTGATAATGAACTTCTAACTGAAGATGCAAAACCAACAACTGCAGCAGGGAAAAGAATTTTGTGAGAAGGGAGAAAGGAAAAAAAGAAATAACGAAGGGGCACTTCCATTGTGAAGGCTCACTTGAAACTCAAGAAGCTGAGAGCCCCCCCCCCCCCATGTTAAGCCAACTCATCATTTCCCCATTTGTCTGGGCTGCTCTTAGGGCCAATCCTGTGCAAAACGGTGCCTGCTAGGAACGACAACTGAATTATGAATCAAAAGAGAGGAATTTGCTCAGGAGGTGTCAGCGGTAGCTCATGTCAACGTTAATTAAGTGCAAGTTTTCAGTGGGGGAAAACGCTTGTGCTTGTCGGGCCCTTAGGCAGATCAGAAAGTGAAAATGGCACTCGTTAATTCTCCTGAATTCCGGCCTAATTGAGCATCTCACTGAGCAGATAAATAATGATGGTATATCCAGGGCTGGAAGTTGTTCCTGTCATACTTCCTGGGAATTGTGGCTATGGGAAAACCCCAGGCGGGCACCAAGTTACAGCAAGTGGTTCTTCAGAAACCAAGAACTATGCAAGATGGCTTGGCTGCCATTAGGACTAGACATATCAGGCAAACGTGGTGAGCTTTGAATCGAGTTTACTGCCAAGCTCTTCTGTTGCTGAATACAAGCATTCAAGTCTATATCTTGAAAGGTATAAAAAAAAATTTGCCAGTTGGCTGACATTAAAGAAAACCTTGATGTTATCCAAAATTACTTGCCACTGAAAGATTGATTCTACTGGACCAGAAAACTTTCTCCAGAGATTATGTCTCAAAATTGCTTTTTTTTCTTTTTTCAAAAGTCAACTGGATTGTTTTTTTCCTTGAGGAAGACGTTTCACATCTCATCGAAGAAGCTTCATCAGTTCTGATTGAAGAACCATTGAAGCTTCTTAGATGAGTAGTATAAACATGATTATGAATACATGAAATGGATACAAATAAATGGGGACAGTAGGACAGGGACAGTAGGCACATTGGTGTGTTTATGCACACCCCTTACAGACCTCTAAGGAATGGGGTGAGGTCAACAGTAGACAATCTTAGGTTAAAATTATGGAGATTTGAGGTTGTAACAACAGAGTCAGGTAGTGCATTCCAGGCATTAACCACTCTGTTGTTGAAGTCGTATTTTCTGCAATCGAGTTTGGAGTGGTTTACCATACGTTTGTATCTATTGTGTGCTCTTTTATTGTCTTGGTTGAAGCTGAAGTACTCATTGACAGGTAGGATGTTGTAGCAGATAATTTTATGTACTACGCTTAGGTCTGACCAAAGACGGCAAAGTTCTAAGTTTTCTAAGCCCAAAATTCCAAGTCCAGTGGTATAAAGTATTTTCTTGTGAGCAGAGGAGTGGAGGACTCTTCTTGTGAAATACCTCTGGACTCGCTCAATTGTATTAATGTCTGATATGCAGTGTGGGTTCCAGACAAATGAGCTGTATTTAAGAATTGGTCTAGCAAAAGTTTCTTCAAGAAAAAAACAGTCCGGTCACCTTTGGAAAAAAACTATGACCTGGATAACTGAGAATCTCAGTAGACATTCAGAGATGATGGTTTTGAAAACCACACAAGAGGAGATGTTTTCTCAGTCTTGTGTTTTACTTTTGTCCATATCTCATTTAATTGAACTGGGTTTGATACCCAAGCATTCTTTAATTTTGCTTTATTCTTTTTTTTTTTCTGTATTTGGCTATGGCGTATAATCGTTGCTGCTTTACATTATTTATAATATTGGTGGTCAGATCATTTATTCTGCATCGTTTCCTACCAGCTCCCATTCGGTCTGATGAAAGAGTATTTCCTTTAGAATCTTTTTCAAAGGCTAAATTAATTTTTATCTTTTAATGTATGCATTTATTTAGCAATGAAGTGACTAAGGAGAGTTTGAAAAAGGTCCCGTCTTTCATTATGCACTTCTCTTTTGGGTAGTCAACAAACTCAATGACATCCCATATTTTGCTTCAAAGAAGATAAGATAAAATGATAAACTAGACAAGACCAGACAATTCTTCCAATGGGACTTTTTTAAAAATAAGAATGCTATTGTTATCATTAAGTCATACCACTGGGAAATTAGTTAAGAATCATTATTGGGGAATTTCAGATTCAGTTGTGAATCAATTGTTTGGAGGAACAGTAACATATTCCTATGGAAGACTTTACTATATACGGTCTCCTCCCACTCTTCCATTTCTGTTCATTTTTCTTGAGAGCTCCAGGAATAAATCAAAAGGAGCACAGCACACAGAGTTTATTATCTGCCTGTTATGGAAAGCATCAGATGACAATCTAGATGATCTACTGTACTCTAACCATGCTGGCGCAGTGGTTAGGTTGCAGTACTGCAGGCTACTTCTGCTGCCTGCTGGCTGCCTGCAATTTGGCAGTTCAAATCTCACTAGGCTCAAAGTTGATTCAGCCTTCCATCCTTCCGAGGTCAGTAAAATGAGGACCCAAATTGTTGGGACAATGTGCTGACTCTGTAAACCGTTTAGAGAGGGCTGTAAAGTACTGTAAGGTAAAAGTAAGGTAAAGGTTCCCTTCATACATATGTGCTAGTCGTTCCCGACTCTAGGGGGTGGTGCTCATCTCTATTTCAAAGCCAAAGAGCCAGCGCTGTTTGAAGACATCTCCGTGGTCATGTGGCCGGCATGACTCAATGGCAAAGGCGCATGGAATGCTGTTACCTTCCCACCAAAGGTGGTCCCTATTTTTCTACTTGCATTTTTATATCCTTTCAAACTGCTAGGTTGGCAGAAACTGGGACAAGTAACAGGAACTCACCCTGTTCCGTGGCACTAGGGATTTGAATAACTGAACTGCCGCCTTCTTGATCGACAAGCTCAGCATCTTAGCCACTGAGCCATTGCATCCCATAAAGCACTGTAAAGCAGTATATAAGTCTAAGTGCAATTGCTATTGCTAGAACAGGGATCTCAAACTCATGGCGGTACACGGTCATCACGAGGCGCATCATGACTTTCCCCCCTTCACTAAAATGGGGGTGGGCATGGCCAGCGTGTGGCGCATCTGGCCCACAGGCCGCAAGTCTGACACCCCTGATCTAGAAGGCTTAGCATAGTACGTTACAGAATTTATGAGATGATTTTTGTGAATCGGGTTCGTTGGTTACTTGAACAGAAAACAGAAAACCAAGTACCTTTGTTTTCCCAAGAAGTTCAAGAACTTTTCTTAGATCTGATGAGAAGGGCATTGAGATGATCTGCACAATGAATAATGTGGAAGGGTGATTTTTGCAGGAGCTGGAGGAATCGAAAGAGCCCAAAATTGACCTTCCTATGATTTTCTTGGGTTAGAACTGGATTATGGTACCTGAAGCAATCAAACGACCGGACTCATTTTTGCAAATAGAGAGAGACTAAAGTTGGAGGAAATGTGTTTCCTCCAACACATCAGATACCTGCCAGTGTTCCAAGTAACACACCCATTGAAAGAAGAACTCCGAGGCAGGTAGATTCCTCAAAGAACATGTTTATTGGATACATCATATTGGCACAGCTGGTGAAAACCAACTCTAAAAATTCCCATGGTTTTCACCTGATTAAAAGAGCGAAAATTCCCCCTCCCAGATGTCACTGGTCACATTGTCCAATGAATATAGCTGGCAGGCTGCTTGGTCACTCCTCTCCTCCTTCAACAGCCCCCTGTTGAGATGACCTTGGTTCCCACAGGAAAACTTTTTGTTTTGACTGTTAGCCGGTCTATCTACTTCTCCCCCTCCCTTCCTCCTTTCAATGCTCGTGGCAACTATTCAGTGAAGCCAGCTTCAGAGTTGATAATACCATGTAAATCTTGGTGCCTGAATCTATATCTTGGGGTCTAGCTAGTTGCTTCATGCAACACAGCATAGAACATAACCAATCCTCAGTTTGATATCAGTGACAGTGAAAGCTTCAATTTAGAACAGAACAGAACAGAACAGAACAGAACAGAACAGAATAGAATAACAGAGTTGGAAGGAACCTTGGAGGTCTTCTAGTCCAACCCTCTGCTTAGGCAGGAAACCCTACACCATTTCAGACAAATGGTTATCTAATCTCTTCTTTAAAACTTCCAGTGTTGGAGCATCCACAACTTCTGGAGACAAGTTGTTCCACTGATTAATTGTTCCAACTGTCAGGAAATTCCTCCTTAGTTCTAAGTTGCTTCTCTCCTGGATTAGTTTCCACCCATTGCTTCTTGCCCTGCCCTCAGGTGCTTTGGAGAATAGCTTGACTCCCTCTTCTTTGTGGCAGCCCTTGAGATACTGGAACACTGTTATCATGTCTCCCCTAGTCTTTCTTTTCATTAAACTAGACATACCCACTTCCTGCAACTGTTTTTTATATGTTTTAGCTTCCAGTCCCCTAATCCCCATTTTTTAAAATGGTTCTTAGAATGGATTTTAGTTTTGGGGGTTTTAATTAACGGCCAAAGATTGAATTATCTTAATTGGTTTTTAATTTTTGTGTTGTTGCTGTTTTATTATGGCTGTACATAAGCCTTCGGGAGAAGGGCGGTATAAAAATGCAATCAATCAATCAATCAATAAATAAATAATCATCTTTGTTGCTCTTCTCTGAAGTCTTTCTAGAGTCTCCACATCTTTTTTACATTGTGGCGAACAAAACTGGATGCAGTATTCCAAGTGTGCCCTTACCAAGGCTTCTAGATGGAACCTTGTTGAAGATTGCTTATCTCAGAGTATTCCCATAGAGATAAGTGCCTTTATATAATGTGGGAAACATTGGTGTTATTGCATTTTAGCATGGCAACTTCTAATATCAACTCACTTATACTTTTGCACCATGGGCAAGAGAAGGATTAAGGCATGTATGAGCAATGGGAATAATATGGGGTGGTTGAAAGATTGATGATTGAAGACCAATTAATATTATTTATTTTAGGGTTTGTTTTTTTACAGCAGGGAAAACATCCAAAAGATTAGACTGCATTAATTATTTATTGAATTGCTGTCTCTGCAGAAACACCCCAAAACCCTAAAGAAGGGGGAGGGGGGAAGGAGGATTAAAATATATGTCACTCAGTACGTGGCAAGATAATCACTTCAGTAATCCAAGCTCATGTTTTGATAACATTCTTGGCTGGAAGGTCAACTTAAAATATAATCAGGGGAAAAAAATGTTAAAAGCAGTTAGGCAGAGGAGTGGAAAAATATTGCGGTATTGATTTATTGTTTTCTTACCGTGGGGACAAGTATCAGGTTGAAGATCCTTAAAAATGCCAGCTTGCATTACGCTTCCAATGGAAGATTTCCAATGCAACCAATTCATTTGCTATTCAGCAGCCCAATTTATCTATTTATCTACTTCTCAGGAGCTTATAGGAGAGTGATAAAAACCCCAATAAAAGTAGGGGGGAGGAGGAGGAGGAGAAGAGGAGGAGGAGGAGGGGGAGGAGAAGGAGAAGAAGAAGAAGAGGAGGAGGAGGAGGAGGAGAAGGAGAAGGAGAAGGAGAAGAAGAATAGGAGGAGGAGGAGGAGGGGGGAGGAGAAGGAGAAGGAGAAGGAGAAGAAGGAGAAGGAGAAGGAGGAAGAGAAGAAGAAGAAGAGGAGGAGGAGGAGGGGGGAGGAGAAGAAGAAGAAGAAGAAGAAGAAGAAGAAGAAGAAGAAGAAGAAGAAGAAGAAGAAGAAGAAGAAGAAGAAGAAGAAGAAGAAGAAGAAGAAGAAGAAGAAGAAGAAGAAGTAGTAGTAGTTCATAAAATCTAAGCTAGGTCAGACCTGGATAGAATTGGATGGGAGACTTTTAAGTACTCCCAGATGGAGGACAAGTCAATTTCCATACAATTGCCAGGAAACTGCATAGATCTCTTTATGTGGTCACTAGAAGGTCAGCTCAACTTGTGGACATTTTGACCTTTTAACTCTTCGATGTTTTGTTTTGTTTTGTGCCTTCAGGTCACTTCTTCACTACAAATTTTCTTGGTGACTTTTTTTGAAAGACATTTGCTCTGCCCTTCTTCTTTCTGGTCCAAAGTGCATGACTGGTCCAAAGTCATCCAGATGTCTTCAAGACCAACGTAAGACTGGAATTCACAGACTCCTGGATTCTGCCTGGTGCCTCTTACCCCTAGAGTAAAATGGGATCTGTTGTGTGAAAACGGTGCTTATTTATTTGTTGACTAGCTTCTTTGTTCCTTGCTATGGATCTAATCTACCCTATAACTAGATTACAAAATGACTAAAATCATTAGAAAGCCATTAAAACACTAAAAACATTAAAGTGTGGCAGGAAAGGTGTAAAACAGATATCTCTGTTATTTATTTATTCACAAGCTTTTTATAGCCGCCCATCTCAATCAATGCCTCTGGGCAGATTACAATTCAAAACGTGTATTACAATTAAAACACTAAAAACATTTCAAAACAATAAGGGACAATCAGAAAAAATTATAGCATTGATGTAGAGTCTTACTCCCAGTTAAAGAATATCGTACATTGCATCGTGATTAGCTTTGTTCCTGAATTCATCACTGAGTAATCTTTCTAAGATCAGAAACCTAAACTAAACTAAAAAAAACCCTAAACTAAACTAAAAAAAAAAAACCAAGCTGAGTTTGCAAAATATCTCCAACTCACACATACACACAAAATCTGACTGAAGTTAGACTACTTGACCCTTCTTGGACATGTTGTGAAAATGCGGTCGTTGATGTTACAGGCGCTTTTATGCTAAACTGAAACCTGTAATGAATTTTTGAAAGACGTGTTTTACAAAATATTTTCACAGAAGCAACAAAACTGATGCAAGTTTAGGGGGAAAAATACAAGAAAACTAAACTGGACACATATTTGATTTGTTTTTCCGTCTCTCTAGTTCAGGAGTGAAATGTACCCGGTTTGGACCGGATTGCCCGATCTGGTAGCGAGGGAGGCGGGTGGTTCGGAGAACCGGTAGCAAAAATCCCTGCCCCCACCCCATTCCCAGCTGAGCCGCGCGATCATGAGAAGCTTTTTTTTCTTTTAAATGCCTCTTACGATCCAAGCTCTGACGATCCCAGCTGAGTTGCCTGATCGTCAGAAGGTTTTTTTTAAAAAAAATGATCAGGCAACTCAGCTGGGATCGCCAGAGCCATTTGAAAGAATTTTTTTTCTTTTAAATGGCTCTGACGATCCAAGCTCTGACGATCCCAGCTGAGTTGCCTGATTGTTAGAGGGTTTAGAAACCCTCTGCTGATCAGGCAACTCAGCTGGGACTGTCAGAGCCTTTTGAAAGCATTTTTTTACAACCTCTTCACCGAAGAGGTTGTAGAAAAAATGGTTTTAAAAGTTTTTTAAAAATGGCCACGCCCACCGAGTCACACCACCACCAAGCCACGCCCACAGAACCAGTAGGAACAAATTTTAGATTTCACCACTGCTCTAGTTCCATCATTTTCATGTCTCTTGATCATGGCTTGATGAAAGAAGACTAAAAATTCAACTTCTTTTAAAGTGTGTGTGTGTATGTGTGTGTGTGTGTGTGTGGGGTTGCATATGTGTAGGGCGGTGGTGGGTTGCCCCCGGTTCGCACTGGTTCTATAGAACTGGTAGTAAAACCGGCGGGAGGCTCCGTTCATTGACCCCGACGTCATGAAAATGCTTCTACGCTTGCGCAAAAGAGCCCATGTGTGGCCCCGCTGCGAATCAGTAGTAAAGGTAAGTAGAACCCACCCCTGGTGTAGGGGTGTGTATGTACACGCACAGGTGTTTGGGTATTATATACCCGCACACCAGTGGTGGGTTGCCCCCATTTTGGACTGGTTCTATAGAACCGGTAGTAAAACCAGAGGGAGGCTCCATCCGCTAACCCTGATATCATTAGAAGCGATCTGTGCATGCACAGAAGCGAAGAGAGAGCGTGCACGCAATCCCGTTGCAAATCGGTAGCAAAGATAAGTAGAACCCATCTCTGCGGCACACACACATTTGATAATTTGTGAATAAAATTATCTCTTATCTCTTTATAATTACATCTTACACACTCCTACAGACGCACATGTGTGTTATCTACATATCTATCCCTACACAACCACACATGTACAACCACACACACACACAGACTTACACACTCACACACACAGACACACATATGTATTGCTTATCTACACATCTTCCCAGAGGGGTCAAAAGGACAATGCTGACTTGCATAACTTTGCATATCTTTCAACAGGCAATGTAATAAATATTACCTAGGAGATATTTTATTTGCCTAATAATTACAGCACCACCTTCCCCCTGAAGAAACAGACAGTGCTAGCTAAGCAACCTTATTAATCTGCCTAATTAAAGGAACTTCTGTTCTGTCTACATTTCGGATCCAGGCTATTGTTTTCCTGCATGACCCCTTACAGAAATAGAGCTTGAGGAAGTGGGCTTTGCAAAGAGCTATGCTATTTAATGTTCCTTGCCTGATGATCAGTGGAGAAGCTCATGTGAGAAAAGGCTGATCTTGGGATCAATTCCTTGGTTGTGTGGTGCTGTGTGCTTCTTCCCTCTCCAGAGTAAATGTGGGGGATCCATAGCCTTTGGTCTGATGCCCAACACATGGCAATTTATTGGCCATGCTCACTGGGGCTGCTCCGAGGTAGAACTAAGGAGAAGCACAACTTTCTCATCCTTGTTTTAGAAGTTCTGGTGGATCAGACCAACATTTTATTCTGCCTGGCATCTTGTTCCCAGATAAAGCAGGGCACGGGGCAATTACCTGTTTATATCCCAGACACAGCAGCCTAGTGATGTTCTGTTAGTTCAAATCTCATCAGACTCATGGTTGACTCAGCCTTCCATTCTTCTGAGGTCGGTAAAATGAGGACCCCAATTGCTGGGGACAATAGGCTGACTCTGTAAACTGCTTAGAGAGGACTGTAAAGCACTGTGAAGCAATATATAAGTCTAAGTGCTTCTGCTATTGCTATATTAACCTGCAACTACCGTGTTTCCCCAAAAATATGACCTACCCCGAAAACAAGCCCTTGCCTGATTTTCACACCTGAGCCTAATATAAAACCCTACCCCCAAAATAAGCCCTAGTTAAGCCCCGCTCACCATCTGGTTGTACGAGGTGGGGCAAGGCACAGGTGTAAAAATCAAGCTAGGGTGGGGATGAGAAGATGCAGCTGCTCCACACACCCCATACCTGCTCACCTTAGGACTGCCGCAGCCAGGCTTCCCATGCCCTGACACCTGTCGCGCTGCTGCCTGACTTTTTCTGTGGCCACTTGTGGCCACTTGCAGTCAGAGCTGGTGCATTGTGCCAGTGCCACCATTTGCAGCAGTGCACCACGAGACTCATCACGCCAATGCTGCAATGTGCGTGCAATGGCACAACGCTCCACGCAGCCTCCTACCGCCAGTGGCTGCAGAAGAAGTTGGGCAGTGGTGCAAGAGGTGTCGGGGCATGGGAGGCCTGGCTGCAGTGGTCTTAAGGTAAGTGGGTAAGATATTCCCCCAAAATAAGACCTGGTGCTTATTTTGGGGTTGAAAAGAAAATAAGACTGGGTCTTATTTCTGGGGAAACACAGTAGTAGCCATTAATGGCCTTGTTCTCCATACTCAGAATGTCTCTTAATATCCTACATCTCAGAGGTTCTTCTCAGTTTATTAAATTAACTATGGATCACTCAGTGTTCCCATCCCTACTGTAAGAGATCTGTAACTGGCATGGAAGCTTCTATTTTTATTTTTTTTTTGTCACCCTTACCAGGTCACAATCTGAAGACGTGCAGAGGAGTCGTGGAAAAAGATAAGGGCATCTCATCTCACTCCATCTTTTCTTCTTAAAATCTACTCACTTGTCACCCCTTCTCCCTAAGACAAAAGAAATGCCTTCCTTCATTAGATTGCATAGGACAGCGATGGCTAACCTTTTTGCCATCGCGTGCCAAAAGCGGGGGGAGCACGGTGGGGTTACACGCATGCGTGCCCACATCCACAATTCTATGGCCCTGCTCCCCCCATGTGCCCCCCCTGCTTTTGGCATGCAATGGCCCGGTGGGCCCGGTAGGCCCGTTTTTTTGCTCTCCCCAGGCTCCAGAGCCTTTTTAGGAGCCTGGGAAGGGCAAAAACAGCCTTCCCCACCCCCCAGAGGCCCTCCGGAGACTGGAAACAGTGTGTTTCCTGACTTCTGGTGGGCCCAGCAGGCCCGAAAATCAGCTGGCTGGCGCACACATGTGTCAGAGCTGAGCTCACCTGCCCACTGATATGGCTCCGTGTGCCACCTGTGGCACCCGAGCCATAGGTTCACCATCACATGCATAGGCGAACAAACACCTCAGGACTAGATTCAGCAGTCCATCTGCATTTAAAAGACACAGGCCACTCTTTTGAAGACAACAAAGTCCATATTTTGGACAGAGAGGATCACTGATTTGAAAGAGGGGTCAAAGAGGCCATCTATGTCGAAATTGAACAGCCCTCTTTCAACAGAGAGGGAGGGATATGACATCATCTATCTCCAATCTACAACACAGTCCTTTCAACAGTTCCAAGAAGGCTCTACACTTATTTGCACCACTCAGATGACCCTGAGGACACAGATAAACCTCCAGGTTTATCTTAACGACCCAGTAAAAGAATACAAATGTCCAGCTGTCTGCAAGGAGTATAACTCCTTCCATTCCCCACCATTCAGTCAGAGCTGAAGAAGCTTCTTGGATGAGAAGTGAAATGTCTTCAATGGAAAACCAGAAAGTCCAGTTGCCTCCTGAAAAAAATAATTTTGGGACGTCCTTCATTAGTTTGCAAGTTGGACAGAAGTAGATGGAGTATGAGAGGACAACCTGGATGTGAGGAAGCTGCAGACTGAGGATGACTAATGGAGTCTATTAGAAGCGTCTTTTTTTAAGGACTTGGATGGGGGTCCTTTCTCCAGTCCAGTTAGAAGAGGAATTCTATGTGACTATCAAGTCATACTTAGCCTTTATGTAAGAGCTGATCTCATTGTACCTAGAATGACTCCAGATGTGGCCCTGCTCTTACTACCAACAGCCACGTACCAGAACAGTAATAATGAATCAGTAGTACCACAATAAAAGGGACGCCAATAACATATATGTATATAGATATAGATATATTGTAGTTAGTAATAATATATTATGTATTTTCTATTTTTCTTTTTCTTTCTTTTTTCTTTTCTTTTTTCTCCTCTTTCTTTTTGCTTTTCCCTTTTCTTGCTTCTATCTTTTTCTTTCTTTTGTATGTCTTTCTTTTTTTACTTCTGTTTCTATTGCTCTTTTATCTCTCTCTCTCTCTTATATTTTATAATGTATGTAGTTAAATGTGATATTTTATCTTTTTATACCTAATAAAGATTATTTAAAAAAGGGGGGGGGGAACGCAGTGGTTCAGTGGCTAAACTTGTCGATCAGAAAGGTTGGCAGTTCAGCAGCTCAAATCCCTAGTGCCCCATATCGGGGGGAGCTCCTGTTATTTGTCCCAGCTTCTGCCAATCTAGGAGTTTGAAAGCTTGTAAAAAATGAAGTAGAAAAATAGGGACCATCTTTGGTGGGAAGGTAACAGCGTTCCGTGCGCCATGCCGGCCACATGTCCACGGAGATGTCTTCAGACAGCGCTGGCTCTTTGGCTTTGAAACGGAGATGAGCACCGCCCTCTAGAGTCAGGAACAACTAGCACATATGTGCAAGGGAAACCTTTACCTTTAGTACCACAATATCATCTTGATATGTTAGAGCACACGCAGGAGGGAAATAGATTGGTTATGCCCCTTGTGAGTTGACCAAGTGATAACTATGAGATGAGTTGCAGACCAAGTGTCTTCTCGCATTATGGCAAATCATCATTCTTTGGCAGATTCACAAACTAGACAAATTTAGTGTCTCAAATTCTCTTATTTCAGGGGTCTGCTTGAGATTGTTATCAGCCAGTGGGTAAATCCCCAAAGAGGCAAGTGTCTACAAGAAGTGACTGGCACACAAACGTTTGACTCAGGTTAGTGCTACAAGCTCAATCAAGCTTCTCAAGACTTGACTGAGCCGGTTTGAGCGAAGACAAGGAATTCGTCTCAAGTGCTAAGTTTAGAACATTTGTCTTCCCAGGAAGATAAGCTGAGCTCTATCCAAAGGCTGATCTTCTGATTCTAGGGAATTGATGTCAGTCAGTGAGACAGGCTCCAAAGCAGATTGGCACAATCCTAAACCCACATGGGGCAAACAACTTACTTCTTTAATGATGGTTAAGCAGGAGATGATTATTACTATTGTTCTATGTAGGACTTTGTTTTAATGAGTTTAATTCAATGGAAGCTTCAACTGGTGAGTCAGCAAGAGCCAGATTTAATCAGGGGTGGCAAATTTTAATTGATGGTGTTGCGTGCTCAACTGGTTTAAGCAACAATTTTGAATGGGCTGGTTACTGGTAATTGTATCTGAAGGGCTGTTCGTTTGACCTTTGCATTAACTCCAGTAAAATACCGGTTCTGTTAAAGCTCCCTCACTTGCAGATATCTGTAGCTGGAACCTCTGAACTCTGTTTTTATCTCAACTCTGTTACTATCAGGTACCCCACCGGGCTGAGGAATGTTAAGCTACAGAAACAAGGTAGAATTATAGCTCTCGGTAATTACTGAAGTACACATCTAGCAATCCTAAATATTGAGGACTGCTAGAAGTCTTAGTACCCGAGTATCTTAGTACACCAAGAAGCAACTTAGAACTAAGAAGAAATTTCCTGACAGTTAGAACAATTAATCAGTGGCACAACTTGCCTGCAGAAATTGTGAATGTTCCAACACTGGAAGTTTTTAAGAAGATGTTGGATAACCATTTGTCTGAAGTGGTGTAGGGTTTCCTGCTGGGCAGGGGATTGGACTAGAAGACCCCCAAGGTCCCTTCCAACTCTGTTATTCTATTCTAACTTGGAGAACTTGAGTTCTCTTTCTAGGAATGGTCAGAAAAATAATATGTTCTCCAACTTCTCCTACTTTAGTATCATTGACTATTCTGTCCAATGAAGCCTATCTCTTATTTAGGACATCACTACATTTTTTTTAGGGATTTTACTATTATAGTTCTCCTTTCCAGGACATTTTAAAGACATAAAGATTCAAAGTTGGGTTAGTTGGGTCCTTCCTGCTTAGACTATTTTTGAACCTCACATAAGGAACAAATACCGTTGGCTGAGAACCACCAGATAAACCAACCAACCAACCAACCAACAAACCAACAAGCCAACCAACCAACAAACCAACAAACCAACCAACCAACAAGCAAGCTTCTGAACTGTGCAGTTAGTCCCCGACCTGTGACCACAATTGAGTCCAACATTTCTGTTGCTAAATGAGAAAGCTGCTCAGTGAGTTTTTCCCCATTGTACAACCTTTCTTGTCCCAGCTGTTAAGTGAATCACTGCAGTTCTTAAATTTAGTAATATGGTTGTTAAGTGAATCTGGCCTCCTCGTGGCCTTTGCTGGTCAAAAGGTCACAAAGGGGGGGGGCCATGACCTTGGCAATAGTCATAACTATGAATCAGTTCCAAACATCTGAAATTTTGATCACAGGATCATGGGGATGCTACAAAGGTCGTAAGTGTGAAAAACGGTCGTAAGTGATTTTTTTCCAGTGCCCTTGTAACTTTGAATGGTCACTAAACAAACGATTGTAAGCCGAGGACTGCCTGGGATTCTTCAGCAGCATTGGGGAAAAAAAGAAAAAGAAAGATATGAGCAGTAGCCTTATTTAGAAGAATAATAATTTTAAGTCAGTGCCTGGAGGTGATTTCGCAAGCCCGATCTGTAATGTACTCAATTATGGAGGCTTATTTTATTTCAGTAAAGTGCAGGTGGTGAGTTACACCTTATCACAGGTGCTTTTCCAATTAGCTCTGTGTTTTCTAGGTGAATGTGTGGCCAGAAGCCAAATGTCTTTGCCATTAGCAACAGACTAAATCCAAACTAATCCAAGGACTCATCTTGTTTCTCATTAGAACACCTCTCTCTCTCTCTCTCTCTCTCTCTCTCTCTCTCTGTTTTTTATTTTTAATTTATTTTTTTCATTTTATTACACATGGAAGGATCTGCTCCTGCCTGGAAACAAATAAACAAACATAAAAGAGGCACACACACCGCAATAGGAAGCTTCAATTCATTTGGAGTGCCCCCCCCCCCCCGCCTGCTTTTTTTAATGCATGCTTCCCAGCAGCTGCAATTCAATTTCAAATCTGTTTATCAGCTTTGGGTAAGAAGAGATTCCTATCTGGATTTTCTATCTGCTAAATGTTTTCTTTGACTAATCAGCCCGTAATCTACATAATGTATGATATTATGCAACGAATGCAGACAAGTGGCTTTCAGCTCTTAATTGGAGACAACTGATCATATTCTGAAAAATGAGGCAAGCCTACTTATGAAACGTACAAGATTGACAAGGCAACTTATAGGCAGAAATTAAGCAAGTTCTACCGATCTCTATCAACTTAACCATCATTTACTGGCAACTCTATTGGGGCTAACTGAAGGGGAAAGGAGAGGTTAGAAATGGATTTTTGTCTTCGGTCCATGTGGCTAGGTGGTGTTAAATTCGAATAACAATGCTTACAAACTCTTCTCTGTAGCTCTGAGATGGGGTTGGCATTGGCCTAAGACAACAGATGGAACCATTGCTTGGGGCGTCAAAGGTTCGAAGATAAGAGCATGTTTTACAAAACCATCTAGGTGCCTTCAAATACTAACCACAAAGCTATTGGACGCGCTTGTCGTAGCAGTATATCTAAGTGACTGTGAGTTCAAGATAGGCCAAGGAAAGAAAGGAAGGAAGGAAAGAAAGAAAGAAAGAGAAAGAAAGAGAGAGAGAGAGAGAAAAGAGAAAGAGAAAGAGAAAAAGAAAAAGAGAGAAAGAAAAAGAGAAGAGAGACAGAAAGAGAGAGAGAAAAAGAAAGAGAAGAGATAGAAAGAAAGAGAAGAGAGACAGAAAAAAGAAAGAAAGAGAAAAAGAGAGAAATAAAGAAAGAGAAATAAAGAGAAGAGAGACAGAAAGAGAAAGAGAAAGAAAGAGGAGATAGAAAGAAAAGAGAAAGAAAGAGAAGAGAGACAGAAGAAAGAAAGAAAGAAAGAAAGAAAGAAAGAAAGAAAGAAAGGAAGGAAGGAAGGAAGGAAGGAAGGAAGGAAGGAAGGAAGGAAGGAAGGATGAAAGAAAGAAAGAAAAAGAAAGACAAGGCTTCTAAGTCTACTATATTTGCTGCAAGGGGGAATAGAAAGATGGAGATAAGGTGGAGGAGGAGGATAAGGTTCAGTGGTTGCTGAACTCCTATGTATAACAGTCTTGCTCAACGTGGCCAATGGTTAATAGCCAAAAGTTTAGCATGACCATAGATCCCCCTTTCTTGCTCTTTATCATCAGATACTGGCTAAGTTACAAGGGAGGACTATCTGTTTGTTTGTTTTTTAGAATATGCCAAGTTTGGTTATCAATATCATTCTCTCTTTCCTTACTATGCTGCTGTGGTTCAAATAAATTCAAACTACAGTTGACCTAAACTTGGTTGGCCAACCGGTCATGTTTATTTGACTGGTTCAACCCCCAGCCAATTTACTCTTCTTTCCCACCTGCCTTTCAGCCTGACCCCTATTGTTTAAGATTCCTGTCTAGCCTCGACAAGCTGCTCCATCACAGCTTTTAGGGTAGCCAACATTGCACCTGCAAAGACATGGGCGATTTGTTTCTTTTTGCCTTAAATACTGTTACTCATTGTGGTTCTCCAAGGGACTAACTGAACTACTCGCCTTCCCAACAAACTGACTCAGAGGACTTTTGAATGCTGGCCTCACCTTCACATTGTTTCACCGAAATGCAAAAGGATAAGCTAAGCACCATCAAACCTTTCCATAATCCTAGGAGTTTCAACTTGCCTGTGGTTTACCCATGGAGTAAAAATGTTGACACACCATTGACAATCTTCCTTGATTTACTGACGGCTCTAGCCAAAGAATATCTAACATCCACACTAAGCACGCATGCATTATTCTCTATTTATATCAACTCCCTGCTTATATCTGTTTACCTCTGGCCAAGATCATGATATTTGTTTCTCTTTCCATTAGGCCAACTGCTTCTTGGGTATGATCATAAAAACTGGTATGCTAGATCAGACCAGAGATTTATCTAACCCAGTATTTAATTTCCTTCCATGGTCAGCTCTAAGTCCAGAATAGCCAGCAGGCAAGGGATGATATTTCATGCCTTGTTATTTTGGTAATAACTAGAAGGTAAGGAGTGATGAATCATTAAAAGGGGAAAAAATCAGCTAGTGACTGTCATTCAATGGTTTATTGTCATACAGAAATTCAGCCTAAATAAATGTAAAGTGATTCATAATTTCAAATTAGTTTTAATTTCCCTATGAAACCAGGACCAATTATCCCTTCTGTCTGAAGGCATCTCCATGGCTCTGGAAGACAACCAGTAAATTTCTCATCTTGTTCTGATAAATTTGAGGACTAATGGAAAATCTGCGAATTTCACAACTTGTGGATAGAGAGCACAATAGTTCCATGCAGAAATCTTGATTTCCTAATGCAATCAGAAAGGGGGGGGGGAACCCAACAAAATGAACAAACTAATTAAATGATTCCAACACTGCTGAACTGAAAGCAAAATAATTGGAAATACAAAAATGTTTTTCCCTAGCTATATTTTATATAAGTTACACTGATCTTAAATGTAAAAATAGTAGGTGAATTGCCTTGGCTAATATTCGCTGAAAAGTATTTCCTCCGTGAATTTGTACAGTCCTTAATCTGGATTCATTTGTTTCAGGATACGAGAGCCAACGTTTTCAAAAGACAATCTAAACCAGGGATTCTTATCACATGACAAAGTAATAAATCTTTTAAGATGAAGACTTTATCTGTCTGATTTCGGTGCCCGATATTAATATTATACAGACTGAACATTATATCAGCCACTGTGCAATACCTTGCATTCTCATATCAATTAAAAGTAAATACATTTCTGCAGAACGAAGACAGGTTCAGAAAGACTCCCGAGTGGGAGGTTAAGATAAGGCAAAAATTAGACATTTCATGTTTTAATACCACTCATTTCCGCAGTGCTTCTCGTCTCTAGCATATTTCAGGAAGATCAGTTATCAGATCTTTCAATTTACCCAGGATAAAGGCCTCTATTCAGCGGTTTAATATATTCACCTCCTTCAACAATTACTGTGATGTTATAAACTTGAATTAATTAGTATTTGCAAAGCATTTTTTAAAAGGCCTGTCTGGGAGACACACTAGTTAAATTGCAAAGTGTTATTGCAAAGCTATTATTGGCACAGGAAAGAACCACACCGAGTTGTCTTTATTTTACATCTCATTATTATCCACGAATACTCTTTCCCAATTGTGTTCTCATAAAATTTTTCACAAGCAAAACAGGCTGCTTAGTGTGCTCTTTCCACATACGGTTAATAAAACTCAAGAGTGTTATTCCAAATTGCCAGTGATAATTGTGAGGCCGTAACTCATTCGGCTTGCTGTGAGATCAGCACTTTAGAGCAGAAACTTTTCTCCCAACCAGGACGCTAAGAGACACAATTCTTGAAATGAAACCAAGAGGAAGAAATAAAGATGTTTTCATGAAAGAACATTTGAGAAGGCATTTCTTTCTCTCTCTTTTTTTTATAAAAAAGTTTTTTATTTTTATTTTTCATCGACATATTTAAATGCACAGTCTCTTATCCATCCTTAATCATTATTCATTCATCTTATCTTTTAACTTTCAGTTGTTAATTATTCGGGCCTGCTCTTTTACCATTTCCTCTCCTTTATTTTACCACAACCATTCCTTTTCCTCTTCTCTTCTCTTCTCTTCTCTTCTCTTCTCTTCTCTTCTCTTCTCTTCTCTTCTCTTCTCTTCTCTTCTCTTCTCTTCTCTTCTCTTCTCTTCCTTCTACTATCTCTTTCTACTTTCCTCATTCCTCCTCTCCTTCCCTTTTCTCCTTCCCCTTCTCTTCCCCACCTCCTCTCTTCTTCCTCCCTTTCTAAGCCTCTCTCCTACTTTTCTTTCCCCTTCCTCTCCTTTTCCCTCTCTTCTTTCCTTCTCTCTCCTTACCTCCCTACTCCCCTCCTTCCCTCTCTCTACATGAATGCATTTCTGTATACTGGTATATATAACTTGACTTGAGGGGTGCTTGGTGCTCTCTGAACTTTCTTGCTTTCTCTACCCAAACTAGAGTAACATCATCCCTAGCACCAATGATGTTACTTAATGAAACAGCTGCAAGAAAACAAGCAAACTCAGAGAGCACCAAGGACCCCTCATTTCAACCCTGAGCTACAAATATACTCCTGCATATTAAATTAAAAATTCAACCCTAAGCTGTGGTGGCGCAGTGGTTAGAATGCAGTACAGCAGGCTATTTCTGCTGGCTGTCAGCAGTTCGATTCTCACTGGCTCAAGGTTAATTCAGCTTTCCATCCTTCCGAGGTGGGTAAAACGAGGACCCAGTTTGTTGGGGGCAAGAGGCTGACTTTGTAAACCGCTTAGAGTGGGCTGTAAAGCACCGTGAAGCGGTATATAAGTCTAAGAGCTATTGCTACTGCTTTATTGGACTTCTTGACTTCTGACCACAATGAGGGCCCGAATTTCCACGGCAAGCCAGACAGCTGTTAAGTGAGTCACGCCTGATTTTATGACCTTTTTTTCTTTTTCTTTTGCCGCCGTTGTTAAGCAGATCAGTACGGTTAAGTGAACCATGAGGTCGTTAAGCAAATTTGGCATCCCCCCCATTGACTTTGCTGGTCAGAAGCTGGATGGGAAGGATGCAGATGGTGAACTCATTAACCCTGGTTGAGTCAAACCATCACAAATACATGGCCAAATTTTGATCACGTGGCCGTGTGGGTATGTTCCGACAGTTGTGACCACCAGTTGTAAATCCCTTTTTTTCACTGCCTTTGGAACTGCAGACTGCTTATGACATCCAGTTCCTTGAATTCAAGAGCATGGGAGATTGTGAGGTTACAAGGAAATAATGTAAATAGACTTTTTAAAAAACCTAATACATCAAAGGCTGTATTCTCCCCCGCCCCCACTCTGCCTTTCACTCCTATTTATCAAAACCTTCGGAATGTTCACCTTTTTCTCACCCAATACTTACAATATGAGCAGCAAAAACATAAGCACAGAGGGCGAAAACGAGGTGGGGCTAAGCCTCATCTTCGTTTGGCAAGAAACCTGTCTTTATCTCTGCCAGCCTATTAAGAAATTAAACGTATGACAACAGGCAGTCAAGAAAATATTTATTTGCCCTCCTCTCGTGGGCCCACAAAACCTGATTTTTCTTCTAGTAAAGTTACATATATTCCACAGAGTCCTGAGAGGAAAACTTTAAGAAAAACATACATTCAAAGCTTTATTCTTCTTACCTGACAAGATCACTACAGAAATTAGAAGATTGAAAGGACCCAACGCGTGATTTTGATTTGATTTGATTTTATTAGATTTATATACCGCCCTTCTCCTTGCAGACTCAGGGCGGTGAATAGCCAGATAAAAGACAAGGTACATAAAAGTTAAAATTTTAAAAACAACTAATATAAATTTGGCCGATAGTTAAAAAAATTCAATTTAAAATTAATATCAAAACTCTAAAATTCTAAAAAATTTTTACAGGGATCAGGCCAAGCCGGTTGTTAAGTGAGTCATGTCAAATTTTATGAACATTTGGGCCATGTTTGTTTAAACAGTTGACTGCGGTTGTTGTTATTATTATTATTATTATTTATTTAATTTCTATACCGCCCTTCTCCCGAAGGACTCAGGGCAGTGCACAGCCAATAGTAAAACAAATCCAAATACAAAATTTAAAAGCATTTTAAAAACATATTAAACAATTGGCCTTAATCATTAAAAATAAACCCCAATTAAAAATCATGTCTAGGCCAGCCCAGCTTGTTAGAATAATAGTGTCTTGAGGGCACGGCGAAAGGTGTGTAGGTCAGGGATCCTCCATATCTCTGGGCAATTCGTTCCAGAGGGCAGGTGCCTCCACAGAGAAGGCTCTCCCCCTGGGGGTCACCAGTCAACATTGTTTAACCGACGGCACCCCGAGGAGTCCCTCTCTGTGGGAGCATATCAGTCAGTGGGAGGCTATCGGCAGCAGAAGGTGGTCTCGTAAGTACCCGGGTCCTAAGCCATGGAGCGCTTTAAAGATGGTCACCACCACCTTGAATCGCACCCGGAAGACCACCAGGAGCCAGTGCAGCGCAGGAAGGGGGTTACATGGGCGCGCCGAGTCGTTCCCATAATCGCCCACGTGACCGCATTGTGGACCAGTTGGAGCCTCTGCATGCTCTTCAAGGGGAGCCCCATGTAGAGAGCATTACAGTAGTCCAGACGGGAACTGTTGAGTGAATCATTCAGCTGTTAGGCAAATAAAAAAAAAGTACAAACTTACAACCAACAATTAATTAAATAATAATACCAAGTAAATAAATAGGTGCGTTAAGAGAGGGCTCGGGCAAATGACCAGGTTTTTAAATTTTCAGTTAAAATTCTGGTTTGAAAAGAGGAGTTGATGCTTTTCATTCAAGACAGGAAGGTAGATTACCTATAGTATCCTTAGTGCATTCTGAGCTTGGTTGTTTTCTTCCAGATGTTTCATTACTGAGGTAAGTAATATCATCAGTATTAAAATACTCATCATCTAGATGACATTACTATTCAGGTAATAAAAAGTCTGCAAGAAAAGAACCAACTCAGAGAGGACCAAGGACCCAACAGTTCAATCCTGGACTACAAATCCCCTCTTTTATTGGTAGCAAATTTGCTCAAATTTGCTCAAGAGTGGTTTCGGTGTGGACTATTAACTCCAGTGGACAAAAGCAGTGGAAAAAAATACATTGACATAGGATACATTCATAAAAGGGGCCTCTGAGGTAAATATTGTAACCATAGGATACATTCATAAACGGGGCCTCTGAGGTAAATATTGTAACTTAGTCAGGGGTGAAATCTACTTACCCTCCTTACTGCTTTTGGAAGCGCACTCTCTACGCGTGCACATCATGTGTGCACGCGCACACCTGTGCATGCGCAAAACCTTCTGCACATGTGCAGAAGATTAAAAAAAATTACTTCCTGGTTAAAACCAGGAGATAATGACGCCTGGGCGGCGATCACTACCGGATCGCCAAACCACAGGATAAAATCGCTACCGGATCGGGTGATCCGGTCTGATCCAGGAGCATTTCACCCCTGAACTTAGTGTGGAGTAAAAGAGAGGGAACATGAAGGGATCATTCTGCCATGGGATCCGAGTACAAAGATACCCACTTGGGCAGGGGTGTCAAACTCATGTCGTCACGGTGTCATCACGTGACGTATCGCGACTTCCCCCCTTCACTAAACTGGGTGTCGGTATGGCCAGCGTGTGACACATCCGGTCCTGTGGGCTGCGAGTTTGACACCCCTGCACTAGGGTCATTATGCATTGGTTGTGAAGCTATGAGTGACCACTGAATGGCAGCAAAGAGTTAGGGTTAGAGTACCTCTGTCTCTTTGCTGCCCTCTAGTGAATGTTTTAGATTGTGGCTTTGATCTGTAGAAAGTGAAACGCATGGATGGAAAACTGCATACAGTTATTATGAAGAATACCCAAAGTACTGCATGTTGTCAGCCCAACAAATGTGCTGTGTCTGTTTCTCTTTAGCATTGTCGTCTTCATTTTGTAACATTCTGCGTTCTTGAGCTGACATTCTTCTCACGTTCTTATGCTGCAGGTTCTCCCACTAAGTGTCAGAAAAAGCCACCCTGCCACAACATTCAGTGTTAAATCTAAAGGCAATTCAAGAGCCTGGTGGCACAGCAGCTTAAGCAGCAGCTTAAGTGGTGTTAAAGTGACACCAGCTGCCTGCAATTATTGTAGGTTTGAATCTCACCAGGCTCAAGGTTGACTCAGCCTTCCATCCTTTTAAGGTAGGTAAAATGAGGACCCAGATTGTGGGGGCAATAAACTGATTTTGTATAAAAAAGAACACTGCTGGCGGGGGGGGAGGCAAAAGCGCTACTAAGCAGGTATATACAAAAGTATGAAGGCTATTGCTTAACGCATTGTAAGCCACCCTGAGTCTCTGGAGAAGGGTGGCATGTAAATTAAATTTAAAAAAAATAAAAAAATAATAATTAAGGTGTTTTGCTAATGTTTTTGTGTTGTTGTTTTTCTGCTAGGAATTGCTTTCTTTCTTTTTCTTTTCTAGACAGACTGCATGCTTTTGCCAGGAAGAGGATTATATTAGTATTTTCTCCATAAATGCCACACAGCACAATTGTTCGTTAACTGATAATAGACTTAAGGAAAAACATTCACAAAAGCAACCTGTTAATTTTGTTAATTCTCAAATTGTCTTGGTGTTTAATTTTTTTCCCCCAGTGCTTTGGACATGAGACAACAATGCCGTTCAAGGAGATTTAATTTTATGCAAAATGTGATCTGCCTTGAGTGATATATAATTGATATTTAATTAGCAGGTGATATAACTAAAAACTAATTTCCTCTTTATCTCATTTCCATCCTAAAATTCTAAAGGCTGGGAGAATTCCAGCGAAACTCTTGAGGCCAAGCCCTGCCCCAAATGGATCCCTGGGGGGGATCCAAACAATGTTAAAAAATACTGCATGAGCCACCTGAAGTGTCAAGCTTTTAAGCCTTGAGATCCCATCATTACTTCCAAGGTTCATTTGCCTACTATTACATATTCCCAATTTAAGATGCAGATTTTACTCATTACAACTTCTGTTTTTCAAGTGGCATTCCTTCCCTCTAGTTAATTCCAGAGTTGGACAATTTCAGAGGAGGAGTTACTGATCCCTCAAGAAGTTGGTCTGAAGGATAAATTTTAAAGGAATAGGGCCTTTAAAAAAAAATCTCAGTAGTAGCATTAGAAGAGGAGCTAAGAATTGCCAATTTAATTTTCCAGAATACTGCAAAACTGAGGTAACATTATCAATGCTAAAAGAGACTGAGGTTTGTTCTCTGTTTACAGTAGTGGCCAAAATTGTGGAAACCTTTTGGGAAAAGTGTATTTTCTAAAACTAGCTAATAACACCACTTTTTGGGGGGGGGGGGGAGTAGTACCATAAAATTATATATCAATGGAAAGATAATTGAATCAAGAATGTAACACAATGACTTTTATGAAGGATTTGCTATTAGAATAGCAGTATAAAGAAGCAAAGTGAAACACGTAGAAAAATGAGATATATAAAAATTATCACCATAGAAAAAATGAGAGATACAAAAATTATCGCCATGTCAGTTAATACTTAGTTGGGTAACCTTTAGTATGAATTATGGCCATACAATGTCTTCCCATGGAGTGAACCAAGTCTTTTAGTTCTGCAGCTGTTATCATGTGAAACTAAGATTGAATGACTACTTCTATTAACTGGGTTTTATTGCTAGGTCACTTCTGACTAACAAGTTTCTTTAGTCAGCTCTCTGTAGATTTTCAATTGGGTCAATGTCTGGGCTAATCCCAGGCCACTCCAGCAGTGGAGTGAAACTCCCTCCAAAAGTGGTTTTATTAGCCATCAAACTTTAAAAATACACCTTTCCCAAAAGGTTTTCACAATTTTGGCCAGTTGGTGGGAATGTTCCCCTGCCCCTCTCCTTCATGGTTGCTTAAGTAGCCTGTTGTTTACTGTTAGCTTGTTTGTCAGAGTTGATAGTTTCTTGACTGGGGTATTCTGAATTGTTTGATTGTTGGTCTAGTGTTAAACTTGGTGTAAACAGTAGCATAATCAAGTAACCATCGAGAACACTCCCACCAACACTGATAGGGCAAAGTACCAATATCTAGGCAGAAATCAAATTCTACGTCCTTCTAACATGGATGATGTTACCTAGTTCGGTAATGAAACAACTGCAAGAAAACAATCAAGATCAGAGAACACCAAGGACCCCATAGCTCAACCCTGAGCTGCCAATATTCTCTTCTATTGCAATCCTGGGTAGGTTTATTCTATAGTAATTGCATACTTCATTACTTTCTCCCAGGAAATTTGTGATGGATTTGCATCCTATTAATTCCTTCTTGAAGTCCAAGAGATGATCTACAAAAACAGGCTTGTGACACCTGTTCTGCAACACAAGTGATGCACCTAGATTCTTTAAATCTAGGTTTTATGCAATGCACTGGCTTGTTGAATCAGGATGATATATACTATGCCCCTGAAATTCTAACCAGTTCTTCTTTCCACCTTATCAACATGTTCTTGCTGTGTTTTTGAATTACACCAGGTCAGATTCTAAGACAATGAAGATTCTAAAACCTAGGAGAGTTAAAAACATAGATTGAAATATCTGCTCGAGCCCATTCAGATAAATTTATCTTCATGGATTTAGCCCACCATTGATGGAAATCTAGTCAGAGTGGTTCTACCATACTAAGAGTCGGTTTCTGATCAGTTCAACAGTGGTCCAGGGCTCATGGTTTTATGGGTTGTCTAGATTCAGGGCTGTATCCTTACTACTGCTATTACTACAGTAAAGGACATGGTGGCTCAGTGGCTAAGATGCTGAGCTTGTCAATCGAAAGGTTGGCAGTTCAGTGGTTCGAATCCCTAGTGCCGTGTAACAGGGTGAGCTCCCATTACTTGTTGCAGCTTCTGCCGACCTAGTTTGAAAGCCTGTAAAAAATGCAAGTAGAAAAATAGGGACCACCTTTGGTGGGAAGGGAGCAGCATTCCTTTGGCCACCTAAGGAGAAGGAAGGACTCCCTGGAGAAGAGTCTAATGCTGGGAAATATTGAGGGGAAAAGAAGAATGGGATGACAGAGAATGTGGTGGCTGGATGGGCTCACTGAAACAGTAGGTATGAGCTTAAATGGATTCCAGAGGATGTTAGAGGACAGGAAGGCCTGGAGGAACATTGTCCATGGGGTTGCGATAGGTCGGCAACTAACAACAACAACAGCAGCGTTCCATGCGCCTTTGGTATTTAGTCATGCCAGCCATATGACCACGGAGACGTCTTCGGACAGCACTGGCTCTTTGGCTTTGAAATGGAGATAAGTACCGCCCCCTTGAGTTGGGAACGACTAGCACATATATGCAAGGGGAACCTTTACCTTTACCTTATTATTACAGTGGTCCTGCCTGCTTCCCTCCTTTGGTAGAAAACCACTGGAAGTTAGGAAATTGCCAATCTCAAAAAAATGTGGGCAAGAAAGAGAACACTGGGTAAATATTATTTACAGTTATTTTATCCTGTTTCCTTTACCCGGCTAGCAAACTCAGTTGTCATCAAAGACAGATGACCACTTGAGTTTCCATATTTCTTCTACTAATTACAGGTAATCTGGGTTTTTGTAGCTCAATCCTGGAAACCATGCCTCACCTGCAATAGCTCCATTGCTAATAAAAGTTTTCACTGATATATCTTCAAGGAAAAGCTAAGAAGTGGAGAGATTACATGAAATGGAATTGAATTCTGAAGGAGCAAATCAGCAAGTTACTACCACAGGCTAAAACTATGTTTAGGAACTCTGTTGAGACATTTATGTATGTCTCTCTGTGTTTATAAAAGTCCCTGGTTGTAATAATTTACTTTGATTTTTACAACAAAAGATCTTTCTATAGATCTTAATCAACCCAGTGCTTAGTTCCCAGTGGCTCTTTACACTGTATAGCTGTAATTTGCTACCCAATTTATACACCATCACTAATCCCTAAATATTCATTTACACTAATTAAAAGCCTTGACACTTAATGCCTGGTGCATGTTCTCACTTAGCTTTATGAATTTTCATTTAATGGTTTGTTAGTCTCAATTTATGATTTCATCCTGGAAGGTCCCAGCTAATTCCTGCTAGAGACTAAGCCAAAAGTTTCAGTGGGATAATGTTTCTATATTCCTTTCCTTTTTCCTCCCAGTTAATGACTAGTCATTCACTACTGGTTTTATTTATTTTGATCATTGCACAATTTTTATGGGCTTTCTGTGCAATCTCATCATATTTTGGTACGGCTGGGACACAGGCATAGGCCAATGTGGACCACAACATAGAGAATTAAGTAACAGCTGATTTTAGCTGGAGGTCGAGCTAGGATGGACTTAAAATCCAGCTTTGGAGTTGGATTAAGAAGTAAAGTCTTTGTAGAGTCAAGTTTATCTCCTTTGACTTTGTGAATTCATCTCTATAATGGTTTGTCATTTTCTTGGATGCTTCTCCACTGCCTAGACTGGTCTACATCTCAATACTCGGAGCTACGGTGGCACAGTGGTTAGAATGCAGTACTGCAGGCTACTTCTGCTGACTGCCAGCTGCCTGCAATTTGACAGTTCGAATCTCACCAGGCTCAAGGTTGACTCAGCCTTCCATCCTTCCGAGGTGGGTAAAATGAGGAGCCAGATTGTTGGGGGTCATATGCCGACTCTGTAAACCGCTTAGAGGGGGCTGTAAAAGCACCGCGAAGCCGTATACAAGTCTAAGTGCTATTGCTATTTCCACCCAAGTATCTGCTTAATTTTTGGCTAACTCAAAGTTAGCCAGATGCTGCTAAGAATACGAAGTGCCAACTGGAGCTGGATCATTCTGTTGGGATTATGTAACTATATTTGTGATCACACCCAGAATAATAAGACCAGGGCTGTGTCGTTGGATCAGAATTTTATATCACTTTAACATAACAAAATAAGAAGTGTTATCCTGCACGGGGAGTAACAATATGACAGCAGATTTGCCAAAAGATGGAACAGGCAGACCTTGTCCTAAAGAAAGGCTAGAGCAGACAATTACATAGGGCAGAGACGTAAATACAGAGTTAAGATTTAGCGAGTGTTTCTTAACTCACTATCGCTCAAAGGAAAGGGAATCATAGAACAACTCAGCTCTTCGTAGTTATATCTCACATGAAGTGCTGGATTGTTTATGATCTTGTTATGTTATAAAAAATTCTGATCCAATAACATGGGTATGGTCTCATTATTCTGGGTGTGATCCCAACTATAGTTACACAATCCCAACAGAAGGATCTGGCTCCAGTTTGGCACTTTAATATTCTAAGATATCATGAATAAAATCCAACATTTTCTGGCTCTCCTTTATCATTTATTCATCAGCAAGACTGAGGTACGCTTAAATTCCAATCCAGGTCCTTTATGATCAGCTTGCTCAAAAACGGTGCGTTTGTAGATCTCCAGCGAAGGGCAAGATTTCGTGTGGTTGACATTAATCAATAAATCCCTACCCTCCAGGTCATTTGTGAATTAAATATTTCTTCAAAAATTCAGCGGAAGACAAAAGGACAGTTGTTGATTATTTCCCAGTGTGTTTTCACAGACATCAAAATGAAGAGATTTTAAGGTGAAATACAGTTCTCTTTGTGCTTTCTTAAAATACAATTTGATTGTTTTCTTAAGTAATCCCATTACTTTTTACTCTGTTGGACTTTAGGAAGTTGAAAATGTTCACATATTGTCTGCTGCCTGGCAGTTCTCTCTGAATAACAGGCACGAAGCCAAAACCAACCTGATATAAATCTTTCAGGAACTTTACAATGTCACATACGTATGCAAATATCTAAAATGTTGATAGCAACTGGCTCTACAACAAACTAAAGCTTTCAATTAGGCACAGCTAACCAAGCAGGTTGAGAAACTGCATCAATATGCATATATGTGGTTGTGCGTGTGTGTGTGTGTATGTGTGTGTGAGAGGGGGTGGGTACTGGAAAATTAACCCCACACTGCAAGAATGCCACGCTATCTATTGCTTTAATGAAGATCTTCAATTTTATATTTTGCAGTGATCTTCAGTAAAAATTGAATGATCATGATTTGTGCCTGAGATCAGAGGTGGGTTTCAGTAGATCCTGATCAGTTCTGGAGAACTGGTAGTGGAAATTTTGAGTAGTTCGGAGAACCGGTAGTAAAAATTCTAGTAAATAATTATACAATCTTCTAATCATTTTTTCCTCAGTTCCTGTGAGTATCTCATCCAATATTGTCATTTCCAAATAAAAACCATATAATTTTGCATCTTTTTCATATCTTGATTGTATTTGCAGCTGAGTATACCACTCCATTTTAATCCCTTGTTCCTCTAATTCTTGTTTCGTTTTCAATTCCTCTGTTGCTGATAAGATATCTTTGTATCTTATAGTATTTTTCAGTTTCATAAAATTTGGATGTACAAATGCTTTCATTGTTGAAAGCCGTATTGGTATTTTCAAATAATGCTTTTCTCTAATTCTTTCCCATACTAATAATTTTATTTTATTTATTTATTTTATTTGTTTAGATTTGTATACCGCCCTTCTCCTTGCGGACTCAGGGCGGTGAACAGCCAAATAAAAATAGTACACAAAAGTTAAACAATTTCTTTAAAAAAAAAGCATATAACTTTGGCTAAAAATTAAAACCATTAACCATTAAATATTTAAAATACCGAACCCTATAATACAGATCTTAAAAATTCAGCGGGGTCAGGCTAGACCAGCAAGCTGAAAGAGATGAGTTTTCAGGGCCCGACGAAAAGTCCGGAGGTCAGCAATTGTTCTCAGTTCCGGAGGAAGATCGTTCCAGAGGGTAGGGGCTGCCACAGAGAAGGCCCTCCCCCTGGGGGTCGCCAGCCGGCATTGTCTGGCTGACGGCACCCTGAGGAGACCCTCTCTGTGGGAACGCACCGGAATAATGCATAATAATGAATAATGCATTCCTCCCATAATGTCTTTGAAAATAACTATGCATCTTATTCTTCCCATACCATAAAAAAGCGTGCCAACTCAGTTGTAAATCGTGTCCCTCCAAAGTTAATAGTCTTATATTTCTCAACACAATCCATTCTTTTCTCCAAGATAATGCTGCTGCCTGATAATATCGTTCCCAATTTGGTAATCCAAAACCCCCTCTTAATCTTGCATCCTGTAGTAAAAATTCTGGCCCCACCCCCTTCTATTCTCTGCTTCCCGAGTCCCAGCTGATCGGGGGGAAATGGGGATTTTGCAGTAACCTTCCCCTGGATTGGGAAGGAAATGGAGATTTTGCAATATCCTTCCCCTGCCAGTCCCACCAAGCCAGTCCCACCAAGCCATGCCATGCCATGCCACGCCCACCAAGCCACGCCCGCAGAACCGGTAGTAAAAAATTTTGAAACCCACCACTGCCTGAGGTGAAGTAAGCATTCAGGAGAATTCCTGAAATATTCAAGGTGTTGATGAATAGCTGGCTTATAGTTGGCTTAACAATTAGCAGGGAAGATTTTGATTGTGTTTAGCAAAAACATCTCAACAGTAAGAGCAGATTCTTGGCCTGGCCCTACAACACCATAGGATGAAGCAGCCTCTTTAACCAGGGACAATATTATGCGTGGGACAAATTGTTCCACTGTTCCTAAGTGATGTCGTACTTTAGAGAGAATTGCCTCCCTTGTTGGCCACTTCATATGTGTTCCTCAGGGTTACAGATGGCGAGGTGGCTAAGGTATCTATCCAGGGGTGGGCTGCTGGGGGTTCACAGTGGTTCAGGAGAACCTCTAGCTAAGATTCTGTGCAGTTCGGAGAACCCCCAAATCTCACTCCTGGCTGGCCCTGCCCACCCCTTTCCTCCCAGGAGTCCCCATGCAGCTTGTTTTGGATGCAGGGTGCACACGGAGGCTTCGGGAGGGCGAAAAACGGGCTGACCAGAAGTTCAGGAAGACTGGAAACGGGTGTGTTTCCAGCCTCCAGAGGGCCTCCGGAGCCTGGGGAGGCCATTTTCTCCCTCCTGGAGGCTCAAGGAAAGACTCTGGAGCCCAGGGAGGGCAAAAACACCCCCCTTCCATCATGCAGGAGGTCAACTAGGCCATGCCCATCATGGCCATGCCCACCCAGCAACCGGGCAGAGAACCCCTTGCTAAAAATTTTGAAGCCCACCCCTATATCTATCTACTCTTTGGCCACCTCATGATGGGTTGCCTTGAAGAAATTCTCAGAGTAATACTGATTGAATAACAGAATAACAGGTTTGGAATGGACCCTGGAGGTCTTCTAGTCTAATCCTCAACTCAAGCAGAAGACCCTATGTCATTTCAGACAAATGGATGTCCAGTTTGTTTTAAAGTCTGAAGCACCCACAACTTTTGAAGGCAAGCCTTTCCACTGGTTAATTGTCCTCATTGTCAGGAAATTTCTCCTTAATGCTAGGTTTTTTCTCTCCATGATTAGTTTCCACCCATTGCTTCTTCTCGCCTTCTGATGCTTTGGAAAATAGGTTGATCCCCTCTTCCTAGTGGCAGCCCCTCAAATATTAGATCTGCTATCATGTCATCCCACATTATGAGTACCACATAATCTGGATGGATAATGATGATGCGACAGTCACTGAGTGTGAGAGAAAAACACGTATTACTTCTGCTTCAGCTATAAATTCCTTTTCGATTTCCTCTGCTCAATGAGCTGGCATAGCTTGTTCAATCAAGTGGTCTCTCCATGTTCCGGTCTACAACACTCAAAAACTCAGATCCAATAGTCCCGCAATGGTGAACCTATGGCACATGTGCCAGAGGTAGCACACAGTGCCCTCTCTGTGGGCACGCGAGTCGTCTCCCCAGCTCCGCTCCTCTGACCAGCTGGTCTTCAGGTCTCTACCATGCATATGTGGAATGCAGGATGCATGGGGGCAACGGTGAAATCTAAAATTTGTTACTACCGGTCCTGTGGGCGTGGCTTGGTGGGTGGGTGGGTAATGTGACAGGGTGGGCGTGGCCATTTTTTTTTTTTACTTTTAAAACCATTTTTTCTACTACCTCTTCGGTGAAGAGGTTGTAAAAAAATGCTTTCAAAAGGCTTTGACGATCCCAGATGAGTTGCCTGATCGGCAGAGGCTTTTTTTCTTTTAAAAGCCCCTGCTGATCAGGCAACTCAGCTTGGATCGTCAGAGGCATTTAAAAGAAAAAAAAGCCTCTGCTGATCAGGCAACTTAGCTGGGATCATCAGAGGCTTTTAAACGCATTTGACGATTCCAGCTGAGCGGCGCGATCATCAAAGGCTTTTTTTTTACTTTTAAAAGCATTTTTTCCGCCGAAGAGATTATAGAAAAAATGCTTTTACATTTTTTTAAAAAAGCCTTTGATGATTGTGCAGATCAGCTGGGAAGGGGGGGAGGGCAGGGATTTTTGCTACCAGTTCTCCGAACCACCCGCCTCCATCGCTACCAGATCAGGCGATCCGGTCCAAACCGGGAGCATTTCACCCCTGCATGGGGGGGGGGGGCACATGCACAGGGGTGTGTGTGCATGAGGGGCTGGGTGCATGCAGGGGCACATGCGTGCATTGCATTTTGGTGGTTCACACATGTGCTCTGTTAAGTACTGTTAAGTAAAACCAGTTGCCTGCAATTACTGCAAGTTCGAATCTCACCAGGCTCAAGGTTGACTCAGTCTTCTATCCTTCCCAGGTAGGTAAAATGACGACCCGGATTGTGGGGGCAATAAGCTGACTTTGTATAAAAAAGAACACCGCTTGGGGGGGGGGCGAAAACCCTACTAAGCAGGTATATACAAAAGTATGAAGGCTATTGCTTAACGCATTGTAAGCCTTCCTGAGTCTCCGGAGAAGAGCGGCATATAAATCGAACCAATAAATAAAAAGACCAATAGATGTCTACCACATGTTCCATAGCCTAACAGTTGAAAAGCACCTAAACTTGGAAGTTTGTCTGCTCCTGTTTGGAGGCAAATGAAGATGTTACTGTCGCATTCACATTTTTAAGGGCATGTGAACAAAAATCTTTCAGGGGCACGCCTAAGCCACATGATGTGGAAGTGGCCTCAGGGCAAAATTAGGGACAAATTGGGATCAAGTGGAGCACCGGTCTGTGCTGGGTTATGCAGAAGAGGTGGAGCACCTTCACAATGCGGCGGCATTAAATCATGAGATTAAAAATAAATAAATGACTGAAGTATGGCCTGTGTGCTTGTCTAAGCAAGGGCCAGCCATGCTGAGAGACAATCTCTTTCCCCACCTGGTGGAAACTGCCCTGAGGGACCTTCCCAGTGTACAATTACTTAAGTGGGGAACATTGCTCAAGTTAATATACCTCATTCCTGTAAGGAGATTCCAGATGAACAGTCAAAGAGGTGAAAAGGGAAGCCCCACCCAGATGGTTTTTTTAATTATTATTTTTTTTGCAATGAGCTTAAATGAAAAATTGAGTGACAATGAATTGTGCCCCAGGAGGACTGAGCACCCAGGAAAATTCCTGAATATTCAGGCTTAGAGGAGAGCTACCCCTGTTTTTCCCAAAATAATAAGACCTATCCTGAAAATAAGCCCTAGCATGGTTTTTACATATGTGCCTAATATAAGCCCTCCCCTCCCCAAATAATCCCTACTTAAGTGCCTGCACAGCCATCTGCCAACCCATTCTGTCTGGTTGCCACCGATACGAGGTGAGGTCAGGAGGGATGGAGCTGTCCCATGCGCTCTGCACCAGCTTACCTCACAGGCAGGCCATCCACACCCCAACAACTGCTTCTTGGCCACAGCACAGGTGTGTCACTCAGCCTCCTGCTCCATTGCGGCTGCAAGCAAGCAGAAGTGGGCCAGCAGCCACATGGGATTCTGATAGATGGGGTTGCTGGAGCTGCTGCCGCAAGGCAAGGTGGATGTCGGGGCATGGGTGACCCAGCTGCAGGGGCCCTAAGCTAAACTGGTGCATTGTATATAGGGCAATTTCACCTCTCTTGCCTCACAGCAGCAGCACTGATGTGCCCCACAGCCTCCCGCCTCTCTGCAAGCAAGCAGAAGAAGTGGGCCCTCGCACATGGGGGGGGGGAAATAAGTCAACCCCCCAAAATAAGCCCTAGTGATTATTTTGGAACCCAAAAGAAAATAAGACCCAATCTTATTTTGGGGAAAACATGGGTATATACCAGGGGTGGGTTCTACTTAACCTTTACTACCGGTTTGCAATGGGGCTGTGCACGCATGGCTGCTTCACTTGCGCATGCGCAGAAGTATTCTGATGATGTTGGGGTCGGTGGGCAGAGCCTCCTGCCAGTTTTACTACCAGTTCTATAGAACCGGTGTGAATACCGAGCCTGAGTAGCATAGGGGAGTAATGCCTCCTACAAAGGCAGCATTTAAGATCCAGCTGCCTGCAATTACTTGCAAGTTCAATCCCAGCCAGGCTCAAGGTCAACTCAGCTTTCCATGGACCCAGTTTGTTGGGGGCAATAAGCTTACTTTGTATAAATATAAATATACAAAAGTATGAAGGCTATTACTTAACGCATTGTAAGCCGCCCTGAGTCTCCGGAGAAGGGCGGCATATAAATCAAATTTAAAAAAAAAAATCGGGGGCAACCCACCACTGATATATACATATCCCTCTTTCCGCTTCCTCTTTATGTTACAAGTTGGACTGCTAAAAAAGAAATGAAGAAAATTGGATTCCATGAAGCTGGGCCTGAGTGGGGAAATCTGAAGGAGCTTTGGAAAAGAAAAAAAATGCCAACCATATGCCCAATGCACAAATTGTTCATTTAACTGGCTATTTTTATTCCGAGAGAGTTAGCAGTTCATCTTGCCCTGTGGTTTGCCTTCATTGGTTTCCGTGTATCTCCTCTTTCTATCGACCTCTAATATTCCTGATGTCTTTTACTTAAACTATATCCTATTGAAGGGCTGTGTAATCCATAATTGCATGCTCATAGGTAATAAGAATAACAACAACTTCAATTATTGTATGTGATTCATAAGAAGGAGCTAGGAGTCATTGTTTACATCAATTAGCAAAGTTTTATTGGTATATAGACAAAGTGCTGTGTTTGTAGACAGAGACAATGGTTGACTTGGGATGCTCCTTACCATTGTGGATGAATCCACCACTGCTGACCTCCCTGGAAGGTTCCAAAATATTCTGCTGATACACACTGCATTCCTTATACATACATCCTTGAGGAAGACGAACCCAGTAGTCATAACATAACAATTGCTAAACAAATGATTGTAAGCAGAGTTGGTATTCAGCCGGTTCGTGTATTCAGAGTTGGTATTCAGCCAGTTGGGATAAACTGGTAGCGGAGATCGTGGGTTGGCCTGCCCCGTCTCCTATTTAGGCACGATTTTGAGGCCAGGTGCATGTGCGGAAGATGGGCACATAAACAAAGTACATGCATGGAAGGCGAGGTGCATGCATGGAAGGTGTACATGCGGGGCGAACTGGTAGCAACAAAATGTGAAACCCAACCCTGGTTGGAATTTTTTTTTTTTAAAAAAAATTGATTTATATGCCGCCCTTCTCCGGAGACTCAGGGCGGCTTACAGTGCGTTAAGCAATAGCCTTCATACTTTTGTATATTTATATTTTTTATACAAAGTCAGCTTATTGCCCCCAACAAACTGGGTCCTCAATTTACCCACCTTATAAAGGATGGAAGGCTGAGTCGACCTTGAGCCTGCCTGGGATTGAACTCACAAGTAATTGCAGCAGCTGGATCTTAAATGCTGCCTTTGTAGGAGGCATTACTCCCCTACGCTACTCAGGCTCTTTGAGGACAATTCATGTTTCTATAATCAGTTTAGAAAGTAGATTTTGAACTACAGAGTATTTTTGAGAATTAGGACCAAAGTGTTTAAAAGAACACTTCTACTCCTATGAATCCATCCAAGTTTGGAGATAATCCAAGATTCCGCTCTCAGATTTGTGGGAATAAAACCAGTGATGGGTTTCAAAATATTTTACTACCAGTTCTGTGGGTGTGGCTTGGTGCACGTGGCTTGGTGCGCGTGGCAGGGGAAGGATATTGTAAAATCTCCATTCCCTCCGCATTCGAGGGGAAGGTTACTGCAAAATCCCCATTTCCTCCCGATCAGCTGGGACTTGAGAGGCAGAGAATAGATGGGGGCGGGGCCAGTCAGAATTTTTACTACCGGTTCTTCAAACTACTCAAAATTTCCGCTACCGGTTCTCCAGAACTGGTCAGAACCTGCTGAAACCCACCTCTGAATAAAACACAGGTGTCTGAGAAATCTCCCTCAGAAAACAGGAGGATCTTATTTGTTATTCATCTGTATGTTTTGTTAAAATAAAACATTTTGTTCCATTTCATATTTTACTGACTTTCTATGCAAGGTGATATGTTAGCTCTTGTTAGCTACCTATCCTTCCAAGAATCTGAGGTGCTCAACCTTGATTGGATTTTTAATATGACACATTTTATTGGTTTGGATCCAGAGATAATCAAATTTGAATTAATGGGCATTGAGCCAATCATGATTAATTTATATTTCATCAATGTCAATGGATTTACGCTACGTGTGACTAAGTCAAGGACCAATTGAATACGTCTTAACTTTTGCAAATTGCCTTAAAGATATTTAAAGAAGAACTATACTAAATCAGAGTGTTTCAGTAACTCCATTGTGATATGTTTTGAGGGGAAAAAGAACAACAGAATTAATAACAGCTGAGTACATCTGAATATTTTGTTAAGTTAATGTCTGCTTGATAGAGCTTAAAACATTAATCACGTCTTCAAAATAGTTAATGAATCAAGTAATTGACTTCAGTTTGGAAACCTGAACAGGGAGCTGAGGCCCAAGGCTAGGGACGCTGATGAAAGAATTTTAACTCTATTTTCTGTATTATATTCTCAAGAAATCTCTTATTTTAAAAAGCTATTTTCCAAAGCCACTTTAAATGCCCTAAATGACTGGGGAACAACTTCTGCCAAAGACTAACCCTACAAAATAATAGGCTGTACACTATCACCTGCCCAAATGTTGCTGAATTCAGTTCCTAGCACCATTCATCGTTGGCCATACTGGCTTAAATTATCTGGAAAAGGAAGGTTAAAAGAAACTAGACAGCCATAAATGATCCACTCCTTCCTTCCTTCCTTCCTTCCTTCCTTCCTTCCTTCCTTCCTTCCTTCCTTCCTTCCTTCCTTCCTTTGACAGGTGGCATGTGGAGCAATATCTCTGGGCACGTGAGCTTTGCCCCAGCTCAGTTCCAGCATGCATGCACGTGCTGGCCAGCTGATTTTCGGGCCTTCCAGGCCCACTGGAAGTCGGGAAACGGGCCGTTTCTGGCCTCCGGAGGGCCTCTGGGTGTGGGGAAGGCCATTTTTGCCCTTCCCAGGCTCCTAGAAAGCTTCTGGAGCCTGGGGAGGGCAAAAAAACAGGCCAACCTGGCCCACCATGCCATTGCATACCAAAAGTGGGGGGAATGTGGGGGGATCGTGTGCAGATGTGCGGGGGCGGAGCACATAGAATTATGGGTGTGGGCATATGTGCATGCGACCTCCCTGCACTTCCCCCACTTTTGCACTCGATGGCAAAAAGGTTAGCCATCACTGGTACAGGGTTTCCTGTCTGATCAGAAGGTTGGACTAGAAGACCTCAAAGGTCCCTTCCAGCTCTGTTATTCTGATGATGCTTGACTGTGACATACAGTTCAATGTGAGCTACTTTCAAGGAAGCTACATCTCTGAATATCTCCCTGGATTTTTAATAGGATTTTTCAAGTACATGACCATGTAAATTTCCACACAAGATAGGGTACTACAGACCCCCCCCCAAAAAAAAACCATTTTTATTATTTGCATTCCTGCAGACTAGGCTAACTGAAATTTTCTGACTCTTCAAGAACCATCTCATAAACTGTTAAGACGTCAGCGTGTGAGACTCTAATGCCGGTTCCTCCTGATCTGAAAGGATTTGGATTCTCACTAGACAGCCTGTGATCTAGGGGGGCATTTTTTTTCCAGACATATTTCCTGTGAAAATATTTAAATTTAGTAGCGGGAGTTGTACATTGGGGTTGTACAATGTTCTGGAACATATAGTTATAGTTGATTGGTTGGAGAGTGCTCCTGCGTGAGGCAATCTGCACCGTGATTGGTTGCAGTGGGTCTGAAGGGGGAGTTTCCCCTTTCCCCCGCCTTTTTCTTCTGCATGCTCTGTGTGTTCTGAGAACTACATGATGGCTTATTTCATGATATTCCTGGGTTCCTGACTATCTTGTTTGCTGTATATATAGTTGCAAAATATATTTATTTATATAAAACTATAAGTTATTCTCAGCTTCATTTGGACATCTGCTTTCACAATTCCTTAACAACTGCAATGGTTCCTTCCTTCCTCGACATTTCCTTACCAGGTTCCTCATTGCCTTCAGCAATGCCAAAACTCCCAATGTACTTGAAAAATTCTTTTAAAAATTCTTTTAAAAATCCAAGGAGATATTCAGAGATGTATCTTCCTTGAAAGTACCTCATGTTGAGGTTTATGACACAGTCAAGCATCATCAAAATAACAGAATAGCAGAGTTGGAAGGGACCTTGGAGATCTTCTAGTCCATCCCCATGCTTAGGCAGGAAACCCTACACCACTTCAGACAAATGGTTATCCAACATATTCTTAAAAACTTCCAGCGTTGGAGCATTCACAACTTCTGGAGGCAAGTTGTTCCATTGATGAATTGTTCTAACTGTCAGGAAATTCATCCTTAGTTCTAGATTGCTTCTCTCCTTGATTAGTTTCCACCCATTGCTTCTTATCCTAGTATAGTTTGACTCTAATGCTTTGAAAAGCCTCTTCCGATCAGGCAACTCAGCTGGGATCGTCAGAGAGACTTTTTAAAATATGCCTCTTTGATGTTCAGGCAACTCAGCTGGGATCGTCAGAGACTTTTCAAAGCATTTTTTTTACTACATCTTTGGCCAAGAGGTTGTAGAAAAAATGCTTTTAAAAGTAAAAAAAAAATGATGAGGCTTGGTAAGGGGAGGCAGGGATTTTTGCTACCGGTTCTCTGACCACCTGCCACCATCGCTACCGGATCAGACGATCCGATCCGAACCAGGAGCATTTCTCCCCTGGTCCTTGGTGCTCTCTGAACTTGGAGCTCAGAAAGCACCGAAGACCCTCATTATTACCTTTGGACATGAAACTGGCAAGGAGGTTTCACCCACCTCTGATCTGTAAATACACAATAAGGCAAATCATGTGAAGCAGAATCTTAATTGGTGTTAAGTGGCCTGTGGTTTCTGCTGTGTTATTTTAAAGGAGTCCATCAGTCAGGGATTCATAGAATAAGCCATCTGAATCATTAGAATCACAAACCATTTTATAGCTTTTACTTTCTTTCCAGATGTTTCAAGAGCTCATCAGAAATCAAGGGGTCTTCCACTCACTTTCTTTCTTTGTGTTTTTACATTATCTTTCTTGGCTCCAAGAGAGATTGATTGCTCTTTCCTTGCCTCTTTTAAACAGTTTCTTTCCTTAATGATCCCGAAATGTTTGAGTGACAGAACACTGATTAAAAACGAGTTGCGTTTTCATGAACCATTCAGGACCAGCCTTTTTAATCAGGGTTTCTATGCCTAAGGGAGAGAAGTTCTGGCTTGAGTCCGACTTGAAATTTGATCAGCGCAGATTTGGAATGTAGAACTTACTACGGGGTGGGAGTGGGGATACCAAAAGTCAAGGTTGAATTGGTAGCCCTAAAGTGGTAGGAGAACAGAATGAGTGGTGAAAGGAAGCAGACCCTGAAAGATATGAAGTATATGATAAACAGGATGAAGGCACCAGTGTCCCAAAGCTTTAGTTAGGGTCCTTGATTGCATATTTCAGGACGAAGTCTCTTGAATTGAACTTGATTCCTAGTTATTATTGTGACATGTTCATGTTGGATTTTTGGCAACAATAAGGAAATAGTTTGCTTTCCTTTGGGATATTTCTTTAACTTTGCAGTCAAGTTGATAGCTCTAGATTTCCCTGGTGGTCATCCATATAACAATTAACCATTGGTCCATCTAGTGATGACCATGACCTATGGAAAATGACGGCATGAAGTAGAAGGAAGATAAACAGGAAATAATTTTCATTAACCACATTTCCTTCTTCTTCTTCTTTTTTGCTTGTCTCACGTCTGTAATGTCTTTTGGTTACTATTTCTTATTCTTTTCTCTGTTTTGGGTATACAGTTGCTAACTACAAAAGAAATATTGGAATGGGTATTTTAAATATGTATGGCACAAGATTCCTGCTTTTATCTTAGTGAAGTATAAGTAAAACATTTTTGTAAGATTGCTAAAAAAAAACCCTATATAGACATATCTATGGTATTACTAGGGGACATGGTGGCTCAGTGTCTAAGACGCTGAGCTTGTTGATCGAAAGGTCAGCAGTTCATTGGTTCGACTCCCTGTGCCATATAATGGGGTGAGCTCCTGTTACTTGTTCCAGCTTCTGTCAACCTAGTAGTTTGAAAGCACGTAAAAAATGCAAGTAGAAAAATAGGGACCACCTTTGGTAGGAAGGTAATAGCGTTCCGTGCATCTATGGCATTTAGGCATGCCAGCCACATGACCACGGAGATGTCTTTGGACAGCACTGGCTCTTCGGCTTTGAGATGAGCGCCGCCCCCTAGAGTCAGGAACGACTGGCACATATGTGCAAGGGGAACCCTTCTGATTTTTTCAGAAAGTGTGCAGATCTATTAGCAAGTCTGTTTAAGCATTCTGCCTCCCGTAGATAAATGCCACCTGAGCTGAGATCCAGCCCTTAAATTTGGGCTGTGCACAAACTTGCAAAATCATTTTATTGCTAGACATTTTTGCTATGATTCCCATTCTTTGTCTCTATGGCAGTGGTGAAATCTTAATTTTTTTACTACCGGTTCTGTGGGCGTGGCTTGGGGGGGCGTGGCAGCGGAAAGATACTGCAAAATCCCCATTCCTTCCCCACTCTGGGGCCAGCCAGAGGTGGTATTTGCCAGTTCTCCAAACTACTCAAAATTTCCACTACCGGTTCTCCGAACTGCTCAGACTTTCTGCTACTGGTTCTCCAAAACTTGTCAGAACCTGCTGGATTTCACCCCTGCTCTATGGTACTAATATTATTTCTTGAACTGACTCTGGTTGCCTAATGAATAAACTTACATTTAATAACAGTGGGCTCAGCCACACAAATTCTTCACTGAACTCTACGTAGCATGGAAACAGCATTCTGTTGCGTGTGTATGCGTGTGTCTTTTTTTTTTTTTTTAAAGTGAGACATTTGCCAGGCTGTTTGAAAGCTGAAACTTTGCACAGACGGGAGAGTTTTTCCATAATTGCAATGTGTCCCATTCTTTCAAAAAACACTAAACGTCCAGCTGGCCTTAGAATCACTCCCCCCTCCTCCACTCCTGCCCTGCCCCCTGCTCTGACTGTATGTGACTACTGCAGTGATATACAGCTGTTTCCAGCAGAAAATATGTAAACGGTCTAGACATGCAATAATGAGCTGTGGCCAACCAGAGTTTCCCAGTGGGTGTCCCCAGGTGTTTGGGGGGACATTGCAAAGAAGGTGAATTGCAGACATTCATGATCAGTGCTCTCTCAGTCTCTATTTCTGTTTCTCAACAGAAACATAATCCATGCGCCACAGCATTGCAACTTCTTCATCAGTTAAACTGTTGGGGGAGATGTGAACATTTTTTTAAAACATGAAAATTCTTTTTTCTTCTTCTTCTTCTTCTTCTTCTTCTTCTTCTTCTTCTTCTTCTTCTTCTTCTTCTTCTTCTTCTCCTCCTTCTCCTTCTCCTTCTCCTTCTTTTTTCTTCTCCTCCTCCTCCTCCTCCTCCTGTTCCTCATTCTTCTCATTCTCCTTTTTCTTTCTCCTTCTTCATCTCCTCCTCCTCCTCCTCCTCCTCCTCCTCCTCCTCCTCCTCCTCCTCCTAACAGATTGACAAAATTGGAAGGGATCTTATAGGTCATCTAGTCCAACCCTGCCCCCCACTCAAGGCGGAGACCCTGCACCATTTTTGACAAATGGCAGTCCAATCTTTTCTTGAAAGCCTCCAGTGATGAAGCTCCCACAACTTCCGAAGGCAACTTCTGTTCCATTGGTTGATTGTTCTCACTGTCAGAAAGTTCCTCCTCATTCAGTGGTGGGATTCAGCCAGTTCGCACCACTTTAGGAGAACCGGTTGTTAACTTTCTGAGCAGTTTGGCAAACTGGTTGTTGAAAGAAATCATTAGGGCGGAGAACCGGTTGTTAAATTACTTGAATCCCATCACTGTCCTCATTTCTAGGTTGAATCTCTCCTTGTTCAGTTTCCATCCATTATTCCTTGTCTGGCCTTCAGGTGCTTTGGAAAACAGCTTGTCCCCCTCCTCTCTGTGGCAGCCCCTCAAATATTGGAAGACTGCTATCATGTCTCTCCTGGTCCTTCTCTTCACTAAACTAGCCATGCCCAGTTCCTGCAACTGTTCCTCATATGTTTTAGCCTCTAGTCCCCTAATCATCCTGGTTGCTCTCCTCTGCATGCTTTCTAGAGTCTCAACAACTTTTTTATAATGTGGTGACCAAAACTGAATGCAGTACTCTAGGTGTGGTCTTACTAGGGCTTTATAGAGTGGCATTAGTATCTCACTTGATCTTGATTGTATCCTTTTGTTAATGCAATTTAGGATTGTATTGGCTTTTTTAGTTGCCGCCACACACTACTGGCTCATATTTAGCTGGTTGTTCACTAAGACTCCAAGATCCCTCTCACAATCACGGCTATTAAGCCTGGTTTCCCCCAGTTTATGTGTGTTTTTAGTTTTTCTTACCTAAGTGTAGGACTTTACTTTTCTCTACGTTAAATTTCATTTTGTTAGATAGGGCCCAGTGTTCAAGTCTGTCAAGATCCATTTGGATCTTGAGCCTATCTTCTAGGGTGTTGGCTATTCCTGCCAGTTTAGTATCATCTGCAGATTTGGTGAATTCCCCTTCTATTCCCTCATCTAAGTCGTTTATGAAGCTTTATCCTTCTTATTCTCCTTTTCTTTCTCCTTCTCCGCCAACTCTAACTATCCCCTTGTGATTTGTTGGAAGGTGTTTTTATTTTTCTAATAAGAACTACTTACTTATGTATTGATTTCATCACATTTATGTAGTTGCTCATCTCACAAAATGTGACTCCAACATGGGCACTTGCTGAAGAAGCATGGGTTCAAGCCAACATCAAGTGGACAATTCACCCCATGTGATAAAACACTCTTGGTGAAATAGAACTCTGGTTCGGGTATTGGCAGGAATAGCTACCCACTCACTCCTTAAAAAGCAGAGGAGTGAACTGTTAATCCAGTAATGTGCCTGGGATACTGTGCCAAGGAAAGAGGGAATACTTGATAGCTGAGACATAGAAGGAGAAATAGAAAATGTTAGAGTTTAAAGGGGCTACTTTGGAATAATCTTTAACTTGAAAACAATGTCTGGGAGAAAAAAACAAACATTTTAGTTAATTTCCTTGAATTCATGGGGATTTTAAAGAAAGGGCAGCCAATGAGGTGGCTACATATGTGCCAGGTAGAGCTCTGGTGGCACAGTGGTTAGAATGTAGTATTGCAGCCTAACTCTGCCCACAGTCTGGAGTTCGATCCTGGTGGGCTCAGGGTTGACTCAGACTTCCATCCTTCTGAGGTCAATAAATGAGGACATAGATTGTTGGGGATAATATGCTGACTCTGTAAACCACTTAGAGAAGGCTGTAAAGCACTTCGAAGTGGTATATAAGTCTAAGTGCTATTGCTGTTCCTTCCTTCCCCTGCCTCCCTCCCTCCTTCCTCTCTTATTCCCTTTCTCATTCTCCTTCCTGGTGGCGCAGGGGTTAGAATGCTGTATTGCAGGCTAACTCTACCCACAGCCAGGAGTTTGATCCTGACTGGCTCAAGATTGACTCAACCTTCCATCCTTCCGAAGTTGAGCCAAGGGAAAGATTAAGTGTTTTTCTATTGAGAAACATTTGTGGCTCTGAGATTAATTCAACTGCCTAACATGCAGGAAGCCCAAGTTCGAATCCGTCGTTTCAAAACGACTTCCGGTTTCGATCTCTTCGGCGCTGGGCGGTTCGTTTGATCGTCCGCCGCCCCCGCCGCCTGTAGAGCCGCTTTTTTACCTCAAAAGCGGCTTGGAACGCTCCCCCTTTTGCAGTGGGGGGGAGCGAGAGTGGGCAGCAAAGGTTGAGCCCCAGAAGTGCTGCCAGGGTGGTCTCTAAGCCCTGGTAAGCGCTTTTGTTGGGGCTCCCTATTTAAGCTGCTGAAGCTCCGAGCGGCGTGGGACTTCTGCCTGTCAGAACAAGCTGGAGAGGAACCGAAACGAACGAAGCTAATTCTCAAGTGAAAAACAACTAGCTTGGTGAGACCCTCTGATGAATATAAAGTTTTTAATGAGTTCTCTTTAAAATTTGGAAAGCAAGCTGTTTGAAGTTAAAGTGTGTGAATCACCTGAATCTGAGATTAAACCTGTAGATCAGCAATGTCCAACCTTGGCAGCTTCAAGATTTGTAGACTTCAACTCCCAGAATTCTCCAACCAGCCATGTGGGCTGGGGAATTCTGGGAGTTGAAGCCCATAAAATGGCCAAGATTAGATACCCCTGCTGTTGAGATTTGTTGAGAGCCAACCTTTCTCACCACCTATATTTTCAAAACTGTGCTGATTTCAGTACTAAGAATCCACAACAATAGCTGGGCTAGCTAGGAATTTGAGCTCTTGAAGGCCAAGATTTGGAAAACACCAGTGATGGAGAAGGTTGCTCAACACAGTAAGAATAATTATTTTACATGGCTATCTACCAGGCTATAAGATATAGATCCTGTACACATTTCTAATCTGGATTCATCTGTTGTATTAAATTATTTAATTTGAATGGATTACAAAGGTTTATTGTTGCTGCTGATACAGAACTGTGTGTAACTCCTGTCAGTTTCAACCTGTATATTAGCTTGATCTGGTCATGTTTATTTTCACAAGCTCTATTTTAAGCTCAGTTTTTGTCAGGACAAAGGACAGCTTGACATAGGTACAATCTGTGCTTTATTTGGTTTGTTTTAGATCGGGATTATCATGTCATTAACAGAGAGAGAGAGAGAGAGAGAGAGAGAGAAGGAGGAGGAGAGGGAGGGAGGGAGAGGGAAGAGAGATGTTAACCCATTCAGAAAGTTTGATAAGAATATAATTTTAGGTAAGCATGCCCTGAAGGGGTGAGGCTTCTACCGTGAAGCTGCTTTCATCTGTTTAATAACCCCATCCCCAACCCCTGGAATAGGGTTTCCCAATCTATGGACTTCAATTCCCAGAATTCTACAGCCATGCAGGTCAAGGAATTCTGGGAATTGAAGTCCTTGGGTTTTAAAGTTGTCAAGGTTGGGAAACCCTGCCCTAGAGTCACATCACAATAATTTCTGAGGTCTTTGGAAAGGCAAAATAATAATAATAATAATAATAATAATAATAATAATAATAATAATAATAATGATGCTCAAAAACGATCACTACAAACTAATGCCATAAAAGCAAAGATACAAAAATCCACTGACAATCCAAACTGCCGACTTTGCAACAACAAAGTCGAAACTGTTTCACATTTAATATGTAAATGCAGCAAAATCGCACAAACTGATTACAAAGCTAGACATGACCAAGTTGCTAAATTAATCCACTGGTCATTATGTAAAAAATACGAATTACCTGTATGCAAAAAGTCATGGGAACATAACGAGGAAAAAGTTATAGAAAATGAGAAGGTGAAGATCTTGTGGGACTTTCAAATACAGACAGATCGTCACTGGGAACACAACACGCCAGATATCACAGTTGTCAAAAACCGAAATGTACAATTTATTGACATCACGGTACCAGGAGATGCCAGAATCGAAGAAAAAGAACTGGAAAAAATCATGAAATATCGCGACCTGGCCATCGAACTACACGGCTATGGATGAACCGTGTCATAGTGATACCCATTGTCATCGGGGCACTTGGTACCATGTCCAAGAATTTTATAAGATACATCAACAAATGGCAGCTTCCTGCAATAACACCAGTGGAACTGCAAAAAATTGCACTACTCAGAACTTCGTACGTCTTAAGAAGGTATTGGTTGATCCCTACGATGCTGGCACCAACCCGTATCAACCATTAGCACCAGTCAATGGTATTTGTGATGCATTTTTGAATGTTCAGTTGACTGAGTTTCATGTCTAATGAATAAAGTAAATAATAATAATAATAGTTTTGAGTAATTCATTCAGTCTCAGATGCAAAAAAACCCAATCGTGACCTATTACACAAAATGTAGCTTTACGATCCTGAGCTCTGCGGTTTCCAAAAGTCCAACCCGGTGCAGCTATTGCTGGATTACACAACTTGCCTGTCTGTTGTTTACCCTGGATGTAGACCTCACTCAGAATATCGTTAACTGTACTGTGAGTGTTGCTGGATCAGTGTTTGCCAACTCTTGCTTCTCTTTCAATTGTTGGCATCGTGCATGGGCAAACGTTCTCAGCTGGCCACACTTGGCATTACTGCAATGCAATTAAGGGGTAATCCTGCCCTGGCAAGAGCAGGGCAACTGTTCTACCCAGCATGCCTTGCAGAACAATTTTGTTTTTATAAATAGAATGAGCAGAATTAGGGAATGGATGAGGAGAGCTCACATGGTGCTTTCTGGAACACTTTGTGGAAATCTGGGGCAGACTTTGAGATGGCAGAATGAGTCTCAATCTCATACTTCTGATCCATCAGAGAAATCCATCGGAGAAACTTATTACTTCGTTGTTTTTGCTTGTTCACCGAGAGCTTCTGCTCACCGGAGACAAATTCCTTGTGTGTCTAATCACACTTGGCTAATAAAGTATTCTGTTTTGTCCTGTCCTGTCTTGTCCTGTTCTATAAATCAGGGAGCCCCAGTCTCTGGGCAATGGACTGGTATTTGATTTCATGGCCCATTGGGAACTGGGCTGAGCAAGTGGCCAGCGAGCATGCCAAGTTTCATTTGCGCACTGTGGATGGATGAAAATAGGACCTAATTTATAACTTGTCATTTAAAAAATAATTACTAGCTTACCTACAGCTGCCATAATGTGCGTGAGCAGTTTGTAAGTCCCTAAGACAAAAAGGAGGGACGTGGTGGCTCAGGGGCTAAGTCGCTGACCTTGTTGATCAAAAGGTCGGCAGTTCAGCGGTTTGAATCCCTAGCGCCACATAATGGGGAGAGCTCCCGTTATTTGTCCCAGCTTCTGCCAACCTAGCAGTTCGAAAGCACATAAAAAATGCAAGTAGAAAAAATAGGGACCACCTTTGGTGGGAAGGTAACAGCGTTCCGTGCACCTTTGGCATTTAGTCATGCCGGCCACATGACCATGGAGATATCTTTGGACAGCTCTGGATCTTCGGCTTTGAAATGGAGATAAGCACTGCCCCCTAGAGTCGAGAACGACTAGCACATATGTGCAAAGGGAACCTTTACCTTTTAAGACAAAAAGATTAAAAACAAAACAGGATAATCTAACAGCATAAACCAACCTACTATAACTTCCCAAGCACCAAATAATAATTAGAGTCCACGTACACAATCATTCTATAAGAAAGACAGAACGGATTGGCTTCATACCTCAAACTAAAAAAGGTTGTTGTTTTTTTTAAAGAAAATATTTACAGGTAGTCCTCAATTTACAACCATTTGTTGAGCAATCCTTCAAAGTTACAACTGAAAATTGTAACTTACAACAGTTCCTCGCACTTACAAACGTCATTGTTTGCTTAATAACCGTGATGAAAAAGGTCATAAAAACAGATATGACTTACTTAACAACCGTTTTGCTTGGCAACAGAAATTCTGATCTCTCCCAAATGTTGGAAATATAATCAGACATTGGGCACATATTATCTATCATATGTGGTGGAGATGTGTAAAGGCAAAACAAAACAAAACAAAACAAACTAGAGGAAAATACATACATGGTTAGAAAAAATGTTAAAGCAACATATAGATTATAAGACAGAAATATTTCTGTTAGGCATAATATCAGAAAACTACAATAAAGGGAATATATATTTAATACTACATGTCTTGACGGCAGCAAGAATTGTATATGCACAGCACTGGAAAAACGAGAAACCACCCATAGAAGAAGATGTAATTTAAAAAATACTAGATTGTGCAGAAATGGATAGGTTGACATTAAAGATAAAAGATACAGACGATACAGAATATTTTCAAACATGGGATTTATTTTACCAACGGTTGGCCAATAGAAATTAGAAATTGGAAAAATACTATGATGTATCTCTTATGTTTTAATATATTATTATATTTATTTTCTGAGGTTTTCGCGGGTGTTTGTATGTAGGTTATAATTATTATACTTTATATATACTATTATGTAAGCAAATTGACCTAGACAATATGTTGTTCATAACACACTTACGTACGTTAAGGGAAAAAAATATATAAATAAATTGTTTTAAAAAAAGAAAGAAATGTTGATCTCAGTTGTGGCCATAAATCAAAGGACTACCTGAATTTGTTAATAAGATTTATATCAAGTCTTTTCTATAGGAACTAAAGCAGGCTTATGAAACGATCTCTCTTCAGTCTCTCCCTTCATCATAACAAAACCCTTCTCAGTATTTTTGTTGAGTGAGTCACTGACCCAAAGCCATTTATTTTTACACTTCAGCATACCCTTGGATCAGTTTTTCCAGCACATTTTATGCAATTTAGAACCAAAATGGTAATGATTTTTTTTTTAAAAGGGAAGACCAATTTTTCACTTCCCACGTCTATTCTTGTTTTGAAAGCATATGAAGAAAGACAGCCTTATTAACGTTAATAGTTTCCTGATAAATACCTCAAATACCTTTGTGCAAACATAGCATGGAAGGAAGGAAGCAAGGAAGCTCCGCCTGGATTAGCCAAGGAGCTTTGTGCAGTGATTTGGAATTTCAAGGGAGGAAAACTGATACAAAATTGTCAATTTGCTCAACTTTATAGTACAATTTGATCCTCCACGTATAATGAGCTTTAAGCTAGGCAATAACTCCAGGATCAGGTGAAAAGAAAGTTTTCACTAGAGAAAAAATGGTGGCACTGGGATTTAATATCTTAGGAGATGAAGTGAGAACTGAAGAAGGGACCAATTCTATCAGGGTCGGATTAAGATGTTGATTTCAAACCATGTTTTGACAAATTACTTTCAAAACAATTCTCCATTTCCCTTTTAAGCTGCGAACACAGATATGGCCATGGAAGTCCATTCTTCATTATTGTAAAAGGTAAAGGTAAAGGTTCCCCTCGCACATATGTGCTAGTCGTTCCCGACTCTAGGGGGCAGTGCTCATCTCCGTTTCAAACCTGAAGAGCCAGTGCTATCTGAAGATATCTCTGTGGTCATGTGGCCAGCATGGCTAAACACCAAAGGCACACGGAACACTGTTACCTTCCCACCAAAGGGGGTCCCTATTTTTCTACTTGCATTTTTTACCTGCTTTCGAACTGCTAGATTGGCAGAAGCTGGGACAAGTAATGGGAGCTCACCCCGTTATGCGGCACTAGGGATTTGAACCGCTGAACTGCTGACCTTTCAATCGACAAGCTCAGCATCTTAGCCACTGAGCCACCACATCCCTTCTTCGTTTTTTTTTGTTTTGTTTTTTGTTTCCTGATTTGATTTATATGCCGCCCTTCTCTGAAGACTCAGGGCGGCTTACAATGCGTTAAGCAATAGCCTTCATACTTTTGTGTATTTATACAAAATCAGCTTATTGCCCCTACAAATTGGGTCCTCAATTTACCTACCTTAGAAAGGATGGAAGGCTGAGTCAAGCTTGAGCCTGGTGAGATTCGAACTGGTGTAATTGCAGACAGCTGGATGTTAATTAGGGTGCTTAGTCTGCAGAGCTATCCAGGCTCTTATTGACTTCTCTACTATAATTTTTTCTCTTCCAGAAATGTTGATAGGATCCCAACCACCCAAAGCATTCTCACTTCTATCTCAGTTTTATACAAAAATGTCCTAGAGGTGCTTTTTCAAAAGGCAACTGGATTTTTTTTCCTTGAAGACGTTTTGCTTCTCATCCAAGAAGCTTCTTCAGTTCAGAACTGAAGGAAAGTATATTCAAGGAAAAAAACAAAGAAATTCCAGTCGCCTTTTGAAAAAGAACCCTTGGGACATGACCTCAATGACAGAATCTCCATAGAAACTTTATGTCTGTAACTGGGGAGTCTGAGATTTTCATCATAGATTTTTCTTTTTTCCAGAGTTATGGAAATGAAAATTGCTTTTCCACCATCAACACCATGTTGTTTACAGCACTTATGGGCCTGAAAGTCATTTTTTTTTTTTGCACTGCAAGGATTGGATGACCAGAGGGGATGGTATCTGAAAATGAAACCCAAACCAAGAAGAACTTTGGGAGAAGTCAAATTCACCTGGTGTCCTTTGTAAGGTGAGTCACTAGACTTGATGCGTTTATCCAAGCAATCATGGTACTTTGTACAGCTTTTCTTGAGGTTGTATGATGCAAATTTCTTTGTCCCAAGCAGAGGAAAACTATCTCTGACAAAGGCCAAGAAAATATCCACTGAAATATCATTTGGTTGTGAGATACGTTAAACCTATTTGAGTGATATTACCCATCACGGGAATGCTATTTTTGTAAGCACAAGTTAGTCTTTTCATCCCCACCCCCCTCAAAGTGTCATGTCATTCTGTTTTGAATTTAGATGTCTTTTCCATTGCTAACTTGTGTAGTTTTCAGCCAAGCATCACAGAAAGGACCTTTTCTTCTCTCAGGGATGAACATTACAATATCCATCAAACGTCTTTCCATGGCAGATCCTAGATAAATCACATACCTCATTAGCAGGTGCATGATTACCCTTTTTATCCCCAGCTTTGGGTTATTGTTATTTTTTCTCTGAGTTGCTGGAGGCCAGAAACAGAAAAAACAATCCGGAGTCCAAATACTCTCAGTTAACCTGACAATAACCCTGATACAAGAGTGCATTATATATAAAAGGCTGGGATGTTCCTAATTGCATGATTCTTATATTTAAGGCACAGTTGACTGAGTTTTCGGTTGATCTTGGCCTTCTCATTGACCCGAGGCAGTAAATTCTTCCTCCCTTGATCCGCAGCTTCTTCCTTTCGCTGTTCAAATAGTTTGTCAGCAAATTATCCAGTTAATAAAGTGCCGGTGATGACAGTTTTGCAAAAATAGAGGGGCCTATTTGTGAGCCTGATCAATCTGCAAGCAAAACAAACAGAGAAAGAGAGAGGGAGAGGAAGAGGAAGAGAAAGGGCTTCAGAAGGGTAAAGAGAAATTGATTAATGAATTATAAGACTCCCCGGTGCTTAAAGACAAACCAACAGTTGAATTATATACTGTATGGAATTTATTTAAGAATAGAATGAAGATGAGCATTAGTTAATGGGCTTGAACTGTGGAACACAGAATTTGACTAGCCAATCGATGGGTGTTGGTTTTAAGAAATGTAAAATATACATCTTATGATTTAAAGGATAAAGATCAGAAAATATTACTTCATGTTTAAAACAATGGATGTTTTAAATAATAATAATAATAATAACAACAACAACAACAACAACAATAACAACAACTTTATTATCATTGTACATGTATACACAGTATACCCATACAATGAAATTCACTTAACACCCAGAGACCAGGTCCAACACACATAACAATCCCCAAACACACTCCCACCCACCACAAATTCCCCACCCCTAAACCACCCAAACATCCACACAACAGACCAAGTAATGCTGTCCAACAGCTCACTGATGGTGGCTCTTTAGTTCATTGTTGAGTGCAATTATAGCTCTGGGATAAAAACTATTCAGAAGACGTGTGGTCCGAGTTTTAATTGTTCTGTATCTTCTGCCAGAGGGCAATAGTCCAAAAAGATTGTAAGCAGGATGGGAAGAGTCTCTGAAAATGTTATGCAACTTCCTCAAACAGTGAGATTCGAAGATGTCGTCCAGGGTTGGTAGCTGGAGATTGGATGTTAAATTTGGGTATGTTTGTTGGCATTTAAAGAAGTTTTAGGGCTCTTTGTATGATTTAGTCTTGTCCTATTATAGCTATGGATGGATGGATGGATGGATGGATGGATGGATGGATGGATGGATGGAAGGATGGATGGATCCACCATCACACATAACATTCTCAAATTTATTCTACTTCAGCCTTCTCAATCCTGGTGTTTTTCAAATATACGGATATATAATTCCCCATAGTAACCAGTTAAAGTAGGGAGATACTGAACAAGAGTGCCCATAGCATGCTACAAGAACACAAAGAATGATAGCACACATGCAATGATATTGTGATGTTAATCTTAACCTTATATACCATTTGAAATGTCAAGGGATCTAGAATTTGTTGCGTCTCTTATAATAATGCAATTTCAAAATGATGTGTTAGTGTGTCATGATTTTTAACTATTACAGTAATTCTCATTTTGAAGGTTTAACATGATGAATAATTGTTAGAATTATTATTGAAGTTCCTGTCTGATTTAGATTAATTTTTATGGAATTGTTGCTGCTGTAAACTACCTGGAGCAATGCATAATAAGAGCAATTAATAAATTATGGTTTATAAATCTTAAGGGTTGAGTTTGCACAAGATTGACCTAAAGCAGAGTGAATAATTGTGTCTCCAGAGCCACGGGTATCACTCACGTTTTTCTTTCTTGGGGTCTTTAGCTTCAACTCTGATGGCCACAACTATGGTAAATGAGAGGAAGTATCTTTCCACATGGATGGATGGAAGGAACAAACAATAGTGAAAAAGCCTAACCCAGTTTAACAATTTGAGAGTTAGCTCCACCTATTTTTGCCTTGTAGCTGTTGAAGCCATTAGCCTATCCACCCACCCCCTACATTATGAAGGCACCATAAAATTGTTCACCTGTGTGCTAAGCCGATAAGGTAAAGGTAAAGGTTCCCGTCACATATGTGCTAGTTGTTCCCGATTCTAGGGGGCAGTGCTCATCTCTGTTTCAAAACCAAAGAGCCAGCACTGTCCGAAGATGTCTCCATGGTCATCGGCATGACTAAACACCAAAGGCGCACAGAACACTGTTACCTTCCCACCAAAGGGGGTCCCTATTTTTCTATTTGCATTTTTTACGTGCTTTCGAATGGCTAGGTTGGCAGAAGCTGCGACAAGCAAAATGGGAGCTCATCCCATTACGCGGCACTAGGGATTCGAACCGCTGAACTGCCAATCTTTCGATCAACAAGCTCGGCATCTTAGCCACTGAGCTACCACGTCTCTTTTGCTAAGGCAATAAGTAGACCCAAAATACATTCAGATCCATTCTTTTGTTTTGTCTGCTAGGGGTTATTTTCTTTGGAATTATGCAAATACATGCATACATGCTACCGGCTTTCCCTTGAAAGGAACACCTTCCCTATGAGGGAATGTCTTTTCCTAATGGGTTGTTTTACTAAAACTGGCAAAGAAGGTGAGACTACCGTAATGCCCCCTTGAGCCTGGGAGGAACTTACAATTGCCTACCAAGGAACGTTGGGGCCTCCTCCTCTCAGAGACCGTTCTTGGAAACAATAGCTTCAGTGTTTCCACCAGATAATGGACGTGTTAGAACAGATGGAAGAGGTTAGCTCACCTTGTTTGTCTGCCAACCTCCGAAGTGCACACCTTTCTCTTTTGGCATCATTGACAGATTTCATCAGCCAAGGCAAGCCTGAATTCACCCCGAGTGCTATGGAACAAAAATGTAATTACTTCTGTCATTCAGTTAAGCGGTGAATAGTTGGCGTAGTGGGTTGTGACTGAGAGTTAATTCAAATCCATCATAGTCATAGGCTCAACTTCTTCTGCCTCAGATAGGATGATTAATTTTTTTTTTATAAAAAGGAGGAGGTACCGTTCACCCACACCCACGCATAGGCACATAATGTGCACATTTTTTCCCCATCGTGTTTGTCTGAACAGTCAACGAGAATGTGGATTATCAATTACTAGATGATAGTGATGATAGAGATGTTCCTTTTTTCCAGGAGGTACCAGTAAATAAGAATTATGAGGCCAGGGGCCACACCTGCCAAACTCTTTCCATTTTGAGATGAGTTGGAGAGAAGTGGGATCTGAACCAAAGTTTATAGAGATTCTCAGTGATCCAGGTCATGGTTATCCCAAAGGTGCTTTTTCAGGAGGCAATTAGATTTCAGCTCAGAACTGAAGAAGCTTCTTGGATAAGAAGCAAAATGTTTTCAAAGAAAAACCAGAAAGACCAGTTGCCTCTTGAAAAAGCACCTTTGGGATGACCTGAATCAATGATTAATATCAGAGTTAAAGGAAAAGGTCTAAGCTTCCTTTAGTAATATACAGTATTTGAGAAAAGAACCATCATTAACAATTTAACAAAAAAGTTGCTTCATAAAGAACCCAACTCAGAGGCAGGAATTTTAGCACCAAGACGACCAGATTAGAAAGGACAAGATGACAGCAAATGGCTACAAGGAGAAGTCTTTCTTGAAGTCCTGTGTATATAATTACTTAAAGGTAGCCCCCATTTAATTCAATGGGGATTACTTCTAGGTTGATTGATATAAGATTGTAGTCTTAATGTCTGTATGATCCGTGATTATGACCTTCCATGCAGATGTGTCTTCTAGTATAAAACACGCTCTAAGATTCTTCTCCGTGTTGACATATACTTTGTGCAACTCTATGCTATCCAAGGCTTTATGTGATACCATCATCATTGTCTGGAGTTATCTACTAAGCTGTAGTATGCTTTTCAGGTACATGGGAATGCAGGCTAATAGTTATCTTTATAGTTATATTAAGGGGCATGCATAAGTGCACCACCGTGCCTACCGTTCCTGTCCTAATATTCCCTTTTACTTACTCTTTTTATGAATTCAAATTATTTTTACACTTGTAATCTTATATATGCTTGACAAATAAATAAACTTAAACTTAAACTTATCTTCTGTCTCTCTATAACTATAAGCAGGGGTGAAATTCAGCAGGTTCTGACAGGTTCTGGAGAACCGGTAGTGGAAATTTTGAGTAGTTCAGAGAACCAGCAGATACCACCTCTGGCTGGCCCCAGAGTGGGGTGGGAATGGAGATTTTGCAATATCCTTCCCCCAGGAGTGGGGTGGGAATGGAGATTTTGTAGTATCCTTACCCTGGAGTGGGGAGGGAATGTGGATTTTGTAGTATCCTTCCCCTGGAGTGGGGTGGGAATGGAGATTTTGCAGTATTCTTCTCCTGGAGCGGGGTGGGAATGGAGATTTTGCAGTATCCTTCCCCTGCCACCGCCACCAAGCCACACCCACCAAGCCACACCATGCCCACCAAGCCACGCCCACAGAACCAGTAGTAAAACAATTTGAATTCCACCACTGACTATAAGTCATAGAATCATAGGACTGGAAGGGACATAAATACATAAGAACCAACTACTCAAAACTCATCAGCTGAATGAGACCTCTGACCCATCTAGTCTACCAGTTTGTTCTCATAGTGCCAACCAACTATACAAGGAAGCTGACAACAGACGACCTTCTGAGTCAGTCCACTGCCATCAAAGCCAATAGTTATTGATCCCTGGGACCTCTAGGAAATAGTCCAACCTTTTTTTTTTTTAAGCTAGCTAAGTTGATAGCCATCACCACTTATCAAAGTAATATACAAAGGGACTTCTGCTCCATGGAAGGTTGGATGTTAAGGAAGAGCTGAGGTGGCGCAGTGGTTAGAGTGCTGTACTGCAGCTACTTCAGCTGACTGCTAGTTCAGCAGATCAGCAGATCAAATCTCACCGACTCGAGGTTGACTCAGCCTTCCATCCTTCCGAGGTGGGTAAAATGAGGACCCAGATTGTTAGGGGCAATATGCTATTTAGTATACTGTCGATTGTTGTAAGCCGCCCAGAGTCCTCAGAGAGTGGGCGGCATAGAAATATAATTAATAAAATAAATAATAAAAATGATTAATAAAAATAGAAAAGGAGAGAGAGAAGAGAGATAGAGAGAAGATTCCATTGACTCCTTTATTTACACATTTTATTTTTTTAATTAAAAAATAAAGGTTATCTTGATACAGTTCTTTGCAGCATCTGGGCAAAAAAAAAATGCACCCTTTAACAAGACTGTAGGAAACAAGATGGTTATCTGAATTTTGGCACACAGGGCTGGAAAATAAAATGCAAACCCCTCTCCTGCAAAAAATTTCTTCTTGAGTTCGTGACTTGTTTTCCTTGCAGATACCAAGGATGGATGATGGTTCAGTGCTCCTCACCTGCATTACTCAACAGGAGAAACAATTCCCAGGTGGGAAATGGCAACAACCACAAATTGAAAAACTGATGGAAAGAGATGGGCACAAAGACGCTTCCTGAACTGATCTGGAGTAGAGGATTCTGGGAGTTGAAGTTCCATAGGTCTTAAAGTTGCCAAAGTTGGACACCCCTGATCTATATTGTCATAATTGTTTTGAATGTGGCTCCAGGGCCATCAAACCATAGGGTGAAGAACATCAGTCCCAATGACTGCATCAAAGGCCGGCCCTTTCCTTTTTGTGTATCAGATGTGCAACCTGGTAAAATAAGGCCACCAATCAGACATTTGTGGGAGCCCTCTTGATTCTTCTGACAGTTCCAAGAATCCCCAGTCTGGTTCACAGGTATTTTGTCTTTAAAAACCGGATTGCATCACAGTAGCGTATCTATTTGCTGGAACTCATTACTCAGAAGAATATAGTTAATTGAATAAGGCATGACATTTTCCAACATGTGAGCAAGCCTGACTCTTATGCAAAGAGAGGCTTGTGAGGTTGAGCTGTTTCCAGTAACTACTACATCAGAGGCCTTCAAATTTGGCAGTTTTAAGACTTGTGGACTTCAACTCCCAGAATTCTCTAGCCAGCATAGCTGGAGAATTCTGGGAGTTGAAGTCCACAAGTCTTAAAGCTGCCAAGTTTGAAGGCTTCTGCACTACGCTGACAAATTTCAAATCCGGTGAACTGACCTGATCTTTGTTTCATCCATTTTGCAAATAGATTTTTTTTTTAAAAAAAATCAGTAACTCTGGAGCTCCTGCCCTCACCAAAATTTTAATACAATTCTTGGCACAAAAAGGCATCAAAAATATTTGCAAACCCTTACCTTGAGGGAACAAACATTTAAAAATACAAACGGTGTGTAGGAGCAAATAACATTTTTTTTAAAAAAAACAAACAAGCTTTCAAATACCATTTTGATGCACGCTTTGGATGCGTTGTTTAAAACGAAGATTGGGTTTTGTTTTTGTTTTTTTAAGTGGAAGAAACGTACAAAGGAGATTGCAACAGAAGGAAACTCCTAGCTGCTCCTCCTTAATATAAACTGGCCAGAGGCGAATGCATAAAGGGTAAACTGGCTTTTGATTATGGCAGCTTCAATTCCTAACAATTCATTGCACAGATACCCTTAGGGGGGAAATACTATACGCTAGTGTTTTGCTTGATCTCCTATTAACTTCCACTTCATTTCCAGGGTAATACAGTATTCCAGTGTTGTGGTCCGCCAGCAGCCTGTGGACCTGGCAGCGGAGTCGGACAGTGAGGAGACTGGGGAGGACAATGGGCCAGTCCTGGAGTCAGGGGAAGGCCCAGACGAGGGTTCTGTGTCAGAGGCAGAGATGGGGCCAGGGCCATCTGGGAGTGATGCATGGACTCCAGAGCCTCCAGAGGCAGACAGCAGAGAGGCAGAGGAATAGGAGGAGCCTGTTCCTAGTGCACCCATAGGGCTTGCTAGAGCTGCCGGAAGGCAAGAGCAGCTGAAGCAAAAAGGACGACTCAGGAGTAAGGCCAGAAGATGATTGGCCACTCCCATAAGGCTTAAAAGAGCAGCAACGAGCCGTTGGGTTCTTTGTAGAAAAGCAACATTGATTCCTGTGCTTCTTGTCAGCATCTCTTGAACTTTATGGGGGTTTTGCCAAGAAAAACCTTTGGCTGGCTGCCAAAGACATCAAAGGTTGGTGATAAGGCTGAGGGACTGGTTATTAAGAATTTTGTTTTGTACTAAACTGAGAATGAATTAATTCTCAGCTGTTTTAATAAAATAAGTTTGCTGAGGACTTATTGTCTTTGGTAATCCCTGGTTGGGCCTTGGTCACAACATCCAGATGATTGAAGGGAAGGCTTGTTTTAAATGTTCAATAATGTTCTCTGTGCTGAAAGAAGCCATTAAATGGCCTGCACTGGCATTCTGCTGTCTACACTGACTCAAAGGTTCTCCAGAAAAAATGTGTCAGTCTGGCAATGATCCAGGTGTGGAAGACTCTCATGCCAGATCAAGGCACACTTATGACCAAGTGGATCCCTTCTCAGCCTCCAGTACCCCCACACAAGCCTTCCTCTACTAAGTTAAACCTGGACCACAGTCTAAATCAGGGGTGTCAAACTCAAGGCCCATGGGCCAGGTCTGGCCTGTGATATGGTTGGATCTGGCTCACGTGGGCCGTCCTGGTCTACCCAATGTGAAGAGGAAACATGCCAGCAGTTTGGAGAGTGGTGTCAATCTGGCCACGCCCACACAGTTGGCCACACCCACACAGCCCCCTGAGGTCAATCATAGCCCTGATGTGGCCCTCAATGAAATTGAGTTTGACAACCCTGGTCTAGATAGAGAGTACAAAGGGACAGGAGATTGCTATTACATCACCTCCCTCTTGTAATTGCCTTTCTACCATGTTTCCCCAAAAATAAGACTCTGTTTTATATTTTTTTGAACTCTGAAATAAGCACTTAGCCTTATTGCCCTGCACTCAAAAGCCCGATTGGGCTAATTATCAGGGGATGCCTTATTTTGGGGGAAACAGGGTACTCAAAAAAGCAAGTTGAGTAAATAGCAAAGTTGGGCTGGCAGTATCCATTCAGATTTGCCACTGATCATCCCCAGAGAATTTAGGGCCTCGATGTGCTCCTCAAAATTCCAACCTCTGATGTTGGATTCTGGTATGGAACAATATAGCTTTCTTACAGTTCAATGGGGACAAAGAGTAGCTAGTATGGAGCTATGCATATAACAGTTCTGGATTGCAACTTCAGCCTACTGAGTGGCTAAAACCAGCCCCTGATCATTGTTGATCAAATCAATATATTTGCTGCCAAAGTAGCTCTTCCTAGGACATTTGCTTCTTTTATCTTTCCTGGTGGCTTAAACAATCTTTTAGGAAATTAGCTCACTTGAGACTCACAATTCGAGAGCATCGTTAATATTTCTTCATCATATTAATATTTAATATGAGCCTTGGTGGCGCAGTGGTTAGAATGCAGTACTGCAGGCTACTTGTTCTGCCTACCTGCAATTTGGTAGTTCGAATCTCACCAGGCTCAAGGTTGATTCAGCATTCCATCCTTCCAAAGTGGGTAAAACAAGGACCCAGATTGTTGGGGACAATATGCCGACACTGTAAACTGCTTACAAAAGGGCTGTAAAGCACTGTAAAGTGGTATATAAGTCTAAGTGCTATTGCTATTTCTTTTGACTGCCACTAAGATGACTCTCTGGCCAGCATCATGGGAGACCACTGGTATCCCCTTATTTTGAATGACCCATGAAAAATGCTTTGCGTTGGCACTTTTACAAAATGCAACAGTGGGAATCCTGTTCTCCCTGTCTTTGGTTAGTTGCTGCTTAGAATCCATTTTAAAACATTCTGAATAATAATTATAACAACAACAACAACAACAACAACAACATCAGTTATGGCAAGATAAAGAACGAGTAACTTCAGCATGCTGAAGTCCCTAAAAATGCTTCTTCTCGTGGAAACATGAGGAGTTGAGTCACTTATGGTGTTTCGGAAGCGCCAATCTCTTTAGCATGCAGTTTTTGGGAGAATTACTCAGATTCCAGGATACGTGTAGGGAAAATGTATACTTGACACTGGGAGGTCAAGAAACCATCCTGGTTAACATTGGATCTCCTCATCCAGCCGTCACCTATCACACCAATCGATTTCTTAAGGCACAAGGTGCAGGGACATCCAGTTTATGCATTGTCCCCTGGGGGAGCTTTGAGGTGGCTCTTAACTTGAGGTTGTCAGCCCTGGAGATGCCTCTGCTATGTGTTTAAGAGATCCATCGGTATCTGAAGAGGAGCCCAGCTGCTCCTTGGTTGACCCACAGTCATCTTCTGCTTGGCTTTCCTTCGAGACCTCTGGCTGAGTTTGGTTGTTCAACTTTTCTTCTGCTTCGATTTCCTCTGAGGTGGGAATGGAATTTTTCTTTGGGCGGCCTTTGGGCTTTGTGGGGGCCTCCTGTCCTCCTTTCAGGACCTGGAATAAAAATAAACGAAGCTGTTATGGCTATATTGAGATCTGTGGTGGCCCACCAATGGCCAGCAGAGCTGGCAGCAGATTCAGACAGTGAGGAGGTTGGGGAGGAACATGGGCCAGTCCTGGAGTCTGGGAAAGGCTCTGATGAGGGCTCTGCATCAGAGGCAGAGAGGGGGCCAGGGCTATATACCAGTTATCAGCTGCCTTCGGAGGCAGACATCAGTGAGACAGACGAACAGCTGGAGCCTGTTCCCAGTGTGCGCATGCGCAGAGTTGCCAGACGAAGGGAACAGCTGAAGAACAAGAGTTGACTTGAGAGTAAGGCCACAGGTGGACAATGAATGGCTCCTCCCAGAGGGAATAAAAGAGGAGCGAAAGGGGAATGGAGTTTGCAGGAGACAATTAGTTCGCTTAATTGGTTCGTGACTCTCCATGACTCCTTGCCAAGTTTTGAAGATATCGGCCTGGCAGCTCCCCAAGCCAGATAAGGTCTGTGACTGTAAATTCACCCTTGGAAGACTTTGCTGGATGTGAATGAGAAGAATTCACAGTAACTTAATAAAAAGGGTTTTTTGACGGGACAAAGAGTCTGGTTCGTGGTTTGGGGAAGCCTAGGTCAGAACAAGATCCTGCTGTCCAAATTACAGAGAGGCGAATGGACTGATTTTGGCTTCTTTGTGTCGTCTCCATCTTAAATTTATTTTGCTCTATGCCCTACATTGGTTGGCATTAAGAACCACCTACCCACCCACCCCATTGTTAACCTTTTGTGCATTTTTACCTAATTTACACATTTGCCAAGCCATTTCCCCTAATTTATTACATGCTCGCCTGTTATTTTCACCGATTCATACATTTCTACACATAATAATACATCTTTTATTGTTGTTTTTGGGCAGGAGCAACTCGTGGCAAAATTTGGAGAAGAGTTTTAATATATGCACGGTTTGAAAGTGAGTCAGATATGCAATTAAAAGCCAGTAGAAAACATTCTTCCCATATCATGAACGCTAGTCATTGGTGCTCCAGGCAGCTCTCTATTTTCCATTTATTGATTTTTTTTTCATCCATCACATTTCTATACCTCCCATCTCCATCCCATCATGCCATCCCATCACAATTTTATCATTGTGCAAATTTTGGAGACAACAAACAAAAACTAGATATTAAAAAAAAACCCTAGAGAAAAAAAAATCACACTAGTGCAACAAGACAGAACTTCATATGTAACCTGGCATGAATTAACTGTGATATTGTTTTATGTTGTGGACAAAATAAAGATTTCTTTGTCAAAGGCTAAACATCCTTAGGCCACAAAGATAAAAACTGTAAAAATAGCCCTTGCCAAAACCAAAAACTGATGAAGCAATACACACAAATATTTGCAATACTCAGGTTATGGTTATAAAATTAAGATGGCGCACTCAGAAACTCAGTCCATTTTTATGTGTGTTTTACCAACAGAACTTCGATTGCACCATTTTGTGGTTGTGGCCATTGTTTGACCATTCCTTGTAAAAAATCCTGGTGTCCCTTATTTTTTGTGGGGTGGATAGACTTAATTATGGTTTTAGACACACCCTGAAATCAACTGATAATATGTTCCTCTGGGTTAGATTCATTCCTATTGAAGTCACTCTACTGATGCTCAATTTAACCATTAGCAGCAGTGAAATCCAGCAGGTTCTGAAAAGTTCTGGAGAACCGATAGCAGGAACAGTATTTGAACAGTTCAGAGAACTGGCAAATACCACCTCTGGCTGGCCCCAGGAGTGGGGAGGGAATTTTGCAGTATCCTTCCCTTGCCACGCCTACCAAGCCACACCATGCCCCACCAAGCCACGCCCACAGAACCGATAATAAAAAAAATTGGATTTCACCACTGACCATTAGTATTCTCTCCAAATTCATTAAATGCTTACCATTTTTTTCCATTTCATCCTGCGATTCTGATACCAGGTTTTCACTTGGAGTTGAGTGAGGCCCAGTGACTGAGCAAGATCCAGCCTAGAAGAGAAACTATCCAGATTAATGAACAAGAAGAAACAAGACATCATCATTCATTGACGAGACCTGATTACACTACATCTGACTGAAAGTTAGCAAATGGTTTGTGAGCTATTGTGTGGATCAAAAGACCAGACGCTTAACTGGACATGACTAATGATTAGAGAAGGCCAATAACTAATGATCAAACAAGAGTAATGACCACAATATTGGTCATTGTAGGGTTTCTAAGCAAGTCAAACCAAACTCAATAGGAAGTTAGTCTAAGAAAGCAAACAAAGGCGTGTGCTCTAAATTTGCTTTTTAAAAGCAAACATTTTAATTTGCTTAGGACTGTATTAACTGAACAGTTCTTAGGTAAAGGTAAAGGTAAAGGTTCCCCTTGCACATATGTGCTAGTCGTTCCCGACTCTAGGAGGCAGTACTCATCTCTGTTTCAAAGCCGAAGAGCCAGCGCCGTTTCTGTGGTCATGTGGCTGGCATGACTAAATGGCAAAGGTGCATGGGACGCTGTTACCTTCCCACCAAAGGTGGTCCCTATTTTTCTACTTGCACTTTTTATGTGCTTTCAAACTGCTAGGTTGGCAGAAGCTGGGACAAGTAAAGGGAGCTCATTTAACGGGAGCTCATCCTGTTACGCGGCATTAGGGATTCGAACCGCTGAACTGCCAACCTTTCAATCAACAAGCTCAGCGTCTTAGCCACTTAAACAGTCTTTAGCACTGGGTTTACTTCTCAGCAGGGATGCCTTGCACCCTTTCTACAAGTTCTGTTTTCAGATTACATAACGTGAATTGTGTCACGCCGGTTCAGAATTTAAAATAAATAAATTGGTTACGCTAAGAATGACCCTGTAAAAAAAGGAATAGCTCCTCTGATTCAGAAGCTGAAGTAGATGTTATGTGGCATGCTGAGAATCGCACTACAGAACTGGATGAAGCTAGAGTCCATCCTGAAGAGGATATCAGGAGTTTGAAATGGTATCTGAAGCAACTGAAAGATCGTTGCCACTTATTTTTCCCCTTAATTCTTCTCAACCTTCAAAATTGTCAATGACTTTGTGGTCCCAACTGTTCTACTGGCTTATGGGAGAAGGGCACTGATTCTGGTTTTTGTTGTTGTTGTTGTTATTTGCTCTAAGAAGCCATAAAATCTGGTAGGCGAGCTTGCTGTTTGAAACATGTTTATCTCAGGGGTGAAATTCAGCAGGTTCTGACAGGTTCTGGAGAACCGGTAGCGGAAATTTTGAGTAGTTGGAGAACTGGCAAATACCACCTCTGGCTGGCCCCAGAGTGGGGTGGGAATGGAGATTTTGCAGTCTCCTTCCCCTGCCATGCCCACCAAGCCACGCCCACCAAGCCACACCCATAGAACCAGTAGTAAAACAATTTGGATTTCACCACTGGTTTATCTCCATTGTAAAAGCCTTAAGGTAAAAATAGTGAACAAAATGGTTTCCTGCTGGACAAACTGCAGTATTACATGATGTTATGAGCCATGGTGGCATAGCAGTGGTCAGTGTGCAGTATTGCAGGGTACTTCTGCTGACTGCCGGCTGCCTGCAATTTGGCAAATTGTATTTCACAAGGCTCAAGGTTGACTCAGCCTTCCATCCTTTCAAGGTCACTAAAATGAGGACCCAAATTGTTGGAGGCAATAGGCTGACTCTGTAAACCAGTTAGAGAGGGCTGTAAAGCACTGTAAAGCGGTATATAAGTCTAAGTGCTATTGCTATTCACTAAAGAAGAAAAGAAAGCTGGACAGTACTGACCCAATTAAATGTAAAATTGGTGGACAAAGCAAAGTTCTCCGTTGCACATTCACAAGTTAAATGAGCTGCCTAAAGAGGAAAAATGTTCATCACAGTTGTGAGAAACTGGGGATTAAAACATTTGATCTACTGTCTCTCGGAGATCTGGCTAAGGGCAACCAAGCAAGCCTTTCTTTTTAGTGATAAGAAACTAGTGTGGCTGAGAAATATTAAAACAAGAATAGAATAGAATAACAGTTGGAAGGGACCTTGGAGGTCTTCTGGTCCAATCCCCTGCTTAGGCAGGAAACTCTACACCACTTCAGACAAATGGTTATCCAACATCTTCTTAAAAACTTCCAGTGTTGGAACATATACAACTTCTGGAGATAAATTGTTCCACAGATTAATTGTTCTAACTGTCAGGAAATTTCTCCTTAGTTCTAGGTTGATTCTCTCCTTGATTAGTTTCCACCCATTGCTTCTTGTCCTGCTTTCAAGTGCTTTGGGGAATAGATTGATTCCTTCTTCGTGACAACCCCTGAATTATTGGAAGACTGCTATCATGCCTCCCCTAGTCCTTCTTTTCATCAAACTAGACATAACCAGTTCCCACAACCGTTCTTCAAATGTTTTAGCCTCCAGTCCCCTAATCATCTTTGTTGCTCTTCTCTGAACTCTCATGGCAGAAGATTTTTTATTTTATTTTGCCAAGGTAAAACTATTGAAGTTGGACGTCCTGATTGATCTATTGATGGTTGTAAAGGACAAGAAGATTTTGTTCTACTTTCTGCCTTTCCCTGCTTTTGACTGATTTTAAGCCCAGCATGTTCTTCTCTAACACAGCAGATAGCAGAGGGTATTCCCCTAATATCGGAACTGTGTTTACCTAATCAACCTGCAGAGCCAAAATGTCAGAGGGAAGCTCATGAAACTCACTGAACAAAGACACTTGAATGAAACTTCCTGGTGCTGCTCATGAGTTATGCCTTTTCCATGATTAATATTGGTGAACTGGAACACAAACGGTGCGGAGGCAACATCAACAAACATGATGCACCTTGTCTTCTTTCACGCACCAGCAGTTGCATAACAAATGGTTGTGAATTAGTCTAAAATTTCCCAATCAATTTTCTCTCGAGAGGCCCTTCCCAGCGTAAACAATACGTTCTATCCCTTGGTTGCAGTTGTGGAAGAGTGGCGAAAGCATTTGTACTTTGTTTGGAAACAAGTGACGATGTATATAGGTCGAGTTCATACAATTTAGCATACTGGATTAACAAAACACAGTGTAGGGTTCCCCACTTAACAGGCTACGTCCAAATGAAGGCATCATATTACAGCTTAGCATGTTCATACAACATGCTAAGACAATGGTGGGCTCCAGGAATTCGCTGCTGGGGGTTTGCAGGGGTTCAGGAGAACTTCTAGCTAAGATTCTGTACAGTTTGGAGAATCCCCAAATCCCCACTTCTGGCTGGCCCCACCCACCCTTCCCCTCCCCTCCCCGGAGTCCCCACAGGTAAGCAGGGCACTTGCAGAGGTTCAGGGAGGGCGAAAAATGGGCTTACCGGAAGTTTGGGAAGGCCCATTTCTGGCCTCCACAGGGCTTCCGGAGCCTGGGGAGGCCGTTTTTGCCCTCCCAGAGGCTTGAGGAAACCCTCGGGAGCCTGGGGAGGCCGTTTTTGCCCTCCCAGAGGCTTGAGGAAACCCTCGGGAGCCTGGGGAGGCTGTTTTTGCCCTCCCAGAGGCTTGAGGAAACCCTTCGGAGCCTGGGGAGGGCAAAAGCACCCCCACTGTGGTGCAGGAGGCTGACTAGGCCACATCCACCATGGGGGCACCCATCTAACAACTAGACAGAGAACCCCTTGCTAAAATTTTTGAAGTCCATACCTTGATAAACAGAGACCACCAAACACATTCAGTACACTAATATAACATATTGGATGAACCCCACTGAACAATCTTGTAAGGGATAGGATCATGGGAAGTTGCTAGGAGCACAGTGGAGCTAGCATGGCTGGGAAGGTTAGCAAGCCCACATTCAAGACCCAGGTGCTGCCATGGGACAGGGTGAGTTTTTGTCCTTCACTCCAGCTCCTGCCAAGGACATGAAAAGGAGCCTCCAACTGCCTGGGTAATGGTGATGTCACCAGCTAATCCTTCCAATCCAAAAGCACCTTGGTTCTACTAATACTAGTGCAATGTGATGGGAAGTCATTTACATTGAACTAGAAGAGGGTCTCAACCAGTTTGGGCAAGGAATCTAAAAACTTTTAGCTCTTTGGGGCTTTATCAACCTGTCATTACAAGCAATGGCTAGAGACTATAGTCTACCGTCTGCAACTGAAAGTGCCCCTTCAAACCAGTGGTGGGTTCCTCCCGGTTCGGCCCGGTTCCCCCGAGCTGGTAGCGGTGATGATATGGCATCATTGAACCGGTTCTGCCGCTCCCGTCCCCCCCTGTCCCCCCTACCCTCCACATTATTCTTACCTTTTATTTGGCCCCACCCCCAATCTATTGCTGCCTCCTGAGTCCCAGCTGATGGCTAGAGGGAAAAAAAACTGTTTAAACTCTTGCCACAGGGCTTCAAAGGGCCGCCCTACAGCTGATCAGTGTTAAAAGAAAACAAATGAGTAGATCTGTGCCTGCAAAAATAAATGGGTAGATCAGTACAGCTCTGCGAGCAGTTAAAAGCCTGGTAGACCAGTTCCACTGCTAAATCCTAAATAATTGTCACATGACCATCAAGCCACGCCCACAAAATAAGCTACACCCACAGAACCGGTAGTAAAAAAAATTTAGAACCCACCCCTGCTTCAAACCATATTTATTTTGTTTTTCTCCTATCCAGAGCTGCAGGGGACATAGAGAAGAAACAATAGTGTCATCTATCAAAGGCTTACTATTCTTATTTTTAATTTCTCCACGAAGCAGAAAAACCCCAGTGCTGTGATGTGGTGGTGTGATTGTATGAATCTCTTGGGCTCGCCACAATTTTCTCCTTACCCACAAATGTTCGTGCAATCCTTGTTTAAAGCCCCCTATGCTAGCAACCCTAGGCTTGTGTCTTAGGGCAGTGAGATTGATCAAGTTGGTATCCATTGGGCAAAGGGAAATGTGTCAGATCAATCTTCTTGGGCCAGATAATACATGCCTACCGTGGCTAGATTGCCTGTAACCCTTTCGGATTGGTTGCTGGCTTGTGGAAAACTACCGATGGCTGCCTAGGAAACGGAAGCAACAAACACCAAGTGTGAGGCCAAAAGCCACAAAATTGCCCTTGCTCATCAGGTTTAGTCATCTACGATGCTGAGCAATATTAACACCAGCCAATTCAGAGAACAGCAATAGCCTGAGAATATATGATCAAGGGGACCCTGGCTGATAGGCTCTTGGGAATTATAGGATCTTGAGAATTATAGGGAACTTGGGAATTACAGTTCAACAAGATCTGAAAACAGCATGCTTCTTCACCTGTAACAGGGGTGTCAAACTCTCGTCACATCATCATCACGTGACGTATCATGACTTCCTCTCCTTCACTAAACTGGGGGTGGGTGGGCCAGAGTATGACGCATTGGGCCCACAGGCCATGGGTTTGCCACCCCGACCCATAATGTTTAAGGCCAGGCAAAGATTCAGAGATAGTTAAGATATTGTCAGGTGCGAGCAGCCTCACCCATACAGGAAAGACTCAAATTGACTATTTTATTTTAGTCTACCTGTAGTACAAGAATCTCCCAAGACCGCTTGCCTTCCCTTGGGAACAAACAGATCAGGTTCTTGGCACGTCAGCGGAAGATCAGGCTTATGCCTCTTGCGGCTGTGCATGCTTAGTTTCCAGTTAATAGCAATAGCATTTAGACTTATACACTGTCCGATCGCACTTTTACAGTGCTCTGTGGGTAGTTTACAACGTCAGCATATTGCCCCCAATATGATTGTTGTTGCACAATAATCTGTGTGCTCGTGTTACTGACCTTGGAAGGATGGAAGGCTGAGACAACTTTGAGCCCCTTCAGGACTGAACTCCTGGCTGTGGACAGAGTTAGCCTGCAATACTGCAGTTTAACCACTGAGCCATCAGGCCGGTGGTGGGTTCCTACCGGTTCACCGTGGATCGGGCAAACTAGTAGCAGGGGTGGCGGGAGGCTCCACCCACCCATGCCGGATGCTTCTGCACATGTGCAGAAGTGTTGCGTATGCACAGAAGCGGCGTGTGTGCGCACAAGTGCACAAGCTCCCTCAACTCAAACGAACCAGTAGCAACTGGTTTTGAAATCTGCCCCTGCACCAGGCCTCTTGTTCCTTCCATCTTGCTAGCTGGGAGTTTCACAACGGATATAAAGTCAAACTATGGCATTACTATTATCTGTACAAATTGGATGAATGCGCCTTCCTTCTTTGATACAGTTGATTCTTCTTTACAACAAATTAAAATTATGCTATGTTCAGAGCAAGGGTCTCCAACCTTAGCAACTTTAAGCCTGGAGAACTTCAACTCCCAGAATTCTCCAGCTAGCTGGCTGGGAAATTCTGAGAGTTGAAGTCCTCCAGGCTTGAAGTTGCTAAGGTTGGAGACCCCTGGTTCAGTGAGCTCTCCTTCATCACAGGCAATGGGTTAAACCCTTCCTCTTCTGAATTTCAGCACCCAGAACCCAATCTAGAACGAAACTCCCACACTTTTAATTCCATTGTTGAGTCCATTCATTCAATCATCCATCCCCGTGGTTCTTATTATGTGATGAATATTAAAACAATTGCCAGGAAGAGCTGGTTCCCTTCTCTAGCAACTTGTATTTGCTCTAACACTGACTTCGTATTAGCTCTCAGCTAGTGGAAATAATTTGATTCTCCCTTTCATAGGAAGCAAGCTTCTAAGTATCACTGCCCATAAATCCATCCTGGCAAGTATGCGCGTATCTAGCACACTCATAGCCTGGTATGCATTTTCCACTGATATGATCTATTCATGTAGCCTTTGATTCTAAGGGAAGGGTGCTTTGAAATCTGATCCGGTTATGTGTCCGAGCCTTTAGACAAGAGCACAGACTCATCTTCACATGCTTAGAAGGCATCATAGTCCACTCAGCACCTGAACAGCTGAGAGCAGCAGGGCTAAGGGACCCCACTCTGTTGTGGCTGGAAAGAGGGCCTCATCTTCAATGCTTACTCGAGAAACAGACTTAAACCCTGCAGAGGATTTCCTTTCTGAAGTGGTGATATGATGAGGCTCAAAGGTTGCCGGCTTTTAGAAAATTAAAACTAGGTCTTTTGCATTTTAAAGCATCTGCCTGGTTAGTCTTTTCTCCTGTCTGTAGCACATAGGTAAAAGGTAAAGGTTCCCCCTCGTACATATGTGCATCTCTGTTTCAAAGCTGAAAAGCCAGCGCTGTCTGAAGACGTCTCCGTGGTCATGTGGCCGGCACGACTAAACGCCAAAGGCGCACGGAACGCTGTTACCTTCCCACCAAAGGTGGTCCCTATTTTTTTCTACCTGCATTTTTTATGTGCTTTCAAAGTGCTAGGTTGGCAGAAGCTGGGACAAGTCACGGGAGCTCACCCCATTACGCAGCATGAGGGATTCGAACCGCTGAACTGTCGACCTTTCCATCGACAAGTGTCTTAGCCGTTGAGCCACCGCATCCCTCCTTTATGTATTTATGCTTTATGTAGTACATAAAGCAGTCCAACTCTGTCTTTTAAGGCTGCTAAACGTTATTGTTAGGAGATAATTTTGTGTGGCTCATTTTTATTTGGTCATTTTTATTGGTTTTATTTATTGGTCAGTTTTATTGATTTCATTCTTATTGGTCGAGGAGTGGAATTAAGTTCTGCCTCCCTGTCCTTCAAGCACATATCAGTATTCCTGCCAGTATATATTGCTCCACTTGAATTAATCTAAATCTGGAACTTCAGAATATCTTCTTTTCAAATGGTAATCGTAGAAGATATTTCAATCCCCCCCCCCTTTAACCTGTTAAAAATATAACTGAGACCAAAAGATATTCTCCTTCTATGTTAGTTGTTCACTAATTGTTCACCAACATGTCATGTAGCTAGCTCTACCCATTAGGCATTTGGGGTAATCATCAATGATAACAGAAATTAAATGCTGCAGGGTCAACTGCCTATCCAATCTCCTGCCTTTGAGATCAGAGCTATATATGCAATTGGAATAAGAAAGATAGGATCCTAATCTGCTCATAAGAATGTTTAAGACATCAATGGCCAGTGTTGTGAACAGCCCCGTGATTTGTAGATTACATGAGGATACAAGAAAGTTAAAGATAATTCTCATTCTGCAAACTCTGGCTCTTCTTGGCTATATGAGACTTTGAGGCATAACTTACTCAAAATCTTCAGTCAAGTACTGCTCATATTCCTACTTCTAGAGAGCTACCTCTAGAGAAAAATGGAATATTTGTTTCTAAGCAATTGCCCACTTCCTTTTCCTCCAATTGTCTTAGCTTTTGTAGAGGGATTAAGGGATCTTTCATTTCTACAATCACGATTTAGTCCACACCCAGCCATTATGTTGAATGATCTATCATAGAGTAGTAGTCAGAGCTCCATATAATAATAATAACTTGGCTCATGAAGGATTTCTGCTGCCTTCTTTAAAGGCCACTAAGTCTCACTTCATAAATAGAAAACTGATATGGCCTCTTCTAATATCGGTGTCCAATGTAACCATACCTGCTGGTCCTCATGGTATGACTCAGCCTTGAATTCAACCTACTTTCAAAAGTTCTCCAAAGCTGGAGTATTCATAAGACAATTTTATCATGCTAAGACTGCATAAGTGATTGGTGGTGAATTCCTAACATGGAATTTGACGCAGACATATCGTTCTCAATAGCAGCTTGCCCTTAGAACCATGCTAGTGCAGAAATCAATTCCTAAATGACCTCCAGATGCTTTAGATGCTAAGTCCCATGCTCTCTTTCCACTGCCCATACTGGCTGAGGTTGATGGGAGTAGAAATCCGAGACATTTTAAAAGCATCAGGTTGCCCATCAAAGCATCATGGTGTCTTCTCTAACCAGTTGGTTTGTTCTTTCTCCCACCCACCCAGTCAACCCAATCTCTCCTCAACCAACCTGTCTGGGGTGGACAGATACTTCTGCTTTTGGAATTTCTTCTCTAGTCCCATCAGCTGCAACTCTGTGAAGATGGTCCGGCTGCGACGAGGCTTTTTCAAGGGGGTGGTGGGTTGCTCTGTCTCGGATTCACTGCTGCCATGAGTTTCGTTGGCTTGGCTCTCTAAACAGGTGCTTCCCGAAGGTGGGAGCGGTGAGAGAACCCGAGAGGTGCTCACTGCAGGAATGAAGTGAGAGACTGCTGAAGGCTGTCTGGTGATGACAGAGATGAGTGGATAAGCCCGGAGAGAGGAGGATCCTGGGAAATAAGCATCAGAGAAGGAAAGGCATTACCAAGAGAGTTTGACTAGACAGATTGCTTCATCTTTAAGGTTCCAGCTCTACTTTGATCAAGATTTGATTAATACAGAGTACATAGTGGATAAGATACTGTAAGTACATTAGTTGGGACCACCAAAGGCAGGGTAGAGGCAACCAGTGGGGAAATTCAAATTTTTTTTACTATGGTGGGCGTGGCTTGGTGGGCGTGGTGTGGCTTGGTAGGGGAAGGATACTGCAAAATCTCCATTTCCACCCCACTCCAGGGGAAGAATACTGCAAAACCCCCATTCCCACCCCACTCTGGGACCAGCCAGAGGTGGCATTTACTGGTTCTCTGAACTACTCAAAATTTCCACTACCGGTTCTCCAGAACCTGCTGGATTTCATCCCTAGAGGCAAACCTTCTTTTTAGTGCCTTGATTTTCTGTCTTTCATTTTAAAAAAAAACATGTTCCAAACACAGCAGTAAGCTTTAAGTAATTACCTACAGGAATCAATCGATTGGGGTGGGGGTATTGGAAAAGAGAGTACAAGGAAGGTAATTCCTCCTCCCTGTCCAAGGCCCTCAGTCCTGTGTGGACCAGCATGTGTTTCCAATTGAATATACAAAATCATAAAACTAAGATGGAAGACATGTAGATTGCATGTGATCTAGTTAAGGCCTAGGGAAAATGTTCCAGCCTCCGACATGCCATTTGTGCTCTGATTTTCATCCCTCAACTCCGTAGCAATTAGCACTGGAAGATCCAATGAACAGAACATCAAGGCATGGCTGGCCATCCCTTTCTTACAAGCTGGGAAGAAGCATTTATGACAGGGGTGAAATCCAGCAGGTTTTGGAGAACCGGTAGCGGAAATTTTGAGCAGTTCGGAGAACCGGCAAATACCACCTCTGGCTGGCCCCAGAGTGGGGTGGGAATGGGGATTTTGCAATATCCTTCCCCCAGGAGTTAGGAGGGAATGGAGATTTCGCAGTGTCCTTCCCCTGCCATGCCCACCAAGCCACACCCACCAAGCCACACCCACAGAACCGGTAGTAAAAACAGTTTGGATTTCACCACTGATTTATGGACTTCAGGAAATTCATCTATAGCCCTGAAGGTAAAGGAGTTTCAGTGGAGAGATTATAAACCCCATTTTATTTTCTTCATTTTTAAAAAGAAACTTAACGGTTTATTGGCAAGCAGAGCCAGCTTCACAAATCAATGTTCTAGCGGCTATTATGAAATAAATATAATATACCTTACAGTGGTAGGAAAAAAAGCTGCAATTGTTTGTAGAAGTGCTTGCCTCCATTGGTCATTAGATAGATCAATTTATTTTATGTCTGGATTTGTTTGGCATGTGTTTGCTGACAAATTTAGCCTTTCTGAAGTGTAATATCTAAAAGGGCATTATTGTTTGCACTTCTCACATTTTATGCATTTGATACTTGAAATACTTTTGTAATTTGGAGTGCTCTTTATTCTAGATTGAATATCTACTTTTAATGTTTGTTTAACGTAATGTAATGTTTTCTGAATAAGAGAGAATAAAGACCCACGACAGAAGGGCTTTGGCCCAGGTACTTAGAGCCATGAATGTGAAAAAGTGGTGGATTGCGCCCCCCCTCCCCAGGTTCAGACCGGTTCCTCCACTGACCCCGACATCATCAGAGCAAAGTGCGCAGCCCCATTGCAAACCGGTAGTAAAGGTAAGTAGAACCCACCCCCGGTATGAACCAAGTCAATGTGTTTAAAAACACAAGCCAAATAAATTCGCAAGTGTGTGTTTGTTGTGCATATGTAGGGTGGTACACTTTCCACTTCACTTGAGCACGGATGCTTGTAAATAAGTAAAACATTTCTGTCGAAGAAGACAATATGGTAGCAAAATCATTTTTCTGCAAACAACATAGCAGAAAAAATATTTATTTATTTATTTATTTCGTTGAATTTTTATACCGCCCTTCTCCCGAGGGACTCAGGGCGGTGTACGGCCACAGTAAAACACATATAACACAAAAATTAAAACTATTTAAAACGTATTCAATGATATGGCTATTTCTTTAAAAAAACCCAAGACTAAAAAAATACCCCATTAAAAATCATTGTTCCGTTAGACCAGCTTGTTGAAATAATAAAGTCTTCAGGGCATGGTGGAAGGTACGAAGGTCGGGGATCGTATGTATCTTCGGGGGCAATTTGTTCCATAGGGCAGGAGCCCCCACAGAGAAGGCTCTCCCCCTGGGGGTCACCAGTTAACATAATCTGAGCAACAGCACCCTGAGGAGGCCCTCTCTGTGGTTGCGTACCAGCCAGTGGAAGGCTACCGGTGGCAGAAGACGGTCCTGTAAATATCCAGGTTCTAAGCCATGGAGCGCTTTAAAGGTGGTAACCAGCACCTTGAATCGCACTCAGAAGACCACCAGGAACCAGTGCAGCTTGCGTAGGGGAGGTGTTACGTGGGTGCGCCGAGTTGCACCCATAATCACCCGCACGGCCTCATTCTGGACCAGTTGGAGCCTCCAAGTGTTCTTCAAGCATGGCTTACTTAAAAACTGTTTTGCTATCATGATTCTTCCATAGTTTTCAGCTGAGGCGCCAAGAAAACCACAAAAGCCATTAAAAAGTAATAAATCAATGACACTCAAAAACTATATTCAAATACACATATTCACACACACAAAGTCTGGAAGATTAAAAACATTACAGGGAAGCGTTTTTTTTAGCAAGGTCTTTCTTCTTGGCATATTGAAGTTGTTGGGCTAATGGTGCTTTTCCTATTTGGGTAGGGGTCAAGGCCAAGAATGCCATGGGTGACTGAAGTTTGGGAGAATCAACACAACTTTAAGGGAAGGTGGTGGAAACGTCATCATCAGCTCAACAGGGAAATGAAAAATATGAAATAATATGAGCATTTAGCCGACGCAGTTAAAAAGTTATGCTGGGTTCCAAAAAATACATCTGATTTTTCCTAACCTTCGTCTTTCAATTTCATGAAAAAGGAAGCACTTCTGCTTTTCTTTTGTGGGGGGAGCGACTCCCAAGGAGAAGAACCATTTTGCTGAAGTTGCCACACCTGGAATGCAAGGTTGATCAAATCAACTGGCTTCCAGTTACCATGTTGTCACTGAAATCTGAACTCTCCGTCTCCCGGCCTTCGATCTCTCCCAACGTCGTGGTTTTTATCAATCAGTTTCAGGTACCACCTGGGAGATACTTTCTCCATGACTTTGAAGATGATGGTTTCCACAACTGCATTCTTCTGCTTTGGTTGGTAAATCTGGAGAGCTCAACTGGTAGTAAGGAGGAATTTGTTTGCGTCTCATCCTTTAGGGTGGGGAGTGTAACTGAAACCGCAGGAGGGCCGGGGAGGGTGGAGAAGAAACTTCTGAAGAAGTTTGCAGTGCTATGGCAACGAGGAAAAGATGATGTGCTGTCAGTGGCATGATGAGTGATGAAGTGATTGGCAGAGCAGTACACAGGACATATACTTGTCCTATCATTGCCTTGGGGCAAGGCATTGCTAGCTATGAATGAAAAGACTCTTCTTCAGCTACATTTCTCTTTAGAACATAATCATGAAGCTAGAAGGGACCTTTTTTTTGAGATCTTCTAGTCCAATTCCCTGTCAAGGCAGGAAATCTTATAACCATCCCAGTCAAATGGTTGTTCAGCTTAGTTTTGAAAGCCTCCAGTGATGGAGCACCCAAACTCTGGGAGGCAAGCTATTTCATTGATTAATTGTTTTGACTGTCACGAAATTTCTTACTTCTAAATTGGATCGGTCTTTAACAAGTTTCCACCCATTACTTCTTATCCTGCCCTAAGGTGCTTTGGAGAATAAATCAAAACCCTCCTCCTTATGACAACCCCTCAAATACTGGAAGACAGCTATGATGCTGTCCTATCCCCCACCTCTCCTCAATCCTTCTGTATGATTGGCTAAACATATCTAGTTCTCTTAACTGTTCATGGTACACTTTAGCCTCCATACATCTTGCCTTTGTTGCTCTTTTCTGCACACTTTCTTATTTTTCATTTTTATTCTTTCCTTCTTTAGGAGAAAGTCACAGTCTCAGAACCACTTCTGATCAGATTGCATTTGTTCCAGGGTTGGGTTTCAAAAATTTTAGCAAAGGGTTCTCTGCCCAGTTGCTGGGTGGGTGTGGCCATAGTGGGCGTGGCCTAGCCGGCCTCCTGCACCACAGTGTGTGTGTGTGGGGGGGGGGTGTTTTTGCCCTCCCCATGCTTTGGAGGCTTTCCTCAAGCCTCCGGGAGGGCAAAAATGGCCTCCCCAGGCTCTGGAGGTCCTCTGGAGGCCTTTTTGAACTTCCAGTAGGCCCGTTTTTTACCCTCCTTCAGCCTCCATGCTGCATCCAAAACAGGCCATGTGGGGACTCCTGGGAAGGGAGGGGAAAGGTGGGCAGGGCCAGCCAGGAGTGGGATTTGGGGCTTCTTCGAACTGCACAGAGTCTTAGCTAGAGGTTCTCCCGAACCCCTACGCACCCCCAGCAGCCCACTCCTGATTTGTTCATAAGTTTCCTCCTCACGGAATCGGTTCTAGCCTGAAAGTCAGCCTATTTAGTGGACAACCATCTGTAGAATGGATGTTCCTCATTCAGCCCTTCGCAGAATCTCCAGAGAATCCCCAGATTGAAAATCCAGCTAGCTGTTTACCAAACCTGAGTTAGAAGGACTCATGTTTCTAAGCGATGTAAAGTCATTTAACTTTTCTGGGTTTTTAAACTCAAAAACAAAAAAGTGGAAAAAACTTGAGGGTTGCCTTTCAAGTTAAAAGGAAAACAGATTGTTGTTGTTGTTGTTTTTTTAAAAAAAAGCTAAACAATTAACCAAGCTCGGCAGATAAGATGCTGGCCATAAACTCAGATGACCCAAGCTCTATTCTGAGTTCTGACTCATGGCATGACCTTTAACAAGTCACTTTCCTTCCCCATCTCCATTTCATTTTCTGGCATCCCACTCCTCAAAATGTTGGCTTGCAATTAAATCCCATTAATTGGAAAAATCATTGTTGTCATCAAACGTTCATCACTGGACAGATAGTCCTCAAATGATTACCACATTTGAGACCAGAATTTCTGGTGCTAAGCAAGGCCGTTATTAAGTGAGTCACACCCAATTTTATAGCCTTTTTGGCCACGGTTGCGAATGAAGCTGGTTCCCTCATTGACTTTGCCTTTCAGAAGGCAGTTGGGAAGGTCATAAATACATGTTGTTTTGATTTTGATCATTGCAAGGGCACTGTGATGGTCATCAGTGCAAGAATTGGTGGTAAATCACTTTTTTCAGTGCCATTGTGACTTGGAATGATTGCTACATGAATGGTTGTAAGTCAAAGACTCCCTGTAGACTATTCTCAGCAATCAGCCTGCAAAGCAGGTTAATGCTGCCATCCTATCAGGGGTGTGTGTGTGTGTGTGTGTAATTCTGTTTTTCAACATGAGGAGTTTTGGTATGAAGAACTTTTTTGTATGATGAAAGAAACAGCTAAAAGTTCCCTTTAAAGGATGGGGAGGACAGGGCGTTCCAGTTTTCCTCCTTCCATATTCAGATGCTCTCTCTGTGCAGTTATAGGGGAGCCTTGTAGGAAAGTGCAAACGCATTTCTTAAACTGTGCGAAGAATGATTTATAGGAGCAGAAGCTCTGCATGACCAAAGGAAGCTCATGTGAGTCACACTGTTTTGCACTGAGCCGAAGGTAATCAGATCTGTTCCATCAACAGGACAAGGCTGGAAGTGGAAAGAACAAGGTTTACAAGGATCCCCGATTCCTTCCATCAGTAAGCTTTCTTGAATGTCTCCAAGGGGGAACAAATGAACTGATTGGCCAAAGCCCACTTAAGTGAGTTAGGATGAGATTTGAAAGGTAAACTTCCGAATGGAATGGAATGGAATGGAATGGAATAGAATGGAATGGAATGGAATAGAATAGAATAGAATAGGTTTATTAGATTTATATACCACCCTTCTCCCGAAGGACTCAGGGCGGTGTACAGCCATGGTAAAACACCAAGTCATGCAAAAATTAAAACCAATTAAAAGAATTAAACAATTAGCCTAGTCCATTTAACCCCCCCCCTCCCAATTTAAAAATCCCATCCAAGTTCTTATTCAGCCAGGCCAGCCTGTTGAAATAGCAGGGTATTTAGGGCCCTGCGGAAGGTACGGAGGTTGGGAATCATACGTATCCCAGGGGGCAGTTCATTCAAGAGGGCGGGTGCCCCCACAGAGAAGGCTCTCCCCCTGGGGGTCGCCAGCCTACATTGTTTAGCCGAAAGCACCATGAGGAGCCCCTCTCTGTGGGAGCGCGTTGGTCGGTGGGAGGCTATTGGTGGCAGAAGGCGGTCCCGTAGATATCCGGGTCCTAAGCCATGGAGTGCTTTAAAGGTGGTAACCAAGACCTAGAACCGCACCCGGAAGACCACTGGAAGCCAGTGCAGCTCGCACAGGAGAGATGTCACATGAGTGCGCCTAGTCACATCCATAATCACCCGCATGGCCGCATTCTGGACCAGTTGGAGCCTCTGAGTGTTCTTCAAGGGAATAGAATAGAATAGAATAGAATAGAATAGAATAGAATAGAATAGAATAGAATAGAATAGAATAGAATAGAATAGAATAGAATAGAATTCTTTATTGGCCAAGTGTGATGACCAAGAGTCCACCATTAACACTACTTGGGCGTAACACAACGTGCTAAAGAAGAAGAATATGAGTAGGATCACACAGATGTCAGTATGAGTGTTTTGTTGAGAACAGTCAACAAAACAAGATTGTTTTGTTGACTGTTCTCAACAAAACAATGAGAAATTGTTTTGTTGAGAACAGTAGAAACAATTTTCAAAAACTGGAAAAGTAATCATATTAACAATTGGATTCAAGAGACATATGACTCATCTGTGGTTGAAAAAGCAACGCTATCTGAGAATCCAAAATGACCCAACATGTTGTTCTGTAGCAGAGATTTTATAATGTTAGAGAATCATTAATTTCCCCCCCCCAAGATAAATTTAGAAATCTGTTTGACATTTGATATGTTTGTTGGGGGGGTGGGGGGAGAGAAGAGTTGTTTATTTTTGTGTTGTAACTTTATTTTTAGATGATAGATACCGTGTTTTCCCGAAAATAAGACCCTGTCTTATATTTTGTTGAACCCCGAAATAAGCATTTGGCCTTATTTTTGGAGGTCTTATTATTTTGGGGTGTGTGGAGCAAGATGGGGCTCCTCTTGCCATCTTACCTGATTTCCACTTCTGTGTTTAAATATTTTTGGGAAGGGCTTATTTTTGGGGGGAGGCTTATTTTAGCACATGCGCTCAAAAGCCCGATTGGGCTTATTATCAGGGGATGCCTTATTTTCGGGGAAACAGGATAGTAGATAGATAGATAGATAGATAGATAGATAGATAGATAGATAGATAGATAGATAGATAGATAGATAGAGAATATCAGGATAGACAGATACAATTAGCCATGTCGGGCCAAGTTTTTGTTCCAGGCAAAACTTGGCTAAATCTTTTTTTGGAACAAAAGTAAAAGGGAAGGAAAGATTTATGGGTTGGCGGCCTGCTGGCATGTCAGCTTCGCTGGGAGGCAGAAATGAGATCTTGGCTGAGTGAACCCTTTCTAAGATGATGGAGGAAGAAAAATAAATAAAATAAATGAACTGCCAATGGAAGAGCTCTTCTCTGCTGGCTGGAGACAGTCAAAACAAAACAAAAAGATAGAAACAGTTTTTTTCTGCCCATTTCTGGCTGCAGGTATGCACAGATCCCTAATTCCTGACTGCCACCTCCCCTTCATTCTAGAAAATGGATCCTTCACCCAGTCCAAATTAATGGACGGATTTTATGTGCATTTGCTTTTTTAATGCTATAGGGCACTGCACACCAGAACAACTAGACACAAGAACAGTTTTTCCCCGAATGCCATCACTTTGCAAAACAAATAATTCCTCAACACTGTCAAACTATTTACTATGTCTGCACTACTATTAATCTTCTCATCGTTCCCATCACCCATCTCCTTCCACTTATGACTGTAACTTGTTGCTTGTATCCTTATGATTTATATTGATTGTTTCCTAGTATGAATTGGTCACTTATTTGTACCCTATGACTATCATTAAGTGTTGTACCTTATGATTCTTGACGAATGTATCTTGTCTTTTTATGTACACTGAGAGCATATGCACGAAAGACAAATTCCTTGTGTGTCCAATCACACTTGGCGAATAAAGAATTCTATTCTATTCTATTCTATTCTATTCTATTCTATTCTATTCTATTCTATTCTATTCTATTCTATTCTATTGAAATAGTCATTCTTTTAAAGAATTAACCTGCTGTTCAAAATGCATTATGAATTCTGCAAATTAGATTTAGTTCATTTATGGCAACTGCACAGGGATGGTCTTATTAAACTCCCTATTCTCTGTTTAAAAAAGGGGGGCTGAAATGAAAGGGACATCATGCCTTGCATTTAATCTATGGTTTTCACCTCCACATTGCAAGCTGGACTGAGAGAGGATTGTACCACAAACACCTGTTCATTGCATTATCCCAGTGCAATTTGGAAACTTGTGCTGCGAGATAATAGCTTACTGTTTTTAACAGTTCACTCTTATGTTACAAGTCAAAGGAGAGATTAAATCCGGCTTGGTGGATTTAACTCCACCATAACCTAAAGTCAGTGTATTTAAATGTAGGGACACACACAGGAGAGAAATGAATAAGTGACAATCTCCAATCCATGGAGAAAATAAACTCTCTACATATTTCACCTTTCTACCACTGAGAATAAGAACAAACTATTCATTGTTTCCGTTCTTTTCCTGATCATATTCTGGCCTAGTTCATGCATGTTAAGACATTGATTGAGTGGTTCCAATAACACACTGAATCTAATTGACCCTAACAGGTTATTAGTTAGTCTAATTGTTCAGAACAGTCTAATTGTTCTGGTAGTTAAAACAATTAATCAGTGGAACAACTTGCCTCCAGAAGTTGTGGGTGCTCCATCATTGGAAATTTTTAAGAAAGCCATTTGTCTGAAATGGTGTAGTATTTCTTACTTAAGCAAGAAATTAGAGTAGAAGACCTCCAAGGTCCTTTCCAACTCTGTTATTCTGTTAAAGCCATGCTATCTGTAGGGAAGGTCTTTTATGCCACTGCTTTGAGCCTTCACTCTTCCAAGAAAAACTTCAGTTGCAATGAAGAATGCAATTACATTCAAATTTGACAATTAATCAACCAATTAGCCAAACTTCTGCTAAAAAGGGAACATCAAGGATTTCTTCGGTGTGCTTTTAAAATCTCTAATTTTAGCACGCAAGCTACGTTCCGTTCCTACTTCTTTAAATCTCAGTTTCCCATTAATTCCAAACCTTCCCATTTGATTTACTTCTACCGCAAGTAGTATTTGCAGAGCCCGTTCTTACTTTTTCAAAGCAATCTTTCTGCTCAACTTTGGCTGTTTAATTGGGCATAATAATGGTAATGAATGAATCTGGCTGCAGTCTGCACTTAAAGCTTTCGTGCCTTAAGGTGTTTGGAGGTTAGAGGAAAAAGGGAAGAAAAACACAGCAAAAAACAAACAAAAAATCCAGTCCCTAATCAGGGAAGATAATTAACACACTAAGATGACAGTTTAAAAATACTACTATATACATCTTCAAGGCAAATGCTCTGACAGTAACTAATTAGCTCTAAAATATTTGACAATCTGCAACTTTTGGAAAAGCCAGAAGAAGTTAATGAAGGCAGTCCTGAAAAGTAATGTTTAAACCTAATTTAACATGTATTATAACAACTCCACCCATGGGCTGTCAGATTCATTTATCAGCCATAATCATACACTTGTCTGACAGCTAGACTGAAGGGTATTGTAGTGCAGGGACCTGGAGCTAAATCATGATTTGTTTAGTCCTGGTTGGCTGAATCAGCTACCGTTGGCTGGATTTATACAAGATGCTACGTTGATTACAGTTCTCTATAATCTTGTACGCAGCCAAAGTATGGCTTATCTGCCTACAGATTTATTTCTCTTACAGTTCTTTAGTGAAGCAATTTTATAACTGTGCCAAGATATTTAAATACCCACCAAATTTATGCTTTTCACAGAGGCTGCAGATTGAAGGATGTGTAATGCTGATTCTTTATCTGTCTCCTTCCTTCTGCAGTAAATACAGGACCAGCCTGTTAAGAGTAGCAATTCAAAACCTGGCTGGCACACACCCTTTTTGGCTTTTTGATTGTCTCTTCTTGAATGTAAACAGAGTACAAACCCCACTCCCTTTTAGCATGGATGATGTTATTCAGTTGGGTAATGAAACGTCTGTAAGACAATAACCAAGCTCAAGAGAGCCCCAAGGACTTCGCAGTTCAACCTGAGCCACGGATATTCTAGTTCAAAAGCTGCTCTTTCCTTATTTGAGATCTTCTGCTCGTGTTTTTAATCTATTTTTGATCAGCATTTTATATATAAGGCTGATGCAGTTTGGGGGCTGTTGCTCATCAAGGCCCAAAGGATTAGTTATTCATGCTAGTTTTAGAAATTAAAATCACTGTTGGGTTGTCTTCGGTTGTTGGCCTGTTTTCTACCACACAAGCCATGGCTCAGGTCTCCTTCGTTAGTCTTGACTGCTTCCCACTCACAGGGACTCTCCCCAGGTGACATTAAAAATTGATTCATCAAGAAGAGTGGATCCCATTTTGACAGGTTAAATAGCAGCCTTACAAAAGGCCCAGGCGGTGGCTGCAAAGAGAAACATGCTTAGCCCCATTGAACCAAAACATGTACGAGATCCGGTTGCAAATCCACCTCTGTATTCAAAAGGCACATTATTAACTTAGCATATCGGCATTTGAATGAAGGCATGCTTAAATATAAATCAATCGGTTGCTGGCTTCCTCCTTTGTTAATTAATGCAATATCCATAAGCAAGCATGAATTATGGCTGCTGACTCAGACAGTTCACAAAGGACTGATTCGGGTTTCACAAGCCCATCCTTCTGCTGGCTGCCAAGAAAGCCCTGGCTGTAAATGCCACCGTCTTTTCCTGCTTCCAACATGCAAAACAATTTGATGAATGACAGAGGAGGGGAAAGCGGGAACTTAATTATTTGCAAAATAAGGCCTGCTTTAATTCAGGGTTGTGCCAACTTTTGGGAAATACATTTCTCACCGAGGTAATACTTCTTAGGTGAATGACATGTCAGGCACAGAGAAGATACAGAGTAGAGTAGAGTAGAGTAGAGTAGAGTAGAGTAGAGTAGAGTAGAATAGAATAGAATAGAATAGAATAGAATAGAATAGAATAGAATAGAATAGAATAGAATAACACAGTTGGGAGGGACCTTGGAGGTCTTCTAGTCCAACCCCCTGCTTAGGCAAGAAAACCAGGGGTGAAATTCAAAATTTTTCCCTACTGGTTCTAGGGGCGTGGTTTGGTGGGCATGGCAGGGAAAAGACATTGCAAAATCTCCATTCCCACCCCACTCTGAGGCCAGCCAGAGGTGGTATTTGCTGGTTCTCCCAATTACTCAAAATTTCCAGAACCTGCTGAATTTCATCCCTACAGGAAACCCTACACCACTTCAAACCAGTGGTGGTTTGCCCCCGGTTCGGGCTGTTTTACAAGAACCAGTAATAAAACTGGTGGGAGGGTCTGCCCACCGACCTGGACATTGTCAGGAAGCTTCTGTGCATGCGAAGCAGTCCCGTTGCAAACTGGTAGTAAAGGTAAGTAGAACCCACCCCTGCTTCAGACAAATGGTTATCCAATCTCTTCTTAAAAACCTCCATTGTTTTTACGGGTTGTGTGAAAAGACGAATGCATTTTATTCTGGAGAGATTATCCTGCAAACTCTAATCCTTCCCTGAATTGCCAAAATCCAGAAATCTAAAACTCAGTGGTGTTTTGTGTATAGCCATGGATGTTTGAAATCACAATCTGGGTTTCTAGTATTTCCCCCTCTGGTTGCTTGTTTTGGATAGGTGGTTTCTGAATTTGGGAGTTCTCTGGGTATCTGGATGCTGGTCAATCCAGTATGAGCTGCAGCAACGTTGTGAGATGGAGCAGGCTAAACTGTAAATCTCGTAATCCTCTTGTCCAATAACATATTCTTTTTGAAAGATCTAAGGCAGGGGTCAGCAACCCACAGCTCTGGAGCCGCATGTGGCTCTTTTATCCCTCTGCTGCGGCTCCCTGTTGCTGGTCAGCTCCACAATTGATAGGGATTTTGGTTAGGACAGGTAGAGGAAAAAGGACGCTGCGCTAAGAGGAGACTCTATGGTGAGGGAACCGGACTTCCGGTCAGCTCCAGAATTGAATGTGGGGCTTCCGGTTGGAACCTTTGTGGCTCTTTGAGTGTTTAAGGTTGCCGACCCCTGATCTAAGGAAAGCTGGCAGAGATGTGCTAACGATCTGCATTGCTCTGATTGATTGATTATATGTCATCATGTCTGTGTTGACTCTTAGCAGCCATGGGATTCTCAGGAGTTTTCTTTCAAATCAAATTTCAAAAGTGCAACTTTCATTTTCTTAAAGCAGGGGTCTGCAACCTTAAACACTCAAAGAGCCATTTGGACCCATTTCCCACAGAAAAGAAAACACCAGGAGCCACAAAACCCTTCCCGTGCCTATTTCTTGAGCGGCCACAAAACTAGCATATGGAGTTGAATTAAATGTTGTTTTCTTCTGAAACTTTTCTTTTCTTGGATTTATCCATGGTTGGCCTACCGTAGGTTGAAAAGCTCAATAAATCACATGCCAGTGGGTGTCACACATTGGCAGTTGTGACGCATATTTTGAGCAACACGGAGGCACAGCAGAGGGGTGAAAGAGCCACATGCAGCTCCAGAGTTGCTGACCCCTATCTTAAAGTGTCATGGAGAAGAGAGTTGCCTGCATGGTTCAGATCTTGGTAGGAATTGATAGCTTTTGATATCTGAATATCTTCCCCGGGGCCTCCATTGCTACCCAACCAAGTGCTAGTCTGTAGGATATTTCTCGATGATGGTTCCTTTACTGTTGATAGTCAATCCTGAAAACCAGAAGCTACCCACCAGTATTTTTCTTGTCATTTCTAAGGTTGGTTGCTGCACCAGCTGTCATTAGTTTGGTCTTTTAATCTTAACCTCAGTCTCTCAATGTGATCCATTTCCTTCATTATGGAGGTTGTCTTCGTTTACGGCATTTATATAAAAAAAGAAAAATTATAATTGCTTTTTTCTTTCTTTCTGACCAAGGCTTCCTGCAAAAGCCCATGTCCCTTTGCTCCACCTTTATGTCTCCAATCATCTCCAAGCCTTACTCCCGAGTCGCCCCTTTTGTCTTAACTGTTCTTGCCTTCTGACAGTTCTCTGCATGTGTGCACTGGGAATAGGCTCCCCCTGTTTCTCTGCCTCGCTGATGTCAGACTCTGGAGGCTCCGGAGGCAGCATATAACTCCCAGAATGCCATGGCCCCATCTTTGCCTCTGATGCAGAGCCATCGTCCGAGCCTTCCCCAGACTCCAGGACTGGCCCGTGTTCCTCCCCAGCCTCCTCACTGTCCGACTCTGCTGCCAGATCCACAGGCCATCGGCAGACCACAACCCTTTCTTTCAATAATGCAAGTGAACTAACGTGTTTTCCCCAAAATAAGACCCTGTCTTATATTTTTTTGAACCCTGAAATAAGCGCTTGCCTTATTTTCAGGGAGGTCTTATTATTTTGGGGTGCATGCAGCAAGATGGGGCTTCTCTTGCCATCTTACCTGATTTCCAGCTCTGTGTTTGGACATTTTCGGGGAGGGCATATTTTCGGGGGGGGGGGTTATTTTAGCACATGCGCTCAAAAGCCCGATTGGGCTTATTATCAGGGGATGTCTTATTTTCGGAGAAACAGAGTATTCCTCCGGCACGTGTACTAACCGTGGACTGACATTTCAGTTGTGTTCTCCTAATATTCAAATTGTCCCAAATCTTTCCCTACCTCTGGACTTTCGTCGCAAGAAGACTTCTGCAGGAAGCTTCCTTAGAACTCCTGAGCTCTGTTATTTTCATTCTTTGGTATCATTCATGTCACAATCGAAAGAACACCCTTGCCTCTTCCCCCCTCCCCTTCTCAATGGGCCAAAAATAAACCATGGAGCCAGCTCTAGAGAACAGCTGCACAAACAATGCCATTTAGAAGAATGCATCACGACACATGATCGAGTTTTCTGTCTGCCTGCGGAACCTTTGTTTTTCATCAATTAGCCCTCCTGGGTGGGTAACAGGCCGAGAAGTGGCACAGGCAAATTAAGAATGTTAGACGCTCTCTTTTCCAAGAAACTCCCGAAAAAGAAACATTGGAAAGACCCAGATATATAACGGGACAGCCAAAAATGGAGGAAAATGCCCCCTTCGGCTGCAAAGATGCTTGGAGTTTTTAAAAAAATTTTATTTATCCTGCCATCTCATTTCCAACAGAGACTATGATAGGACCAAGTAGTGTTATTTGATTAATGATCAGCTTTTAATAGACATGGGGTAGATAACTTATTACTGTAAAATATATATACCGCCCCCAGTCCGCAAGGAGAAGGGCGGTATATAAGTCAAATAAATAAATAAATAAATAAATAAATAAATAAATAAATAAATAAATAAATAATAGCATCTTTGAAACCCTAACACTTTATATAGCATGAGCAGATATTGTTGGACTAAGATGCAGGGTTTTATTTCCACCCAATCACACAGTTTTTGGAGCTAGTCGTTAACCTCTCAACCTAACCTTACCTTCCAGGACTGAAGTCAAACGAAAATGTCAGACTCACAAGATGCAAACTGGACAAATAAACGTAGCAAAGAACCGAAGAAAATACAAGCCTCTGCAATGCCCATGAAGATTCTCAGTCATCCAGGTCATGGCTTTAACACCAAAGGTGATTTTTTTTTTCAAGAGGCAACTAGACTTTCTGATTTCAACTTCTGAGCTGAGGAACCTCCTTGGATGAGAAGCGAAATGGCTTCAAAGAAAAACCAAGAGTTTTTCTCAAGTTGCCTCTTGAAAAAAAAAAGCACCTTTGGTACAAGCCTATGCAATATTCATTTCACAAACAAAAATGACAGAGGTTGAGCGATGTCTTAATACCAACATCTGAGGACCTAAAGAGCAATGGAGGTGTTGAAGTTGGGGTGAACTGGTATGGACCCACCAAAAGCTCCATTGTGCCAGACAGACATTGGTGCCTGGGTTTCTTTCTAAAGAAGGAGGAATCTTTTTCAATGCACCCTCTATCCTTCCCATTATGGAAGCATGTTGGAAGGAATTGTTCTCCACAAATAAATAAGTACACCATATACCAGTGTTGGCAAACCTTTTTGGCACCAAGTGCCAAAACGGGAGCACGCTGGGGAGTGCCAGAAACCGGAAGAGGAGCTTGCTGGTGCGTACACGCGGAAATGCTGGAAACCAGAACAGTTCCCCGGCGCGCATGCGTGCACCGGGAAGCTGAGCTTCCAGTTTCCGGCATGCACATGTGTGCCAGTCTTCTGGTTTCTGGCATGTATGCACACATGAAGACCAGCTGGCTGGCATGCGTGTGTGTGCCCGAAACCGGAAGCTCGGCTTCCCAAAGCATGTATGCGCACCAGGGAGCATTTCTGGCATGGCCGCACCAGAAGTGGGTTTCACAGGTTCTGACCAGTTCTGGAGAACCGGTAGCGGACATTTTGAGTAGTTTGGAGAACCAGTAGTAAAAATTCTGACTGGCCCCACCCCCATCTATTCTCTGCCTCCCAAGTCACAGCTGATCGGGAGGAAATGGGTATTTTGCAGTAACTTTCCCTTGGAGTTGGGTGGGAGTGGAGATTTTACAGTATCCTTCCCCTGCCACACCCACCAAGCCATGCCACACCCACCAAGCCACACCCACAGAACCGGTAGTAAAAAAAATTGAAACCCAACAGTGGGCCGCGCGCATGAAGACCAGCTGGCCGGCATGCATGGAATCCAGAAGAACAACAGGTGACAGCTGGTGTGACCAGAGAGATGGCTCTGTGTGCCACTTCCAGCACGCGTGCCATAAGTTCGCCATCACTGCCATATGTCAAATAGCCCAGTAGAAAGAGCAAGTAGCCATTCAAAGAGATTCTGAACTGACTAAACTCCTAATTGCTTAATCTGTTGCTTAAACCAGCGAAAGCTCACAATCTCATTTCTACCTGTCAACACACATTCTGAAACTGCTAAATTTGGATTCAGTAGCTCACATATTTTAGTTGACACACCCCTCTTTTCCCTTGAAATATAAGATTGCTTCAGGTATTCTCTGAACCGGCCCTACCATAAAATAATGGGGACCTTTTGTCAGTGACAGAACAAGAGGAAGATACATATGTCATGATGTCCAAATTACCATCAGGATTTCCTTACTCTGATGATTTAAGGGAGAACAGTCTGGCTCCAAATTATATTACAGTGTGCGGTGGATATTTAAATTTTATACTCCAGGCCAAACGGCTTGGGAATGAGCCTATGTGGGCTTGACCATTTTTGATACACGGTTCTTCTAAAATAGTCCAATGTCCTCAACAGTATTGGATAATTCAGCCATAGGAACAGCTGCTTAAATCCTTTTGTGGTTGGAAGGAGATACAGAAATACTCACAGACAGAGTGCAGTTCATCAAAGACGTATCACCCATTCACATTAAGATATAACAATCTTCCCCACGGCTTCTGGCCTGCTTTAAGAGCTAGAAGGAAATATTTAATTGGAATAAATAGCAATAGCACTTAGACTTATATACCACTTCATAGTGCTTTTACAGCCCTCTTTAAGCGGTTTACACAGTCAGCATCTTGCCCTCAACCATCTGGGTCCTCATTTTACCCACCTCGGAAGGATGGAAGGCTGAGTCAACCTTGAGCCTGGTGAGTTTCGAACTGCCGAACTGCAGCTAGCAATCACCTGAAGTAGCCTGCAGTACTGCACTCTAACCACTGCGCCATGTCAGCTCTTTGAGAATGGAGTAACCGATCATATAGGCAAGTTTCAACTGTTCCCTATAGTCAAATGGTCATGCCACATACACAAGAGGGAAGCATCAGCCGCAGAAGGACCACACGGTCTTTTTGAAAGCCTATCTGGTAGTCTTCATCAATGCTACTTTCTTGTTGTAGACTATAATTACAGAACCTTGAAAGCCTGACAGAGATATTCCCTCCCTTTTCTTATATCCAAGAGAATCAAGGTGAGCCTATCTTGAGTTTCTTTCTCACTCTCTCTTCCTTGCTGAGGCTAAGCTGGTGTCTACCTAACAGGCACTGAATTCTTCTTCAAGACTTATCTCCACAGTCCTCTACAAGTACCAACATTCATTTGATATATGATAATATATGATTACTGCTAATCAATGCTCCCAGGTTCACGTTAACTAAGAGTTCTCAGTGGATAAAAAAAAATGTGAGTTCAGAGCAGGGGTGAAATTCTAATTTTTTCCCTACCGGTTCTGTGGGCGTGGCTTGGTGGGCATGACAGGGGAAAGATACTGCAAAATCCCTATTCCCTCCCCAGTCTGGGGCCAGCCAGAGGTGGTATTTGTCGATTATCCGAGCTACTCAAAATTTCCGCTACCAGTTCTCCGGAACCTATCAGAACCTGCTGTATTTCACCCCTGGTTCAGAGTAAGCCTTGTGGGAAGGGTGAGAAAGAGAGACAGATGGTGGATCAAAGATGGAATAGAATATCCAACAGAAGAGCATGGCTGAATGAGTTGAACGATGAATAAAAACCCTCCCCATTGCAACATTTTGTTCTGAGCCCTTTTTTAGGAAATAATCGTTCAAATATCTATCGAGGGGGGAAAAAAGAATAAAAATAAAACAAGTGAGAGAAATGATCGTATGATAACAAATCAGGATGCTGGCAGAGCTCAGTTTACAGGTGCACCACTCCATCTGCCTAACCAGTTAAGGCAAAGAATATCTTAAAGGCAAGCCTGGGGAATTAATTGTAACTAAATTTGTTCCAGCGCAAACAACGGAGCTTAACTGATTTGTGGATCAAGATGACTTTCATTCTTTGCTTAGTGAACTGCCTCCAAATTTGTTTCTCCTTGCATAGGAGCTAAAGACAGTAGGGCATGGTATAACTTCCCTGGCAAGTGAAAAGCAACAGTGAATGACATGGCATAAATATCTCCTATTTATAAGAAAGTTCTCTGTTGTTTTTGGATCTGAGTTGTGAATTATATTAATGAAGCAACAGGGAATAGCTAACTGCCGCTCAGCTGCTTAGAAACCAAACAATGGCAATACTTCAATACTACACAGGCAACTTCCAGCTAAGACACAGCTATAATGAAACATCTTCCTTCACCGCTGAGAGAGAGAGAGATGAACAAAACGAAGGACTTACTTAATCTATAGTTAAACTATAGGGGTTGCTGCTATCAGTTGTAGAGATTTTATCAATATAGGCACTTTTAAAACAAAATTGGACCAGCTTCTAAAGACCAGGCTATTCATGGCCACGAGCCTCGATGTCTGCTATTTTTATTTTATTTGTTTTTCACATTTATTAACTGCTCATTTTCCTCAAAGAGGGACCCTTAAATTCCTAAACTCTTATGGAGCCCTTAACACACTTGGGATTCCAGGTCTGGACACAGAACCAGATCTTCAAGGCCTTAGAAAAGGCCAACAGATTTTCCTCCAGTGAGACTTGCTAAGATGTTCCCAAACACATCACCGATTTGTTGGAAATGTAAGAAATCATACGGGACATATTATCATCTATGGTAGACTTGTGTGACAGCAAAAAAGTACTGGACCAAAATTAAAAAGTGGGCTTGAAGAGATACCAAAAGACGAAGAGGTAATAAGGAAAATTTTGGACTGTGCGGAGATGGATAAATTGACGAAAGAAATTAAAGAAAAAGATGAAACGGAATATTACTTAATATGGGATAAATGGTACAAATGGTTAGAGAGGTCAAGAATAATAAGCAAGAATATGTACAATAGAGATGATCTAGAAATTAGGAAGCATCAATAAAATGATATTAAATATACAATGTATGTAAAGTAATATATAGATATAATAGTAAGTATAGTAAGTAAGGAGTAGTATATACAATATATAAGGAATAAGGGAACCACAAAAATAAATGTGAATATGTAGTGGGGGGGAAACACAAACTATGGATATGGGGGGGAGGGGAAAGAAAAAGAAAAGAAAAAGCCAACAGAATTGGGACTAAAGTTTTCCCCTTTTTTATGTGGGTCACAGTTGCAGCTCAGGAAAGTTTATCCTTTTTAGTACAGTTAGTTAGTTGGAAAAAGTGCCATTAATCTCCTGGTTTTTGCTATTGTAGACTAACACTGGTTTCCTCCTACAATGAATTCATCTCTCTTTAAAAAAGAGACTCTCTACTCTCTTGGAATTCAGACAGACTAACGGAGATCACATCTATTTTATCTGATGAGATGTCTTACATTAGTGGCCAAAATTGTGGAAACCTTTTGGGAAAAGTGTATTTTCTAAAACTATCTAATAACACCACTTTTTTTTGGAGGAAGTAGTATCATAGAATTATATATCAATGGAAAGATACTTTAATCAAGAATGTAATGCAGTAACTTTTATGAAGAATTTGCTATTAGAATAGCAGATACAGTTTAAAGAAGAAAAGTGAAAGATGTAGAAAAAACAAGATATGCAAAAATCATCACCATGTCAGTTAACATTTAGTTGGGGAACCTGAATTATGGCCTTACAACGTCTTCCCATGGAGTGAACCAAATCTTTTAGTTCTGCAGCTGTTCTAATGTTTTATTTTGTTTTTATTTGTTTCGATTTATAAACCACCCTTCTCCAACCGGACTCAGAGTGGTGAACAGCCAGGGTAAAACGTGATGTATAAAAATTAAAACAATTTTTAAAAATATTAAATGATTTCAGCCGACAAATTAAAACAGTCCATTTTAAAATCAATTACAATTAAAAACAGAGGTTAGGATCAAGCCAGCCCGGCTAGGTGAAATAGGTGGGTTTTAAGAGCCCAATGAAAAGTCCGGAGGTCCGGTAATGTGAAACCAAGATTGAATTATGGCTTCTATTAACTGGGTTTTATTGCTGGGTCACTTCTGACTAACAAGTTTCTTTAGTTGGCTCCACAGATTTTCAATTGGGTTACGGTCTGGGCTATTCCCAGGTCATTCCAGCAGTGGAATAGGATTATCTTGAAACGCAAAAAAAAAAAAAAGTGGTCTTATTAGCCATCAAACCTCAAAAATACACTTTTCCTAAAAGGTTTCCACAATTTTGATTTCGCATTTACACAAACCCTTCTTTCAAATGAATTTCTGAGGACAATGACAATCAATATAAAAATATATCTACAACAATCTTCCCAACTCTTTCTTCACACCTAATTGAAATCAATTCTACTTCTACATTACAGAAAACGGTGCAAACAGTTGAAATTTCATGCATGCTTTTGGATGCACTCATAGGAAATATAATCCTATTCGTAATGAATTATAAAAAACTGAAAGGAATTTAATAGGTGAAAGTCCATTTGACTCATATAGGTTCACTGGAGACAGAAATCTAATCTGTGGTAAATTGAGCATAATTATCAACAGTCATGCATGCACAGGTTACAAATGAACTTTGATAATAGAGAATGCACTAACTGCCTTCCAATATGACAGACATATAACAAGTGCATCTTTAGAAGGAAAAGGAAAGAAAATAATGAGCCTTCCCTAAAAGTATTTGAATCATCATAGCTAAAATTCTCAGAATAATAGATTCCATCTCCTGAAGATTTGCTCCAGAAGTAGAAGATGCTCTCTCAAGGATTCTGGGCACGGATTGCAAAATTTCCATTTTTCCCAACTTCCATGTGGACATCATTGTGGCCTGATTTTCATATGATCAATGAAGTATGCTTCATGAGGTATTTAAACTCTGGCTGGAGAGCCACACTTCAGAAATCACAGGACAGGCCATCAACAATATCATCTATCTGAAAGGTAGATAATTCCAAGAGTCTCCAAAACCATATCCTTCCTGTTTGGGTACTACCTTCTTTTTGTTGTAGAAGAATGGTTTGAGGTTAGCAGCCATGCTGCAGAAGAACAGGATTCCCAGCTTGCTTTTAGCTATTGAAAGTTGACTTTTATATCCATCTCATGGGCTATGGATCCCATCAGCCCAGCGAGTCATATTGTAAGATTTGCTGTTCAAACTGGATCATGCACATAGAGTATTTTTCCCCCTGTTTTTTTAGGGAGGTGGTAGATATTGCAGAGGGGATGTGGTGGCTCAGTAGCTAAGACGCTGAGCTTGTCAATTGAAAGGTCGGCAGTTCAGCGGTTCGAATCCCTAGTGCCGCGTAATGGGGTGAGCTCCCATTACTTGTTCCAGCTTCTGCCAACCGAGCAGTACAAAAGCACGTAAAAAATGCAAGTAGAAAAAATAGGGACCCCCTTTGGTGGGAAGGTAACAGCGTTCTGTGCACCCTTGGCGTTTAGTCATGCTGGCCACATGACCATGGAGACGTCTTCAGACAGCGCTGGCTCTTCGGCTTTGAAATGGAGATGAGCAGCGCTCCCTAGAGTCGGGAACAACTAGCACATATGTGCGAAGATATTGCAACCTTCTGTGTTTCTTTCAATGTATAAATCGTGGAACAAAAGAAACCCAACAGTATTATTCCAATGCAGAAAAGAGTCAGAAGGAAATCCCCCTGCCTGGTTTCTGCTGAAGTTTGCAGCATGGCCAAAGTTGACTCTGGGGTTGCAAAAGAACAGTTGAGATGAAGTTGGCCTCAGAGACCTAGGTTACACATCTCCGGATGAGACAAACAATTAGCCTTGCTTGTATAAGGTTTCCTATTAAAAACATGCCATTCCCCAAATGGATGTCAGATATGTCTGACTTGAAAAAATGCAGGAGGCTTAAATGACAAACACTGAACCAAAGCAAGACAAAGGCCACTTTCACAACTATAATCACCCGGAATTTGTCTGCCATTTTTCATAGGGTTGCAATACTTGAATTGAAGGTGTAAGGCATGCTGGACCTAGGTCAGTATGTAACCGTTTGGCCAATTCCACTCCAGACCCATAAATCAAGCCGATCGCCAGCATGTTTCTATTTTAATACTAGCTGGTACAATATTTAGACCCCAGGTGCTCCGATACAACTGTCAACTATATATTTCCAACTCCTGTTTGCTGTACAACGATGCCTGTTCTCTTCGGCTGTGGCTTAAGTTTTCTTTCGGTTGAATTCCATTCCTGACTTCCATGATGTATTTATTGAAACATCTATGGAGATTCTCAGTCATCCAGGTTAGTGGTCACTAAATGGTGATCTGTGGATCACCGGTGGTCCATCAGAAAATTTTGGTATGTGGTTATATATCTGGGGGGGGTAATAGATTTTAAAAGTTTAGAATATTTTTTGTACTAAATAAGTTTAAAATTGTTTTATTGTTAGCCAGATCTTACCTAAAAAGTTGTTGGTTGTTGATTGTAATACATGATTGTTTAATAGTGGAAGTCGGGGGGGGAGGGGGGGCTGAGGGGGGAGGAGAGGGGGTGGTTGTTGGGGTGGGGGGTTGGGGGGGAAGGCATGTTAAAATTGTATTGTAAAACTTTTTCAATAAAATAAAAATAAAAAAGAAAATTTTGGTAGTCCGTAAAAAATTATTTGCATTTTTTATGCAAATAGTCTCCCCCTTTGGGGTCTTTTTGTGTGGTCAGAGGGGGTCAGAAATTCCGATTTGGGGGTCTGCTTCAGCCTCCTGGTGCGGGGCTTTGGGCAAAGGCTGGAGGGAAGTGCCACTGGTGGCGAAGAGCCGGAGGGCCTCGTTCCAGTGGGACTGCATCATGGCCTGGAACTGGCTGACCATCTCAGCCCACTGAGCCTCCAGATGCCAGTACCTGGCCTTGCACTCCCACAGGTTTTCCCTCTTCTTGGAAAGCCTATGCTCCCAGTCTCAGTGAGGTGCTTCTGCTGAGCCTCCTTCTCCGTCAGATCCAATTTGAACTGAGCTGTTTTGCCAACTCTTTCTCCTGGTGGCTGCTTAGTTCCAACCACTGCTTCCTGTTGGGGCCCTTAGGAGCCCAGGCGGGGAGGCGAGGAGTGAGTGGGAGGGGAGGGGCGAGTAGAGGCTGGCGAGGTGCCCCTCGATGTGAGTGACATCGAGTTGGCCATGCCCACCCAGTCACATGACCACCTAGACACGCCCGCCCAACTGGACATTACGCAGATCATATTATTCAGATCATTAGGCAGATGGGTATTCTTTAAGATGGTGGCGCATGTATCTGCAGCAGCTCGATGCTCCAGAGACTGGTATTTTTTTAAATTAATTTATTGTTTGTGTATTTTTTAGTGAGTGCTGTGCATGTTCAGGCACAAGTAGTTTACACCCGACAAGAGTTATTAGCTATTGGACAGTTATTAGCTATTGGACAGTTTTTATCCCAGAGCTATAATTGTACTCAACAATGAACTGAAGGGCCACCATCAGCGAGCTGTTGAACAGCATTACTTGGTCTGTTTTGTGGATGTTTGGGTGGTTTAGGGGTGGGGAATTTGTGGTGGGTGGGAGTGTGTTTGGGGATTGTTATGTGTGTGTTGGACCTGGTCTTTGGGTGTTAAGTGAATTTCGTTGTATGGGTATACTGTGTATACATGTACAATGACAATAAAGTTATTTATTTATTTATTTATTATTTATATTAATGGTCCGTGGGATTTAAAATTATGAATGTAGTGGTCCCTGAGCTCCAAAAGGTTGGTGATCCCAACCCAGGTCATGGTTGTCCCAAAGGTGCTTTTTTCAAGAGGCAACTCTGAAAAACTTCTGGTGACTCTGGACAGCATATAATGGAATTAATATTGGAATGCAAGGCACTAAAGACTCCAGAACAAGAAATATTCTAAATAATAGAAAAGACAGAACTTGACAAATAATTTTTTAAAAAAACACAGAACTTGCTTGCCATAACTCAAGTTTTGCCATAAGTCAAGGTTCAGGGCGGGACAGATAAACCCAGAAGTGATGACATTCCAGAAAGTAGGTAGTGTGACAGAGAAGATACACTCATCTTTTTAGATATCAAAAGATTTAAGATGTTAGTCACAATCACACAATCAAAGTCCTACCTGTTTATCAATGTACATGTGACATAAAGTGGAAAATGTGTCAACTCTGCCCAGTTGAAAGGCTGGCAGAAACTACGGAAGATACATCATCTCTTAAATAACCAGCGCTACACCATGTGGTGTTCTTCACAGCTCTTCTGTACTAGATTGCTTTCTTGTACTCTGTACATTCCAGTCTCCCATCCAAAGACTAACCAGATCTAAACCTGTTTAGCTTGTCAAGAACACCACGATCAGCCAAGAATTACAACTGCTGTGATTAACAGAACTACTGCTGATCTTTTAAAAAATGCAGAAATGCTACAACTTAAAAAAAAAAGTCCCACAACAAACCTTATGGATTTACAGTTGGTAGGAGGAAATGCCCTAATTTCTCTAAACAAATCAAGAACGTAGCCTTGGTCTTGTCCCCTGGCAGGAAGTTTGAGGTCCAGAAGAAACCTCCATTACATCACATAAAACTTGGGAGTCCTTCACTAGGACTGCTGAAAATATAATGGTTTGGAACATAATATTTAGGTAGAATTTGGCAAAGTAAAATATTAGGCTACAGAATACTAATATCTGCACAGTGCAATCTGTTACAATATCTGCATTTTTAGATTCGTACATTGTGCTGTATTGCGTATTTTGTTCATCTGTTGTTTATCAAAGCTTGGTCTAGTGGTTAAGGCATTAGCCTAGAAACCAGGAGACGGGGAGTTCTAGTCCCGCCTTAGGCATGAAAGCCAGCTAGGTGACTTTGGGCCAATCAGTAGGAGACTGTGAATTCTAGTCCCACTTTAGGCATGAAAGCCAGCTGGCTGATCTTCAAGGGTGAAATCCAGCAGGTTCTGACAGGTTCTGGAGAACCGGTAGTGGAAATTTTGAGCAGTTCAGAGAACCAGTAGGGGAAATTTTGAGTAGTTCGGAGAACTGGCAAATACCATCTCTGGCTGGCTCCAGAGTGGGGAGGGAATGGAGATTTTGCAGTATCCTTCCCCTGCCATGCCCACCAAGCGACGCCCACCAAGCCACACCACGCCTACCAAGCCATGCCCACAAAACCAGTAGTTAAAAAATTTGGATTTCACCACTGCTGATCTTAGTCAAGTCAATCTATCTCAGCCCCACCCACTTTACAAGGTTGTGGGGAAAATAGCAGGAGGAAAGAGGATTAACTATGTTTTGCTGCCTTGGGATATGGATAAAAATAATAAAGGTGGGTTGAAAATAAATAAATTCAATCCCATCAAACCAGCATTGAATGGGCCTGCCATGGTTTAAAAACCTCTTTATGCTCAGCAGAACCCAAGAAAATGATGGTTTATTGCAGCATGTGAGCCAGAGGCAGGTTTCAGCAGGTTCTGACCAGTTCTGGAGAACCAGTAGCAGAAATTTTGAGTAGTTCGGAGAAGCGGTAGTAAAAATTCTGACTGGCCCCGCCCCCCATCTATTCTCCGCTTCCTGAGTCCCAACTGATTGGGAGGAAATGGAGATTTTGCAGTAACCTTGCCCTGCCATACCCACCAAGCCACGCCCACCAAGTCATGCCATGCCCACCAAGCCACGCCCACAGAACCGGTAGTAAAAAAATTTTGAAACCCACCACTGATGTGAGCCCAACTTCTGTTGGGAATCTGAGCAATCACGTGATCCTGCATTGGAAATCCATGAGTGCTATTTTAAGAAATTTAGTATTCCACCCCCCTGAGACAACTAACCAGAGACGTGTGGCCCCATGTAGCATATGTGTGTGTACATATGTCAAATGCGTTGCCATTTCCTTGTTGTATTCATTCTCTTTTCAGATGCTGGCTGTAAGTGTACTTAGAATCTAAAGACTGTTTTAATACATGCCATGCTAGGTGAATTTACAGCAGCCAAAACCTATCAGCACCTTTTGAAATCATTGTGGATCAACTCATTCAGGCCATTAAATTTTCACTGCAATCGTTTTAGTGATTTGAAGGGTGGAGGAGGAGGGGGGAGCCCTAACCATTCAGCATTTATGCTGGATTTTTCACAAGGCAGGTGAAACAACTGTTATTCACCTCTAGTAAAGTAATAGGAGGCTTAATCGTCCTAAACCACAACCTTAATGCGCTGGTTCTTCTCAATTCTTTTGTAAGAAATCCTGTAATCCTCAGAGTGGATGGATTCCTTGACTTTGTGACGATTGAGAAATAAAGCAGGCATTGTGCACTGGGGGATTAATGTCAAAAAAAAAAAGTAAAAAAGAGAAAAAGAAATCGGATAAAGGCAGAGGAGGAAGGTCAAGACAATTGCTAAGAGGAAAAGGAGCAAGATGGAATAATACAAGCCATTCAAGCAATTCTGGATCAGCATCTGTTGAGGGACTTTGCAAAACTCTGTGTTGTGGGCTATCATTAAGGGCTAAATTTAACTAACTCAGAGCAGCGCTGGGGGAAAAAAATGGCATGGAAAGAATAGGCCAGCGAAGCTGTTGGTGGCATTGACTGCAAGGGTACGTGTAAAACACCAGGTAACACAATTCTAATAGCAAGATGTTTGGTCCCTGTGAAGAAGCTGTTTTTACAACAGGGTGCTTTACCAACTGCTACTACCAAGCACGGTTGGGACTTTTTTCCAGAATTTTTTTTGTCTGTATTTTGCTGATTCGGTGGCCATTTATATATGTTATTTCTATTTTTGGCTTCTAGGCTAGCTGTCCACAAGATCAGATTTTTCAGCAGCTAGTTGATAAAAAATAAGCATCACCGCAAAACTCAATTCACAAAGAAACTCTCCACTCCATTCTTCTTATTTATGTATTTGTATCCTGTTATTATTATTATTTTTTACAAATAAGGAGGTGAATCAATTCAACACCCCCTTCCTCCTCCCATAACAATAACCCCATGAGAAGGACTGGCCCACAGTCACCGAGCCAGTTTGCATGCTTCAAGTGGAAACTAGAATTCACAGTCAGCCGGTTTCCAGCCAGGTTATACAAATACTCAGGCAAAACAGATGGACTTGTCTGATCTTCATTTAAGTCAGAAACTCATGTCACATTTCAAAGCATGCTGAAGGATATGTTGGTATTCCCAAGGAGAACAAAACGCAGCTTGCCAGATGTGGAAGAACTATCACAGCCAGCATCCTTCAGTATCAAATCCTGACAGCTGGGATGCTGAGAATTCTTTGACAGCATCTGGAGAGCCCTGGGTCCTGCATTCATACCTTGTCTACAGCTGCACCAATTCTCTTTGACAAAAGAGTTATCACAATTGCATAACAGCAATGACTTTGAGCTGGCTTATTTTATGTTCCTCATCCCACTGGGATGAGGAACATCAAATAAGCCAGCCCAAAATCATTGCTGTTGTGCAATTGCCCATGTTCCATCGGGCAAATTGTGACGGTCAGAAAGGACATTGCAGTCAGCCTAAATGGAGGTTAGAATATTTATGAGCGTTCAGGGCATGGCCTCAGCCAACCTATAATCCTCCTAGAATGGAAAGAGTTCTGCAAATAAGGGATCGTATCCCATTCCTGTGGCCTATACCATTGCCAGAATGCAAACTCCCTCCAGCTAGGTGTAAATGAGATTGATAAACAGTATTACCTACTATGTCGTGTTTGTTTTATTTAAGCGAATTAATACAGCTGTTACGGGGCCGATAATCAGGTTTAGGGTGAAAAAGTATCTGCACACACTGTACTCATCCAGTCTTCTTCCCTTTCCCACAGCTCTCTGCCATCCCTCAGGAATGCCGTAACACTATCCGTTCAATTAAACAGGGAAAGTGGGTCTCAGCAGAAACAGTTTCCATGCGGATTTTGAAGTGTGTCCCAGATCAAATTTAAAACAATTCCACGCTGGGACTTTTGCTGACCTTCTCCATTTAAAAAAAAAAAAAAAATACCATCGCGAGCTTCTGGGGTCACCGATATAACAACTGGATTGTTTTATAATATGTTGTAAATCTTCTGCTTCTCTGGGCTTCCAGCGTTGATCAGGCTGGCTACGAAAGCTGCGACTGACCCTTCGGATTTCCCGTGATACAACTTAATCATTTCTAAAGGGCTTCTTTGCTTCCTCCAGAGGCTGCATGGTTTACACCAGGAATGTTAAAAGATTGCATCTTTGGATGGCCTGACCATCGGAAATCTTTTCAATGGGCTATTTACTCCAGTGGTGAAATGCAAATTTTTTTACTACCGGTTCTGTGGGCGCAGCTTGATGGGCATGGCAGGGGAAGGATACTGCAAAATCTCCATTCCCATCCCACTCTGGGGCCAGTCAGAGGTGGTATTTGCCGGTTCTCCAAACTGCTCAAAATTTCCGCTACCGGTTCTCCAGAACCTGCTTAATTTCACCCCTGACTTACTCCCTGCCTAGTTCAGAAGAGCTTCGTATGAAGTGCAGACATTTTATTGCGTAGGAAATTGGACGGATGGAAATGACATGAGTGCACCTCCAACTTCAGATTTGGAGACGGGTGTTCTTGATTCTCCAACAATCACATACAATTCATACGCACACATGCTTTCTGTGCTTGTGCCCAGCCTTCCACACATGTGCTTTGCTCATGTACGCACCTTCCACAACTGGAATTATGCCAGGGTGGAGGAAGGCCCGAGGGGTTCCCCCATCCGCAGTCGCCGCTACCAGTTCGCTAGAACTGGTCCAAATTGGCTGAATACCACTTGTGGTATTATGGGAATGCACCACTGAACTTTAGTCAACACATGTGCCATACAGAAAACAGCTTTTGTGCATGCACAGATGCTCCTGCCGTCGTAACTTTGAACAGTTGCTAAACAAATGGTCATAAGTCAAGGACCATCTGCACTATGGCGATTGATAATATGCCATTGATAGTTTCCTTCTATTTCCTTCCACCTTCTCTGCCCTTACACAACATTAACTGCTTGCATAGCCCTAATGAAAAATATACTGAGCGTAACCAAGAAATACTGGGAGAGGTTTCTCCAGAGGCTTTGATACAGTTAACTGGGAAATTGTCAGGAGGCGTTGGGATTTCTAACATAAGAAGGAGGATTCGAAGTGGAACCTTACAATTGTTTTATAAAAATGGATTCTCAATTGCAGTTAAAGAGGCATGTTTACTGAAAGGAACTACTTTGCGAAGAGAACAAGATTGTAAGATATAGCAACTTCAGTTGAAAATTCAAGAATCTGTAAAAATAAAAGAAGGTGGAGGAATAAGACTGAAGAAGAAGGTACACAAAAAAGTTAGGAAAAAATGGAGATGGAAAAACGATAATCCTCGTTAGGGAGGATAGTAATAGTAATAGTGAAAATGATTGATTATATCTGTATTTAGGGATATGACTGATTTTGTTCTGAAAAGTTATATTATAGCAAAATCAAGGATTTACTTATATTTAGGGATATGATTTGTTTTGAAAAGTTATATTAAGTAATGTTATGTTTGAATTGTTATGGGCCACTGACCAAACTTTCACTTTTGTCTTGAAGTATATTTTAAGGAATGCTTTGTTTTTTTGTTTTTTTAAATTTGATTTATATGCCGCCTTTCTCCGGAGACTCAGGGCGGCTTACATTGCGTTAAGCAATAACCTTCATACTTTTGTATATTTATATTTATACAAAGTCAGCTTATTGCCCCCAACAAACTGGGTCCTCAATTTACCCACCTTATAAAGGATGGAAGGCTGAGTCAATCTTGAGCCTGCCTGGGATTGAACTCACAAGTAATTGCAGCAGCTGGATCTTAAATGCTGCCTTCGTAGGAGGCATTACTCCCCTAGCTACTCAGGCTCTATAAATTCTGTTGAAGAATTTATATAAGTTGATGGGTTAAAAGAAAAATATTATGGATGTAAAAGTTATGGACAGTGTAGATCATTTAATATAAATTTATGGGTTAGAAGAAGGATATTACTTAAACCTTTATACTTTGTTTTAAATCACATTAATGTTATATTAAAGAATGTTTTGTTGAAGAATAAATATAAATTTGTGGGTTATAAGGAAAACATAACTGGTGCAAGGATGGAGGGAAGGTTTTTACAATGTTTTTATAGAAATTAAATAGTGAAGATGGTATTTGATTATACATAGTGGATTTGTAGAGAATAAGATAAATAAATTTATGTAAAGTTATTAAGTAGGGAATGTTTCCAGGAAAAATCAATATAAGTTTATGGGATAAAAAGTAAAAATAAGGTTTTTATAATACATTTTATTTGAGATTGGTTAAAATATTTTGTAAATGTGATAATATATGTAAGGGTTGGAGATGTGATGGTTAATTGTAATTGGGCTTTGATTGTTTAATACTGGAAGAAAGAAGATTGGTTTATTACTGAAGAATGGACAAGAACGAAGTTGGTTCGATTACTTTCAAGCAATAATTGGTTTAAATAGTTATATTTAGATATGAACAAGGGGAGTTAAAGTGCAAGAGGGAGATAAAGCTATAGATAATTAGTGTATGTTTTTTTTATGTTTGTTAAATGTTATACCCTGTATTTGGTCTGGGAAGTCCTGGGGGTGGAGGGCTGGGGCAGGAGGGGGGAGGAGGGAGGAGAAAATATGTATAAAATTTTTAAAATTTTTCAATTAAAAAAAAAAGAAAAATATACTGATCTTTCTTAGTATGAGGCTCCATTTGACAAAGTGACCCAATCGTTGCAAATTTAATACGAAATAATGCCTAATTAATTGATATGAGGTTCGAGTCACCTAAGGGTTATCTTCTCCCTGTACACGAACAAGCATTGCACCTGAGTTGCCCAATGATTTCACTCAACCACCTCTCCAGATCCAAGATTACATGGCAATTTGTAACCGATAGGAGAGATAGCATTAAAGTGTCGATCCTATTATTATATCTGGAGTGTGCAACTTTTCTGAGGGCCTAAAATAATCTGAGAACCGACCTGCCAAAAAGTGGGTGTGTCCAGGAAGAACTGTAATTTTAAATGGTTTAAGTGACATGTAATTAAAGTGGCAATAAATACAATGCAGGAAGTAAAGCTACTTCCCATGCATTTATTAAATTATTAAAAGTTATTAAAATTCTCCATCTGTGTGGCAATTTGGGGTGCGGCCTTGGGGGGGCACCTTCAATGCTTTCAGGGTCAACAGGTAGCTCTGAGAAAATTCTCATTCTGTACTTCTGATATACCTTTCCCCAAAAATAAGACCCTGTCTTATATTTTTTTGAACCCCGAAATAAGCGCTTGGCCTTATTTTTGAGGAAGTCTTATTATTTTGGGCGCATGGAGCAAGACGGAGCTCCTCTTGCCATCTTACCTGATTTCCAGCTCTGTCTCCCTAACCCTAACCAGAGGAAATGGAAGGGAGCAGCTGAGCATGTGTTTAAATATTTTCAGGGTGGGGGTTATTTTAGCCATGTGCTCAAAAGCCTGATTGGGTTTATTATCCTTATTTTCAGAGGAAACAGGGTAGATTGTGTTACAGTTTGGGGGGTAACTAGTTCTTTATTTATAATTATCATGGGTATTTCATGTGTAAACTACATCTCCCAATGTCCCTTACTATTGGCAATTGTAAGCCAGGACTGTTATGCATTGAGAAACAGCATGGTAGATTTTTGGTTATGCAGAACAAAGGGGCACTCTAAGCTTTGCTAACATATGCGTGCTAGAGGGGGTTTTTTTTTGGGTTTTTTTAATTGTAACAGTTGTACATTCTAGTCACGCCACAATGCAATGTGTGTGCAACAGGAGGACCAGTAGACAGAATGGCGAATTCACTATAAGGTGTTCAAAAATTATGCCTCTTGGATAGTGGGAATTGCTGACCTGTTAATCATTACTCCACCTACCCAGGTCAGTTTGTACAGAGAGAACATTGTCGTAATTAGGGAAATGTCTTGAGCCTGTTCCTGGCCAAATTAATTAATCTAAGCCCCATGACGTCTGGTTTTAAATATTAAATGTATATATATATATTTGGACATTTAAATCATTAACTCCATCAGTACAGTTCCAAAACATCTTGTGTTTTCAATGAACTGTCCCTCCTTTGTGCCAAAATCCATAGCGAAAAGGCTGTTTCACAAAATCAGCATCAAATTAATAGCAAAAGGAAGCTGAAATTATGAAAGAACGATGTTAAATCAGTTGGCTTTTAACAAAGTGACAACAATTGGGGTCAATATGGTTCCAAAGATAATATTCAGAGATTGAAACCTAACCTGGTGGTGATGAATTTGGTTAGTACAATCTCTTTTAAAAGGATATTCTAATTAAGCTATATGGTACAAATCAAGAAATCTTGCTATTGCTATTGCTGTGTGGATCTCATAAATTCATCCATACAGAAAGATTCCACTGTTTTGAATGAACGTGTCTCAACAGCTCTAACTTTGCTTCATTGTTCTAGTAAAAACAACACAACAACCCTCCCCACTAAAAAATAAATAAATAAATAAATAAAAAAGAACTTATTGGTTGGATTAAGGATTATCTATTATGTGGCTCACGAAAACTCATGCAATTCTTACATAATCAACCATTTTTTTAAGTTGGTTGTCACAACACCTGGCATTCTAAAAATCCATTTCCCAGAACAATGAATTGTTGATAGGCACAATTATGCATTCCTATTTGCTACCAACATGTTGGAAAAGCTAAAATATTGGGCAAATGGGACAAAGAGAGAAATTTATTTATTATCTGAAATCTCCTACTATAAATGCATTCTGTTGCCTTTTTTTCTTGTACATGCATGCCAATAAAACACTGTTTTAGGTAAGCATTTATATCATTATGAGTAATTCATTTGATATTTATACATTTCCTCTCCTGGTTTTTCATCATTAAGACGATCTCTAAGTGGTTTATAATTATTTATTTTTTTTGAGGGGGGGAAATAAACCAATTACAATAACTTAACTCGGGCCTTCTACAGATTGATTTCAAGAAAAAAAGGTTGTGGTAACCTATCTCTTACGTGTATTTTGAGAATCACCCGAAATGGCCACTTCTTAGTTAATAACTTGTGCCTTTCTCCTTCAACCAAAAGCAGTCGAATTGTCCATTCTCTTGATTAACCAACTTTCTTTGATCAGATCATTGGAACTTTTCAATGGCTGAGTTAGGACTGCTTTTGTCACTGATAAATTCAAAATCGGAAGAGACCAACCAATTCACTGCCAGAATTTGTTCCCCATGTGCTTTATGGACACTTATAAACCCACGACGATGATGCATTTCTGTCTGTTTTTGTCATGGGTTATGGAATTAAATCATCAAACACAATTTACCCTATTTCTGACCTTTTCATGAATTCCCCACCCCTCTTCCGTTGACTGCGTTTGTTTTGCCTGATTTAGTCCTCTTTAAGCCAGAAGCATGAGTAAGACAGTATTTATTACAATCGATTTAACTGTGAGCTTGATGGCATTCCTTTATCAACAATGAACATTGAAGAGAAAGCATGAGAACGATAAGAATCCATTGTGCAACTGAAATTGTCTGACATTGTCATCTGGTATTCAGAGATCAGTTGAGTGAGAAAAGAATATTGCTGGACTGTTCTGTATTTTAGCGGTAAGTCTGTAAAGATCCGATAGTTATGTTGGAAAGTCATATTTTGCTTTAGCAAACCATGTGCTCTAAGATGAAACAAAATTTTTTGGCAAGTTCCAGCCAAAACAAATACTAAGAGATTTGACTGCCAACATGAGAAAAGTCTGTCCTTTAGGACAGCTGTGAAGATGAAGCAATTCATCATGAAGATTATTATTCCAAGCATTTTAGAAACTGCCTTGGGTTTCTAAATCTGGGTAAATTTTACATGCTTTCAATTAAGAGCGGTCATGCTTAAAGAGAGTAATACAGCACTCGCTCCCTTCACGAATGAAAGGTTTTAAAATAAGTAGGTCCAATTGGAAGAAGGGAAACCATTGTAAGTTGTTTGTCTTAAAGAGCATATTGTTATTAATGTCATGTATTATTATTAATAGTTACCTTCGTGCTGAATTTCTAAATGCACCCTGCTTCTCGCTGGGGCATTGAGATTGGAAAGACTGAAACAAGGCAATGTTTAAATCGGCAATTTGGCTGTAGTTACAGAAGGCCATATATATTTCACTCATATTTATATATCAATTTCATGTTCCTAATCAGTAGCCGGATTTCCTTCCATGAACAATTGTGCGCCTGAAGTTTCAACTATTAAATTCAGGGCAAGGGAAGAAATCTACTTTATATCTATATTCATATTTTGTCTTTGTTTTTTTTTTAAAAAAAGACTCATAAAGACAGAAATAATTATATTCCCGCCGTGAGTCAATCTATTATCACAATCCAGAGAAACTTTCTGGATGAAATAATTGAGATCACAAGAGCAACTGTGGAGGAACTCTGATTTAGCGCTGTGAGTAAATATTGCATACAAGTTTTTGCAACTGAATGATCTATGAATAGCTACTGAATCACCCGCATTTGGTTATGAGCCATTCGAAAAATTAAAGAGAACAGCCTGTAGCTATTTGTTAATGTTTTTTTTCCAACACAGGAGTTAATAATAATCAAGATAAGCCTTTGAAATAGGAAAATACCTTTTAAAATTAATTTCAGATTCTCGTATCATTCTGCTGTTAAATATGCCAATTCACTGGAAGTTTACAAGGAAAGTAGCAGCAAATTAAAATAGCTGTCATTTTTTTTAAAAAAAAATTATTTACTGAATATATAGGTTCCTCCAACTGACTCTGAGCAGACTATTATTTCCTTTTGAAAAATATTTGTATTTGTTTGATCTTTCATACAATATTGAATGAGAGGTATTTCCATAGTGCAATTTACTCAAAAATAAATATTTCTGTGTTCGGTAGTCATTCACTACAACTTGTAGAAGAATTACAACTTTCAAAGAGCTTTGAATTCTTGTTAGTTTTAACTACTTGCATGCAAGGTAGTTTGAGACTGATGAATGTGATTCAGCTTGTAACGTCTAACAGATTACTGCTCTATTTTAATGGGACTTTTATTTTATATCCGACTGTCTTTCATTTCATGGCATCTCTCAAAGATCAGGATGTGAGCAAATGCAAATGAATTGGAAGTCTTGCCTGTGGGTTTCTTAATAAGCAATTCTTGGTTGGAAATTCTTGGCTTGAATGAAAAATGAGGGGGAAATTGATACAAAATATGAATGACAATATAATATTGTAATAAGGCAATTGTAAAGTGGAATTTGTCAGTGCCTTTAAGCACTTCCATAACATTTCAATTAATTGTACATTGTGTTCCTACATGGCATATTTTGCCAGACTGAGTTATAGGGAATCCAATTATCTTTTTAGAGCATGGAATCAGTGATTCCCAAAAGATAGGAATCTGGCAGAGGGCAGTTGGAAATCTTTTAGCCAAATTTTACTTGTCTTAGACATAAGTCACTCTAAATTTGATGGAACTTACTTCTTTTTAATATATGTGACTGAAACCTAGGAGTATTTTATAAACAAAACTTCCTTGTCAGATGGGAATAGATAGATTTAAATTAAAGCCCAAAGAGATACGCCTTTCAAAAGAATTCCTGCCCAATAATTTTCTGCCTTTGTTTTAAACATTATTTGTCACGAAAATGTTTTGCCGCTTATGTTATGATCGATGCAGTTTCTTGAGATCTGCATTAATGATAACATACTTAATCTACACACACACACGGTGCTTGATGAAGTAACCACACCCTATTTCCAATTCTTGGCTTTTTTTTTTCCTGAGACAAATTTAATGATTTTGGCTTTTAGCACAAGTAACAGCCTCAAATAAGGAAAAAATCTGAAACTGTCACAATTTTTTTTTAAATGTTATGTTTAAAAGCGACCTACACACCATTAAGTGTCAACACAATCTTTTGTTTTGGAGACAGGAGAACACCTGTTCTATTAAAATGGGATTCAAAAATATTAATTTTACTGATCGGAGTTACACTACCATTGGTTTTACAGGAGTAGAACAGGTGAGAGTAAGACTTTAGCTATTCAAAGCAAGCAGGGCTTATTTCAAAATGTTACAGTCGCTGTGCCAATACGTTCCACTTGATTGGCTAAATATATTATATAACTTTTCCCCATCCTAAAATATTTATTACACAACAGCTCTGTTGGATACTTGTAAAATGTATACAATTATTAGGGGGGGCTCTGTATGAAAACCTTTTGCACTAGCCACAGTCAATGTTAAATTATTTCTAAACACAACCTTAGTGGGCTAACAATTGAAAAAAAAAATCTCCTTTGATCAAATTGGGATTAGTAGGATTTTCAGTTCCATTAAAATCAATACACTTTTTGAACACATTCTCATTTCTTGTCCCAAAAGGGGAAAAAATGGATTAAAATATTTTCTGATTCTCCGATTACACACTTGCTGATTTTCAGGGACAGAATATTTCCTAATGAAGTATTTTAAAGAAGTGTGAGAAATTGGCCTGGGTGGCTTCATAATAAAAGAAATATATTTGCCCCCAAAGATTTAAGTGAACTGGGTCTTGCAGTTTAATACTTGAATAAAGTATTAGTCACTTTACTTCACATTTAAATCATAGGCATGTCAACGGATCAATCTTTACACCCAATGCTTGCAAGATCATTGTAACTAATCGGTTTCTATTTCACTTAATCTTATTTCCTAACAAGGAAATAAATTGCAATCGTCTTGGAATTGGATTACATCCTTGAAGACAATGGGACACTTTATTTATTATATAGAAATCCCACGCGTCTTTCAAAGCAACAAAGCATTTCTTTATGTTTTAACCTGATGTTAACTCTGCAAATTAAATTAAGCCGGGCAAAAGGTTGAATTCACACACTATGTTAAGATTTAGGATGTTTTCCTTGATGTTGGCTTGGAGGGATATGTGACCCTACCCTTCGTTATTTATAAATCTCAGTTTATTTCTTAAACCCAACAATTTGGGGTTGATTTAGCAAAATGGCTTGGTAGGATACCTGAACTCGACTTTCATTGATTTGTCATTCTAATAAGCTTCAGAGCTAGGAAAAAAAGAGCATTTCAGTGTGTCTTGGCTTGAATAAAATCGAGCCACTATGCTATAATAATATGAAGGCAAGAAATGGAATTGGAGCATTGACTTTTGAAGCAAGATAAGCAACTCTTTGCAAACATCTACAGGAGAATCATGCTAGAGGTCATACTTCTAGTTTTTGCTTAGGATTGGAAAAGAGAAGATTTCATGAAAAAAGATCTGTCTACAAGGACTACACTAAACCAAAGCTCTAACCGATTTCTGCCTCTTCTGGCCCAGTCCAAAGCTATCTCAGCTCTCTTGCCAAGTTCTGTAACTGTTAAAAAAAATACTGGGAAAGCTGACTATTTTATGGGAAGGAAATGAAAACAAACCATTCTCCCAAAGGTGCTTTTTCAAAAGGCAACTGGACTTCCTTGCTTTTTGCTTGGAGACGTTTTCGCTCCTCCTCCAATTTATAAGCTTCTTCACTTCAGAACCGAAGAAGCTTCTTGGATAAGAAGCAAAATGTTTTCAAGGGAAAAAAATGAAAAAAAATCCAACTGCCTTTTGGAAAAGCAGCTTTGGGACAACCATGACCTAGATGACTGAGGATCTCCATAGACAAAAACATTCTCCTTATTTTAATCCCAAACTCAGAACATATAGAATTTACAAACAATCCTATCTGCTCTTCTGCATATAATCAGAAAGCAGGATGACTTTATCTCGGACTCTTGGGTTGCCCGACTCAGCATAGGAGCTCAACTTTAGAAGACAAGTGTGCATGTAGTAAGCACTAACTACGGTATATTGTAAGCAGCCCCATCTGAAGATCTGAGCTCCTAACAGCACTTGGAAGGGTTTATCCAATTCACCTTCCTTCCTTTACTTAAACCCATTTCTGGGTCCTTTTTGGATCCGGAGGACAGTTGCCTGCCTGTCAACACGGAAAGACAAATGCAAGAGAGGATACACTTCTATTGTTGGCATGGGCACCAACGGTTGGCACTTTCTGCCTTTGAAGTCATGGAGGTATAACAGGGTAAGTGACAATTGGGAAAACATTTGCTTGCCAAGCATTTGAGAAACAGATTTATTGGGAATTATTTGCTTGATTGATCTGCCCTAATCAGAGGGGTTGATTTCTAAAGTTCCTTCTCACACTCAGATCTTAATTTCGGGACTGGGATGGGGGTGGAGAGCAAATGAGACTTTCTTTGAAACCCAGATAATCTTTCCAGTTGCTGATCCCAAATCCTTGGCAATAATCTTAAATCCCACTTTGTGAGAGATTACCCTTAATAATTGTGTGTGCGCGTGTGAAACTCTCTTTGCTCCTGGTAAAATTCAAAGTGGGATGCCTGCAACCAACTGACTGAATATTAGTTTCATGTAAGTTTTTGCCCCCTCCCCCCACACACACACCTGGTTTGGTTCTCAGAGGTTTACATCTGGACAAGTAATATGACAAGCACTGTGAATGCCACTTTCCATTAAAAGCCTCCTTGCTTTAAAGATTGCAAATGTTGACATTCAATAGCAATAGTGCCCCTAAAAACCTATTTCTAAGGGAAGAGTTTGTTCTTTGGCAAACAATTTGCAGAGAGAGAGAGAGAGGATGGAAGGAACAAAAGGAAGGGAGGAAGGGAGGAAGGAGAAAGGGAAGAAAAAGGAGAAAGGGAAGGAGAAACGAAGGAGAAAGGGAAGCAAGGAGAAAGGAAAGGAAATTGAGAGAAAGGAAGGGAAGGGAAAAGGGGAAAGGTAACTGAGAGAAAGGAAAGGAAGGGAAAAGGAAAGGAGAAAGAAAATTGAGAGAAGAGAAAGGAAGGGAAGGGGCAAGGAGAAAGGTAATTGAGAGAAAGGACAGGAAGGGAAAAGGAAAGGAGAAAGAAAATTAGCAAAGGAAGGAAGGAAGGAAGGAAGGAAGGAAGGAAGGAAGGAAGGAAGGAAGGAAGGAAGGAAGGAGACAGGAGAAAGAAGGTAGAGGAGAGGACAGGTCTCCATCAATCCTTAAGCTTCCTTTGCCTGGACCCCCGAAGCAGGATCAGAACCCCGCAGCCGGGCTCTCCAGCCCTCCCCCCCCCCCCCCCCCAGAAAAAACCTTCGTCCTTCTCGAGTGGGGAGAAAGCAAAGGCTCCGTCCGGGGGCCTCTTACCGGTGCAGGAGTGCAAAGCTTTGGGCCGGACGACCAGCGAAGGGCAGACGGAGTAGAGCGAGAGCTTCTCGAAGTAATCGCAGGTCTCCTTGGAGAGGATCTCGTCGATCATGAAGGTCTTGTAGCGCCGCCTGGCTGCTTTCAGCTGCTGCCCGGGAGAAGGCAGCCGGAGCCCGCCTTGGCAGTGCATGGCGGGTGGGGTAGGGGGGGAGTTATAAGCCCGGAGGGACCGCCGGACTTAGGGAGGTGAGCGAGAAGGAGAAGAAAAGCCCAGCAAAAGCGGCGAGGCGCAGCCGGGCGAACGGCCGCGAGGATCAGCAACAGGCGGTCTCCGGGATCCACGGATCCACGGATCCAGTGATCCTGCCTGCCTGCTTCTCTCGTAGGGTTCACTCTCTGCCTTGCTTGTTTACTTGCTTGCTTGCTTGCTTGCTTGCTTGCTTGCTTGCTCGCCCGCCGCACTCTCCTCCTGCCTTCCCCACCTCCAGCCTCTATATAAGCCTCGGAGAGAGCGAGCCACGCACCCAGCCCTTGCTCAGAACACCCCAGCTGTCAATCAACGGCGCCTATCATCCGCAGCGACCCCATTGTTCGACCGCGGGCTGTGCGGGAGAGCGAGTCATCTCTCTATTTTAAGAATCCGAGGTGTGGATTGGCTTCCCCTCCCTCTTCCAGCTGGAAGAAGGCCCAGGGGTTGGGGTTAAGGCTTGGCTGCGCTAGTCTGTGTGTGTGTATGTGTGTGTGTGAGAGAGAGAGTGCGTGCGTCTATGTGTAAGGGAGGATTCGCTTCCCCGCCTCTTCTCTGCATCTTCCCTCCCGCTTTTGCAGCAGAAGCTGGGAAAAAAGAGAAAGGAACCTTTAAAGTTTCCATTGGAGACTTAAAGGGGTCTCCGGAGGCCCTGGTGGACTTCTGTTTGTTGTTGTTAGTTGCCAAGTCGTGTCCGACCCATCGCCATCCCATGGACAACGTTCCTCCAGGCCTTCCTGTCCCCTACCATCCTCTGGAGTCCATTGAAGCTCACGCCTTCTGCTTCACTGACTCCATCCAGCCACCTCATTCTCTGCCATCCCTTTCTTCTTTTGCCCTCAATGGCTCCCAGCATTAAGCTCTTCTCCAGGGAGTCCTTCCTTCTCATGAGGTGGCCAAAGTATTTGAGTTTCATCTTCAGGATCTGGCCTTCTAAAGAGCCGTCAGGGTTGGTCTCCTCTAGGACTGACCGGTTGGATCTGGATCGCCTTGCAGTCCAAGAGACTCACAGGAGTCTTCTCCAGCACCAGAGTTCAAAGGCCTCTATTCTTTGGCGCTCAGACTTCCTTATGGTCCAACTTTCACAGCCGTACATTGCAACTGGGAAAACCATCGCCTTGACTAGACGCACTTTTAGTTGGTCCCAAAAGGAAGCAGAATCCGAATTATGCCAAGCCACAAATAGGCTCCAGTTGATAGGGCCGATAGCCGTTCTGCCTTCTGGCGGAGCACCCCTGCTCTCCCAAGGGAAAAGCAGAGGGACCCTAGACTCAGGTGAAGTTCAACATGGGGTCCTGGCCTAACCCAGCTCAATATAACGCCCAGGGCCTTAACAGGTGCGCTGACTGTGATCCGGTCCCGTTTCAATGCTTTTTGGGTGGACCGCTTAATATTTGCTTCCCAGCAAACGTGCGCGAGTCCCCAAGGGATGGGAGGCTTGCAGAAATCGTTGGGAACGGCGTTCTGGCGGAGATCTTCGTGGCCGAGTCCGCTAAAAAAAGATAACCTTGGCCGGAGCATCAGATGGTCTCTGAGTATATGGAAGTTGTGTTTGTAATGGAAACATCCCATTCTTTGTTCTTAAGGATATCCGAGCAAATAACTCTAGTATTTTGTAGCATTGTACACATACATACATACTCACATACACGCAGGCACACACACAGAAACTGTGGTTCTAAAACAGTCCCATTAGCCACAATGTGTTCTGCGGGTAAATAGGCTTCGGTGTGAAATCATCTCAAGGGAGGCCAACAAGGCTGAGGATGCGCCCAGGCGCAATCCTACACATCTGCCTGCTAAGTCTTAACTGAGCTTCGTAGACTTGGACGTCTAAAAGAAACGAGAAAGCTTTCCCCACCCACTGACTGATCCAACGATCCAACCCTTTGCCGATTCAGGATACTGAATGGGTACTCCAATCAGCCGCGATCAAGAGAGACTGAAAATCCGAAAATTTGCAAAACCAGCTTGAATTGTATTCGGCTTCCTGGGATTTCCTTCCCATTACTAGCTCGAGGGTCGCAACCGGAATTCCTTTCCTTTCCTTCCCTTCCCTTCCCTTCCCTTCCCTTCCCTTCCCTTCCATCTCTCTTTCTCTTTTTTTCCTTTCCTCCCTCCCTTTCTCTTATCTCATCCATCTGTCTGTTTGTCTCTGTCTGTCTGTCTATCATCTACCTATCTATCTGCTGGCTTTATCGATGTTAAGGCTTATGTACATTGTCAGCGCTCTACTCCTGGATTTTCGCTATCTACGCGGGAGCTGCGAGGTGCAAAAGCGGCGTGAAAAATGAACCGATCACGCTCTCGCTCGCTCCCGCGCAGACAGTTCCCGCAAAAAACAAAAACAAAAACAAAAACAACGCCCTTCCTTTGAGGGAAAGAGCCCCCAGTAGCCGATTCAGACAATACCCAACCTTCTTCTCCACTTCAGGAGCTGCAGGCAGGTGAAGCGAAACCTTTAATAGCCTTCAATATTCGTTCTTTTCCTCGGCTCTCGGCTGGCTTTGTACGGAATTGGTTTTTGACAGCTCGCCTCGGGGAGCGCGTCTCTTCCTTCCTACGGGGGCTTCGGCTCCGGGACTTTTGCAAACGTCCCCAAATCCTGGGACGGAAGGTTCTTTCAGGGTGCAGCTCCCTCAGGTAGCACCCCGGGACCAGGAACGGTTCCCCCACTCCCCTAATATATGACACAAAAGGTAAATAGTCCGGTGTTCGAGAACCAGGGAGAAAAACCTAACCAACTCTTCAAATTGTTCCCCGGGCTGTTTTAGCGGTCTTGGTTTGGATGAAATCAGACTCGTGAGTTGCATTTATGGGGTCCGCTTTGGAGGGGACCCCCCCCCCCATTCAGATGCAGTCAGGGACAAGTTTGATCCTTCTTCGAGAATAGTCTGGAGTTTTATGGACGGAGCAATTCCTCCTCTATCTCTCCTCTGCCTCCTCCGGGTAGAAGCCACCGGACTTCCCTGCAACTCGCACCCCACCGCCTTCCTACGATCACGGAGAAAACCCCCAGTCCCAGATTTCTCGCGCTCCCACTCGACGTTCCAGTTCCATGCACGACTGGCGCGTTGCAGTATTTTCCCGAAACCATTTTGCGCCAGGGGACGGGGCTTTTCCAGACGTTCCCTTCGTTTTGAATGTTTTCCCCCCACTCCCCCACCCCCTTCTTCCGTACCCATTCAAAGAACACGTTGCTCTCCCTTCTTTGATCTTTACTCTGTTCTCCTGCTTAAGCAGCCTCCAGGCTTGGCCGCTCTTCCTTCCTGTCGCATTTTTCTCTCGAAAACTTTCTAAAAAATAAAAAAAAACACCCTCCCCATCAGAAAAATGGCCCTCCGCTCTCTAGTAGGACCAAAAAACCCCCAAGCAAACGGGGAAAAACTAATAGTTGTTTTAAATGCCCCCTACCAGGGTGGATAGATGGCTGGTGAATAGTATTTTATTTATTCCGTGTGGATAAAAAAAAAATAACAAATTTCCTATCTTATAACATCTCCAGCAGGTCTGCATATTTCTGTACCTAGAAATCTCTACCTGCATATATCTATAATTCATTTGATTTCCCCGTAGTAAATCCTGCAGTAACCCACATTTAGGGAGCAACTCCGTACCGTTCGCGATGGAGTCACTATAATTGCAGTGACTCTGCAATTGGGCGAAGAAGGGCAAGGAAGCCGTGCCCCTCCCCCCTCCTTTTCTTAGTTTCTTGCTGAACCGGTGGGATATCTGCCTGTTAATTTCTTATTTTATCACTTCTGTAATTCTGCTCCTCCTAATCCAGTCCTGCCTTTGTTTACTTAACTTGGAATCCGGGCATGAAGTTTATAAGTTTATAAACTTTCATACAATGAAATCAGAAGAGGAGAGATACAACGTGAAATAATAACTTTCCGATCCAAACCGACAGACATCTGGCCCACAACAACACGCCTGACATGACTATTGTGGAAAAGAACGAAGGGAAAAATAGTCACGTTCATTGATATTGCAATATCAGGTGATGCACGAATTGAAGAGAACCAGCTAGGGAAAAAACAAAAACAAAATATTGTGATTTATAAATAAAAGTTGAGCGATTGTGGAGGAAGAAATCAATGATTGTACCAAAAGTTAATTGGAGCCCTCGGAGCAATACCCATGGAAATTTTGAATTTATCAGACCTGAATATTCTGATTTTGCAAAGAGCCACCTTACTCGGAAATAGGTATATACTTAGACATTACCTTAACAGCTCTTAGGTCCTTGGTTAGGACTTGAACTGTTAAGTTTTTAACAGTCCCAGACTGCGAATCGAATTGAAGATTAAATAATAATAATAATAATAATAATAATAATAATAATAATAATAATAATGATAATAATAATAATAATTATTATTATTATTATTATTATTATTATTATTATTATTATTATTATTATTATTATTATTATTTCTACATAGGATGCTGGCAGCAAGATATATCAAACATCAGCGTCAGTCAATAATATTTTTGATATATTTTTAAATGTTCAGTTGACTGAGTTTCATGTTTAATGAATAAAAGAGAATAATAATAATAATAATAGCTAGATAGATAATAAACAATAAACAAATAAACAAAGCCTAGCCATTTAAGGCAGTTAGGAATAACGTCTGAAGTCGATTAAAAAAATCGGGAAGAAGCGCCAAAGAGGGACAAATCAGGTGGACCTTGTTTCCCCCGAGGTTCTCTCTCTCTCTCTCTCTCTCTCTCTCTCTCTCTCTCTCTCTCTCTCTCTCTCTCTTTAAAGCAAGCCAAACGACACCCCTTCCTCTCCCATTGAATATCAGAAAGAGAGGAAAAGACGCAAACCTTCGAGGCGCATATTTCCCAACCCAAGGCGGAGACCGAGCGGCCCCTGTGTGTATTTTGCGTCCGCTTTGCCGGTGTGCAAAATTCAGCAACGCGGGTGCAAAAGACCCCAACACAGCCGAAAAAAGCCACAGCGCGCAAGGGGGGGGGGAATTGCAAAATTCTTCGAGAGTAACTCCCATTGACCTCGATGGGATGGGTTCCTGGGAAAGCGTAGTGCGCGCTTCCCTCTCTTCAGAAGCAGCCGCTGGGGATTTCCCCCACCCGCATTCTCCCCCCTCCTCTCCCCCCCCCACCCCCGTGGGCCTTTTTATTTCAGATCGCTCAATCCGAGACTCGGTCTTTCGGATTGGCTTTAAAAGAACCTCTGTCTTAAAACTCTGCAGTTTTAAGTTAACGAAGTTTAGTCATCAGGTGCGTGTAAAAAAGCCCATTTCCTTTTTTAACCGCAGATCGGTTAAAATCGGCGCTGTTGAATGAACGGTAGAGAGTGTCATCCTAAAGCCGCAAGAGATACTTGAGAGAGAGAAATGGATAATATAGATCCTAGGTAGGTTAAGGATCAAGCGCCAGGCTGCAATGAATTTTTCTCCATCCAATCCAGTGGTGAAATCCATTTTTTTTTTACTACCAGTTCTGTGGGCGTGGCTTGGTGGGCGTGGTGTGGCTTGGTGGTCCTGGCAGGGGAAGGATACTGCAAAATCCCCATTCCCACCCACTCCAAGGGAAGGAAACTGCAAATTCCCCATTCTCACTCGACTCCTGGGCGAAGGGTATTGCAAAATCTCCATTCCCTCCCCACTCTGGGGCCAGCCAGAGGTGGTATATGCCAGTTCTCTGAACTACTCATAATTTCCGCTACCGGTTCTCCAGAACCTGCTGGATTTCACTCCTATCTAGTCTCTATTTTTCTAATTCTTCTCAAGGAAACCACCACGGATTTTCCAATAAAAGGGAAGACCCAGAAAATATTAATTTTTCTGCTTGCTCTTCTTCCCGGCTCAAAATAAACGAAGGAGAATTAAACAGGACACGGATGATAGCGAATCCTGGTTGGCATTCTGCCTTCTTTCGAGGAAGAGAAAGAAAAGGAGACCGAACTTCAGAGGCCAACGGGGATCCCCCATTAACTGGGAGTGGGGGGGGGGGAGGGACCGAACGGGGAAATTAGAATTTCTGCAAGAATAATACTTAGAAGAACAGAAAGGACGGTTGGACTAAAAGACTTCCAAGGTCCCTTCCAACTCTGTTACTCCACATGTAATTCTACAAACCAAGGATTGTTTTTATTTAGACGTTTAAATTGTAGTAGGTACGACACCTACCTTCAGATAGTACAATAAAGTACAATAAAGAAGCTTAGTACAATAAAGTACAATAAAGAAGCTTAAACTTCCCTTAACTTCCCTTAACTGATGTTTTTCTAAATTGCTTTGCTCTAAACTTCATTTCACTTTTAGGATATTTGGCAGTCTATTCAATTTACTTTTCATTTATTGCCCCCCCCAAAACCCCAACAATAACCCAGGCCCTTCTTCCTTATAAATATAGAAATTATTAAAGAAGTGCTGGTATTTTTTGGAGTGACAGCTGGGGTCCTTGGGTTTGAGATTTCGTGAAACGGAGCAAGACGACTTGAAAAACGAGGCACAGGGAAGGTTGTGCAAGGGGATATTTATTTTATTTTATTTTACTTTTCTTCTTCTTCTTCTTCTTCTTCTTGGAATTGTGCGTGAAAGTTTTCTTCGCCCTGCGGGCAACTTGATCAAAGATCCGGAGGACGAAGAAGGCTCAGCGCCAACTCCTTCTCACGTTCACCGGGGTCATTCCTTTCCCCAGCTTCCATTCTCCTGAAATATACAGGGCGTGTTAAATCTCAATTCGTTCTCCGACAAGGAAGGAAGGAAGGAAGGAAGGAAGGAAGGAAGGAAAGGCTGATATTCTGCTTGCTTGGAAGGCACCTTCAGCCGATATAATCGGTTTTAATTTTTAATTTAAAAATTAATTAATTTTTTAAAAAATCAGAGATGAGAGAGAAACAAACGATCAAGCCAACCTTCCATTTGGCTGCAGTTTGATGGAGATGATTTCACATCCATTATTTTTCCTGTCTGCATACAGTACGTGCTTTCTTGCTTTCTTCGGACTAATTCCTTTTCTGCATACCATAGAGCACGGAGAGAAGTAGAGGGGGTGTGGGGGAGGAATCAACATTATCAGACAGCAGGAGAATAGAATTGGAAGGATTTCTGCGTAAATCTCCCCTTCCTTCTCATGGTTTTTAAATAAAGTTGTTTCTTTTTCTATTTCAAACCCTCTCCTATCTAAAACAGGTCCAACCTTGGCAACTGTAAGCCTGGCGGACTTCAGCTCCCAGAATTCCCCAGGCTGGGGAATTCTGGGAACTGAAGTCCGCCAGGCTTAAAGTTGCCAAGGTTGGAGACCCCTGATCTAAAAGGTTCATTAGAATATTCCATCACTTGCTTTAATGAGTCCAATTTTCAGCCACTGATCAATGACTTCTTCTTTCTGTGTGATCAAAACAACTGGAATAAAGTCACAAACCTTGTTGATCACTCTTCTCTTGATGTGCTTTGGTGTTTGCCTGCATCTATGTATATGTATCCCAGCAACTGTTCAGAATCAAAAGTGAATCAATCACAGTGCAATTTTACTGGCACAAACAAACATAAATATTTTGCTACTGGGAAACACTTGCGGATTCAGATTGAGGCAGAAAATATATCCAAACTTGTGCGTGTGCTTTTAAATTTAATTTTTAGTTTCAGGAAAATGAAGAGCAAGCATTCTACACTTTATAAAATACCCTTTATAACATGCACAATCAGTATAAAACTGTTACATCCTTTATTCCATTCATAAATTTTACTTATCATTTTTTAAAAAATATTATACAAAGTGACTTCGGACAATCTAACACATCTTTGTTTCTGATAATTTTACACATTGCTGGAATTGTTAGAATTCTGCATGGCACATTTTAACTCTCACAGATCCACAATACAGTAGCTGCAGCTGCACTGATTCAGTATTAATAAAAGATAGTAATAATTATACTATAAATACTATAATACTATAATACTATAAAGATCAGCAGTAATATTTTAAGATACCTTATACTTGCTTAACATTTTTACAGTTTCTTTTAAACCACATTGTACACCTGTCGTACAAAAGTAAAAAAAATTGCGAGAAAGACTGAATAGTACAAAAGTTTGAAAGAAAAAGTAGAACTTTTAATCTTTATTTCTCCCTTGTGGTTTCTTCTCTCTCTCCCTCCCTCTCCCTTCCCTCTCTCTCTTTCTCTCCCCTCCCTCCATCCCTGTCTCTCTCCGAAAATAAGGAGCTATGCCAGTTAGGCGAACCAAAATTCACACTCCCTTATATTGTGTGTTTCAAGGGGCTGCATTTAAACATGGTCTGAAAACTTTGGCTGGTTTTTCACAAGAGTAGCTTATTTGATTGATTGGTATTAGGTTAGTCCTGTCATCTGTAGTGGTTGCCAGGTGGTTTCCAGACCTCAATCGCTGGCATTAAACTCTAAAGTCGGGATGGGCGAGCTTTTTCCAGCCAAGAATCACATCCAATCCTCCAGTTGCTTGCTAAGGCGCCCTACACAAAAACACAATGGACAGGACTTGGGCCAAAAAAGTAGAATTCTATTACACTCAGATGTGATGCAATAGATTTCAGTTACACTCAGATGTGATGCAAAATTCGTAGGCAATACAATTATGTTCCATTCAGATATTTAACTCATTGCTTGGTGTTGTGTTCGAAATTATAACTTGGTAACAACTTCTGACAGCTTGTAAGGATTGCTTACAAGCCTGAGGAGAGGGAAAGTGATAAGCTAGCCCAAAGCCTCACAGCTGCTTGTTTGCCTGAGACACTCTGAGGCCATTGTAGCTCTTCCTGCCATTGGGCAGCCAGTTAGTTAGTTGGATCCCATGTGGTTCTGGTTGAATTTATACTAAAGTGTGTTTTTACCATGAGGATCTTTTCCTAATGTTGATTAGAAATAGCAATGGCACTTAGATTTTATATACTGTTTCACAGTGCTTTATAGCCCCTCTAAGCTGTTTACAGAGTCAGCCTATTGCCCCCCGCCCCCAACAATCTGGGTCCACATTTTACTCAACTCAGAAGGATGGAAAGGCTTGAGCCAGTGAGACTCGAACTGCAGGTGGCTAGCAGTCAGCAGAAGTAGGCTGCAGTATTGCACTCTAACCACTGCACCACCCTGGCCCTTCCTTCCTTCCTTCCTTCCTTCCTTCCTTCCTAGATAAAATCTACACCAAGTTACTGGTTACCAGTTCTTAGTCACATACTTCCCCCGCACTTACAACGAAAAGAAGCTCTCATTCAGGAGTATAGTAAGATCCTATTAAATTCCTCTCTACCCATTCATGGATACATTCCTGATCTCTTAAGATGCCTATTAAAGTCAAGAAATCCACCATTCTTGATAGCGCTTAAGTTGATGGCTGATCATCAGAACACCACACAAAAGTGGATGGAAGCATGGTGTAGCTATTCCCCCCAAGATATCTCTGAACATATCAATTCTAATAGTATACCTCCAGGATTTAACCTATCCCGACACATATGGGTGACATATAACAGAATTAGAACAACGCATGGGGTGTGTGCTGACTCCTTGTATAAATGGGGAAAGACGCCTTCAGCACAATGTGATTGCGAGGGCCCTTGACAGACTATCCAACATATAGTGAGGGAATGCCCTAACAGAAGGTATCCAGGAGATTCTAGGGACTTCCTCTGCATAACAACGGCAGCTACTGACTGGATCTCCAAACTCGACATTAAACTCTGAAATTTTATTTCTGTTTTCCTCTTAGGTTTTCTTACTGCTTTTTTTTTCTTTTTTGATTGTTTTAAATGTTTTAACCTGTAAAAATGAAGTGTTTTATTATTGCATGTGACCAGCCATACACTAAATAAATAAATAAACAAACAAATAAATGAATGAATGAATAAATAAATAAATAAACCCTTCCTTCCTTCCTTCCTTCACACTTAGCAATAGCACTTAGACTTATATACTGCTTTACAGTGCTTTTACAGCCCCCTCTAAGTGATTGTTCTACCCCAGCTACGGACCACAAAGAACGCAACACAAAGTCCATACAAACCTTAGTTTACTAATTAAGGACTACTAATGAGCTTTCTTAGTAGTTGTTCAAACACAAGTACAGTTTAAATGAGTCTTTTCTGAACAAGGGCTGTTAATTTAACTTCATTAACAGCCAACAGGAGTCCAAAAAATAGTAACTCAATTCTGAGGTACAATCTTTCAGATAACCATAAGCTTACTGTGGTTGGCAGAATGCCCAGAAGCAATTTGCAGGAAAAATGACAAAAGAGAAGCAAGAGCTGATCAGACATTTCTGGAGTCAATACACGAAGGAATATGAACGAAGTTGTTTTCTGAAAATTGCCTCAGTCTTCATTCTTCCTTAAATAGGCTAGGGGAGTGGCCAATTAGCCCCAAGCCTTATTCTCGAGACCTCCTCTGAGGAGCCACTCCTGCCTTTTGGCTGCTCTGCACGCCCGTGCATCGAGAAGAGGCTCCTCCTCTTCTTCCTCTTCACTTATGGTAGCTTCTGGTGGTTCTGAAGGCCCTGGCTGAATCCCCGCCTCTGGCACCAAATCTTGTCCAGCCTCCTCATTGTCTGATTCGAGTGCCAGCTGCACAGGCTGCTGGCGAATCATCACACCAGCCTCCTCGCTGTTGGAATCAGCTACCAGCTGCACAGGCCACTGGCAGGCCACAACAGTGGTTTACAGAAACAACCTATCACCCCACAACAATCTGGGTCCTCATTTTACCCACCTCGGAAGGATGGAAGGCTGAGTCAACCTTGAGCCTGGTGAGATTCGAACTGCCAAATTGCAGGCAGCTGGCAGTCAGCAGAAGTAGCCTGCAGTACTTCACTCTAACCACTGAGCCACCATGACTCATCCTCCCTCTCTCCCCCAAACTTAAACTTACACCAACTCTGCTGGACTTTGACAGGTTTAAAAACCCGGCTTTGCCATCAAGCATGGGAAAGAATAGATGAGCCCATATTATGGTTAGCTGGGCTAGGTTGTGAGTTTTCTTGCCTGCTTGTTGTTGTTAGTTGCAAAGTCGTGTCCGATCCATTGTGACCCCATGGACAACGTTCCTCCAGGCCTTCCTGTCCTCTACTATCCTCTGGAGACCATTGAAGCTTATGCCGACTGCTTCAGTGACTCCATCCAGCCACCACGTTCTCTGTCGTCCCGTTCTTCTTTTGCCCTCAATCTTTCCCATCATTAGGCTCTTCTCCAGTGAGTCTTGGCTGCTATGTTTATGTTATTTTTGTTTTATTTTTTTAAAAATAAAATGGAATCTATGCAGTTTACATTGCAATTTCAGACTGTAAATAAGCACACACAGATACAACACAGGGAAAACACAAACATCACGTTATTTTATTTTTTTTACACAGTAGTAAATACAAACACCTCCTAAGGCCACTACTAGTTAAAGAGCCTGGACAATTTTCAAAATTGCTCTATTTCTTTCTTTCTTTCTTTCTTTCTTTCTTTCTTTCTTTCTTTCTTTCTTTCTTTCTTTCTTTCTTTCTTTCTTTCTCTTTCTTTCTTTCTTTCTTTCTTTCTTTCTCTTTTTCTTTCTTTCTTTTTCTTTCTTTCTTCCTCTCTCTCCCTCCCTCATTCCCTCCCTCCCTTCTTTCTCTTTCTCTCCCACCCTCTTTTCTTTCTTTCTTTCTTTCTTTTTCTTTCTTTCTTTCTTTCTTTCTTCCTCTCCCTCCCTCATTCCCTCCCTCCCTTCTTTCTCTTTCTCTTTCTCTCCCTCCCCCTTCCTTCCTTCCTTCCTTCCTTCCTTCCTTCCTTCCTTCCTTCCTTCCTTCCTTCCTTCTTTCTTTCTTTCTTCTTTCTTTCTTTTTCTCCACCCGCTCACTCTCAGTGACTCTGGACAACTTACAAACAATAAAAACCCAATATAAAAGAATAAAAAAACCATAGCCCTCCATCCACCCCCTTACTCTTCTCTGTTGCTTTTCTAAGCCGTTTAAGAAACAATTGTTTTTAGACTCTGCCTGTTCTAGAGCTATTTTTGCTATATTTATGCTTTTATGTTCATTCTGTGGTTGCTCTATAATGGCTTTCCTACTGCGGCTGTATTAAATTTTAGGGTTTGATTGATTGTGCCATCAAGTCTTTATACCATTGCATAGATCAATTTTCATCACGATTATCTGTGCCTTAGATTGTTGTATGTTTAAGCAAAGTGATTTAAATGATTTGTACACTACCCAAAATTGCCATTATTGGGCACTTTAAGAGGCCATCAATCAGTCAGCAGAACTAAAGGCTGTGAAGGGTAACAGCTTGTAAGTTTAAGCAAGGCTTCCTTTATCCTTTTGCTCCATAATTCAAGCACTGTGAAGTGTGTTTCTTATCAATCCTTGCCCATCTGGAGTCAGGGATTGGGTGAGTCTCCCATCCATCCATCAGATGTGACGTTGTGAACTTTTCAGAAATTAAACAAGAAAAGGAAACTGATTTGGAGGAAAGACACATGTTAATCTTTCAGTCGGGTTCTCCAGTACAGTTGGTCTGAAGTCTACTCCAGCATGCCAGAAAGGGAAAGATAAATGGATGAACAAAATACACAGCTGGGCACCCATGAGTGCAAGAATGCTTAGTGTTCCATGAAAAAACAATTCCCAAGGAAACATTTCATTAAAGATTTGGATTCTAAAAAAAGAGAGGGGGGAGGGAGGGAAGGAGGGAGAGAGAGAAAGAGAGAGAGAGAGAGAAATTTAATGTCAGAGTTCTTGTCATATGAAGCACACACTAGCTGTCAATCAAAGGCAGCCTCTTTGGTCAGGAAGAATCAGGGATTTTGTTTCTAACCCAGTAATGAAGTGGCTTCCATAGCAAACATCTGCTACATGGGCTCAACCCCTCCTCTTACAGCTGTCAGGATCACCCAACGCCCCCCCTCTCTTCCAGGGATCTGGTTAAAAAAATTAAATTCACTCCATTCCTGCATTGATTCAGAAACATCAAATGTGGGGCAACATAAAAGCGAAGATGCTTAGCAAGGAAGGAAGTGAAACGCTAACATTTAGCCAGATCAAACTTACCTCCAAATTTGCCAGTTTGGTGGTCTAGTGGTGAAGATGCTCACCAAGAGATAGGGAGTTCTAGTTCCACCTTAGGCATAAAAGCCGGCTGGGTCACTCTCTCTCTCTCAGTCCAGTCCACCTCACAGGGTTGTTGTTGTTATTGTGAAGGAAAGGAGGAGGAGGAGGAGGAGGAAGGAGTATTATGTAGGTTTGCCACCTTGAGTTATACTTATAAAGTTATAAAGGTGGGACAAAAATCAAATGAATAAGAATCCTAATAAAATAGTTCCTGCCTCAGACAAAGAATAAGAAGTCATAGGACCTCAAATATTTTCCCCACATTTTATTACAGTGGGATGAGGTCAGGGGTGGGCTGCTGGGGGCTCGCAGGGGTTCGGGAGAACCCCTAGCTAAGATTCTGTGCAATTTTGAGAACCCCCAAATCCCACTTCTGGCTGGCCCCGCCCACCCTGCCCCTCCCCTCCCAGGAGTCCCCATGAGGCCTGTTTTGGGTGCAGGGTGTGCACAGAGGCTCGGGTAGGGTGAAAAACAGGCCTACCAGAAGTTCGGCCTCCAGAGGGCCTCCAGAGCTTGAGGAAGCTGTTTTCCCCTTCCCGGAGGCTCGAAGAAAGCCTCCGGAGCCTGGGGACGGCAAAAATGCTCCTCCCCCCTGCACTGTGGTGCAGGAGGCTGACTAGGCCACGCCCACCCAGCAACCAGGCAGAGAACCTCTTGCTAATTTTTTTTTTATTGAAAAAGTTTTACAATACAAATTTTATCATTTCTCCCCCCCCACTTCCCCCCAACCCTGCTTCCCCCCCAACTTCCCCCTCCCCAACCTCCAACCCCATATCCCGCCCATCCCCCCCTTTGGCTTCCCTTGCAAAAAAAAAAATATTTTCACACAGTCTACATATATTAAACTAGAAAAAATACAATAAAATCCAAAAAATAATATAACAAATAGGCCTAAAAATAATAAAGTTTTCCTAAAACTAATAATATTATAATAAAAAACTAATAATAGTAATGTTTACCTCATTTATCAGCCATCAATATTCATTTATCAATCAATACAGCTCTTATAATATTTAAACCCAAATAAAAAATATCAAACATTTCTCTAATCTGATATTAATAATTATTTAGCTAAGTCAATCCCCCATATTATATAATAATAGTAATAAAATATAATATATAGCATCTATGTCAAATAATTTTCTATATCAATAAACCAATTTTTAATCTTCTCTTCATCTTGATTGAAGTTGAGTATACTGTAACCTAATTAAATCAATTTCTTCTTCCAACAAAGTTTCTCTTGCTAAAATTTTTGAAGGCCACCCCTGGATGAGGTCCCATCCAAAGGTTGCTTAGGTGCATGGCAGATCCATCTCTGTTTTCCAGAGAGAGGCAAAATTCCCAGACTGCTATATTGCTCCTCAGAATTTGCTGCATGAGACATGGGGAAAATCAGGGCTTTAGTCCTGGAAGCTACCTGGGTGCCCCTGGGTCAGTCATTTCATCAACATGCCAGCTTGATGAGATGGAATGAATTGGAAGAGGGAATGCTGTGTTGTTCCTTGAGTTCTTGGCAGGATAAAAATGTAATCTAAGGAACAAATCACATCCAAGGATAAACAATCATTTTGGGTTGGCAACTACCTTTGACTTCAGCAAGTCTTTCTCCGGAAGGCAAGCCAGCAGAATGATTTCCACCAACTTTCGCATTTGTGTTTGTTTTACTGTTGACTGTGCACCGCCCTGAGTCCTCTGGGAGAAGGGCGGTTTAAAAATTAAATAAATAATAATAATAACTTTCTAACAGCTTCAGAATGTTCTCCGCCGTCCCAAGTTTGCTATTGTGCTTGATGGGCAAGAGGACATCCTCCTAAACATGTCCTGGGCTGTAGCCTGCACTATTTTGAATTGGAACCAGTCTACAGTATCTTAATGCACATGTGAGATTCAGTCTCAGCATCATGGCCAAACCAGGACAAAATTGGAAACCCTCTTGAATTAAAATAAAGATGATGCTAAGATTTTGCATATTGGTTGTTGTTGTTGTTTTCATTTTTTCCAAATAGCATCTTTTTAAAATGTTGAAGTCACAGGCCAAGAAATTGTCAAAGACTATAGTGTTGCCTATACTTAAGCTGTGCATATCCACAGGGTGTGATCAGAAGATATTGACAGATTAACAGAGTTAGAAGGGACCTTGTGGGTCATCTAGTCCAACCCTCTACACCATATTCTGACAGATGGCAGTCCAGTCTCTTCTTGAAAGCTTCCAGTGATGACGCTCCCATATATTCATAGACAGGTTCAAAATGTATCAATAAACTGCACGCTAACTATCCAGATTGCCCTCATCTGAAAGCAAAGACAGATGTAACACCTCCAAGGGATGGGGAAAGTGCTTTGTTGCAGTGATTTCTCTCAAAACTAAACTCCCAAAAACTGGTTATGCAACTTTCCCTGCTTAGCCAGATCCAGAGAAGATCCTGCTGTAGAAGGCACAAATTGACAAGAACATACCAACAATTACCTCCCTTTCTGGAAGGCTTAATTCCTTTGAAAAAATCTATGCTTATTTGTGCTCTTGTTGGTGTATGACATACACACAAATAAACATATGTCAGCCTGGGCTACGATAAGAAGACACATGAAGCAGCAACCTTGGGGAGACAAAGTATATCTAAGTCAAGAGACTTCCAAGATGGAATCTTTGGGGAGGGAGGGAGGGAGGGAGGAAGGAAGGAAGGAAGGAAGGAAGGAAGGAAGGAAGGAAGGCCTTCTCAAGGCCAAATCACCCTTAATTTTCATCTTCTTATTCCAGATTAAAATCTAAAGGTGAAAGATGGATTTATGCATGTATATTACAGATCAATACCTCATACTTTAACATTTGGTGAAATCCAAATTTTTTAATTACCGGTTCTGTAGGCATGACTTGGTGGGCGGCAGGGAAGGATACTGCAAAATCTCCATTCCCATGCCATTCTGGGACCAGCCAGAGGTGGTATTTGCCGGTTCTCTGAACTACTCAAAATTTCCACTACCAGTTCTCCAGAACCTGTCAGAACCTGCTGGATTTCACCCCTGGTTTGGGGGCAAGAGGGCAGGTAGCACAAATGTCTTCCATTTTATACAATGGCAACTACTCAAGAGTGAGGTGGTGCTTATCTTTATCTCTAATAACAAATCCCTTTTATGTACCCTAATTCCTAAATCTCTACAAAAGTATTTGCCTTCGTGTTTGTTTTTCTAGCTATAACTCCTCACCTCCGCACAGTGTGAGAAAAAAATCTGATTTGCACTTGCCAAAAGGAAATTGCCTTTTCCTGGCACAGAGTCAAAAATATATTAGGTGTCTTTGCAATACTCAGCAGAGAAGGTGTGTCACTCTGGAAGCGTTTCTCAAAATCATCTCAGGTCTGCTTGGGACTCCTTTCTGCTCAAGCGATAATTTTGGTTGATCTTTCTTTTGTTTTCTTTTTTTTAAAAAAATAGTTTTTATTAAACGCTTTTCACCTTTAAAAACAGAAAAACAACAACATAAAAAGGACAAAAAACACAGTAAAAAACAAGACAAACATAACATTGTGTACTATTTTTACAGCTTCTGCACTAGCATGTATATTCTGCTTTTATATTCAACTCTTCTACTTTATCTTTCTACCTTTTATAACAACTTCGATAACTATTATAACCACACTTGTTACATATATTTACATTTTACTTATTTACACAGTCAGTAATTTACCATTAACAATAATTAATAGCTCTGGTTTTTATTTAATCGATATTAAATTAAATCTCCTATTTCTTATTTTGCTTTCTGTTTTCTAGCCACTCGTACATTCTATTCTACACTTTATAGTAATCCGAATCTTCTCTTTCTTTTATTTCCATAGTCATTTTATCCATTTCTGTGCATTCAAGAATCTTTCTAATCACTGTTTCTTCTGATGGGATGCTATTCTGTTTCCACTTGTGTGCAAGGGCAAGTTTTGCAAATATTGCAAATTTTTCTCCATTTTCGGGTCTATTATTCCTAGTAAGAATAGCTCCGGTTTAAGTTCTATCTTTTGTAGTGTAATTTCTCCCAACCATCTCTTAATTTTACACCAGTTATGGTTGATCTTTCATTGGCTGCTGTCTTCAGAAAGATTCAGTGGGATACAGAGAGAAAAACTGAACTGGTTGATGCAACCTGGTCATGACACTCTAATTATGTAGGAGGACCATTGCGGCAACACTCTGTAACAAAATGGTGGAAAACAGATTAAACCAGGGGTGCTATTCACTTACTTTCGCTACTGGTTCGCAAATGTGAGCACGTGAGTGCGCTCACTTGCTCTGCTCACATGCACCACCTCCAAGCATGCACAGGGCCTTCCGCGTATGTGCAGAGCCTCAAAAACGAGACGTGATGACGCCCGGGTGGGTGGGTGGAGCCTCCCGCAGCCTCTGCTACGGGTTTGCCCAAACTGGATAGAACTGGCTGAATAGCACCACTGGATTAAACTCTATAGAGCACCTAGCTTTAATTGTCCTCCATGGTCCAACTGAGGACCAGTCAAAGAAGCATCCTCCTTCACCTGATGGCATTCAGTTATTAAACTTGTAGGCAACGTGGGTGCCACACACATCTTCCAAATCCACATTTGCATCTTCAGAAAACACCCCAGGTTCACTCCATTCATTATTTTTGGTGGAGCTTTTTCTTCCTTAAAAAAAGAAGAGGATACATCAAGACCTCTAATAATCCTCCTCTTCATGTCTTAACACTTCATGTCTTATACGTCATGTCTTCTTTACTTTGAGCAAATGTTCCAACTTCTCACAGCAAAAACTTAAAAAGGCCAACATTCTCGATTTAGCTCTCTTCCAATGATGGCAGTAAATCACTGTTATATCCCCTGTGGCCCCTGGAAATACCATCCCTAAAACATTAATACAGAGTGCTTACCTGGAGGTAAGTTGTTCAACCTCTGCTTTAAGTAGCATTACTGACATCCATTTCCTTTTAGTTTTCTATAGACTAATGCAGGAGATTTTTGGAGAAGATCTGCAAAGATATCCCATTCACAAATACCCAACAATTACAAGATGCCTTTGCAAGAAAACCTCTCCCAGCTGTCTCTGAAATGACACGACAGTAAAAAGATAGAGAAACCATGCAGAACAATCATCTTCATGAGTTCATTGGTGTAGTAATTTGAACACACACAAATGGTTAAGTGGGTAGTAGCTATGATCAAAGATGCTTTAACACTTACAAGACATCACTTGTCTGCTTCATTTATTAGATTTATATCCCACATTTCCTTCAGAAATTCAATGCAGCAAAAATAGAGTTTCACCAGTTTTTCGGGGGGGGGGGAGAGATGGGGGAGAGAGAGAGAGATGGAGAGAGAAAAATGGAGAGAGAGATTGGGAGAGAGAGAAGGAGAGAAAGAGAGATGGAGAGAGACAAAGAGAGTGGGGATTGAGAGAGAGAGAGAGATGGAGAGAGAGAGAGAGAGAGAGAGATGGTGAGAGAGATTGAGAGAGAAAGAGAGAAAAAGAGAGAGAGATGGAGAGAAAGAGATAGAGAAAGAGATAGAGAGAGATGGAGAGAGAGAGAAGGAGAGAAAGAGAGACGGAGAGAGGGAGGATTGAGAAAGAGAGAGAGAGATGGAGAGAGAGATGGTGAGAGAGATTGAGAGAGAGAGAGAAAAGAGATGGAGAGAAAGAGATAGAGAGAGATGGAGAGAGAGAGATGGAGAGAGAGAGAGATGGAGAGAGAGAAGGAGAGAAAGAGAGATGGAGAGAGAGGGGGGATTGAGAGAGAGAGAGAGAGCTGGAGAGAGAGAGCTGGAGAAAGAGAGAGAGAGAGATGGAGAGAGAGAGAGATGGTGAGAGAGATTGAGAGAGAAAGAGAGAGAAAGAGAGAGAGATGGAGAGAGAGAGAAGGAGGGAAAGAGATGGAGAGAGAGAGATTGAGAGAGAGAGAGAGATGGAGAGAGAGAATGATTGGATCAAGTCACCCCATGAGCTTCTGTGGTTGAAAAGAGACTTCAATCTGTGCTTCACTAGAGCTAGTTGACCAGCATAAGCAATATTCTACATTAGCTCTAAGGACAGCATGATTGAAGTATGGCAGCTGGAAGGAAGACAGAGCCCACAGGTTGGAGCAACGCAATAGTTTATTTCCCTTTTGGATTTAGTAAAGTTTGCAGTTCATTTTGAAATCAACTCATAGACACTGCCAGCAGATTGCCATACTGACCACCATAAAATTTCTTTGGTTTCTCAACATGTGACAAAGTCTCTTGCTTTGCAAGTTTTATTTCTCATCACATCAGGAAGTAGAAACGAGTGCCACATGGCCCTATGGAAGCCGATTTGTGCAACCTAATTAGGCTAATTAATGCTTTGCAATCGTACAACTTCCTATGAGTTACAAATAATCTCTTTATCATTTTGGAGGCAGGAGTAAATTAAGCTCATTCTCCATGTAGTGGAGATAGATATATATGATCCAGCTCTATTTGTAAATCGCTGATATGACATGGGAAAGTTATGAATCTCAGTACACAAAATTAGCAATTACAGAAGAGAAGGTTGGATACAACATGTGAATAAATACTTGACAGGATGGCAAAAGAAAAGTTGGTGTCTACTGAAGGATCTATTATTAGTCCATGGCTGGTTTTCCCTTTATTTTAGTTCTGATCTGTACAACATGTGATATTCCCAAGCCAACAGTTCTCATGTGTATCCAAGTGTGTTCTCTCATGTCCTTTCAGACAGTTAAGCCCCCAGAGGAACCAAACAGTGGTGGACCTTTATGATAGATTTCTAGATAGATAGGAAGTAGCTGCCTAGATTGCCTAGATACCTCAATGAAGATGGCCTAGCAGAGCCAAACAAACTCACTGAGATGTAAGGAATGATGTCATCTTGCTTTTGGTGGGGTGGGGGGGGGAGAGAAAGAAAAAAAGGGGAAGGTGATATGATAGCAGTGTTTCAATACCTGAGGGGCTTCCACAAAGAAGAGGGGGTCAACCTATTTTCCAAAGCATCAGAAGGCAGGACAAGAAGCAATGGATGGAGACTAATCAAGGGGAGAAGCAACCTGGAATTAAGGAGAAACTTCCTAACAGTGAGAACAATTAACCAGTGGAACAGAAGTTGCCTTCAGAAGTTATGAGTGCTCCATCACTGGAGGCTTTTAAGAAGAGACTGAATTGCCACTTATCTGGAATGGTATAGGATTTCCTGCTTGAACAAGGGGCTGGATTAGAAGACCTCTAAGGTCCCTTTCAGTGCTGTTATTCTGAAAGCATATTCTCTTTTGACTACATTGCAGTCTTCATTTTGACGGATAATTGTTACTTTCAAAGGGAATAATACAACAGAGCGTGGATGAAAAGATGGGGAATAATTAGCTTCCTGATGTTGCCTTATTCATCGCCTACCTTAATTTTCTTACCGTTTTGAGAGTTAAGATTCAAAACCCAGATATTTCCATGTTTAATAACAGGCCAGACTTCCCAATAGGAGGAACGGAAGAGTGTGGGTGCTTCCGTGTACTTACCATATGTAGTTGAATGTGAATACAGTAATAAGCAAATGTAAGTGAATATGAACTGAGAAAGCATTGTTCTAACAAACGGTATCCAAGTGACAGAGGAGCTGCTGTTTTAAGCCAAGGCCTCCTCAACTTTCTAATGATCATACAAGCTTTGAAGATCAGTTCACATGAATCTCTACTAGTCACAGACACCCACCAGGGATGAGCTTTTCATAGGGAACCTATTTATAAGTGATATTCCAAGGAATTGAAATGACTTTTGACAGTCTGCTACCATTATTGCCAGTTACAAGCAGCACAGAGAGACCTACCAACCATCAGACATCAAATTCCATAATCAGTTTCTAGAAATGCAACCTACTTTGCAAATCAATTTGTACCAGGAGCAGGCCACATGGTTTTGCTATAATTCTGTAACTATCTATTCAAGAGCACTAATGTGTTATGGATGTATCTCCTGTTAGAAGCTACATCTAGAGGCAGATGTAATAAACTGTTAATAGTGGTGTTCCCCAAGGCACTGTTTTAGGTCCAAAACTCTTCATACTTTACATAAATGACCTTTGTGTTCATATTAAAAGCAACTGTGTTCTCTTCGCTGATGATGTTAAACTATTCAACACCACTGACAATGCAACTACCCTTCAAAAAGACCTTGACTATGTGTCAGATTAGTCTAACAAGTAGCAACTTCAAATCTCAACCAACAAATGCTCTGTCTTGCACACTGGCAAAAAAAATCAAAACATAAAATACAAATTAGATAGACATGACCTTGTAGATGACTCTCACTCTGTCAAGGATCTTGGAGTACTCATTTCTAAAAATTTAAGTGCCAAAGTCCACTGTAACAACAACCGGCTGAATACCACCTCTGGTTGATAGAATGGATGGATGGATGGATGGATGGATGGATGGATGGATGGATGGATAGATAGATAGATAGATAGATAGATAGATAGATAGATAGATAAAAGACATTAAGAGTTGTTACCCTAATCTTGCATAGCTTCTTCTCTGGTAATATTGTACTACTAACTAGAGCATATAAAACATTTGCTAGACCGATTCTCGAATACAGCTCTTCTGTCTGGAACCCACACTGCATATTGGACATTAATACAATCGAATGAGTCCAGAGATATTTCACGAGAAGAGTCCTCCACTCCGCTGCTTGCCACCAGACTCCAAATTTTGGGCTTAGAAAACTTAGAACTTTGCCATCTTAGGTCAGACCTAAGCATAGTACATAAGATTATCTGCCACAATGTCCTACCTGTCAATGACTACTTCAGCTTCAACCACAACAATACACGAGCACGTAATAGATACAAACTCAAGGTAAACGGCTCCAAATTTGATTGCAGAAAATATGACTTCAGTAACAAAGTGGTCAGTGCCTGGAATGCACTACCTGACTCGGTGGTTTCTTCCCCAAACCCCCATAACTTTAACCATAGACTGTCTACTGTTGACCTCGCCCCATTCCTAAGAGGGCTGTAAGGGGTGTGCATAAATGCACCAGCGTGCCTTCTATCCCTGTCCTAATATTCCTTTTTACTCTGACTCTTTTCATGTATTCAAATTATGTTTATACTTTTACCTGTTATCTTATATATGCTTGACAAATAAATAAATAAATAAAACTGAGGAAGCTTGCTCTAACCACATAATTTTCTGCCTTATTTTTATGCATGGGATTTGGTGGACTTCCATAGGGATCACATCAAAGAGCTCTGTTTTACTTAATTGTTTGGGAGGAGGGAGGAATAAGAAAAGTGATGGGAAAACACAGAGGAGATTCAAGTGAAATATGTTGGCATCCAGCTCTCTAATGCAATTTCTCAAATGTGAGCAGATACCTGCACAAGAGAAGTCTTGAACAGCCACTTCATTTCTCTCCTCCTGAATGGCACATGACTAAAATCTGAAATGCACCATCATAAAATGTTGGTGGCAGTCACCAATGAAGACAAGATGTACAAGGCTACTGATGACTTCTAGTTGTGAAGTCCATGAACTATTGGCTTATGGTCTAAGCTTCATTTCTTTGGTGGAAGAGGACAATTGTTTTCATGAATTGTACATAGCAATTGTACAATTGTTGTTGCTTCTGAGCTCTCAAAGTAGAGGAACAGAAAAGAAAGGAAGGACAACAAACGATGAAAGCAAGAACTTGAAGTTACATGGACACTATCACAGGATCCTGGGAAAAGGATGAATTTTTGGATGAGCTTTCAGGGACTGTGGGTAGTTGCAACCTTTGTGATCCTGTGTAATCTAAAACATTTGTTGGGGGATCAAATCTGAAGTCCTGCTCAGCTCTAGTTGGAAGTATAAGGATAAGTATTACATAGCTACCTTCATCTCATATTCTTCCTACTACTTCAGACTTCTCTAATATTTTAGATAATATTTTAGATATTTTAGACACAGGGAATCCTCGATTTAGGATCACAATTGAGCTCAACATTTCTGTTGTGAAGCGAGACGTTCGTTAAGTGAACTTTGTCTCGTTTTACAACCTTCATTGCCACAGCTGTAGGTGAATCCCTGCGGTTGATAAGTTATTAACCTGGTTGTAACGTGAGTCTGGATTCCCCCTTTGATTTTGCTCGTCAAAAGATTGCAAAAGGCGATCACATGACCTTGGGACACAGCAACAGTCATAAGTATGAACCAGTTGCCAAATATTTGAATTTTGTTCACAATTTTGGGGATGCTACAAAGATCGTAACTGTGAAAAATGACCATCAGTCACTTTTTTCAGGGACTTATGATGAAACTGCATATCGATTAGCAATGATTATGATCATTGAATGATCACTAAGTGAACTGATTTAAGTCAAAAGTCTACCTGTAGATCCAGGACCCTGCACAGCAGAACAACTAGACAAAAGGACAATTTTTCCCGAATGCCATCACTCTGCTAAACAACTAATATCCACAACACTGTTTTTATTTGTTTTCTAGTATGATTTGATTGCTTATTAGTATCCTATGACTATCACTAAGTGTAGTATCTTATGATTCTTGATGAATATATTTTATTTTTTTCTTTATGTACACTGACAGTGTATGCACCAAAGACAAATTCCTTGTGTGTCCAATCACACTTGGCCAATAAAGAATTCTATTCTATTCTATTCTATTCTATTCTATTCTATTCTATTCTATTCTATTCTATTCTATTCTATTCTATTCTATTCTATTCTATTTTATTCTATTCTATTCTATTCTATTCTTGCTGAATTTCCCTCTGATTAAATCTCTTCTGGATGCCTACTGTTTGCGTTGCCTGTTAAAAGTTTCCTGCTGTTTTCACTCTGGATTCCTGCCATTCTCAACCATTACTTTAGTCTTCAAGTCTTCCCGCCCCGCTAGATGGTCTCTCAATTATGAATGGCTTACTTCTGCTCAGCTCTGTCCCGACAAATAGTGAAGTATCACCATCTGACCTCTGACTATTTCATTTCTTAAAATGTCAATTTGAAACCTCCCTCCATGACTTTCCCTGTCTCACTCGCTCCATGATCTTTCAGAGTAGGAATGTTCATTATCGGAGAGGGGAGGTAGGGAGGGAGAAAAAGGAATTAAATTAACCCTGTGAATAATTAGGAAACCAAAAACACATGGAGATGTAAAGACTCTGATTTGAGCTCTGGTGCCAATGGTTAAGCTAGAAGCTTCTGCTGCATAACTCTAGGCTAACCCCTCAGAATTGCTTTCAACAACTGTCTAAGCTCCCTCTTTTTTAAGGAACATCCTTGGTTTCTTCTCAATTCAGCCTCAGTCCTTGGTTGTCTTCCTGAGAATGCAGAACAGGACAAAAAACAACAACGATATTTTATAAGCTGCAAAAGATGCAGTGTGAAGCCTTTGCACATCTGCATAGCAAAGAAGCAGACTCATCAGTTCCTCAGCTCATGCATATTGCAGAGTTTTGGCACTGAATGGGCACAGCTGGGGTTTTTTTGCTGTAGTGACTTTCAATTTCTCTTGAATTTACAACCAGATGTAAAACTCCATAGAAATGCACTTCTCTCCTTGAATTTGAAAATGAGCGTTATTGTAAAGCATTGAAAACAGCCAATGTTTATATATGAATAAATTTTAGAGTCAACCCTCTGATGAAGTTTGGTTGCTCATCAACTATTAGATCAGGGGTCAGCAACTTGTGGCTCTGGAGCCGTATGTGGCTCTTTCATCCCTCTGCTGCGGCTCCCTGTTGCCGGTCGGCTCAACAATTGATAGGGCTTTCGGTTAGGACAAGTAGAGGAAAAAGGATGCTGCGCTAGAAGGAGACTCTATGGTGGGGGAACTGGACTTCTGGTCAGCTACAGAACTGAACAGGGGGCTCCTGGTGAGGACCTTTGTGGCTCTTTGAGTATTTAAGGTTGCCTACCCCTGTACTAGACAATGGATTGGTGCAATGTTTTTTAAAAAATCACCTTACACACATACATACACACTTCATGATATCCTGAACGGCTGTTAATAACTGCAGATTCTAAAGATTATGTCTTTATCAAGCCAACCAACTGTATAGCAAGTAGCTCTAGAAAACAGCAGCTCTAGAAAACAGGCAGATATTAGAATATTAGAAAAGGCAGATATTAGAATATTAGAACAGGCAGATATTAAAACCTACCCCTCTCCTAGAAAAAATGAAATATTTTAGGAAATATTAAAAGGGCAGAACATTTCCCCTAAAAGGGAGGCAGAAACTCAGCTCCACACCATCTTTGTCAATGGTGCCATTAAGGCCTGGGCCAGTCTATTCTACATAACAAAGATCTACCTCCTTCAGGCAGAGCCATTTAATTGCCCTTCATTGCATTACCCAACAAGATTCAACCAAACTTAGCACACGGATAACCTACAAAGCTAGTCATAACCTCTGACAGCAACCAGTCAGGATACTCTTCCTGTGCCCCAGGTTGTCCAAAGCCAGAGAGGGTATAAAACCCAGGGATGCTCAGCATCTCCTCCCTTTTTTCTTCTTCACCCAATATCTTCAAGGCATGTGATCCATTAAAACTATCTTTCCAAACAGTCACCATGTTTCCAGGGTCCTTTTCCCCAATTGGAACTAACCCAAGAATGATATTTCTTCCAACAAGAAGGAAGCATCATTTGCAAGAACCATTCTCCTTAACCCTGCCTATATTTTACTCCCACAGTTTTAAGAATAAAAAGAATGGGAAGAAGTACAGATGAACTGCTGGCCCAGAGAACAATCCTTTCCCACCCCAAAAAATGGAATTCAAGCAGAGGAAAAGAGGAGCAGAAGGTTTCTTCTGGTATTAAATAACCCTCTTTAACCTGGAAAAAATGTTTTTATTTTGGCTGCCCTTTTGAGCTGTGGGTTGCTAAGTAACCACTATCCCTTCTCCCTTGGATGCTCTGACTGGAAAGCCTACCTTCCTGAGGTTGAAATGACACCACAGTAGATTTAATTCCCATGCACAAGCACATATGCATTCATACACACCAAATGTCCACCCCTGAATGTTTTCAGCCAGTAGTTCCAGAGTAACTTCGACAAGTAATCCTTACACAAAAGGAAAGAGATTTTGGCAAACCTATTACAAATCTACCTGTGTAACATATAGTAGCTTCTGGTAATATAGAGTATCCGATTGGGAAAAGCTGTTTTTTTTTGTTTGTTTTTTTGCTCATGGCTTTTGTCCTGCAAAATAGCACTAAGTCATGGTTTAACTACCTGGGGAGATTTGGGGTTTGTGGAAAATTCTTATAAAAAGAATTCAGCCTGAATTGATTTTGTTTTTCTGGATTTATTTTCTTAGACAATTCTGTTGGAATTAAATACCATTTACAAAATACATGTTTTAAATAGTTAAGTTTTTAGTAACTCCTTTACAAAGATAAAGATCCCATTCTATTCCATTCCATTCCATTCCATTCCACTCCACTCCACTCCACTCCACTCTACTCTACTCTACTCTTATTCCATAGTCTAGTCTAGTCTAGTCCAGTCCAGTCCAGTCCGATATGTGCTGAATCAGGAAAAAGACATTTAAAATGATGGATTTGTTGAATACTTTAAAAAAAATTACAATCCCACTATTATTTAAGGAATAAAGCTGTATATATCTGAACGAGCATTGATCACATTCTGTTTGATGAGCCAGGAAATCTACCTTACTCCTGGTCTTTCCTATCCCTTAATACTCCGCACAGCCCAAATTAAAATATTTCAAAGGACATCCTGTGCTTTCATTTCCAGCTGACTCCCCTGCCCCCATTTGTTAAAATGGGGAGTGCCAAATTTTCATTACTGAGAGACAGGCAGCAAAAACTGTTGCCTAAAAATCCACCAGACAGATGCATTAATTCCGGTAATCCTTTCCCGTGGTTTAGGAGACGCCACCCAGATTTATTAATTAAACCCAGTTATCTGATGGCTACTGTGAATTAAGCATTTCCTTGTAATGGTTGTAATGAAGGCTCATTCATTAGCAAATGTTTCCATTACATTTGAGCTGAAGTGCTGCTGCTAGGATCAGAGGCTGCTGCGATAGAAGGAAGAGGCAGATACCAAACATATAAATGAGTTAGGGAGTGAGTAAAAACCTTGATCCTATTACGAATCAGGTCTCTGCTGTGAGTCTCAGCTTCTCCATGAGCCTCCTACGTGGCTTTAATTTCTCCCGGTTGGTTCCCTTGTGCAACAGGCAGAAATTCATACCAGTTAATCGTCAACTCTTGCTTTAGGGATCAGAATAAGATCATTCATTGAGCAAAATTATAATAATTATAAATACCGTCATTATTGTCAAATCACAAATGCTGAGTTCATGGTAATTCACCAGGTAGATGGTTTTGCTTCGTGTGTTGGACAAGCCCTTTCACTATGCTTTGTAGTCCCTGGTTTATGACTTAGCAGAGTTCAGGAATGAGGGACAACCCCATCCTTTGCCCCAGGGACACATGTATTCCCCACAGGGCCACAATTCTCACAGGGCCACAATTCTCACACAGTTATCATGTATCGTTACAAAAATTCTGGAATGAATCAGAAAGGATTTCAGGAAAGGTATTGTTTGTTTGTTTGCTTCTTTGTTTGTTTGTTCAAATATATGACTCAATAAATCAAAAACAAGATGTAAACATCGCAACAAAATAATATGGTATATGACTAAACATAAACGGGATTAAAGGGTTTTGTTTTATTGTGATTCAGAGTCCCTGGCAAAAACAGAGCTACAAAGCTCCATTTCACTTTGAACTTGAAGGGAAATGAAAGTGTTTTTCAGTCATCAGAACACCAATATTTGGTTTACTGTTGGGTTGATAGCAGGGGCAGTACTCACTTACTTTCCGCTAGTGGGGGCACACCAGTGGTGAAATCCAACTTTTTTTACTACCGGTTCTGTGGGCGTGGCTTGGTGGGCATGGCAGGGGAAGGATACTGCAAAATCCCCATTCCTGGGGGAAGGATATTGCAAAATCTCCATTCCCTCCCCACTCTGGGGCCAGCGAGAGGTGGTATATGCAGGTTCTCTGAACTACTCAAAATCTCTGCTACCGTTTTTTTTTTTTAAATTAGATTTATATGCCGCCCTTCTCTGAAGACGCAGGGCAGCTTACAATGCGTTAAGCAATAGCCTTCATACTTTTGTATATTTATACAAAGTCAGTTTATTGCCCCCACAAACTGGGTCCTCAATTTACCTATCTTAGAAAGGATGGAAGGCTGAGTCAACCTTGAGCCTGGGGAGATTCGAACTTACAGTAATTGCAGACAGCTGGATGTTAATAACAGGCTTTAGTCTGCTTTTAGCCTGTTGAGCTACTGGTTCTCCAAACTACTCAAAATTTCTGCTACCGGTTCTCCTGAACCTGTCAGAACCTGCTGGATTTCACCCCTGGAGCACATGCATCCTGTCCACGCATGCGCCCAGCATTCCGTGGATATGCTTTGCTGGCACGCATGCCTTCCATGCATGAGCCCAGCCTCAGAAACGTGCCTAAATAGGATGGCATAGAGACGAAGCTGGTGGACTGGCCCACTCACAATTTCTACTACCGGTTTAGATGAACGGATACAAACCGGCTGAATACCACCTCTGGTTGATAGAATGGACGGATGGATGGATGGATGGATGGATGGATGGATAGATAGATAGATAGATAGATAGATAGATAGATAGATAGATAGATAGATAGATATGAAGATCCTACTCAAAAGTATATACTGGCAATTTAGTAAAGCCTTTAAGAACTGCCCAAACTCAGTTTTTCATTCCTCTCCTGGCTAATTAGAAAGATCCTTTTCCTTTTCTCTCCTCTACTGTCCCCTCCCCTTTCCCCCTCCCTCTCTCTCTCCTCCTCTCCTCCCCTCCGCTCTCCTCCCCCTTCCCTCTCTATTCTCCTCCCTCCCCTCCCCTCCCTTCCCCTTCCCCTCTCCCTCTCTCCTCTCCCCTCCCCCTCTCTCCCCTCCTCTATTCCCTTCCTCTCTCTTCCCTTCCCTTCCCCCATCTCTCTCTCCCCTCCCCTCCCCATTTCTCTGCATCCTTAGTTCTTCCCAAACTTACACATGTCAGAGAAGCAGATTATTTTAACATGCAATCTATAATTGTATACAGGAAGGAGTGGGGGAGGGAATATATTTTATGTGCAACAAATAATATTTTATAGGCTTTTCTTTGGTTGGCAGAGGAAGATCAGAATTGTTGAAGGTTTTGCTCAAAGCAACGCAAATCCTTGGAGGGTTTTGCAGCCATCTAATTTCTTGTGGAGGCAAGAAAACTATTTTGTAAACAATTGTATTGATGCCTGCTTTATCTCACTTAAGAATATTAAAGTTTTTTTTAAATAGGGTGCCATTAAACTCACATAGGGCCGCTCTCCTCAGGGTCCCGATGGCGAGCCAATGTCATCTAGCGGTGCCCAGGGGTAGGGCGTTCTCTGTGGGTGCTCCCACCCTCTGGAATGAATTACCTACTGAGCTCTGGACGGCTCCTGATCTCCGCTCCTTCCGTCGGGAGCTGAAGACTTGGCTGTTCAAGCAAATAGGCTGACTCTGATTCTGGGTTTATTATTTATCATTAATTAGTTATTTGATTTAAAGTTAGATTTTATTGTACATGTTTCTTAACTTGTGTTCGCCGCCCTGAGTTCTTCGGGAGAAGGGCGGCATATAAATACATGTAATAAATTAATAAATAAACTCATTATCTTACAAGTCAGTGGTGGGTTGCTCCCGGTTCGGACCGATTCTATAGAACCGGTAGTAAAACCAGTGGGAGGCTCCGCCCACTGACCCCGACGTCATCAGAAGCGATCTGCGCATGCGCAGAAGCAAGGTGCGCGTGTGAGCAAAACAAGCGCCTACTTGCAATCCCGTTGCAAACCGGTAGTAAAGATAAGTAGAACCCATCCTTGTTACAAGTGGATTTGTACCACCTAACTGCAGATGAATTTTGGAGAAACTTAGCTAAGAATGACAATTATACTGAATGTCAGAAATGTGCCTTTCAATTTATCATTTCAATTCTGCGCAGCCTTGGCCCAACACATTGTATAAACCAAGATGTGATCTAATCCTGGTTTGTTGAATAAGCCACAATAGTTAGGATTCTAAAAGCCGATAAACTGTAAATCGTGGTTTTCAGTGACTTGGTTGACCCCACACGTTAAGCGACACCTTTAAAAACACACTCAGTCCAGACTCTCTTCTGTAGCTCCCAGAGTGGTCTTTTTAATCTGCCATGGACTGATTTATTATTATTTATTTGATTTATTTGATTTTTATACCGCCCTTCTCCAACAGGACTCAGGGCAGTGAACAGCCAAAGTAAAACATAGCATACAAAATTTAAAACAGTTTAAGATATTAAAGATATTAAATAATTTTGGCCCACAATTTAGAACAACCCAATTAAAATCAATTTTGAATTAAAACCAAAAGGATGGGATCAAGCCAGCCTGGCTAGATGAAATAAGTGAGTTTTAAGGGGCCAACGAAAAGTCCGGAGGTCCGGTATCGTGCATATCTCTGGGGGTAGGTTGTTCGAGAGGGCGGGTGCTGCCACAGAGAAGGCTCTCCCCTGGGGGTCACCAGCCGACATTGTCTGGCCGACGGCACCCTGAAGAGGCCCTCTCTGTGCAAGCTTACTGGACTGATATAAATAAGCATGAAATATATCTTCATTTGTGTATTATGGGCGTGCAAGCAAGATATAATTTGAATTTGCAACCAGGCTGAAATTGTTGGTTGGATTTGAATTTGCAATTCGGTTTCAAGAGGCAAGTCAAATGTTAAAATCCATTCCATCAGTTCGACAAAAAGTGCCAGCCAAAAAACACCTGATTGGGCTGGTTTGATTCCGTTTGAAGATTCTGCTTCAAAAAGGCAAAGCCATTAGTGTAATTCACCTTTAACTCGAAGCTTTTGAATCCGAGTTCCACATGGCAGTATAACATCTGAGAAATGCCGACTCACAATGGTTGCGAGCACAGCTGGAACTGCCTTGTTCACAGATACACGCACACACAGTCATGTGAAAGTGGAAAGTGCCCTGAGGGATATTAAGTCAATTTCTGCACAGCCGTTCCATTCATTCTGCAATTAATATAGAGCCATGGCTCCCTCTGCTGATTTAATGGTTAAACAGCCACACCGTGTTCTGAAAAAAAATGTCATCGAAACTTTAATTTACAAAAAGTACAACTCCAAATAGCCAAGTCCAATCTCATTCCTGTTTGATTTCTTCATTGATTTCATAACATTAATTTCATGGAGTTGGGAGGGATTCATAATGTTGAAACAAATTTGTTTTCCTCAGGCAGAAAAGGCAATGCATCCAGCTTTAATTATAGGATTGTGTTTGTGTGTAATATAAATACACACAGATACACACACACGTGTGTGTGTGTGTGTGTGTGTGTGTGTGATTTTTTGACTTTTTTTGATTTATTAAATTCATATGCCACCTATCTCACTACCCAAAGTGACTCGACATAGATAAAAGCTAAGTGTAAAAACTATATTTAAAAAGTTAGAGGAAGGAACAAGATAAAAGAAAAACGGCAGAAAGCAAATAAAAAAAAAAGAAAGACAATTAAAGAAACAACCCCTGATCCTATTTACAGCTGTTACAAGCAAACTTACTATCCCTTCTCTTATTTTAAAATAACATTATAGAAGTTCCTTCTACCCCATATTTAACCGTTTTCTCAGTCAAGAAATCATCATGTGACTTTTTCGGCCAAAAGTCCATAAAAGATCCATTAAAAAAAGCCAAAAGTCCATAAACAAAAAAAACAAAAAACCTTTTGTGCTAACCAGACAGGTCATTTTTGCTAATTCTGCCATCTTTACAATCTATTCCTCTATTGTGGTTATTCCAATGTTTCTCCATCATTGTGTAATTAATAATCCTGCTACATACCCAGCCTCAGTTCTGTGTATGGAAGCCAACTAAATCAGGGGTGGGTTCTACTTACCTTTACTACTGGTTTGCAACGGGAGCATGCGTGCGCACGAGCTTCGGCACATGCGCAGAAGCTTCTGTGCGTTGTTCTGTCCCCAACCCCACGCGCACACACCAACAGTCGTTCAGGAGTTAAAGACCAAACCAGCCGGCAAAATCCTTTTCCTTATGATAACGGAACTTGGCAACAACCTAGTGGCTGCCTGCCAAGAGTTTATTATTTACAAAGAGGAGAGATAACTTCTCCCCACTTCTGATACATCAAAGGAAAGCAGCTCAATAATTACAATCAAGTCCAGAGATAATCCAGTCCTAAAGCAAAAGTCCGGCAATGCAGAATGGCGTGGAAGCTTTCAGCTTTGTTTGTCACAAGGTTTGACTGGCCACCACACTTCCTTTTATATCCTGTGGGGTGTGGTCCAGTGACTCAGCCTAATTTCGGGCACACCCTTTCTTCTGTTGTGCGCGCTTATCTCTGCGACGTTGGCATGGGTCCAGCCAAGACTCATCACCCTCATCACTGTCCATCTGTGGCTGCGTGGACATGCTTGGCCCTGGCCCTATCTCTTGCCCTTCGGCGGACACCGAAGGCATTGCCAGAGAGGAGGGTCATGGAGAGGGAGACCTTGCCAACTCCTCCCCTTCACTCTAGGAGTCCTCTCCTGACGATGACACAGGCTCCAGAAATGGAGCCACAACATGCGTGCGCAGATCGCCTGTGATGATGTTGTGGTGGGTGGGCAGAGCCTCCCACAGGTTTTACCACCGGTTCTATAGGACCGGACCGAACCAGGGGCAACCCACCACTGAACTGAATTAGCAACCAGTTTGTCAAAAGTTGCCCAGTTGCTTAGATGAGTTGGGTGATGATAGGAATAGATTAAGAAGAACCAAATCTTCTACTCATACCCTATAACCATAATGGCAAACCTATGGCACACGTGCCAGAGGTGGCACGCAGAGCCTTCTCTGTGGGCACACACACTGTCACCAGCTGCTCTTCTGATTTCTGGCATGCATATGCATGCCGACCAGCTGGCCTTCATGGGAGCCGAAGCACCTGAAAACGGCCAAAAAAACCAGCCAAAAAAAAAAAAAAAAAACCAGCCAAAAAACCAGTAAAAAAACAGGCTGTTTTTCAGGCCGTTTTGGAGACCATTTTCTAGCCATTTTCTGGCTGTTTTTTAGGCCAAAAACTGTCCAAAAATGGCCTGAAAATGATCCAAAAACGATCTGGAAAATGGCCTGAAAACGGCCCAAAAATGGCTAAAAAACAGGCATGCGCATGCTGGCTAGCTGGTCTTTGGGTTTCTGGTGCTTCGGCGTGCATGAAAACCAGCTGTCTGGCATGCATGTGCATGCAGGAAGCCCGGAAGACTGGAACGTGCACGCATGTATATGCATCTGTGCAAGCCAGAGCACCAGAAACCCGAAAACTAGCTGGCCAGTGCACATGGTGCGCCAGCCTTCAGGTTGGTGTGGTCTTCGGGTTTCAGGCGCGTGCACATGCAGGCGCATGCCCGCACATTCCGGTTTCGGCACGCGGTATGGAAAAGGTTCACCATCACCGCCCTATAATCCTCAGTAGCGACAAAGAGCTAGAAATTTCCAAAAATGGCAGCTTGTATGCTCAGAGGCAGGAGCTATGGAAGCTACATCTGGCCTTTCTGAGGAAATCCTGAAATGGTATGCACATTTTGCGTAGGGGACAAATTATATCTTCTCCCTGTCTTCATAAATTGAGTATATATTACCTTTCTGCCCCCTGCAGGAACAATTCTTTCTTTCTCAGAAATGTTGCATCCTGTGAAGTTGTTTTCAAACCACCAGATGGCGGTATAATAATGGAAGAATTTTGGAGCCTGGGAAGTGACAGAAGTGCTGGCCAATAACAAGAATCCTCAAAGAGAGCTAAGAAGCTGCTACTGAGATATGAGTTGCTGAAGTCAAAATGTCCTCCAGCTATAATTATGAGGACTAGATAGTTGATTTAAGGCTTTATGATGATAATCACGAGAAGGGGGGAGGGGTTGAAGTGGGGCTTAGAATATAGAGTAGAATCGAAAAAAGTTAGTTCATCCATTCTCCATGGAGGAAAGTGGAGGTAGATATGTTGACCTCATATTATTTGTACTAGCATGCCGACTAACAACCAGAATTTGGAATCTGCCACCAATTTGCAGATTGGTCTGGAGATCTCTAAAGCTACCAGAGAGTAAGAAAATGAGGAGAGAGTTTCTTTAACGGGAGACAACATATGTGGCAAAAGTCTGGATCCTTCAACAGTGGGAATTGGAATAGCCAACTAGCTACTGTTTCTTCTTCTCCTCCTCCTCCTCCTCCTCCTCCTCCTCCTCCTCCTCCTCCTCCTCCTCCTCCTCCTCCTCCTCCTCCTCCTTTTCTTCTTCTTCTTCCTCTTCTTCCACTTCTTCTTTTTCTCTTCCTCTTCCTCTTCTTTCTCTTTCTCTTTTTCTTCTTCTTCCTCTTCTTCTTCCTCTTCTTCCTCTTCCTCTTTTTCTTCCTCTTCTTCCTCCTCCTCCTCGTTCTTTTCTTCATCTTCTTCCTCTTCTTCCTCTTCGTCTTCTTCTCCTCCTCCTCCTCCTTCTCCTCTTCCTCCTCCTCCTTCCTCTTCTTCCTCCTCCTCTTCCCCTTCCTTCTGCCACATCCATCATCAGACATTGGCGATCCTACTTTTATCAACAGCCACACAAAAAAGTGTGACTGAGTTTTCTCCAAACCAGTCCCTTAGATCTTGAAGCCATGATGTTCTTCTCCTGCCTGGACCTCATTTGCTTTCAATCTTGCCCTGGAGAATTAAGTCGCATCACATGTCCCAAATATTCTAACTTTCGCTTTTTGAGGGTTCAGCTTTCCCAGGTGGCTTATCATCTCCTCATTTCTGATTTTGGCCACCGAACGTATACGTAACAGCCACCTGTAAATCCAGATTTCAAATGCATCTAGTGTCTTCAAGTGACTTTCTGTCAGAGACCAACTCTCCACTCCGTAGAGCAGAATAGAGAAAAGATGTAACATCTGACAAGCCTGATTTTCAGTCTTAGACTTATACCGTGACTGCAGAAGACCTTTTTCATTTTGAAGAATGCTGTTCGAGCTTTCCCTAGCCTTATCTTTACTTCAGGGGTCGTGTCCTAGCTTTCGTGTAAATTAGAACCGAGGTACGCGATCCTTTCAATTTTTTCTAGTGGTATTCCTTCCGAATTTATTGGTGTTAAAATAATGGGTTGTTTGCTGAGGCTAAATTACGAAAATGGGTGGAGGGGAGAGTCCATTAGACATAAGAGCTAATCCTGGTCATTGACCCAGGTCAATGTGATCCTGGTCATTGACCCAGGAGTGAAGACAGATGACATTCTGCTTCTGTGGGCCCTACAATCAGCTCTTCATGATTGACTAGTTGTCTACTCATATTTGATTGAAATGATGAAGACCTGAAGCAAAAAGACATTGCAAAGAATCCAGGAAGACTCCTTTACAACAAAGTGACTCTACAATACACTTTTCAGCTGGTCCGAGTCTGTTTTTCATAACTTTCCCAGAGTTACCTGGTCAAAATTGTCAACATTGGTGGTTGTGTTCTTGGTGGTTCCTTGATTAGGCAAGGGAAGCCACTTATCTGTATATAAAGAAGGGAAATACCACTCACACATCATCACAATATCTCCAGAACCGTAAAGCCTACAAACTTGAAATTTGGCACATATGTTCCTCTTGGCTTCTAGATGCTCGCTAAGAAAGGATTTTTCGAAATAACCATCAGATCATTAGTATTTCTTATATTATTATTAACACACTCTGATACTAAGGAGTTAGACGTTCTACTCCCCCTCTCCACCTGAGAAGAACTCTGTTCCAACTGCCACTTGGGCATGAGCGTGGCCAGCGCGTGACTCATCCCACTTGCAGGCTAGGAGTTTAGACATTCTACTGCCCCTCCCCACCTGAAAAACACCCTAATGCCAAGGAGTTAGACTGAGGGAGAGAAGGGGATAAGATAGGCGAGGATCAATGGGGCAACCTGAGGGAGAGAAGTGGAGAAGAGAGGCCAATCGTAACTGCTCATTAATTTTCAAGCTGTAACACTACCTAGTTGGGTCCTGAAATGTCGGTAAGAAAACAGACACACTCGGAGAGCATCAAGGACACCACAATTCAATCAAGCTACAAATATTCTAAGCTTAGTTGTTACTAATCCTGGTGTACATCTATGGAATCAGTCCAACCATCTATGCCCCTTCCTTCCTTCCTTCCTTCCTTCCTTCCTTCCTTCCTTCCTTCCTTCCTTCCTTCCTTCTTTCCTCCCTCCCTCCCTCCCTCCCTCCCTCCCTCCCTCCCTCCCCCTCTTCCTCCCCTCCTCCTCCCTCCCTCTCTCCCCGTCCCCGGCCCTCCCTCCCTCCCCCTTTCCTTTTGAAATCAAGTCGAAGCCGAAGGCCTGCCAACCTAGCTTGTCAGTCCTTCTCCTCCCATTCATCTTTTCTAAGCCAGCACAGACAGAGCTATTGAGTCATTGCGAGGGCAGTTGAGAGTGACTCAGCTTTTTCTTCTCTGCGAGGTGAGAACAGGAATGGTGTTTTTTACCCTTTTCTTTCGGGCAGAAAAAGGAAGCATCTAAGGGGAATCAGAATCAAGCTGGGCTGCCAAAAAAGCTGATTAGTAGGCTGGTCCACATCCTTTGGACCTGGAGAAATAAGCAATTCAAGTCCGTGGCTTGGTTCATAAAGCAGGACTAATTCCCTCTGTTCTTCCCCCTTCATATACTCGCTCGCCCTTGTGAGTGTGTGTGTGTGTGTGTGTGTGTGTGTGTGTCTCCCCCCCTCCCCCGTCACTCAAGGCTCCCTTCTTGGACCTGGGAAAGGACCTCACCCTGTGATACAATTCTCAACAAACAAATTAGAAGAAGGAGGAGGGGAGGTTTTTTATTTGTCAATTAAAAAGCTCAGGGCTTTTTGGTTGCATGAATTCCAGGAGCAAGATTATCTGGGGCTTTGATTCAATTTTCCTGAAGTTACAATAATTTTTTTTTTAAAGTCATGTGAAATTCTTTGTTTAGCTGCCTATGATGTTGTAGGAAGTTAGAAGAATGAAATATTTTGGAAAATATTAAAAAGGCAGAATATTATGTTTCCCTGGATGAGAAATGGAGAAGCATGTTTTAAAGACAAAGCAGCTCCCACCTTCCTGCTCCCCTCCCACCCTTTGTTAATGGGCCAGAGGCAGAAACCCAATCCTTTGTCAAAGGACCATAATCTGCAACACAATAGAACCCATCTAGCAACAGAAACTCACCACATGGCATCTGGGAAGATTACATCAGCCAGCAAGGCTAGCTAAGACCCCCACCCCCTGGGAGTCTGACAACCAATCAGGATACTCTTTCTGGGCCCCAGGAAGTTCAAAGCCAGAGAAAGCATAAAACCTGGGGACTCACTGTATCTCGCCCTTTTCTGTTTAGGAACTCAAACCATGGGATCCTGTCCACCATTAAACCATCTTTCCAAGCAGTCTCCATGTTTCCAGTGTCTTTTTCCCCACTTGGAGCTGAACCTGGAAGGATATTTCTTCCTAATGTGTAATCCCCTGGATACACTTCTATTTTATTAAAAAGATTTTGCCTTTTAATAAAGTTTTAAGATGGAAAAGGGGCTACCAGACCTCATGAGTTTTTTTTTTTTTTTGCTTCCATAGTCAAACACAGCTCTCCTTCTATAATTTTGTGTGTGTATGTGTGTCTTTAATGGCCTAGAATCCTTAACTGAAATTGAAATAGGAGGCAAACATACATGGATGAAGTATTTCACAGAGAGTTGGGGAATATCAAAGTTACATTTCTTATTATGATCTTCAAAAAGACCTTGAATACATGTCAGAATGGTCAAACAAGCGGCAACTTCAAATCTCAACCAACAAATGCTCTGTCTTACACATTGGGGGAAAAAAATCAGAACATCAAATACAAGCTGCATTGATACGACCTCATAGACAACCCTAATTCTGTCAAGGACCTTGGAGTACTCATCTCAAATGATCTAAGTGCCAGAGCTCACTGTAACAACATTGCCAAAAAGGCATTAAGAGTTGTTAACCTAACCTTGCGTAGCTTCTTCTCTGGTAATATTATACTGCTAACTAGAGCATACAAAACCTTTGCTAGACCAATTCTTAAATACAGTGCCTCTGTGTGGAACCTGCACTGCATATCGGATATAAATACAATTGAGAGAATCCAGGGATATTTCACGAGAAGAGTCCTCCACTCCTCTGCTTGCCACAGAATATCTTATGCCACTAGACTCCAAATTTTGGGCTTAGACCAGGGCTGGGCAATTATGGCTCTTTTATTTCATGCTGGCTCAGAAATTTTGGGAGTTGAAGTCCACAGTTTATAAAAGGGCCATAATTGCCCAGCCCTGGCTTAGACAATTTAGAACTACGCCAACTTCGGTCTGATCTAAGCAGAGTACATAAACTTATCTGTTACAATGTCCTACCTGTCAATGACTACTTCAGCTTCAATCACAACAATACGTAAGGACACAATAGATACAAACTTAAGGTAAACTGCTCCAAACTCGATTGCAGAAAATACAACTTCAGCAACAGAGTGGTCAATGCCTGGAATGGACTACCTGACTCTGTGGTTTCTTCCCCAAACCCCCATAACTTTAATCTTAGACTGTCTACTGTTGACCTTACCCCATTCCTAAGATGTCTGTAAGGGGCGTGCATAAGAGCACCAGCGTGCCTTCCGTTCCTGTTCTAATGTCCCCTTTTATTCGTATCCATTTCATATATTCATAATCACGTTCATACTGATATCTGTTATCTAATACATGCTCGACAAATAAATCAATAAAATGAGGTTAATCAATGTTTTGTTTTTCAGACTGGGCCAAAAAGAACAAAGTTTGTAAAGGAGCAAAACCTCTTCATTTTTAACAGATGATAAAGCTTGTGTAGGTTTCTGCCTATCCATTAAACCAGATGGGAATTCTTCCCCGTTTCAAAAAACAGGCACCCCAGATTTCCCACAGACCCACCACCGTGTGCATCTCCTTATCTACGCAGCCTGCACCGACTTCAAGTCAGAGCCACCTTTGATTGTAGGCAAAGAAGGAGTCTGAGGCAGTCTTTCAATTAAATATGAGTACACAACACTATGCAGACGCCAGGCTTTTGAAATGATTCTCGGAGGAGGTTGTCTCTTGCTTCGGTGCTTGGCTCCGAAGCTAAAATGTGTCCCCGTTTTTATTGCTGGCAATCATTGATATGGGTCTTTATTATTTTTATTCATAGCTGCTTCAGTAAATAATAATAATAGTAATAATAATAATAATAATAATAATAATAATAATAATAATAATAGTAAAATAACAGCAACAGCAGTTGCTTTTTTAAACTAGCTTCGTTTAACTAGTCCTTCATTTGTCCTTCCTGCCTCCTCGAGCAGGTCGTGACTGGTTGCGATTGGGAGATGGAAAGCAAAGGTGAATGGGCGGTCACACAGAGAGAGAATTATTTTCATTTTGGGCAGGGTGCTTTCTTGGATAGTTTGTAATGTTAAGGGGGATGGCACCAATCATGGGGCCAAGCAGAAAGTTCTTCTTTAGTTCAGTTCAATAATAATAATAATAATAATAATAATAATAATAATAATAATAACAACAACAACAACAACAATGACAACAATAACAATAACAACAACTATTGTTGTTGTTGTTGTTGTTGTTGTTGTTGTTGTTGTTGTTATTTAATCTGTAGTGAGATTCACAGCCTTTGAGGCTGGTTAATAGCTCAGCAGCTCGAGTCCTAACCAAGGACCTAGGAACTGTTAAGGTATCGTCGGAGGATGTAAGCTGTTCCGAGTAAGGTGGTTTTTTGTAGAGTCAAAATGTTCAAGTCCGGTAAATTTAGAATTTCTAAATAGCGGGGTAGCCCTTTGGGTATTGCTCCAAGGGCTCCAATTACAATCAGGACAACACATGATTTCTTTTTCCATAGTCGCTCAACTTCAATTTGCAAGTCCTGGTACCTTGTGATTTTTTCTTGCTGCTTATCTTCAATCCGTGCATCACCAGGTATTGCAATGTCAATGAACCATACTTTTTTCTTTTCAACTATTGTTATGTCAGGTGTGTTGTGGACCAAGTGCCTGTCAGTCTGAATCCTAAAGTCCCACAAGATCTTTATTATTATTATTATTATTATTATTATTATTATTATTATTATTATTATTATTATTATTCTTCATATTTCTATGCCACCCACTCTTTGAGGACTCTGGGCGTCTTACAACAATCAACAGTATACTAAATAGCATGTTGCCCCCAACAATCTGGGTCCTTGTTTTACCCACCTCAGAATGATGGAAGGCTGAGTCAACCTTGAGCCGGTGAGATTTGATCCGCTGATCTGCTGAACTGGCAGTCAGCTGAAGTAGCTGCAGTACAGCACTCTAACCACTGCGCCACCTCGGCTCAGTCACAAGTCATAAGATGACTTATGTAGGTCATCTAAAGCAGCGGTCACCAACTGTTGGTCCGTGAGAAAATTTTGGTGGTCCGCAGAAAAATTATTTTATATTGCACTAAATCAGGGGTCCTCAAACTACGGCCCCTGGGCTGAAGACGTGCAGTGAATGTTTGTGTTGCTGCGGAGAGTCTCCCCCTTCTGGGTCTTTTTGTGTGGGTCAAAGAGGACAGAAATTCTGACTTGGGGTCTGCTTCGGCCTCCTGGTGCAGGGCTTTGGGCGAAGGCTGGAGGGAAGCACCGGTGGTGGCAAAGAGTCGAAAGGCCTTGTTGACTGCATCATGGCCTGGAACTGGCTGACCATCTCAGCCCGCTGAGAAGGAGGCCCTGAATGCAAGGATTGACTTTAAGTGACTCAGCCAATTGGGATCCCCCCCCCCCAAATTGCTTGCTGGGTGTTCTGGCTTCATCAATCAAAGATCACTTCCTCCTCTCCTCTTTCTGGGAATGGCATGCTGAAGTAGCTATAATCACTGGTTATTTCCATCAAGCTTGGGAATCAATACTGCCCAGGGTCTGCATCATTATCAGGGTGAGAAACTCTTTCCTAGCAAGAGTCAATTCTATTGAAACTCTATTGAATTTGACACTGCTGACGATTGTCGGCTGAAAAGCAGCCCACTCACCACCTTTTACAGTATTGCACAAATCCAACTTTCTTCTCGAAGCAGTGCCAAAGCAAAAATTCTGAAATCTGGATATAGGATGAATTAGTACAAATGGAGATACCACCAAGCCATCAAAGAGAATCCTAAGGTGCTTTTTCAGGAGGCAACTGGATTTTCTTGTTTTTTTCTTTGAAGAGGTTTCGCTTCCCATCCAAGAAGCTTCTTCAACTCTGACTGGATGGTGGAGGAATGGAAGGATGTGAGTGACCAGTTGTCTGCAAGGAATATAAATCCTTCCATTCACCAGAGCAGAAGAAGCTTCTTGGATGGGAAGCGAAATAACTTCAAAGAAAAAAACAAGAAAGTCCAGTTGTCTCCTGAAAAAGCACCTTTGGGATAATCACGACTTGGATGACTGAGAATCTCTACAGACTTTTACCAAAGAGAATAAGTTCTCTTTTCAGACTAGCTCATGTCTAAGGTGTTTAAAAAACAAACCCACCAAGTTAAGGAATATTGAAAGATACGTTAGTCCTGAGTTTGCAAAAAAACCCAACTTCATCACAATTGTTTCCACCATACATTTAGGGGAGAATGGAAAACTGGCTGGGGAGGAGGGTGGGGGTGGGGTCAGGGATAAATAGCCACATAACAATCCCACCGTGCTTTAATAGTTCATGTTAGGACACAGAGAAGTTTATGGATCCTGCAGCTGCAGCAGGAAATATTAGAACCTTGTGGGTGGCAGCCAGGAGCTAGAGAGAAGTCTATTTCCAAACGGCCCAAGCCAACAACCACAGAAATGTAAGGATAAAAAGCCCATTGTATTGATCTGAGCAACGCTGGGAAGATGGGGAGAAATCGTCATGCAGACCTTTGAACATTCTGTGCCATAGACTGGTCATGAATGGCCGTAAAGATGGATAAACGAAACCCCAATTTAATAAACATTTAAGAGAGCAGCCCAATGGCTGTTGAACATCTTGAGATCTTGGCTATCCGGAAGGCAGGAATTTATTTGATTTTCCACAGCAACTGACCAGGATGCTACCCCCATACCAGTGTTGGACAAGATGTAAGGAGACTCAGTTTAAGTTTTATTTATTTGTCAAGCGTATATAAGATAACAGGTAAAAGTATAAACATAATTTGAATATATGAAAAGAGTAAGTAAAAAGGAATATTAGGACAGGGATGGTAGGCATGCTGGTGCACTTATTCACGCCCCTTATAGACCTTTTAGGAATGGGATGAAGTCAACAGTAGACAGTTTAAGGTTAAAGTTTTGGGGGTTTGGGGAAGAAACCACAGAGTCAGGTAGTGCATTCCAGGCATTGACCACTCTGTTACTGAAGTCGTATTTTCTGCAATCGAGTTTGGGAGCAGTTTACCTTGAGTTTGTATCTATTATTTGCTGGTGTATTGTTGTGGTTGAAGCTGACAGGAAGGACATTGTGGCAGATAATTTTATGTACTATGCTTAGGTCAGACTGACGTCAGCGTAGTTCTAAGTTGTCTAAGCCCAAAATTTGGAGTCTGGTGGCATGAGGTATTCTGTTGCGAAAGAAGGACTCTTCTCGTAAAATACCTCTGGACTCTCTTGATTGTATTTATGTCTGATATGCAGTGCGGGTTCCAGACAGATGAGCTGTATTCAAGAATTGGTCTAGCAAATGTTTTGTATGCTCTAGTTAGTAGTACAACATTACCAGAGAATAAGCTACGCAAGTAGAGTCTAGCAAGACTAGACTCACCTATGGATGTTTGAGGGGCGACTACATATTCTTATCCCAACCTACAACACAGAATGGTGGTTGAGGGACATTTGCAAGACAGGGAAACCTATGTACACTGCACTGGACTATTGGAAGCGGGGTGGAGCAGAAACCTAGCAATAAATTACCTGGTGGAATCTGGGTAGTTTCCATAACAATCCTGATGTGGTGGAATCTTGGTGATGGCATGCAGGAAGGAAAGCACCTTTTCCCAAGAAGCTTAAAAAAACAGATCAGCCTCGAGTTTCTGTTTTGCAGAAAGAGGCCCAGAAGCAATAGCACTTAGACTTATATCCCGCATCACACTACTTTACAGCCCTCTCAGTTTGCAGAGTCAGCATATTGTCCACAACAATCTGGGTCTTCATTTTACCGACCTCAGAAGAATGGAAGTCTGAGTCAACTTTGAGTCTGGTCACGATCAAACTGTGCTAGCAGTTGGCAAAATTAGCCTGCAATACCAAATTCTAACCATTGAGAGGGAGGGAGGGAGGGAGGGAGGGAGGGAGGAAGGAAGGAAGGAAGGAAGGAAGGAAGGAAGGAAGGAAGGAAGGAAGGAATAGGACTTAGAGTTATATCCCACTTTACAGTGCTTTACAGCCCTCTCTAAGCAGTTTACAGAATCAGCCTCTTGCCCCCAACAATCTGTGTCATCATTTTACCAACCTCGGAAAGATGGAAGGCTGAGTCAATCTTGAGCTGGTCAGGATCGAACTGCTGACAGTCGGCAAAATTAGCCTGCAGTACCGAATTCTAACCATTGAGAGGGAGGGAGGGAGGGAGGGAGGGAGGGAGGGAAGGAAGGAAGGAAGGAAGGAAGGAAAGAAGGAAGGAAGGAAGGAAGGAAGGAAGGAATAGGACTTAGACTTATATCCCGCTTCACAGCGCTTTACAGCCCTCTCTAAGCAGTTTACAGAGTCAGCATATTGTCCCCCAACAATCTAGTTCTTCATTTTACCAACCTCGGAAGAATGGAAAGATGAGTCAATCTTGAGCTGGTCAGAATTGAACTGCTGGAGTGAGCAATGAGTTAACCCTGCAGTATTGCATTGTAACCACTGCGCCATTGTGGCTGTTAGGATCCTTCCTAAACCTTCACAAGGTTGATTGGATACTTACATCTTGCAGGATTCCTGTCTATGGGCAAACAGCAATGAAGAAACGATTCTAAACAATTCGTAGTGCTGCTCTTGATTCCTTTTCACCTGGCACCTCTCTTCAGAGTCAGCAGGAAGCCAATCAAGGTACGGCACCTCCATTTTGTAAACAGATGAGAAGTAAGACTTTATTCTAGAGGTGTCTGCGGGGGAATGACAAAGTCAAGGCAGAGTCCCCAACAGCGGGATTGAAGTTTCCCCTTTATTTTTATGGGCATTGTGATACACAGTGCACATAAAAAGCAAGTGACTCGTTGTGTTTTTGGATCATACCCTGTGGACACCCTTGCTTTATTCCAATCCATTTATCTCATTGTTTCTATTCAGAGGAGTTTTATTTTTCACCTCTCCTTTTTTTCTCTTCTTCTTTCATTTAAAGCTGGTTTAGTTCTCCGAGGCAGAGGAAGAAAGGAAAACGGGGCCACATGGGAGGCTCTCAATACTTGGAGGAATTTTTTACCCTTATCTACAGGACAAGCTCTTTGTCCAATCTGCCTGAAATTTGGCAGATCTGAAGCTGGGAGGGGAAAGAGAATGGCTGTGCATTTCAATCCACGTTGTACAGAAAGATAAAAGGCAACCATAAGAGACTGGCTGGGCCAACCATTGTAATAATAATAAAAAAAATACCCCTGCTCCCCACCCCCAAAATCATGATTATAGCTGAATAAAAAATGAAAGACATGAATTGATTTCCACCCCTTGCACACAATTTGGCCCTACATTCACAGTTCTAGATTTTTTTTAAAAAAAAAAACTATGTAGGAAGTTAGCATCCACCCCTCTCCTAGAAAAATGAAATATTTTAGGAAAATATTAAAAGGGCAGAATATTTCCCCTAAAAAGGGATGCTGAAACTCAGCCCCGCCCCCTTTGTCAATGGGCCATTAAGGCCTGAGCCAGTTTATTCTACCTAACAAAGATTTACCTACTGCAGGCAGATCCATAATAGGAATTGCCCTCACCCAAGATCCAACAAAGATAGGATTAGCTCTCTATCCATCTAATAACAGAGATGGCACCTGGGGAGATTGCATCACCCAGCAAGGCTCAACCAAGCCTGGGACAAAGACAACCTACAAAGTTATCCCTGCATGGCCCCATGGGAGTCTGACAACCAATCAGAACACAAGCTCAGATTCAAAGGCCAACAGAGGGCATAAAACCCAGGCACTCTCAGCATCTCTGTCCTTTTTCTGCTCAGGATCTTTCAGGAAGTTAGCACTCACCCCTCTCCTAGAAGAATGAAATATTTTAGGGAATATTAAAAAGGCAGAATATTATATTTCCCTGGATGAGAAATGGAGAAACATGTTTTAAAGACAAAGCAGCTTCCTGCCTCCCCCCACCTTTGTCAATGGACCATCATCTGCAACAAAATAGGATGCATCTAGCAACAGAAACTCACCACATGGCACCTGGGAAGATTACATCCAGCAAGCCAGCAAGGCTAGCTAAGACCCCCTCAAACCCCTGGGAGTCTGACAACCAATCAAGATACCTTTCCTGTGCCCCAGGAAGTTCAAAGCTCAGAGAGAGCATAAAACCCAGGGACTTGCAGCATCTCGGCCCCTTTTCTGTTCAGGAACTCAAAGCATGGGATCCTGTCCACCATTAAACCATCTTTCCAAGCAGTCTCCATGTTTCCAGTATCTTTTTCCCTACTTGGAGCTGAACCCAGAAGGATATTTCTTCCAACAATCTCAAGCCATGTGATTCTGTTCATCAATAAACCTTCTTTCCAAGCAACTTCCATGTTTCCAGTATTTTTTTTTCCCCACTTGGAACTGAACCCAGGAGGATATTTCTTCCAACCACTATTTCCAGAAGCCCGCACAGAATGAACAAGTAAAAAAATAATAATTCAATACTCTCTGGTTTCTTTGAATTACAAATCATACGGGTAGATCCCAGTAAGATTTCATGAGGGAAAAAAATGTGCAGCAGGAGCATTTTCTCAGCTGCCAGATGTTCCTGTTGACTGAACTGTTCTTTGCCAAACAGCCAAAGCAGAATCTGAAAGGACAGAGTTTTTGTTTTTTTTAAAAAATAAAACCATAAAACTGGACGTATCTATCATGGGCATTAGAAACGGAGGACAATACGATCCAACTTATTGTTAAAATGGGTCCAATGTATTCTTTCTGCTCAATTATTTTCCAGTGGATGGAAAATCCTTGGTTGGCTAAACATCGGGAACTCGGTCCTTCCAAAAAAGACTTGGAAACAGCTGTTTGGAATGAAGCACTTGGCTCTGAGCGATGAGAAAAAGGGCCCATCATCACGTGAAGATGCTGAGTTTGGACTACGCCGCAGTTGAACCGGGGATGTGAATGTATACGTGAACCTATAGAAATGTTTACTTTGGGAAGATCACCAATGCTGAATGTTTGCCAAGTGATGATCACTCCAAGGCATACATTTCTAGAGGTATTAACTCACTGAGGGTACCAGAGCCTTAATCACAAACAAAACTTTTGAAATGCTTTTGTTTTTTAACGTGCCTGATGCAGAGTGAAGTTCCCTGTTGTAGAAAGTTAGCACCCACCCCATCTCCTAGAACAGGTGTCAGCAACCTGCATCTCTGGAGCCACATGAGGCTCTTTGGGCCCTCTGCTGTGGCTCCCTGTCGGGTTAAACCACCACTGGCTGTCCCCGCCCTTCACCCTCCCCTCTCAATCACTCCTCGCCTGGCCCAAGAAGTTAAGGGCGATGGCAGGTGATGGAGAAGTGGCCGTGGCAGAGACAGAGAGATACAGAGAGGGGGGGAGGGAGGGAGAGAGAGAGAGAGATGTCAAAAGGGTTTTGTGGTTCCCGGTGTTTTTTAACAACCAGTTCTCTGCCGTAATGACTGGCTGGGTAGGCGTGGCTGGGGGGGAGGGTCATGCGACCGGTGGAAGTGACTGGCATCAAGTTGGCCACACCCACCCAGGTTTTGTGGCTCCCGGTGTTTTCTTTTCGGTGGGAAATGGGTCCAAATGGCTCTGAGTGTTTACGGTTGCAGACTCCTGTCCTAGAAGAATGAAATATTTTGAGAAATATTAAAAAGGCAGAATATTATATTTCCCTGGATGAGAAATGGAGGAGCTTGCTCTTGGAAAGCAGCCCCCACCTTTCTTAAGAGCCCACAGCAGATGTCAGCACTTAAGAGATAAAGAGATAGATAGCTCTATTCATAAGCAAATTCCCTGCAGCAAAGTCTGAACGAAGGTAGGATTAGCCCTCAGCTGCAATAGGAATGGCCCAACAAGCCCCTTCATTGCATCACTCCCAGAGACCTCAACCAAACTTAGCTCAGACAAACTCCTGGAATTTATATATGGCCCCAGGGGAGTCTGACAACAGCCAATAGAATACATGTTCTTGCGCAGGAACAGGAAGCTCAAGTTCAAAGCCCAAGAGAAGATATAAAACCTCCTCACTCTTAACTCCAAGTGATCAGCTGCCCATAACCATGAGCTTGGTGGTTCTGCTTCACCAATAAATGGATCCTCTTTCCAATCAGCCTCCAGCCTCCATTTTGTCTCCAGCAGGAGACCCAATACCATTTCAGACAAATGGATGTCCAGACTCTTTTTGAAAGTCTCCAGTGATGGAGCACCCACAACTTCTGAAGGCAAGCTGTTCCATTGGTTGATTGCTCTCACCTTTAGGAAATTTCTCCTTAGTTCTAGGTTGCTTCTTTCCTTGGTTGGTTTCCATACATCGTTTCTTGTCTTGCCTTTTGGTACTTTGGAAAATAGTTTAACCCCCTCATCTTTGTAGGAGCCCCTCAGATATTGGAACACTGCTATCATGTCTCCCCTAGTCCTTCTTTTCATTAGACTAGACATGCCCAACACACCATAACTTATAATAAGTCATCAGAGATCAGTAAGGGATGGAGTTAGGGATGGGAAAGGGAAGGAAAAGGGAAGACAGAATCTGGGATGAAGAGAAGGATGAACATCGCTAATTTGGGGAATAAAGGAGAAATGTTGAAAAGCCCAACCTCCTGCTTGGTGAATGTAATTTAAAGCAACCCTAATAACCCACCCAATCTTTGCTTAAATCCAGTGGTGGGCTTCAGATAATTTAACAACCAGTTCTCTGCTCTAATGACCGGCTGGGTAGGTGTGGCTTGGTGGTCATGTGACTGGGTGGGTGTGGCCAACTAGACATCACTCACATCGAGGGACATCTCACCTCATCCATCCTCTCCTCGCCATGCCCGGCCCTGCCTCGCCCTTCTCCTTTCAACCACTCCTTATGAAGCCCAGCTACTCCCAGCTGGGCGAGCAGCCGAGTGGCCAGGTGACCAGGTGGGCAGTGAAGTGAGAAGTGGCTGGGAGGGGAGGGGCGAGGCAGGGCGAGACACACTATTCAGTCAGTTCGCCGAACTGCACAAAAAGTTAGCTACCGGTTCTACCGAATCTGTGCAAACCGGCTGAATCCCACCACTGCTTAAACCCATCTAATAAAAATGCATGATATATGCATTCCTAGATGGTATTCCATAATATTTTCTGAACATTAATTTTAGCGGGGGGGGGGGGGGAAGAAACCTAAAAAAAAATTGAAGAGAAAAAAGGAGAGAGGGGGAATCTCTCTCCATTTCCCTGACTACTTTCTCAGATTGTGCAAGATTTGCCTATTTCAATGGCTCTGTTAATACAGCCAATCTACTTCGTGTGAATTAATAATTCCCCTGGATTGACACAATAGACTGAATCATGAACTAACCAGAAAGGATGGATTTGTAGACAGACTAAGAAAATAAAACGGCATCAAAACAAAACAAAACCAAGCTACAGGCTAACTAAACGTTGCATGTGATGTGGTTTTAATTGCTAAATCTTTCTCAGCTTTACGAGCTAAGCCAGGTCAGGAAAAAGATTTCACAAAGCACCCTAGAACATCCAAACAATATAAGAAATGGGGGGAAAAGGTAATTCATGTAAAAATCTGTAGACAAACAGATTACTAATGGATCCTTTTAGAGTGGAATAAGTGGCCATTGAAATAGCCCAGTGGGACTAAGATTCTGCCACAACTACAGCTCGTCCTTGACTTATGACCGCAATTGAGCCCAAACTTTCTGTTGCTAAGCGAGACTCCATATTATGCCACAGTTTATTAAGTGAATTACTGCAGTTAAGTTAGTAACACAATTGTTAAATGAATCTGGTTTGCCCCTTGATTTTGCTTGTCACAAAAAGTGATCACAGGACCTCAGGGCATTGCAAGCGTCGTAAGAAGGAGTCTGTTGCCAAGTATCTGAATTTTGATCATGTGACCCTGGGAATGCTGCAGTGGTTGTACGTGTGAAAAATGGTCATAAGTTATTTTTTTCCAGTGACCTTGTAACTTTGAACAGCCACTAAATGAACTGTTGTAAGTTGAGGACTACCTATAATTCATGCAAAAATCTGTAGACAACATTTGTCTCAAATAGGGGGTTGGACTTGAAGACCTCCAAGGTCCCTTCAAGCTGCTGTTCTGTTCTGTTCTGTTCTGTTCTGTTCTGTTCTGTTCTGTTCTGCTCTGCTCTGCTCTGCTCCTCATTCTTTCCTAATTTCATTCTATTCTATTCTATTCTTTTCTGTTCCATTCTGTTCTGTTCTGTTCTGTTCTCTTCTGTTCTGTTCTTCTCTGCTCTGCTCTGCTCTGCTCTATTCATTCTTTCCCAATTTCATTCTATTCTATTCTATTCTGTTCTGCTCTGCTCTCCTCTATTTATTCTTTCCTAATTTCATTCTATTCTATTCTATTCTATTCTGTTCTGTTCTGTTCTGTTCTGTTCTGTTCTGTTCCGTTCCGTTCCGTTCCGTTCCGTTCCGTTCCGTTCTGCTCTGCTCTGCTCTGCTCTATTCATTCTTTCCCAATTTCATTCTATTCCGTTCCGTTCTGTTCTGTTCTGTTCTGTTCTGTTCTGCTCTGCTCTGCTCTGCTCTGCTCTGCTCTGCTCTGCTCTGCTCTATTCATACTTTCTCTATTCTATTCTATTCTATTCTATTCTATTCTATTCTATTCTATTCTATTCTATTCTATTCTATTCTATTCTATTCTATTCTATTCTATTCTATTCTATTCCACATCAAGCAGATGTTGTAAATGTTTTTATCTCCTGTCCAAAAGGAATCTGGAAATGAATTTGAAACGGTAAGAAGAAAAAAGGGAATACAGCCATGGAGTTTCCATTTCCTCTTCAGCTCCTCCAGACAATAGACCCCATTACGCCAATTTGATGTGGAATTATTTATTAACTCCATCTTTCTTAATGGCCCAGGTTATGCACTCCCTCTGATCACTGATGCAAAACGCTGCTGCTTTCTTTTAGTGTTAGGGCTGCGTTAGCTATTTTCTCAAAGCTTGCTGTATGTTTCCGGCATCACAGAAACATACAGCAAGCTTCCCTCTGTCATTGCGGTTCTTCCCTCCAAGATCACAGAAGAGAAAGGAAGAATCTGTGTCTTTAATGGTCTTTCAACAAGTCTGGCTGCCGACAGCAGTCCCGTAAATTAAAATAGTTTCTGACATCCTGAAAGGTGCAGGACTGAAGGATTTGTACAATTTCCTTTTATCTTTCGACTATTACACTCCGTGGCTGTTCCTTCTTGTAGATTAGGAGAATTATCTCAATTTGCCAGAAGGGGGGTTGGGAACAGAGAGAAAAGGCCTTTCTTTCCTTTTCGGAATTAAGAAAAAAGTCATTTCAGAACAAGCTTTTTCTGGAATGGGGGCGGTGGAAAATGACACTCCGGAGACCAGAATAAGTTAGAAAGCAAGTCAATTCATAACCAATGGGGGGTTTTTTTTTGTTTTGGTTTTTGAAATGCATTTGAAATTAATAGCAGAAAATTAATACAGGTAGTCCTTTTCAGTGTATAAGGGTTCTTGAATTGGAATAGACATGGTAACAGATCAGCCAATGGGGGCTGTTTGGTGACCCAGATGGCTCAGAGCCTGGGCATAGCTTAGGTTGATTGATCTGTATATATATGAGTGCTTCTGTGATTCTATAGCTTCTGTGATTATTGATTCTGTACTTCTGGATTCTGATTTCTGGTTCTGGCTTCTGCTGTATGACATTGTCTACAAAGAAGTTTCTGCTTCCCAGGGTCACAGGATCCCCATTTGTGACCTTCCCAGCTGGCTTCCGACAAGCAAATTCAACGGGGGAAGATGGATTCACCAAATGACTACGCGATTCACTTCATGGGTCTCCAATCTTGGCAACTTTAAGACTTGTGGACTTCAACTCCCAGAGTGCCTCAGCCAGCTGAGGAATTCTGGGAGTTGAAGTCCACAAGTCTTAAAGTTGCCAAGGTTGGAGACCCCTGATCACTTTACAACTGCAGTGATTTGCTTAATAACCAGGGGAGGGAAAAAAAGGTCGTAAGGTCGGATGCAACTCACTTAACAACCATTTTGCTTAGAAATGGAAATTCTGTAGCCAGTTGTACCGCTAAGCTGAGGACTACCTGAATACATTTTCCCCCTACTCATTTTATTATTCAATATTGTTTTCACCTGAAGAGCACGAAGAAAGGAAAAGAGGCAAAGAGCTTGTACAGTACTTATTATTTGATTTATTAGGCTGTTTGTTAGATATTTTCAACCATCAAGGATGTTTGAGGAATGCAAAATTCCAGCTTTCCTTGACCTTGAGATGTTTCGATCAGAATAGAGCTGGAAGGAACCTCAGAGGTCTTCTACCCCAACCCTCTACTCAAGAAGGAGACTCTATACCCGTGATAGCGAACCTGTGGCACAGGTACCACAGGTGGCACACGGAGCCATATCAGTGGGCACACGAGTATTGCCGTAGCTCAGCTCCAGCATGTATCTGTATGCCAGTCAGCTGATTTTTGGGCCTTTCGGTCCACCTGAAGTTGGGAAATGGGTTGTTTCCGGCCTCTGGAAGGCCTCCAGGGGGGGTGGGGAAGGCCATTTTCGCCCTCCCCAGGCTCCTAGAAAGCCTCTGGAGCCTGGGGAGGGTGAAAAATAGGCCTGCCAGGCCCACAAGGGCCATCACATGCTAAATGTGGGGGAGGGATGCGTGCACATGCGCAGGGGTGGGGTGCATCAAATTACGGGTGTGGGCACACACGTTGTGACCTCCCCACGCTCCCCCCACTTTTGGCACGTGACGGTAAAAAGGTTAGCCATCACTGCTCTATATCATTTTAGACAAGGGCTATCCAGTTTCTTCTTAAAAGCCTCCATTGATGAAGCAAGCTCTTCCACTGGTTAATTATCCTCACTGTCAATCAATCAATCAGAATACAGCTGGAAGGGACCTTGGAGGTCTTCTAGTCCAACTCCCTGCTGGAACAGGAGAACCTATACTATTTCAGGTAAGTGGCTGTCTAGTTTCTTCTTAAAAATCTCCAGTGATGAATCACCTAAAACTCCTGAAGGCCAGACGTTCTACTGATTAAGTGTTCACGCTGTTAGGAGGTTTCTCCTTAATTCAATCAATGCCAAGATGGCGACGACGACGGAGCCTTGGTGAAATGCTCTCTGATAGTTTTGCTGTTTTTTATTATTCTGTGTGACTCACACGGATTTCATGCTCAAGAGACCAACTGCTAAGCATCAAGCAATGTTTCTTTAATGGGCAGCTTTCTGTGACTTCACTGCCCCCCCTCCCCCCAGGGTCTTTTCAAATCCAGAAGAGATTCTAACTTCCTATGACTATCACTAAGTGTTATATTTTATGATTCTTGATTTTTTTTTTAATGTACACTGAGAGCATATGCACCAAAGACAAATTCCTTGTGTGTCCAATCACACTTGGCCAATAAAGAATTGAATTCTATTCTATTCTATTCTATTCTATTCTATTCTACTCTACTCTACTCTACTCTACTCTACTCTACTCTACTCTACTCTACTCTACTCTACTCTACTCTACTCTATTCTATTCTATTCTATTCTATTCTATTCTATTCATTCGAGGTTGCTTCTCTCCTTGATTAGTTTCCATCCATTCTTTCTTGTCTGGCCTTTGGGTGCTTTGGAAAATAGGTTGACCCATTCTTCTTTGTGGCAGCCCCTCTGGAATGAGTTACCTACCGAGCTCTGGATGGCTCCTAATCTCCGCTCCTTCCGTCGGGACCTGAAGACTTGGCTGTTCAAGCAAACAGGCTGACTCTGATTTTGGGTTTTATTATTTATTATTAATTAGTTATTTGGTTTAAAATGGGATTTTATTGTACATGTTTCTTAACTTGTGTTTGCAGCCCTGAGTCTCTTAGGAGAAGGGCGGCATATCAATGCATGTAATAAATAAATAAATAAATACTGGAATACTGCTATCATGTCACTCCTAGTCCTTCTTTTTTGGAAGATGTATGCATAAGGGTTGTCTGAATGGATGAGACCAAAGACCAGTCAATATAGTATTCAACATCTTTAAACATGCTGTTAAGGGCAGGGCTACTCTTTCCTCAGGTTGTGATGGGAGGCACATCCCTCATGCTTTACAAAAGCTTCATTTTATTTTACGTGTCCACACATTTATTTTACACGAGTGTCTCAGCCTCACACCTAAAATTATTGCAGTCCACTTGGTTTGCATGCCTTGCCATCTGATAAGACAAGCAGTTATGTCTGTGAAAGAAGATATGATAGCCATAAATCACTTGGTCTTTCAAGCCCATACAAGCTTTGGCAGCTATTATTGGAAGGAACATCTGGAATGTGTAAATGCCTGGTGGATTTTTTCTAGTCCTAAACAAAATAAACTTGCAGAAGAGAAGAGAATCAGACTTTGCTCTCAAAACAGGCTTTAAAAAATGCCGCACATCTTACAGATTGATGAATGAAAGAAGAACTCTGGTGAGGCCAAGGGACTTATCTAGTCCAGAATTCTGGGTCCTTTCAATGGCTGGTGAGATGCAATCAGGGAATTCACAAGCAATCACCCCTTTTCACTATCAGTCCCCAGTAATTGGGACTTAAGATACACCGCCTGTGAATCAGCAGGTAATAAACAGTTGTTAAGATTAAAAGCTGCTGATTGCTCGATCATCAACTATCCACAGAATCTTGTTTTCGAGTCTAAATTGGTGGCCATTATTAAATCTGATGACAGCAGCAGAAATATTCCGGGCTGTGGCACAAGCAAGGGAAGGAGCATTTTTTAAAAACTTTACCCCCACCCCCCAGTTTGCTCTGAATATTAAGTGACCTGGTAGCAAGACATCAACAGATAAAATATGTTTCCAATCAAAGCTTTCCAATACACTAAGTTGGCTCTGAGCATTGCCAACAATCCCACTCAGCAGTTCTATCTGTTTTGGCTTGGAACAGATATTAAGAAAGGAATTGAAAGTTTGTGATTGTTATTTAGAGGGACACTCAGCCGGGCACTTAAAGCCTCTGTTTAAAGATGTCCACATCTCATTTAAATTTATCTGACAGCTCCATAAGTGTGAAAGGACACTTGATAAAGCAGAGCCAAGGGCTTTCTGAGATCCAGGTTACAGGGAGAGAATACAGATCTTCAAACCGTTGACAAAACATTGTCAGCATTCCTTAGCTCCCCGCACCGAAGGACCAAAATGGAGGCTTTGCCTAGAATCCTTGATTTATGACCACAATTGGGAGAGGATTTCCATTGCCAAGCCAGATGGTTATGAACTGAGCCATGCTTGATATTATAACCTTTTTTTTTTTTTTGACATGGCTGTTAAATGAATCACTGCACTTGTTAGGCTAATCGGTCTTTCCCCACTGCCTTTTGATTAGATGACTTGGGGTGGGGGTGGGGTGGGGGAGGGATGCTGTGAGAATTGTAAGGACCAGGTATAAGTCACTTTTTTTCAGTGCTGTTGAAACAATGAATGGGCATTAAATGAATAGCTGTAAATCCAGGGTCCCCTGTACTTGTTAGGAGCAATCTGAGGCATGTGGAGAGATTGACTGAGTCAGTGTGAGGTACAAAGGTCCCTCTCAAATCAGAGTGTTCACCAGAGTTCTGATTCTCATCCTCCACAGCAAGCATTTATTTATTTATTTTATTTATTGGTTCGATTTATATGCTGCCCTTCTCCGGAGACTCAGGGCAGCTTACAATGCGTTCATACTTACGTATATACCTGCTTAGTAGGGCTTTTGCCCTCCCCCCCAAGTGGTGTTCTTTTTTATACAAAGTTAGCTTATTGCCCCCACAATCCGGGTCCTCATTTTATCTACCTTGGAAGGATGGAAGGCTGAGTCAACCCTGAGCCTGGTGAGATTCGAACTTGCAGTACTTGCAGGCAGCTGGCAGCTAAGTGCTATTTAACAGCGCTTTAGTCCACTGCTCCACCAGGCAGTGGGCAATGGACATGCGCAGGGGTGGGATCAGTGGTGAAATCAATTTTTTTTTACTACCGGTTCTGTGGGCGTGGCTTGGTGGGCGTGGCTTGGTGGGCGTGACAGGGGAAGGATACTGCAAAATCTCTATTCCCTCCCGATCAGCTGGGACTCGGGAGGCAGAGAATAGATGGGGGTTGTGCCAGTCAGAGGTGGTATTTACCTGTTCTTCGAACTACTCAAAATTTCTGCTACTGGTTCTCCAGAACTGGTCAGAACCTGCTGAAAACCATCTCTGGTTCAGGAGTCTATCATAGGTGATAAATGATTCTTAGTTCTGTGTTTAAAGGCTCACAGAGTACAGATATAATGGCATTTGTGTGTGTTATGATACTAATTGTCTATGGAGATTCTCAGTCATCCAGGTCGTGGTTGTCCCAAAGGTGCTTTTTGAAGAGGCAATTGGACTTTGGGGGTTTTCTTTGAAGATGTTTTGCTTCTCTAGGATACTGCAAAATCTCCATTTCCAACCCACTCTGGGGCCAACCAGAAGTAGTATTTGCCAGTTCACTGAACTACTCAAAATTTCCACCACCGGTTCTCCAGAACCTGCTAGAACCTGCTGGATTTCACCCTGGGTGGGATTCAAATAATTTAACAACCAGTTCACCTAAGGGTCAGCTTGGCTGTCGTGGGAGGCATGGCCCAACCTGACCCTGGGCCAACCGGTTGTTAAATAGTAGACTTGAACCCAGGTCTTCCCAAACCTAGTCAATTGTTCCAACCACCACATCATGCAGGTAGTTTCTGACTTATGTCAGTTTGCTAACTTGAGGACTACCTGTAGTAATTCACCCATGTTTGGGAATATAGATAGGGGAAGGTGAGATCTTAGAATCGAACTATAGTCATTTAACCGGGATGATATGGACTTGGGTTTTTGTCCAAGTCCAATACTCTATGAAAGATACCATGTTTTCCTTCTCCAACTCCCATAATCCCCAACCCCACATGTCCAGTGGTGGGATTCAGCCAGTTCACACCGGTTTGGGAAAACTGATTGTTAAATTACACTCTCCCGTAATCAAAGTGGATCCAGGGTGCTGTACTGCACTGTAATAGAGAAACGGGCAATGGAGTGGCCAGCATGAGGGAAGGAGGAGGAGCAGAGAGAAGAAAGAGGGAAAGTGGCTTTCACCTTCCCTCATACTGGCTGCTCTGTTGCCTGTTTCTCCATTGCAGCGCACTGCAGCATCCAGGATCCACTTTGATAGTGAGGGTGGATGGGTAATTTAACAACCGGTTTCCCCAAACCGGTGTGAACCGGCTGAATCTCACCACTGGACATGTGGGATTGGGGATTATGAGAATTGGAAAAGGAAAACATGGTATTTTTCATAGAGTATTGGACTTGGAAAAAAAAAAACCAATGTCCATAACTTGGACATTGGACTTGGAAAAAAAAAACCAAAATCCAAATTTTTTCACTACTGGTTCTGTGGGCATGGCTTGATGGGCATGGATGGCTTGGTGGGTGGGGCAGGGAAAGGAGACTGCAAAAACTCCATTCCCACCACTGTGGGTGGCCCCCGGTTTGGACCGGTTCGCAACAACCCGTAGTAAAACTGGTGGGAGGCCCTGCCCACCGCCCTGGATGTCATCACTGGTGATCTGTGCATGCGATCCCGTTGAAAGCCGGTAGTAAAAGTAAGTAGAACCCACCCCTGATTCCCACCCCACTCTGGGGCCAGCCAGAGGTGGTATTTGCCAGTTCTCCGAACTACTCAAAATTTCCACTACTGGTTCTCCGAACTGCTCAAAGTTTCCACTACCGGTTCTCTGAACTGCTCAAAATTTTCACTACCGTTTCTCCAGAACCTGTCAGAACCTGCTGGATTTCACCCCTGGTCTATATCATCTCAGTTGAATGACTATAGTTCAATTCTAATATCTCATCTTCCCCTATCTAGATTCCCAAACATGGGTGAACCACTACAGGTAATCCTCAAGTAAGCAAACTGGACATAAATCAAAAACTACCTGTATGATGTGGTGGTTGGAATGATGGACTAGGTTTGGGAAGACCTGGGTTCAAGTCTATTTTCACTCATTGTATCTGCCTTTCTCATTGACAACTTACCTCCAGAACCTGTGAATGCTCCAACAGTGGAAGTTTTAAAGAAGAGATTGGACAACTAATTGTCTGAAATGGTATAGGGCCGTGTTAGCAAACCTATGGTATGCGTGGCACAGGTGGCACATGGAACCACATCTGTGGGCACGCGAATGTTGCCCTAGCTCAGTTCCAGCAGGCATGTGCACGCCGTCTAGCTGATTTTCAGGCTTTCCCAGCCCACTGGAAATCAAGAAAGGCCGTTTCCGCCCTCCCCGAGCTCCAAGAAAGCCTCTGGCGCCTGGGGAGGGCAAAAAAACAGGCTTATCAGGCCCACTGTGCCATCACGTGCCAAAAGCGGGGGGAGTGCAGGGGGTCACGTGTGCATAGGTGCGGGGAGGGGCGGGGCACGGGCATCATTGAGTCTGGGCATGCGTGCGCGTGACCCCTCCGCACTCCCCCCACTTTTGGCATGCAATGGCAAAAAGGTTAGCCATCACTGGCATAGGGTTTCCTGCCTCAGCAGTGGGTTGGACTAGAGGACCTCCAAGGTCCCTTCCAACTGTGTTATTCTGCATTCTCGTTTTCTTGTAGCCCAGCTTATTGTCAAGAGGGAGAGAGGAATCTTCATAATCACCAGCAGCAAAACTATTCTAGTCGTAGATCAAAATCAGACAGCATTACAGAGGCATAAACTTTGTCTTTTTAATACAGAGACGGTTATAAATAAATCCAGATTAGTCATCTTGTCTTGCGATGGTGCCTTTTTGATGGTGCGTCCTTGTTGCTAAGTAGCGTGATTTGGCGACTCAGTAGGTGAATGCGGGATCTGGGTTTTCTCTAAAGAAAGTAAGTGCAATTTCTCTGATTGACTAAGCATTTTTATTTTCAAAAGCAGCCAAAGCAGCTTTTGGCTCAGAGAGGCCTAGCAAAAAACATTCAATTTCTCCCGATTCAAAGCAGCAAAGCCTCTGAAAAAATAAAAAATAAATGGGATTTTGTTGAAGCTGCCTCCAAAATTGCTGAAGGAAGAGCATTAAAGCAAGCTGTAGAGAAATCCATCAAGAGTTATAATAGGGACGGAAATGAAGATATTTCATTCGAAGGAGCCTTCGCGTTTCCCTTCATAGTTCAGGGGATCTATACAGTTTGCCTCAATTGATTCTGAAGCTCAGCATTGGCGAGCCAGTGCCGAATATTTCCTTGGCCTTATCCAGACCTGGTGTTAGCAGAAACACAAAAGAAAAGCCACAGGAATGTCATGCCTATTATACCGGCTTCTGGGGCAAAGGCCAGACATAACTTAGCAAACATTATACATAATACAATGAGAATAAAATATTTATTTTTATTTATTTATTTGTTTAGATTTGTATACCGCCCTTCTCCTTGCGGACTCAGGGCGGTGAACAGCCAAATAAAATAGTACACAAAAGTTAAACAATTTCTTTAAAAAAGCATATAACTTTGGCTAAAAATTAAAACCATTAACCATTAAATATTTAAAATACCCAACCCTATAATACAGATCTTAAAAATTCAGCGGGGTCAGGCTAGACCAGCAAGCTGAAAGAGATGAGTTTTCAGGGCCCGACGAAAAGTCCGGAGGTCAGCAATTGTTCTCAGTTTTGGAGGAAGATCGTTCCAGAGGGTAGGGGCTGCCACAGAGAAGGCCCTCCCCCTGGGGGTTGCCAGCCGGCATTGTCTGGCTGATGGCACCCTGAGGAGACCCTCTCTGTGGGAACGCACCGGCCGGTGGGAGGCTATTTGCGGCAGAAGGCGGTCCCGTAAGTACCCTGGTCCTAAGCCATGGAGCGCTTTAAAGGTGGTCACCAACACCTTGAAACGCACCCGGAAGTCCACAGGTAGCCAATGCAGCTCGCGCAGGAGAGGTGTCACATGGGAGCGTCCCGTCGCTCCCATAATCCCCCGCGCGGCCGCATTCTGCACTAGTTGGAGCCTCCGGGTGCATCCCAAGGGGAGCCCCATGTAGAGAGCATTGCAGTAGTCCAGGCGAGAGGTGACGAGTGCCTGAGTGACTGTGCGTAGGGAGTCCCGATCTAGAAAGGGCCGCAACTGGCGTATCAGGCGAACCTGATAGAAAGCTCCCCTGGCCACAGCTGTCGTGTGATCTTCCAAAGACAGCCGTGGGTCCAGGAGGACGCCCAAGTTGCGCACCCTTTCCGTGGGGGCCAATGATTCGCCCCCAATAACCAGTGATGGTGTCAGCTGGCTATATCGGGACGCCGGCAGCCACAGCCACTCGGTCTTGGAGGGGTTGAGTCGAAGCCTGTTTCTCCCCATCCAGGCCCGCACGGCTTCAAGGCACTGGGACATCACTTCCACGGCATCGTTGGGGTGGTCTGGGGTGGAAATGTACAGCTGCGTATCATCAGCGTACTGATGGAACTCCACCCCAAAACCACGGATGATCTCACCCAGCGGCTTTACATAAATGTTGAACAGGAGGGGCGAGAGGACCGATCCCTGCGGCACCCCACACACTAGGCACCTCGGGGTCGACCGCTGCCCCCCTGTCAACACAGATTGCGACCGGCTATTGCATATTTAATATCCTGGAAATCTTGCAGGTAGGTGAAAGGGTCAAATGCATAAAATCTGTGCAGGTATAAGCCTAAAAAGATGCTTTTTCAAAAGGTGCTTCTTCAGCTTGGATGAGAAGTGAAACAACTTCCAGGAAAAATAAAGGAAGTCCAGTTGCCTCTTGAAAAAGCATCTTTGGGACAGCCATGACCTGGATGACTGAGAATCTCCATAGACACGCATAAGATTGGATTCATACATCATGCTGTGTCACAATTTGCTTAAGTATTGTTTGTTCCACAAGCCACCACAATTGCTTAGAGTTCACATGTCAGACTGTGCCATGAGTGATGATGCTGTTTGGGAAAGAATTCAGTGTGGGAGTCCATCATACTTCCATTTAATAGAGGGTGGGGTTTGCCTGACATTTTTGAGCAGTTTACCTATTTATTTACCATATGGATGTAGCCATCCCTCTCACGGAATGTGAATCTGGGCGGCAAACAGTGAAAACACATCATAGCAAGTCACCAGAAAGCATTTACAATTAAAAATGCCAGTCAGAGTTAACAACGACAGAGTAGCAGAGAGAGCTACTGTATCAGGATTAACCATGCAGCCATCTCACTAGAGGTGATATTCAGCCAGTTCGGGCGAAACAGTAGTGGATATCACTGGCAGGCCCGCCTGGGCCTGACTACCCATTCCAGCTTCATGCTGTCCTATTAGGCACATTTTCGAGGCCAGGCCATGTGTGGAAGGCATGCAAGTAAGCAAAGGGAGGTGGCGTGTGAAGTGAGCGTGCATGTTGTGGGGCGAACCGGTGGTAAGAATATCAGAAACCCACCATTACATCTCACTAATTTACTTTGAGATCTCAAAGTCTGATGCCACCACCATGTTTTAAGGAACTTCCAGAAGGATGTCAGGGATGGTGGAACAGAAGAATTTGCCACGGCCAACTCGCCATGGGATAATTTAACAATTCAGTTTAATTATTTTGAATACAATTTATTTTAATTTTTCTCATTTACATTGCATTCTGGCCCTCCTTTGACTTCCTTTCTTTAATGATTCTATCCTACCATTTCTTTGATATTAGTGTAACTTTTGTCCTGTAGCAAAAATGTAACATTTGTCTTATGGCATATTGGCCATGGAAAGTTACCCACAATGAATTTGACCATCCAAGTTGGCCATGTTGAGTTGGCCGAGGGATGGGGTCAGGTTGACCATGTGTGGAAACACGGATGGCACACTTTCAAAGATTCCAAAACATTACCTTAGACTTGTAGTTACACATTAATGCTAAGGCCAGAAATAAAAACATATTTCAGTTTCTCTGATAGATGACAATCCCTCGGCATGCCATTCTGATCCAAACCTGACTCCAACTTCCTATTCAGCAATTAAGGAAGCAGTAATTAATTTCATTAAGTAATTAAGTAACTGAGTAATTTGCTGATGCAAATGTGAGGTCATGCTTTCCCTTTTCACTTCCAGTAATGGGAGGAAGACTAGTTTGGTTGGACAATCACGCTATTATTTACTTTCACCTTGTTTACTCTTTCGATTTGGGTTGGGCAGCAGGTAAGGAGAGCTGGATATACTGGTAGATCAGGTGATCTGCTGTAGATCAGCAAGAATATCAAGTCTCAGTTATTTAACAATGTTAGCAACAACATTATATGCTTATGCTAAGAAAAGAAAGATGCCGTTTTGGTAAATTATAATAATATATGGCTGAACGAATGAATTAGAAATTATATTTATATAATGAATGATAAAACTCTTAGGGTCCTAATTCTTTATTTCCCACTTTGGCAAGAAACGTTCCTGCTTAACAATCCAGCAACCAGTCTGCAGCTCTGACATGGGCTCATTTTAGCAATAAATAAATATATAATAACATTCCATCCCCATTCTTTCTTCCTTTGCTTTGCCTCTAGCGTGCAATTTGTAGTTCTTTTTACTCACCCTTGAATGTATCTTAATCTCACTTTGCATATGAAAGAAAATCATTTAAAAGATGTGAGTTATGCAAGGAACTAAAACACAGAGACACAAATGCTGTTCTTATTGAGCACCTGTCTACGGAATTAATCCATTTTCTAGGTTTACACAGTACATTGAATATAAAAACTAACTAAATGAACTGGACTTGCAAATCAAACTATATTACAGTTCAATAACCAAGGATACAGCTAACCAGATTTAATATGTTGCATGATTGGGTATTTAACTGATATGGCAGAATTTAAAGTACATTCTGGCATGGTTACCTTGACATATTTTAGAGACCAAACAATGAGATCTTACAGAGATGCAGCCATTCCTCTTGAATCTTCTGCTGTCACCTGTACATCAAGGTGTTTTGGATCAACCGATTCCTTCACAGAGATCCAAGAAAGTGCTCTAGACAGTCAATCTTGTTTATTGGACATGGGAGCATTAATCATGGTTTGACTGGTATTAAAAGGAAGATGGAGTTGCACTGTGGGTGGGTTGCCAGTCTGTTTTAACTATGGTCTCTTGAATATACATACCACAATGGTTGATTAACCAAAGTGGACAATCCATAACTTTACAGTCAGCCACAGTTGGGGAGGAAAAGCATTAATCTGAACGTCTAGGGTTGTGATGGCGAACCTATGGCACACATGCCCAAAATGCCACGTGAAGCCATGTCACCTGGCCCGCGTGGCCTTGCTTGGTTGTCTTCTGGGTTTCTGGCATGCATGTGCATGGGATGATCAGCTGTCCTTCACATGCACAGCAGTGCCAAAAACTGGTGTGTACATGCGCACTGGCCAACTGATCGTCAGGAGCACATGAGCACTAGAACCCAGAAGTTTGGCTTTTCTGGAGGGTGATCCTTTCGTGTGTGCAGCACTGCCGAAAACCAGCCTGTGTATGCACGCCAGCTAGCTGATCGTCAGGAGCACATGAGCACTAGAACCCAGAAGTTTGGCTTTTCTGGAGGGTGATCCTTTCGTGTGTGCAGCACTGCCGAAAACCAGCCTGTGTATGCACACCAGCCAGCTGATCGTCAGGAGCACATGAGTGCTAGAATCCAGAAGTTTGCCTTTTCTGGAGGGTGATCCTTTCATGTGTGCAGCACTGCCGAAAACCAGCCTGTGTATGCACGCCAGCTAGCTGATCGTCAGGAGCACATGAGTGCTAGAATCCAGAAGTTTGCCTTTTCTGGAGGGTGATCCTTTCATGTGTGCAGCACTGCCGAAAACCAGCCTGTGTATGCACACCAGCCAGCTGATCGTCAGGAGCACGAGTGCTAGAATCCAGAAGTTTGGCTTTTCTGGAAGGTGATCCTTTCATGTGTGCAGCACTGCCGAAAACCAGCCTGTGTATGCACACCAGCCAGCTGATCGTCAGGAGCACATGAGTGCTAGAATCCAGAAGTTTGGCTTTTCTGGAGGGTGATCCTTTCATGTGTGCAGCACTGCCGAAAACCAGCCTGCGTATGCATGCCAGCCAGCTGATTGTCAGGAGCACATGAGCGCTAGAATCCAGAAGTTTGGCTTTTCTGGAGTGTGGCCCCAACAAGCATGCGTGCACGCAATGTTTCGCCATCACTGATCTAGGGTGCAAATCAGGATAGGAGGTTGCCCACCAGGGTCATCAGCTATGATTTAGAAACCACAGTAGCTGAATTCATATATTGCGCCAAGTTCAAAATAAGGATGGCTTTGTGGAATGAAATTAGCTATTGTTTCAAGACTCAGTTAGCTTTGGAAAATGAAAATAAATTGTATAAATACGTCTTTACGAGCTAGCCTAGATGCTTATTAGCCCACTGAAGTGAGCAGAGGGAGAATTATGAGCTCTGTCTTTCTCACCACAACTAATTGCATTTTGGGGCTGGAATTGTACTTAGTTGGGTTGGTACAATACATGAAGACCTTAATCCAGATTTAACAAAGCACAATTGCAGTACTGACCAACAGGATATACTTTTTTAAAAAAATCTATATTTTATCTATAGTAGTAATAGGACTACGGGGAGGAGGGGGAGGCATGGTGGCCTAATGGTTAAATCTCTGGGCTTGTTGACCAAAAGGTTGTCAGTTGAAGGCTCAAGTACCATGTGATGGGGTGAACTCCCATACTTACCTGGCTCCTGCCCATCTAGCAATTCGAAAGGACATGCGAGTAGATCAATAGGTACCACTTTTGTGAGATCAAAGTCTGTGCTGTAACAGCAGTCTGTGTACCTCGGCATATAGTCATGCTGGCCACATAACCATGGAAAATATCATTGGACAATACTGGCTCCCTTGGCCAAGAGACAGAGATGAGCACTGCCCCAAGAGTCAGACAGAATTGGCCAGGAGACAACAACTGAGGTTGCCCAAGGGAACCGAATCTCATACTAATCCAATCCCATTTAAGATATCTTTAGCCTACATTGTAAATACAACCATTTGGTTTACTGATTAAACCAAGATTGGCTGGGTTTGTATGATTACTAAGCCAGAAAGGGGACATGGTGGCTCAGTGGCTAAGACACTGAGCTTGTTGATCAAAAGGTCAGCAGTTCAGCGGTTCAAATCCCTAGTGCCGTGTAATGGGGTGAGCTCCCATTACTTGTCCCAGCTTCTGCCAACCTAGCAGTTCGAAAGCACGTAAAAAATGCAAGTAGAAAAATAGGAACCACCTTTAGTGGGAAGGGAACGACGTTCTGTGCACCTTCGGCGTTTAATCATGCCAGCCACAGGACCACAGAGACGTCTTTGGACAGCGCTGGCTGTTCAGTTTTGAAATGGAGATGAGCACCGCCCCCTAGAGTCGGGAACGACTAGCACATACGTGCGAGGGAAACCTTTACTTTAAGCCAGAAATTGTGGTCCATAATGGCTGCATTCACAAAACCCATCAGGTGACAGACCAACCACACTGGGGCTAAGTTCGGGATGTAAATCCAGTCACTGCAGAGGTGCAGCTGTAATACTTTCATATTACAACTGCATCTGCTCCAACAAGAGAGAGATTTTTTTTTTATGGGCGATGAATACACGAGTCATGAATAGAGAGGAAGGAAAGAAACCCAAATGAAGGAACCTGTTTTCTGGAATAAGCGAAGCTGCTTCTCTTCCCTGCCGTTCCATGATTAATAGATTCTGTGATTCATCTTCATAATCGGCTGATGATCAAAATTACCCACCTCTAGCCAACACACCATCTCATAAACATTCCCTGGAAGCTTCACTCAGAAATTCTGTCACCTGCTGGGATAATGAAGAGTGACTTGGTTAGAAAACAGCATCTTCTTACACTAAGATACCATATATCTGTTTCCCACAGGGCTGGGCTGGCCTCATCAATATGGCAGAACAGCATGACGTGGAAACACAACAAGCACAGGAATTCTAGAGTGTGGTATTGCCAAAGTTACGGTATGGTGTATGGTCCTCCGATGGTCCAGGAAATGAGGCAGAACAACAGAGTTGGTAGGGACCTTGGAGGTCTTCTAGTCCAGCCCCTTGCCCGGGCAGGAAACTCTTTACCCGTGATAGCAAACCTATGGCACGCGTGCCAGAGGTTTCATGCAGAGATCTTTCTATGGGCACACGTGCCATTGCTGGCTACTCTTCTGGTTTCTGGCACAAGTTGGTCTTTGTGGGTGCTGGAGTGCTGGAAAACGGCTTTAAAACAGCCATTTTTCAGGCCACTTTCCATGCTGTTTTCGGCTGTTTTCAGCTTGTTTTCTTGCTGTATTCAGGCCATTTTTGGGGCCATTTTCTGGGGCAAAAAATGGCCTGAAAACCAGCCAAAAAACAGGCATGCTTGTGCCAGCCAGCTAGTCTTCAGGTTTATGGTGCCAGCGCAAACACATGCATGCACGTTCCGGTTTGGGCACTTGGTGCCAAAAAGTCTCACCATCACTGCTCTATACCATTTCAGACGAATGGTTGTCCAATCTCTTCTTAAAAACTTCCAGTGTTGGAGCATTCACAACTTCTGGAGGCGAGTTGTCCCACTGATTAATTGTTCTGACTGTCAGGAACTTTTTCCTTAGTTCTAGGTCGCTTCTCTCCTTGATTAGTTTCCATCCATTGCTTCTTGTCAGAAGTTTCCATTCATTGCCTGGATAGCTCAACAGACTAAAAGCCTGTTATTAACATTCAGCTGTCTGCAATTACTGTAAATTCGAATCTCACCAGGCTTTAAGGTTGACTCAGCCTTCCACCCTTTGTAAGGTAGGTAAATTGAAGACCCAGTTTGTGGGGGCAATAAGCTGCCTTTGTATAAATATACAAAAATATGAAGGCTATTGCTTATCGCATTGTAAGCCGCCCTGAGTCTCTGGAGAAGGACAGCATATAAATCTAATTTTTAAAAAAATTGCTTCTTCCTGTAGAGAAGTGCTCAGATCCCATTTTTGGTCTACCGTATTTTTAGGTCATTTCTCCATCATTACTGTGGAAGCTACACCCCTCCTAGAAGAATGAAATATTCTGGGAAATATTAAAAAAGCCAGAATATTATATTCCCCCAAAGAAGAAACATGTTTTTAAAGACAGAAAGCAGCCCCCAGATTTTTCTTAATAGCCCCAGCAAGACTGGGCCAGCTATCTACAAGACAAAAGACCTTCAGCTCCAGGGTGATGGGATTAAGACATGACCTCCAGTTCATAATAGGATTATCTAGCAGCAGAGCTCACTGCATTGCACAACCTCCTAAGGATCACACAGCAAACTTCAACCAAACTTGACTTAGACAAACATGACCCTATGAGAGTGGCCCCATGAGAGTCTGACAACAGCCAATGGAATACATGTTCCTGTATAGGAACAGGAAGCTCAAGTGCAAAGCCCAAGAGAAGTTATATATATCCCTCACTCTCAACTCCATGTGGTCAGCTGCCCACAACTAAGAGCTTGGTGGTTCTGCTTCACCATTAAGCCATCTTGCCAATCAGCTTACATGTTTCCAGTGTCTTTCTCCCGGCTTGGAACTGAACCAGATGGTTATTTCTTCCAACATTACCTTAGAACAGCATTTTCACTCTTGACCATTTCCAAGCGTATGGACTTCAACTGCTAGAATACTTATCAATGACCATGCTGGTGGTGGAATTCTGGAAGTTGAAATCCACACACTCAGAAATGACCAAAGTTGGGCAATACAGCTTTAGAATCTCTTTTGGAGTCATCTAACCATTGTTGGGCCAAAAGAAAGATAATGAGAATAGCCTAACTATTTGTCCATATTTATTTATTTATTATTTTTATTATTCATATTTCTATGCTGTCCACTCTCTGAGGACTCTGGGTGGCTTACACCAAAGACAGTATATTAAATAGCATATTGCCCCCAACAATCTGGGTCCTCGTTTTACCCACCTCGGAAGGATGGAAGGCTGAGTCAACCTTGAGCCGGTAAGATTTGATCCACTGATCTGCTGAACTAGCAGTCAGCTGAAGTAGCTGCAGTACTGCACTCTAATCACTTCGCCACCTCGGCTGTTTCATATTAACTTGTTCCATCAGGATGGTTTAATCATCTAAGCCAAAGATAGGAGCTGTGGTGGCACAGTGGTTAGAATGGAATATTGCAGACAAAATCTGCCCACAGCCAGGAGTTTGATCCTGACCAGCTCAAGGTTGACTCAGCCTTCCATCCTTCCACGATTGGTAAAACGAGGACCTAGATTGTTGGAGGCAATAGGCTGATTCTGTAAACTGTTTAGAGAGGGCTGTAAAGCACCGTGAAGCAGTATCTGTCTAAATGCTATTGCTATTGCTATGCTTTTTCTTAATTCTCTCCCCCTCTTCACTCTTTGGCTTTCTAAAAACTTTAATATCCTTGTAGCTTTCCCCCCCCAAAACATGCAAAAAACTGGGCCCCTTCTACTTCTGACATATTTTGATTTATAATGCACACAAATCAGGGCAGATACATTTTAAAGACTGTGATCCCTACCCTTCTCTGCTTATTGGATGTTCTTATTGCAACATTAATCTCTTGTCAACTTCTTTTTCTGCTAGTCTAAAGATTATTCCCCTATTCTAGGAAAGTAGACAAATCTTTTCAAGTCTTGCTTACACCACAGCAGTGAACATGTCATTTTTCAGTTTGCTTTCACTCTGCAAGTTGTATTAAAGTTGCTGCCTAATGCATCAGATATTATTCCCCCTCCACATACCCGTATTTTTTGGAGTATAAAATGCACATTTCCCCCCCCCCTAAAAGAGGGTGAAAATTTGGGTGTGTCTTATACACTGAATGTAGCCCTCCCCCACCACCCCTGCCACCCCCCCCCCCATGGAAAATGGGGTGTGCAAAGGCGGCAATAGGCTATGGCTATCCCTGCAGCCTGAAACAGGTGATCTTCGGGACGCCAATCCAACCGGCAATCAGCTGCTTGTGCTAATCAGGCTGTGCTGAAGCTGAAGCTGAAACAGGCTGTTTGCTGCAAGGAGGCAAATTGCTAGGAGACAGAGACAGATTTTTTTTTCCTTGTGCTAATCAGGCTGTGCTGAAACAGAAACTGAAACAGGCTGTTTGCTGTTTGTTGCAAGGAAGCAAATTGCTGGGAGGCAGAGGCAGATTTTTTTTTCTTTTTTCTCCCCCCCCCCCACCCAAAAAATTGTCCGGAGTGCTTTATACTCCAAAAAATATGGTATTTATCCTCTTTCTATAGTGGACTTTTTATTTGTATTAATGAAGAAAGAGAAATGTCTGATTGTTAAAATCTTGTCCACCCCCCACCCCGGAACAGCATGGAGTTTGGTTTTTGACTAGCAGGAGCAAAGACAAAAAAGAAGCAAATCCTCCATGTGTAAATAATTTTTATCAGGTTTTTAGGGTTTACCAAAGTGACAGCAATAGCATATTGTTTTGTTTTTGCTTAAATAAGCAGTATGTTTTCTGTTTACCCCATTTACGAGGTACTTTTCAAAAACATGAATGTTTGTTTTTGAATCATTACTACCTTATTTTGATAGTTAGAAGTTGATGGTCTTACTCTGTTTTAGCTTCTTTTCTTTTCTTTTTTTTTAACCAGACAATGGGTAATTAACCTTATGCACAACTTTTCCTTATGCAAATGGAGCATTTGATTCATGAAAAAAATAATACAAGCATACTAAATAGCCATCTCTTAAAGACACTTGTCAATCATAGAGCACCCTAATGGGTGGATAATTTTCTTTTTGACAGTGACTTCCAAGATGGTGTGTAGAAGTATATTTATTTTGGTTGGAATAAGTATAGTAAATTAGCAGGCTAGAATGAGGTTTCATACTTTTAGCTTTTATACTCAGAATCCAAAAGAGGTTTGATGGGAGAAAAAACACAACTAAAGACGACCAATGAGTGTAGGGAGAAAAAAAAGCAAGTGGGAACTTAGAACTACTATAGAAAAGGCCCTTAGACTTATATTACTCTCTGAGCAGTTTACAAATGTCAGCATATTGCCCCCAACAATCTGGCTCCTCATTTTACTGATCTCAGAAGGATGGAAAGCTGAGTCAAACTTGAACCAGTCGGGATCGAACTTCTGGCAGTGGGCAGAGTTAGCCTGCAATACTGCATTTTAACCACTGTGCCACCACGGTTCGTAACTTATAAGAAGTAACTTATCAAAGTTACTATTATAAAAATTACAAACCTTTTAATAGGTTTACTTCCTGTTCAATCCTGATCCCAAAGCAATCATATTATAAAATATTCTTTTGTGATGACAATTTTTTGTGAATTCCTTCCTGCACTGTGAGGTGGAAATCCAGGAGATGTGGTTGTTAGGATTCAGAAGATGGATGAAATTGCTTCTACTATATAGAGTACCTTCAGAGTCAAATCATTTGCTAGGGGTTTTCCTGGCTGATGGGCTTTGAAGTCCAAAACATATTTGGTGGACACCAGATTTTCTACTCTTGCCGTAGAGGTCATTGATTGGAATTCATAATCCAAGCCAGAGGTATGAAACTCAAGGCTCATGGCCTGTTTTCAGCCTTCACGGCCTCCAGCAACAGTCTGCCGGTCGAAAACGGGCCATGACTGGATTGGACTGGATTACAATTATGTGGCCTCAAGTAAATGCCTGATCTGGATAGAAAACAAGCAACATCTTACGTTAATACTACAGTTTAATGCCAGATTTTACACACTGTAGTCCATTTAATCTACAGTCAACTATCTATTATTGACATCCATTTCTATTTACTATCCTGGAAATATACCTCTGCTGTTAGATCTTGTATTATCATGTTATTTGTGCTACTGTATGTTTATTATAAGTTGAATAATAAAAATACAATAGTATAAATAGCTTTTCTGCCTGGAGAAGCAATCCAATATTAAACAACAGGGTATAAATTTACAAATAAAATGTTTAGTGGAGTATGAAAAATAAGTAATAAATGTTGGCCAATAATAACTGGTAGAAGAGATAGGAAAATGGTTATAGTAAAGAACTGTGGAAAGAAAGAAGAGAAGGGGGAAAAATGCATCTTGAGCCTGTGGTCAAACGTCCACCCACTCCACCCACGTCCACCCATGGCCACCCATGGCTGCACACATATCCCGGCTGTCTGAGGTCAAACAGAATCCTGATGCAGCCCTCAATAAAATTGAGTTTAACATCCCTGATGCAAACTGACCATTCGTAGAAGAGAGAATTTCCCTGCAAGGGAACATGGTGATGATTGGTCTTTTGTGACAGTCTACTCTAACTTTTAAAACAGAAAGAGAAGTATGGGTAGAGAGGGGATTTTTTAAAATCGACTATCAACACATGTTCTCTGCTCTTTTAACTTTGCTGTTGAATACCACAATTTTTCCTAAGAAACAATTCAGCACCAAGGAATTATGAATCAACATTGTGTTCTAGATAATATCCGCCAGCCAGAGTCCGCAAACAAAAAGCTTTTTATTTCAAAAATGTTTCCCCCCCCCCCCCCCCTCTCTCTCTCTCTCTCTCTCTCTCTCTCTCTCTCAAAAAGAGCTGTACTGGACAACCACAAAATAATTTCACAGGAAGGGAAATGTTTGTTTCCTCTTCTGGCAAATAGGGGCCTTTGATTCAAAGAGCAGCAGTGATGAAAAACACCTGGAACTCAGTTCAGATAATGATAAATCTTGTATTTATACAGGCCGGGTTAACCCAGTCAGGTCAAGAACTAACAGAAACATTCTCACACTGTGCTTAGGTTGTGTTAATCCTTTTGTGGCCTTGCATATTGTGCAAATCTAATTCATTTAATTAATTTATGGCTCAATACGTTGTGTAAGACCAGAAAATGGGTTTATTTAATGACCAGTTTACCAATGTGGCATCAATGCACAGTCACTCACAGTCACTCAAGCCCTCGTCATTTCCCGACTTGACTACTGCAATGCTCTCTACATGGGGCTCCCCTTGAAGTGCACCCGGAAGCTCCAACTGGTCCAGAATGCGGCTGCGCGAGTAATTATGGGAGCAACATGGTCCTCGCATGTAACACCTCTTCTACGCGAGCTGCACTGGCTTCCGGTGGCCTTCCGAGTGCGCTTCAAGGTGTTGGTTCTTACCTTTAAAGTGCTCCATGGCTTAGGACCTGAGTACTTACCTGCTGCAACCGATAACCTCCCACCAACCAATACGCTCTCACAGAGTAGGCCTACTCATAGTTCCATCATTAAAATAATGTCATCTAGTAGTTCCAAGGGAGAGAGCCTTCTCTGTGGGGGCACCTACGCTTTGGAACAAAATACCACCTGGAATACGAATAATCCCAGATCTTCGCACTTTCCGACGTGCCCTGAAGACCTTTCTATTTCAACAAGCAGGGCTAGCATAAACATCAAAATTCTATGCCAAGGTCTTAGTAGATACACCAAGTTGACTCAATTTATTATTTACTGTTTATAAAATATATTTATATGTATATGAAATATTAAACTGTTCACCACCCTGAGTCCTTTGGGAGAAGGGCAGTATAGAACTTCAATAAATAAATAAATAAATAAATAAATGCAACTTATGTATACGTAATGCATGTCTCTATATTCAGAAGAGTACGTTGGAAAAGATTTTTCTATTTAAGAGTATTGCTCACATTGATTGTGGGTTCACCAAAAGGACACACCCTTCCCATTCTTTGCCTTCGTTGTATCAGTATGTAATAAGTTGCATTGATAGTTTCCATGACTATAATTTGTGAAGAGCTTTAATTAAAGTTACTATTTCTAGGCTGTGACAATCCAGAAGGCCACTAGATGACAACAAAGAGTGTAGGAAACTCTAACTTTGCTGCCATCTAGTGGTCCTCTGAATGTTATACATCAACAGTAATTCTAATCGAAAAGCAAAATGCTTGCCTTAAGTGACTCTCAGCTTACCTGCACCTGTTCAGAAGCCTTTCCCACTTTCCATTTGTACATGCATTTGCTGAAAGATCCCCACCCCTTCTTGCTTTTCTTTTGTGAATAATACACACATTTAACAATGGCACAGAAAATGAGTTCAATTCTCTTCCCACCGAGCAGAGATCAATTTTCATGAATAATAGAATAGGGAGACTTGAGTCGGTCAGGTTTAGAATGGCATTATATATCCCTGGGAACGCAAGCCTGGAAACTCGCTTTACTCGCCGAGCAGTACAATCATTTTTGTCAGCAAGGCTAAATCTGGTTCCTAGCCAAAGCAAGCAACAGAGGCAACACTCAGAACTGTTGTTTCTCCCGAATTTGCTTGCTGATTAGCGAAGAAAAGTTGTTCAGCACGTTTTTATATTTATTAGTGACACCGAAGAAGGTATTTTACTAAGGACGATTTTGTGGACTGAAAATATGCTGATATGAAATTATGAATAGAGAATTTCTCCCAAACTTTGTCTATTTGTATTATAGAATTTGGGAGGAAGAGAAACAAGAACAGGTTATGCTACGGCTCACAATAGCTAAACCAAATCATATCTTAGCCTGTTGTGTAAATCAGGCCATGTTCAACCACAATAAGATGGATTCTGGCTTACCATGTAGTAGAACACAGCTCAATTTCTTTTATAAATTTTTAACGGTGATTTTATTAAAAGGTATACTATGCCAAAAATCTGAAAGAATAAAAAACTTGAAGATGCATGAAAAAAATAAAAAATAAAAATAAAAATATAGTTTAAAAAAAAGAAAATTATGTAAAAAAATTAATTCCCCCTTCATTACAACAAATATACACCATTTTAATGATGGCTCCTTCTCTTAAAATACTACAAATGAACTGTTCTTCCCATATCTCATCTATCTATTAAAAAAATTCCTTTAAAACCTCATCATTTCAATCCTGATAAGCAAAAGTCCATTACAGGTTACCAGAAATAACTTCATATATGTTTTAACCTTGATCAAATAAACCAATTTTATATTCATTTTACTTTTAACAACATTGTTCTTTAGTGCCTTCAAAAGTCCTAAAACTTAATTTTATTTTTTTCTTCAACCTTTCTCGCAAAACCCTGAATCTTTTAGCTGATAGCAGCACCACCTCAATCCAGCTGTCTTGTTGTAATCTGCCTTTTCAGAGAAACGGCTGGCTTGTCCCTTAAATTCATCCCTTACAACTTTCTTCATATCAGCCTCTCTGGCTTCTTAAAATAGTGTGAATTTGAGTGCTTACCAATAATTTCTATTTCTAGGGGTTGAATAACCCTCTTGAACCAAGTTCCACAGCCACCAATAAACTAACAAACTGCTAGGAGACAATGATGGTTTCGAATGAGCAGAATAATTAGTTTCTAAAATCACAATTATTCATGATCATATCAGTCAGGTCAGGATGTTGTTTCCTTGTTTCCTTGTGCAACCCCAATCATTGCAAATAGCAATAGCACTTAGATTTATATACCACTTTACAGTGCTTTACAACCCTCTCTAAGCGGTTTATAGAGACAGCCTATTGCCCCCAACAATTTGGGTCCTCATTTTACCAACCTCAGAAGGATGGAAGGCTGAATCAGCTTTGAGCCTGGTAAGTTTTGAACTGTGGAATTGTAGGTAGCCGGCAGTCAGCAGAAGTAGCCTGCAGTACTGCACTCTAACCACTGCACCACTGCGGCTCATGGTTTAGAATAGAGATGAGGAAAAAAAAGTGTAGTTTAAGGGGTCCTTGTTTATGATCCCCAAATGGACAGGATTAAAACTTTTAGCATTCTGGAACTTTTGGGGTTTTTTAAAAGCTAGAGGGATAAAACATTCAAGATGATCAAAGGCCTGCTCTTTTATGGGTATTGCAGGAGTGATACATTTTAAAAAGGGACAGAGTTTTAATCGCACAATCATGGCCACCATCTTGATTTTTCTGAACCCCTTGCAAAACTCCCAAGTGCCTTCACTAGGGGTGAGATGCTCCGAAGTCTGCTACCAGTTTACTTTGCTACCGGTTCACTGCACGCGCACATGAGCGTGTGAAATGCACACTTCACACATGCATGCACGGCGTGTGCCAAATGCGTGCTTCATGCAGGCATGCACAGTGTGTGTTAAATGCACACTTTGTGTGCATGCAAACTGCATGCGCTACCATGCAGCGCTGAAAATGGAGGATTAAGAAGCCTTTTCTAAGGTAAGTAGAACAGCGAGGGGCGGGGGAACAGCTGTGCTGCATGATTTAGATTTGCTAGAAAGCAGGATTTCCAGCTTTCTAGCTAATTTAAATCGCACGGCATAGCTGATTGTCGGAAATATCAGTTTGTCTGAACTGGTAGCATTTCTTTACTGCCGGTTTGGGCGAACTGGTCTGAAGAGGTAACATTTCACCCCTGGCCTTCACCCTCCTCACTGTAAGCTTTCTCTGGATCCAAATCCCCGCACATTTGTGGACCGCAGCTCTCAACATCAAACCCAACAAAATCTTATGCACACCTCTCTCCTTTCACAGCTCAACGTATGGTTTGAACTCAGCCTAGTCAACTAATTAATTAAACAAACCGAGACTTCTCCCAGTGTTCAAATTCAGGCAGGAAGTTAATTGCTCTCTCATGAAAATTCCTTTTATTGTCATTCAGCCTCCGCTGAAAAACATCTTCAGATGTGACCCCTTCTTTCTCCCAGATGATCACTTAAAAGAATAACGAAGATGACAGACCCTGGGGAAAAAAAAGAGGAGACACATGGAAGTATCTCTAGCAATTTCATTCCACAAAGGCCCCATTGTCTGCCCCTGTGGGATACTTGACTCACTTAGCCATGGGAGGATTCTGACAAGCTACTGCAAACAAGGCGAGAGTTTGTACGACTTCCGGCACCCAAGAAAGTCTCTCATCCCGCCAAGCACTTGAGGGACCTTAGAAAGGTCCGTGGGATGAACCCTTGCACCGATGACAGAGAAAGCTACAAATTATTTCTTTTCCTTGCTGGAATGGAGCATTGGGAATGTCTTACACTAATGGGACTGACGAAACTACTTGTTTCTGCTCATTATATGCAACTCTTTGGTATCAGCCACTAATGAGAAGCTGAAGAGGGAAACAGCTCAGTCAGAGCTGGAGAAGACTACTGAGGCAGGTTCAGTGACCCCAAGCATTTTGCCGTTAGAGAGAGAGAGAGAGAGAGAGAGACAAAAAACAAATTAATACTGATTTATCTCAAGAGTTCTGCCTTACCCTCTAATGCACGCTCAGCATGGCTTGCAATGGTTCAAATTAGAAACAACTTTTGAAACAAATAAAAAAGAGACAATCTACAAAAACGATAAAGTAGGCACCTATAACTTCTAACGTTTCTATTGCCTGCAGAAAGAGAATACCTTCCTAAAAAGAAAATCCTCACCCACTGGAGATCACCAGTATAGAAGTTTCAAGGTTGCAACTAACATATTTCTTTTTCCATGTTGCCCAGTTCACCTGTGCCCCATCTGTAAGAGAACTCTAAGGAATTGAGTTGGATCATGCCCTGATCCAATAGTTTATTTTAAACCTATCCTGCATAAAAGATCAGAGCTGCAACCTAATGAGGGCATCCTAACAGAACAGGGCAAAGCACCCTTCCAGGTTCTCCCGAGACATCTACAAATCAGCTGTACAATTTCTGTACAAGGAAAATATTAGGCAGATTTTACAACGTGTTTTGTACTGTGAGATTAAAAACGGCAAATATTACATGCAAAATAGGAATTTAGTTTACAACAGAATGTTTTAGAATAGAATAGAGCTGAAAGGGACCGTCTAGTCCAGCCCCCTGCTCAAACAGGAGAACCTATACCATCTCAGACAAGTGACTGTCCAGTCTCATCTCAGTAAATTTTTCCTTAATTCCAGGTTGCTTCTCTCTTTGGTTAGTTTCCAACCACTGTTTCTTGTCCTGCCCTCTGGTGCTTTGGAGAATAACTTGACGCCCTCTTCTTTGTGTTAGCCCCTCAAATACTGGAATAATGCTATCATATCACCCCAATTCTTCTTTTCTTTAGAGTAGCCAGACCCACAACCTGCAGCCATTCTTCATATGTGTTCTGCCCCAGGATGCAGGATGCTACGTATCCCAAAGAACACCGCACACACAAAGTTTGTACAAAACTTCATTTACTAAAATAACTCAGTCTTTTTCAAAAGAAAGGCTGTTAAGAAACTTTCTTAACAGCCTACAAGAAACCAAAGATAAAGTAATCACAATCTTACTAAGGTTGGCAGAAAGCCCAGAAGCAATTTTGCAGAGAATCCAGACGCGAAGGAGAGTGAACTAAAGTTGTTCCCTACAAATTGCTTCAGTCGGCATTCCTCCTTAAATAGGCTAAGGGAGTGGCCAATTAGCCCCAAGCCTTACTCTCGAGGAGACCTCCTCCTGAAGAGCCAGTCCTGCCTTTTGGCCACTCTGCGTGCCCGTGCATCGAAAAGAGGCTCCTCCTCTTCATTCTCTTCACTTAAAGGAGCTTCTGGAGGGTCTGAAGGCCCTGGCTGAATCCCTGCCTCTGGCACCACATCTTCTCCAGCCTCCTCATTGTCTGATTCGAGTGCCAGCTGCACAGGCTGCTGGTGCAACATCACTGAGAGTCTCCTCGCTGTCAGAATCAGCTACAATCCGCACAGGCCGCTGATGGGCCACAACAATATGGTTTATCCTAGTGAAGGCAATGGACAATCACACTGTTGCCAGAAAACCGTTCAGAGAAAAAAATAACTTTTCTGTTTAAAGACTGGAAGGCTTACATTAAGAGCCATGGTGGCGCAGTGGTTCAAATGCAGTATTGCAGGCTAATTTGGCTGACTGCCGGCTGCCAGCAGATAGGCAGTTTGATCCTGACTGGCTCAAGGTTGACTCAGTCTTCCATCCTTCCAAGGTGGGTAAAATGAGGAGCCAGATTGTTGGGAGCAATATGCTGGCTATGTAAACCACTTAGAGAGGGCTGTAAAGCACTATGAAGCAGGATATAAGTCTAAGTCAGGGATCTGCAACCTTAAACACTCAAAGAGCTAATTGGACCTGTTTCCCACAGAAAACACCGGGAGGCACAAAACCTGGGTGGGCGTGGCCAACTCGACATCACTCACTTCCACCAGTCACATGACCCTCTAGCCATTCCTATCCAGCCAATCATTAGGGCAGACAACCAGTTGTTAAAAAACACTGGGAACCGCAAAATCCTTCTGACATCTCTCTCTCCCCGCCCCCACCTCTCTCTCCCCATCTCTCTCTCTGTATCTCTCTATATCATAAGTCATAAGTTTATTTTGTCAAGCATATATAAGATAACAGGTAAAAATATAAACATAATTTGAATACATGAAAAGAGTAAGTAAAAAGGAATATTATGCACGCCCCTTACAGACCTCTTAGGAATGGGGCGAGGTCAACAGTAGACAGTCTAAGGTTAAAGTTTTGGGGGTTTGGGCAAGAAACCACAGAGTCAGGTAGTGCATTCCAGGCATTGACCACTCTGTTACTGAAGTCCTATTTTCTGCAATTGAGTTTGGAATGGTTTACCTTGAGTTTGTATCTATTATTTGCTTGTCTATTGTTATGGTTGAAGCTGAAGTAGTCATTGGCAGGAAGGACATTGTGGCAGATAATTTTATGTACTATGCTTAGGTCAGACTGAAGTCGGTGTAGTTCTAAGTTGTCTCTCTCTCTCCCCCTCTCTCTGTATCTCACTGTCTCTGCCTCGGCCACTTCTCCATCCCCCGCCGTTGCCCTTACCTTCTCAGGCCAGGCGAGGAGTGACTGGGAGGGGAGGGTGAGGGGCAGGGCCAGCCAGTGGTGGGATCACCTGACAGGGAGCCACAACAGAGGGCCCAAAGAGCCGCATGCAGCTCCGGAGCCGCAGGCTGCTGACACCTGGTCTAAGTGCTATTGCTATTGTTAGCATAGGGACTATTTTGTTGAAAGAAGAGACTTTGCTTGTCGGAAGCCAGTGGAGAAGATTGTAAATGGTGATCATATGACTCCAGGATCCTACAACTGTGATAAGTACATGCCAGTTGCCAATGACCTAAAATTTGATCATGTGATCACAAGGACACTGTTAAGCATGAGAAACAGCTGCAAGTACTTTTTTTCAACACTGTCGTAACTTTGGATAGTTTGCTAAACGCATGGTCGTAAAGTTGAAGACTATCTAGATGCGTTTCCACAGAAATAAACCCCAGCGTGTTCAAGAAAGCATTCCTAGGTTTTCTTGGACTTCTTCTTGATGCAAGACATGTCCGGAATCATGCGCCGTAGTGTTTCCCAAATGTTTCACACCGATTACTGCATGCTTGGAGAAGGGGTGCAAAAGAGCCGTCCTTTGTACAAAGCAGGCGAGAGCAAGATGCCAGCCCATCTGCTGCCTAAAAACTTGCCTCTCTGTTCTACTGTCAGTTTTTGCAGTCAGTCCTTTTCAGAATTCATCAGGCTTCTCTCTGAGAAGCAGCTGAAGATTTTGGCGGTGGCTGCATTCTGAATTTCCTCCCGTGAATTTCAGTCCTCCGGACAAACAGCAAAACTGCACGTGGGAAACTGACCTAAGCTCTGGGAAATATTAGTTTTAAAAGAGTGATGGGGGTGGATGGGTGGGTGGATGGGATGAAGAGAGTGACTTTAGGGCCTCAGCTTCCGGACAATCACACTGTAGGAGGTCATGTCAAAGGAGAAAAAGAAGAAAAAAAAAACCCGTGAACTTGTCTTCATCCAAATGGTTTTACAACTAACTTCCAGCCTGCAGCTAAGCTGGCATTCTGCAAATTCTAGTTTCTAGTTTGCAATGGACAATGCAAAAAACAAAAAACAAAAACAAAACCCAGCAACGTTGCAGGCAATTGAAGATTTCCCCACCCGCCCCCACCCCGGCCTTTTATTCTGTACTCCATTGGGCTTTTAAAATCTCAGCTATTGGATTCCAGAGCAGGAAAAGTCAGAGGGCAAAGGTCACGAAAGTCAGCTTTTGGATTGATTATTTTGTACTTATCAGCAGCTTCCTCATAGGGAGGGGGCCTGTCTTTGGCTCCTAAGACTGGAAAAGATAACATAAGAGGATCTGGAAACTTTCCCTGACTTTACCCAGGAAATCTGAAGAACCATATAGATAAAGGTAAAGGTTCCTCTCGCACATATGTGCTAGTCGTTCCCGACTCTAGGGGGCAGTGCTCATCTCTGTTTCAAAGCCGAAGAGCCAGCGCTGTCCGAAGACGTCTCTGTGGTCATGTGGCCAGCATGACTCAATGCCAAAGGCGCACAGAACGCTGTTACCTTCCCACCAGAGGTGGACCTATTTTTCTACTTGCATTTTTTACGTGTTTTCGAACTGCTAGGTTGGCAGAAGCTGGGACAAATAACAGGAGCTCACCCCCGTTACTCAGCACTAGGGATTCGAACCACTGAACTGCCGATCTTTCGATCGACAAGCTCATTGTCTGAGCCACTGAGCCACCACCTTCTGGTGCTTTGGAGAATATTTTAACCTCCCTCTTCTTCGTTGCAGACGCTCAAATACTGGAATACAGCTACCATGTCCCCCCACCCCAGTCCTTCTTTTCTCTAGACTAGCCAAACCCAGTTCCTGCAACCATTTTTCATGTTTTAGTTTCCAAGCCTGGTAGCTCAGCAGACTAAAGCATTGTGATTAACATCAGCTGTCTACAATTACTGTAAGTTCAAATCTCACCAGGCTCAGGGTTGACTCAGCCTTCCATCCTTTCTAAGGTAGGTAAATTAAGGACCCAGTTTGTGGGGGCAATAAGCTGACTTTGTATAAATATACAAAAGTATGAAGGCTATTGCTTAACGCATTGTAAGCCGCCCTGAGTCTCCGGAGAAGGGCGGCATATAAATCAATTTTTTTAAAAAAATGGTCTTAGCTGCTCTTTGCATTTTTTTCCAAAGTCTCAACATTTTTTTTTTTTGTAATGCAGTGACCAAAAACTGGTTCCAGTATTCCAAGTGTGATCTTACTAAGGTTTTATAAAGCGGTACTAATACCTCCCTACACTACAGTTAGTTCACTACACTAAACTAGCTCTCATATACAATTTATAATCAACATTTCCCAAAGGAAATTGCATCTTTCCATACATCTGAATATTTACTTGTTCACCATCTTTTCTAAAGCTGGAACGGGCTGTTTTTTTGTTTTTTTGTTTTTTAAAAAGATGCCTGAAAAGAAAAAGAAAAATCAAACAAACTCAGATTAACTCTCCAACAAAAAACCTCCCTTGTGAATTTTCCCTCTCCTTAACTCATCCCCTCATGGATGACCTATTTGCAAAGTCTCTGGCACCGGAGAGGAAAAGCAGCCATAAAGCTTGGCTGGAATAAGCACAAAGCAGAAGGATAAAATATTCTGTTCAGGAGCCCTACGTGCACTTCAGTCTTAGGCAAATTCATTCCAAAGTATATGCCATTTATTTAAACAGGAGTCGCTTCTACGTGCAAGTTTATGATTTCCGAGACACAAAAGTCACTGTATGGAATGTTAGCTGCCTTCCTTTTTCCTGAGGCAGCCTCTAAAACAGGGAAATTGTCTAGCTTTCAGACAATTGGGCCCTTAAAATGCAGGATTCCAAACCATTTTGATTCCTTCCAGCTACATCTCCGTACTGTACCAAATTCATAGGATTAGCAAAGTACATTATATAAAGCTGTGGTTAAATCTTTTTTTTTTTTAATGACATGCAGAGTGCTTCCCTATCACAAAGCTGTCTTTCTTCCTTCTTTATCGTACTGCATTTAAGAAAAAGAAGATAATTTTCTATTAAAATCCCAAGGTTTTTATGACTGCACCATCGAGTGTTGTTTTACTGCTGGGCTGGCGAAATCTCGGACATTGTCAGTCTTAATGGCAATTGGGACATGACTGAATTCCCAGAGATCAGGGGTTCCATAATTCATGAAACGGGCACAAATAGCAATGTATTGATCAGGTGCTGATCTCATACAGAAAATTCAAAGGCAAAGCAGAATTCAAGTCGAGTGCAGGAATTGGGAGCACAGATGCTCCGAGTGTATGTAGCACTGAAATGGTACTAATCACCTTTGACAGCAAAGAAAGAAAAAATAATACACGAGGCAAGTTGCATCAAATACAGTATAAAATATCCCCTGGCAATATTATATTGAACTATTTAAAAATCCAAATGATTACTCGGTGGTTAAATTCTTAAGTGATGACCCTTTAACAGTGAAATAGCAAGTAATTCTATCCATCAAACAGCCATGTAAACAAACCTTCCTCAACATGGAACATTCTTAAGGGTGGCTGACAGTCTGGGTCCAGATATGACGATAAGTCACGGTTTGCTTAATCATAGTTTGTTCACCAACATCAGCTGGGTTTACACACAGAGTAAGCCATAAAACATTTTATAAACCACAAGTGGTGTCTAAACTCAGACCAGCTGTTTGGGCCAGCTTGGCCCAAACATGCTTTCCAAAAGGCATCTGGGCTTGTCTTTCTTTCCTTTTAGGCTTAGAGTGTCAACAATTCAGCAGAATCGAAGAATAGAATAAGAACTTCATTGTACACTTTGAAATGTACACTGATCGGCGTACGTTAAAATGAAATTTCATTGCAATACAGCTCTCAAAGAGTCACCACCAGCGGTGGGTTTCACATTTTTTTACTACCGGTTCTGTGGGTGTGGCTTGGTGGCGTGGCTTGGTGGGCATGGCAGGGGAAGGATACTGTAAAATCTCCATTCCCACCCCACTCCAGGGTAAGGATATTGTAAAATCTCCATTCCCTCCCCAATCCAGGGAAAGGTTGCTGCAAAATCCCCATTTCCTCTCAATCAGCTGGGACTTGGGAGGCAGAGAATAGATGAGGGCAGGGCCAGTCAGAATTTTTACTACCAGTTCTCCGAACTACTCACAATTTCCCCTACCGGTTCTGCAGAACTGATCAGAACCTGCTGGAACCCACCTCTGGTCACCATCTCCAATATATGCTACATAACCATGACAAAATAAATAAATAAATGCAAAATTACGTATATACCCACATATATTATATGACACAGAGAAAAATACCCACCTTGACTGGTGTGTAGGTGCGTGGGTGTGTGTGAGACTACTCCCACCCAAAAAGAGAAACAATTCTCTATTTGTCTCCCCTCCCCATTTATGCCACCCTGAACAGTAGCAGAAATTTTGAATAGTTCGGAGAACTGGCAAATACCACCTCTGGCTGGTCCCAGAGTGGGGTGGGAATGGAGATTTTGCAGTATCCTTCTGCTGCCACACCCACCAAGCCACACCCACAGCAGCGGTAGTAAAACAAAATTGGATTTCACCACTGCTTGAAGTCCAGGCCTGTGCCTAGATTTTAGTGTTAGTGCCACCACTGCAGCTCCAAAAGGCCACCAGGTGCCATTCTCCAAAGTGCTGTTGTACTTACACCCAGCGCTCCCAAGTGTCTGCCTCTCGGCTCTTACCTTTAGGCAGTATTGTCTTTCTGTTGCAAGGGCGGGCAGCAAGGGTGGGTTCTAAATTTTTTTACTACTGGGTCTGTGGGTGTGGCTTGATGGTCATGTGACAATTCTTTAGGATTTAGCAGAGGTACTGATCTACCAGGCTTTTAACTGCTTGCAGAGCTGTACCGGTCTACCCATTTATTTGGAGGCACCAGTCTATCCATTTGTTTTTGGAGGCATCAGTCTACTCATTTGTTTTTGGAAGCACCGGTCTATCCATTTGTTTTTGGTGGCACCAGTCTACTCATTTGTTTTTGGAGGCACCGGTCTACCACCACACTGCTTTTTAACACTGATCAGCTTTAGGGCGGCCCTTTGAAGCCCCGCGGCAAGAGTGTAGACAGTTTTTTTCCTTCTAGCTGATCAGCTGGGACTCGGGAGGCAGCAATAGATTGGAGGTGGGGCCAAATAAAAGGTAAGAATAACGGGGGTGGGGGGTGGGGGAGGGCCCAGCTCCGGAACAAAGAGAACCGGTTCAGTGACATCATATCGTCACTGCTACTGGCTCGGCTGAACCGGGAGTTAAGTTTTCCCAAAGCGCCAAATAAAAAACTGGGACTGTTGTGGAGAGCCATACCAATAGGGCTGAGAAGGTGTGTGTAGGCACACATATGCAGATACATAAACTGGGGGAAAAAATAGCAGTTGCTTTCAAAATAAAAACAATGCAGTTGTATTGTGTAGATGGAGTACACTTATTTACATTTGATTTCCGATTGGCCTCACGTGGGCTGGACAGGAATTGCCAAAGGGCAGGATGTGGTTGTAAAATGCTCAGATCTGCTCTGTTGACAGGCCTCTGCTGCTCCCCAAAGCCATCCGGATAGTGAGGCTTTTACTTTGTAAAGCAATTTTTAAAGCAGTTTCTGCAAATGCTCTTCGGCAGCCTCAGTGGCTTCCCTAATTCATGTGAGAATAACAGAATTGGAAGGGACCTTGGAGGTCTTCCCCCCCTCAGGCAGAACATCCTAAAAAATCTCCAATGATGGAACAAAACTTCTTGAGGCAAGCCGTTCCACTGGTTGATTGTTCTGTCAGGAAATTTCTCCTTAGTTCTAGCTTGCTTCTCTCCTTGATTAGTTTCCATCCCTTGCTTCTTGTCCTGCCTTCAGGCAATTTGGAGAATAAATGAACCCCCTCTTCTTTGTGGCAATCCGTTAAATATTGGAAGACTACTATCATGTCATCCCCTAGTCCTTCTTTTAGTTAAACTAGACCTAGTACCCAATTCCTGCAATGGTTCTTCATAAGTTTTATTCTCCAGTCCCCTGATCATCTTTGTTGCTCTTCCCTGCACTATTTCTAGAGTAGAGTAGAGTAGAGTAGAGTAGAGTAGAATAGAATAGAATAGAATAGAATAGAATAGAATAGAATAGAATAGAATAGAATAGAATAGAATAGAATAGAATAGAATAGAATTCTTTATTGGCCAAGTGTGATTGGACACACAAGGAATTTGTCTTTGGTGCATACACTCTTGGTGTACATAAAAGAAAAGATACGTTCATCAAGAAACATAAGGTACAACAGTTAATGATAGTCATAGGGAAGAAATAAGCAATCAAATCATATTAGGAAACAATCAATATAAATCATAAGGATACAAGCAACAAGTTACAGTCATGCAGTCATAAGTGGAAGGAGATGGGTGATAGGAGTGATGAGAAGATTGATAGTAGGGCAGACTTAGTAAATAGTTTGACAGTGTTGTTACATTTGTTTAGCAGAGTGATGGCGTTTGGGAAAAAAACTGTCCTTGTGTCTAGTTGTTCTGGTGTGCAGTGGTCTATAACGTCGTTTTGAGGGTAGGAGTTGAAACAGTTTATGTCCAGGATGCGAGGGGTCTGTGAATATTTTCACAGCCCTCTTTTTGACTCGTGCAGTATACAAGTCCTCAACGGAAGGCAGGTTGGTAGCCATTGTTTTTTCTGCAGTTCTAATTACCCTCTGAAGCAGGGGTATCAAACTTGCATCATCATGGCGTTGTCACGTGATGTGTCACGACTTCTCTCTTCTTCATTAAACTGGGCATGGGTGTGGCCAGCGTGACGTATCCAGCCCGCGAGCCGCAAGTTTAACAGCCTTGTTCTAGATTCTCAATGACTTTTTATATTGTGGTGACCAAAACTGGATGCAATATTCCAAGTTTGGTCTTATCAACGCATTATAAAGTGGTATTAACACTTCATGTGATCTTGATCCTGATCTTGACACTTTGGAGAACAGTTGCTGTCAGATGTTGTTGAACCTTGGTGTGTCAGGGCCCCCTCCCCCCAATGTTATGACATGTCCTAGGTTTGCATCAGGAGGCCTATGAGGCTCATATGGGCTACGATAGTGGTGGGTTTCAAAATTTTTTACTACCGGTTCTGTGGGTGTGGCTTGGTGGGTGTGGCAAAGTTTGGGAGGCGTGGCTTGGTGAACGTGGCAGGGGAAGGATACTGTAAAATCTCCATTTCCTCCCAATCAGCTGGGACTCGGGAGGCAGAGAATAGATGAGGGTGGGGTCAGTCAGAATTTTTATTACCGGTTCTCCGAACTACTCAAAATTTCCACTACCGGTTCTCCAGAATTGGTTAGAACCTGCTGCAACCCACCTCTGGGCTACAAAGAGTAATTTTAGCCTACAATCGTTTGAGCAGCCCATGATACAGATGTCAGCTGTTCCTACTCATAAACAAAACTTCCCCTTGAGCCAAAGCATAAGCTGCGGTTTTTCAATGACTTCCTTCCACCTCGTTCTGATACGCTATCTCTGGCCTGCATTCTGACTCAGTGGTAAAAGAAGTCCCTTCGGATTGCTGGTGATTTGAGCACTGCTAAGATTGCACATTCCTCCACCCGAAACTCACACACATACCCTGCAAAGAAAACTACAGTAACCTACTATACAGAAGAGTTTTCCAGCTATCTTCTTCATCTGATAATTTTCTACACATATGTATTTTTTTGGGGGGGGGTGGCATTAAGTCCTACACGCCTAAAACATTCCAGTTTGGTATAAACTGGCCTATTTTAATCCCAAACTGATTTTCTGATTACTTTAGCAAGACAGGACAGAATACAGACTTGAATACAGAATGACAGAATTGAAAGGGACCTTGGAGGTCATCTAGTCCAACCCTACTTAAGCAGGAGACCCTATACCATTTTTTTAAAAAAAAATGATTTATATGCCGCCCTTCTCCAGAGACTCAGGGCGGCTTACAATACATTAAGCAATAGCCTTCATACTTTTGTATATTTATACAAAATCAGCTTACTGCCCCCACAATCTGGGTCCTCAATTTACCTACCTTAGAAAGGATGGAAGGCTGAGTCAACCTTGAGCCTGGTAGATTCGAACTTACAGTAATTGCAGACAGCTGGAGTTAAACACAATGCACAATGCATTAGTCTGCTGAGCTATCCAGGCTCTTACATTTTAGACAAATGGTTGTCCAGTCCCTTCTTAAAAAGCCTCCAGTTGTTGGAGCACCCACAACATCTGAAGGCAAGGTGTTCCACGGGTCGATTGTTCTTACTGTCAGGAAATTTCTCCCCAGTTCTACAAGGAAGTTATTCAGGAAGTTATTCAAATATGGAAAGTCCCCACCTCAATGGCGTTTACCACGGTGTGGGGAAATAAGAACGCTCAATAGCAGGAATGGGACCTGCTCAGCCCCACCTTGTCAGTTTGTTGTGCTTTCATACTTCTGTAGTAAAGGACATGAACCATGAGGGATGCTGGAAAATCATTTCTGCAGGAGCAGAAGATGCAACGTTTAACCTTTCCCTGTGTTACGGTCCGCTGGCAGCCTGTGGAGCTGGCAGCAGAGTTAGACAATAAGGAAGCTGGGAAGGAACATGGGCCAATCCTGGAGCCTAGGGAAGGCTCGGATGAGGGCTCTGCTATGGAGGCAGAGAGGGGGCCAGGGCCATCTGGGAGTTATGTGCTGCCTCCGGAACCTCCAGAGTCAGACATCAGTGAGGCAGAGGAACAGGGGGAGCCTGTTTCCAGTGCGTGCATGCACAGAGCCGTCAAAAGGCAAGAACAATTAAGACAAAAGGGACAACTCGGAAGTAGGGCTTGGAGATGATTGGGCCGTCCCATAAGACATAGAGGAGGAGCAAAGGAGTGAGCCTTCGCAGGAAGCAACTTTGTTTGTTCTGGTCGGTTTAAATTCTGACTCCGTTTTGACTGTGCTCCGTGTCGCTTTACAAAGCTAATTGCCAATTAGGTCTTTGGCAGCGTGTCAAGGGAGATAAAGGTGGGTGTTTATCAGCCTTATCCCGAAGGACTGTGGCAGACTTCTGTCGGACTCTTTACAAACTATTTATGGGCTTTGAATGAACCTAATTCACAGCTGTTGAAATAAAAAGAGGGTTTTGGGGGACTAATTGTGTGCTTTTTACTGTCTCAGGAAGCCTAGGTCGAAACACCCCATGGGTGGACAGTGTAGTACACAGCCCTAGTTTACGGACCGATCAGTCCACCACATGTATAATTGTGACATGTGTTCATAAACCACAGTTTATGGCTTGATGTATTGAGCGAAGTCGTCCAGCCGGATTCCTTCCAAATGCCTTCTTTGCGAAGCCTGTCTGAGCCAGAGTTTACACTAAGGAACGTTAAGCCACAAACCAACCAGCCACATTTGGCCTTAATGTGTAAGACAAACCCAGCCATGAGGCTTTACAGTCCCTCACTGATGCCTCAGCGAGTTGCGGGTTGGCGTCTGAACTGCCTTTCCAAGCAATTTGCCACAATCCAGGAGTACGGGAGTCAGGTCCAGCCCCTTTCTCTGCAAGCCCGCCTGGCAAACCCAAATGCAGGTACATTTGGAACAGTCGTGAGTCAATTACCAGGTATCTGAATTGTGGTCACACAACCGTAGAGATGCTGTAACTGTTATAAGTGTGAAAAGCGATCGTAAGTTGCTTTTTTTTTCAGATACGTTGCGACTCTGAACGGTCACTAAATGAACTGTTGTAAATCAAGGACTAGCTGTGGAAAAGCAGGGGTGTGTTGGGTGTAGAGGAAAGTGGAGAGAAAAGGCCACGTCAAACAGGCTTCCCCAAGGATGCCATGGAAAATCCGTGCATCTCTTGCCCTTTTGCTTCGTTCCAGTAATGTCCCTGGTAGGAACATTGTTGCAAGGAAGTGGAAGAAAACCAGCCACTCCCATTTTTACACCTGCAAAGGCACCAGCGCAAAAGCAGGCAATCTCCCCCTCCTTCCCTCCCTCTCTCGCTCCTTCCTTCCTCTCCCTCCCCCCTCTCTGCCTCTCCCTCTCTCCTCCCTCTCCCCTTCCTTCCCTCTCCTTCATCACTTTCTCCCCCTCCCACCCTCTCCGCCTCCATATACCCCTCCCTCTCCCCCCTCCCTCTCCCCTTCTTCCCTCTTTCCTCCCTCTCCCCTTCGTTCCCTCTCTCTCCTTCTCCTTCCTGACTTTCTCTCCTTCCTGCTCTCTCCCCTCTATCTGCCCCTCCCTCTCCCCTCCCTTCCTTCCCACTCCCATCACTCTCTCCCACTTCCACTCCCACCCTCTCCACCTCTGTCTGCCCCTCCCTCTCCCCTTCCTTCCCTCTCCCTTCCCTCTAACTTCTTTCCTCTCCCTCCCCTTCGTTCCCTCTCTCTTTCTCCTTCCTCACTTTCTCCCCCTCCTGCTCTCTCCTCCTCTATCTGCCCCTCCCCTCCCTCTCTCTCCTTCCACACTCTCCCCTCCCTCTGTCTGCCCCTCTCAACCCTCTCCCCTCTATCTGCCCCTCCCTCTCCCCTTTCTTCCCTCTCCTTCTCCTTCCTCACTTTCTCCCCCTCCTGCTCTCTCCCTCTATCTGCCCCTCACCTCCCTCCCTCTCCTTCCACACTCTCTCCCCTGTCTGCCCCTCTCAACCCTCTCCCCTCTATCTACCCCAACCTCCCCCCTTCCATCCCTCTCTCTCCTTCCTCACTTTCTCCCCCCCCTGCTCTCTCCCCCACTATTTGCCCCTCACCTCCCTCCCTCTCCTTCCACACTCTCCCCTCCCTCTGTCTGCCCCTCTCAACCCTCTATCTGCCCCTCCCTCTCCCCTTTCTTCCCTCTCCTTCTCCTTCCACACTCCCTCCCCTCCCTCCCCTCTCCCCGAATCCTTCCATCCCTCTCTCCGCCTTCCTTCCCCCTCTCTCTCTCCCCTCCCTCCCTCCCTCCCATCCTCGTCCGAGCCCCCTGAAGCAGCGCCGCACGTTGGAACGTGAGGGGGCGGGGCTTCGGAGGCGCGCGGCCCCGCCTCCCCTCTGGCCTCCTCCTGGCCCCCCTCAGCCGCCGCCGCCGCCGCCGCCGCGCGAGGGGGCGTGGCCTGCGCGCGCCTGCGCCCTGCCCATCTCCCGCCACCGTTGCCTCCTTGCGGCTCCTTCTCCTCCTCAGAGGCGAAGGTGGCGGACGGGCCCCGCGGCGCTGAGGATCCCCCGGCCGTTTCTTTCCTCCTTCCTCTTGCGGCTTCTCCCGAGCCTTCCCTGTCGCCCAGCCCCGGCCCCGAGCCGGGATGCGCCCCGCCGCCGCGCGCTGCCTGGAGGCGGCCCCGGCGAGGAGGCGGCGCGGGTGAAAGCAGCCCCGGAGCGGCGGCGGCGGCGGCGGCGGCGGCCAGAGGGGAGCAGCGTCCCTCGACCCGGCGGAGGTAAGCGAGCAGGCGGGGGCGGACCTCGGCGCCCGTTTCCCTGCGGCTCTCTCCCCCCCTGAAGGTCGGGTTGGGCTGGCGGGGGTGGGGAGGGGAGGGGAGGGGAGGGGGCTTTTAGGGGAGGATGGGAATTGTAGTCCTGCCCCCCCCTCCCAAATCCCCTCGAGGACCCCCAAGCCTGGCTAGTCCCCCCCCCATTTAAAAAAAATTGCTTTAGGACTTTCTGGAGGGGGGAGGGGGCTGGCGTTGGGGGGGGGAGGGAGGGGGGGAGAGAGAGAGAGACCCCCAACCCGATTCATTAACGGTTGGCTCTTTTGTCAGGCGGGGGTGGGGGGTTCGCCCAAAGCACGCTTTGCACCCAGCCATTGTGTGTGTGTGTGTGTGTGTGTGCATGGCTGGAGGTGAAAGGGGAGGGGGAGAAAAAGGGGCTACATTTCTTGATCCGCAGCCGCCTTTTCCCAGAGCTTTTCGTCTGGCGGGGGGTGGGGGGTGGGGGGTGGGGGGTGGGAATCCCTCCTTTTCCCCATCCTCGACAATGAGCCGTGATTGAGCTGGGTTGCCTCTATCCAGGGATGGACTCTTATTGGGAGCATGAAGCCGGGGTTTTGTGGCTTAATAGTTGACTTTGCGGAAGGGTCTCGGGGATCCCCCGGGGTGGGGTGGGATGGGGGTGGGTGGAACGACCCCAGACCACCATGCACAGATCTGCAGCTTGGAAATGCGGTGCTGGTGCGAGGTGTGTGTGTGAAGAGAAGAGGCTGAAGCTAGGCCTTGGGTTCAAAACCTGCAGCGGAGTTGCTTTCCCTCTTTAGTCAACGGTGCCCAGGATTGAGTAGGCTCTATGCACGGGATAATCTTTATTCTTTTCCCCTTGCGGTTGTCGTCCCCCTTCCCCTTAATAAAGGGGGGGGGGCTACTGCTCAGTAACAACCTTTGCAAAAGGAAGGCTGGCCGCTCTCCGCAGGGTTTTCCTTGAGTCAGGGATTGCTATGCCTGGTGGGTTTCTTGAATCAAGCGGGCAGGGCTTCGGCTGGGATGCTGCTGCTGCTACCTGGGCGATGGGGGAGATGGTAGCCTACAGCTTGGACCAAGGAAATAACAAAAGACTCATGCGGCACCCTAGAGGTTTATTATGACGTAGGTTTCATGCGGACGACACTCTACTTCACCGGACACATGGGCTGTTGTCGTGACGGGATTGCGTACAGAAACCCATGGCTTGGAGCTGTGTTGCATAGTAATGCTTGCCTTGTTCTGTTGAAGGGCTGAGGACGTATGTACTTTGAATGGCTCTTTCAGGATCTTCCTTTGTGACTTTCCCTTGAATGAGCTTTGGCACATAAAACCTTAAGAGAGAATTCCAGATACTGCACAAGGCTTAATAAACATGGTTGTTTGTGGCATCTTTCTGTGGTTGTGTGGAAAATAAAAGACTTCCATGGAGCTGGGCAATCTCGTCTGGTGAGGAGGATTACTTTCAGTTAAGTTTGAATCAGATATTGCAGCTTTAAGGCTGCCTTGGGAGTATGGCCATTCAAACACCTCCCTTTTGCTAAATCGTGTTCAGTTAGGATTTGGCTGCACATTTACTGAAGTTCCATGGCCTCTAGATCTCCACCATTCTATAATCCAGCTTTTAAATATAGATGCTGGAAATCCATTGATTAAAAATGACACAATAGTTGATTTCCCACACTAGAAGCAATTAGACTAGATGATAATCTGGTCTAATCCAATGTCACAGTTTTCTGACTGACCTCTTTAGAACCTTAACATTATATCAAAGTTGCATGCTTGAACCCCTTCTCCATTCTTTCTCCTGCACATTGGAGGTTTTTTTTTCTCCTGCTTCGAAGGAAGGATGTCTCTTAGGTCATTCCCTAGAGTCCCAAATACAAAAATCTGGTCTGGCAAAAGAAGGTGTCATGATGGGACAGATAAGGATCTCACATTGTGAAGGTGTGACCAGGGCTTCATTCTTATTCATCTAGGTTCCACAGAAGTTTGGGCTTGGGTAAGCACAAGGAGATTGGTTATATACCTTTAGGTGAAAGTTACTTCCCTGTTTTTTTTGAGACTTATTTCTCTGGGGATGGGTGGGTGGAGAATGCTGTCACTGCTGAGGCAGTGACACTTGAAACTTTTGTTGGGATAGTCATGAGTGGCTTTATGGTCCCTGGAGATCTGTCAGGCCCTGAAATAAGGACATTGCTTTACAATCAAAGGACATCTACTCAGTACTATGCGGTAAGAATTCTAAGAGATTCTTGAGAAGTGCCAAGCTAAGAAAGTTGATGTAAGACTCTGCAGGCAAGTGCTGAATGATTGAAAGAGAAGGGTATTCTGGAATGTGCTAATGCTGCCATAGAACATTATGATTGTGGCTTCTATCGTGATAGGGAGAAATTCCTTCATAGGCAGTTGTGTCCTTCATGAGTGCTGCAATGAACAGAGGCTAACAAAGAACCTGTGCCATTTCCTGAATCTGCTGTTCCTTCTAATTATGTGCAAGGAATGCAGTGTCTTCAATTGATGCTTTTTAACCTTTTCTGTTCAAGAAGCTTTACATAAAAAAGTTTCTTAGGCTTCCAATGTAAGCATTGCAAACAGTCTGTTTTGTTGATGGATGAATAGAATGTTTCCATTGCTTTATTTTTTTGTTGTCTCAAAATGTTTAAGGTACAGGGCTCCATTTGAAACTTTTGTTTCAAACAAAAGTTGATTCCTTTTTGTTGTTTGGGGAAGAGAATGAAACAAGGTTTTGAAGTACTTTGTTGCTCATTTAAGCCTCTTAGCATCACATGAAATAATTACATTGAATGACGATGACAATAAGATGTGTATAGTTGCAACCCATAGAAAGTACGTTAGTATTGTGTGGTGGTTTGTGAAAGGAGAGCTTTTGATATTCATGATTCATAATAGCTAAAATCTTGTGAAAGGATACATACAAATAGATATTGAACTAAATGTATAGAGCATAAATGGATTTTTTTATGTTTGGGCATCTTGTTACCATCTGGAAATAACATTCAAAGTTGAGAATTTTGAACAGGCGGGAATATCTACCTTAACAAAACCCCATTCTGTATATATTTGAGCTATTTTTAGTCTTGGCAATTATCAAACGCTAACTCTTATTTAGGCAGTATATGAATAGATGTACAAATAAATGTACAAATACAGCCTCGTTAGGACTCTCACTAATACCACAGATGGTTCAGGCAGCCACGTTTTAATTGGGAGGCTCCTTAACTGGGTATGTATTTGCAGAGGTATGATAGTTCACTGCAGCTTTTTGGCTAAACCCTTTCTTCATGCAACTCTTGTAGCACTTTACGGCTATTTTTACCAAAGCAATGATGTTGATAGGCAATATATTTTATTTGCTAATACTTCAGTGCTGCAAATCGTTTATGTGAATGAACTATGTCCTTTTCATTGATTGTGAAAAAGAAAAAAAACCCCGGATGATCTGGATTTCTGTTTGGAAGATTTCCAGTCAATCGATATGATATTCAATAGCAATAGCACTTAGACTTATATACCGCTTCATAGTGCTTTACAGCACTCTCTAAGTGGTTTACAGAGTTAGCACCCAACAATTTGGGTCCTCATTTTTATCGAGCTCGGAAGGATGAAATTAAAGGACTGTCTTTCTTTAAAAAAATAAAATAAAATTATAATGCTTTGCTAAGAAGTGAAAAAAAAGATTGAAGCTGCTTGCAGCATGGGATACGTTCCTTGATATATTTATACATCTACAACCTTTTGAAACAAGGCTGACTCATTTGGGAAGAAAAAATGCACCTTCTGCTTGCAGAGGTTGCTGTAGGTGGATTTAAATGAAGCTCAAGTCACTTTGTCGGTCATAATACTTCAGGTTCACAGATAGTTCTAAAGGATTCACAAACTTTCTCTGCTTGACATAAACAGAATTGTAAGCAATAGTGTGATCTGTTTGGCTTTGTCTCAGCATGTCACGAACCACAATACTGCGGTTCATAAATTACAATTTGAGTCATAGCATAATGTACTAACCTAGCCCAGTTGTGGTTTTTACATTATAAAGCCAGGTAAACTATGGCTTTGCACAAAACATGATCCTGATCAGAGTGATCCCTACAAAAGGAAGAAATGAAGGTATTTTGCTTCTTTTTACTCCTCCCAAGTGAATCATTTGGGAAAGGGGAAGAGAGAGGGACGATCCTCACAATGGTTTGTAGCATCTTTGTCTCCTTCGCTGCTGGAAACCGGATCTGAAGTTGTATGTCGGTGGCACATTAGCCACGCACAAGAATGGTGTTGTCACAAATATTTTATATCATAATCCTGTTTGTTCCACATCCTCTCTCTTGCACACAATATGCCAAGACAGTGAGAAGATCCCCTAGCACCTGTTTTGTTAGGCCTCCGTAGTCTGGGGAGGTAAATGGGGAATAATTGTTGCCTGTAGTCTCATACCTGTCATAGATTTTTTTCCCCCTTGAGGCAGACTCAGAAGCTGTTGTGCCAAGTAGCAGCCGGTCTCAAATGCCCTTTTCCTGGGCAAGAAAATAAAGAGGGTGTTGGCTAGCTCATTGGTCTCAGTCAAGTTTAGAGGAAGCAGATTTTGTAGACCCATCTTATACTGGCCGTAGGCCATGGTGCAGCATGGAAAAAGTCTTAAGTGCCCCAATGCCCTTTTCCGGAAGAGAAACAAAGATACCATTGAGAACTCTGCATATTTTGTTGGAATCACTGAGAGTTGGAAACAGGGTTTTTCATTATTTCCATTGCTACTAGAGTTCATTACTAGGGAAGGTGCATCCATTTTGATCCAAAAGATATTCATTAAAATTTTAAATCTTGCCCACGAAGGCAAATACAGGGAACTGTCCACCAGGGATTTAACATGTTGATAACTCTTGGTTTCTTGAAATGATAATAGGGGTGGATGATTGTAAGTAAGCAAAGGATAAATCCTAATAGGCAGCCAGTTTGGTCTAGTGGTTAAGGCACCAGACTTGAAACTGGGAGACTGTGAGTTCTAGTGCTACCTTAGGCATGAGGTCTGCTCGGTGACCTTGGTGGGCCAGTCATAGTTCCTCATCCCTAGGAAGAAAAAGACAAACTACTACTGAAAAATGTAGCCAAGAAAACTGCAGAGGTTTCTCCAGGCAGTTTCCAGGAATTAACATTGATCTGAAGAGATACACACACACACACACACACACACACACACACACACACACACACCCCTAGATAAAGGGAGTCCACTTTAATAAAAAAAGTGGTCTCCTTATGTCTAGGAATTGAGAAGACAAACTATTATAATCAAGGTTCTCAGTTGAGTCTGTTACCAAGAGCACAGGTCAGCTTTGTCGAGGAATGCTAACCATCTAAATCATTTATAGCCGAAATAACTCTCTGCTAGCAATAAACTAGCTGGAAAGCCCCAGTATCAAGGTCTTTTTTTTACCGTGGAAGATTATAGGTAATCCTCGGTTTATGATGGGTAATTGGGACAGGAGTTGCTGTCACTAAGCAACACAGTTATAGTGGGATGTCAAGGGATTGTGCATCAATTCTGATAGGTCCGGTTGCCACCGTGAATTGCTGCAAGCTGTTAAGCAAGAAAAAAAGGTGGCGACCATTTGCAGCCTCCTTGTTGTGGCCTGTCAGCACCTGTGCAGATTGTAGCTGATTCCGACAACGAGGAGGCTGGTGGGGTGTTGTGTCAGCAGCCTGTGCAGTTGGCACTCGAGTCGGACAGTGAGGAGGCTGGAGAAGATGTGCCAGAGGCAGGGATTCAGCTAGGGCCTTCAGAACCTTCAGAAGCTCCTTTAAGTGAAGAAGATGAAGAGGAGGAGCCTCTTCTCAATGCACGGGCATGCAGAGCTGCCAAAAGGCAGGAGTGGTTCCTCAGGAGGAGGTCTCAAGAATAAGGCTTGGGGCTAATTGGCCACTCCCCTAGCCTATTTAAGGAGGAATACCAACTGAAGCAATTTGCAGGGAACAACTTTAGTTCACTCTCCTTCATGTCTGTATTCTCTGCAAAATTGCTTCTGGGCTTTCTGCCAACTCTAGTAAGACTGTGATTACCTTATCTTAGAATTTTGTAGGCTATTAAGACAGTTGATTAACAGCCTTCGATTAATAAAGACTAAGTTATTTGAGTAAAATAAGCTTTGTATAGAGTTTGTGTGTGCTGCGTTCTCTGCGTTCTTTGAGAGCAGTCCTGCCAGTTTCATCATGGACTTTGTTTGATGGAAACTAGCAAGGACCACATATGGATATGCTGCAGCGGCCAGAACTCTGAAGGCTGGTTGTAAGTACCACACATAAAGTGCCATCGCAAGTCTGAACAGTAGCTAAAGTTAAGGAAAGCTATCTGTATTGGATGATTTTGGACCAATAATTCCCTCTTAGCCCAAACCATGAAGCCAAACATGGCAGTTTTTGTAAATTATTATATATTATTGTTATTCATGCAAGAAAGGCGTAACAAAACTAAGGACTGAGAATAACTAAAATAATATAAGGATGGTTTTAAAAATAAAAATAAATTGGGGCAGAATGATGTTTTAAGGGAGGCTAAATGGAATTATATGTTCCTTGCTCTTCAAATGCTGTTTGTTCCCTGAAACTTAGAAGAGCTAATCAGTAATGATGATCCAAAGCTAGATAGAATCCAGTTTTGTTTCTGGAATAATAATTAGGTTTGTATGCGGCCTGATTCTCAACAGCTCTACTTCGGGTTCAGTTATTAAATAACTTTATTTCCTAACTTCCAGTAATATTTTATGCTATTTTTTAAATTTGTTCAAAGCATTAAGATGATTTCACTAATACGATGTAGTAAACATTTACATTAAAGCTGAAGAACAAAATGTTTCATATGCTGCAACTGTGAATCTCTTATTAGAATTTACCTTGCAAAATACACTTTTTTTACTTTGGTAAAATTGAATATAGCCAAACACTAAATCAGAGAGTCACCAATTCAGAATGCATAACTTCCAAATCATCAGTCCTATTATTGCAATGTAAATGTAGGTACTTGAAATGGCAAAATATTGTATATTGTATTAGTGTTGTATACTGCATTATTATTCGGTAGATAAACTGACCCTTAAGTTTTAACAAAAATTTCATGAAAAATGTTCCACCTATGGATAAGCTAACCTGCATTTTTCATATTATTTTGATGATAAATTATGGTCTGTTTATCTGCAGATGGGCTTATCTGCAGATGTGAATATATGCAGTAAATATGAGTACTTTAAAAAAGGATTACCATGTATATATTTGTGGATAAACCCATCCACAAATAAGCCAAACCGGATTTTCTGAGTGCATTTCGGCATCTTAAAATTCTCAGCTTATTTGCGGGTATGTGCTTAAATCAAAATTAAGAGGATTGTTCATATGTTGTTGAGATAATTTCTCATATATATTGAAGCAATGGCATTCCCTCTCTCCTTTTCATTACCTTTGCTTATACATGCATTTTGACTCATTGTACAACTATAATGGTTGATTGTTATATCAAGAAAAATGATTCAGCACACATATCCAATTAGTAATCACACATTTCTCTGCTCTGTTGATGAGTATCTTTGAAATTTATGAGTAATAATTCCCTGCTGTTGGAAAATGTTTTCCATGCTTTATAAATATTGTCATCTATGTTTGCAATAAATAACATGTATGTGGCTTGTTGTTGTCTGTGTGGCTACCATCTTTTTTCATTTTCTTCTTCTTCTGTAGGCTAGACGCCATCCTGAATGGACTTTTTAAAAGGATTTATTTATTTATTATTTATTTTATTAATCATATTTCTATGCTGCCCACTCTCCGAGGACTCTGGGCAGCTTACAACAATCGACAGTATACTAAATAGCATATTGCCCCCAACAGTCTGGGTCCTCATTTTACCCACCTCGGAAGGATGGAAGGCTGAGTCAACCTTGAGCCGGTGAGATTTGATCCGCTGATCTGCTGAACTAGCAGTCAGCTGAAGTAGCTGCAGTACAGCACTCTAACCACTGCGCCACTTCGGCTCCATGACTGTCATGGATGACTGTCAGTGTTAAATGTTGGCAGAATTCCTATGACCTCAGATTTGCAACAAATGGGAAGATGAAAACATTCTGTTTGGTGGTAATCCTGAAAATGAATTTGAAGAAGGGTGTACAAATTCCAACCAGTTTGTTGGTTTGATGTAGCAAATCAAATTTAATTTAAAAAATCAGTTTTAAGATTCGATTGAATACTTTTGAACTGAATCCTTACACCGTATTTCTTGGAAAGTCACCATAACATCTTCATTTTGATGGATGGAATTTGCAGATTAATTCATTCGTTTCAGAACTGTAAAGAATTTTTTTTCTACTGTCCAATTCATGCCATACAGGGATATTATTTTTAATAGCACAAATCAATCCACTGCAGGATGAAGGCCTTGTCATTGAAGCTAATGGACTAAATCTACCATGATGGTCCAGTATGGATTGGTAGATATTTTTCAGCTTTCTCGTTCAGAGCTGAGCGAATGTGATTAGCTCAAAGTTACTCGGCCATCTTCACTGCCTAAGGGAGGATTAGAATCTGGGTCTCTCTGCTCATAAACCAGCAATTTCTCCATTATACCATACTGGCTCTCATGTAGTGGTATATGTACTTAAAAAATGACTTTATTGTTATCTTTCAGGTAGGTAAATTTAATTAGCACCTACCAATATTATATTTGTCAACGTGTATACAATTGATTTTAAGAAGTTTTGAAACAAGTAAAACAGTTATGCTTGCATCACTCACAAATTTAAAGAGTGGAATGTAATATATGAAAAGAGAGTAAACAATCTGAAAGAAAATATGGTTCTTTTTTGAAGTATGGACCAACACTAGGTTCATTGCTTATCTGTGTGTAAGCTATGAGAGGTTTATAAACGATGACTAAAAAACACAAAAGGAGATTCTAGGGGTTTATTGTTAAATGATGCATACAGAAGTTTTGGATGTAGCACTTAATTATTGTAATGGATGCATCTTTGTTCCATTGGAAGAAAAGGTAACAAAGGAGTTGTTTGTTAAGTACCATAGAACTGGCCATAATAGTTCCAGTGACCTTTAAATCTTAGCGACTCTGGATCTGCAGGAAGATTTGGAATAACCGCCAAGAGATGAGATCTGCTTTTGAATCCCTTTTTATTTTCTTACTGTAATTTTCTTCCTGGAATATGTTAATGCCACAGACTTCTCATTTGGACACAATGAGCGTCCTTTTAGTCGGCAATATTCTAGCTTGACTATTGCCCCCGCCCCCACCCTAAAAAGTCTCGCACAGAATATTTACCCAAAAAAATATTGTTGAAGCATTTTCACAGAATGAAATGTGATTTCTTCTGGTGGATTTTAATGAAGTCGTCATGATTTTCAGTGGCAAATGTCACTTCCGCGTAAAGGATATAGGAATCTCTATGGAAAAGGTAACATTTTATTTTTATTTATTTTTTTGTAAACAGATCCCAAATAAGAATTGAACAACTACTGTGGCCATGTACTGAGCGAATACAATGAATAGCGAGACCACTTGTAGGTTTTAGAGTAAGGTGTGCAAAATGTTTCAGCGTTGAAATTGGATGTTGTGACCTTGTGAGAAGTCAGTTTTAACAGATTAACAGAGTTGGAAGGGACCTTGTACTGTAGGTCATCTAGTCCAACCCCCCCCCCCCCCAAGCAGTAGACCCTACACCATCTCTGACAAATGGCAGTTCAGTCTCTTCTTGAAAGCTTCCAGGGATGAAGCTCCCACAACTTCCAAAGGCAAGCTGTTTCATTGGTTGATTGTTCTCACTGTCTAAAAGTTTCTCCTTATTTCTAGGTTGAATCTCTCCTTCTTCAGCTTCCATCCATTATTCCTTGTCTAACCTTCGGGTGCTTTGGAAAACAGATTGACCCCTCCTCCTCTCTTTGGCAGCCCCTCAAATATTGGAAGACTGCTATCATGTCTCCCCTGGTCCTTCTCTTCACTAGACTAGCCCTGCCCAGTTCTTGCAACTGTTCTTCATATGTTTTAGTCTCCAGTCCCCTAATCATCCTGGTTGCTCATCTCGACAACTTTTTTTATAGTGTGGTGACCAAAACTGAATGCGGTCATCTGAGTACGATCTCTGCCACTTTCCTCGTTCCAAAATGGGGAGAAAATGTAACAAATCTCTACCGAGTTGAGTATCTGCAGATACTCAACTCTGCCAAAACAAATATATCCATTTGTTTTCCTTGTGAAAAGGGAAGTACTCTGAAGCTTTGAAAAACCAAATCAAAGCAAGGCACTGTTTGGGGAAGAAACGTAGACCAAACTGTGAGCTCAAAGCACCTTGCTATCTAATGCGGCAGAGTAAATTCCAAGCTCAGATAATTTTATATGCTCAGGTTTTGCAGCAGGCAGATGGAGTTCCTCCCAAAATGGAAGGGAAAACAAAGCCTTGTAACTCTTGTTCAGAACATGTAACGCTTCCCTAATGATGGTACAGGTTTTCCTACTTTCCTAAATAATTTCCTGCAATTCAACTTATTCGAGATTTTCTGGCTTTGGTGCTTTTTGAAATCCAACTTTTCTTCCCCCTGATATATTGGCAGGTAGTTTTGGTTGGAAGGGCAGGCTGATCACAGCTTCTCCTGATTTTGGGATTGTGGTCTTGAGCTAATGTAAGTATGAGGTTTTTGAAAGTTTTAAAGTAATATTAATCACAATGGCATAGGTTCAGAGTCAGTCAGTTATCTAATATTTAAGCCACATTCTTTCCTGAGAACCATGTTCTTGTTTGCTGTATGTATGTCTAATCAGATGGAACTGTGGTACATGTAAGGCTAAGCCCTAAACCTGTTTTGTAATGGCTGTCGGCATTCTTGCATAATTTCTATTCACATTTGCTGGAGATGATGTCTTTGCCTTAAATTAAATTCTATCTTCTTATTGTTTGTAATTGCTCTTCCAGAGCACTTGTGTAAAAATTAAAAACCCTTTGCTCCGGGTACTGCCTTTCTCAGATGGGGAGTTTTCCTGTTGACGAACAGAAATTTCTTGCTCAACTCCTAAGAAGTTTCTAAAGTTTCTAAATAAATACATGGTAATTCGAAGAGGGGAAAAAAAAAAGGGTTGCATTTTTGGTTGTGCATCGCTGCCAACAACTAAGCTACTTCTTTGCTACTACTCAGGAATTCATTTGGACTCCTTTCTTGGTCTTGGTCTTTGTCTATCAGTTGAAAATGACGTCATTGGAAACTGACTTAAAACTGGTCCTCACACTTATGACCATTGCAGCATTCCAGAGTTCACATGATCACTATTTATTTATTTATTATTTATTATTTATTATTTATTTATTTATTTAATTTTTTTATACTGCCCTTCCCCCAAAGGACTCAGGGCGGTGAACAGTCAGAATAACATACATATAATTTGAAATAAAATTAATTTAAAATAATTAAACCGATTTGGCTCATCAATTAAGATTCTCCGCATAGAGTATAGATAAGCTGAAAATTTATGCCAGTCCAGCTTGGTGAAATAGAAAAGTCTTCAAGGCACGACGAAAAGTACGGAGATCTGGGATCGTTCGTATCCCTGGGGGTATCCTGTTCCACAGGGGAGGTGCCCCCACAGAGAAGGCTCTTCTTCTGGGAACCACCAGCCGACATTGCTTCCAACCTTCCAGCCAGCTTCGGCAAGGAAAGTCAATAGGAAAGCTGGGATTTTGCCCCATAACCATAGCAAAGGAAGATTTGTAAAATTGACTCATTTTTTTAAAAAAAATGATTTATATGCCGCCCTTCTCCGGAGACTCAGGGCGGCTTACAATGCGTTAAGCAATAGGCTTCATACTTTTGTATATTTTACAAAGTCAGCTTATTGCCCCCACAAACTGGGTCCTCATTTTACCTACCTTAGAAAGGATGGAAGGCTGAGTCAACCTTGAGCCTGGTGAGATTCAAACTTAATAATTGCAGACAGCTGGAGTTAAATTACAATGCATTAGTCTGCTGAGCTATCCAGGCTCAGCAGACAACAACTGCCTCGTTTAGTAACTGAAATTCCAATCCCAATTATTGTTGTAAGATGAGGACTAAATTGATTCTCAGTGTACTTGCCTAGAGTGCTTGAATGACTCTTAAAATATTGCTTAGCATATGTTCATGCTATTTTGTGAGGATTTGGGTAAGTGTGTGCTCAACAAATCTGTGGTGTTAGGTTTATGAATCTGGATGCCTTTTAAATGAACGAATGGCAAAATTTTGGAGAAAAATGAGAATTTCCTTGGAAGTATTTCCATATTCCTGGTGCTATTTTTGGAAAAGTGCAGGAAAGATACCTCTATGATTGAATATTCAAAAAAAAGTACATGGCATTTATGCCACCACCTTAGAATGGCGGCTCCCTAAGTGGCTCAGTGGCTAAGACGCTGAGCTTGTCAATCAGAAAGGTCAGCTGTTCGAATCCCTCATATAGGGCTCCTGCGTGAGCAGGAGCGGGTTGGACTAAATGACCTCCAAGGTCCCTTCAACTCTGTTACTGTTACTTCAAATGTCTAAATTAAAACTGCACAGTGTCCTTCACTATTCACAGAATTAAGAATGAAGCTCTGATCTCTACTACTTTAAAGGAGCTGCCTTTTCCTATCTGGTTGCTTTCTGCAGCTGCTGCTTGGTTGAAGGGAAAGACCCAACCGCATGAAAGAATAGCGCACAGGCCTTTCTATGTGTGCCCTCACGCCTTCCAAAGCACTTTTCTGAAATCAAGTCTAAACAATTGTGTCACCCTATTGCCTGTGGCAACTGGCAGCACTACTTCCAGATTGGGTTCAGTGTGCTAAGCCATATTGTCGTTTGTTCCATTTTTGCTGGATGTGAATCAACGTGATTTCGCAAGCTGTATTTTACGATTTAGCATACTTATGTATGTGTTTTAGTAACTACAGCACTATTATGCTTCCTAGCATCAGATATTAGCTTTTAATTGTGAAGATGCAGTTTCTGAAGTAAAAGGTGGGATATGTGCAAGACCTAATGGCTATACATTAATTTTTAAAGTTAAGTTCTTGATTGGTTGAAAGCCATATTATTATCATCGTTTCTTAATAATTCATATCATTTGAAATCCCAGAATGACCTTGGGTTTCTGGATTCTTTGCAGTATCAAAGATTACTCTCCAGTGCACGGCTACAAATTGGATCTACTGTGCATTGTAGAGAAAGTTAGAGGTGCATTTTTAATCCATTTGTCTGGCAGACTCTGGTTGCACTATTAGAAGAAAGAAAACAAGAGGCATTGTTGGAATTTCCCATCAATTTTCTTCATCATCTAAAATTTTATATCCTTATCTTGTCTTCCATTCATTGCTTTTTAAACCCCCAATTACCAGTGTTCTGATAATTTTGTTGCTCTTTCTGGTATTCTTACAATTCCTGCTTGAAATGTAGTGAAAATGGCCTTGGCAGTTTAATTGTGACCCCTTCTTTAATGTGTGTGTGTGTGCGTCTCTGTGTAAGTGTGTTTTAGTGGCTACAGCACATTAAGAGGAAGCTTCCATCAAGCTCTTAACATATTATCAAGATTTCTTTACTGGGTACACATTATCAGCAGACAGGAGACGAATGTTACAGTGAAGAAGTTCATCATGTTATAGATTGGAGTCATCTTTTTAGAGCCAAATCTGCTACCACTAGATCTGGCTCCAAAACAGTGGATTTGCTCTTTACTTTCAATAGCTCTGCCACTCACCCACTCCATCTATCCATCCATCCACAGCTGGGTTTGGAACAGCGCTTCCTGTATAACTTTGGGAAAGCTTCAGATTTGTCACAGCTCTTCTTTCATCTTGCAACATGTGGAATAGTAGTGGCTAATGATCCAGAGTTATTTTGACATGCTGTCTTTGGTGTTAAATCTTCTATTTTTAATCTGGTTTTGTTTTTTGTGGGTTTTTTTGCATCAAAGTTTAAAGCATTTGAATAGATGTAAGTATTAAGCATGTTTAAAATTGTGAGCTGTGTACATGGCTCTTATACATAGGCTTTGAAATGTAGATTGAGATCTGGGGGGGGTTTTCTCCTCCGAACTGTATCTTATATGCATGTTTAAGAAGAGGTCACTCCTTGAGCGTGAGAAAAAGAAGCATTTTGAATTGCAAAAGAGTGTCCTTGTCTTTTTGAAATGTTTTGTGAACAGCTGAACACGATACGCAGTGTTGTGGTCAGCTACCCCCCTGTGTTTGGCAAATTCAACCTTGGAATACGAATGTTTCCTGCTGTTAATTAAAACAGGGATGTGTGCATTGTGAGCGTCCAAAAATAATTTAACATTACCAAAGTTTAAAATGTTGAGGTAGATTTAAAACTGAACAATCACTAGAAGTTTAGGAAGTTAAGGTAGTATTTTAAAAAGGATGCTTTCACAGTTTCTTTTTATGACAGTACTATACAAGGATAAATAGTGCTTCATATTCGTATATGGAAGGAGGTAGATTTAAAATCTTTTTTCTGAACTGGTTTTTTGGCACAAGACTATTATCTATTATTAAACTCTCCATCAAACTGATGAATTAATTTCTAATTCATGAATTTATATATTGTATTGTTTTAAGAATCTTACATAATGGGAACTCGGCCTGTAAAGAAGGTTAGACTTAAGTGCTTATACCTGCCCCCAATTTGTTCAATGAATTCCGTGACTTGTGCTCAGATCATATCCACGTCTCACAAATCCTCTTTTATTTCTTGAGAATTACTATTCAGATATCAGAAAAACAGGTGTCCTGATTTTTTTCTTTTAATGAGGGCTATCTTGTTTTAAGAAGAGAAATTCATGCCAGCCAAGTTTATAAAGTCATTTTCATGATTTATTGTTTGTATGTTGTTGGTAATTACAATGCGTTATAGGAGCCTATGTTTGTTATGGATAAAATCTGGAAATTTGGGTAATATCAAAGAAAATTCAAACTATCGGCAGATTAGTCTATGATCAGGGGTCTCCAACCTTGGCAACTTTAAGACTTGTGGACTTCAACTCTCAGGGAATTGAAGTTCACAAGTCTTGAAGTTGCCAAGGTTGGAGACATCTGGTCTTTGACTATGGAGTTCTAAGTAACTTTTACCCTATTGTAGTTAGGGATTATTGCTAATTGAAATATAGAATGAGTAAAAAAAAAACCCCACATCATACCTAATTACATTCAGTTGTATCAGATACTAATTTAGCCATATGTATCGGTGAAGGGATGCTTCTGACAAGCTTTCCCTCCCTGTTTATAAGCCTGTACAGGAAGCTTTTTAGCACTGATTCCTGACATTCCCCATAAATTAACCTGCATGCTTTGAAACGAGAAGCCTAGAGCATTTCACACTGAATCAATACATACATTTGTGTATGAATGTACGCTCTTAAAATGACCAGGAATTTAAGGGGGTGGGGAGGAAGTGCTGAAATAGCCTTCCTTTATAGATTTTATGATTATAATCTGAAAAAGGAGTGTCATACTGTAAAAGGCACGAAGAAACCTTTGTGACAACTGGCATAATCATCTAAGTGACTTACCAAGTGAGTCTTAAAAGCTTTATATATGAGTAATGTATCCAAGACATTTATTGAAATGAAAGTACTGTACAATCAAACTCGATTTCATTGAGGGCCGCATCAGGGTTGTGTTTGACTTTGCAGGATGGGATGAGTGTGGCCAGGGTGGGTGTGGCCAGCTCGATGTCATCATGTCGGGAGGGCGCCTGAGGCATCCCGAGTACTCTGCCAGCGAAATCCCTTGTGTGGCCCTCCTGAGCTCTGTTTTCCTTGGCAGAGGCACTGTGAGTCGGTCCCTTGCTGTGTCCAGGGTGGCCCCGCGAGCCAGATCTAAGCACCCTGTGGGCCGCATCTGGCTTTGTGTTCGACACCCCTGACATAGAACATCCCAGCCCCTACAGTTGATATTTTTTTGTACAGACAGATCTGTAAGGCTAAATATTCTGAGGTGAACCAAAAAAGCTTTTGAAAGAAGGTAATACAGGGGTGCTATTCAGCAGGTTCTGACAGGTTCTGGAGAACTGGTAGCGGAAATTTTGAGCAGTTTGGAGAACCGGCAAATGCCACCTCTGGTTGGCTCCAGAGTGAGGCGAGAATGGGGATTTTGCAGTATCCTTCCCCTGCCATGCCCACCAAGCCACGCTCACAGAACCGATAGTAAAAAAAAAATGAATTCCACCACTGAGGTAATAGCAAGAAAAACTGAATGAAATATCCATGGCTTCGCTAAGAGTTGAGAGTGAATTGAAGACAGCCTTGTCTTCTAAAACAGGGATCCCCAAACTGTGGGCCATGGCCCTTTACCGGGCTGTGACCTGTTGGCCACCCCCCCCTAGTCATACCAGTGACCGCCAACATCTTGTGTGCGCTAGTGTTGCAGCGAGCATCGCTTGCACACTTGCAGCTTTGCATCATGTTCGCGGCCCTGTTCACGTGTGCACATGCGTGTGTAAAGACGCTTGCCCCTCCCTTCCTCCGGGCCACCAATCCAGAAAGGTTGAGGAACCCTGTTCTAAAATAATCATTTAGCTGATATTAGAAAAAGAGACAGGAAATCTGGGCTAATCTTTGATGAATCGATATGTAGGATCAAGCAGCAATTTAGTATTCTCAGATTCATGAATAAGAAAAGTGCAGTTGTTCATTGAAGAAGAACACTGCTATTTGTCTTGCTAACAAGACATTGTCTCTGTTTTAGAACAAAAATATTAAGGACTTCAATGCAGTGAAGTGATCCTGGCTGGAGTTCTTTCTACGATTTTCGAACACTGAGTGTATACTTATTTCCATTTTGACATTTAATGGTATTTTAGTTTTATACATACAGATAATAAGTAAGACATCCTAGATCAGATTCTAGCAAATCGTTGAAAAAGAACGGAGGCTGAATTCTCTCTCTCTTACTTTCAAATACTACAGTTTATGAATAGTGTCGAGTTACTAGTGGTATTTTTAGTCAGGCTGGGAGCTTCATCCAAAGAGGAAGCTTCATTCAGGCAAATCGACACTAATAATTTATTAAATTTGTGCGCTACACAACTCTCAACCAACTCCAGGTGGCTCCCAACAATCAAAGAAATTGCAACCGAATTAAAAAGAAATTAAAGATAAAAGATGGCGAGGGCTCATTCTCTCACATCTACCCAAAGTCCTGGGTGAAGAAATTTCCAATTAAAAAAAAACGTGGCTAAAACGTGATTTAGGGTTGTTGCCGGATACAGTAATCCTGTTCAGTTTCAGTTAAGCCCTTCCCTTGAAGCCGAGCGTGGTACAGAACCTCCTTTCTGCTTATATAAAGTATCTCATACTGCGTGAACAGTACAAAAAAAAAAAAAGTGCTTGATTATTTGATTTCTTTCCCATTTTGCTGGGTTGTAAACTTTCAAGGAAAATATTCCACTGGTTAATTTGCCTGATTCTGTGAAGTTTTCCAAGCCCAAAACACTTATTCCCAAGGGTGATGTGGGGAAAGGATTATATAAACAGTGAGATGGATATTCCTAGAAGCTGTGTGAACATCTTCTTCCCAATGGAGAATGAGGATTTAAGTCCCAGAGCTTCACTAGGGGATATAAATCCTTGGGAGAGCCTCTTGGTGGGAAAGGTGGCACACAAATTTGCTAATGCATCTCCTCTGATTCTTCCTTATTTCCTGGTGCATCCATTGTATTCTTTTGCCTTACAAATGAAATATCAACTTCCTAATCCTCTGTGCACGTGGTGCTCAGTGGCTAAGATGCTGAGCTTGTCGATCAAAAGGTTGGCAGTTCAGCGGTTCAAATCCCTAGCGCCGCATAATGGGGTGAGGTCCCGTTACTTGTCCCAGCTTCTGCCAACCTAGCAGTTCGAAAGCACGTAAAAAAATGCAAGTAGAAAAATAGGGACCACCTTTGGTGGGAACAGTATTCTGTGCGCCTTTGGCGTTTAGTCATGTCAGCCACATGACCACCGAGACATCTTTGAACAACGCTGGCTCTTTGGCTTTGAAACAGAGACAACCACCGCCCCCTAGAGTCGGGAATTACTAGCACATATGTGCGACGGGAACCTTTACCTTTACCATTAATCCTCTGTACATTACCATCTTGTTTTGCTGTAGATGTCACTATTAAAAATTTATATAAAAATCATTTTATTGGTTCCTCATTAATTCATATTTTAAGGCATCCTTCCTTAATTTGGAGTCCTTCAGGCATTTTGAGTGTCAGTTTCCAGACTTTGAAGCCAGCGTGAGTTGTAGTAGGAATTCTGGGCGCTGAAGTGTCGATCATATCTACAGCCATCAGTCTGGACAAAGCTGAAACGTCTTCATATGAATTAAAATTAACTTGTTGCATAAAAATGTGTATGTGTTATTGTCTGGCATGAATAAGTGCAACAAATTGATTATCTTTCATCTCCCGTATCTTTATCTGATAGGTGATAAGACATAAATTTGACAAATGTAGAAAATTCTAGTTCCAATTATTTGTGAAACAACCTCCTCTTTATTTTCTAATATGCTAATTCTTTTTTTCTCTTAAATGTGCTTTAGGCTTTTCTTGATTAACTTAAATCAAGGTTTGTGTATACGACATGCCCATACTATGATACTCTAAATGTATTGTAATTCCTTTGCTGGATTTTGTTGTATTGATTCATTCTGCTGTTCTTGTCTGCTTGGTATCTCTGTGTTGAAGCTGACATCCTATTGAAATTCGGATTACGCACAGATTCCTTTCATATTACAACACCCATTTATTGCAGACTGGAGTACAAGTTATAGTGGATAATAGTCATGAGACAGCTCTTCAGTTGACTTGGAATCAGTTTGAAATTCAAATTATTTGGGTAGCAATAACTCGGAACAAAGCCATTTAAGCTTCTGATGCCTGTGTCAATAACTATTGTCATAATTTGCAAGTTCTTTATTCGTGTGTATTGTTGACTCATGAGGAGTCAGTGGTGCCCTCTGAGTTTGCTTGTTTTCCTGTAGACGTTTCATTATCCAAACATCATCAGTAACATCATCAGTGCTACCGTAGAAAGGAGTGTCGTTTGCTTGGCTGATTGCTGTTGGCTTCTTTGGCAGTTTCTTCATTGGGGTATTTGTTTACTTGATTGTTGGTCTGAAGTTAACCTTGGAGTTAATCTATGCTGATCTGGGTGCTGATTACTGCTGGGGCCTTTTGGTTCCTTTTTGGGTTATTCTTGACCAGGAGTGTCAAACTTGTGCCCCATGGGCCAGGTGCATCATGCGCTGGCTATGCCCAGCCCCATTTTAGCGAAAGGGGAATAGTTGTGATATGTCACGTGTCGTCGTGAGTTGGACACCCCTGTTCTTGACTCACCAGCCTCCTGTTGTTTCTGATGTTCTAGAAATGTTAGAAAGAACTTTAGAATTATGCTCTTCAATATTCTGCTTGTATTTATATATATATATATATAAAAGCTAAAACCACTCATGTCCTAATCACTAAATTTCCAGAACCGTAAAGGCTACAAACTTGAAATTTGCCACGTATGTTCCTCTTGGCTTCTAGATGCTCACTAAGAAAGGATTTTTCGAAATGACCATCAGAGCATTAGTATTTCATACATTATTATTAACATGGTCTGATGCTAAGGAGTTCTACTCCCCCTCTTCTCCTGAAAAGAAATCTGTTCCAAATGTAAAAACACAAGCAGAGGAGAGGGGTTTCACTTTCAGTTTTACTTTCACGGCAGCAACCAGGGGATAGGATAGGGGAGGTGTCTGTGGGGCACCTCCCCTATCCTGAGGGAGAGAAGGGGCATTGATAGGCTTCTGAAGGGCAAGCCTAAAGGAGAGAAGGGGATAGGATAGGGGAGGCTTCTGTGGGACAAGGCTGAGGGAGAGAAGGGGAAAGGAGAGAACGATCATAATTACTCATTAATTTTCCAGCTATAAGTGTTGATTTATCAAGCCGCATCATATAGTTTCGTAGTGAAGCACGGGTATCCAGCTAGTTATTTGATTTTGTTCTGCAGAATTCTCAGTTCAGGATAAGATGGTTTTGAAGTTTTTAGTTCAAGTAACTCTTGGATACTCTTGAATAGAATCTCCTCTTCATGATAGCGTTAAAACCAGTGGTGAGTTCCTAGTCATTAAATACATCCTACTACCTGCCAGAAATGTAACACATTGTCGTAGTGGCATTATGAAGAATGATATTAAAATGCACAGGGGAGGATGAGAAATATTTCTAAGCTATCCAAAGGATGGGATATGGCAGCTGCTCTTAATTTAAGGCAATGCAGAAACTATTTATCTTTTACTCTTTCTTCAGTGAAGGAAAAAAAAAAAAAAGCACAAGGACTCTGAGAAGCCAGCATTTTAAGAATGTTGTGCATAAAATGCAGTGAACTAGTGGTTATCTAAATCTGTGTCAGCAAGATTCCTTATGGATTCCAGTCTCAGGGTGCTGTGTGTATATATTGGAATATATTTTAGATTGACACTAAAAATGATGTGTAATATGTGTTTCTTATCTGGCCTGTCTCTTAGGGTTCCTTTTTAATCAAGATTTAGTTCCGTGTGGGGGAGAGAATGAGCGGAAAGACAAATATTCCATTCTAGAATTACTATAAATACCTTCTTGGCTTATACAAAAATCTATTTTCAATGTTAATATAGCAATAAGTATTAGTGGAGTTTACTCTTGTAGTTGCTATTGTTTGTATTTCCAGGAGATACTGGTTTATTAACCTAAACCTGATGTAGTCCTTCCGGCAAATTCTGCGAGCTTTTTTTTTTTTTTTTGAGGTGAACAAGAGGTTTTTAGAGCATGAGTTGCTGCTAATGGAACAGATGGGTATTTTCTACTATCATGAGCAACCTTGAACAGCTGTTAAAGGCATTCAGATTGTTCTGCAGTGTTAACAAAAGTATGAAATGCATATTTGCTCCTAATATACTTTTCAGTAACAGCATAATGAATCTTAACCAATTTTAAACTCATCAGCCTTTTGTTTCCATGAATTTCTTTTTGAATTGGCGTGTATTCTAGAGTTTTACAATATTATTCTCTGTGTGATCTTCAGTTTTTGAAACTGTTATTGGTGACGCTGTTCAGTGTTTATATGCTAAACTTACATTTTGTGTTTAATAAAGATACAACAAATGACAAAATTTGAGTGCCTTAATATTTCTAAAGAATGTTGACTAGAGAAATCTGGTATAAAACAAATTAAACAAACGCTGAGCAAATGCTGAACAAGGTTGCCTGTGGTCGATTATTTTTTATTTATTGTAGATTTTTTATTTTTTTATTTTTGGTAAGCTGCCTAGGGTCATTGTTCAAGTCGGGTGCCCATATGCATTGTTTAAATAGATAAAAGTAAATTAAAACATGTATTAACATGGTAAGCTCCAGTAACCTTCTACTGATGATACGAGAGAAGGAAGATAATTTTCTGAGCTAGCAATCATTGTTTTTAACCTTCAAACCTTGAAAGCTTTAGGGAAACAAATTTTGAACATTAAGGAACAAAGATGCTTATAATTTACAAAGCTCGTTTTCCTTGAAGACTGCCTTACGGAGATTTATGCAAGTTAGCAGTGAACAGGCAAAATTAACGACAGTATAATATTTCTGCAAATATGCTGAAGAAATAGGTTGATAGTATAGCAAGCTTTTTCGCTGTGTGCAGCATTTCATGTTTTTATGATATACTTGCATTTTTATTGTACATAAACCACTTATGTTGAGGTGATTGGATTGTGTATAAGCTTTTATAAAAAATATATATTTTTTAAAAAAGATCTGACCAATTTGGGCTTTTTTCCTAGCATCCTATCTCAGATTCTCACCTATATAGAACTATAACTACTCAGGTAGACCAATTTAAATGTTAATATGTTTGGATTAATTCGCATATGCTGTGGAACATGTGGTCAGGCTCAATGGCTGAGAAGTTGTCTTTAGTTTGAAAAGGAATTGTAAGGTTTAGATAAAAGTAAACATTCATTATATGAGAGTATTTTGGCAGTGATTGAATGTAGAAAAGATGGTTTAAAAAGAGATAAAAAGAGAAATGCCTGGAAGAGGAGGTTTTTAAGGAGGACAATCAGATATATTCAGTGGAAGATTCAAATGAAGTACCATCCTGAAGTAGAAATTCTCAGAGCATTTGTGTATTATACACAAGAGGCTTTTGAATTGCCATCTGTGTTCTTAAGAGCATTAAACAATCTTAGTTTTCTTTTAATTTCACCATTTTACATGAGGGTACTTTAACAAAATAGAAAAGTGAATTGCAGGTTAGTGTTCGGCCTAGCAAAATGTATGTGATGGAATGAACAATAACTTAATTTTGATTACATCCATGACTGGAAAAGCAAATATCATATATTGCAAATTTAGTGTTACCCACCAAATCACTAGTGAGTTGTGGGTTGATAATTACTTCCTTATAATTATAAAAATATAAGAAAACTACATCAACCGTAGTATATGATAATTGTGCAACATAAATCTGATGTGTTATGAATCCATACATCATAAATTATGCCACATTATATCTATAAAATAAATAGAATTCTTCATTGGCAAAGTGTGATTGGACACACAAGGAATTTGTCTTGGTGCGCTCTCGGTGTACATAAAAGAAAAGATACATTCATCAAGAATCATAAGGTACAGCACTTAATGATAGTCTTAGAGTACAAATAAACAATCAAATCATATTAGGAAACAGTCAATATAAGCCTTAAGGATACGAGCAACAAGGTCAAGTCATACAGTCATAAGTGGGAGGAGATGGGTGATAGAAACGATGAGAAGATTAATAGTAATAGTAATGCAGCCTAATATGAATAGTTTGACAGTGTTGAGGGAATTATTTGTTTAGCAGAGTGATGGCGTTCGGAAAAAAACTGTTCTCGTGTCTAGTTGTTCTGGTGTGCAGTGCTGTATAGTGTCGTTTTGAGGATAGGAGTTGAAACAGTTTATGTCCAGGATGCAAGGGGTCTACAACTCTGCATAGTTCTGATTATTACTTTATCTGTTTTAAATTTTCTTAAATTGTTAAGCTTTTTGCGAAGAATTATTGAATCTTTTAATCTTTAAATTCTCTATTTTAGTAATCCAGAAAAAAAGTGAAACTTACCAATAGAAATTTTATCTTTGCTGCATAGGGAATCTCTCTTTATCTGTAGATTAATTGCTTCCAAAAGTGGTTAGGAAATGAGGATGGCTAGACATTTTATCCATATAGGCCAGGGGTCGGCAACCTTAAACCCTCAAAGAGCCACAAAGCTCCTCCTCTGCGCATGCCCAAGATGGCTGCTCCCAGCTGATCGGCGGTGAGGTGGGGGAGAATTTCCCCGGCTTTTGGGGGTTTTCGGGGGCCGGACCAGCTTGTTAAGCCCCCGGACTGGCGAGGGGAGCTCTTCGCCAATCTTTTGAGACCTTTTGAGACCTTCTGAGAGCTGGATGCTCTCCAGGACGCTGCAACCGAGGCGAGGACGAAGGCGGCTGCTTTGAGGTTTGCAGCCAGCCTAGTTCGCCCTCGCAAAGTACCTCGGCGTCCTCTAGCGGCCGTGGGACAGCCGAGACGACGGAGATGGCTTTGTTGCTGTTGCCCCCCTCCCCCCAACCTCGGCACCTCTGCCTCCCCCTCCCCCCCCTTCGTGGGGGTTTCAGGCACGCTGTAGGGATGGCAGGAGTTCCTGCATATCCCAGCGGTGGATGGAGGCGGTTTTGGCAGCTGGGGGGAGGCGACGTGGGGAGGAAGGCTGCAAAACGGCTGCAAGAGAGGACGCCAGAGAGGGCGAAGAGAGGCAGGAGGCCTTTATTACCGAGAACATGGGGCACTATCCACCAACGTTAATATGGATCATCTGGGATTACCTGAAACAGCCATGAAAAGGGGACAGCGCTGGTTGTTTCAGAGGCTCCCCCCCTCCTCCTTGTGTTGATGGGGGGTGAAGTAGAGCTATTACTGTTTTATTGCCCCATAGGCTGGAAAGATCTCTAGCCAGTTTGCTTTCAGCGGATATGGCTCACTGGCCTTATGACTATTTATCATCTGGACCCTTGAGGAATTGTGTTATCTGCCTCCCATGGACTTTTTATAGTCCCTTCTCGCCTAAATGTAGTCATCGAAACATCCTCTTGGCCAGCAGCTTCCTGCGGATTGGTGATTGTTTTGGATTGTTTCCCAACTGTTGAGGGATTCACCCTGGTTTTCAAGTCTAACATGGAGTCGGACCAAGTCTGCTGTTTCTTGGCCCTTCCCAGCTTCCGTGAGAGGGCGGCTGGTGTGGACATCCGGTCCGAAATGGCTTAAGACTCTATCCACTGTGGTGAGAGAGCAGTGGAGTTTATTGACTGAACCTGAGTGGATACCCCTTTTTTGCCGGAATCTTGGATCATCTTGATTAACCCCCTGCCATGGACTTCCCCCGAGTATTAAATGTATTAAATGTATTCAGCGGCAGAACTTCTGATTCTGCGAGATTCCCCCCTCTCGCAGGCGTGGCCCTCCACTCTATCGAGGGCCTACCTTTATGACGGGCTTTGGAGCCCCGAGAGGTGGCATGGAGCAAAAAGGGGTCTGAGGGGTTTGTTGGGTAAACTTTTAGATAAATTTTTAAGGGGTTCTGGGAAGTGGGAGGGTTGTGGGGGTGTGGGGGTTAACCCACAGGAGGAGGGGTCAGGTCCAGCTGTTAGTGGGGCTACGGGGGGTGTAGATTCCGGGGGTAAGGGGTACATTGAAGTTCACTCTGCAGAGGGCCTTTCTATCAATACGCTGAGTGGGAGGGGCAGATATGGCGAGTGCAGGGGACCATATCATGTGAGGGGGGCGCGCACTCGCTATCTCCGAGCGATGGTGCACCCTGGTCCCCAAAGCCCTTCTCGCTCCCCAGGTTGCGCAGACTCTCAGGGCCCGAGTCTCCGGCTGTTGTTGTGCAATGCCAGGTCCGTGGTAAATAAAGCCCCCCTCATCTGTGATCTTGTCCAGGAGGGGGGAGCGGACCTGGCAGGTATTACGGAGACCTGGTTGGGCCAGGAGGGGGGAGTCCCCCTCGTGGATATGTGCCCTCCAGGCTTCCATCAGCTGAGAGCTCAGGGCAGGGGCGGGGGGGGGTGGCGGTTATCATAAAAGAGAGTCTTGATCCGAGGGAGTCCACTGTACCTCAGATAACCGGGTGTGAATCCCTCCTTGTGAAGTGGGGTCGCGGAGTTCAGATGGGTCTGCTGCTTACGTACCTGGCTCCCTGCCACGTAGCAACAGCCCTGCCTGAGCTACTCAACGTGATAGCCGAGGTGGCGGTTGATACCCCCAGACTTTTGGTCTTGGGGGATTTCAACCTGCCATCTGCTGGTGAAACGTCTGAGGTGGCTCGGGAGTTCATGGCTTCCATGACGGCCATGGACCTGACTCAGTTAATTCACGCCCCCACTCACACGGGCGGACACACCCTGGACTTAGTTTTTGTCTCTGGTCAGTGGTCGAGTGGTTTTGATATAGAGGATATAGTCATCGAACCCTTGTCATGGTCGGACCAATCTCTCCTTCGACTAGACTTTCTAACCGCTACACCCCGCCGCAGGGAGGCGGAACCGATTAGGTGGTTCCGCCCCAGGCGCCTGATGGAACCTGATAGGTTCCAGATGGAGCTTGGGCCATTTCCTGAGACTCTGGCTCATGATTCGGCTGAAGACCTGGTGGCCGCCTGGGATAGAGCGGCCGCCGGGGCTTTGGACCGCATCGTGCCTTTGCGGCCTCTGACCCGGCGCCGAACTCAGCCAGCTCCTTGGTTTACTGAGGAGCTGAGGGAGATGAAGCGCCGGAAAAGACGCCTGGAGAGCGGTTGGAGGGCCAGCCGTTCCGAATCTGACCGAACACTGGTGAGGTCTCATATTAAGACCTACCTAGTGGCGATAAAAGCGGCAAAGTCTAGCTACTTTTCCGCTCTTATCGCGTCATCAGATAATCGCCCAGCCGCCCTGTTTAGGGTGACCCGCTCCCTCCTTCAACCGGGAGCTTGGGATGACCCCTTGCAGGGTCGAGCTGAGGACTTTGTCCAGTATCTGCATGACAAAATCGCTCAGATCCGGGAAGGTCTGGCCTCTGACTGGGTAGATCCGGACGGGATAATCGAGGCAGGTCTTGGGGGTGTGGTTTGGGAGGAGTTCGACTCTGTGGCTCCCGAGGACATGGACAGGATCCTGGGACGGCTGAATGCGACCACATGTTTATTGGACCTGTGTCTCTCCTGGTTGGTGCTGGCCTCCCAGGAGATTACACGAGGCTGGCTCCAGAAGATTGTTAATGCTTCTTTGAGTGAGGGTGTTCTGCCGGCTGCTTTGAAAGAAGCGGTGGTGAGACCCCTCCTCAAAAAGCCCTCTCTGGACCCGGCTGTTTTGGCTAATTACCGTCCAGTCTCCAACCTTCGCTTTGTTGCGAAGGTTGTTGAGAGTGTGGTTGCACGGCAGCTTCCCCGGTTCCTGGATGAAGCTGTCTATCTAGATCCGCTCCAGTCCGGCTTCCGGCCTGGGCACAGCACGGAAACGGCATTGGTCGCGTTGGTGGATGATCTCTGGAGGGCACGGGATAGGGGTTGTTCCTCTATCCTGGTCCTATTAGATCTCTCAGCGGCTTTTGATACCATCGACCATGGTATCATGTTGCGCCGGTTGGAGGGGTTGGGGGTGGGGGGCACCGTTCTACGGTGGTTCTCCTCCTATCTCTCTGACCAGTCGCAATCTGTGTTGACAGGGGGGCAGCGGTCGACTCCGAGGCGCCTTGTTTGTGGGGTGCCGCAGGGGTCGGTCCTCTCGCCCCTTCTGTTCAACATTTATGTAAAGCCGCTGGGTGAGATCATCCGTGGCTTTGGGGTGGAATTCCATCAGTACGCTGACGACACCCAGCTGTACATCTCCACCCCAGGCCACCCCAACGATGCCGTTGAAGTGATGTCCCGGTGTCTGGAAGCTGTGCGGGTCTGGATGGGGAGAAACAGGCTCCGACTAAACCCCTCCAAGACTGAGTGGCTGTGGCTGCTGGCGTCCCGATATAGCCAGCTGACGCCATCGCTGACTATTGGGGGCGAGACATTGGCCCCCACGGAGAGGGCTCGCAACTTGGGCGTCCTCCTGGACGCACGGCTGTCTTTAGAAGAACACATGACGGCCGTGGCCAGGGGGGCTTTTTATCAGGTTCGCCTGATACGCCAGTTGCGTCCCTTTCTAGATTGGGACTCCCTACGCACAGTCATCCATGCTCTCGTGACTTCCCGCCTGGACTACTGCAACGCTCTCTACATGGGGCTCCCCTTGGGGTGCACCCGGAGGCTCCAACTGGTCCAGAATGCGGCCGCGCGGGGAATTATGGGAGCGACGTGGCGCTCCCACGTGACACCTCTCCTGTGTGAGCTGCACTGGCTCCCGGTGGTCTTCCGGGTGCGCTTCAAAGTGTTGGTGACCACCTTTAAAGCGCTCCATGGCTTAGGACCTGGGTACTTGCGGGACTGCTTTCTGCCGCCAATAGCCTCCCACCGGCCAGTACGCTCGCACAGAGAGGGCCTCCTCCGGGTGCCGTCGGCCAGACAATGTCGGCTGGCGACCCCCAGGGGGAGAGCCTTCTCTGTGGCAGCGCCCGCCCTCTGGAATGACCTACCCCCGGAGATACGCAGGATTCCAGATCTCCGGACCTTTCGTCGGGCCCTTAAAACCCATTTGTTCCATCTAGCTGGGCTAGCTTGATCCCATCCTCCGTTTTTAAATTTGACATTGATTTTAAATTGGGTTGTTTTAATTCTCGGCCGAATAATATTTAATAATTTTTAATTGTTTTTAACTTTTGTATACAATGTTTTATTCTGGCTGTTCACCGCCCTGAGTCCGCAAGGAGAAGGGCGGTTTATAAATTGAAATAATAAATAAATAAATAAATAATTGGGACCCCCCCCCCCCGTTGAATTCTGGAGCCAACCGGAAGTCTGGTTTCCCCACCATAGAATCTCCTCCTAGTCCAGTGTTCTTTTTTCTCTACCTATCCTAACCAAAAGCCCGAACAATTGTGGAGCCGACTGGAAAACCTGCTCCTTGCCATAGTCTCCTCCTGGCATCCCGTGCTTCCCCCCCACCCCCAACCAGAAGCTCCTCTCAAAATTGTGCCGCCACATGCGGCTCCAGAGCTGCACGTTGCTGACCCCTGCTGTAGGGTCTTGTGCTTGCTGCTCTAATGGAAGAAAGTTGTGACTCTTAGCTGCTTGGCCCCTAGCCAACTTTCATTTTTGCAGTTAACTCATGAGGAGCAACCATACAGAGTACAAGTTGATTGTCTCACTTTGATCCAAAGAGATTTCACTGGCCAACAAATGCCCTCCAGTGGGCATTCTCTGCTGTAATGTCTCTTAACACCTATCAAGATATCAGTCTGCCAAAATCCTCACTGAAAGCTGGATTTCTATTTTTTCCCCCTAAATTAAACATCCGGGAGTATATTTAAGCATTCGCTTATGGCTTTAAACTAGCCAGTTTTTCTTTTTCAGTGAATGGGTTTGTATGTTAAATTGGAAGTTGAACAAATTAGTGTTAATTATGATCAAAGTGAAGCCTAAAGTAGGTCACATATCTTTCCAGATGAAACACACTGAAGCATGATTTTTTTCTTTCTTGCTTAGATTTGAAGTATTATTTATATGAAGTTTTAGCGAAGGCATTTCAAAGAGCAGTCTCATAATCAAAATGTAGTCCTTTGATTTGTAGTGACCTTGGCCTTTGTATGTCCTCGAAGGGTTTTTTTTTCCTCCTTTAAAAAGTTAAGATTTATTTTGAATTGTGAAGCAGCTCCGCATTCTACATGTTAATCACTACCCACGTGTGTGTGTGTGTATGTGTGCCCTCGTGCGCACATGCATGCATGCTCAGACATGCACACCATCCTGTAAATGACCTCCTGATGTGGAAAATTTATCCAGGTTTTTTCTTTTTTTTGCAAGAAAGTTCTTATTTTTTCCTAAGAACTGTAATGAAAGAAAAATGAGTGGCATTTTTATTTCTATTTTTATAAATAGAATGTGCTTATTGTTGCAGAATCTGGGAAAAAAATGGATCGGGGAACACTAAAAACAAACATGTAAATATAGGGTTTGTCATCTTCTGAAATGATCTGCAGATCAACATTTTATTGGAGATATTAAAGCGAATAGGAAACTGCTGCCCTGAAGGGGAGATCTGTATTAAAAAAGTGGGATAGAATTTTTTATTTAAATGAATAGAAAATAAAAACAGTTGTGAATAGAAACAGCAAATCCCTCCACCCCCTCCACCAAAAACAGAATCAGCAATTGCACTGTTCTGGTTACAGGGCTGTATCACTGTTACTTGTTCTTTTCCTTATACTTCTTCCAACACATTTTGTAAATAACTTGTACCTAACTTTTTACAGTACTATCTTGTAGGAGCTGTAGTTTTCATTATACTCTGTTGTGTATTTTACTTCTTAAATATTAGTCATTTATGAATTGGTACATCATCAAAAATAAATGATTTCATTAGTGACTCAAAAGTCAAATTGAGTGATGATAGTACCACTTTTGATCACGTATTGACTACTGTAACGCTGTCTACATGGGGCTGCCCTTGAGGACCACTCAGAGGCTTCAGCTGGTACAAAATGCAGCCACACGGGTTGTGATGGGAGAATCCCAATACTCCCATGTTACACCTCTCCTGCACGACTTGCATTGGTTGCCAGTTGCCCTCTGGGTGAGATTCAAGGTGCTGGTGATGACCTGAGCCCTACATGGCTTAGGCCCAAGATATTTGGCGGACCACCTGCAGCCAGCAACCACATCCCATTGCCCGGTTCGCGCCCATAGAGAGGGCCTGCTCAGGGTGCCGTCGGCTAGACAGTGTCGGCTGGCGGCCCCAGGGGTAGAACCTTCTCTGTGGGCACACCCACCCTCTGAAATCAACTCCCTTTGGAGCTCCGGTTGGCTGGTGACCTTCGCACCTTCCACCGTGAATTAAAAACTTGGTTATTCAAGTTCCCCGACTTGGAGTGATAGGGTTTTTATGGGTTTTTAAATTTTATTTGGTTTAATTAGATTTTAACTTTGTACAATGCGTTGTGGATTTTATTCTTTTTTTTTTAATTGAAAAAGTTTTACAATACAATTTTTATCCCCAATTCCCCCCCAGAATCCCCCCTCCCCTCAACACCCCCTCCCTTTGCCCCCCTCCCCTCCCCACCCCCACCCCCCAGGCTTCCGTTACTGACAAAACATCAATCTTATTTATCAATCAATATTAAACAAAAAATATAGGTGAGATCCAGATAAAATATCAGTGGATTTTATTCTTGTGAGCCGCCCTGAGTCCGTTGGAGATAGGGTGGCATATCAACTAAAGAAACTAAATAAACTAAAATAAAATAAACTTCCTATTATAGCAACGGTAATAAGTGTACACTGCCCAGAGTTATTTGTGAGATGGATGGCTATAGAAATTTGAGTAATAATTAACAATAATTCCAGTCCAGGCATTTGGAATATATTTTATTATGTATGTATGTACATCGTCTTTTAACGACCCCATAATCCCTTGCGTGGTGGAGTCTGGGCAACTAAATGGAGCTAAGTGTTTACTGGCTGGATGCCCTTCCTGTCGCCAATGCGGAGCTGTGTTCAGCAGATATATTCCCAATGTGCCCAGAGAGAGAAATATATGCCTCTACCCAGGATTGAACTCACAGCCTTCTGATTGTGAGGCGAGAGCTCCACCTCTAGGCCACTGCCCACCTCATTTTATGTATGTAAATAGAGTCTACTAAGATAATAATAATAAAAAACACTTCTAGTTCAGTATCATAATACAACCCCTCCTACAACGTTGCAATGGTTTAGTTATGAAACTCTGTCCAGAAATGTTTTATCTGAGCCAGTTTTGAGTTTCAGATGAACGGTATGCTTTCAGTAAATAATATTTTTATGGTGCATGCTTTATTTTGGAAATAGATAAGCTTTAGAATGATTTTGCAAATATTGAAGGGCTGGGATTGGGTGGGGTGAATTGTATTAAACTATTAAACTAGGATTTAAAAGTTCTAATCCCTGGCAGTCTAGTTGAAAAGGCAGAAGGCTCTTTGCTAAAGGGAGAGTGGAAAGCACTCTTCATACAATGCATAATTAATTTAGTGCTACAGTATTTATTTGTTCTGAACCTAGTGCCAGTCACTTTAATTGGATGACCCTGAGGCCCAGGCTTATGACAGAGGATAGGGGGGAAAAAATCTAACGTGGGTAAAGGAATGGAAGGACTATTCGTAGTTTCAAATATAGCTGCACAATAAATTTTTATTAAGGCATTGTGATATTTGCAGTTAAAGTTTCAATCTCCCTGTTTATAACCTCCATATCATGGAATTTGTATTTAAAAATATTGCTATGTTATATTGTCAGTTTCAGTTAATATATTCACAGGATAGTATGACTGTAGCCCAGTTAGATGAAATTGTATTTATGTGAACCTGAAATATCAAAAAAATGAAAAACAACCATCCTAGTTCAGTTCTGTTTCAGTTGCCTTTTTGTAAGCTGCTGAAAGACAGTAAGGGGTTGGATAGCATATTCATCTTCTAAATGTAGAAATTTTATCTTGGATCACACATACCTTAAAGATGTGTATTTCTAAAATATTGCATATTTCTGGCTTTTTAAAACTACTGAAAATATTCCTTTTTATGAGTTTATATGAGTCTATATTTAGCTAGGCATGAAGTCTGTTTTCTTTAGCCTTGTTAATAAAATCTGATTACCCAACTACTATTTTGATTAACAAAAAGTCTTGTGGTGATAAATTTACTCCTACCCCATTGTGTACTGGCAAAATCAGCATTTCATTAAACACACTGCTTATGATTTAGTTGCACACAGTGATGTTAATTCGCAGATGTGGTAAAATCTGATCTCCTGAGCTCATTTTATTTTTTGAATGTTTATTTATCAGAGCTTAGAACTCTCTCCCCAACCTAGAGGACTAGTCTAGGTGGAGGGCAAGAAAATTCATTAAATTATTTGGTATTGATATAGCAGACAGTAATTGGAGTGGTGCAGTGGCCTAGAAATGGAGCCCTTGCCTCACAATCAGGAGGCTGTGAGTTCGATCCTAGGTAGAAGCAGATATTTCTCTCTCTGGGCGCACTGAGAATGTATCTGCTGAAAAAAAACCTCTGCATTGGTGACATCCGGCCATTAAAACACTCTGCTAGCTCCATTTAGTTGCCCAGACTCCACCCTGCAAGGGATTATGGGGTCATTAAATGAAGATGATGATGATAGCAGGCAGTAGTTATCATAGCTAGCTGTTGCTTTTAACTGTTGACTCTTCCTATTCATGGATCATGTATTCCTACATGAGCCGAGAAAAAGCAAAGTCACTTGTTCTCAAGGTAGTGGGAAGACCTGTTGTCTTTTGCCATGTGTAAAGTAACCTTTATATAAATGTGTGTGTGTGTATGTATGTAATTTACATCTATAAGCCACATTGTGACTAATTTAAATTTTATTTTAGAAAGCTGCCTGATTCTACAACAACTATGGGTGGCATGCAGTAAAACTATCAGATAGTACAGTATAGTAAACCAGCAGCCATTAAAAGACAATCAGACATGGATCTACTACCCACTTTCACTCAAGGCTTTTACTTTCACCTAGGTTTTCACAGCTCTTTTGAACATGACCAGGGTGGAGGCTAGATATGTCCTTGGTGGAGATGTGTTCAGAAGGGCAGATTCTGGAACAGAGAAGACACACTAACTAGGTCTCATCAGGTGATAACTTCTTAAGGGATAGGGCCTATAGCAGGGGTGTCAAACTCGATTTCATTGAGGGCCGCATTAGAGTTGTGTTTGACCCTGAGGTGGGTGTGGCCAGCTCAACATCACTTGTGTTGGCACCTGTGGCAGAGGTGGGATTCACTTACCTTCCCTTCTGTGCCTTCTGTGCACGTGCAGTAGTCACGTATAACATCTGGGTGGGTGGGTGGAGCCTCCTGCAGTTGTCACTACCGGTTCGCGCAATCCGGACAGAACTGGTTGAATCCCACCACGTGCCTGTGGAGGACTGAGCACTCTGCCGGTGAAAAAGGGCTTGTGAGCTCTGTTTTCGGCTGCGACAGCCTCCTGTAACCCTCTGCTAGTGAATATGGAGCTCTGCGGGCCGGTCCTTTGCTGTTTCCAGGGTGAGCTAGCGGTTCAGATGTAAGCACCCCACAGGCCGGACCTGACCCTCGGGCCTTGAGTTTGACACCCCTGGCCTATAGCATACCAACTGCCTGCTTGTAGAGGCTGGGCAGAAGGCATGGAAGACGGATATCCTCTCAGATTTAATGTGATTTGTGAACCTAGTTTATGCACCACCGTTTTTGAGAAGGCAGGAATAGAATTTGAATGAATGGTAGCATTCAAGCTCTTCAGAATCATAGCATGCTGGTTCTTAGAATCAAGATATCTCCACAGTAAACATTTCTCTCCAATTTGATGTGCTTTCAGAATGTTCTACGTTCTTACAGTCTTAAAGCACTTCACACTTTTCAATCATAACTTAGGATTGCTGCTGTAGACCTAATTCTGCTTTGTCTCATGAGAAAAGCATATTTTTAAAAGCCATTTTCTTTGTGTTGTATGATGGACTCTGTCGTCCGTGCCAATCATTCATGGAATTGCTCTTATTTTTGTTGTCTTATTAAAATGTTGCTATGTTTAAATGCCGGGTATGCGAGAAAGGGGGAGGGAGGGGAAATTCATTTGTTTTTTTTAAACATATTTAATTCTTGAATATAAAATTGGTTTTTTAAAAGATTTGGCTTAGGAAAACTAAAACAGTAAACACGATTTCAGAGACAAGTGCCTGCAGGCCACATGTTACTTTGAAGTCCACCTGAGGCTGCAGCATTTGTAGATTCATCAATTAAAGTCCGCAATCCCAAATTTTATACACTGCAGCAAATTTGAAAAGTGACATAAACAACAACAACAACAAAAAAAAGATGTTGGAGCGCATCATAAATATTAATTATATTTCCAATGCAGCATCAGATTTATTATTTTTCTTTTAGTGGAAGAGCTAAATCTCAAAGAGATTAAGTGACCTGTTCAAGGTTAGATGGCATACAGTGTGCCAATTCAATTCTAAAACGTCTTACTGTAATCAGATGGATTCCATGGAATCACTTATCCCTCCTCCCCACCCAAAAAAAAAAAAAAAAAAAGAGGTTCATAGCAGATGGTTTTGCCTACATTTGAATATAAACGAGGACGTGTCATTTTCGAGCAAGGGAGAGAATTTGATTTGTTTTCTTACACCCCAGTTTGGAAAGGGTTACAGTTGAATTGCCTGTAGCCGTCTGGAGAAAGTGTGAATCATTCAGGGAAGGAGGAATGCAAAGCTACTTGGTTCTTATTGTCAGGATTTTTTTTTTCTTACCCCAAACGTTAAAAGAGTTTCTGTCAACTGCCAAGATGCATGAACACCAAACAACCCATGGACTGTAAAAATGCAGGAGTGTGTGTGTTGGGAATGTGGAGTTGTAAGGGACGGGGGGGGGGGGGGGGGAAGCAACTTTGGCTCTCTCCTGCATTGGCTTCTTCTAGGCAGCTGCTTCTGCAGTGTGTCTATCTGCGTGAAAGCTGAAGGAAGGGACTGGAGCAATTGCTCCTGCTTTCCCTACTGCCAATTCATCAGCTTCCACTGCAGTAAGAGCTGGTAGCTGTCCTGATGAATCCGAAAGGTCAGTATTACCGATAAATCACCCACAGGGAGGTATTTGAGAAATGTTTTCAGCCACTTCTGGATGTGTGTGTGTGTGTCTCTGTGTGTGTTTAAATACTGAGATTTTAAACAGTATTTTAAAAAAATGCATTCCAGTATTTGAGGGGCTGTCATAAAGAAGAAGGGTCAAATTATTCTCCAAAGCACCTGAAGGCAAGACAAGAAGCAACGGATGGAAACTAGTCAAGGAGAGAAACAACTTGGAATTAAGGAGAAACTTCCTAACAGCGAGGACAATTTACCAGTGGGACAGAAGTTGCCGTCAGAAGTTGTGGGTGCTGCATCACTGGAGGCTTTAAAGAAAAGACTGGACAGCCACCTCTCTGAAAAGCTATTGTCTCTTGCTTAAGCAGGGGGTTGGACTAGAAGACCTCCAAGGTCCCTTCCAGTTCTATTTTGATTGAGCAAGGGTCTCCTGTTTGAGCAGGAGGTTGGACTAGAAGACGTCCAAGATCCCTTTCAGCTCTATTCTGATTGAACATTGATTGATTGATTGATCACCAGAAATTGCCTACATGTCTCAATAGATAGAAGACATTTCATAGTCTGGTTTAGCCAGTGGTTTTTTTTTTCACAAAAATGCAACCCTCAGTATTTAGAATAAAGCTTTTTCATAAGCACCCATTACTTTTTAATGTATAGATGAGATAATTCAAAATAAACCACTCAAATATCATAGACAGTTAAAAAAGTTATAAAAAGTTATGTGAATCCACTTGATTTCAATAGCACAGACTTATATACCGCTTCACGGTGCTTTACAGTCCTCTCTAAGCAGCTTACAAAGCCAGCATCTTGCCCCCAACAATCTGGGTCCTCATTTTACCGACCTCGGAAGGATGGAAGACTGACTCAATCTTGAGCCTGGTGAGATTCGAACTGCCAAATTGCAGCCGGCAGTCAGCAGAATTAGCCTGCAGTACTGTACTCTAACCACTGCGCCACCATGGCTCATGATCCTCTTGATGGGCTACAGAGAATGGAAATAGAACCCTGGCTGCTGCTATTTTTTTCTGCTTGGACAAACCACCTGGGCTAAGTTTTGAGAAAGTCTTGCTTTGTAGAGTAGAATCGGTCAGAAGGCAGGGCAAGAAACAATGCATCTACACGACAAAGAAGCGAATATTCTTGGACATGAGAAAAAAGAGACGTAAGAGGTGATCACCAGTGGATTAAACTGCCTCTGGAGGTGTTTAATAAGGGACCCGATGATCACCTGTCACCTGTAGTAACAGATTCCTCTATTGGACAAGAGTTCATATTAAAATATTCCAAACTCTCATATTTTGTTGAGTCTCGTTTTCATTGGTCTTTTTTCCCCTCCAAAGACTCCATTTATATCTTTCTTTTGTTGTTGTGGACTTCGGTTAGTTGCTAAGTCATGTCTGACCCATCGTGACTCCATGGACAATGTTCCTCCAGGCCTTCCTGTGCTCTTACCATCCTCTGGAGTCCATTTAAACTCGCGCCTACTACTTCAATGACTCCATCCAGCCACCTCGTTCTCTGCCGTCCCCTTCTTCTACACTTGATCTTAGCCAAAGATCTTCTTTTGCCCTCAATTGTTCCCTGCATTAGATTCTTCTCCAGGGAGTCCTTCCTTCTCATTAGGTGGCCAAAATATTTGAGTTTCATCTTCAGGATCTGGCCTTCTAAAGAGTAGTCAGGGTTGATCTCTAGGACTGACCGGTTTGATCGCCTTGCAGTCCAAGGAGTCGCAGGAATCTTCTCCAGCACCAGAGTTCAAAGACCTCAATTCTTTGGTGCTCAGCCTTTCTTATGGTCCAACTTTCACAGCCATACATTGCAACTGGGAAAACCATATCCTTGACTATACGCACTTTTGTTGGCAGGGTGATGTCTCTGCTTTTTAGTATGCTGTCTAACTTTGCCATAGCTTTCCTCCACAGGATCAAGCATCTTTTAATTTCTTGGCTGCAGTCCCCATCTGTGGTGATCTTGGAGCCCAGGAAAATAAAATCTGTCACTACCTCTATTTCTTCCCCATCTATTTGCCAGGAAATGAGAGGGTCAGGAGCCATGATCTTAGTTTTCTTTAGCTTCCTTTAGAAAAGTGTGAATCAAAATACTTGTACCAGTATGAAGTGATTTCCAATTGTGATTGATATTAAAAAATACCGTCTTTGTCAGTGAAGTTTGAATATCTCTACTCCCACTGTGTTGCTTATGGATGGAATTGTTATTTTAGTATTTTAGTATACATACATGGGGCTATCCTTGAAAAGTGTTTGTAGACTACAGTTGGTCCAGAACGCAGCTACGAGAGCTGTGGTGGGTGCACCTAGGTACACCCACATTGCACCAATTCTCCGTGAGCTGCACGAGCTGTTGCGATTTGGCGAGATCCGGCCATGAATGGTGTGAATGGGTTTTAATTGTTTTTAATGGTTTAACTTTTAATGTTTTATATATGGTTTTTAAATGCATTGTAAGCCGCCTTGAGTCTTCGGAGAATGGCGGCATCCAGGTTGAATGAATGAATGAATGAATGAATGAATAAATAAATACACCTACTCTTATAAAAAGTATTACACAAGAATATGGATAAGTTTTTATTGGTGACAAGTTGTGGCTATTTGATTATGCTTTTTCTTCCCAGAATGCACAGCCTTTGTCTAAGTGGTGTCCTCCATTCCCCAATTGCATTACTTACCTGCCTTCTGTCCTATAGACATAAGCAATGGCAGAATTTATTCTTACAGTAGTTGGTTTAGTATTTTCGTATCCCTGGGTAGTACTGAAAAAGGTGGACGTGGAAATTTTTTGATCTTTTACAGGGCTGCTGCAAACTTCAAGTGATTCTCAGCATCAATTTAAATAAAGGTGTAAAAACCCTTTGCAATTTTGAAGGGATTCTCATGTCGTGCCACATGCTCATCTGATATTGCAAGAGTAAGATCAGTGTGGTTTGTCTTGCAGTTGCCTTTTGCATATTATATCTGTCACTACTGTGTTTCTCCAAAAAGAAGGCCGTGTCTTATTTTCTTTCGACCCCCGAAAAAACGGCTATGCCTTCTTTTTGGAGGATTCTAATTATTGACTCACCTTGCGGCAGTGGTACCAACAGCCCCACCCAGCAGGAGTCCTCTTGTGGCCGCTTGCCGCTACTTGTTCTGCCCCAGCTACAGACCCCAAAGAAAGCAGCACACACAAAGTCTGTACAAACCTTAGTTTACTAAATTAAATCAGACTTTTTCAAACAAAGGCTGTTAATTAACTTTCTTAACAGCCTACAAGAATCCAAAGAATAAATAATTGTAATCTTACTATGGTTGGCAAAAAGCCCAGAAGCAATTTGCAGGAAACTGATAAGAGAACTAAGATCTAGATGCGAAGGAGAGTGAACGGAGTTGTTCCCTGCCAATTGCTTCAGTTGGTATTCCTCCTTAAATAGGCTAAGAGAGTGGCCAATTAGCCCCAAGCCTTACTCTCGAGGAGACCTCCTCCTGAGGAGCCACACCTGCCTTTTGGCAGCTCTAAGTGTCCGTGCATCGAGAAGAGGCTCCGCCTCTTCTTCCTCTTCACTTATGGAAGTTTCTGGAGGTTGTGAAGGCTCTAGTTGAATCCCTGCCTCTGGCACCACATCTTCTCCAGCCTCCTCATTGTCTGACTCAAGTGCCAGCTGCACAGGCTGCTGGCGCAACACCACACCAGCCTCCTTGCTGTCGGAATCAGCTATTAGCTGCACAGGCTGCTGATGGGCCACAGCACCACTCACACGCATCGCCCGGCCTCCGTTTCACCTTTAGATGCATGCCGGAAGCCATCTGCAGCCGATAACAGAGCACCGGATTGATCAAGAGCGCTGGTATCAGCTGCAGATAATAGATGCCGGCAGGCATCTGAAGGTGAAACGGAGGCCAGGGCGATGCATGAGAGTGGTGGCAAGCGGCTGCAGAAGGCGGGGCAGGTGTCGGGGTGTGCGAGGCCTGGTAAGTAAGGCAGCTCCACGCCCCCATCCCCACCCTTTTTACCTGTATGCCTTTTCCCACCCCCTGCACCCTAGGGTGGGCAGGGTCTTAATTAGGGCTAATTTTGTAGTTGGGGCTTAATTTGATCACACATGCTCAGAAACGTGATAGTGCTTCTTTTCAATGTGGGTCGTCTTTTTGGAGAAACATGGTATTACATCTCTGTAGAGGCTTTCCATAAAAGTACAAGGAGAAAAGGAACTGGATTTTTAATCATTCTGCCGGCAGTAGCTCCTGCTAGCAAAAAGGAAAGATACTTTCATTGATTTCCTCTTTCCTTTAGAGTTCTAACGGAGGCTTTCCCTCTTATTCCAGAGTAGACATCAAAAGTCCAAAGCTGATTTTGTGGGGAGGTAGAAGGAACTCCCGAGGAGGTGTGAATTAGCAAAAATTGCATTTTTTTTCCTTTTTCCTTTTCTCTATTAGCGGGATGGCTTCCTGGGAGCTGACGTTTTATCTAAGTAGAAACCCTTCTGTTCTTGAAAGGCCAAATTTGGATCCAGCCCATTAAATCTATAATACTATCATGCTTGCAGATATATAATACGGATTCCTGTTGACATTCATTTTCTTTCATTAGACTAGCAAGCCAGGTTACTTTTACAAAATGGAAGCTGGGCGAGAGGCACCAAGTAAAATATATGAAGTGACTCTGTAGTGTAGAGACAACGGCGATGCTTTTACGGGGTTGGATTAGATGACCTCCACAGTCCTTTCCCATTTTGTTATTCTCTTATGTAGTTGTTGTGGAATTTGAACAGGGATCTGTAATAAGAAAACCTGCTCATGGTTAAAGGTACTTTCTGTGGTGAAAGTATAGAATATGCTCATCCTTAAGGCCATAAAGTCTTATTTTAAACTTGCACACAATTAATTTTGATCCCTACGATTGGGTGTGGCTCATACATCACATAGAGTTGTGAAAATATTTATTTTAGATTTGCTAATACATGAAGTAATGGCTTAACACAAGCAACACATAATTAAGAGCTTATAACTATATACCGTCAATCCAATGCCCTTTGTTCTTTGGAATTGAAATTTTAAATAGAAATTGCTTGATACTTCATTTCTTATTATTTGGTTTCACTTCCCTAATGATTATTTAATGATATATATATCATTTTATGATAGGCAGCTTTTGCAAACTAAGAAAAGAAAGAGCTCCTTGCTTAGCCAAGCTTGTGGGATGGACATATAAGATCAGACATGTTAAGCACTTTGGGGAAAGGCGTGTGCAGATTGAGACACGGGAAAAGAGTAGAAAGGGATTCCAGGTAAAGGAGAGGCTGTGATCGGAAGTTCAGGGAAGTGGAAAGGAGAAAAGAGAGCTGCATATTACAGGTAAGGACAGAAGTTTGGTTTTCAAACAATCTGATGGGTCAGGTAAAAATAATTCAGAATTACTGAATTTTTTATTTAGGAATATTAAGAAATTTCTATAATTAGTTAAAAGATACTATTTTGCAGATGAAAGTGTAATATTTAAATTCAGCGCCTGAGGTTATGTAAGTTCTTGGGCCTTTCATACCACAACAATTATATGCAATCAGACAAAAGAGCCTGAAACTTTTCTACTTTCACTTATTTTAATGTCGATTTACTTTTGGGTTGCTGCTTGTGTGGCTGTTAATGAAAATAATGAATCTATAACATTTTATTTATGTATTTATTTGAATCCATTTGTTACTTTTACTATAGTAGTATGGTTTTATTTTTTTTATTATTATTATTTAAGGGACGTGGGGGCTCAGTGGCTAAGACGCTGAGCTTGTCGATCAAAAGATCGGCAGTTCAGCGGTTTGAATCCCTAGTGCCGTGTAATGGGGTGAGCTCCTGTTACTTGTCCCAGCTTCTGCCAACCTAGCAGTTCGAAAGCAGGTAAAAAATGCAAGTAGAAAAATAGGGACCCCTTTGCTGGGAAGGTAACAGTGTTCCGTGGGCCTTTGGCATTGAGTCATGCAGGCCACATGACCACAGAGATGTCTTCATACAGCGCTAGCTCTTCGGCTTTGAAATGGAGATGAGCACCGCCCCCTAGAGCTGGGAACGACTAGCACATATGTGCGAGGGGAACCTTTATCTTTATGCTTTTATTACAACTCAAAGGGGCGAACATATCCAACACACCCTACTGCTGCTATCCCCACAACAATCCTCTGAGGTGGTTGGGCTGAAAGAGTTGACTGGCACAAGGTCTCAGGGCTAAGGCAGGACTAGAACTCACGGCCTCCCGTTTTTTAGCTTTTTATTTGCACAAAAGGACAATTCATAGCTTGATTTGAAAACTGTACGAGAGAACAGCTTTTAAAGTGATGCTTGTTTATGCCAGTGGGATAATGCTAAAAAGCTTATTTAGGTCAAAAATATCAAATGCGGTATTTAAATACAGTTTGTCTAAGTAAAACAATCTGGCACTCTTCCTGAACGGTACTTCTAAAAGAAAAGAAAAGAAGAGAAGAGAAGAGAAGAGAAGAGAAAAAAAGAAAAGAAAAGAAAAACAATATTAGCCTTTTTTAAAAAAAAGGTGAACTGAAACTATTAAAAGGACTATTTTTTGGTAAATAGTTTATGTACAGCAGGTAAGTCAACTATACAATATTATTGATAAATATTTTATAATATACCTTTTGACCTTGACATGCTGCTCAGATTTGCTGACCGTAATTTTCTTCTTAATTTCCACTGAATATGCTCCGTCATGACCTCTATGTTTCGCTCTGATTGACTTGATGCTGAAACATTATTTGCCCTTTGCTTTCTCCGTGTTGGGTTCTCATCCATGCAGAAGTAATGACAGGTAGTTCTCGACTTACGACCGCAATTCGTGAGAAATTTGTTAAGTGAGTTTTGCTCCATTTTACGACTTCTTGCTAACATTTCTTATGTGAATCACTGCAGTTGTTAAATTAGTAACTTGGTTGTTAGTGAATCTGGATTTCCCATTTACTTTGCTTATCGGAAGGTCGCAAAAGGGGAATTACATGAAGGCAGAACACTTCAATCGTCATAAATAGCCTGGATAACTCAGCAGACTAAAAGCATTGTGATTAACTCCAGCTGTCTGCAATTACTGTAAATTTGAATCTCACCAGGCTCAAGGTTGACTCAGCCTTCCATCCTTTCTAAGGTGGGTAAATTGAGGACCCAGTTTGTGGGGGCAATAAGCTGACTTTGTATATATATACAAAAGTATGAAGGCTATTGCTTAACGCATTGTAAGCCAGGAGAAGGGCGGCATATAAATCAAATTTAAAAATAAAATAAAATAAAAAAATAAATATGAACCAGTTGTCAATTACGTACCATGGGGATGCTGCAACGGTCATAAATATGAAAAACGATCATAAGTCACTTTTTTCTACCTTTGGTCATGAAATGAACTGTTGTAAATTGAGGACTCTGTACTTGTTCAGCTGCTTGAAGTAATGTTAAAATTACCTCTTTCTTCATAAAATACTGTATTCAGCGGATGTTTGACTTGAATATGTCAAATTGTATCCGTGTCCAAATATTACATCTTAGATACTTAAACACACCAATATCACATAGGTTGCATTTGAACTGTGATTTTCCTTTGTATTAAATTGAGTTATATGGAAAAGTCAGTTTGTAAGTAGAATTGATTTTACGTGACAATTTTGGTTATGCATTGGTCCTGGAACGCAATTGGCTGAGCTTGGAATGAAATGAGGCCTAATGCTTCTGAAATCCTCTTTATGTCAGTCTTGTTTCAGCTCATATACTTTGTGCTAAATGGTGATTTAGGAGGACCCACGGATTTTTGGTAAAAGATGGGAATTATAAAAGCTGATTCAATAAACCTTTTTTCATTCAAGCTTTTGGAACTTTTGAAGTTCATAGTTAAGGCTGAAAAATGTTTCTGAAGCAATCCCCCGTCCCCAATCTGTATAGGAATATTAATAAAATATGCCTTTTTTTCACTGTTAATTGTGTTCAGATTAATAAATAGGAAGTCAGCAATTTTCTAAACTACAGTGGAATGAAACAAGTTAGATTAAATAGTCATGCTCCTTGTTTTACGGAAGATAGTTTCAATAGACTTCAAACTTATTGAAGTCTAAATGGTGCAGAATTTGATTTTCATTCTGAGATGCCAAAGGGCGATTTAAAATTCATCTTTAGTTTTGTACAGCATGTTCTGTGTGACAGCTAACTGAACAAGAGGAAAGGTATAAAATGTAACTTTTCTATAAAATAATACCGTCAACTTCATGCTTTTTGCTACATCTAGCAGAGTAAAATATTTTTGGTTACCAAAACATTTTTGGAGCTGACAAGATCTGATGCATATATGTGTATATAGATATTGTCGCATGCAAGCCATATTAAGAAAATATATTCAGGATAATGTAATTTGAGTATTCTTACCTGCTTGTTGTGTGCTTGGTAAACTATATGGATGGACCTGCCATCTGGAAACAGTTTTTTCTTAAGCACTTTTTATTTTTAAACTATAGTTAAATAGGTTAATGTTTTTGAACAAGTAACTCCCAGAGGAGGACAGCAAATTTAGGTTTTATTCTGGTATTCTAGAGTGGTGCGGTGGCCTAGAGGTGGAACTTGCCTTACAATCCGGAGGCTGTGAGTTCGATCCTAGGTAGAGGCAGATATTTCTCTTTCTGGGCACAATGAGAATATATTTGCTGACTATAACTCCGCATTGGCGACAAGAAGGGCATCCGGCCAGTAAACACTCAACTCCATTCAGTTGCCCAGACTCCACCCTGCAAGAAATTATGGGGTTATTAAAAAGACGATAATGATTGTTCTGAAGAGCTAGATCCTATGCAGCATGAAGTTGCTATACCATAAATGTTGAGGAGAGATTTAAGTCATGGCTTTTCAATAAGACATTGTCTTTTTACTTCATTTTGTTCCATTCAGGTTTAGTTTATAGATGACAGTTTCAGTGGTTTAGGTATACTTGTGAAGCACAACATCGCATGGGTGACAGCCTTGCCCACTCTGTACACCTGCTACTTTCAGCTGAAAGGACTGTCCTTCCAGAATCTCTGAAATTTTTTTGTCTTCTACAAGAAATAAATAAAGTTTTTGAGTTGCCTTATATTGTAAATTGCTGTATTTCATGTGTGTTCTATTATTGTAACTGCAGTTTTGGGCATTGGATATTTGTTTTAACATCTCCGCTTTTTAAAAAGGAAAAAGTGACACGTAACTCCTAAGTATCAGTAGTTGGGCTGCCAAGATGCTACCAGGGGAAGGCTGACCCAAATTTTAAAAACTTGAAATGATAAATTGTTGGATTCTAGGGAGCTCTCCCCATAATACATCAGTATAGGCACTTGTTCTTTGTTCCAAATAAATTAAAGAGAATAAACATCGAAAGCTTATAAATGCATTCCCCAAAGATTAATATTGCCAAATAAATTATTCTTTCCTTCCAAGAGTCTCATTAGTAGGGGTTTGCTATAAAATAATGCACATTAGTGTTTTAGGGTTGACATTGGGAGATTCTATAATTTTTTAATCTTCTAGAATCGGGGATTTATTAAGACAGCAAAAAAGGCCTCGTTCTTTTATAATTACTTTTCTAGAGTTGCTGGCAATTATGCTTCTAATGCGGAGTATGTGTTTCATAAAGATTTATGCAGGACTATCATTTGGAACAATAACTGCATCAGTAATCATAAAAGGAAACAGGTAAGAAATAGTTCAGCCTGTGTATTTATTCAGACTGTTTTGCCTCTAGGCTTTCAGGAAGTGATCACTCTAATATTTATTTACTTTATTACTTGCGTGATTATCATACCTGAAGAACAGTGTTTTTTTTTTTTCTGTGACATGTATTGCATGGAAAGTAGAATTAAAGAATTAAACCTCGGGACATGTGTTAAAATGATAAAACAAAGGATATCTGTAATAAAATGAGTGGAAATATTAAGGAAACTCAACTCAGACAAACCTTAGGAGCAGTAGAAAGAGTTTCGATAAATATACCTTAATCCTCCAGATAGAAATAGGAACAGGATTTTTTTACTTTGAAATTTCTGCAGTATTTTCCTGCAGGAGTGACATAATTCAACAGAACTGTAGGCATTTTACATGGGAGCTGTTTGATTCAAGTGAACAGACAGTAGAATACTAGAATAAACTTGAGCAACTGATTTCCACACTTTTCAAAAGAAGTGTCTATAATACCATCTGTTGACAGTTGCCAAAATAACTTAAATTATCTAGTGCATGTCATTAACGTTATAACTCTTAAGGTGTGATAAATACAGCACAGCATTAACAGATGGGAGAAGTGAGACACAGCGAAAGTCATCATATTGTTATAGGTAATCCTTGATTTACAATGGTAATTGGCACCGGAATTTCCATTGTTAAGTGATGCCGTCACATAGTGCGATGTCACACGACCATATCGCTTACCGTTGGCATTCCCAGCACTCCTTGTTGCTATGCTAACCAAATTCATTAGCCAAGGTTGTCGTCGTCATCATCATCATCATCATCATCATCATCATCATCATCATCATCTAGCCCTGTAATCCCTTGTGGGGTGGAGTCTGGGCAACTGAATGGAGCTAGCAGAGTGTTTTAATGGCCGGATACCCCTCCTGTCGCCAATGCACAGTTTTGTTTAGCAGATATATTCTCAGTGTGCCCAGAGAGAGAAATATTTGCCTCTACCTAGGATTGAACTCACAGCCTCTTGATTGTGAGGCTAGAGCTCCACCTCTAGGCCACCTAGAAGAAGCACCCTGAACCAAGCCATCGCTTGATCTGCGCCAGTTCCGAGCTTCCCTTCTTCCAAGGTAAGGGACTATGTCAGTTCCCTCAACTGCCAATTCCCTGACATCTCTGCCCTTTTGGCCACCCTATACTTTGCCTATGCGGCAGGAAACAGCCCTGCAACCATGCAGCTCTGGAGATGCTTGTCACGCTGCAGATCAAGGGCTTCTTGGCACCTTGTGGTTCTGGGGTTGCAAGAAGCCCTGCAGCCACAGCACAAGCCCCCTCCCAACGCAGCTATACAGCACAGCGCAAAGCTCAAGACACCATGGGAAATCCCAGCCTGGTCCAGCAGCGTCGTACACAACTGCTTCTTAAGACCCAGCTAGCTGTATTTTAAAACATCTGGAGAGCACACATTTGCCCTCCCTGTTACAGGTTTTGTACATTATGTTGAAAAGCTTATTACAAACAATGAATAGTCATGAAAAGGGATAATCATGACTCAAATTGTATTACAGTCTAGACCAGGGGTCTGCAACCTTGGCAACTTTAAGCCTGGAGGACTTCAACTCCCAGTTGAATTCCCAGGGGGAATTCTGGCTATCGAAGTCCACCAGGCTTAAAGTTGCCAAGGTTGCAGACCCCTGGTCTAGAAGGTTCAGGAATTATTTAATCATGATTTTACGTTTCTATAGTTTATACAGCCTACAGTTTTCTATTGATATATGTTATTTCTCAATTAGCCATTCGTTTCGTGGAATGGACAGTTTTCTGTATAGTTTTGAAGATTTCCCCACACTTTGAAAAGCAAACAAGGCGCTTGAAAGAAATTGGTCCTGCTGATTAAGGAAGATTGGCCCAACTTGCTTTCTGTACCATCTCACTTTCTGTGGAAGACAGCCCATTCGTTGTTCCTTCTTTTCTTTTCCTTTAGCATCAGCATAACAAGCATCAAGTCACTGTGGTTACAACCACTACTCAGTTTGGAATAGGGGTATTTTTATCTCGAAGGCTTATGCCAGTGTCAACCATGTCAGTTACTAATCTACACATCATACAATCATCCTTTCTAGTGAAATTTCAGAGATTTCCCAAAAATAAGACCCTGTCTTATATTTTTTTTGAACCCCGAAATAAGTGCTTGGCCTTATTTTCAGGGAGGTCTTATTTTGGGGCACATGGAGGAAACCAGAGGAAATGGCGGGGACCGGCTGTGCATGGATTTAAATATTTTCAGGAGAGTTTATTTTTGGGGAGGGAGGGGCTTATTTTAGCACATGTGCTCAAAAGCCCGATTGGGCTTATTATCAGGGGATGTCTTATTTTAGGGGAAAAGGAATTTTTGTGTCCAAGATCTGTTTGTACCCTAGCACTTTTTAATATTGGGTTTGCAATAGGTGGAGTGATTTTTGGAAATTCTTTTTAATGTTGTCCTTAGTGCAATTTTCAGTAGTATAACTGGGGAATATTGAAAGATTGTACTGAAATCCTTTTGGCCTTTGCTCAATGTTGTCAGCGACTCTTGATCTTAAATGTTTGCAGTAGGTCTCTATATTGATCCTTGTTTACTAACAAAGCAGTTTTCACACATGCCATTGGAGAGAAGTTTTTAATTTCACTTTACTTTTTGTGCAACATAAGGAGAGCCATTTGTGAAAAAATGGCAACACATTCTATGACTTTCGATCAGTATAGGATTTCTGTTTTAAAGTGGAGGCTGTCCCCAAATAATTTTGGACTGTTAAATCTCTCTTGTCCTAGAAGAAACAAAAAATTAAGAAAAATATACAATTTGCTGCTGGCCTTTGCTGTACCTAATTATCTTTTCACCATTAACTCCCATTATGTAGAGAAGGGTATTTTCATTAGCAGGACTTAATACTTTATCCTTTCTTTGGGGTAAGTTTATGTTGGCAGGAAAGTTTAATAACCTTTCATATTCTGAATTTCTCAGTTCAAGTCTGAATGTGACCATCTTATCCGCTTTGTGCTGACCCTAATACCAGACTCGGCTGACTTTTTAACTGCTTCCTCTCCTTACTAAATATTGGCTTGAAATTGTGGTTATGTGCTTTTTGCTCGTGGATTGTTGATTGAGATTTCCAAGAACATTGGTAAATTCTGTTTAGTTGGGATTGCTGAAAGTACTGGAAATATGCCCAGGCTTGAATGGACTAGCTCCGTGATGGTGAACCTATGGCACAGGTGCCACAGGTGACACGTGGAGCCATATCGGTGGGCACGCGAGCTCAGCTCCGGCACGCATGTGTATGCCAGCCAGCTGATTTTTGGGCCTTCTGGGCCCACCAGAAGTCAGGAAACACACTGTTTCCGGCCTCCGGAGGGGCCTCTGGAAGGCTCTGGAGCCTGGGGAGAGCAAAAAATGGGCCTACTGGGCCCACCATGCCATCACCGGCCAAAAGCGGGGGGAGCACGGGGGAGCAGGGAGCATAAAATTATGGATGTGGGCCTGTGTGTGTGTGACCCCAACACACTCCCCCCGCTTTTGGCACGCGATGGCAAAAAGGTTCACCATCACTGGACTAGCTACTTAGGCCTCACGTAGAAGATAAACAGCCTTTAACGCTTTTCACTAACTTTTGTCTTTCAACTGTTAAATGTCTTCTTTTATTCTACTGCCTTGTATTGTATCACTGCATTCTTTTTTATTTTCAGCTGTGGATCAAATACACAGATAAAAATAAAAGCTTCTTAGTGAACAGATCTATTTATTGTGTTATGTGGGAAGGTAGCTTAGGGGAAATATAAGTTTCTAAATTGGTGTCAATTTTGCACTGGTGGGCACTTGGTGTAGTGGATTGCAACTAAGTATATAGCTAATAACAATTTTTCTCTGGAAATTAGGTGGTTTGAGCTTAGGTTAAATGCAAGCTAAGATTTGTAGTCAACTAAAACTAAGCTATTTATTTATTGCTGCAATATAACCTCATTTCCCCATAAAGATTAAATGGAATATAAAACTATAAAACTTTCATGCCTTGCATCATAAAGACTTGAGGTATAGTAATTAATATTGAGTATTGTTCAGTAGGGTTGTCCTTTTAATCTTTCTCTCTGAATTAATGAGCATGGTTTTGGGATTAGAAAGACAAGTTGTCTGGCTCTGACGCACTTCTGTATCTTCTGGAAAAAAAACACTTTTCTATTTAAAAATAACTTCGAGAATCCCTGTTTGCTTTTATAAAGAGCACAGGTGGATTATGTCTTACTTTTGCAGGTAGTCCTTGCTTAACGACTGCTTGCTTAATGACTGCTCGAGATTACAGCGGAGCCCTCGAAAGCTACTTGAAAACAGGTTCCAGAGTTTTGATGGAGACCACAATGGCGGGTTGCAGCGTTTTGCAGTTTACAACTTTTTTTGCTGATTGTTCGCCTTTCTGGCCACTTTCCAGCAAAAAAAATTCCTGCCCATAGCAACACATTTACTCAGTGTTCGTTTTATGACTGTGGGGTTCATTTTACGACTGCTGCATGAAAAGTTCGTAGAATCGGGTTTGGTCATGTGGGGTGCCTCAATTTATGGCTGTCGTGACTTCTGATGGAAATTCCAGGCTCCATTAGAGTCATAAGTCATAAGTAGAGGACTGCCTATATTGAGGGCAGTGTGGTGTAGTAGTTAAAATGTTAAGCAAAGAGTTACAGTTGTCTCTAACATTTAATTTTACTGTGTAGGATTGTAGCTGAGATGGAAGGGTATATGAGACTATAAACAGGGTGGATAAAAATCGATGATTTTTTAATTTTTTTTTTTAAATCAGATTTTTTAAAATTTAAATCGGATTTTTTTTTTACTTTTATCAAGTTTATTTCAAAAAATGCTTTTGAAGTGAAAATCTATCTAAAGATAATTTTCTATTTAAGATACATTAATTTAGCTTATTCAGCATGAAATGGAAGTTAGTTATCTAGCGTGAGAGTGTATATTCTGCAATATTGGGACTATTGGTGAGTCGACAGCAGGTCAGAGGAGGAGCTGCTGCGGGACAGAGATGACAGTTGCTCTTTGAAAATTATGATTTTAAATCGAGTTAATATAAATCAAGTCTTTTTACTAGTGATTTAAATCATGATTTAGATCGACTTGATTTCAATCAAATCCACCCTGGCCACAACTACCCCCTTTTCTTCTTGGGGATTAAATAAAACAATTGAAAAATTATTTTGTGTACTTTGCCTCCTGTACATGTTTCCTTCTGTCCATGAGGTGGCACAAAAATTAATTTGCCCTGTCCCAAGAGCCATTCTCCTTCCATAATGAGACTGTGAAATGGTGGTATCCTAACCCCTTAATATCTTTATCTCTTATTGATTTTATTATACTTTCTTTGTCTTGAATCACCTAGGTTCCCCGAGACTCAGGCAGCATACAACATGATGATGATGATGGTTGGTCACACAGTAAGCCTGGTGTTTAGATTGGATTTGGCATTTTTATTCACTTCTAGAATAGAACCCAGGATAGGCAGACGATGTTTGATGGTGTTAAAAGTTATTATCGTGGAATGTAAAGTATTCCAAGTAAAGCTATCTTTTGCAATTGACTGAGAGTGATTTTGTCAATGCCAATGGTGTTCAAATGATGGTCCAGTTGTTTTGGGATCATTATTATTAGGTAAGGGAAAAGTGATAGAAACATCAGAAGGAGGAAAATGAGAAAATGATTTTAATATCTTATTTCAAGAATTTCTCCTTCTGATTGCCTTAATAACACAATGCTCTGATATTAATTCAGACTCAACAATATAAATTGAAAACAGGTTTTGAAGTCGGTAAATGTCTCTGGTTTTTACATTATTAAATTAGCAACGAGTCCTGTTTTAGATAGCAATTTCAGAATAATTTCACATGGGACAAAGCCTAGTTGTTCCACTACTGGCAAGTTGAGAGCTTTCTGGTCTAGTATTATGATCGAATTAGCATAATGTCATGGTTAAATTAGATTAATCACAGATGAATTATTCAGTGCCACTGAAACAACTTCTCTTCTTTAGCAAATGTATTTGGAAAACCATTCTTAAATAGCAAGTGAAATGATGTAATATTTGAAGTACTTTGTTTTCAGTCCTGACAAAGCTTCAGGTTGACTCAGCCTTCCATGCTTCTGAGGTCAGTAAAATGAGGGTCCAGATTGTTGGGAACAAAATGCCGACTCTGTAAACTGCTCAGAGAGTGGTGTATGTTGAAGTCTTATATAAGGATAGGATGGGATGGGATGGGATGGGATGGGACGGGACGGGACGGGACGGGACGGGACGGGACGGGACGGGACGGGACGGGACGGGACGGGACGGGATGGGATGGGATAGGATAAAACAGATTAGATTAGATTTTTTTATTGGCCAAGTGTGATTGGACACACAAGGAATTTGTCTTGGTGCATATGCTCTCAGTGTACATAAAAGGAAAGATACACTATATTATAGTGTACATTATAGAAAAGATATATGTATACTTGTATATAAGTCTAAGTGCTAAAATATTGATATCTATATCTCTTATCATCATCATCATCTTTTAATGACCCCATAATCCCTTGTGGGTTGGAGTCTGGGCAACTGAATGGAGCTAGCAGAGTGTTTTAGTGGCCGGATGTCCTTCCCGTCACCAGTGTGGAGATTTGTTGATTTGATTTTGTATACTCAATGTATCTCACTGAGTATTTGTATACTCAAAGAGAGAAATGTCTGCCTCTACCTAGGCTCGAACTCACAGCCTCCTGATTGTGAGATGAGAGCTCCACCTCTAGGCCACCACACCACACCATTCCTATCTAAATCTCGATATACTATCAATATCGCTAGGCCACCGGCTAGAGCTTAGCTATGCATAAGTCTCCCAAATGCACCCGAAGACTGAGATAAGATAAAGGATAAGAATCCCCATTTCTGTTAAGTGATAGGCACATTTGGCATTCTGAAAAAATGGATGTGGTTGGAATGGCAGATGGGATTCAGGAAGAAGAGCTGGAGATCGTCAGATACAATTTGAGCCCAAAGGTGGAAAGGTTCCAGAAGCTTCTCAGAAGAGGCACCTCCTAGTTTTTGAGAGAGTAAAAGGGAAGGGAAGGTGGGTAGGTTTAAAGTTGCAGGATTCTGTTAATGTAGCCCTTTCAGTAAAGTTATAGTTAGTAAAGTACTCCTTGTTAGGCTTCTTATCTGGTCTATCTAGCTAGGCTAAAAGGGATTGAGCACATATCAGGTATAAAATACATACAGGTAGTCCTCGATTTACAACAGTTCATTTAGTGACCATTCAAAGTTACAACGGCACTGAAAAAAGTAACTTGTGACCGTTTTTCACACTTATGAACTTTGTAACATCCCCATGATCATGTGATCAAAATTCAGATGCTTGGCAACTGATTTTATGATCGTTTCTCTGCCCCAAGGTCATGTGATCCCCTCTTGACAAGCAGAATCAATGGGGAAGCCAGATTCATTTAACAACTAACTTACCAACTGCAGTGATTCACTTTACAACTGTGGCAAGAAAGATCACAGTTGGGGCAAAACTCAATGAGTTTTCTCACTTAAGCAACAAAAATTTGGGGCTCAATTGTGATTGTAAATCGAGAACTATCCATACTTCCCTGTGTGTGTGGCTGTCTGTAACTCTGGTTTATCTTTGCCTATTTAGGTAGATAAACATACTTCTGTACAGACCAATGGACTGTAATAATACATCTTTTTAAATTTTCTTAGAAGGCTTCTGGGACTCAGTAATATAATTGGAAATAAAGATGAAATGGAGGGCCAGACTTTTTTATTTTCAGCAAGCCAGCTTGCTGTTAACTTAGGATAGAAAATAGATACCGTGTTTTCCTGAAAATAAGACCCTGTCTTATATTTTTTGAACCATGAAACAAGCGCATGGCCTTATTTTCAGGGAGGTCTTATTTTTGGGGGGGCGAGTGGAGCAAGACGGGGCTTCTCTTGCCGTCTTACCTGATTTCCAGCTCTGTCTCCCTAACCCTAACCAGAGGAAATGGCGGGGACCGGCTGCTCATGCGTTTAAATATTTTCAAGGAGGGCTTATTTTCAGGGGAGGGTTTATTTTCGGGGGAAGACTTATTTTAGGGGAAACACAGTAGATAGAATTCTTCATTGGCCGAGTGTGATTGGACACACAAGGAATTTGCCTTTGGTGCATATTCTCTCAAGTGTACATAAAAAGAAAAGATACATTTGTCAGGAATTATAAGGTACAACATTTAATGATAGTCATAGGGTACAAATAAGCAATCAAATCATATTAGGAAACAATATAAATCGTAAGGATACAGCAACAAGTTACATTTATGCAGTCATAAGTGAGAGGAGATGGGTGATAGGAACGATGAGAAGTAATAGTAATGTAGCCTTAGTGAATATTTTTACAGTGTTGAGGGAATTATTTGTTTAGCAGAGTGATGGCGTTTGGGAAAAAACTGTCCTTGTGTCTCGTTGTTCTGGTGTGCAGTGCTCTATAGCATCGTTTTGAGGGTAGGAGTTGGAACAGTTTATGTTCAGGATGCGAGGGTTCTGTAAATATTTTCCAAGCCCTCTTTTTGACTCGTGCAGTATACAGGTCCTCAATGGAAGGCAGGTTGATAGAAATTGTTTTTTCTGCTATTCTAATGATCCTCTGAAGTCTGTGTCTGTCTTGTCGGGTTGCAGAACCAAACCAGACAGTTACAGAGGTGCAGATGACAGACTCAATAATTCCTCTGTAGAACTGGATCAGCAGCTCCTTGGGAATTAAAGGAATGGTTAAAAAAAAAAAAAGGAAAGTCAGGTGGAAGAGGGAGCTGATGGGCCTCAGGGAAGGTGCCCACAGAAGCATTTGTGCCCTGAGAAGGTATACTGGGGACCAACGATAAAGGCTTATGAATTACTAAGAATTATTAAAAGTGTGTAACTTACTCAAAAGATTCAGTTTATTTATGAGTTCATCTTTTTCTTCAAGAATGATGAAGTCCTCTTTACATGCAGAAGAGGATGATTTTGTGCCTGAGCTTCAACGAAGTATCCATCCCCGTGAAAGACCAGATTGGGAAGAGACCCTCAATGCAATGGTAAGGCATTAACAGTATTATTGGGTACATTCTGCTTGTAGTGACTTAAATGACCTTAGATATGTAGAATTTTTAAAAATGCCCTCATTACTTGATAAGCTGAAAATCATAAAATGTTTCATCTTTGGATGCACTCCATGTATAGGGGGAAGATGATGTGCCTACTGAGTGTTTTCCATTAAATCATCTTAGATAGCATAGCTTGTGATTATTTATTGTCAATGATGCTGCAGTGGTTCTCAGGCTTCATTAATTTCCCCTTTAGCTATGATCCACAAAATGTGATCCCTCTGCTTGAGGAAATTAATCTTACAAGCATACATATTGCTAGCATTAGAATAATCTAACCTGGAAAATCCTGACAACATGAATTTAAGGTAGTCCTCGCTTAGTGACCACAGTTGGGACCAACAACTTCTCCATTAAGCAAAACTGGGAAATCACGTGGCCGTGACTGTGGTAATCAGTTTCACACCTTCAGCTTTTTGCCTCCTAATCACTCCCCTGCCCTTTGGAATATTCATTCTGATGGTGTGATAATTGGCATGAAGGGAATTAATGTTGTACTTACGTTCATTGGTGAGGAAGGGGTTACAAGTAAGCAGGCACACAATGGAAAATACACATCACATACGCGGTGTGTGTTAATCCTGACAGCCATGAGTTCATTACACAAACACTCCAGTGTACTCCCATTGTGTGCTGGTTCACTCTCTTATAATCCCTTTCTCTCCAATCCATCTGCTTTGTGAAGTAGGGCAAGGAAAGTATATTTATGTGTATATGTGTGTATGCACACTCATATTGTGTATGTGTATGTAAGACATCCATAATATTGTGAAGTTGTGCGTGCCATGTAAAAAAAATGGCTCATCTAGCCTTCCAGTGCAGAAGTATTTTCATTGAATAGTTCTCATTATTTATTTCAAATCTGTAAATGATAAGTTTTATGTCTGGGTGTGGGGCAGGAAGAATTTTCAAAATGCTTAAATTACAATGCCGTAATTATGCGGTAATGTGGACTAATTGGAGTAATGTGAATATTAGTTGGAGACTCGTATGCTTACTATCTCTTATCAATGCAGAATATCATTGTCAACTATTATTGTGATGATTGCTTAAGGAGCATCTCTCTGGCTAATCTTGTCTAGGCTTGGGTTTTGTACATGGATAAGAAAGACCAAAGCATCACCGGGCTTGTAGAGATGACTGGGAGGAAGATACTGTAAAGTACTTCCTGTTATTGCCAAGGAAACTGCATGGTTGTGTCCATACATTTGCCAAGAGTCAAGCTTGACTTCAGGACACTTTCACTTTTAAGAACATCCATTTTTTTTTCCTTACGATGCTGATGCCTTTTATTCGCTTTTCTTATTCACTTATCGTTAAGAGGGAACCCCAGGGAGATGGCAGTTTTTCATAGTGAGTTAACTATTAATTGGTTTAATAGCTGAACATCTTCTGTTCAGATCTTTTCCTAGAGTTATGAGGCTGTTCTGCTTGTTTTTCTGGTTGATAATTAAATGGCTGTTAAATACATTTTTTTGGTCTTCCTATTTGAATACAGAAGCTTTAGTAATTGAACTACTATATCTTGGTTGCAGTTTTGGTCTTCTGAATTACTTTGTTATTTTTGTTTGTGCAATACTGGGGACTGATTTTGTAGACGTGGTGGTGGAATAACAATCTTTTCTTCCTTAGGAAGACTATATTGAATATACATTTTATACTATTTCAAAGATGCATTGGTTTGTCATTAATAGAAAGTACCAAAAATGATTTGCTTGTTGTTGCTTTTTTTTTAATGATTAAATTTTTTTTAATGATTAAATACAATATTACTTTTTTTTTTTTTTGGTGGAAATGCTGTTTTCCCAGAAATAGCAACTTTGGTGTTTGATTGATCAAATCTACTAATATTAGTTTAGTGAACATTACTCCCAAATCTTTTTTGTTTCTTCCAGCTTGAAATCTGCCATTTTTCCTTAAATTAGATATCATAAATTTGGAAAATATGACAAGTTTTTCAGTGAAGGAGTAGCCCTACATTTTAAACCAGATGTTCCTAAACTAGTGCCTCTAGATCTGGATGGCGAACCTATGACAGGTGTCCCAGAGGTGGCACACAGAGCCTTCTCTGTGGGCATGTGTGCTGTCGCCAGCTGCTCTTCCAGATTCCGTCGTGCGAATGCATGTTGGATTTTTGTGCAAAGACCAGCTGGCGGAACGCGGAAGAGAGCAGCTGTCTGGTGCGCATGCGCGCAGTGAAACCCATTGCATGCGCATCAGCCAGCTGCTCTCTTCCGGGTTCTGGCGCTCTGATGTGCACTCCAGTTTCAGTACTCAGTGCCGAAAAGGTTAACTGTCACTGCTCTAGATGGCTGAGCATGAAGGCACTTGAGCTCAACACATTTGATAGTCTGTGTTATATTAACCAATGCTGGCTAATTCTGAGTATTTTAAGTTGCCATTTGTATAAGTAAAGGAGAATGAGATACTTATTCAAGTAGTATTCCCCCCCCCCCAAAAAAAAGTTAAGACAGATGTTGAGCATATTTAAATTCTGAATGTGGGATGGGTCATTGTGAAAGGTGTCGAATTATAGGCTATCAACTTGCCGTTCTGCTCCGTTGTACTTTGCAAAAGGCAGGCTGATGCAAAAATCCGTTCATTGGTTACCTATAAACAAATCATGGTTGGACGATTGGTAATGGGAAGGAGCCAGCAGATGTTTTCTTGCCAATTAAGCTGTTCTGCAGCTGTGGCCATCAAATGACTTTCAGACTGTCACTGTGTCTCAGACTAAAATATCTCATAAGACTTCATAAGTGTAGGGGAGAATTGGATGCTCTGCAGTTGAGGAGAAGGTGTATCTGTATGGGTAGACGAAGTTCCACCACTATAGAAGTTGTTATGCTTGTTTGGTCAGGTTGGAGGTCAGTGGACTGTTCATTGTAGATACCTTGAAACAAACCTTGATTATCTCTTATTTTTTCTGCATTCATTGTTTGTTTTATATTTAGTTAAATTTGCTGGCGACTAGTTCTGCTCTGCTCTACTAACAGTGTAGAAAGCCCTCATTCATTTCACTTTGATTTTCAATCAGAATTTCGGTTGATGAATCAGATATTTTCCCCATTTACTTTAATTCTACTTTTATTTGTTTTCATCCCATAAATCACCTGCCAAGTGAGAATTACAACCTACCTGGGGTTCATACATGGTGAGCGAATCTAAAATAAGGTTGGTTAGTACAGTATATGGGAAGAATTTAATCGTTGTCTTAGTATGCCAGGTCATAACATTAAACATTTCTTTATTCATGTACAAGACTTCAACGTGTGATTTCTGGTGTCATATAATCTAACAGTAGCAAAAATAACACTTAAAAAAAGAAGAAGCAATTGCCAATATAATACCATTCCAGTGATGTCTGATTCAGAACACCTCCAGACATAGAAATCAGGGGTGCTATTCAGCAGGTTCTGACAGGTTCTGGAGAACTGGTAGCGGAAATTTTGAGTGGTTTGGAGAACCAGCAGATATCACCTCTGGCTGGCCCCAGAGTGGGGTAGGAATGGAGATTTTGCAATATTCTTCCCCTGCCATGCCCACCAAGCCACGCCCACCAAGCCACACCATGCCCACAGAACCAGTAGGTAAAAAAAAATGAATTCCACCCAAGGCTGTGGAGTCGGGAGAATTGGGACATTTAAACTTGCTTTTTTTAAATTCCAATCTAAATTTAGTAGGAGTCGGAGTCGGTGCATTGTTTGCCGACTCCGACTCCAGGTACCCAAAATTTCCTCCGACTCCGGCTCCTTGACTCCGACTCCGGCTCCGACTCCACAGCCCTGATTTCCACCATTGATAGAAATCATCGCACAAACCAACTTGCTGAATAGTTTGATCCGTGGCTTGAGAGAACAGCCAGATTTTTAAGGGTTTGTGGAAAGCGAAAGATTGGAATCATCTAGATTTCAGGGAAACTTGCTCCATAAGTCAGGCACTGGGACAGAGAAGGCACATCTTTGGGGTCCTGCTTGGGTCAGGTTTGGTGGGATGAACAGAAATGATGAGAGACAGGTGGTCCTGCAAATTATCTGGATACTTACCTGGAGTGGAATTGAAACATTTCAGCAACCGGTTCGCTGCTTGGTTGCTGGGCGGGTGTGGCCATGTGGGCATGGCCTACGTGGCCCCCTGCAACATAGTGGGTGGGGGGAGTGTTTTCACCCTCCCCAAGCTCTGGAGGCTTTCCTAGAGCCTCCAGATGGGCAAAACAGCCTTTCCCAGGCTCCGGAGACCCTCCGGAGACTGGAAGCAGGCCCGTTTTTGGACTTCCAGTACTTCCGGTAGGCTCATTTTTCGTCTGTAACAGGCTCATTTCTGCCCTCCCCTGGGCTCCAGCGGCCTTCCAGAGCCCAGAAACAGGCCTGTTTCTGGGCTTCCGGTAGGCCCATTTTTCGCCTTCCCAAAGCCTCCACGCGCCCCCTGCACTGCTGCGTGGAAACTCCTGGGAGGGGAAGGGAGGGGTGGGCGGGGTCAGCCAGTCCTTGGAACAACTGATTTGCCTGAACCGCTCCGAACTGGCTGAATCCCAACCCTGACCCTTACCTGTAACACAGCATGAATATAGCATTGTGTTTTGTTAATTTAGATTTAATATATTCTGTATAATATACTGCCTTCATATACACAGTGAAGTTCTCATCCAAAAGAGCACCGCTTAGTCTTATTAGTCTTTCAGATGCTATGATATTCCAGTTCTCTTTTACCTCTAGATAACTCACCCAGTTGATAAATATCGACACGGAGGAGTGTTAGAACCTGGATATTCTTTTCAAATGGAGATATGATGCCTTTTAAATGAAATACTGGTGCTAGAAATCATCTTAGAGTCAATTTTTAAAAAAACAAACAAACAAAAAATGTAATGAACTGAGGAGTTGTATGTATGATAATTAAGACCTGGCTCCTGCAGCTGTCAAATTTCCCATCACCCGGTTTCCTAAAAATAAGATCATGTTTGCAGTAAGATTTTATTTTCCTCTCAAATGAGACTCGTCACTGACATATTCTGACAGCTCATGCAAAACTGGTATTTCATTTAAAAAAAAAAGTTCTGTAACTTTCCTAAATTCAGTGGTGGATCTTATCGTTAGGCAGCTAAATTAATAAAAAAATATTTTTGAATATGATGCTGGCATAAAAGGCCATTCGGTGTGGAGTAGACTGAAGCTTTTCAAACAATAGCCTTGCCAAAGCTTGTTTATAAGGCAAGTCGGTCCAGAAGCCTTTTAGAATTCCTTCAAAATATGCTGCCAATGTGAGAAATATTTGATGCAAACGAGGTGGCCATATTATATACTTGTTCAAAACCAGGGTGGATAAAAATCAATTATTTTTTTTAAAAAAATTAAAAAAGCATATTTTAAAAAATTTAAATTGGATTTTTTTATTTTTATTTTTATTTATTTATTTATTTATTTAATTAAATTTTTATACCGCCCTTCTCCCACAGGGCGGTGTACAGCCATAATAAAAGCATCATATACCATAAAATTTAAAAATGATTTAAAACGTATTAAATAATTTGGCCCAATTTTATTAAAAAAAACTCCAAAATTAAAATACCCAATTAGAATTTCAAATTATTTTGTCAACCCAGCCTGTTGGAATAGTAGAGTCTTAAGGGCACGGCGAAAGGTATGGAAGTCGGGGATCCTGCATATCTCCGGGGGCAATTCATTCCATAGGGCAGGAGCCCCCACAGAGAAGACTGTCCCCCTGGGGGCCACCAGTTGACATAATTTGACCGTTGGCACCCTGAGGAGTCCCTCTCTGTGAGAGAGTACTGGCGTACAGGCCGGTGGGAGGCTATATTTTATCAAATTTATTTTAATAAAATGCTTTTGGAGTAAAAATCTATCTAAAGATACTTTTCTATTTAAGATACATTAATAATTTAACTTATTCAACATGAAATGAAGCTTTATTTTGCAGCATGAGGCTGTATATTCTGCAGTATTTACATTTTCTGGTAAACTCGTTCAATGAATCCAAGCTCTGCAAGCCAAGATAACGTGCACTGCACTGATGCATTCACACAATGTCACAGAAACCGTGAGATAAACCATAAAACAAAGTTCAGGAATATTCCTTTATCCCATTGTTATGCAAATCTATGTACACTACAAACTGTATGATGGTTTGAAGAGAAAGGCATCTGTACCACCAGGCTCTTGAGTGTGAGGAGGAAGGGCAAGCAGTAAAAATGAAAGTAAAACCTTCAAAGCAGCTTATAAATATAATATTAAAGAGCACCCGTCATTTCAGATCCATCATGGCAACCCCTGTTAGTGGGCATCAACTCACCTGCTGCCTGCCACGTCCCTCACCGTGTTGTGTCACTGCCCCATCACCAGCCGTCCCATTAAAGTGACTGGGACTGTCGGTGAGTCAACAGCAGGTGAGAGGAGGAGCCAGCTGCAGGACGGAGATGACAGTTGCTCTTTAAAAATTATGATTTAAATCGAGTTGATTTAAATCAAGCCTTTTTACTAGTGATTTAAATCGTGATTTAAATCGTGATGTTAGGTGTTTTGTGCCAGCCATGGCAGTTTCTTAAAGGGCCACCAGATGGGAGCAAAGAAGCACCTCTGATCCCAAGGAGCTCCGGCCCCTGCAGCCCCATTGGGGAATGCTAATGCCCCTCCGGCCCCCTCACACATCAGTAAGGGAGGGGTCAGGGACCCCTATAAGAACCCCTGCACAGGGGCTGCTCTCCCCTGCTCTTGTTCTACTCTCCTATGGGTCTGACCCATAGGCTCAACCCAGGCATGGATGTCTCCATACCTGGGAATCCATTTTATTCTACTTTTACTTACAAATAAATACTTAATTTGATTGCATCCTTGCATGCTGCCTTTTCTTGGAAGCACCCTCAACGAACCATCGTTCTTTCATGAGATCCCTCACACGTGATTTATATTGATTTGATTTAAATCAAATCCACCCTGTTCAAAACTCAGTTATGATCTGGCTCCAATACATATTAGTTTTGTTTTTAGACAGAAATCTTAGTTCGTTTCTGTTTTGTGTGTTTGAACGTGACTCTTGCAAAATGGGAATTAAAACACATCAGATCAGACGGCTATACGGTATATTCTTTATATACAAGGCTGGGAAAAGAGTACCAAAAAGAAAAAAACCCTAATTGGTATGACTCATTGAGAGAAAGGGACGTAACTGAAAGACACACAAAGATCACATATATTTCTGCATTCTACAGTGGCTGATCTTATGAGTGCTTTGCAACAACACATTTGTCTAACCTTGCTGACATCTTGAAGGTTCTGTTAAAATTACTGAATGTGGGGGCTGAGCCGCTGAAGATTTGTGAATCAAGCCGTGCCTGCATGAAGTCTGGCACGATGAGATAAGTTAGAATTGATTCCAACAATACCGGCCGAGTTGTTAGCCACCTGCACTTTGCTTATAGCTCGAATTCATTTTATAAAATGTTTTCAAAAGAGCCATTTTATCTGTACCATCCTAGGGATGGTAAAAAGTTTAGCTGCGGAGATGGCTCGCTTTCCTGGTTCTCTCATTTCAACCTCAAGGTCAGACGGAGGCACAGCAGCAGTCAAAAAAATTAAAATAAAATAAAAATCAGAATTAACAGAAGGATAGGAGTCAATGATTAATAACCTTCCTTATTCCCTCAATCGTTATTACAGTGTCCTCAAAGAATTATATTCATTATTTCAGCTCTTTAGTCTCTTGAGTCAGAACTTGATGGCTTTTTTTTTTTCTTGGTGAAATTACTATAACTTGGACACATGATACAGTGGGCCAAGGGTGTCAAACTCAATTTCATTGAGGGCTGCATCAGGGCTGTGGTTGACCTGGGGGGGTGTGGCCAACGGGATGGGCATGGCCAGCTTGATGCCACTCACTGGGCGTGGCCGACTGGGGGGGCCCCCAAACTGTTTGCATGTTTCCTCTTCACATTGGGTAGACTGGGCTGAAGCGACGTGGGCCGGCTCCTTATATTTTACAGGACAGCCCTGCGGGCCAGATCCAATCACATTGCAGGCCGGATCCGGCCCTTGGGCCTTGTGTTGTGACACCCCTACAATAGGCATTTAAATAAAAATGTGTCTCCAGATGATTCACCATGTGAGGAATGCACCTCTTTCTATACATCAGATTCTCTTTGCTGTGGAACTCATTTATTTCATAACAGATTTCGTGAATCACTGTAAGCTTCCTATAGATGCATCATCATTGCTCTCTGATTGCTTTATTACCAGCCGGTTTATCGTCAGTACGCAACATTTTTGCCCCCAGCTTTTTGCCTGGCCTGGCTTGTCAAATGCAAAATATCACCAGTAGCTATGAGAACATTGATGAAGTTCCTGTCCCAATTAACCAATACGTCTTCATTAGGCCAGAGCAATTTCTGTTATGGCTACTAACAGAGCCTGTTTGGAAATAGGTTCTAAATGAAGAAATTAAGACATAATTAGTTACCAAACTTCCGGCAAATCTGATGGACCTAAGAATAGATTCCTGACCTGTTTATTAAAAACCAGAATTTCTCTTTTGAGACTGATTCTTTTCCCCACAGTAATTATAAAGAAAATAGCTTCTGCCTATTTTTTTCCCCCTTTCCATTCTCCCGGTGATATTTGATGGGAATTGGGTGAAGATGACTTTTGCAAAATGCCTGCTATCTTTATAATGAGTTCATCCTACTGAGCCTGGCACTTCTATAAAAAATGCAGCTACTAGTATTCCTCTGCCATAGTTCTGCTGAGTACTTTGTGCAGTGCAGTAACTCTGTAGAGAGGGATAAAGTATTCAATAGCTGGAGTTTTGGATTATGCAGAATATACCCTGAGGCTGTAAGGGCCTGGATGGAGAAGAACTGGCTGGATCTCAACCTTAATAAGACAAGTGGCTTTAGGTTTTTGAGCTCCTCTCCAGTGACTTATCATGATTGACTCTGGATGGGGTAGCATCCCCCCAAGCAGAGCTGGTGTCCAATCTGGAGGTTCCTCTTGGTGTTATGACTCCTTCTGAAAGAGCATATGGCAGCCATAGGCAGGGAGAGGCTTTGTGAAAATTAATATTACTTGCCTGTTGAGTCCATTCCTAGCTCAGGATGCTTTCCTTGCAATCACTCGTTTCACAGTCAATTCTTAGTCGCTTCCTTCATTACTGCAACAGACTTCTGCCCCTCCTGCCAGGTCCAAAACTGAGAGTGTGCTTTAGGTCCCTTCCCTTAAACATTGTTATCTGGTAGAACATCAGAGATGCACTTCTACTGTAGTTGCTGCAACTTCTTGGACAGTCTTTCTCTGATGGTTGGAGGTCCCCTACCCTCTTAACCTTCTGGAAGGTTGGGAAAACATCCCCCCCCCTCTCTCTTTTAAATATATTTTTATTGTTTACATACAAATATATTGAATACAGTGTAATTGTCCTGGCATTCCAGTTACCATAAAACAAAAGTAAAAAACGGAATAACATATATACTATTTTGAACAGTGCTAGTGTTGTACAATAGTTTCTGACCATCATATTCTAGTATGTCAACTTATCTATCATTCTAATACTTACAATCCTATATTGATATTAAAAAAAAAAATCTCTTTCCATGTCCACCTAACCTGATTCTTTCACATTCCAACATCTACCTCGTGTTTTTAACCATTGATAGAATCTATTCCATGTTGAATAATATTCTGCTATCTCCTTTATCTTTTATTTTTAGCGTTAGTCTGTCCATTTCCGCACAGTCTAGTATCTTCCTTATCGTCTCATCCTCTGAAGGGGTGTTTTCGTTCTTCCACTGCTGCAGTTAAGATATGTAATATTAGATATATTGTCCCTTTATCATAGCCATCTGATATAATGCCTAATAAAAACAATCCTGGCATAAAATCTATATGTTGTCTAATCATTTTTCTAAACACATATGGATTTGTGACCAAAATTTCCTTGCCTCTATGCAAGTCCACCACATGTGGTAATATGTGCCAGGTATTTGTTTACATTTCCAACATTTTGGGGACATATTGTTAAACATTTTAGCCAATCTTGCCAGGGACAGATTTAAATTTGCCGGAATGGCAAATTCAGCCAGCAGAATGCTTCAACTATCAATTTAAAAGTTAAAAAAAAATAACAAAAAAGATATGCCCTTTTTATGAACAATACACTGCACAAATTTTATTTGATTCTTTAAAGAAGTATCAAAGGAATAATAAACATCTATTTTTTTTACACAAGGGCAGTGTAAAAAATTACGCAAGGGAGTCCTAATTCATGTTGTCTACATAACTAATAGAAAATAATGATTTCCTCTTTTCAGAATGAGTCCAGTTTCTTTCCAGGTTCATAGGATTTCTTTTCCAGTGGGGCATTAATACACTGTTTCTGTTTTTTGATTTAATTGTAGTTTAGGCTGTTGTTTGAAGTGTAAATTATAATTAATTTTACCTTATTTTATTGTAGTTATTAATACAATAATTATATGGGATGAACTATATTCAATCATTAAAATGAATGAATTATTCCTAATTGAAACTGAAAGCAATTGCTTCTTAGTTTCCCCATTTAGCTAATAGACCATCAATTGCTGGGGTTTTTCTTGGCTATAAGCTCAGCTTCTTTGGAAAAGATTCTCCAATAGTAATAAAATGAACCCATAATGAATGACCTTTAAATGTCTGCCTTCCTACTGCTCATAAACCTACGGTCTATACAAATTTATTCCGAATCATTGTCAGAACTACTGAACTTCTTTATAGAATTACTTTGCCATGTGACATTTCGGTAATTGATTAGTAATTAACTGTCCCAAATGCGTATACAGTTTTCATTCAGAACAAACAGCTTTATTCAGTTGCATGTATCTGGGTGCCTAATATTTAAAGATGATAGCATTTCCTGTGCCGAGCTATAAAGAGGAGAGTGGCCTGCAGGAACAGTCCAAAAGATGCTTTTCAAAAGGCAACTGCACTTTCTTGTTTTTTTTTTTCCTTGAAAATGTTTCGCTTCTCATCCAAGAACCTTCTTCAGATCTTCAGAACTGAAGAAGTTGCTTGGATGAGAAGCAAAACGTTTGTTAAGAGTCGGTTTGTTAAGAGTCAGGGTTCGAAGGTACACACCCATAGCAATCAAAACTCAGAGGCAGTTGAATTCCTCAAAGGATATATTTGCTGGATATGTCATATTGGCACGAACTGCTGAAAACCGACTCTAAATGTTCCCGCAGTTTTCACCTAATTAAGAGTAAAAATTCTTTCACTTCCTCCAAACAATCAGTCACATGGTCCAATCAGGACACAGTCCAGTTGCTAGATGACTCCAGTCCCCTCCTTCTGGACACCTGGTGGGAATGTCCTTGGTTCTCAGGAGAAAGTATTTTATTTTGGCTACCAACCCCCCAGCTATCTCTACTCCCCCTCCCTTTCCCACAGCTCCAGTTGTGACAGCACTGAAGCCTCAAAATGGCCACAGCCAGGTCAACTTCAGGGTTTGACAAAGTTTTCAAGGAAAAAACCCAAGAAAGTCCAGTCGCCTTTCGAAAAGCACCTTTTTGGAACAACCATAACCTGGATGATTGATAATCTCCATCGATGACTTGCGGGAACTGGATTCCCATGGCAGCCACAGGACTTGCTGTAAAATTCAGATGGCTTTGGAGGCCCGGAGCGCCAATTCTAATGATTAAGGCGAAGATCTTTGATAGCTTGCAACACCATATCTTGGAGAGATTTCTTGGAGAGACTGTGTTGGACCACCACACCACTTCACCCCATTAAGAAGTCAGGGAGATGGGGACCCAGGAACAAGTTGGAGGTTAGAACATAGGGATGAGAAGTTGGAAATGAAAGTATGAGGAAGAGGATCGGAATTAAACGAAGAGCAGGATGGTTTGTCAGATGACCAGTCCCCTTTTTAAAAAAAATAGTTTTTATTAAACAGTTTTCTTCATTTTATAGAATAGAATAGAATAGAATAGAATAGAATAGAATAGAATAGAATAGAATAGAATAGAATAGAATAGAATAGAATTTTTTTATTGGCCAAGTGTGAATGGACACACAAGAAATTTGTCTTGGTGCCTACGCTCTCAGTGTACATAAAAGAAAAGATACGTTCATCAAGAATCATAAGGTACAACATTTAATGATAGTCATAGGGAACAAATAAGCAATCAGGAAACAATATCAATATAAATTGTAAGGATACCAGCAACAAAGTTACAGTCATACAGTCATAAGTGGTGGGAACAGTGAGAAGATTAATAGTAGTGAAGACTTAGTAACTAGTTTGACAGTGTTGAGGGAATTATTTGTTTAGCAGAGTGATGGTGTTAGGGAAAAAACTGTCCTTGTGTCTCGTTGTTCTGGTGTGCAGTGCTCTATAGCGTCGTTTTAAGGGTAGGAGTTGAAATAGTTTATGTCCAGGATGCGAGGGATCACAATTTATATCACAATTTCGATCTTTACAGTGCTCTGGTATCAGTATATTTCCTAAGTACATAATTTTTGTTATTCTTCCTTTCCTTTTGGGTACAGTGCACTTTGAAGGTATGGAGTAAATAGAAGATGTTTGAAGGGGTTTGGACCTGTAGGATATGATTCTGATGTGGCTTTGTGGATGGGACAGTAATCTCTTCTGAAAGTCATTCTTCATGATTCTCTTAGTCCTTCACCATTCCCAGACCAGATTCACGCTTGACTTTAACCAAAAAGTTCCAAAGAAGTGATAGGTTTATATTCCTTTATAGGGTAGGGCTCTTAGTCTCCATGACCGCCCTGGAGGTAATACTAGGTCTGACTCATTTAAAGCTGTTTGGTTAGGAACTTGATTGAATGGCTCCTCCCCGTCTTCTTTATTCTTTTAACATTTAAGTGAAGCCTCTGTGAAAGAAATCATCCATTGTTTGAGGGTGCAGTTACTACCAACATGCTAATGATATGCAGGTATACAGCTGTAATTGGAGATTGCCTCTAAGGGAAGCTTGGAGATGATTGTTGTGTCCGTGTTACATCCTGTAGTAGAGGGAGATTACAACTGCCTATTGGAAGCTATGCTGATACCCAGCATTTTCTACAAGGGGCATCTATCTGGTAATTACTGAGTTATGAGCAGGTGCTTGACAATGATAGGAAACAGTTCAGTGACAATTGTAGGAAACAGGATAACAATTTTCCCCTCTCACCCACAAACTGTCTTCTACTTAAAGCTCCTTCTTCAATCTGCTGTGTCCAACTCAGGAATAGATATTACTGCAAATAGAAAGATAAGGACTGAATTTAGTTAGTGTCATTTAAACCTAAGTTTTTCAAAAACGTATTCTGCCTCTATTTCTTTTAATAAAAAAAATATTAAGGGATTATAGTTATAATACAATGACCCAACTAAGTTTAAAATATATTTCAAATAGAGTATTCGTATGCTTCTTTGTTTCACTGCTTCTCAAAACTTGCTTGGAAATACACAGATTTTCTTATTTTTAGATGTCTGCACACATCATTCACATTGTTAAAATATTTGGTACATGTAGAGACAAGCCACACCATCCATCTGGAAGTGTAAAAGGTATTACACGCATTCTTAAGACTATCAAATCCTATGGCAGCAACTAATCTGTAGGTAGCAAAATTGGTGTCTTGTATATTTACTGAAAATGAATTAAAGTGTTAAATCATCTATTTTCTCTCTCTCTCTCTCTTTTTGCAGGCAAGAGGCGCAGACATCCCTGAGATTTCTGGAGAGTTATCCTTGCGGACCTGTGGCAGCACAGCTAGCATGAAAGTGAAGAATGTGAAAAAGTAAGATGTTTTGTTTCATCCTTGCAACTTTAGTGACGTTCTTGGCATTTCTAAATGTTGACTCCAAGATGCTGGTTGACTTGTTGTCGATATACAGGTAGAGTAAGTAAAATTAATCCCTGTTGCAAATACCACTCACTCATCACAAAATCTCCGGAACGGTAAAGCCTACAAACTTGAAATTTGGCACGTATGTTCCTCTTGGCTTCTAGGCATTCGCTAAGAAAGGATTTTTTGAAATGACCATCAGATCATTATTATTTCGTATACAGTATTATATTCACACCCTCTGATGCTAAGCATTTAGACGTTCTATTCCCCCTCCCCACCCGAAAAGAACTCTGTTCCAACTGCCAGTTGCCTTATATTAACATGCTCTGATGCTACCCTTCACTAGGATATGTGGACCCTAGTGAAGGCATGGACGTAGCCAGTGCGTGACTCATCCAACCTGCAGACTGGGATATTCTACTCCCCCTCCCCCTCTGTTCCAACTGCCAGTTGCCTTATATTAACACGCTCTGATGCTACGGAGTTACACATTCTACATTAAGTTTCAGGCTTTAAGTATCTATTTAACACACCCAATCACATAGTTTCGTAGTGAAGCATGGCTGTCCAGCTAGTAAGAAATAAAAGGTAAAGGTTTTCCCTGTCCAGTTGTGTTCATCTCTAGAGTGTGGTGCTCATCTCCGTTTTTTGGCTGAGGGAGCCAGCATTGTCCAAAGACATTTTACACGATCTTGTGATCACAATGGCTCTATACTAGGGGTGTCAAACTAGTGGCCCCCGGGCTGGATGCATCACACACTGGCCACCCCCACCCCCGGTTTAGCGAAGGGGAAAAAAAAGTCGAGATACATCACGTGACAATGTGACGACACGAGTTTGACACCCCTGCTCTACACCAAAGGCTCACAGAACACACTCATCCTTTCACCAAAGTGGTACCTATTGATCTACTTGCATTTGCATGCTTTCGAACTGCTAGGTGAGCAGGAGCTTCTTCCCCTCCCCCTTTTCCCCTCCTCCTTTTTAACCTCTAGAAATCCAAGGCAGGCCAATAGATGAAGTGTTTTACTGCTTTATATTTCCTCCTCCTATTACAATTGTGCAGATCTCAGAAATTAAAAGGGCCAATTTCTAAACTGGTTAAGGGATTGGGAGCATTTTTTCCCCTACTGGTTCTGTGGGCATAGCTTGGTGGCGGGGGGGTTTCCTGTGAATGAGTGGGTGTGGCCAACTCAATGTTACTCACGCCCACTCAGTCACATGGCCTCCCACCAAGCCACGTCCACAGAACCTAGTAGGAAAAAATGTGTGTATGAGCACGAGAAGGGCTCATAGTGAATTCTGCGGCAGAGAGAATCCGAACTTTTCTCCTTCCATTTATAGCGGAGCTGCTGCTCCCTTTATGGTCCCCTCCTGGCCCCCTCCCTCCCGGGGACTACCTTAAAGGGACAGGATGCAACAGTTCCGCTGTGAATAGAGTGAGGAACGTTCGGATTCTCTCTGCTGAAGTCTGTGGAATAATGAGTGGCTGGAAGGGCTGAGCAAGCGGCTGGAAGAGGTGAGCGGTGACAGGGCAAGTGGGTGACCAGGTGGGCATGAGAGGGGCCAACCAGGGGTTATTTTTACCGGTTCAGTGAACTGACTCAAATCATACCTACCGGTTCGCCCGATCTGGTCCGATCCAGTTGAATTTCACCCCTGGTTGGGAGGGAATCATGGGATTCTGTGCTGCATGCCATCTACCAGAGTAACTATCATGAACAGATCTCTATACCAACCACTATTTAGAGCCGCCTCGTCTGCTTTCATCTTCTGTGCCCTCAGGCTCCAGCCTTTGGTGCAGTGGCTTCCTCAGATAGAGAGAGCTTTATCTTAACTGCAACCTTGTCATTGGGATTGCACCAATTCTATCACATTGCTTTTGATTTTGGTAGCAGAGCCTCCTATCTCAAATCAGACATCAGGACAAGCTTTAGATTAGCTTCTTTAGGTTTATGTTTTCTCTTGATGGCTAGCTGAATCAAAGCATAAACTTTCTATACGAAAGAAGAAACAGTGCCTCCGACTGTCACTTACAAGGAAAGTACGGCGAAATATGTACCTTAACTATCACAAATTTGAGAAAGGACTCCTTTGAACTGAGCTTCACTTCCTTTCTTCCTCTGTAATCCCCTCTGTTCCCAATTTAATCTGCTAGTAGGGTGGACTTGTATTTGATCCATCTTTGGCTCCAGTAATGATTTGAAGTTCAGAAAACTATCCAGGAATGGATTTGTTCAGAACTCTCATCAATCATGTGCTGATTCTGCAAGAGAAGGCTGATGACCCTGTTTTCTAGTGGGGAAAGACCAGGTGCTAAATCTCATTTTTCTTTTAAAGTCCTAAGGGAAGAATGACTGATGATCAAACACTCTGTGTTCACCACCAAAAAAAAAATGCGCTCCAGGACACTAAAACAGTTTCTGCACTGCTATAATATAGCTTCAGCAATACCTATCATTTTGTAACCCCAAGTCAAAGCTAGAAAATAATTAAAAGACATGTTTGGTTCCCAGGTCTACCAGTATAGAACTGATGAACTCTTTAATTATTTTCACAGATAATTTCTGTCAGTTGCGATAGATACATGAAGTTCATTCGTGTTTCTTGGTTTGCTTCTCTATCCTTCAATCTTCTAGCTCTCTTGGCTGTCAGGTTCCGAAATAAAAGACTTGATGATGATGGTTAGAAGATGCTTTATCAGTACAGACTGACATCCATAAATAATAAAAGGAAATATTGTTGGAGCTATTGCCCCATCACCTTATAAAGTCTTGTGCCTAGGCAGCCCATTAAAGCAGCTCCACCCTTCTACCCGCGCTCCTAATCCATGGGCTGCCCGCCCGCACACTGGTCACACCCACTTCATTCCTACCTACCTCCTATCGCGTGCAAGGAAAGTCAGCAAGCTACAATCACCCGCAATCAGTCCCAATCCTGCCAGCACTTTCAGGGCTGCTAGGCTTACACCTTCCCTCTGGGAACCTCCCATCGCTCGGAGATGCTTGCAATTCAACAGCGGAGAAGGCTGCCGGCTGCCTTATGACATCATCCTTCCCTTCAGGAATGAGAATAGGCTGTAGCAGTGACTGGCAGCCTCCTGGAGGCAGTAGGATCAAGGTTAGCTCGGTGGGCTGTGGCAGCGCCGGCCGTGCCGGGGCTAACATTGGCACGTTAAAGGACGGATTCCTTGCCTTCTTTTCAGCTTCAGGTGTAGGCTCTTTTTAGCTGGAATTTGTCCTCTAACAACGAATGATACTTGATAGTTTGCTTCTTTCCCTAGAAACCTTTCCTTTATTGTTTCTTTTTGTGTTACATAGGCGATACTCCCGTGTTCTGCGGGATTTAGAACGACAAGACATTCCGATGACAATGTGATGAGAACCTTTAGTCGACTGAAGTGTCAGTTCTGATTTCTGCAATAATATACTTCCTCCCTGTGTTTCAGATTGTCCTTCACCAAAGGCCATTTTCCAAAGATGGCGGAATGTGCACACTTCCATTATGAAAATGTGGACTTTGGCAATATACAGGTGAGAGAATGTTAAATCGGGTTAAACTGTTTCATGTGTTGTCGTGGAATGCTTCGTCTTTAGCACATATTTTCTAGCCTCGCCTAATCGTCCTGTACATTTATCGTCTGCCTGTTTTGCAATCTTGTATTTTAATTTCCAAACTTCCTGCTTCCACGGTGATTTACGGATCAGCAGGCTCGGTTATGCATGCCCATTGCATCACACACCGTCAGTCCTGTTTTGAATCCTTAATCTTTCCCTGCATTTGAATGAACATAATCATTTCTATTTTCATAGTCACTGGGGAATAATAATGGACTTCTGCCCCAGTGCTTCATAAATAAAAGCAGTTCCCTTATTTGTTAAAAAATAAGAGTAGACTAAAGGAGATATGTATACTGAGTCATAGAATCATAGGGCTGGAAGGAAGGGACCTTGGAGCAGGGATGCAATCTACTTACTTTCCTTACCGGTTCGGAAGTGCATGCGCCGTGCGTGTGCTCGGCTTTGCGCACGCACAGACATTCTGTGTACGTGCAAAACCTACGCATGTGCAGAAAGTAAAAAAAAAAACATTTCTTCCTGTTTAAAGCCAGGAAGTAATGACACCCGGGCAGGTGGGTGGAGCTATGCTCCGCCGTCGCTACCGGATTGCTGAACTAATGGCCAAGATGGCTACTGGACCGAGCGATCCGATCCGATCTGGGAGCATTTCATCCCTTCCTTTCGAGGTCTTCTAGTCCAACCCTCTGCCCAAGGCAGCAGTCCTTATTCCAGTGATGGCTAACCTTTTGGCCATTGCGTGCCAAAAGCGGGGGGAGTGGGGAAGGGTCACATGTACATGTGCCCACATCCATAATTCTAGGCCCCCCGCCCCCCCTGCTTTTGGCACTTGATGGCACGTGGGCCCAGTAGGCCCATTTTTTGCCCTCCCCAGGCTCCAGAGCCTTTCTGGGAGCCTGGGAAGGGCAAACATTACCTTCCCCACCTCTCCTCTGAGTTCCCTCTGGAGGCAAGAAACCACGTATTTCCTGACTTCTGGTAGGCCCAGTAGGCCCGAAAATCAACTGGCTGGTGCACGCATGTGCACCGGAGCTGAGCTCGCGTGCCCACCAATATGGCTCCACGTGCCACCTGTGGCACCCGTGCCATAGGTTCACCATCACGGCCTTATACCATTCCCAACAAACGGTAGTCCAGTCTTTTCTTGAAAAATTCCAGTGACGGAGCATCTCACAACATTAAAGTATCTTCCTACTATAACTAGTGTTAGTAATAAGAGTCGGTAACCAGATTGACACAAAAGGGATTTAAATGTCTTATGTAAAATTCAGTCTAAAAGATGAAGCAATCTTATCAATATGATCTATTTTTGATTATTCTTTATTTTAAAACGGTTCCTTTAGCTTAAGTTGGTAGCAAGCTCTATGTTTTTAAATGAGCGCCTGGATAATAACTTCAGTAAAGACCTGATCAGATTTTGGTAGTTCAAATGTTGAGTGTCAAGTAAGCCCCATTATAGTGACCGGACAAACCTCTATCCTTTTTTTCCTTTCCTGTTAGATATACTTTAGCATGTGTTCTCTCACAGATGTATTTTTTTAAAAGCCAGTTTTTCAGGCAAAGGCTGTGCCACAAGTAGCATAGCTTTCATTGATTTTTAATGGGTTGCACAGAATAGAGAAAATGGCAGAATTAATCAGAGGTTACCATGCAAGGCAGACAAACCTGTCCTATCAAAATAGTTTCTAAATTAATAAGACTCCTGCTGATATATAGCAAGTGGCTATATTTATTAAAATACTGTTAGCATGTCCTGTGTAAATTTTAAGACAGGAAGTAGTGATTAAAACGATTCGCTTACATTAAGAAGTCACAATCCAAGATTGATGGTAAAATAAATGGTGTGCGTGGGATGGGGTTGGGGGAGTGAGCCATCTTACCCTTGCTGAGCAGAATAGAAAAAAAAAAACCCCTCAGAATGGTAACAGACATTGACTGCTGAAACACTGGATTAACCCTTCCATTTTTTCCCCTTCCTTTTCTCTTATACCTTGTACCTGGTATCTTGCTCAATAGTAGTAACTGTGAGAGGGATTTTGGAGTCCTAGTGGACAACCCTTTAAATATGAACCAGCAGTGGTCATCAGCTGCCAAAAAAGCCAACATAATTCTAGGCTGCATAAACAGAGGGCTAGAATTAAGATCATGTGAAGTGTTAATACCACTTTATAAGGCCTTGGTAAAGCTACACTTTTAATACTGCATTCAGTTTTGGTTGCCACAATGAAAAAAAGATGTTGAGACTCTAGAAAGAGTGCAGAGAAGAGCAACAAAGATGATTAGGGCACTGGAGGCTAAAACATGTGAAGAACGGTTGCAGGAACTGGGAATGTCTAGTCTGATGAAAAGAAGGACTAGGGGAGACATGATAACAGTGTTCCAATATCTCAGGGGTTGCCACAAAGAAGAAGGAGTCAAGCTATTCTCCAAAGCACCTGAGGGTAGAACAAGAAGCAATGGGTGGAAACTAATGAAGGAGAGAAGCAATTTAGAACTAAAGAGAAATTTCCTGACAGTTAGAACAATTAATCAGTGGAACAACTTGCCTCCAGAAGTTTGAATGCCCAAACCCTGGAAGTTTTTAAGAAGATGTTGGATAACCATTTGTCTGAAGTGGTTGGACTCGAATACCTCCAAGGTCCCACCCAACTCTGTTATTCTATTCTATTCTTCCTTTCTTCCACCTCCTTTTATTTTCCTGTTTCCGATGGAAGTGAAGGAAAGGATGACTTTGTGTGCCAGAGTGGCTTGTATGTAAGAGAAAGCTACCTTGATTGCCAAATAAAGTGCTTTATTTGGGAACTTCATTTTAAAGGCAGTTAATTTGAATTAGTTATTTGATGAATACAATTTCAAATGTGTTTGCTTTGGCAGCAGATAATGGATTCTGACCAGTATACACTACAGGCATGCACACATGGCACAAATGTGTGTAAATGTTAATGTGTCACAGCACATTAAATTGAGGAGGGAACCTCTAGAATTAACGTCCAGCTGGAGGCAGATTGAGAAAGTAGGCAGTCTAAACATTGCACAGGAATTTTATTTCTGCTTTTATTGTTTCCAATCCAACAAAATATTGGAAAGAAAGCAGGGAAAGAGAGTTGAGACTCCGTGCATGGTAGGCCAATCGATCAGAACCAAAACTGAGCAGGATCACTTTTAATATTGATGGAGAAGCTACCAACGAGAACAAGAAAGGTTTAAAAATGGGGCTGGACCTGTGCGTCTATGGAGGAAGCAGCCTGGCAGGGACGGAAGAGGAGAGGTTTGAGAATGCTGTTCAGTTCTCTTTCTGAACATCCCCACTGCTGATCCATGGATTGGAAAGAATCCCACCAGCTATCCTTTTGGGTGCTTTCTTCCTTCTTTTTAATCGGCTCTTTCTTTCTAATTCCTTTCTTTCGGAGTAGTTTTCTTTTCAAGGAAATTCAGTCATCGCAAAATAAAATTCTGCTGAACTGCAGCCGAACGGACCTTGAAGGTTTTCTAGCTTTATCATAAACGAGACAGAGCCGGTGCCATCTGTATCTCTGACACTGTGGAATAGCGTCATGTGATTGACTTCCCTCATTTTTTTCCCCCCACATAGAGAAAAAGCTCCTTTTAGCAGACTTTCAATGCAGAGAGAGGAGCTTCTTCAATTATCGAGACACCGAGCAGATGTGACTTTATAACGTCTTTGTCACACCTTCTGTCTGAAAGCAAACTAGGATGAGTCAAGATAGCCTTTTTCCTTTCCCGTTAACAAATATCCCTAACTGCCCCTGTTATGATTTTCTCAATACTTTGACCGCAGAGGGGACATTGGCAACTGGCCAGTGTTTTCTTTTTTTGTTCCAGGGATGACTTGTCTGAACGGTTGACGATATTTCTTTAAAAAAAACCCCAAAACTCTGCTTACCAGTCCAAAATGAAAAATGAGTGCTGAGTTAACGTTGATTTTAATACATCAGCCTCTATATCCTGGCAGAGGTATAAAATGCTCGCTCACAGTGTGAATCGTGTTGGATTCAATTTGCGAGAAGATAAAAGGACCAGCCTGCTGTAGGCTTTCCTTTCTTAGAGCTGCGGAATCATGTTTTCTTCAAGCAGAGGCGTCATTTTTGTACGAGAACTATCTGGTTGATAAGGTTAGCGACTTGCTAATGTCTGCATTCATCTTTGATTAATTATGTTGACTTACCAAATGAGCTTGCTAGGTTTTTTTTGCTAGTGACTATATTAGCTCTGGACTCCTTGGAGCTTTTCCACGTTGGTTGTTTACAAACCCCACATCCCCTAAGCACTGAAGATATTATCTAGTTAGGTAACGAAATGCCTTCAAACAAACAATCACAGCCCAACCCTGAGCTATGTATATTCTCTTCTCTTGGAATATCAGCTTTGCTGATGAAAAAACAAGTCCTGCTCAAGCAAATAGAAAATTAGTGTGAAAAAAAATTAGGCAGCAAGCAGTTAACAGTGAAATGGACTTTTTGTTTTGCTGTAAAACGAAGGAAACATACTTTTAACAATATATTGTGTCTGAATTGGGACACTTGTATTTCATGGGCTTTTCTTTTTTTTTTTTTTAAATCTGGCTGGCCTCGCTCTTTCTCTCTAGCCTCTTAGCAACAAAAGCAGAGCTGTTGGTATTCCCCAGAAAGTTGGGGGAGGAAAAAAAAAAAACCCCTCTGTCATTCTTTATATTTTTCACTTGACCTAATTTCTCTTCGTCCCGTAAAGAAAGTAAGATTCTTTAATAAAGAACTTCATGTTGGTTGGGCCTCCCAAGTCTCCTGGCACCTAATAAGCCGCCCTCAATTTCACCAATGTAAGAAGAGCTGGGAATTTAAATTACCCCTCTCCTCAATGTCAAAGGACTGGAGCGTGTGCAGTTTTGTAAGAAAGAGATTTGCTGCAAAGCAGTAGTGTGTGGACGTGGAAAAATAATTTATTTCTAGCATTATAAACGTTTCCTTTCTCAGTGCTCGGTAAATATATGCAAGATGCAAGGAGATCCCATTGAAAGCACAATTTGACTCCGTCAGATAATGTCACACTGTTATAAATAATTCTTCTTTTATTCTTGGCTTGTATTACGTTCAGCGAAATGGCGGTTGAAAAGGGCCCAGCGGTATAAAAGGCAGAAAGCAGCAAAGGGGGAATAGGAAGGATGAAAATTCTAATACGTGATGATACTGCAGAAAAAAAAATGCAGTCAAACCGGGCCATTTAATTTCACTGAATTCATTTGAGATATTTCCTCATGGAATTCATTCCTTTCTTCCTCAGACAGCAATTTTAGTATTTTCTTTTGGCTTAAAAAAGGAAGAAGAACTTTCATCTTGATTGATCGACATTTTCTCTCTCCATTTATAGACTCTGGTTATTCTTAACAATTGCAGTACATTTCATTCTTAATTGCTAAGAAAACTGGTGATGTCTAGAAGTGAAGGATAGTTATATCTGGGCTTATACGTAGGAGTGTGATTCATTTTGGTTATATTCTTCATAAATTGTAGTTGTGTCAAAAGGACTGCAAGTCAAATGCAAGTCATAGAAGAGAGAATGGAACCAACTCTTAAGAGTTTTCTTAATAATGCTGTTGGATGAATAGTGAATGAAACAGAATAAATGCATTTGTTACTGTCATTGTTCTCAAAAGCTGAACATATAAACTAGACTTGGGCTTTCTACATCCTGTCCTGTGTCATCGTCCCCCCCCCCCCCAGCACATCTGGCCCTTTGACTCTCCCTGACCGGCCTACATGAGGTCAATCAGAAATTAGAAATCAGATGTAAATAAGTATATGGCATCCATACATATAACTTCATTGTTTTTTGACGGCATCTGCTATTTTTTAAAAAAATTACATATGGGTGTGCATAGTAACTTTTGACTGTCACTAAATGCTGTATCTTTTTATTCTTGAAGAATGTATTTTATTCTCACTTGGCCAATAAAGAATTCTATTCTAATTTACTGCTTTTTATAAAGCGAGAAAATTAATATTGAGCAGAATTCAGTTCTGTCTATTGGTTCAGCTCTCCATAACAGTCTACGTTTCCACGTGGCCATTTGGGAAAATGAATTGGCCACCCCTGATATAGACTAAGGCCAGTTGATCTCAGATTATAGGTAGGTTGACACAGATGTAGTTGACTAAACCTGAACCATTTGGGGTTACATCTTTAAAAGGAACAAGTAGTACAGTACAGTTTTATATAATCTGATTTAAAAAAAATTCCATTAGGGCAAGTGGCTGCATTGGGCAGCCATTGTGATTTTCATATGATCTTAAATTTCAGTCCCTTGTATTAATCTGTCTTAGATTTCATTGGCATATGGATCTTTGTGGCAAGTTAGGACCTAGAGTAGGGGTGTCAAACTCAATTTCACTGAGGGACGCATCAGCATTGTGTTTGACCTCAGGGAGCCAGGGTGGGTGTGGTCAAGGTGAGTGTGGCCAGCTCGTTGCTGGGGGCACCTGTGGTGGCCCGAGCGCTCTGCCAGTGAAAACGTGCTCCCACGACGGCTTCCTGCAGCCCTCTGCCAGCAAAAACTGAGGTCAGGAGGGCTGTGGGTGGCCCTCCCGAGCTCCGTTTTTGCTGGCAGAGGCACCAAGGGCCGGTCCTTTACTGTTTCTAGGGTGGTCCTGCGGGCCAGATCTAAGCACCCCGCAGGCCAGATCGGCCCCTGGACCTTGAGAGCTTGACACCCCTGATCTAAAGGGAGCTGTTGCTGGCCCTACCAGATAATTTTTTAGCCTCAACTTTCTCAGTCAACACTGGGATCCTGCAGAAGTTCTGAATGGTATACATGATCCTTCAGATGAAATATAATGCCATCTGTGATCATGTGTAAATGCCTCTTCAGATTGATCTGTTCTTGTACTTAATAGCAGAGCTATCTTGTCTGGATTAAGCCTTATCCTGTTTCTTTTTATTAGTTCCAAAATTACTTCCTTAATTATTTCATGACTACTGCAGACTTCCTGTTTCCTGGGATGGAAGAGCAAGTTATGGTTGGCATTTCATCCTAAATCTCCAGATGATGATGAATGTCTGTAAATGGTACAGATGGACATCAGATAGCAGGTGAAACCAATATAGCAATCCTTCCATTGCAGTACTAAAAAAGAGGAATGGATCATTTCCATAATGATCTTCATTTTATACTTCAAGATGCCCAGAATAACCTCCTTTCTTTTGCTCAACAATTATCAGAATAGAAAATATGTTTTTCCTACAGTTAACGAAGTACTGACATTAATAGTGGATACTAACATCCCTATTAAGAAAATACAGGTTCTCAAACAGTTAACAAAGAAATATTTACTGAATCACTTTCAATTCAACATATCATTTTTGTGATGTTAACTTTTGCTTTGCACGTGTCTGTTATTTAAGGAATTAGAATACATGATTTATGTTTCCGCATCCAGCAGGAAAACTTTATTCTTTGCAGTATGCTGCCACCCAGTGTTGAGAAAGCAGATAACTATTCCACAGAACTAACTTAGATTGACGATTTATTTGTTCTGTAAAAGGAGTTAGTGATGGGTTTTGATTTACTTTTGCAGAAAGAGAAGGGATGCTGCAATGAATATAATCACAATCATGTTAACACAGGATTCCAGGTAGTATTTGGAAACTAAAAACGGAATGAAATAGACGCAGAACAGATTTCAGGTACCAACATAAAGACACACAGATTGTCCTCAATTTCCAACCATAATTGGGATTGCAATTTCTGTCGTATGTCATCATAACTTGAGTCGGACCTGGCTTTATGACAATTCTTACAGTGTTTTTTTTTTTTTAAGGAAATCATGCAGTCATTAAGTGAATTCACTTCCCCAAGGGAAGGTGTTGTTGTTTTTTGACTGAAATCAGCAAAAAAGTTGCAAATTGCAATCCCATGACTGTAGGATGCTGCAACCAATGGTAAATGTGAGCTGGTTGCCAAATGCTGGAATTGAGATCGCATGACTCTGAGGATGGTGTGACGATCAGAAGTGCGTTGCCAGTTTGTAAGTCATTTTTTCCAAGGACCATTTTTTAAATTTATTATTTATTTATTAATTAGATTTCTATACCGCCCTTCTCCTACCGGACTCAGGGCTCAGGGTTTTTTTTTAAAAAAAAAACACAGTTGTAAGTTGAGGATCACCTGTATGGATATAACTTTCAGGTAGGCAGAAGTTCCTATAGGAAATTCATGCTGCTACTCACCTTTTATAGATCATTAAATACATCAAGGGTTATTAAATAAGTACTGGACCTGCAACTTGTTTTGGGTTTTATGGGTGGCAATTGAAGTCAGGTCATTGTAAGTCAGTTTTTTAGGTATCACATTGTTTTACAAATAACAATAGCTTTACAGTCCTCTCTAAGCAGTTTACAGAGTCAGCCTATCGCCCCCAACACTCTGGGTCCTCATTTTACCCACCTCGGAAGGGGTGGAAGGCTGAGTCAACCTTGAGCCGGTGGGAATCGAACTGCTGGCAGTTGGCAGAATTAGCCTGCAATACTGCATTCTAACCACTGCGCCACCAGGGCTCCTACAAATATACAGTAGCAGCCTGTGAGACAGAGATTGTCTCACTTTTCCGAATTTTTTATATGGCGGCCTGATCTGCTTGAGAAACTATGTTAATCATTCCGGCCTAATATTATTATATGTGAATGAGGCCACAGTGTCCTCCTTGTACCAGGGACTTTTCTCAAGAGTATTTTTTTCTGCTCTCCCTGCCGTTTTGTCGGCATCCAGTCAACTGTTTTCCCCCTGTTGACCCTCCTAGCAACGCTCCTCTCTAAAATGATCTTGGCTCCGGGGGACACGGCGAGGTACATGGAAGCAATTTGAATGACTTCCAGGTTTTGGTAGGGTTTTTTTTTTTTTTTTGGTAAATTAAGCCTCTAAAAGTCTGTCCACAGTTGCTGAAGCTAGGCTGCATTTGTTCTGGCAGCTGCTCCCTTTTCCCCCCAGAAGGAACGATTGGGATATGGGCAACTGCATGAATTAATTGGGTTGAGGAAAAATAATTGAGGGCCTGCTTTGACCTCAACACTTACTTTCCCCCATGTCTTCTGTGTTCTTGAACACAGCCCAAAGAAATAGAGGGAAATGTAGATTGCCTTTTTTCTCCATGGTAGTAAGATGCTGCTGGTGGTGTGTGTGTGTGTAAATTTGTGGCTAATTATATTTCTCTGGGTCACATGGCTGATTCAGTTTGTGAGCTTGAAGCGATCTTTGCCTATTTTGCAAGCTTGAGGGTCAAGTTTGGAGGTGATGGGCTTCTGGCAACGTTCCTTAGAATATCGGTTTCCATAGCGATGAGAACGATGATAATTGACCCGCAGGAAAGATCAAGAGAGGGTCTGCGCTCATCTTCCTAGACCTTTGCAATGGAAATGTGCTATTACTGTAGGTGGGAGTCAGTAACTGGTTGGATGTAGTTGCTGGAAAGAGGTTTAAGAGTTTATTAGCTCTTGGAGATGCATCTTATTCAGCGGCAGGAAGCAAAACCAAACCTTTTAGACTGTAGAGAGGGGCCAGTGGCAATTTCCCTTTGTCTATACGGCTAATGGACTAAATGAATTCTGGTACTGAATTTTGGGGAGTATGGAAAGCATCGCCACAGAAATAGTAAATTGGTCATCACATAAACATTGTTGTCACGGCGATAGACAGGCATACATCCTGCATCTTACTTCTTACATGTTGCTTTGCATTCATTATTTTGCTTATCTGTTTTTTCCTCAGGTCCAGTCGATGCTTCTTTTCCTCAGTGTGAGGAGTCATATTAATAAGCAATTTTTCTGTTGATACCTTTCAAGGGTAAAGATTTATTGTCAAGCATGCCCTGTAGACATCCTCAAACAGATGCATCATTCAGATCCTCCTCCTTTAAAAGACCATATTTATATGGCTGCTGAAATCTGAATAATATTTCCTGTGGAAATAGGGCTAGTGCATGGGCTGTAATTTTCTCTATGTGGAGCAAGTTTCATGGATAAAATGATTTATGGAGTGTTTACTTGCATAAGTATGTATATACACATCCCATGTTGTTTACTTCATCTGGCTTTCAATGTCTCTTACAATTTTTAACATCTATCATTCTTTATTTTGGGATGGTTTTTATACTTTTTAATGTGTTCATTAATTTATTTTTTTTTTTAAGCTGTGTTGGATGTTAATCTGAGTCGCGTGTCTGTGAGAAGATGGTATATCAATTGGTTTCCTAAATAAATAATAAATTGCAGTCAGTAACAAAAATGCAAGATAAATGAAGCAAAGTAGATTATGTAGAAGTCGATGAAGGCAGAAAAGCATTAGCAATAAGATCAATTATATATAGGATATAAAGACAAGTGTCTTGCCGATTAATATGAAATGAGCAGACAGCATAATGTTGATATTTTAATACAAATAGGTAACATTAATACCTACAAGCCACATTTCCTTAGGACAGAAAGAATCAAATGACTGAGTAGAATAAATAAAAATAGCTTTTAATAGGCCTCTTTTTATAGATGAGAAAACATTTTCTAGAACATTCCCTTGGTTTAATCATTTGTATTCCCCTTTTAATTTAAAACTTCAGTCAGTTTCCTTTGTACATCCAGTAAAAATTGCTTTTTCAAATCATTCTCTTGGTCTGTCATTTGTAATTCCAGTTTTGGTATTTTCTCTGTCTTGTCAAGTAAAATTTGTTCCACATCGGTCATTCCTTCATTAACATCTTGTAGTCTTATCTCTAGAAGCAGACATCATTACTGACAGCATTCATATTCAGTTTCTAATTTGTTCTTCTGAGATCTTCTGAGATCTCATTTAATATTTCCAATGTTAAAATGTTTTGTGCCATTTTGTGTCATATTAATTGACATCAACAACAGGGGTGTATTTTCCCCCCGTTCTGTTTAGATTCTTTAGTCTCTTCCAGTGTCCAGTTTCTAAAATCACTACCTTCATTTTGACTTGCAATAAGCAATATAGTCAACATTAGTGACTTTCCCAAATTGAACCTTTTAATTTTTTACAGTTGATTCCAAAAACCTATAGTAAAAGACAATATTCCCAATTTGTCTGGATCCTTAATCCGTTTATCATTTTCTTAGACAAAAATCTTTTTAAGTTTTTTGCTGTTTAAAATTCTCTTTAAGTTCTTAAAATTATAATTAATTTTCATTTTGTTCAGAACTGAAGATAAACTTATCCAATGAAGACTTTTCAAAGTCATGTTCAAAGAACTTTAATAGTTGTAAGATGGTTCATTGGTAATTTCTGAAAGTGATTAGAAAGTGAGGTTTGTAAACTTAATGTCCTTTAAAGACTCTACCACAGTTGCAAGTATGATAGCTGATCCTGTCCTATCCCAGTGCTCAAACTCATAGAAAACCACTTGCGTCTTGCGTCTTCTTGTGAAGAGCAGTTGCCCGGAGCACATATGGGTGATCTCCGTCTTTTGCTTATCCGGAGAGGTTCCAAGGAACTGGTCTTTTCATGGTTCCCTGGTCTTTACCTCAATTATCAACAACAAGAGCCATCTTCAATTTACTATACCACCCTCAGAAATCTGGACCAGACTGGTGTATGTATGAAGATTATTAGATACCAGGGCCATAGGCTAGACTGGGAAGTAAAAAAATAATAATTCTGGGAACAGGCAGTTGTGAACCTCTCCCCAAAAGTGTACATGGCCCTGTCTATGAAATAATTGGATCAGACTTGATAAAATGCAGCCTTACCTTTCATGTGTAATCTTCTCTGTTTCTACGGCTTCTTAACTCTCGCTAGGAGCTTGCTCCCTAATAAGAGAGCGCAGACTCCGGTTTTTATGGAGCAGAAATCTGAGAAGCATAAAATCACTTCCCCAAATACAGCTGGTCCCCTAACTAATTGCCAATTATATCTTGAGGCTCAAAAGTCAATTAAGGGATAATGGGTTAATCTTTACTTCAACATCACAGTGGTGGCTTGAAAACCCGCAGTTGGTCAGAGGATAATGTGGAAACTAGACAGGTGATCAAATCCTGAATGTGGTAATTGAGATTCCAATTAATTCAATAAAGCAACATCCACGCTGTGAAGTCTGTACATTTAGAATAATGCCTGGCTGAATTTGTAGGGGCTTCCTTACAGGTAAAAATGTCCATTAGAGGCCAGTGTCAATAATTGGAGAAAAAAAACATACAGTATCCCAATACAAAATGCATTTCTTTGGGAGCAAGTATTGCTTTCTATAATGCACTTAAAAAAAAAAAACGACTATGAGATTTCAACCTGGAAATTATTCCATGTGGACAAACCTAATATTTCATTTTAATTATGGAGGATAGTTTGAACACTGCAACTAGGAGGAACTGGATATCCCACCCGCACCCCAGAGTTTATATTCTGAAATATTCTGGTTCAACTTGATGTGGCTAAACTTAGATTTGGGGCTGAAATGGCATCTCTGAGTCATGCAGATTTAGCAGGGAAGAAATGAATGCTCACTTAAGGAGGCAACGGGGGGGGGGGGGAAGGGGGGGAGAAAAAAACAAAGATTTCTAGAGTCTGAAGACGTGTACAGTGGCTGTTTTTAGATCTCTAAAGGGTCTCCTGGATAATCTAGATGTTTGCAGTTCAGGATTGTCTCTTTTTGTATACTCATGTAAACACCCCCACCCCCATACGCACACCATTTTTGCTTAGTAATAAAGGGAGTCTGAATTTAAGGCAATCCTCCTCCAAAGAAGATTATACAGGAAAGTACTCCTCTGCCTCTGTTAACCATATTCTCAATGAATCAAGAGATGTTTCTCTCTTTCTAAATTGCTTTTGGGGGATGGGTGGGTAGGGAAATTAGTCTTCCTTTCAAATACATAAATATCCAGGCATGTTCATGCGCAGAAACATCCAGACAGAAAAAAATTTTCTGAGATGGGAGTTGCTTGATGCATTATTGCTGGTTTAGAATGCGAAAGAAATATACAAGTGAGCTTGTTTTAAAAGAAAAAAAAAACATACTATTTTGTCTACTTAACCTCTTTATGGAGTAACATTCTCAGATGATCCACACGATAACACAGCATGGTTTCATTGAAGTAAATTACTACCAAAAAGTCATCGTAACCTAGCAACCACTTTCAGACCTGATTTAACTGACTCCTGGATGTTAATGCAGAAACTTCATTTATACCCAGAGAAATCAAACTCTGATTTTTAAGTGAGCGTCACTTCTGGTAATGGGAGACTGGGGAGTGTATAAGCATATAGCTGGGGTGGGTAGGTATTGTTCTCCCCCCACTTCCCCATCTATAATTTTGTACATCTGAGATGTTGAAAGATCAGCCAGCTAATCTTGATTTTTTTTTCAATTTTTACTGACAGTGATGATGTTTTTCTAAAACGTTCGATTGCATCAGTGATACTTTGGGAAAGGAAATATTAGAAAACATTTTTGCTCTTTCCTGATGGAAAAGATCAGCCATAGGGACTGGTTTGGACAAAACTCAGCAGCATTTTTTCACGTGGCTGTTGATAAAAATAGGATTGCCAACATGATCGCCAATGTCCGATGACGGATATGGCACAAGAAGAGAAGAATAGGTCCCATTATTCCAGGTTATCCTAATAGATAGGATAGGATGGGTGAAAATGAAGATCAGCTCTGAAATACAGTTGATGGATGACCTTAAGTTTACCCATATTTCTGGGTTTCTTCTTATATCTTCCCAAACTTAGTTGTAAGATTAAAACAGAGAAAATTCATTTCAATCATGCTTATGAAATTCTGGCTGGATAAAACTCCCAGAGGACAGCATATTTGGTGCTTAAAGATCTTGACATCTTAATTCAAAACACGGATATTAGACTAAGATATAAGACTAGCAAAAATTTCTTTAAAATCTTCTCTTGGTCATTTAAAATTATCACTCCAATTGCTTTTATTCTATGAAGTAATTCTTTATCAAAACATTTGTACATTTTTAATTGAAAAGGGGTTTGCAGAATTGTGTATTAGGCTTCTGAGCAATCACAGTGAAAGGCAGTAGATCAATGCAGTGTTTTTGAAGATGAGAGTACTCAGACAGATATTAAAACGCCTTTTTAAGTGAAAAGTCTGTTCAACACATATACAAAGGGATATTTATATGGTTAGATTATTGCTTCTGCTTGTAAACCATTTGATGTTTGATTTAAAAAAAAATCCCGTAATTACTTAATTAGTGGGCAATGCATAACATCCTGAGTTACAGGAAAGAAAGGAAAATATTCATGCAGTATATTTGGTTGTAGGTTTGTCTTAGAAGCTTTTTCTTCTGAGTCCACCACTCTTCCAGTTGGTGGTTAAAGGTAAACCCCTCACACAAATGTGCTAGTTGTTCCAGACTCTAGGGGGCAGTGCTCATCTCCATTTCAAAGCCGAAGAGCCAGCGCTGTCTGAGGACGTCTCCGTGGTCATGTGGCCGGCATGACTAAACGCCAAAGGCGCACGGAACGCTGTTCCCTTCCCACCAAAGGTGGTCCCTATTTTTCTACTTGCATTTTTTACGTGCTTTCGAACTGCTAGGTTGGCAGAAGCTGGGACAAGTAACGGGAGCTCACCCCATTACGCGACACTAGGGATTCGAACTGCTGAACTGCCGACCTTTCGATTGGCAAGCTCAGCATCTTAGCCACTGAGCCACTGCACCCCTTTCTGGTGGTTAGTGTCTCTCTATACTAGGAACTTGTCAGCAGTGGGATCCATTCTGGAATAGGCTGCTCAAGAAATTTTATCTGGAGCTTCATATCTTTTTAGTGCCAAAATAAAATACTTTTTTTTTTTTTAAAGGCAAATTTTCAGGAGTTTCTTGGGTTTTTGTTGATTTTTAAACTTATGCCCTGATATTTCTAGTCGGTCGGTCAGTCAGTTAATCCATTTGAGTTCTCACAAGACTATGGTTAATAAGAATAAGAAACCAATTGTGTCCATAATGGGAAAGAAAGTTTTTAATTTCAAAGTGAGCCGATTTTTCAGTTCTCAATTTTATTTTTTCTAGTTTTAGTTACATCATGTTAAAATATTGTCTACGAACTGTTAAGCATGATCGGGTCATATTCTGGAAGATCCTATTTCTGGCAGCTGTTTGGATTTCAGCCGCAGAAAAAACCCGACCTTCCAACGTTATTAATTTCTTTTCCAGTAATCTGTGAGGCGGCAGTAGTGCTTGCTTTTTTTTTTTCTTTCTTTTTCTTTTTCTTTTTTAAATGGTGAGATGTTAAGGCCGGGCAATACTGGCCTCAGTTGCACTCTCTTCAGCCTTCACAATTCCAAGGGATTCTGTTAGCTTGCAAAGATGGATCATCGGGGAAACATCAAGAGAAATGAAGCAAGCCTTGGAAATGGAACAGAATGAGATGGTGCTTTTAAATTCCAGGCATTGGATGGTAGTTTCTTATTTTGCTTTTTTCTTATTTTTTTTTTTTAATTGTGGCAGCCAGTTGAATGTCTAGCCCTGGAACACTGTCCTGCGTGTATCTTCTCCCTCCCTTTGTTTCTTTTGGCACCCGTTAAAGCTACATGGTTCATCTGGCCGAACCTCTTCATAGCAAGAGCGTAAGTGAGGAATGAAAAAACAAAAAACAAAAAAACCTGAATGGAACTGCACCGATTTCTCCACAGTTCAAATTCAGCATGAAATGGGCAGCTTGGAAAAGGCTAACTGGGGGACCCCGGGACATCTCTGTCCCTCTTCATAGGTACGTTCGTCCCAAGGGACATTTGGAACTAAGGAAAGGGGCAGCCGAATGAATGTGAGGTTTTTAATTTGGGTTTCATGACCGGCTGGAGTTTCTTGCATTTCGGAGCTGATGCCTGGAAGGGGTTCCCCCCCCTCCCCAATTAGTTGCTGGAACTGTCTTGGAATTCACAGGCCTTGGTTGAAATTCCAGCCGTGGAAAATAAATGGTATTTTAGCAAGGATAAGCGTAGACTGGATGGGCAGAGTTGCTTTTAAAAGCATCTTCGGGGCAGAAGTCTTTTTCACAGCGAAGGATCTCAGCGATAGAAGCAGCAGGGACATATTTTGAGTGTGGCAGCATTTAAAGGTGCCTTTTAAGAGAATCAATACATTTTATTAACTTCCATCTGTGCTTTTACTTAGTGTTGTAGCAAGAGCTTTTTTATATATATGAACCTCAGCTGTAAAAGCTGAGGGGGGAAAAATCCATTTTCATTTCCTCTCTTCGGTTTGAAGATTAACCTTTTGATGACAGATTTTTGATGCGTTGAAAAGTTGGTGCCTATAATCAAAGTTATTGATAAAATACAGAGGCAATCAATAAAATTAATATCAGGATTTCATATTGCTTCAAATATGTTTCAGTCTTTGTTCTTAAACTGCAAAGAAATGACAGCATTTGGAAGGCTGGCTAGGTGGAATTGTATTTTTACATGTAATTTTATTTACATGTGTTTCTAGTACCCACATGCATTGATATGTATTATTAAATGCCTCATGCATGTGCCCTCTGTTTGTATATGGCAGTACAGTTATAAAGGCAAAATTTGTGGGAATCAGGCTACAGAAAAACTCTTGACTGACTGTAAGTGTATACCTCAATGTTTCTATTAAAGTTAAAGGTTCTCCTCGCACATATGTGCTAGTCGTTCCCGATTCTAGGGGGTGGTGCTCATCTCCGTTTCAAAGCCAGAGAGCCAGTGCTGTCCAAGACGTCTCTGTGGTCATGTGGCCGGCATGACTAAACGCCAAAGGCCAAAGGCGCACAGAACGCTGTTACCTTCCCACCAAAGGTGGTCCCTATTTTTCTACTTGCATTTTTATGTGCTTTCGAACTGCTAGGTTGGCAGAAGCTGGGACAAGTAACGGGAGCTCACCCCATTACTTGGCACTAGGGATTCGAACCGCTGAACTGCCGACCTTTCAATCAACAAGCTCAGCTTGTTTCTATTGGAGATGAGCTTTTGAAAACCATGATTGTTTTCAGACTATGACGTATAGAAATAAAGCTCACAGCAAGGAAAAGTACCTTGTGTAGATGAGAAGGAAAACTTGTTTTGAATTGTAGTTCCATTTTAAAGGCACTATTCCAGGGTGACTTACAAATATAGATACAACATAAACATAATAATAAAAACCATTATACAATAATGGTTAAAATATTGACCTGCACAGAGCAATAAAGTCCATTCAGGGGACTGTTTGAGCGAAAAGCGTTAAGACTTGATATCCCAAATGAAACTGGTTCCTTGCCTATAGGACTACTGAAGAAAAGGCCCTTAATGGCATTTAAAGAGTGGTAAATAAGAAAAATGGTAAAGGGAGGGTAGCAGATATAGAGATATATGCCCAGGTATTACTGCTTTGGACAATCATTTACTTAAGAGTCTTAGACCTTTTGTAAAAATGAACTGTGGAACAACGCAGTAACGAGAAATTATTTTTAAAAACATTGTTCTACCCTAATTTCCAGCTATCCATTGTGCAATTACATCTTGTAAAGCTTGATCAGAATGATTTCTGTTGTAAAACTCCACTTCCATGTACTAGCTATTCTACTGTCAGCAACTTTGTATTGCAATTGGTAAAGTGTTTCTAAATTTATGCAGTACGGAAAGAAACAGTTTGGGCAAATAGGAAATCAAATGCACATAATTTGTTTCTCGTAAGTATAGCAGTTGCCTTTCTGTTGGTGCTGAGCTACCAGTTCCGCAAAAATCACACAAGTCTTTCTTTGAGCTGTTAATAAATTTTTGGTTCCTCTAGATTGCTTATAGGAAATATGTGGGTTTTTTTTTAAAAAAAATTCTTTCCTCCCTCTCCAAGAGGAGTTTCCTTTATGTGGATTACCACATTTCTCCTGGAGAGAGAAGTAACAACTTTGCTCCGCTGTAGATGTGTCAGAATTTTTGCTTTAAAAAAAAAATGTTGAAAAGCATTAAACATTTTATTCTCCTTCATCTGCAGTAAAGTTTTTTAATGTTGGGAGACATCATAAAATTAGGGCCAGCTTCATAGTAACAAAATCCTGTTGGTATCTCCTAATCCTTTTGACACATCGGGGGCCCAATCATTCATGGCTGGGTGGTCATTCATTCACGCCTTGGTCTTGCATAATGTCCTCCCTAGTTAGGACAGATCAGCGTTTTATTTGCTATGTTAACAAGGATAACAGCCTGTTGACAAGCTGTGGGTTTGGATCCAGTAATCAACTAGAGCTTGACCTTATCTGGGAAAGGAAACTTTAAATCAGGGAAGAGCTCTTCAGCTCTCTCATTTAGAGCACTCGCTCTGCGTGTGGAAGATAAGGCAAGTCAGCCTCTTAACAGATCCAGATAAGGCTGGGGGGAGAAAAAAAAAAAACCCCAGCCAGTTTGCATAAATTAGGGTTTGCAATTCTTCAGATGTTGCTGAGTGTTAACTCCAGCAGTCCCAGTCAGTGGAATTGGATGCTTGATAGTGAAGTGTCCCTGCATATAGAAAGATTAACAAGTCTTAGTTGCAATTGGCGCCAGCATAGAAGGACATACAGTTTGGCTGGATCAAAAGCAGCTTCCTGTGAGCCTCAGTTTCTGTCCAGCCTGCACATAAAGTTGATGTCAGCTTACATAATACATGACGTGCATGAATACAGGTAGTCCTTGACTTATGACCAGTTGCTTAGAGACTGTTTGATGGGCTACTTATAATCCAGATTTGAGGCGAGCTACTGTTCTCTCTCTCTCTCTCTCTCTCTCTCTCTCTCTCTCTCTCTCTCCCTCCCTCTCTCCCCCCTCTTTCTTTCCCTCCCTCTCCCTTCTCTCTTTCTCCTTTCCTTCCTCTCTCCTTCTCTCTCTCCCTCCTTCTCTCTCTCTCTCTCCTCTCCCTCTCCTTCTCCCTCTCCATCCCTCTTTCCTTCTCTCTCCTTCTCTCCCTCTCCCTGTCTCCTTCTCTTTCTCTTTCTCTTTCCTTCCCTTCCCTCTCCCCCGCCCCTCACACACACACTTTTGGTGCCTGGTAACCGGTCCCCATTTACAGCCATTTGTGGCAACCTATGATTGTATGATTGTGCTTTAAGATTTTTTTTAAAAAAAATGCCGAAAACAGGTCATTTAACTGCCCGTTTTTTGCTGGAAACCGGCATTGTGAACAATGGATTTGCTTACTGATCGTGGTATTCACTTAACAACTGTTGCAAAAGAGATTGTAAAATTGGGCATGATCACACCGATGACCCGCTTAACCGCTTAGGACTTAGGACCATAATTCCGAGCTCAGTGATGGTTGTAAATCAAACATTACCTGGGGTACACAAATCCCCACATTACTGCATGTCAGAAATGTGTAATGGTTAAGGGGGGATTTTGCCTGTGGAAAAGCCTGTTCATTGGTGCATCTGATAGGGCTATGGTGGAATATCACTTTTATTTAAAGTTGGGTGATTGTCTGGTGGCACAGTGGTTAGAATGCACTATATTGCAGGCAAATTTTGCCCATAACCTGGAGTTCAATCCTGGTGGGGCTCAAGTTTGACTCAGCCTTCCATCCTTCCGAGGTGGGTAAAATAAGGACCCAGATTTTTGGGGGCAAAGGTGCTGACTCTGTAAACCACGTAGAGAGGGCTGTAAATCATTGAAGCAGTATATCAGTCTTAAGTGCTATTGCTATAGGTTAATATTACATTAATAGCAGCAAAACTGAATTTGCTCGATCATTTTGAATGTCTTTGTTTGAGAGATCCTTCTGTCGGAATCGTCCATAAGCTTGACATTTCCCCTCATTCTTTTAATAGTGTGGGCTATGTGCCTGGCTATTCTAGAATCAAAAAGGCAGGAAGATCTTCTCTGCAGCCCACAAATGATTGCCTGGGTTCCTCCTTTGCACAGGATGGGGTTATCTGCATACTTATTATATATAATGTATGCCTTGTGGTGTGACCTTTATTGTCGTTAAGAATGTGATTACACTCTTAAGTTTCCTTAGGCAATTCTTTACTGTCTTTGCCGTGATAGCAATATCTGTTTTGCAGTTTGCGTGAAAGCACAACAACTCTTCCACAGCCATTGTTCATTGAGCTTTTAATTGAACTGGATAGTCAGCCATTAAATAGTTCTGCATGGTAATAAAAAGTCACTTGAATTCTTTTGCTTGTGGAAATGGGAAGCTTTATATATTTTCTCAACTTGAGAAAAAGATATGTAGGCCAATGAGTTGTAGTAGGAAGAAGTAATAGTGATAGGCCTCTATGCTGAATGTGATCAAGGACCATATTTTTCGGACTATAAGATGCACTTAAATTTAGAAGAGAAAAACAAGAAGTTTTGGGCCTCCCTTTTCCCAGCCTTTTTCCAGTCCATTTTCGGGGCTTTTTTCTGCCTGTTTTTGAGGCTTATTTCGACCAATTTTTTTAAAAAATTTTTTTGGGAAAAACGAGCTGAAAAAGCATTGAAAACGGACTGAAAAAAGCCTCAAAAACGGGCTGAAACAAGCCGGAAAACGGGCTGAAAAAAGCCCCAAGCATGGGCTGGAAAAAGACCTGAAAAGGGCCCAAAAATGTGCGGGGACTAAAAAACAGCCCACAGGTGCGTGGGGCTTCAGCAATATTTGGTTTATAAGACACACAGATACTTTCACTCCCTTTTGGGAGACAAAAAAGTGCATCTTATAGTTTGAAAAATGCAGTATTTGCAGGAAGTAATGAATGGAGTGTGTCTAGTAAAACATGACGTTTGTTCCACAATTTGTAACGGCAGTTTTTTTGAGCCCCCACATTCAGTTGAAGTTTCTGAATTATCTAGAAAAGCAGCACAGTGTACAATACTGTGTATAACACAGAGCCTGGATGGCGCAGCAGCTTAAGTAGCGCTAAAAGTGACACCAGCTGCCTGCAATTACTGCAAGTTCGAATCTCACCAGGCTCAAGGTTGACTCAGCCTTCCATCCTTTCAAGGTAGGTAAAATGAGGACCCGGATTGTGGGGGCAATAAGCTGACTTTGTATAAAAAGGAACACCGCTTATGGGGGTCCGAAAGCCCTACTAAGCAGGTATATACAAAAGTATGAAGGCTATTGCTTAACGCATTGTAAGCCACCCTGAGTCTCCAGAGAAGGGCGGCATATAAATTAAATAAATAAAAAAAAATGATCTATAAGACACACAGACATTTTCACTCCCTTTTGGGAGACAAAAAAGTGCATCTTATAGTTTGAAAAATACGGTATTTGCAGGAAATAATGAATGGAGTGTGTCTAGTAAACCATGATGTTTGTTCCAAAATTTATAAACTGTTGGCGGGGGATTCAAATTATGGCAGTTTTTTTGAGCCCCCGCATTAAGTTGAAGTTTCTGAATTATCTAGAAAAGCAGCACAGTGTACAACACATCATGTGATTGGCAAGCATTTAATTGTACCAGCTCTGAACAATCTCAGGCTAGGTCTGTTTTTCCCTTGATCCGATTGTAACCTGGGCCAAATCAAAAAAATATTATAAATCTGCATAAATGGGAATGCAGCTTCACCCAACTTCAGTTCAATCCCCCTTCAGATTACCAGCTTTCCCCATTCATAGTACAGGTAGTCCTCGATTTACAACAGTTCATTTAGTGACGGCACTGAAAAAAGTGACTTTCGATCGTTTTTCACACTTAACAACCCTTGCAGCATCCCCATCGTCACATGATCCAAATTCAGATGCTTGGCAACTGGTTCATATTATGATGGTTGCAGTGTCCCAGGGGTATGGGATCCCCTTTTGCGGCCTTCTGACAAGCTAAACCAGTGGAGAAGCCAGATTCACTTAACAACTGGGTTATTAACTTAACGGCTGCAGTGACTCACTGAACAACTGTGGCAAGAAAGGTGGTAAAATGGGGCAAAACTCACTTAACAAATTTATGTATCACTTAGAAACATAAACGTTGGGCTCATTTGTGGTCATAAGTCAAGGACTCCCTGTCCACAGTCTTAACTGGACTAAGCTTCAGTTTGGTTATTCCGTTTAATCCAAAATCCACTTCAAAGCACCCATATTGCTTTTTTACATACAGATTCATTTTAGAGCAGAGTTTCTCAACCTTGGTAGCTTGAAGATGGGTGGACTTCAACTCCCAGAATCCCCCAGCCAGCAGCGCTTCAAGCTTCCAAGATTGAGAAAAACTGTTTTAGAGACATCTGAACATTTGCTTGGCATGCTGAGTAGCAAACTTACATTCTCCCATTTTGGAAAAAAATAGAAATTTCCACAAACTACTTGATGGAATAGGATATTTATTGCCAGAGAAAGCATCAACCTTTCCATTAAATTCTACTTTGGTTAAACGTTACTACCAAATTGCACGTCCACAGAAAGTATATCATTCAAACAGGACTAATCCCATCTTTTAATGTTGGTTAGTCTCATGGTAAATCCTTGGTATTAGTGTGAAATGACCAGTGAGCAGGAGTTACCTTGGGAAGTTAACACACAGGAGGGATTGTAGCCAAAGAATGGATTAGAACTTTGATCATAGGACTAAGACACCATACCAAAAGGTCCATCAAAGACAACTAAAGGGTATGTGAGATCAGGAAGACTTGTTGTATTTTGCATTTTGCATTTCCTTATTTCTGTAAGTATTGGATGGACCATGGTAGCAGGTCTGGGATCTGTTAGAACTGGTGGATGCTGGGATGTCTTCTTTTTTTGTTACAAAGCTTTAACCAAGTTAAAGTTAAAGTTAAATTACTGTCTTTTAAGCAGTAATGCACCATATAAATACAAATTATAATGAGGCTGAAAATTTATATACTCAGTAGGATGGTAGTTCTGGGAGAGACAGAGCCTAGAATGGATGGATATATCTTTTCTGCCTATCCGCCTTCCCATTCATTCTAGATCAGGGATATTCCACCTTGCCCACTGTAAGACCTGTGGACTTCAACTCCCAGTCATTTTGGCTGGGGAATTCTGGGAGTTGAAGTCCAAAAGTCTTAAGAGTTTCCCAGTTGAATATCTCTGCCCTAGATGATGGAGAATTCTTACCAGAAGCATGATTGAATAAAGCATTTCGGAAGACGGTTTAAATCGATTGATTTCTCCTACAAAGTATCATGTATATACACATATATTAAAATATATGTCAAGGCTCCGACTAATGAACCCAATCAAATCAGAACTCTGAAACTTGGCTACTTCCCAAAGGTCTTATTTAACGAGTACATCATATTGGCACAGCTTCAATGGAAAACCAAAATCTAAATCTTTCCTGCGGTTTCAGTATAATTAAACTAGGAAATAACCCCATCCCCAAGGGCCACAGATCACTTTGGCCAATTGGGTTAATTGGTGGGCTCTTCAGGCACTCCTTCCCCAATCTCATCTGTTGCCAGTAGAGATGACCTTGGTTCTTATGAGAAATCTCTTTGTTATGTCTAGTAATGCATTCCAACCTCCTCCTCCCACCCCTTTCCCCTCTGTGGCAACTGAGGAACAGAAAGATGGTTGCGGGCAGGTGGATACACACACACACACACACACACACACACACAGAGTAGATCACTGCTTCTCTCCAACTTTACAAACCCAAGATCAGCGAGAGCAACCTACTTCAATTAATCTTTCTTTAATGAGCAGCGATCATCATTCTTTTAGCCATTATCTATCCACGTGTTTCCAACCTATTTGGTCCTGAGCTTTCTTTTGCCAATTGGGCCCACAGTACTGTATATTGTCATCTGGAAAGGTTTTATTACTTAATCTTTAAAGATGATTAAGGTGTCTAGATAGAAGATTGCGTTAAGTAGTGATGGATCGTGGAACTGTTTCTATGAAACTAGTACTAAAAACCTCCGCCGACTAGGAATTTTAAGTTCTAAAACTTACTTGAACAGTATTGGCTTTTTAAGAAGGTTGATGTTACAAGATGCACGTTCTTGGATTGATTCCAGAGTATAGAATGTTTCTAATCTATTGAGCCAAAACAAAAACAACCAGGCTACATTATAATAGTTGTTTCTTTGTTAGAAAATGCATTTTGAAGCAAGTTGTGTTTAAATCTTCTACTTTTTATATGTTTGGCTTATCTTTGTTAACTGACCTAGTCTCTCTGTATCTCTCTTTCTCCTCCCACCCACCCCTCCGCCTGGAATAGCTTTCACTCCCCGAGGAACAGAATGAAGTAACAAGAAATGGCTGTGAGTCCAAGGAGCTTGTCTACCTGGTACAAATCTCTTGTCAGGTAAATAATATGACCCTTCTTCCCTTGATTTTATAAAAATGCATGAGCTGAATGATACTTGGGGGATTCTTTTTCTCCCACGTTTACCACTGTTTATAATACGTGAAGATAATATGGGGCTTCAGGAAACACCTGAGTAACTACTAAATTGGATCCATTTATCCTGGAATCACTTATGTATTTTTGTTGTGTGGGAAGCCACCCTCTCCCAGAAGAATGAAATGTTTTAGGAAATATTAAAAAGGCAGAATATTATATTTCCCCTAAAAGAGAAATAGAAATCTTAAGGGAGACAGAAACTCAGCTCCAGCTCCTTGCCTCCAGCAGATGTTTGGTGCCCATTAAGAAGGACTGGGCCAACCTATCTACAAGACAAAAGACTTTCAGCCTCAGGGTGATGGGATTAGCCCTCACTCAGGACAATGCCATTAAGCCACAATAGGACCCTTTCATCAGAACACAAGCCTCTTCATTACATCATCACCCTCCCAGCTTCAACCAAACCTGGGAGCTCAGACAAATTCAGCTATGACCTCTGCATAGCCCCATGGGAGTCTGACAGCAACCAATAGAATACATGCTCTTGCCACAGGAACTGGAAGCTCAAGTGCAAAGCCCAAAAGAAGGTATAAAAACCCCTCACTCTCAACTCCATATGGTCAGCTGTACCAGAACCATGTGCTTGGTGGTTCTGTTCATCATTAAACCATCTTTACAATCAGCCTCCATGTTTCCAGTATCTTTCCCTCCACTTGGAACTGAACCAGATGGATATTTCTTCCAACAGTTGGATACAATGAGAAACTTAATTACATTAAGGAGTATCCAGGAAGTGATGATTCAGGCTTTACTCAAAATGTTTCTGCCACCCCATGCTAACATATTAATAACTTGCACTATACGTGTTGAATACGTGATCACCACGTATGACCTTGCCAGCCAGCTTCCGACAAAGTCAACAGTGGAAGCCCGATTCATTTAACTAACACCCATATGATTCACTTCACAGCTGTGGCAAAAAAATAAATAATTGTAAAATTGGGCGTGACTCACTTAACAATCACCTTGTTTAACAACAGAACTGCTGGCCACAAACTGTGTTAGTAAGTCAAGGAATAACTGTAGTTACGCACTGCTCCCATAGTCAGAAAGGACAACCAAGCCATTACTTGAGAGGGGAGGAGGGTAGGTGGGTTTTATGATAAAATGATGCTAAAACCTCCAAGGACTTTAATTGCAACCTTAAACATGTATGTTTTTCACAGTTCATGCTGGAAGCAGAAAACAGCTTTAGAGGTTTAGAATTTTAATCTTTGTACTGCAGGGCAGAGAATTCGAGAATTTGTGCTAGGTTGTGGATTTCAGCTAAAATATTCTGTATATCCCTGAGCTCAGGCACTGAGATATACCTAGTGGTTAATCATAACAAGTCTTCTGAACTGTATTTCCAATTACAGAATATTCTTCCACCTTCTTTTTCATCTGCCAGAGTCTTGACAGTTTGAAGTTTTTTTTGACCATCTCATCCTCTTAACACTTTTATCGCTATGAAATTTTATCTGTTTTTTTTTAAAAAAGACTTTCTAGAGAGGACTGTTTTAAGCTGTACAGATTTTAACAGAATGATTGTTTTAACAGTTTTAGGTGGTTAATCGTGGTGTTCATCTATCTTGAATTTTATTTGAATTTTATCTTGAATTTTATTTGTGTTCTTGTTATTTACAATCCCGGCAGTTATCAGTAACAAATACACATAACATGCAGTATTGACCACACCTGGAATACTGCATCCAGTTTTGATCACCACTTTACAAAAAAATCTGTTGAGACTTTGGAAAAAGTGCAGAGAAGAGCAGCTAGGATGATTGAAGGCCTGGAGACTAAACCATATGAAGAACAGTTGTAGGAACTGGATATGGCTAGTCTAGAGAAAAGAAGGACTGGGGTGTCACTGCGTTTTTGTATTTACCAGCAGAGGGCAATTACCCCATGCAAGGTAACTGTGTTTTTGTATTTACCAGCAGAGCTTTAATTTCTGGACTTTCAGACTCACCGTAACTTGCCAAGTTTCTTATCAGTATCTACTGCGCATGTCCTGCATTCTTTTCTCTTCTTCTGAAAACTTTCCTTTGTTCTCCTGCCAGCTAAGGCCTGGCTGGGGATTCTTTGCCAAGATGTAACTAATTAGATTAGTAAGATTTTTTATTTTCTTTACAATAAATATGAGTTTAATTAGAAGATGTGTTTCCGGTTTTATTGATCAAAGTATACAGAAGGATAAAAGTCACGATCCAACTCAAAATGAGGGCAATTACCCCAGGGCTGTGGAGTCGGGAGAATTGGGACATTTAAACTTGCTTTTTTTAAAATTCCAATCTAAATTTAGTAGGAGTCGGAGTCGGTGCATTGTTTGCTGACTCCGACTCCAGGTACCCAAAATTTACTCCGGCTCTGACTCCACAGTCCTGAATTACCCCACGGAAGGTAACGGGGCTGATTGCCACTCTGACATGGGGGGACATGATGGCAGTATTCCAGTATTTAAGGGGCTGCCACAAAGAAGAGGGGGGGGCAGTTTCAACATATTTTCCAAAGCACCAAAAGGCAAGACAAGAAACAATGGATGGAAACTAATCAAGGAGAGAAGCAACCTGGAATTAAGGAGAAACTTCCTAACAGTGAGAACAATTAATCAGTAGAACGTCTGGCCACGAGAGCTTTTAGGTGATTCATCACTGGAGGTTTTTAAGAAGAAACTAGGCAGCCACTTATCTGAAATGGTATAAGTCATGATAGCGAACCTATGGCACAGATGGCTCCATATCTGTGGGCACGTGAGCGTTGCCCTAGCTCAGTTCCAGTGTGCATGCCCATGCTGGCCAGCTGATTTTTGGGCCTTCCGGGCCCATTGGAAGTCGGGAAACGGGCAGTTTCTGGCCTCCGGAGGGCCTCCAGGTGGGTGGAAAGGCTGTTTTTGCCCTTCCCAGGCTTCTAGAAAGCCTCTGGAGCCTGGGGAGGGCGAAAAACGGGGCTACCTGGCCCACCATGCCATCGCGTACCAAAAGTGGGAGTGCAGGGGGATCGCATGCACACGTGCGGGGGCGGGGCACATAGAATTATGGGTGTGGGCACACGCGCATGCAACCCCTCGCTCTCCCCCTGCTTTTGGCACTCGATGGCGAAAAGGTGAGCCACCACTGGGTATAGGTTCTCCTGCTTGAGCAGGGAGTTGGACTAGAAGACCTCCAAGGTCCCTTCCAGCTCTATTTTGATTGATTGATTGATTGACTTCACTTGTGTCAAACTTACGTGTTGTATGTCCCCAGGTACACCTTTCCAAGCACCCAGCAAATTTGATCAGTTACAGCACACCTCCTCTTTGAGGAGGGAAAATCTGTGTGTATTCAATGCCCCTTTGCTAGGGCCTTATGTCACTTTGGTCTTGAACAAATGTTGTTGTTCCTAATAGAGACAAATGTTGACATTCCCCAGTCAACGTGCACGCTGCTTTCGAAACGGTATAATCTACACGAGGCAAAGAAGGCCATGGCTTTCCACAAAGAGGAAATCAACATGGCTCTTGAACATAAAGAAAAGTCTTGGGCTTGTTACCGTTATTTATAAAATCTGAAAAACCCAATGTGCCAGTGGAAGACGGTCATTGGTTAAATTGGATCCAGAAATTAGCTTATTAGTTTGGCATCTATCCATGCACTTTTCAAAGACCTGGGCTGCTTAGAAGCAATTTGTTGCAAATAAGAGGAGCATTGTAGAAAGCCAAAGAAATGAGTCATTCTAGCTATAGCCCGTTTGAAACTTCTGGACTGGAAAATTTGTTTCTTTCCCTTCACTGAGTAGCTCGCCGAATGCACTTCAATTTATCAACTTTGTAAGCAGATAAGTAGACTTTAAAAAAAGAAAATATCACGGCTTTCATACACTCTCCCTTTAACATGGCCTACTTGAAATTCTCTTGACTTTTAGTCTCACTAAATATCTGTAATCCAGAAACATCTTTCTTTTGGAGGGTGAGGAGAGAGTTCGTAATGCGTTTACCTCTTTTTTTTTCCTTCCTTCTTTCTTCATGTTAACATGCTATTTTAAAGTTATCAGTTGCTTGAAACAAAAATGAGGAGGACTTATGACTAAGACGACAATGTTGCTTTCCCACTCAACCACCTAAGATTAGGTATGAGTGAGAAATTCTACCCCTTTTCCTGTTTTTCCTGCGTATGATCTCATTCTGTCACAAGGGCCCTAGGGATAAACTAGTGAGAAGTCTTTTAATCTTCATCTCCTCCTCCTCCTCGCCCTCCTCCCCTCTTCCTCCTCTTCCATCACCACCACAAAAAATGATAAAAAGCAAATGCTCAGGCTTTGCATTGAGGGATTAAATTGAATTGGAAAATGGTACAGTATGTAATTGTATATTGAAAACTGGGAAAGATAGTTTGCTGGAGGAGAATAGGAATGAAATACTGTGTTTTCCCAAAAATAAGACCCTGTCTTATATTGTTTTGAACCCCGAAATAAGCGCTTGGCCTTATTTTTGGGGAAGTCATATTATTTTGGGGCAGGTGGAGAGAACCAGAGGAAAGGCGAGGACCGGCCATTTAAATATTTTCTGGGAGGGCTTATTTTCGGGGGGGGGCTTATTTTAGTGCATGCGCTCAAAAGCCCGATTGGGCTTATTATCAGGGGAGGTCTTATTTTAGGAGAAAGAGGGTAGCTAAGAGGTAAATTGCGGCTGGTGGCCTTCTGGATCCGCTTCAAGGTGCTAAAAGCCCTTCATGGCATGGGCCCAAGGTACCTGCAGGACCATCTTCTACCGACCTCCCACCGCCCTGTGCGCTCTTATAGAGCTGCCCTCCTCTGGGTGCCATCTGCCAGACAATGTTCGCCCAAGATGAGGGCGTTCTCTGTGGCCGCACCAACCCTCTGAAATGGATTACCCACTGAGCTCCGGACGGCTCCTGATCTCCGCACTTTCCGTATTGGCTTGAAGACATGGCTCTTTCACCAAATTCCCTAACCAGTTATGGGGTTTTAATTCTGGAGTTTTTAAATTCGGACAGTATTTTAGTATTTTCGTTTTTATCTCTGTTGTTTTAATCCATGTGAGCCGCCCCGAGTCCCACGGGAGAAGGGCGGCATATAAATTTAAATAAATAAATAAATACAATAAATTTTGGATTAATCCATTAGATAACCAATTTTGCCACGTTAATTATTTCTTCTGTTGTCCCGATAGGGTACAACCCGTTTTCTCAACCGGGAGAATTCCGTGGCATACAAAAACGGGCAAAATACTTCTAGCACATCCATCATTTGTCTCTCGTGTCTTTTGTACCTTCTTCGCAGCGGCTGCACATTGAAAAGCCTTTCTGGTTTTTTTTTTTTTTTGTTTTGTTTTTGTTTTTTTTTTTTAGCTGAGCTAAAACTTCAGGTCAGGGCCTGCTTGTTAGATTTTACTTTCCTTGTTTTCAGCAGACTGAACAATGTTTTAGCTTTGGTAATTGCAGCCATTTGTCCCAGTTTGGTTTTGCTCTCCCTTTGAGCCTGAAGAGATGTCAGGCAGTTCTGTTGAGAGACTGGACAAAAGGCCAGCAATAACAGTTTCAGTGAGTGATGTACCTTGGCAGCTCTTTCTGTTTATCATGGAGCAAGGTGCTGTTTAACTGTGAATCGGAGAGAGAGGTTATACCTAACTGAATACGCCCGGAACATAATACGGTAGGTGTGAAAGTCAAAAGCAAAGTTTTCCATCTTGGACTCCTAGTAACTGCATGAATGTGCCCAAGTTATTGCTTTTGAGTCAGGACAGAGGTGGTTCATTATTTCTTTCTTCTTGGCAACAGCTGTAAACAAACTCAAAATCAGTTTCCAGCTTTATTCTCCTCTTCCATCCATGTGATATTAGGTGTAAATAAGCTCCAGTCCCCAGGACGGTTGTTTCCTGTGAAGCTTCTTCCTTTCAAATCTTTAAAGGAGGCCCATCTTCATAAATTCATAAATTGTTCCTTCAATGTTCACGAGGAGCTGACTGGCTGTGGTTGAAAAAAAATGGCACACGCTTTATGGATGTGGTTAGGTTTGCAACTGTCAGACGGGGAAAGACCAGGTCCACACAAGAAGGTCCAATTAAACTGATCATGCCTATGCACAGGCATCTTCTCAACTAACGATTAGCACTTGCTTGGATTTAGATAAAGGTCTGTAGGATTGAAAGGAGGTTGGACTGCACTTGTGGCTACGTAGGGATTCTAGGCTGATTTAACTCCGCCCCCAGTTTCTGCTACACCGTCTCCTTCAGTGACCAACTATTTCCATCTAAAGACTTTCTACTATTTGATATTAGGTCCCATTTTCACCCAGAGGTGAAATGCATTTGAGCCATGATTGCTAAAATTGCTAACATGGTCTTTTGTATGACAATTCTCGGTGTAAGTTACCTGGAAAATACCACCCTAGGAGAAGCTGTATTTAAATTATGAAAGTGCCGAGAGGTGTCAATCCAGATAGTTCTCAGTTACAGGTTTTAATGCACCATCCGTGGTAACATGGAGGAGTTATCAGTTTCTTACGGTTTATTTTAGCACTAAACAGAAAGTCTTCAATGGTAAGTATGAAAAGATCCTATCTCAGATTTTTCCAGAGGAGTCTTCATATTGTGATTAAAACTTTTTCTCACCCATAGAAAGTCATCCTAATGCAATTGCTTATAAAGAACAAGAAAGCTTTGCTGATTAATACTATCTGGAGTATTCTCAATGCTGCATACCTATTAGTCCGAAATGTTCTATTATTGTATCTTTTTTGAGTAACCTTGAGTAACCTGCTTACCATTCTAAAACAGTCATGCTCTTAGCCAAATAAATTTATTGGCACTGAGGAATTCTAAATAATTTCAGGACACCTAGATGGAAGATGCTGTTAAACCAGTAAGTAACACACTTAACTGGAGATGCTGTCATCAATAGGGGAGAAAACCGTTCATTATATTGCTTGATGGATTCACAGCCCCATCTACAAAAGAGATACAAATCCATTTCCTTAGCAGTTTTCATTGTTTGGCTGTTCAGTATTTCAGATACTGTGCCACTACAAAAATGCTGCCTGCTACAGATTTACGTTTGGGTGTTGCATTCAATATTCTTACACCAGAATTGCCAGCACTTATCTCCAGTCTCCTTCCCTCCCTCCCTGACCTATTGTACTTATATGTTTGACATGGAAGTGTGACTGATAGCAAATTGTTTAAATTAGAAGTTTGTAAAGAGAGACTGGAATGTAATAAAGCAGCAAATCTCTTTTCAAATAGCCAGAGACTTAAGCTGTATATTTTTCATCCTGCCATTCAGAAGGAGATTTAATCAAGAGAAATAGCCGAGCACTACAATTTTGAATGCTTAGAAACCCCTTATTATTCTTCGGTTACCTGTTTATGTGCTCTTTTTCCTTTTTCACACTTCTTAATCATAATTTGCCTCAGCAAACGTATTATTCAGATACTTATCTGCAGTTGAATGTACTTCCAAAGGTTTGGCTTGAAAAATTAACACAGGGAAAGAAGGCATCCATATTCGGGAGTGGGATAAATGCATTAGTAAAATACATCTACCTAAGAGACTTTGTGAAGTATTTTGTCATAGTTATTGCCGGTGTTAAATTGTTTTTCCTGATTTGTTTGTTTGCTTTTTGGCTATCTATTCTGTTTGATATGATCTGGAAGTGTTTGAATTCAAAATAACTACTGAATATTCATGCCAACTTCAGTTCTAATATCTCAGCATTCAAAGATATTTTTTAACTAACTGGCTTGCATTTTTCTTTCTATTGAAAAAGGGTATTGGAATTTATTTAATTTGACATATTAAGGCTGCCCAGTTTATATTCTAATATCAATATCATCATCATCATTAATCATCATATATGAGCCAGCAGTGTGCAGCAGCTGCCAAAAAAGCCAACACAGTGCATAAACAGAGGGATAGAATAGCTTGACTCCCTCTTCTTTGTGGCAGCCCCTGAGATACTGGAACACTGCTATCATGTCTTCTCTAGTCCTTCTCTTCATTAAACTAGACATACCCAGTTCCAGCAACCATTCTTCATAGGTTTTAACCTCCAGTCCCCTGGTCATCTTTGTTGCTCTTCTCTGCGCTCTTTCTAGAGTCTCAACATCTTTTTTATATCGTGGCAACCAAAACTGAATGCAGTATTCCAAGTGTGGCCTTACCAAGGCATTATAAAGTAGTATTAACACTTCACGTGATCTTGATTCTCTAAAGCACCTGAGGGTAGAACAGGAAGCAATGGGTGGAAACTAATCAAGGAGGGAAGCAACTTAGAACTAAGGAGAAATTTCCTTACAGTTAGAACAATTCATCAGTGGAACAACTTGCCTCCAGAAGTTGTGAATGCTCCAACACTGGAAGTTTTTAAGAAGATGTTGGATAACCATTTGTCTGAAGTGGTGTAGGGTTTCCTGCCTAAGCATGGGGATGGACTAGAAGATCTCCAAGGTCCCTTCCAACTCTGCTATTCTATTCTATCATCCTAGCCATTGTCTATCCACTGTAGGATGAAGGCCTCTTCTGTTTGTTTCCAACCAATACTGTCTTGAGTTTTCCTTTGCCAATTGGGCCCTCAATACTTGCTGATGTCGTCGATCCATTTTGTTTTAAGTCTCTCTTGTGGGGGCTTTTTGTCAAGTGGAATCCATTCCATGACTGTCTTGGAGTCACCCATCCGCCATCAGTTCTTCTTGCTATGTGACCAGATCATTTCCATTTCAATTCTTTGACTCTTTTGATAGCATCCTATATTTCTGTTTGTTCTCTAGTCCACATGCAGGCCTTTCTGTCTTTTCTTGTGATGTCGAGCATGTATCTTTCCATGGCTCTTGGTGACACTCGTAGCTTTTGTATTGATTGTGAGGTTAGTGTCGATGTTTCTCTGGCATATGTTAGAATAGATAGCACACCCCAGGGGTGAAATGCTCCCGGTTTGGACCGGATCACCCGATCCGGTAGCGATGGCGGCTGGTGGTTCAGAGAACCGGTAGCAAAAATCCCTGCCTCACCCCCGTCCAGCTGAGCCGCGCAATCATCAGAGGCTTTTAAAAAATTTTTTTTAAAAACATCATTTCTACAACCTCTTCGGCTGAAAAAAAATGCTTTTAAAAGTAAAAAAAAAAAAAGCCTCTGACGATTGTGCGGCTCAGCTGGGATCATCAGAGGCTTTTAAAAGCATTTTTTTTTACCACCTCTTCTGCCGAAGAGGTTGTAGAAAAAAATGGTTTTAAAAGAAAAAAAAAGCCTCTGACGATCAGGCAACTCAGTTGGGATCATGAGAGCCTTTTAAAAGCATTTTTTTTACAACCTCTTCAAAAAATGGTTTTAAAAGTTAAAAAAAAAAAGTTGGCCACTCCCACCCAGTCACATTACCCCCGCCCCCTCCCACCAAGCCACGCCCACAGAACCGGTAGTAACCAATTTTACATTTTACCACTGGCACACCCTGATTGAAAATTTTTCTCTTCAGGCATAGGGGGAGATTGTCCTTGAAAATTACACTTGCCATTCTAATGTATTGGTATTCGTTCAAAATACTATATTATACAATGACTTAAGGAATTTTAATTAGAGGTTGAAACTGATTAGCAAAGCCCGGTTGAGTGACAATGTGATTATATGTGGAACGATGATAATAATCAGGTGCACAGAGTCCTTGCACATTTGCGAATGAATGAATTAAACGACACTGTATTTTTTGTGTTTTCCTGTCTGCAGGGCAAGAGCTGGATTGTGAAGAGGAGTTACGAAGACTTTAGAGTGCTTGATAAACATCTTCACCTATGTATTTATGATCGGCGCTTCTCTCAGCTCTCAGAGCTACCCCGTTCGGATGCCCTGAAGGATAATCCGGAGGTAAAATAATGACGTCTTATTACTAGCTGCAAAGTTCTAGTTGTGGAATAATATTATTGGAGGGGAGGTATCTCTGAGGTTTTCATGTAATTATTTATTGATATCCCGCCTTTATTATCTTTTACAAAAAACTCAAGGCAGCAAGCATACTTAATGCTCTTTTCTTTCCTATTTTTCCCACAACAACAACCATGGAGAAGAGGGGTTGGGCTAGAAAAGAGTGAGTGGCCCAAAAGCCTAAGATGCAACTAGAACTCACTGTCTCCTGAACCCGTCTCCTCACTGGTCTTAGCCTAGTGCCTCTTAAATTCTATAGTATATCACAGAAGTGAGTAAACCCCCTCACATTTTGTAAATATTTAAGTATATCTTTTCATGTGACAACGCTGACGAAATGACAGTTGGCTACAATGTAAAGTAGTGAGTATACAGCTTGTATAACGGTGTAAATGTGCCGTCCCCTCAAAATAACGCAACACACAGCCATTAGTGTCTAAACTGGTGGCAACAAAAGTGAGCACACCCCTAAGTGATAATGTCTAAATGGGGCCCAAAGTGTCAATATTTTGGGTGGCCAACATTATTTTCCAGCACTGCCTTAACCCTCTTGGGCATAGAGCTCACTAGAGCAGGGGTGGGCAAATGTGGCCCTTTTACAACCTGTGGACTTCAACTCCCAGAATTCCTGAGACAGCGAAGGAATTCTGGGAGTTGAAGTCCACAGGTTGTAAATGGGCCACATTTGCCCACCCCTGCACTAGAGCTTCACAGGTTGCCCCTGGAGTCCTCTTCCACTCCTCCATGACAATGTCATGGAGCTGATGGATGTTGGAGACCTTGCGCACCTCCAACTTGCTGCACAAACTGTGATAATTTTAAATATGGTTTTAAAGGGGTTTTTAACTTATTTTGTGATTTGTATTATTGATCGTTGTTGTAAGCTGCCCTGAGTCCTTTGGGAGAATGGCATAAATAAATAAATAAACAAACTAAATAAAAAAATTAAACTAATTAACTAACTAACTAACTAACTAACTAACTTGCTTACTTACTTCCGTTTCAGAATGCTGTGGGACTTCTATGATATACTATATCTATATCTGTGTCTATATCATCCATATATATCATCTATCTATCTACAGAGAGAGAGGAAGGGAGGGAGGGAGGAGAAGGGTGGGTGAGAGGGAAGGGGAGGGAGAGAGAGAGGGAGAGATTGCTTCAGTTATATCCCCTAATATACAGGATGCCCTGCATCAGTAGAATTATCACACTTTTCCCCTCATCCTTTGCAGCTTGTTACCCAGATGCTGATGGCTTACCTGTCCCGACTCTCAGCCATTGCTGGCAACAAGATAAATTGCGGTCCTGCTCTCACATGGATGGAGGTACAAGAGCCCGCTTCACTTTCTCCTCAATTCATCAAATGCTTTGTGTCTACCAGTCTGCCAGCAGCACATTAAATGGAAAGAGGGAAGGTTTCCAAATTAGAAAATGCCAGTCAGGCCCTCTGCTTTTAGGCGACCCAAGATAAAAGTAGGAACACATCCTCATCCTTAACTATATAGATCCTCCTAAATCAAGCCACTGACCAAAAAGTCATCTTCATTGAGATTATGGCCTATATAGGCTACCGTCCTGGTCCTGGTCAAGTGTATGTTGGTAGATACACTCAGTCTGCAGCTGAGAGCGAGCAGCTGAAATTCTCAAAGGCAGTCCCATGGCACAACACCTTGCAGTAGTCTAGGCAAGGAGTAATTAGGCCACGAGTCACTTAGCCAGGTCCTCACATTCCAGGTAGGGCTGCATCTGGCACTCGGCTGGACAACTCTGCTCCCTCCCAACCCCTGATTTCCCACTTGTCCATGTAGTAGTAGCTACGAGTCCAAGATGTCTTACAGTTCACAGACCTACTCTTTGATGAATAGTTGCCATCAAGAGGCCATCCTGGAAATGTCAGAAACCTTTCCCCACCATCCAGCCAAGAGCTGAAGGAGCATCTTTGGATGAGAAACGAAACGTCTTCAAAGAAAAACCAGAAAGTCCAGAAAGCACCTTTGGGACTGTAGTGAACAGCTAACTTCATCTTGCAGGGGTTCAGCTATAGGTTGTGTAAACCTTCATGTCCCCTAGAATCAAATCAAGAAGTTGATAGCACCTCTTGCATAGTTTAGGAGAGCAGTGGATAATGTATCGATAATATAGTTATGCAAACTAATCATGGCCTCTCCCAGAGGCTTAAGATATTAAGGGGTCTTCCAGGTAGGAGAGGCCAGCTCAGATGATCTCTCCTACTACCACTCAAGGGCTAACTGGAACTGCCCTCCCAAGGAAGTAATGGAACCCCTATAAAATAGAACTCTACTTTCTGCAGAAGTTGTTTGTATTGCCCAGTCAGTGGTGGGATTCAATTTTTTTTATTACCGGTTCTGTGGGCGTGGCTTGGTAGGCATGGCAGGGGAAGGATACTGTTAAATCTACATTTCCTCCCCACCCCACTAACCTGCTTTCCAGCTCCCTTCTCGTATGCAGGGCAACAAAAGAAGACCCAGCCGATCAGCTGGGACTCCGATCAGCTGCGACTCAGGAGGCAGCCAATAGATTGGGGGTGGAGCCAGTCAGAGGTGATATTTACCGGTTCTCTGAGCTATTCAAAAAATTTCATGTACCTGTTCGCCAGAACTGGCTGAATACCATCTCTGAGCCCATTGCTTATTTTGTACCACAGTGCCTGTAGACTCCTTTTGCACATTTTTTCAGCTGGCAGCTCCGTTTACCTCGGCTTTCTTTACAAATCAACATGAAATCCTCCTCTGTAAATTTGTTAATAAAAATAAATTTGCTCAATGCTGCGCGTTCTTGGCTTTCTCACCATCTACCTTGCGTTGCAGATTGATAACAAGGGGAATCGCCTCCTAGTTCATGAGGAGTCATCCATTAATGTTCCTGCTATTGCAGCTGCTCACGTTATCAAGAGATACATTGCCCAGGCAGCAGATGAACTCTCCTTTGAGGTAAATAACAGGAGGATCAATCTATAATTATTTCAGCGCATGCCCAGAGAAAGCCAATGTTGTGTTGTGTTTTCTTCAACTGGCCAAAGACATTTTTAAAGGACCTCTGATAGCTTTCCATGTTGCTTGTATAACAGTACATTTTCTTATTATATAGGTAATATATAAAGTATAATATAAAATATACATTACATAAAATATATGTAATATATAAAATATAAAATGTATAGCACAATACAGTACTATGTTGTTAATTTGGTAAAATGAATTTGTCATTCTACACTTAATTTTAAGAACGAAGACAGAGAAGCTAATAGACAAGTATCTATGGAGATTTCCAATCATCCGGGTCATGGTTGTCCCAAGAGGCAACTAGACTTTCTGGTTTTTCTTTGAAGCTTCTTGGATGAGAAGTCAAAGGTCTTCAAAGAAAAACCAGAAAGTCCTGCTTGAAAAACAACAACAACACATTGGGGCAAATAGATAAATAAGTGCAAATTTTTAAGTAGAGGTAATCCTTGACTTGCAAGGAACATGGTGGCTCAGTGGCTAAGATGCTGAGCTTGTCGATCGAAAAGTCGGCACTTCAGTGGTTCAGATCCCTAGTGCTGCGTAACGGAGTGAGCTCCCGTTACTTTTCTCAGCTTCTGCCAACCTAGCAGTTCGAAAGCACGTAAAGAATGCAAGTAGAAAAATAGAGGCCACCTTTGGTGGGAAGGGAACAGCGTTCCGTGCGCCTTTGGCGTTTAGTCATGCCGGCCAAATGACTATGGAGACGTCTTCAGACAGCGCTGGCTCTTCGGCTTTGAAACGGAGATGAGCACCGGCCCCTAAAGTAACTTTAAATAGTCTCTAAGTGGCCGATCTTAAGTTAAGGACTGCATTTAATTAGTTTGTTCAATATTCTTTTCACATACACTTATGTTTCCAAAGTGGCTATACTTTCCATTTAACCAGCAGCCTACTTTGGGTTTTAGCTGCAATCCAGCATTTTCTTTTTATGAGTGAATAAAATGTCTACTGTGTAGCGCTCATAATACATACTTAAATTCATATGTGCGTATTTAATAGGCAAGAGCTACTGCTATTTATTTTAAAGGCTTTTGTAATCCCAGCCCGGTAAAGTAAACATTTTTATCAAACCAGATAGTGCTTTGAGAAAATATTTCAATTCTTAATTTCCAGGTTGGAGATATTGTTTCTGTTATTGATATGCCTCCAAAAGAATTGACCACTTGGTGGAGGGGGAAACATGGATTTCAGGTATGTCCAGCTATTAGGTTAGTTAAATATGTCAGGCTCTAAAAGTTGTGGAGGATGGATACTCATTCTAAAAAAAAAATTACTCTCTAATATATAGGGACGCGGTGGCTCAGTGGCTAAGATGCTGAGTTTGTCGATCAAAAGGTCGGCGGTTCAGTGGTTCGAATCCGTAGTGCCGCGTAACGGGGTGAGCTCCCGTTACTTGTCCCAGCTCCTGCCAACCTAGCAGTTCGAAAGCATGTAGAAAAATAAGGACCACCTTTGATAGGAAGGTAACTGCGTTCTGTGCGCCTTTGGCGTTTAGTCATGCCGGCCACATGACCATGGAGATTTCTTCAGACAGCGCTGGCTCTTTGGCTTTGAAATAGAGATGAGCACCGCCCCCTAGAGTCGGGAACGACTAGCACATATCTGCGAGGGGAACCTTTACCATTTATGTTTACAATGTATAAATTTGGGGGTGTGGGAATAGAAAATCCTCCTGATCAATGCCAGGGTAAGAGAAAATGGAAAAGGAGGAGAATTCATAATGTCTATGGAGATTCTCAGTCATCTAGATAAGAACAGAACAGAGCTGGAAGGGACCTTGGAGGTCTTCTAGTCCAGCCCCCTGCTCAAGCAGGAGAACCTCTACTATTTCAGATAAGTGGCTGTCTAGTGTCTTCTTAAAAACCTCCAGTGATGGAGCATCCACAATTTCTGTAAGGCAACTTCTGTTCCACTGGTTAATTGTCTTCACTGTTAGGAAGCTTCTCCTTAATTTCAGGTTGCTTCTCTCTTTGATCAGTTTCCAACCATTGTTTCTTGTCCTGCCTTCTGGCTTCTTTGGAGAATAATTTGACTCCCTTCTTCTTTGTGGCAGCTCCTCAAATATTGCAATGCTGCTATCATGTCACCCCTGATTCTTCTTTAGGTCATGGTTGTCATTTTTCGAGATGCAGCTGGACTTCGTTTGTTTTTCCTTGAAGACGTTTCGCTTCTTCAGTTCTGACCAGCTCAGCTTGGATGAGAAGCAAAACGTCTTCAAGGAAAAACAAAGTCCAGTTGCCTCTTGAAAAAAACACCTTGGAGAATTCATAATGCTATTTTAGTCCTTCGAAACCTCTCAAAATGTGAATGCCTGATTTTTTTCTTTAAACCAGTGGTGAAATCCAAATTTTTTTTACTACCAATTCTGTAGCCGTGGCTTGGTAGGCGTGGCAGGGGAAGGATACTGCAAAATCCCCATTCCCTCCCCACTCTGGAGCCAGCTGGAGGTGGTATTTGCCGGCTCTCTGAACTACTCAAAATTTCTACTACCGGTTCTCTGAATTGCTCAAAATTTCCGTTACTGGTTCTCCAGAACCTGATGGATTTCACCCCTGCTTTAAACCCTTTGTCTGATTTCACTGAACTCGAGTCATATTCTGTATATGTGTAATTCTTGAAAGAGTAATCTGATTCTGTCTTTGGAAGCTGTGGACAGGCAAACTAGCTAGAGTAAAATGACATCCAGGCAAGCAAACCCCTGCTCTACTCACCTACAAAGCAGGGGAAGAATGCTCTTTCTACTAAAGCTACCTAGGGATTTGGAATAATCCCTTTCTTGCAAAATCATCTGGATGTGTCCTTATTCCAGGGGTGAAATGCTCCTGGTTCGGACCATATCGCCCGATCCGGTAGCGATGGAGGCGGGTGGTTCGGAGAACTGGTAGCAAAAATCCCTGCCCCCCCCCCACATGCCCAGCTGAGCCGCGCGATCATCAGAGGCTTTTTTTCTTTTAAATGGCTCTGACGATCCCAAATGAGTTGCCTGATCATCAGAGGGTTTTTTAAAAACTCTCTGCCGATCAAGCAACTCAGCTGGGATCGTCAGAGGCATTCAAAAGCATGTTTTTATAACCTCTTCGCCAAAGAGCTTGTAGAAAAAATGGTTTTAAAAGTTTTTTTAAAAATGGCCACGCCCACCCAGTCACATTACACCCCCCCACCACCCACCCAAGCCATGCTCACAGAACTGGTAGTAACAAATTTTAGATTTCACCCCTGGCTTATTCCATGATTCTGTTTAAATTGTTTAAATGCCTTGTAAATTTAAACAAAATTTAAATACAAGTTCTCTTTTTTCTTTCTATCTTCGCATGTCACTATAGGTGGGATTCTTTCCTAGCGAATGTGTTGAACTAATTAATGACAAAGTCCCTCAGTCGGTGACCAATTCTGTACCAAAGCCAGGTATGTGTGTTTGCTTTTCAAGCAAGTGTGCGTAATATCACAAAATGCTGATATAAATGTTGTTCTTTTATAGTTTTCAGTAGCTTTGCTACATTATACAGTAATTTCATTGCATTCATTCATGCTAACTTATTTCATTGTTTAGTTTGTGCTGATCAAACATTTTCATTTACACAAATTTCTTTAATCTTTTGGGTGGGAAAAGAGATTTTTGGTAACCATTGTCACAAATCATTGCTTGGTCGTCATCATCATAAACCGATGTGCCTTTCAGAATTACTCTGTAGAGGAAGTTAATTTCTTGCCAAGTAAGGCAGATGCAAAAGATATTTTGCTTTTTCTTCCATTGAACTTACTCCCTGCATTTCAGACTCAAAACTGATTCATTGCTGTGCCTATTTCCCTCTCATTTTGTTGACTCTTATTTTGTTGAACTAAAACCCATTGCTTATTTTTATGAATTTATATGCTGCCTTCCAAAATAAAAAAAAAACAAAGAAACCTCTGCCAAAATAAAAATAAAATAAAATAAAACACCTACATGTTTTCAGACTGTTTCCTAAAAGTAGACAAAACGCAGCAATAAAACCACAGCACAATCAACAATTAAACACAAACACCTATGCTAATAATGAAGAGCTTACAAGCAATAATTACTGAATGTAACTTCTAGTTTGGGCGTTAAGTGTCGTTTACAAAGCATAGAGTCAAATTAAATGTTTGATGAACTGTATTTCAGAAGTTGTTTTGACCTAGGACTGGTTTTTCTTTGTGTAGTCGAATATGGAATGGGTTGTGGAATAAGGAAAGAATAAGAATAGACATCCCAGTCTTATGAGGAAGATAGGCGTTTCCAAAATGTGATTAATAAATAAAAATAAAATAAAATTTGCTTAAATTGGAGAGGTGTTTTTTTTAAGCTTTAGGTTAGGGAAAAATTTTGAGGAAAATATGCATTGTGAATCTTCTTTACAGTTTAGATTAGTAACTAATTATATTGTGGTTGAGGTCAATTCAGGTGGTATTATTGTCACCACTTTTTAGTTGCTCTTGTTTTCTCAGAAGGATCAGGAGGATTTTTGTTTTTAAGACATTCAGATACCACCGGGATAAAGGGTTGCAAAGCATATTATAAGATTAAACAGACCTGAACATGAATCTTGTTTCATCATATACTCGAAGGCAGAATTATATTGATGGAAAATGAGAGTCAGCATATCAAAATGGGTTCTTTCCAATAGACGAAGCAACAAATTTGCTGTGTTCCCCTCAATAGTAGCTTCACTCTGTGGTGACTTGAAACAAGTTCTCCAATGTTTTGGGGTTGCAGAACTTGTTAGTTCTGATTTTAAAGGATTGTCCAATTTGAGATGCTTGGGATAAGAGCAGACTTAGATAAAATCCACAACCTACTTTCTCCCTGCAACTTATTGCCTAATTCCAAATTGATTGGCAAAATCTTCTAGATCAGTAAGGAATAGTAATACTTTTTTTTTTTTTTTACAATTGGCATAAAACTTCGGTGAAGGAAATATTCTCCGTTTTGGGAAAATGCTCTATGCATTCTTTATGATGTTGAGCAGCTGTAATGATGTGTATCTTGTAATTTCTAAGAGAAAGCACAAACATGGATGTCACCTGTTCCTTTGTGGTGTATAATTCCGTTCTTAGTTGCATGAAGCTGAATGACATCGGTCTGTTGAATAGTGCTATGAAAGAGAAAGTTGGAGCACATGTTTCAGCTCTCTCTACTTTATAAAATCATGCAAACAAGTATCTTCACTTTTTTTTTTTAATTCTCTTCCGATTCCTTTTCTTTTGGTTGCCATCCATATCCTTTAGATTGGTTGTCAGGTCTTTCAAAGATGCCATCAACTTCATGTGAATGATTTGTTTGTTAGCTTAACCTCATGCTGTTCATCTCATTTTTACATGTGCTTTTCTGATGTCGCCTAGGAAGTGCTTTTATTAACGTCTGAGATTCTAGAAATAGCCCTTTTAACAAAACAGAAGATGTGGATTGAAGTTGCTTGTCTAGGAAACACATGCTGTTAAAAATCTCTTAACATTTGTGCCTTTTCTAGAAGTTGAAAACATTGTTAATACTATTATGCAAATGGAGTTCATCCTGGCAGTGCCTGGATAAATGTAATCCTATTTTGTGGGATAAAGTACAATAGCTCATGAATCTGATAGTCTTCACATGGCTTTTGTTTTCAGTATCTTTTTAAAATAATAGTTTTCAAAAGTGTAATAGTTAATCATACCCAATTATAGCATATACAATAGAAATCAAGGTTACCTAGGCAACTTATACAGGGCCTAGGAGAATTTGGCAGCCATTTTGAAATCATTGAATTGGTGGGTTCCAATTATTCCAGCATGTTGTCCACAATCATGGGTAATATGTACCATTACAGATGCTTCCAAATGGCTGGATTTGCTGGGATAGACACATTCAGCAGCACGTGACAGGCTGCATATAAGCCAAGATCTTTCAAGCAGTCCAAAATAATTCAAGCAGTCTCCTTGAGCCAAATGGCTGAACTGGCCCACAAGGAAGTCTGTGCTTGATCTCATTTATTGGAATTTGAATGATGGTGATAGGTGCACAATTCAGTAATATAGTTTTCTGAAAGCCAGGGGTCATAAACTGTCTTCCTTTGCAAACAGTTTTAATATTGTCCAAAAGGAGAAGGAAAGCATATTTCAGATTAATAATACAATAGGCTCTCAAAAAGATTCTTTGTCTTTTTAGCTCCTAATTAATCCATTGAGCACTTATCAGCTTATAGGTTGGCGTTTGGTACTAAATAAACCTCTCTGAAATTCTTTAGCTATTTTAATAGCATCATTCTGTGGCCAGCCAAGGGGTTATACCGGGATAATGCTGGAATGGATATATAAACAAGACATACTATTGTCATTCAAAATACAGCTGGTTTGTTGTTTTTTTGGATAGGGATTTTTAAATTATTATTTTTTTTACAGCTTTTGCAAATTGGAAGAGAGGGCTGCTTTCAAAAGCAGTGCCCTTCTCAGGTTTTCTTTAGTGCGGGAAATGATGATGCTGGTACATAATTATTTCCACAGTTATATATATATAAAAAAATCTTCTGTCTCTCTTTGTACTGATGGCCAGTGGTTAGCCAGTTGCAGAATGGTAACTCATTCTCTAACTGAATCATTCAAGCATTTTGAAAGTAAATACACCCTAATTACAAAGTACTGCTGAATAATACAAACTTCCATTGATTTTACAGAAGAGGTTTGGGGCGTATGCAAAGAACTGTGGAAATCCTCAGCACAGGCAGAATTAGGTTCCTGTGTTAGCATTTAACTCTTTGCACAGTGTTAAAGAAATGGGTGTAGGCAAGTCTTTTGAAATGAAAATGTTTTATTTTTCCAGGTGGATGTTCCTGTTAATAATGTATTTTCTTTTAAATTGTACTTTCCCAGTCTCCCCTGCCCCTGGAGCCCGTCCAGCATCCTGGAGCTACTTCCCCCCTTGTACGTTTTCATTTATTCTTTTCTTTTTGTGTCATCGTTTTTCTTATTTTCAGCTGAATTTGTAATTGCATTCCTATGCAATGGTAAACCAGAATGCTTGTTACCTCCCATTTGAGCCCTCAAGGACAAATTCTGTCTTAAGGGGTTTTTTTTTTGGTCATAGTTTGTAAACCAGAAACTGTGCCATGTTCCTTTCTGAACAATACAAAATGAGACATCAGAATTTGTTCTTATCTTTTTTTTCTCCCAAGAATATCGCAACAAACAGACGATGGAAAATGCTGTCTGGGATGATGTGAAAATGATCGAGCAAGATAACTTGCGTTTGTTGTTTAATCCTGAAAAAGTCAGAATTCTGGTATACTGTTGTATATTAATGTACTCAGTATCTGAGGAATGCGTAGTGAGTTTTCAGTGTGATTTCCTTGTACATTTTTTGTTTCACAATATGCATTAAAACGAAATCTACAATAGAAGGTAAATAAGGAAGGAAGGAGAAAAATGAGCTTGAAACAATTTTTTAGGCGTAACTAAAATTGCCAACTATTTATTTATTATACAAGTAGTATTTGTAAAATCATAGCCCAGAGTAATATGATTGCATAATCTTAAAATATATGCTTTGGAAAAATGTTGATTTTCCTATACCCATGATGGCGAATCTGTGGCACGGGTGCCACAAGTGGCATGCCGAGCCATATCGGTGGGCACGCGAGCTCCGCTCCAGCACACATGTGTGCACCAGCCAGCTGATTTTCGGGCCTTCTGGGCCCACCAGAAGTCAGGAAACACACTGTTTCCGGCCTCCAGAGGGCCTCTGGGGTGATGGGGAAGGCTGTTTTTGCCCTCTCCAGGCTCCTAGAAAGGCTCTGGAGCCTGGGGAGAGCAAAAAATGAGCCTACTGGGCCCACCAGGCCATCATATGCCAAAAGCGGGGGGAGCACAGGGGGGTGGGGCATATAGAATTATGGATGTGGGCACGCGTGCGTGTGATCCCACCACACTCCACCAGCTTTTGGCACGTGAGGGCAAAAAGGTTAGCCATCACTGTCCTATACAATTACATTTTTTTTTTGTACACAGACACACGTTTAGTGTTTTCTACAATTAATTCCTAGATTAAATTTTTGAATTGCATGGAATCCGAGAATGGGAATTACCTAAGCATAATTTAGATTAGTATTAATAATTTTCATGACAATTTATAATCCTTTTCTTTATTGTTGGAGTCTTTAGCAGTAGTAGAAGCACATCAGCTTTGTCCTACAAAGCAACCTGTCACAAAAGGATATTCCAATAAGATCATATCTTTTAATGCTATTCATATTTATAATGGAGATGTATTATACTCCAAAATTGCAGCAGAAAAGGATACAGAACAAGGAATGACAAAGTGTGTTGCCACCGAGTCTCCAAAGTGTATCTGGAAGGGTACAGCTTCTTTCCCTCACTTCATTTGGAGAAAAGCTACATGGGAGAAATTTCATTTGGGGGAAAAAGACAAAGCAGTGGAAATTACAGCTTGCTGTTTTTTCTGTGCTGTGATATAATCGTAGTTAAAAATATAAAGTGTATATGACTTTCTGGCTTGCTTCGGCATAACATCATGGAGGATAGGACCACTGCTTTTTCATTCCTTTCTGATTCCTGAATATGGCTTCATCAGACAGATAAACGTGCCACGTTGCCATTCTCTGATATCACAGCATATGGCCCGAAAAATATTTTTTTGTGTGTTCCATACTAGACATCCTCTGCAGCAATATTTGTTCAATGAGTCTGTCAGTTTCATCATCACATACTTTGAGCATATGCTGTCAATTTGATTCAGTACACTATTAATAAAACAAAACCATGGAAACCATACTATTAATAAAACAAAACCATGGCAGCGGAGAATCGGTACGTTATTCTAAAGGCCCTGGCAGGTGGTACACAGAGACCCAACATGTGACTGACTAACGGGAGAGCTGGTGCTGATGCTCTTAGCCTCCAACTGTGATATGCTCTATAAGGGTTGCAGTAAAAATACAATACCCCATTTCCCCAAAAATAAGATGTCCCCTGATAATAAGCCCAATCGGGCTTTTGAGCGCATGAGCTAAAATAAACTTCCCCCCTGAAAATAAGCCTCCCGAAAATATTTAAACGCAGAGTTGGAATTCAGGTAAGGTGGCAAGAGGAGCCCCATCTTGCTCCACGCACCCCAAAATAATAAGACCTCCCCGAAAATAAGGCCAAGTGCTTATTTCGGGGTTAAAAAAAAATACAAGACAGGGTCTTATTTTCAGGGAAACACAGCACAATACCTCTTAGCCCTAGAAATGGACCCATTTTAACCAATCTATTGTTTTCTTTAAGTTATAATTGACTTTTCACATTAAACGAAATCTTAGCAGACATTAATAAGAATACTTTCGACAAACTAGAAATTCTCATGCTTTCAGGTAGAAGAGAGTAAATTCTAATCAAAGATCACATTTGTTTCATATTTTAACTTTTTAGAAGGTAAAAGAGCAGGCATTTGAAGTTAGAATTTCAGTGCCTTAGAAAACCAAGGTGCTTTTGTTTAATCTTCAGTGTAAGTCTGTCCATTTCTGCACAGCCCAATATTTTCTTAATTATCTCTTCATGAAGCTTAAACAGAAAGAAGATACAGAATACTACCAAACATGGAATTCATTTTATCAGTAGCTACAAAAAAAGGGGTAAAGATTAGGACTATAATTTGTATTGTTAAGCAAAGCAAACACAACCCAGACAACACAATGTTTATTAAACACTAATTAAATGTAATAGTAGAAAGGTGCTCATATCCATCGTTAAAAATAATAACTTTTTTATCCTATTTTGCTCCATTTTCTACCCCCCACAACTGCATCCAGATTTGGAGATGGATAGTAATGGTTCAGCATCTATTTCAGAGCCTTTGAACCAATCCCAACTGAGCTCAGGTAGAATGGATTATAGTTGATTCAGTTTATAAACGGACTAACAAATAGTCTAACTCTGTACGTTGTAGTAATAATGTCAACTAACGATTACTTGAGTTTGTTTTAACTGTTTGTTTGTTACAAGGTAGAATATAGTTCCAGTTATACACAGAGACCTGTCTTCTAAAAGCTAGAAAAGATCTTTATTGCTGTATGTGTATATAAAAATATTTATGTTGATGGATATATGTCATGCCAAAGAAATCAATGAGGTAACCAGAATTAAAGGTTTTTTTTCCCCAGAATTCTTGCCTGGGATGTATGTCTTATAAATTGGGATCCATCCATTTCTGTCAACAACAATTTCTTACCAAATTTAACCTAATTCCTATTTTTAGAGCTTTCATTCACATGTCAAGTACATTGCTGCTATTTCTAATTAAGTACAAGGGAATGGTGTAGAAAAAAACAGAGAACAAAGGCCAAATGTTGAAATCGTATTTTTAAAAAGCTGAACAGCCATATTATCTACAAAGCTGCCGAGGTATAACTAAAAACAGCTATGGTATAGTTGTCATAGCTACATTGCAAGAGCTTCAGACGAGGTACATTTATAGTGATAAAAATAACCAGAATATGCTGATGTGGTTAGTGTATGTTGGGTAATGTCCCTGCGTTAAAATGGTTATTTTAACAAGCACTGAAACGCTGGTTTCCTTTTGTGAGTCACACTGTTTGCCATCTTAGCCTAGATAATGTAGGCTGGATATTGCTAATTGAGTCCTGGAGTCTATAGATAGGGGCATCATATATTATTCTAAGAAGGAAGTTCAAAAAGTCAGAAAACTCAAGCTATGTTTATGTGCAACACTATACCTAAGAATCCATGCCAGCTTTGGTCCTAATAACTAAGATCCATTCCTCTGACTGGAAATAGGAAAGGTAATAGTGAATTCCTTGCAATGAACAAACTATTCACAACCACTCTAAAATCTAGCTTCTTTGTTAGGCTGCTAGAAAGGGCTTTTATAAAGAGTCTAAACATGAAATGTTCACTAAATGAATCCTGCCTGCCTGCCTGCAGGAAGCCAAAAGTAAATTATATTTCTGTGAATTGAAGCAGTTAGTCTGAGGATATGGAATGAGTGACATAAAAAGTAGAGTAATAGTACAATTAGCAGCTCAGAGTCTAAGGGAGTGGGTAGCTATAATGAATTTAAGTCAACAACAACAAGAAGGAGTCATGTCTTCTCTCAAGCTGTTATCACTCACGAGTCATTGTGGAGTTGGATAGCCTTGTAAGTCTAAATTATATGTTCATGCATACTAACTGCCCACCTAGCAGTTTGAAATCATGCAAATGCGAGTAGATAAATAGGTTCCACTTCAGTGGGAAGAGAACAGTGTTCTGTGCAGCTTTGTCAAATAGCCATGCTGGCCACATGACCACGGAAATTGTCTTCGGACAACGCTGACTTTCTCAGCCAAGAAATGGGAGATGAACACTGTGTCCTAAAATTGACACGACTGATAGGGAAACCTTTACCTTTTGTAAAGCAATGTTAGGTCTCAACGTTGGGTCTAAGCAAGTCGAAGCATCCAGATAGTCAGTGTGGAAGCCAACAATCCCTGCACAGATGGTAACCAGAGTCCAATCCATAAAGTAAAAAGGGAAGGCAGCATTTGAGTACAAACCAGCCAGAATCTTAAAGAAATCTATCCAAAGGTCAGGACAGCGGGTCATAGGAACATACATACATGGCATTTTTGTCCAGCATTGTTATAATCACAAATGGGAAACTCTACATAGAAAGCTTCAGACTTCCAGTACAATACAACAGAAGTGCACACTGCTCACTCATAATGCAAGACTATTCAAGAGCAGTAATGACTCATGATTAGATTGTTACCCTGAAGGAGCACTTCTTTGGAAGTCTTACTGTTCTGCCTCTCTCAGCCCTGCGAGATGATCCACATGGAATGTAGCTCTGAGGTCACAGACCTCCAAGGTCCCTTTCAACTTCTATTCTATTCTATTCTATTCTATTCTATTCTATTCTATTCTATTCTATTCTATTCTATTCTATTCTATTCTATTCTATTCTATTCTATTCTATTCTATTCTATTCTATTCTATTCTATTCTATTCTATTCTATTCTATTCTATTCTATTCTATTCTATTCTACTCTACTCTACCCTACCCTACCCTACCCTACCCTACCCTACCCTACCCTACCCTACCCTACCCTACCCTACTCCATTCCATCCCATCCCATCCCATCCCATCCCATCCCATCCCTATCCCATTATATATATTTTCCTCTCTCTCTCCTCTCCCTCTCCCCTCCCCTCCCCTCCTCTCCTCTCCTCTCCTCCTCTCCTCTCCTCTCCTCTCCCCTCTTCTCCTCTCCTCTCCTCTCCTCTCCTCTCATTCTGTTCCCCTTCCCTTCCCTTCCCTTCCCTTCATAGGAGCTAGGATCTTCCATGTATTGTGTGAAAGTGGATGGGTCTGAAGTCATATGCTACATTCATCAAACCACAGTCTTCTGCTCCTAAATGTGTGACAGAAGAATGCATAGCTTCTTATTCTTTTCAACTTGGCATACAAAAGAGTCTAAAATAATAATGAGCTTAATGTATCAGCATAAGCAATCAGTTCTTTGATGTACTGAGAATGATGATTCTCTGTCATCCAGGTCATGGTTGTCCCAGAGGTGCTTTTTCAAGAGACAACTGGACTTTCTGGCCTCTTGAAAAAGCACCTTTGGAGCTACTAATAGTGCAGTTCTCCAACCCCCCCTCCCCCCCCGTAGGATTTACACACAGTGTTATATTATGGTAGTAAAATTCTTATCTTTAGAAACAACATCAAACTATGCTTATTCTTTTTTTTAAGTGTACATTTACCTTCTCGTAAACATCTTTCTTTTAAGCTACCTCATAGACTACCTTGGAAACCAAGAGTTCCTGCACTAGATGGGAGATCCCTTCCAGTTATTAGATTTAGAATAGAATAGAATAGAATAGAATAGAATAGAATAGAATAGAATAGAATAGAATAGAATAGAACAGAACAGAACAGAACAGAACAGAACAGAACAGAACAGAACAGAACAGAACAGAACAGAACAGAACAGAACAGAACAGAACAGAATAGAATTCTTTATTGGCCAAGTGTGATTGTACACAAAGGAATTTGCCTTCGGTGCATATGCTCTCAGTGTACATACAAGAAAAGATATGTTCATCAAGAATCATAAGGTACAACACTTAATGATAGTCATAGGGTACAAATAAGCAATCAGGAAACAATATCAATATAAATCATATGGATACAAGCAACAAAATTACAGTCATACAGTCATAAGTGGAAGGAGATGGGTGGTGGGAACAATGAGAAGATTAATAGTAGTACAGTGTGACAGAGGGAATTATTTGTTTAGCAGAGTGATGGCATTCGGGAAAAAACTATTCTTCTGTCTAGTTGTTCTGGTGTGCAGTGCTCTATAGCGTAATTTTGAGAGTAGAGTTGAAACAGTTTATGTCCAGGATGTGAGGGGTCTGTAAATATTTTCACAGCCTTCTTTTTTGTTGCTTGTTGCTTGTTGTTGTATGCTGCTTGTATCTTTCTGCCCACACCTACTGGTCTCCTAATTAATTCGTTTCATAGTACTTCGAAGTTACTTAGCAAATAATACATTTATCAGAAATCGTTGCTGAACATTTGTGGTTTAACCTGAATTGGTAGCATGTTATTCCTTCATTCACTCATCCCAAGATAGTTCTTGGATTAATAGCTACAGCTTGATAAAGATTGGAATGGCATTAAAGGCTATATATACGGTAATATTCTAGCCAAATACAGAGAATATTCTACCGTTGCCCAACCATCCTCAGACTTAGTTGAAACGTAGAAAAGGAGAGATTGTGAGCTGTGATTTTTAAGGCTGACTCAGACTGAAGACATTTGCATTTTAGAACGATTTCTTTTTCTGTCTTTAATCTAAATACTCAGGCAAAGAGATCCTTTCCCACGAGGGAAGGTAGACTGGCATGAATTTAATGGGATATAGCATAAAAAGAGACAGAAAGTTTGGGGGACGGAGAGGCGAAGAGACATTTCACAGCTTGCATTCTTTCTCTCTCTCCCTCTCCCTTTCTCCCCCCCTCCCCCCTGCTGTAAAACTATATCACAGTGCAGCTTCTCCAGCTTTCTCCAGATACATGGGATTATTATATCTGTTATTATTCTCTGCCTATGAGTATTATTTACTGAACTGGGACCTCTGAGTTCCTGGAGAGCATTCTATCTATCTATCTATCTATCTATCTATCTATCTATCTATCTATCTATCTATCTATCTATCTATCTATCATCTATCTATCTATCATCTATCTCAGGGGTGAAATGCTCGTGGTTCGGACTGGATCACCCGATCCGGTAGCAATGGCGGCGGGTGGTTCGGAGAACTGGTAGCAAAAACCCCTGCCCCCCCCCCCATGACCAGCTGAGCCACGCGATCATCAGAGGCTTTTTTTTTTTTACTTTTAAAAGCATTTTTTTCTTCGGCCAAAGAGGGTGTGGGGAAAAAAAAAAGCCTTTAAAAGCCTCTGGCGATCCCAGCTGAGTTGCCTGATCGTCAGAGGCTTTTAAAAGCATTTTTTTCTGCAACCTCTTAAGGTTGTAGAAAAAATGCTTTTAAAAGTTAAAAAAAAAAAGTTGGCAACGCCTACCCAATCACATTAACCCACCACCACCACCAAGCCACACCCACAGAACCGGTAGTAACAAACTTTACATTTCACTGTCTGTCTGTCTGTCTGTCTGTCTGTCTGTCTGTCTGTCTACCTACCTACCTACCTACCTACCTACCTACCTATCTATCTATCTATCTTCTATCTATCCCTTGTTGTGCCCCTTTAAGCTATATTTTACTCCTTTCTATCTAGCTGCTTTTAGGTATGACAACTGAGCACGCAGGGCTGAATATCCCAGCCTCCGACAAGCCCATTATCAGTTCAGGTGCCTTCCAACAGCTAAAAGCGGCTTGTTACGAAGAAAGGATGGAAGAGAGATTGTGTAGGCGATGACAGTCACAATTAGGGTCATTTCCTAGCTGCAGTTTATATTCCTTTGTAAACTCTTAGTGCTGTTTTAAGTCCAAAGAGGCTCAGAATTATTCCAGCACTTGGTGCATCTTGCACAGTGGGCTACCAAACGAATTGTCAATAGATAAAAAGTGTCTCCTAAACCTCCTGTATTCCTTTCATGTTTGTTGATGTGAATGTCAAGCACGCACGAATTAGGTTTGCACCACCGTTTGATTTGATTTGACAACAGCGTATGCTGACAACCAGGGAACATGTCACCTTTTTTTTTAAGTAATTCAAATAATGAAATTTAAATGGAGATGAGGATTTCCTTTCCACTCGAAGATAACCAAAGAGAGGGAGGAATCCTAAGTTAAGAAATACTCTGCATTTTCCTTTGTCAATAGAAATAATGCCACTTGTTTTCCACAAGTGTATCTCGATTACCCCTTGTTATAATTAAATATTAAGGACAAATTTATTCAGTCACCTTTCATTAATTTTAAACTTGGTGGGCAGTTATCAAGTTCCATGCCAGCCGGCCTTTGTGCTGTTTCAATGCTCTTTTTCTGCCTATACCAATCCTCCTTTGTGTAAACTGGGTAGTTGGGATTCTCACTGACAATGTAAGTGTTGGCAGGTTGTGAAACATCCGGTATTATCACTCTTTATTTTCAATGCAGAAGATTCCCACTTGGTCCAAAGAAAGATAATCTTCTAAGATCTCAAGAGGAAAGAGTATTTCAAGATCGAATCTGGGTCGGAACAGAGATTTACTCTTCCGAGCTTTCAGACTTATGCTGGAGCTCATCTTCTATTAGAATACGTGCTTTGGGCTATTCTCTTGAGTTGCATTTATGTGGTGCCTTCCTATTGGTTGATTGCTGTGTTGATGGCTGGCGGATTGGCTGTTGTTTCCTTGTGCTGTGAAGCCCTCAGCTCCTAAATACTTGACAAGCTTGTGGTAAATCAACACTCCTGTTAACTGACATGGGGCCCATTTCCCAGACTTGTCAGTTAACAGGAGTGCCGATTTACCACTAGCTTATCAAGTATAGGGGGGACGTGGTGGCTCAGTGGCTAAGACACTGAGCTTGTCAATCGAAAGGTCAGCAGTTCGAATCCCTAGTGCCGTGTAACGGGGTGAGCTCCCGTTCCTTGTCCCAGCTTCTGCCAACCCTAGCAGTTCAAAATTGCAAATAAAAAAATAGGGACCACCTTTGGTGGGAAGGTAACAGTGTTCCTTGCACCTTTGGCATTGATTCATGCCGGCCACATGATCACGGAGACGTCTTCGGACAGTGCTGGCTCTTCAGCTTTGAAACAGAGATGAGCACCGCCCCCTAGAGTCAGAACGACTAGCACATATGTGCGGGGGGAACCTTTACCTTTTATCAAGTATTTAGGAGCTGAGGGCTTCACAGCACAAGGAAACAACAGCCAATCGCCAGTCATCAACACACCAGTCAGCCAATAAGAAGGCACCACAGAAATACGAATGAAGAGAATAGCCCAAAGCACATATTCCAGTAGAAGATGGGCTCTGGCATAAATCTGAAAGCTTGGAAAAGTAAATCTCTGGTCCCAGTAGTCGACACAGATTCGGTCTTCCAACATTATCCTGGGACATGTATATTTGCCTTTAATTCATGAAAGATTATTTCCCCTAATGAGAACTTCATGGCAGGGTGACGGGGAGAATTGAATGAATAAATGACGAGCAGTCGGGGCTAGTCTGTGAGACCTTCTCTTCAGGCACAATACTTAGTTTTCTTTGCAGGAAACAGAATGGCACGTAACTTGTACTTTGGCCCTAAACAGAGATTTGAACCCAAGGTTCCCTCTTCCTGATTCTTATGCGTTAAGATAATGCTTTTTATGAATTAGGCGAATTTGTTTTTCATGAACTTTGTAGTCCTCCTGTGGGTCCGTTTATTCTGCAAGTTTACACATGCCTGAAGACGTTGCCTATCTGGACAAAAACAAACCATCGATGCTAATGGATTCAGATCCTTATTTCAGTCCTTCCTGTATTTTTGTTTGTTTATTGTTAGATGTAGATCCTACGTTTATTTTGCATATTTCCAAGTTGCTTCCACTTGTTTTGCCTTCAGCAACAACCCTGTGAGGTAGATTGGTCTGAGAGGGACTGTCTGGCCCAGCCAGCTTTCATGCCTAAGAGAGGACTAAAATTCACACTCTCTTGATTTCTAGCCTGGTGTCTTGGTGTCTATACCAAGTGGGCTCAAACCCAGTGAAATTACATTAATATCCCTTCCTTTCACCATCTGCAGATTTTGGCGTACCTCCACAGTTGCAATCATGGGCTAAGGAAGAAGGCAGTGGGGGGGGGGGGCGGGCAAGCGGGCGGGCGGGGGAGTGGGGAAAGTTGTTTCTAGCTTAAGGAAACTGCCAAGAAGCATTAATGTTGACCAAGAACGTATCCAAGCAGCTGAAGAATTATTTGACGGGATTCCAAAGCAGCAGAGATGTCCTAAATCATTAGAGCTGCATTTTGCTTGTCCTGCTTAGCAAGTAAGAGTAGTTAGCCTTATTCAAATCAGTCTCAATCAGTTTCCCCAATAACTTAATCGGATGCCTGCAAAGGCATAAAACTAGAGCTGTCTTCTTCTGTTTTTCTTCTTTTTTCCTCCCTGCCTATGATCATTAAGACTCACCCAAAAAGGAGGGGAGGGGAGGAAAAGGGCAGTGGGCTGCCTTTTATTAGCCTCTCCCCCACCTCACTTGAGACGAGGGACAGAACTGCTTTCATGCAAACTCCCCGGATCTCCCTTGCTTTTGAGTTTGCCCTGTCCAGTGACTCATGTCTGCTTTTATGGCTGCTCCCTCTCCCTTCCTGTTGCCTGGTTGATGGACTAGAAATGACACGAGGCTTTCCAAGGATGGGCTGTGGCCTCTGTTCAGCCGCTGAGAGTCACCTGAGCGGAGGCGTGGCCCAGCCCGCGAGGTGGAGCTGGACAAGCACAGCTTGCTTCACACGGGTGAGATTCTTGGGAGGGGCATCCGTGGTTGTGGGCAAGGCAGAACCAGTGGGTGTCCCAAGGAGGTGCTTAAGTCCCCCCCACCTCCAGATACAAAGCTGTGCAGGAAGCCACTCTTAACTGGAGGGGAGAGCTCGGCTTGGCGGGTGGGAGGGGGGATGGATTGTGTGCGTATGCAGTGAGGACTTTGTGCCGTGCAGTTGATCTCTCCCACTGCGGGCTGTAAATCCTGAGAATACCAAGCCAAAACTGATCAGCGAAACTCCACCCGTTTCTTTAGGCGGTAAGCTGCCTGCCGAGTTCTTCAGGACTGATCTACTTGGAGCTTTATTATTACCAACTACTATTTGTGTAACAATAGGGGACAGAAAAGGTAAGACTGTGATGCTGATTTGTCAGGTTGTCTGGATGTGTGTAGGTAAATACACATAGACATTCTGCTTTTGCTGACTACTTGATCTGTTCCTGTGCATCTAAAGTGATGTAATGCAGTGTGGGACACAGGCGTTGATTAAGAAGAATCCTCTGGTGTGAGTTTTACTCGGTACTTTGGGGAGGCTGTCTTGTTTGTTTGAGGTTTCGGTAAGTGCCGTCAACATGAACTGAACAAAGAGTGCTTCTGAAGATGATGGGAAAATGGAGTTTGTTTTATTGGCATCCATCATTTTCGTTCTTTCCTACATGGGGAAAGAAACACAAGAACCTGTTACTCAGGAATACTGAATGTTGTGTGAGATTATAACTGTTGTATCTAGAAAAACTAGTTTTGTTGTGTTATAGCGAGTAGGATTGTTGGATCTGTGCCCTACAATCATTTGCCTGGCTGGGAGACTTCTCGTCAAGCCAATAAAAAGCTTTTTAAGGAGGACAATTTCCCCTAGCTTGCATTAATTATAGACTAGACATTGTTGTGATTATTTGCCTTTTCATAAATATCAGTCCTTGGGTCTCCTGGAATTGTAGGTACATATTAACTCCATTGGGGGGGGGGGGGGAGGGAAACCAAAGCTTTATTAAGGTAGACATGAGCTCAGAGCAAACCTCTATAGAGATGTTGGGGATTATTGATTACCATTTAAATATTTTTTTATTTGTGGGTATGAAAAGTCTTAGGGCAAAAAATTCAGACCAGGAAAGGACTCCCACCACTTCTCGTCCCCACTTTTCCTTTCTTTCCACTTTGGGCTATAGAAGATTTAAAAGTTTCTGAACAAGTCTTGGTAGCTCTGGCTCCAAACAGCTGCAGCACAGGCTGTGGTATGCTAAAACACCTTGGAGTATCTACATTGATTTCTTTTGCATATCAGATCGAAAACGTGTTAAAGTGATGCAGGTGGGGAAGCCATAGCTTCATCCGAATTTGTCATTGTTCTGATAAATTGCTTTTTTAAATTTAAATGTAAAGGTTTAAGCAGTTCTTGCTTATTTAAAAAGGACCCATTGTTTCTGTTGCTAAAGTGAGTCTATTAGCATCTCAACATTTCCCAGGAGGGTTGATGGATAAAAAATGGAGTTTGTAGATAGTTTTCATACAGTGTCAGTTTTTTTTTTAAACTTATATATATTCCAATCAAGGCTCTTAAAAATCATTATTTAAGTAGTAGTCATAGCTAGATATTTCTAGTAATTATTGGATATACGTCATACAGGCTATACCTTAACGGGATAAAAAAAAAACAACTACCACCCTATTTCAAATCAGTGGTATTCTGCTTGAAAAATACTTTCTAAAAAAGTTGAGTTCTTTTTCTCCCCATTTTTCCCTTGAATCTTCAAAGTAGTTCTACTTGAGTGACATACATAAAGCCTCCTATGTATTTGATTTCTGTTTTGGGGGAAAATGAGAAAATTGTGTAAAGGTATTATATAAGAAAACAGCGAATAGGGTTTTCTGTGCTGTATTTGTTGAAATTCTGTTTAAGAATTGACAACTTTATAACATTGACGTTGCCATGGAAACAAATTCTGCATCTCAAATACCTTTTTGTTTAGTACACAAGGAAAATTCTAATGCTGGAATAATCTAGATTCATTTCATCTGACTACGGGTTCTCCATCCAAGCTCCGACCTAACCATGGCATCACACTAAATTTATAAGAAAGAAATACGAAGTCCGGTGTTGTTCTCAAAGATTTTGCTTGGGCAGTTCATGAAAAATCATGACCCTTAATCCAATCTACCTGAAAGATGTTTAATTTGGGGGGGGGGGGGATAAAGTGGATTCTTGATGAGATCTAGCAAGGTTTTCCTTAATGTTCCTACTTCTACATAGAGAACCAAACCTTTCAGAGATTTGTTGAGTGTGGTTTTCAGTTCCTTTTAGGAAGCATAAAATGTTCTTGCTGATTGCATGGACACAGCCATGGAGGGTCCCCTTCCCCTTTGGCAACAGTATAGAAATAGTTTGCCATCACTGTCTTCCAGGATAATTTTGATGTTACCTACAGCCTTGGAATTCCCAGGCTATCTCCACTCAAGTACCAAAAAGTCTGACCTTGTCTAGCTTCCATGCCCAAATAAGGTTGGACAGGTGAAATGGTTGAATCCAAAACATGTCTGTGTGGTGCTGAAGCAAGATCAACTCCTAGAGTCAAAGCCCAACTTGACCACGGACTTCATTGAATGGTGTTGTCTTTATTTGAGCGAGTCACTATCTCTCCATCCAGTCCACCTGACCGAGTGATTGTGAAGATAAAATAGGTGTGAAAATATATGGCATCATTAATTTTTCCGAGGAAACATGAGATATGCTCAACTTGAACATATATTCAAGCTACACAGGTTGAAAAGATGACCATAGCTGATTGGATTAAAACAGGTCAAAAGGTTTCATCGTAAAAACAATTTATATTTATCTCTAAAACAATTACGTATTTGATTTTAGTTTAACTTATTGAGTTAACTAGGGACGTTAACTAGGTGGCTAAGATGCTGAGCTTGTCGATTGAAAGGTTGGCAGTTCAGCAGTTCAAATCCCTAGTGCCGCGTAACAGGGGTGAGCTCCTGTTACTTGTCCCAGCTTTTGCCAGCCTAGCAGTTTGAAAGCACATAAAAAACTGCAAGTAGAAAAATAGGGACCATCTTTGGTGGCAAAGTAACAGTGTTCCGTGCGCCTTTGGCGTTGAGTCATGTGTCCACTGACCACGTCTTCGGACAGCCCTAGCTCTTCGGCTTTGAAGCAGAGATTAGCACCACCCCCTAGAGTTGGGAACAACTAGCACATGTGTGCGAGGGGAACCTTTATCTTTATTGAGTTAACTGATTAGTTTATGTTTAATAAAAAAACTCTTTAGACAGATTGGTTTAGACCGCAATCTTCCCCATACTTCTTGAAAAGCCATTCCATGTTCAGGTATGTAGGAGAGTAGAGGCTGTTTTAACAGTATATGCCTTTTTATTACTGCTTAGACTATCAATCTTTAAATTCATTGACCATTGTAGGGTCAATGTGTATTTGTAATGAACATCATTTCATTATTGAAACAAGGTTCAGAGTTACTTAAAAGTGTTGTTTTCCAGGCAATACTGGAAAAACTGCTTCAGCAGCTATTGAGCAACACAACTTTACTAGAAGATATTAAAGATACTAGAATTAGTTCCATATGGAATATTAGTTCATCAGGCTATGGAATAACAGAGCAAGAGGGCTTAATTAATCTTGCTTATTTTTTTGTCCTCTTCTCTCCCACCCCCCTTCCCCCACCGTTTCCTTTGTTTTATAGTTTTATGGACGAGAAAATTGAGAATGTCTTGGCTGATTTTCCATTTACCCAAGAAATGATTACACATATTCTGAGATAGTATCTATATTCAGACACTGCGGTAATCCACACTGTATGTTTTATTAGACTTTAAAATGGTAATGTAAATTAATATAAATTGGATTACATCTGTTTTATTCATTTAAAATTTAATAGTGCCATGCTGCTATCTAAGTGCCATCCTGCTCAATCACAAGGTAGAGGGTGCAACCTAGAATGTGGAATGTTACATTTTCTCATTGAAGTTTTTATAGAAATATAGAAGATTAGAACCAATAAATCCGCATCAGAAGTCTTAAATAGCGCTTATTTGAGCAAAAGGATATTGAAAAATTAATTTTGTACAAAATCCAGAGCAGCCAGTTGCTCCTAGAGATTTAAATAGTTTTGTTTTCCCATAATGTCAACTGAAATATCTTTGACTTTAATGTAAATCTCCCCCCTCCCCCCAAAACAAAATAAAATAAATAAAATAATAAATAAACCTTTCCTTAATTCTGGCCTTTTTTCAATTATTCAAACACTTTTTAAAGGGAGAGTTCAAGTTAAAAAAAACCCTGTCAACTGTCAATAAATTTCTTCTCACCAAACATTTGAATTGTTTAATGCTGTTCCCTGATACGCTAGTTTGTATATTGTCTCTGATATATGCATACACTATCTACATAAAGCAAGAGAAGAAAACCTGCCTATTGCCAAATAATTATATACTCACATTTCAAAATCATGACTGTAACAGCATTAATGTCCTCCTTAAAACAAACATCAGTATTGTACACAGAAACAAGTTTTATAAACATGTTGAAATACATCTAGTTTCTATGTTTTCCACGTTGATAGACAAACATGTTCAGCTTCGGTCTTGACAGTTATGCAATTGCTATCCTATTAGTACATTAAGAGTGACATGATTTCCTATGTATCATTTAAATTAACTTGTAGGGCATCAATTTGCACTGCATGATATAAGATGATACAGATGTGTGGACAGGCAGGCATTTTATAATGAAATTATTCACTGCTGGCTAAGTAGTAAGTCTATCTCGCATATTCCCAAAATCGGCTTTTTAGCTCTTAACTCAAAAGCCAGAGTGAATTTGCATTTGTAAGGCTAGTTTCTTGCGTTGATTCCTCAGTGTCATTCCAACTAAAAGCAGAACATTTTTGTAGTTTTTTTTTTTTTAAATCACACATGCATACATCTAAGTGGAATAATGTGCGTCACTCATGAAATTCAGTTTTCTATACTACATGTTAGAATAGCCCCTTTTAAAATGTACTGGTTTAAATTTCTGTACTATAGCTTAAATAAGGGACACCTGTTAGATAATTAATAGATAAATGATACTTTGAATTATTTTTTTTCTTTCACTGCTTCAGTTTTCTCATCAAACTACCGTTAGCTACTTAAAAGTGATGCAGTCACATATGATTTAGCGATTGCCCATAATACAACAAGTTTCCTCACAGCAAGAGGGGACGTCAGCATCCTTCATGGGGAACTCAATCGACATGCTGATAATGAATTGAAAATGTGGGTCATTCTCTGTGCACATAGATAATTCTGTATTAGCACACCCACCGCCATTTGGAATGTTAGGAGATGAACGCTGTTTACATGCCTTTCTAAAAGCCACAGTTTGCTCTGGTGTGCATCCCTTTAATTTACAAACTCTTGCAATATTGGATCTCACGAGCTGACTGTAAAGGCACAACTGTCTTCAAAAGCAGTTTCTGTGTTTTTCATGTTAAGGAGAAAAACGTGTGAATGTGATTTTTTGATAGACATTGTACAGCCAGACAGAGCAATTCTGTATTCCAGCAGCCGATCAATTCTGTGGGTGCAGCCATCAATAATTTCTCTCTTTTCTTTTAAGATTTCTTTTCTTTTCTTCATTTCCCTTTCATCAATCCTCTATCTTATCCTGTTGGGTTTCTCAGAGGTCAGAGAAAGATTATTCAAAATCTAACTAGCACGGAATTTGATGGAAATCTGTCCCTTCTCTGTCTTAATTTGGCTACTGTGTTGGTGGGAATGCGCTGTCATAACAGATGCACTAGCAATTGAAATCTGCAAATTAAAAGCTGGCTTATTTTGAGTGACAGAGCTGTGCCTTATGTTCTGCTGCTGGCATAGTCTTGCAGCTCTTCAACTGGCAGATCTTGGGTGTAAGAATGCATAGCCTGAATATTTAAAGATCGTGATGCCCTTGAAAAAGATCCTTTTGTTCAGCAGAGATTCAGCTACATCCACGGGTCCCTTGCTTCTTAAGACAAAATGGATGCTTTGCTTCAGTGTCCCTGTCTTGCTTACCTTCGGGGTTTCATCCAAGACCTGCAGTCATCCCATATAGATATAATTTATTTACTAATACCGTGTTTCCCTAAAAATAAGACCCTGTCTTATATTTTTTTTACCACCAAAAAAGGCACCAGGTCTTATTTTTGGAGGGGGGAGTCCACTGACTCACCTCACTAGCATGCGTCACCACCAGCCTCCTTTTCCCTATCAGAGGCCTTCAGGAACTTCTTTGGCTGGCAAGGCTTTCCTGAAGGGTTGATCCGGAGCTCTGTTATCGGCTGCAGAGGCATTCAGGAAAGCCTTGCTGGCTGTAGGAGAAATGGGCCAGCAAGGCAGATTTTGGAGTGTGCAAGGCCTGGATGCAACTGTCCAAAGGTGAGTAGTAGGGCAGCTCCACCACCCCCCAAGCCCCCCAAGCTTAATTTTTAACAGTGCACCCTGGAGTGGGTGGGGGTCTTAATTAGGGAGGGGGGTAAGGCTTATATTGGGTGCACATGTAAAAATCAAGCTAGGATTTACTTTTGGAATAGGTCGTATTTTTAGGGAAACACTGTACCAAGTAACTCATATCAATCTTTTTACGTTGTAGAATTATAAATTCACCAGATCGAAATGTCTGATCTAGACTGATCTAAATATCTAGACTTAATAATAGGCATTGCCTATGAGGATGATTATGATGATAATGTTGATGCAAGGGTGTTCTGTTTTTATTTTTTTACCCGGAACTAATTTGGGCAGGGCATATTTCAATGACTTGTAAATAAAACTTTTGAAATCGGAAATGTTCTCTTATAAAGCTACAATACCTGTGCAGTTTGTTATTGATGACAAGGTCCCTGCATAGGATTCTGAACTCTGGATTTTTCTAACTCAGGGTAGAAAAATCGTAAATTCCATTAGCCCACACCTATTCTTGTTTGCTAAGCGATATTTATTTATTTATTTTATTTGGTTTGTATGCCACCCTATCTCCGTAGGACTCAGGGCGGCTCACAACAATCAAAATACAATCCCAATCCAATAAAAATACATTAAAAATACATATTAAACCTATAAAACACGTGAAAAATAATCAAAACCCCATCAGTCCAGGCTGGATATCCTATCAGTTCCGAAAATCAGAAGTCTGATAGCACCTGTTTCTGACTAATTTAAATTGCAAGGCATAAAACGCAGTTCACACAAGGATATGCCTTTCAATAAAATGTGTTAGTCAGGCAAGGTACTATCAGACTCACAATTTTTTTAGCTTCTGTAGAAGCTAAAAACTTCATGTTGAAATTTAATTCTAAGAAAAAGATAGCAAAGCTGCTTTTTCAAAATGCCTCTTCTGAAAGAATGGACGAATGTTTTCTGTTTGTTCTGCCTTTGTCATAGTCATAAAACATCTAGACTAAAGGTAATGCTTGTCCTCAGCCAATTCTCAAAGAATACAGTCATGATTCTAATTAGAGAAGTTCTTTTGTCCTTGAGGCCGATTGTGCTCCATTGTTATAAAATCCCAAGTATATTTTAGACTGTTCCATTGATAAAGGTTCAGTGTGGCAAACAGTGAAGCGAAATTATTAGTTATACTCATTGAAAATGAATACAGTCCCCTAGTTTAAGAGAATATATAATAAGAAAGTCCAGCTGTCTGCAGTTTGGCAGATCAAACCTCACCAGGCTCAAGGTTGACTCGGCCTTCCATCCTTCTGAGGTCGGTAAAATGAGGACCCACATTGTTGGGGGGGGCAAAGTTGCTGACTCTGTAAACCTCTTAGAGAGGGCGGTAAAAGCACTGTGAAGCGGTATATAAATCTTAAGTGCTATTGCTATAATAAGAAACTTCCCAGAGTTTTGTTTTAGAAAAGCGTTATTATTAAACTGTAGTTACTGGTACTTTAAAGTTTTCTTGCAGGTTGTCAGATTATTCTCTTGGAACAGTTCTATTAATAATCTTTTCATTTTCCATGCAATTAAGTTAGTGAGATTAAACAGCGAGTTCAAAGTGAGGCAGAAAAACCCCATCCATATTCTCTCATCCGGTGCCAAGAATCAAAGCACCATGTCAGCTCGGTCCCTTCCAGGGATCTCTGCAAGGACACAGTTAAAGAATGGATGAGCTTCAATTGCATTGTCAGGACCACCATTTAAACTTTTTTTTTTTTTAACTACACCCTGCAGACACCCTGGTCTACAAATCAAGATCAGGAAAGTGAGCTCTCAGCAAACCACCATACTGACCGAGAGGAATTCAACAAAGCGTATTCATTAAAACCAGAGGGCGTGATCCAATTTGAATTTTTGTGATGTTCCAAAACGAATATCAAGCAAAAAGTGCAGAGAGAAGCTTATTCCGAATTAAGCAAGGAGAGGGCTGAATTTCACCCACATTCCTTTTCTCTTGTGTAATGGCATGTTTTTATTCTCCAAAGAGTTTCTGTAAGAATACTGGCATTTTTCACAAAGGCTGTCATGTTTGCTCCAAATTCCTCTTTGCCATGTTGCCATAATAATAATATCTACTGGGGTTCTAGCTTATGCTGAGATGTTAAAAATGGTAGCTGAAAAAAAACACACACGCAAGGAACTAGGGGAAATGCTAATGACTTGAACTTTATCCCGAATAGGGAAGGGAAGGAAGGAAATCTCTTGTCCCTTGTCATCAATCACTTCCCTTAAATTTACACTTACATTGTGTGCCTATCAGGGGCGCTTTTGACAAACATTTGCATGATTATGATTTTTTCCCCCCTCTTTAACAAACTGAAAATCTGATTAACCACCCTGTTACCTAATACAAGCGTCTTTTCCTCGGAATTGCCTATGTCTTCACCCAGGGTTCAGTTGTGTAAAATAACACACTTGTGTAATTACTTTGAAATTAATTCAGGATGCTTTCCTCACCTCAAACAATCTCTGTGATAGTTTGATTGCCACAACAACCTGTTTCAAAAGAGTCAGTGATTTACTCCTTTTTGCCTTGAAGGAGGCAAGCTCAAGTAAACTAACTACTCATACCACTGCACAATTGAGCCTTGATAACTTCCTGATACTAAAAAGTTGGAGACGTAGGAAATCCTTAGACAATTTGCTTCATATTTTAGCTTTTATTTCAATAAAATATCCCTAGAGATTTGCTGCCAAAGGCAATCAGTCTCTTTCATAGGCCAGTTGCTTTTAAAATGTATTATTTTCTCATTTTGTAGACCATATATTACTTGCATACTTGTGGGTTATGAGGATACAGTGATACCTTTGGTACTCATCATTAATTGGTTCCAGGAGGCGCAATGAATACCAAAAACGATGAGTACTAAACAATTTTCTCCCCATAAAGAATAATGTAGTGAGTCACAAGACAGCCGATATTGACAAGCTCTAGCTTGTGTGTTGAGTACCAAACAATGAGTACTGGGACAAATTTTTCAGGTCAAAATGCATTGAATAACAAATTTGATGAGTTTTAAAGCAGCTGAGTACCAAGGTAGCACTGTACTTGGTTTATGCTTTTAAAGATCCTACTCAATACCATACAATTAATAATCCTGAAGAAATAGCAAATGTTCTTCAGTTTCTTCCTATCGATTCTTGATTCCAGGAGCAATTTTCCATATATTACTACCTTTGCGGCTATACTATTTTATTGTTCTAGTGGAAATAAAACAACAGCTGTCCCAAATAATGTCTTTTCTCCCCAATATCAAAGTTGTGAGATTATTTTCTGATTTCCTGTTGAAGCTTATATGTCATACTTCCTTAAAAGGGAGGCATATAGCATCAAAATCATATCAAGATGAATACAGAAATTAAAAAAAAATCAAAACAAGTGAATCACCCAGTAATAAAATGTTACAATAGCTGAGCACTAATTGAAAAATAATTAGATGTACAACTTTCTCAATTTCCCTATTGTATAAACATACCAACTGAAAGAGAGGATGTAGGAAATGTGGGGGGGGGGGAGTGTTTGCACATACTCCTATCATTAAAGGACAGCCATCCATGAGCTATGATGGCTCAGTGATTAGAGTGTAGTACTGCAGATTACTTCTGACTGCCGGCTGCCTGCAGTTTGGCAGTTCGAATCTCACCAGGCTCAAGGTTGACTCAGCCTTCCATCCTTCTGAGGGGGGTAAAATGAGGACCCAGATTGTTGGGGGCAATGTGCTGACTGTAAGTGGGCTATAAAGCACTGTAAAGCGGCATATAAGTCTAAGGGCAAAGTGCTATTGCTATCCAATCAACAACGACTGAGTACAAAAATGGGAGGGCCAGACTGTCAGATTGTCACCTGGCTCTAACCAGTCCTGTACTCTCATCGGGTGCCTGAACTTAAAGTTTGAATGATCTAATTGTATATTTTGAAAATACCAAAGATTCTTAAGAACGTATCAGTGCTAACGACCAAGCAAAAAGCAAATCAAACATATGGCTGTGTTTGCACAAACTAGTCAACCCGTTTTAGTTGAGAGTTACGTTGTGGGAACTCTTGTGTATTCAGTGCATCATGCAAACCCAACAAATTGCAGACTTAATAGTTTGTTTAATGGGTAAACGGATTGTGCAGACCTTGCCATCAGTTGCTACCTATCAGTCATGTAAGTACTGTAAACGGGCAAGATTCATATTTTTTTTTTTGTTGACTCTTGCATTATGGAAGCACCATAAATGAACCAATAAAGTAAGCATCATTGTAGAAGCTTAGCAGCCCTTTAATTCATCTCCAAAGTTAAATGTTTGTGGTTTCTCAGAAGAGGCTGAAAGGTTTTTTAATCCTGTTGGGAAAAATGTATTTGGATGCAAGCTAGGGAACAATATCAGTCCTTAGACTGGCCACTGAACTGTGCTATAGCTGTAAACTGTGCTATAGCTATATATAGCTATAAAGGAATGGAGCATGTAATTTCCCCTCGTAAATGGTTAACCCAGTGTTTCTTTCTGGATTTCCGAAAGTAGATAGGAAAACTATGGGACAAAATATGGAGCTGCATCACCTGTTGTTGTTGTTGTTGTTTGCTGTCTTTCCTTTCCTGTCAATTGCCTACAGTCTTACAAGTATATGGAATTTGAGAAGCTACTCTGGGTGCTTAATTTTAAATAAATCTCTTGTTGCAGATTCTGCTTCACCTGAATCAGTTATTTTTAATGATATGGGAAAAAGATAAAAAGAGAAGGTTGTTTTAAACTGCCAATAGAGCAACAGAGTTGATTCCTGTTGACTAGACCCATATTAATAAAACATCTTTGCAATTATTTCCCCCTAAAATGAGTTTTCTGTTTCAATCTGACAGTGTCCAAAAAACACGGCAAGCTTATTACTTTCTTGCGTACATTCATGAAGTCTCGACCAACAAAGCAGAAACTGAAACAGCGTGGGATCTTAAAGGAGAGGGTCTTTGGCTGTGATCTCGGAGAACATCTTCTCAACTCTGGCCACGATGGTAAGACAAAACAATGTTTGTTATAAACACTTCGTTTATAAGAACCAGCACAGCACCACTCCTGAAAGAAACTGTTTGTTTGTTTGTTTGTGTGTTTGTCAAATGTGTACAAGATAGCAGGTATGAATATGAACATGGACATGAACGAAGGAAATGAATACAAATAAATGGGGACGGTAGGACAGGGACGGTAGGCACGCTGGTGCGCTTATGCATGCCCCCTTTACGGACCTCTTAGGAATGGGGTGAGGTCCATGGTAGACAGTTTAAGGTTGAAGCTGTGAGGGGTTCGAGGATGTAACAACGGAGTCAGGTAGAGCATTCCAGGCGTTGACCATTCTGTTGCTGAAGTCGTATTTTCTGCAATCGAGTTTGGAACGGTTTACCTTGAGTTTGCATTGATTGTTTGCACATGTATTATGAGCCGAGGTAGCGCAGTGGTTAGGGTGCTGCACTGCAGCTACTTCAGCTGACTGCTAGTTCAGCAGATCAGCAGATCAAATCTCACCGGCTCAAGGTTGACTCAGCCTTTCCATCCTTCCGAGGTGGGTAAAATGAGGACCCAGATTGTTGGGGGCAATATGCTCATAATGGAATACTGTCTTTGGTGTAAGCCGCCCAGAGTCCTCGGAGAGTGGGCGGTATAGAAATATGATTAATAAAAAAAAATAAAATAATAATAAAATATTATTGAGATTGAAACTGAAGAAGTCATTGACAGGTAAGACGTTGAAGCAGACAATTTTGTGTACTATGCTTAGACCAGACTGCAGGCGGTACAGTTCCAGATTGTTCAAGCCCAAAATTTCAAGCCTGGTGGCATAAGGGGTTCTATTGTGAATAGAGGAGTGGAGGACTCTACTTGAAAAAATTAATTTAATTGTAACTACTTCTATATGAGCATTAGAATATTCCATCTCCAGGACTTCAATCTACATCTTGATTGTTCTCCATCAGTTTGTCTGATGGAAAATTTCTTTTGGCCTGGCCAGTTTTCCCACATCTTCTCCAGGAGAAGAAATAAGTGGCGGAGGGGAGGAACAATAAATTCTTGCTTGAGTGAAACTTTGCATACACATAATTAGCTATAATTATGGCGGGAGCTCCTGCCTTATGGAATGAACTGCCCCCGGATATAAGAAAGATTCCTGACCTCCGCGCCTTCCGTCGGGCTCTGAAGACTCTGTTGTTCCAAGCCGGCCTGACCGAATAGATTAATTTTAAATGGGTTTTAAATTGGTTTTAAAGGGGTTTTAGTAAGGGTTCTTAAATTTACGGCCAAATAACTTTAACTTATTTTAGTAGTTTTAATTTTTGTGTCTGATTGTTTTAATATGGCTGTGAACCGCCTTGAGTCCCCTGGGAGAAGGGCGGTATAGAAATGTAATAAACTAAACTAACTAAACTAAACTATAAGCCCAAATGTCTAAGATTTCCTTCAGTTCATAGATCATATCTGAAATACTTACATTATTACATGTAAGCTTCTGTCTAACACCACAATTTTGTGCACTGCATTCTATAATGAATCCACCCCGCTTGTAATTTTGTATTTTGACATCAGTCAGAGGTCTTTTGCTATTTTTGTAGTGTTTGTTTAGAAAAGAACCAGCCTTTAAATTTTCCCAGAAAAATTTGATATCCAAAAAACTAGCTCACTAAAAGGTTTTGGTGTCTTTAATTAAACTCTCCTGTTCTGTCCCCTCTCATCCTTTAATTTTTGCCATTACTGGGAAAAAAGTATCTTAACATAAATAATATCCTAAGCAGTTGATGCATCTTGTGTTAGAATGTGTATTATTGCATCTTCCAGTTTATGCTTTAAGGTAAAGACTTTCATACATGGCATAGACCAGGGGTCTCCAACCTTGGCAACTTTAAGACTTGTGGACCTCAACTCCCAGAGTTCCTCAGCCAGCAAAACAGACTTGTGGACTTCAACTGCCAGAGCAAAGCTGGCTGAGGAACTCAGGGAGTTGAAGTCCACAAGCCTTAAATTTGCCAAGGCTGGAGACCCCTGGCATAGACAATCATGAGATGGGCAGCTATACAGACTTAATAAGCAATACTTTGGCATTTATATGAATAAGGAATCTGGAACTACAAACAAACATAGTTAAAGGAGTAAGAGGAACTAAAAAGTTACTCAAATTGCTATGCTGTGCTATGCTGTTCTTGGTCCCCATTATAGAATTACAGCATCATGTGCAATTTGTTATTCAGCAGCCTAGTTTAGAATAATGGTTATTCACCTCGAGGGAAGGAGAAGCAGAGTAATCCTCTTGCATCCCTTAAATATAACAAGAGTATCATTTGCTTGGAATATCCGTTTTATTTAAAGTTGGGTGATTGTCTGGTGGCACAGTGGTTAAAATGCATTATTGCAGGCAAACTCTGCTCACAACCTGGAGTTCGATTCTGACAGGGCTCCAGATTGACTCAGCCTTCCATCCTTCCAAGGTCGGTAAAATGAGGACCCAAATTGTTGAGGGCAAGATACTGACATTGTAAACTGCCCAGAGAGTGCCGTAAAGAGCTATGGGGCAGTATACTATGAGCCTAAATGCTATTGCTATTATCTAGTAGCCTATGGCTATTCCATGTTCTCACGTCAGACTTTACCAAAACATTCCTCTGAGTATGTGCTATTTAGGTGGTGGTGAATTAAACCTTGAGGAAGAAATAAGAGTTCAGCCAAACTAGTCTTGTGAGTTGTCCCTTAAGGTGTGACATTAAAACGTCTTAATGATACTGTTATTCCGTGTTGTTTCTTGTCTTCTTCTGTATACCAAATTCCTTACTTAGACTTTGTTTCATCCAATGGACGTTTTTGTCTCAGGGCATCACCCTAGATTTAAGGCTTATTGCAATTAACATAAATCACTTTTTGCTTAATTATATAATGCCCCGGGAGGCACTAAGACGGGTTTCAAATTCCTCGTGCCTTTCTTTTGGCTCAGGGCCTGCTTACATTCCACAGGTAATTTTTAGTGTTCGGTTGAATGAACACCTGCACTATGATAGCTACGAAAAGCAATAAAGGTTGCTTTGGTTGACTCTTTAATGACAAGGGTATTTCCTGTAGTTCACCTTGGCTTGGATGCAACAATAAGGAAAGGAACTTAGGACTGCAGTACTTTAATCATTTTATTTGGCTCTTCCTGCCAGTTGAAGCCATTAAGCAAATGGTGCATCATCTACCCATGGATTGTGTAAGATTATGTCTGAACTGGAGGCTCAACTATTTTTTTTCCGAAAAAGCTAAAAATCATAAAATAAGGATAAACCATGACTTTGCCTTCAATTGTCCAAGCAATGCAGGGGACCTCAGCATATGTTTGTCATTTGTGGCAATGGTACTTGTTTCAGTACAAAAAGATAATCCTTCTCTTTGACAAGAAATACAAGATCATAATGCCTAATTGAGCCTCAGATAGCTCAACCGGCTGAATAGCCTGTTATTAACATCCAGCTATCTGCAATTACACCAGTTCGAGGCTCAAGGTTGACTCAGCCTTCCATCCTTTCTAAGGTAGGTAAATTGAGGACCCAGTTTGTGGGGGCAAAAAGCTGACTTTGTATAAAAAATATATACAAAAGTATGAAGGCTATTGCTCAACGCCTTGTAAGCCGCCCTGAGCCTCCGGAGAAGGGTGGCATATAAATCTAATTTTAAAAAAAATTAGTGATTTTTCATGGTGAGAAACCTTTTCCTTTTCTACATTAGTTCTAAAATAGTTTAGAACTAAAAACAGAAATAGTTTGTCTCCATATTGCAAGAGGATGATGAAGTGCTGTATCCTTATTATCCAAACAGGAAAATCAGGTTTTTCTCAGTCCCCTACCACTTACAGGTAGTCCTCGATGTAAGACCACAATTGAGACCAGAATTTCCATTGTTAACCAAGACAATTATTAAGCGGGTCACATCCAATTTTACAACTGTTTGCCGTGGTTGTTGAATGAATTACTTACAGTGAATAACACAGTTATTAAGCAAATCTGGCTTTCCTCATTGCTTTTCCTTTTGGAAGCCGACTGGCAATCAGATGGTCCCAAGACATTGCGTCCATCATCAATACACACCAATGGCTAAGTGCCCAAATTTTGATCCTATGACCATGGGGATGCTACAACTATTGTAAAGTGTGAATACCGGTTGTAAGTCACTTTTTCTGGTGTGTTCTAATTTTGAACTGTCACTCAATGAATGTTGCAAGTCAAGGCGTACCTGTATTGACATATTTTTTCCTTAAAAGAGAATTGTTTCACACCTGCCAGAAACATGATCATCAATGACCTACACAAAAAGTTTTTTTTTTAATATTAGCCATGCTGTATTCTTCATTTTTGGAGATTTGTAAGGAATAAGTATAAGAACAAAGATTTCTGATTCATAGAGGTGCAGTTGTGATAGGCAGCATGAAACGACTTCAGCAACAGTCAGGCAGACAGTTTGAGTTTAGAAACCCTGTTGTCTTTGAATTAATCTTGCTTAACTGCCAGCTCTAAAGTCCATCTGTGCGTCAAAATCTACACAACACCAAAGTAATCACTGTCAGTTGGAGCTTGGCAAGACATTTTAAAACATTTCTCCTGTCACTTATAATCTCTTAACAAGCTGTAATATGTTTTTGTTATTACCCAAATTATTGTTAGGCTACTTTAGTCCATTTTAAGCAAATAGATGTGCATATTAATTCTCAAAGCAGGACTGAGTTTAGGATTATCAAGATGTAAACTAACAAAGCCTAATTACAGTCTTCTGTGCAAACTGTCAGGGTTCCAATTAATAGATCCATAGCAAGCAAAACTCCAAGGCAAGTGTATTCCTCAAAGGGTAGCTTTATTGGAAGTATCATATTGGCACATATCTGGTGAAAACCAACTCTGAGGGTTCCCGCGGTTTTCATCTAATTAAAAGCAACAGTTTTGCCTAATTAAAAGCAATGTTTATATTTTAAAAAAATGAAAAAAAAAAGAATTTAAAAAGCAACAATTTTTCACTTTCTCAAAACAATCAGTCACATGGTCCAATCACAGCTCCGTCCGATAAAATCACTCCTCCTTCCAGGTACCAGGTGTGAGAATTTTTTTTTAAATTTGATTTATATGCCGCCCTTCTCCGGAGACTCAGGGTGGCTTACAGTGCGTTAAGCAATAGCCTTCATACTTTTGTATATTTATATTTATACAAAGTCAGCTTATTGCCTCCAACAAACTGGGTCCTCAATTTACCCACCTTATAAAGGATGGAAGGCTGAGTCGACCTTGAGCCTGGCTGGGATTGAACTCGCAAGTAATTGCAGCAGCTGGATCTTAAATGCTGTCTTTGTAGGAGGCATTACTCCCCTACGCTACTCAGGCTCATTGTCCTTGGTTCTCAAGAGAAAGTATTTTGTTTTGGCTACAAAGTCCCAACTATCTCAATTCCCCCCTCCCTATCCCTCAGCTCCAGTGTGACAGCACTAAAGCTCCAAGGCTTTAGTGCTGTCACTAAGGCTTCAGTCAGGTCAGCTTCAGGGTTGACACAAGCAGAATGTTGGATAAAATCTCGAATGTGTTAAGTGTGGCAAAACTTAGTTGGTGTTGTGACCTAGGCTCAAGTGGTTATTACCAGACACAATCAGTCCTAAACAAACATATTTTATTAGAACAGCTGAGAATTACTTCATTCTCAACTTAGTCCAAATTAAGTGCAAAACAAATCTTTCATATACAGTCCTTCGGCCTTATCACAAACTTTTGTCTTCTTTGGCACCCTGCCAAAGGCTTTTCTTGGCAAAACCCCACAACGTCGACAAGAAAGAAATATCCCAAGAGCCGTTGCTGCTCTTTTAAGCCTGCTGGGAGGGGCCAATCATCTCCTGGCCTTACTCCTGAGTCGTCCTTTTTGCTTTAGCTGCTCTTGCCTTCTGGCAGCTCTTTGCATGCGTGCACTAGGAACAGGCTCCTCCTGTTCCTCTGCCACTCTGCTATCTGCCTCTGGAGGCTCCGGACTCCACACATGACTCCCAGATGGCCCTGGCCCCATCTCTGCCTCCGACGCAGAGCCCTCGTCCGGGCCTTCCCCTGGCTCCAGGACTGGCCCATTGTCCTCCCCAGCCTCCTCACTTTCCGATTCCGCTGCCAGCTCCACAGGCTGCTAGCAGACCACAACCGTTGGTCTGTGACATTAAGGTGTACAGTTCTTTATTGCCATTGATTTTCTGTGCCCAGATATTCGTTTTAAGATCTCCCTGATAACCCCGAAGCTGCTTTCAAAGTAAACAAGGAGGGCAGGATTGACTCAGTGGTAGCTGTGGACTTGGCAGCAGGTGGGAGAGACACAGGAAGATTGCTTGGAGACTTGGAGGAGGCATTTTCGCAGAGAGAGAGAGGATGACAGTAAGAGGGAGGATGCCACTACAGTATTTAATACAGGTCTTTACTTTGGACCAGTGGCTGCCCAGGGACCTAGAGGCTGTATTGCTGGAAGGTTGGCTTCAGATTATTATTGATAAAGCCCATCTTCACCTAGAATAAGATCCATTGGGGGGGTGGGGGTTAGAGGAAACCCTAGAGATGTGATGGTATGTGGGAATGACTTTGGGAAACGGAGGAAGATACAGTAGTAGCCAAAATTGTGGAAACCTTTTGGGAAAAGGTATTTTTGAGGTTTGATGACTAATAACACCACTTTTTTTTTTTTTTTTTTTTTTTTTTTTTGAGTTTCAAGGTAATCATATTCCACTCCTGGAATGACCTGGGAATAGCCCAGACCTTCTTAACCCAATTGAAAAATCTATGGAACCAACTAAAGAAACTTGTTAGTCAGAAGCAACCCAGCAATAAAACCCAGTTAAAAGAAGCAATCCTTCAGTCTTGGTTTCATGTTATAACAGCTGCAGAATTAAAAGACTTGGTTCACTCCATGGGAAAACGTTGTAAGGCCGTCATTCATGCTAAAGGTTACCCAACTATTAACTGACATGGTGATAATTTTTGTATATCTCGTTTTTCCTATGGTGATTATTTTTGTATATCTTGTTTTTTCTACATTTCACTTTTCTTCTTTATACTGTAACTGCTGTTCTTATAGCAAATCCTTCATAAAAGTCTTTACTTTTACTTTACTTTTAAAATTGCATTACATTCTTGATTAAATTCTCTTTCCATTGATATATAATTTTATGGTACTACTCCCCCCCTCCAAAAAAAGTGGTGGTATTAGCTAGTGTTAGAAAATAAACTTTTCCCAAAAGGTTTCCACAATTTTGGCCACTACTGTATGTTGCCTAGGGAAGTATCAGATGTGGGGGATGGGAGCCTGCAACTGCATAATAGACTGGGAAGAAACTCAGAAAGGATTCTGTCTAACAGGAAAAAGGTAAATTTTCCCCTGACTAGTCACATCCGATTCTAGGGGTTGATACTCATATGCTTTCCTAGCTGAGGGAATCAGCATTGTTTAAAGATGATTCTTCCGTGGCCTTATGGCCGGCATGAGTATACTCCAAGGCTCACAAAATGTTGTTATTAATCTCCCTAACTTATTAGGCTGTAAAAAGAGATAGCAGGAAATTTGTATTTTGAGACTTGCAAGATTGTTGTCAGCCTTCCCGAGTAGACCAGACAGGAAACACAACCGGATGAGCTCATTATACTTTTATTTGTTAGAACCACCTTAACAGACTCTTGAGTAGTGCCGCCTTGGGCAATAATCAAGCTAGATGACCTTGGGCCAGTCACATTCTCATAGCCCCTGGAAGAGGGCAATGGCAAACCACTTATGAAAAACTTTGCCAAAAAACCCTGCAGGGACTTGTCCAGGCAGTCTCCAACAATTGAACACGATTGAACGGGATAAAAAATTATATATACATTTAAGGAACCTAGTTAATTAGTGACGAGGATGTTGCCTTGCCTTGTCCTGTGGACGTTGAGTCCGTCAGCTGCCAGAGTACCACGTAAGAAAGGAAGGAATCTACATGACATTTTGGCATTGACCAGTTTTGCCAGTTCTTTGGTAACTGAATGTGAGTGCCTTTTTATTTTCCCACCTGAGCTTGTAAGTCTTAAGATGGGCAGGAGGTAAGATAGCGTTGAGGGACATCAATCTGCAAGCCCTAGAAATGGATCTAGTGTGGCTGAGATTTCATGTTCTCCATGGGAACCACAGCCTTGTCCCTGGTTTGTTGTTAGTTGCGAAGTTGTGTCCGACCCATCATGACCCCATGGAGAATGTTCCTCCAGGCCTTCCTGTCCTCTACCATCCTCTGGAGTCCATTTAAGCTCACGCCGACTGCTTCAGTGACTCCATCCAGCCACCTCATTCCCTTTCATCCCCTTCATTTTTTGCCCTCAATCATTCCCAGCATTAGGCTCTTCTCCAGGGAGTCCTTCCTTCTCATTAGGTGGCCAAAGTATTTGAGTTTCATCTTCAGGATCTGGCCTTCTAAAGAGCAGTCAGGGTTGATCTCCTCTAGGACTGACCGGTTTGATGGCCTTGATAGGAGTCTTCTCCAGCACCAGAGTTCAAAGGCCTCCATTCTTTGGCGCTCAGCCTTCCTTATGGTCCCAACTTTCACAGCCATCCATTGCAACTGGGAAAACCATCGCCTTGACTATGGTTAAAGCAATCTAATTGCGTTCAATCAGGATCCAGTTTAGGTTTAAGTTCTGAAATGAAGGAAAATCCTGAAATCCCCCAGGACATAATGGCCCATGTGGTGTTTAATTCCACCAGAAATGTCAGGACTACTTTATAGGCTCGGCTGCTTAAGTTTTTACAGTTGAATATGCACTTCTATTTCTAGAATGTAGAGTCGTCATTTTGGCATCAGGAAGAGGAAACACAAACTGCTTGCTTTATCTCTCAACAGGAGATGTTTATTGTGCTCAGCATCCTAAAGCCTCATGGTAGTTAAATATACTGAGGTTTCTGCAAATCAGGAAGTAACTAGGATACATGGATGGCAGGTTGCCTAGAAACGGAAGGTCTGAATATAGCTTCTCATTTGATTAAGCATTGTTAATTGCAATTTCATGTATAAATAACTTAAGATGTTTCAGCATTATCAGCAATTCACAAAAGTCAAAATCGCATTCTACTTCTTAGATCCCAATATATCAGGGGAGCCTCAGTATAATATTCCGTTTCATCTACTATAATTAGGATATGTTGTCCCCTCAGTAGCTGGTTTTCTGCAAAGTCCCATGATAGGTGATGACATCTGGCAGAAATTGTTCTGGGCTTGACAGATATACCTGTAGTACAAAAGGAACATGTAGTACCATTTTTACAACAAATGTAACATCTCCCACTCTTGTTTTTTTTTTCTTCCTGACCTTTTTATGTTTTAAAACTTGAGTACCGTACTCATGTCTTTTTAATGAAGCAGAAACTTCATACCTTAAAAACCATAGTAGCATATACTTGTGAGATAAAATTCCTAATTCATGAATATTGTTCAAGCTAACTTTGAAGTAGTATTGAAGGAGGTTTATATAATTATCAGTAATACACAAAGAAGCATGGTATTTTGGAAAAACGTCTTATATTGTGATCCAGTTTGCTAGATCTTGGTTGTGTTGATTCAAAGAAGGACTTCAGATATTTGAGTGAAGGGAGTTCATTCCAAAAGACGTGTTATACATAGATGTGAGAATATTCCGAAAAGCAATTGGATGGGAGGAGGCAAATTGGGGCATTACTGTATCAAAAAATGGAAAAATCCTTTTCATCCACTATTTTGTTTGAAGAGAAAGATGTCCATTTAAAAAGATATCATGAAACTAGTATCCCAAATATACCATTCACATTAATATCAACATCCTTCTTCATCTATCATCTATCATCTATCTATCTATCTATCTATCTATCTATCTATCTATCTATCTATCTCTATCTATCTATCTATCTATCTATCTATCTATCTATCTATCTATCTATCTATCTATCTATCTATCTATCTATAATATATATATAAAAGCGAAATACCACTCATGCATCATCATGAAATCTCCAGAACCGTAAAGCCTACAAACTTGAAATTTGGCACGTATGTTCCTCTTGGTTTCTAGGTGCTCAGTAAGAAAGGATTTTTCGAAATGACCATCAGATCATTAGTATTTCTTATATTATTATTAACAGGTTCTGATGCTAAGGAGTTAGACGTTCTATTCCCCCTCCCCACATGAAAAGAACTCCGTTCCAACTGCCACTTGGGCATGGGCATAGCCAGCGTGTGACTCATCCAGCCTGTGGGCTGGGAGTTTAGACATTCTACTCCCCACCTGAAAGGGAGAGAAGGGGATAAGATAAGAGAGGCCTCTGTGGGGCCAGCCTGAGGGAGAGAAGGGGGAGAGAGGAGAGGCCGATCGTAACTACTCATTAATTTTCAAGCTGTAAATGTCGATTTATCAAGCCTGATCACATAGTTTGTAGTGGAGCATGGGTATCCAGCTAGTAATATATAGAGTCAGTCTAGTATTGACTGTGACTGTAACATGAGAATCCAAAGAGATTGCGGTCTCAAACTGACAATTGCCTACTTCCATCGCCTACAGATACATAGGAAGAACCATTAAGCGAAGGTTCCCTGAGTTGAATTCAACAATTGGTGTCCAACTAATGATCAGTGATCAGGAAATAAGTACATTTGTTTAATCATATGCAAGCAGTTCCATTTGCACTGCAGATTCCTTAATTGTAAGCCATGGTGGCTATAATGTAGTTAATTCATGTGAAAGATTTTAATTGTATCCTCATACCATTAGCTATTCTCTGGCACGGTTGCATGATGAAAAGAAGTCCTTTTATCCATTTTGACAGGGAGGCTGGAGAATTAACGATTTCTACATCAGGGTATCTGGAGGACAAATAGGACTGTTGAGTGTCTGGCCAACTTAGTGTTCCTCTCCTTCATTTAATAAAATGACTAATGAGCTGCAGATAGTCCTTAACTTACAAAAATTCACTTAGTGTCCGTTCAAAGTTATAACAGCACTGAAAAAAGTGACTTATGTCCGTTTCCTCACACTTATGACCTTTGTAGCATCCCCATATACACGTGATCAAAATTCAAGATGCTTGGGAACAAACTCATATTTGTGACCGTTGCAGTGTCCTGGGGTCATGTGATCTTCCGACCAGCAAAGTGAATGGGAACACCAGATTCACTTAACAATTGTGTTACCATACTAATTTAACAACTGTAGTTCCTCACTTAACATCTGTGGCAAGAAAATGAGGCGAAATTCACTTAACAAATGTTTCACTGAGCAACAAAAATGTTGGGCTCAATTGTGATTGTAAATTGAGTACTACCCCTTCTCCCCCCTCCCCCCTCCCCCCCTCTCTCTATATGTGTGTGTGGGTCTGTTTTTCTATTGAGACACCTGGCTCAATCTCTCCCTGGCTCAAGCGGATGAAGGGAGGAGAACTTGTGGCTCAGAGGTTAATACAACTGGCTTAACATGCAGGCAGCCCAAGTTCTAATCCAAGTAAGGGTATGGCTAGCTGATGAGAGCTAAATAGCTTGAATTAGATCTATACCTAGTCTGCCTTTATTTCTTTATCAGCAATATATAAATTGTATATATATATGTGTGTGGATGTGACTTCACTGAACGAGGGCTGCAAAAAAATCTTGGTTTACGTAGGAAAAATCTGGCTAAAGAAAAACATGTATGTATGTATGTATGTATATGTTTTCTGAGGTTTTTGCGGGTGTTTTTATGTAGGTCTTTGGTTTTCTCCTGTGTAAAATTGGAAGTGTCTTGGCGACGTTTCGACGAAGTCTCATTCATCATCTTCAGGCTGGTGTTTTCGGCTTTGTGCTTCTAGGAGCTTCTTCATGCTTCTTCTTTGCTCCTAGAAGCACGAAGCTGAAAATATCAGCCTGAAGATGACGAATGAGACTTCATCAAAACGTCGCCAAGACACTTCCAATTTTACGCGAGAGAAAACCCGAATAACCAAAGACCGACCGACCTACCTACTTACCTACCTATGTGTGTATGTGTGTGTGTGTGTGTGTGTGTATACACACACACACACACACAAATAAATATATATATATATATATAAGACTGGGAATCTTGTGTGTTTGATACATTGTGAGATAAACACTTGAATCTGTTTTACAAGTTTTAAAAACCTTCATATCATTTTTTTGGGGGGAATATATGTACTCTGATCCCCACTCCCAAATTCCACCTTCATGTACATTTAGTGGCACAGAGACTAATGTTCACTTTTAATGCTGCTTCGACGGTTTCAATTGGAAGACCGAGGACTACCTCTAAATAGAAGAACTTCTTAGAAGAACTTCTCCCCCTCTCCACTTTTGGGAGAGGGATTGTTTTCCCTTTTACCTTGATGTTAAATGTCACAGTGGGGTGCTCCTGAAATTTAACGATGACAGATACAGCTCTCCCTGATGCTGTTTGCTACAAGGCTGGAAAGCTCCAGGAGACAAATGTGAAGGGAAACATGCTGAGCTTGTTCTCCCGTATCCATTGTGTCAATAAAGCAATTCATAGAGGTAGCAGTGGGGATAAAGGTGGTGGTGGGGGATCATTGAGAACCTCTGGGTGTTTTTGTGCATGGCCTAATCTCTTCCTGGAAGAGAATGGGGTTAATGAAAGAAGGAAAGATAAATGTCGTGCTCTTTACAAATGAATACATCAGCACCTATTGTTGGAAGAAATGTCCATCCGGGTTCAGTTCCAAGTGGGGAAAAAGCACTGGAAACATGGTGACTGCTTGGAAAGATGGTTTAATGGTGGACAGCAGGACCACATGGCTTGAGGTCCCGGGCAAAAAAGGCACATGGAGTGGAGAGAGGGATATATGTATACACTGTCTTGGGCCCTGCCTTAGAGTTTCCTATTCCTGTACAAGAAATGTATCCCATTGGCTGTCAGACTCCCAGGGGGCAGGGGTCTTAGCTAACTTTGTAGGCTGTCTCTATCCCAGGCTTGGTTGAGCTTTGCTGGGTGATGTAATCTTCCCAGGTGCCATGTGGTGAGATGGGTGGTAGGTTAATCCTATCATGTCCTGAGGGCCTTGTCTTACGAGATCGCCTTCTGCCACCGATGGCCTCCCACCGGCCAATACGCTTCCATAGAGAGGGACTCCTCAGGGTGCCGTTGGTCAAACAATGTCGACTGGTGGCCCCCAGGAGGAGAGCCTTCTCTGTGGGGGCTCCCGCTCTCTGGAATGAATTGCCCCCGGAGATACGTATGATCCTCGACCTACGTACCTTTCGCTGTGCCCTCAAGACTTTACTGTTCCAACTGGCTGGGTTGGCTAATTAAATGAATTTTAAGGGGTGTTTAGTTTGTGAGTTTTAATACAGGGCCAAATTATGTAATAAGTTTTAAGTTGTTTTTGATTTTTTTGATATATGTTGCTTTATTGTGGCTGTGCACCGCCCTGAGTCACTCGGGAGAAAGGCGATATAAAAATTCAATCAATCAATCAATCAATCAAAACCATAATCTATAATTTAAAAGGGTGATTGCTACAAGTTGAGGTGATGGCATAGAGAAGCAAACTTGCAATTAGCCAGGCAGTGATTTTTGTGAACTACCGGTAGTTAAGATTGCAAAGAGAAACCTTCCTGGATTAGGCCAAATGCCTGTTGTGTCCAGCAACCTGTCTCCCATCATCGCTAACTCGATTAAAATAATCAAGGAAAATACATCTGGTCTTGCGAAGGGTTTGCATTTAAAATCCATTTTAAGTAGTTTGCTGCCCAAACTGGGTTTGAACTAGCATGATCTATATATTATAAGCAGAGCAAATTCAGTATTGGGTTTAGGAGATTTAACAGATTAACAGAGTTGGAAGGGACCTTGTAGGTCATCTAGTCCAACCCCCCCACCCAAGCAGGAGACTCTACACCACCTCTGACAAATGGCAGTCCAGTCTCTTCTTGAAAGCCTCCAGTGATTAAGCTCCCACAACCTCTGAAGGCAACTTCTGTTCCATGGGATGATTGTTCTCGCTGTCAGAAAATTTCTTCTTATTTCCAGGTTGAATCTCTCCTTGATCAGTTTCCATCCATTATTCCTTATCTGGCCTTCAGGTGCTTTGGAGAATAGCTTGACCCGCTCCTCTCTGTGGCAGCCTCTCAAATATTGGAAGACTGCTCTCATGTCTCTCCTAGTCCTCCTCTTCACTACACTAGCCATGCCCAGTTCCTGTAATTGTTCTTCATATGTTTTAATCTCCAGTCCCCTAATCACCTTGGTTGCTCTTCTCTGCACATTTTCTAACGTCTCAACATCTTTTTTTATAGTATGGTGACCAAAACTGGATACAGTACTCTAGATGTCTTACTAAGGCTATATATAGAGCTCTCTTTCCCTCTCCATCTTCCTGTCTTGGGTCTCACTTTTACTTTTTTTTTCCATGAGCATTCCTTTTTAATAATTTTGGGGATGTTCCAACTCAATAGGAACCTAATTGTCCAGGAAAACTAGTATATTTTTAAAAATTTGATTTATATGCCGCCCTTCTCCGAAGACTCAGGGTGGCTTACAATGTATTAAGCAATAGCCTTCATACTTTTGTATATTTATACAAAGTCATCTTATTGCCCCCACAAACTGGGTCCTCAATTTATCTAGCTTAGAAAGGATGGAAGGCTGAGTCAACCTTGAGCTTGGGGAGATTCGAACATAGAGTAATTGCAGACAACTGAATGTTAATTACGGTGCTTAGTCTGCAGAGCTATCCAGGCTCACTAGATAGGCTCACTACACAATTTGTAATTGTGAGGCAATGACAATTCTACCTGCTATATACAGATTTGCTTTAAGAACTATTCAGTATCTCTTTGTCAGTTCTCAGTTTATGTGAGTTGGCAGATTACATACAAATAGGTTTTAAACTCTCCTAGGAATCTTTCAAAGTTACTTAGTCATTGTATCTGCCAGGGTTTAAATGTGTATGCTTGTTATTTTTTAACCATGTCAAATACCAGCTTAAAGTGGTATTTAAGATGTTCGCCATGAAATCTGTTTTATTCCTTTGAGGGGCTAAAAGTATGTTACTCTGAATGTTAATGTGCACCTAAAGCTACCTGCTTTTCAGTTGATCCTAATCTGTGTTGCTGCTTTTTCAGTTACAGATTAACTTCCTATAAAGCTGTCTTCTGGAAACTGTACATGTGGCATACCTTTTTTCTATTCCTCTGATTAATATGCTCAAATATATCTCCTTACACATATACACATTTTAATAATTAACTTAAGAGTAACTTGTTGTCGGGTTTGATCATCTGAAACTGTCTAGGTCAAGAGTGAATAGACTAAAGGCCAACATTCCTAAGGCTGATTTTCTTATTTTTATCCAAAGGCCTTCTAGTTACAGCCAGTCAAGAAACAACAAATCCAAGAACAGAACTATAGCAATATTTAGTTCTTTTTACGAGTTCAGCAAAACATTGCAATCATTAGGAGGCTTCAGTCCTCCATGGGCTGTGCAGTATTGTCCCTGAACATCAGCATGCCTCAAAAATGCAGTGCTATTTAAACGCATCCTCCATACTGCCTGTGTCTATTTATCCCTAGAAAGAAAGAAAAAAAAAACATGTTGGGTGAGAATGGATGCATAATCAATAAGCCATTATCCCAGCGAAAATATTCCATCTGCTTAGTGCTACAAATTAAATGGTAGAAAAAGTAGGTTCACATATCCCATCTAAGCATAAGTTTGTTGAATCATTTAACCTCTTGACTAATTCAGCCTAACCACAGTCGGTTAGGTATGCATTACTGTCAGAGCGGCAATCAGCCCCGTTACCTTGCGTGGGGTAATTGCCCTCATTTTGAGTTGGATCGTGGCTTTTATCCTGTTGCATACTTTGATCAATAAGACCGAAGAAACATCTAATTAAACTCATATTTATTGTAAGAAAATAAAAACATCTCACTATCTAAAACAGATTACATGTTGGCAAAGAATCTCCAGCCTGACCTTAGCTGGCTGGAGAACAAAGGAAAGTTTCTAGAAGAAGTATAAAAGAATGCAATGACATGCGTAGTAGGTGCTGTAGGTGCTGATAAGGAGTATGACTACGGTGAGTCTGATAGTCCAGAAATATTAGCTCTGCTGGTAAATATAAAAACGCAGTGACACCCCTTCTTTTGCCAGTTGAGCGAACATCAGGTATATCATCAGATAAGGCACATCTTCTTACGCAGATACTCGTGTTGAGCTGCTGGAAGCGGTTTGTTGAGCATGTCTGCAATCTGATCATGTGTAGATACATACTGCAATTTTACAAAACCTTGTTTCACTAATTGTTTGATATTTCTATAACGGATGTCAATGTGTCTGGACCTAGAACCTGTGAAATGTGATTCAGAAATATAAACCACCGATTCATTGTCTTCCATCACTGTGATTGGTCGGATCGGATGTGTCCAGATATCTGTGACCAAAGCATCAAACCACGTTAGAGAATTACATGCATCTGAAACACAAGCATATTCAGCTTCAGTAGAAGAACAAGAAACAAAATTCTGTTTTCGCACTTGCCAATAAACAGGACATCCATTTAAGAACATTATATAACCTGAAGTACTTTTACGTGATTTCTTATCACTTGCCCAATCAGAATCTGCATAACAACTTAATTCTGCATAATCAGTGTGTGTTGGTTCTAACAATAACTTCATGTGTTTAGTGTGCTTTAGGTATTTCAATAATTTCTTAATACATGACCAATGAAACTGTTTTGCCTTACCTACGTGTCGAGATAAGAGATTAACACTGAGTGCAATGTCTGGTCTTGTCCAACTACTAATGTATAACAGTGATCCAATAACTGAACGATAAAGTGTTTGATCCTCGAACTCAGGACTTGGTTCATGTGTCAAGTTGTGAAAATCTGTTTGCATGGGTGTCTTTGTTGTGTTAGCATCCTTCATGTTGCAATGATGTAAAACTTGTTCAATTTTATCTTCTTGTGAAAGACTAAACCCCTTCTGTGTTTTTTCAATGTGAACACCTAAATAAGTGCTAATATGACCTAAAGTTTTCAATGTGAAGTATTTCTGCAAAGCTTTGGCAAAAATCTCACTCATTTGCTTATTTGGACCAATGTAAACGATGTCATCAACATAAACAAGAACTATCTCATATGCATTGTTAGATCTTTTTGTGAACACGCACTCATCAGTTTCGGACTTAATAAAGCCCATTGAATTTAGTTTGTCAGTAAGACATAAGTACCACATTAAACCAGACTGTTTCAGACCATAAAGACTTTTGTTCAGGAACCAGGTATCCCCTTCTTGCTGTCGGAATCCTGGAGGACCTCTCACGTAGATTTCTTCATCTAGGTCAGCATGTAGATAAGCGGTGTCAACATCAAACTGAAAAACTTCTAAACCAAGGATAGTTGCAGTGGCTAAAGCAATTTTTACACTTTCAGTTCTGACTGTCGGTGAGTAGGTATTTGTGTAGTCCTCAGGATAACGTTGAGCGAAACCCTGAGCTACAAGTCTGGCCTTGTACAATGACTCACCATTTGGCTTCTTTTTGATTCTATAGACCCATCGGGTGCCAATGATCTTTTTCTTTGCTGGAGATTTTGCAGGTGTAAACACCTTAAGTTTCTTTAGACTGTCCATTTCAGCTTGCATTGCATCATACCACTTCTCTTGCTCTGAATCAGGAAGATGTTTGATTTGTGTGAAGTTATCGGGAGGAAGTGTAACATTACAAATCAAAGGCAACGGTGCTTTTGTCAGTTGCCACGAATATCGCTGTGGAGGGATTCCCTTTGTGGCTCTCTTGGAACGCCTCGGAACAGTCGTCCATTCTTCTTCCGTTTCGTCCTCGTCTTCATCATCGTCGCTAGCATCAGCATCCGCGGCTTGCGAAGACGGAACATCATGTTGGGAAGAACTGGTGGGTAGAACATTTGCCTGTGAATCTTGGTCATCAGGCTGCGTGGCATCAGTAACTTCATCTTTAGGAAAATAAACTCCAGGATCATTGGAATGAATCCTGGACCAGTCAGCATCTTCCTCAAAATTAGCAGATTGGGAAGTCACTAGTCTACAATTAGAGTCAATAAATTTGCTCCATTTTGAATTGTCATCAAAACCCATAAATCTCAGTCTCTTTGCTGCTGGACCTCCTTTCCTTCTTTGATCTAAGGGAATGTTCACCATGGCGTATGAACCAAAAATACGGAGGTTCTTGAGATCTGGCTTGTAGCCATACATCATGAAGAAAGGAGTTTGATTTATCGCACTGCTCCAAGTACGGTTGATGATGTAATTTGCATATTTAAGAGCTTCACCCCAGTATGGGTTACTGAGGTTGGCATCTTCTAAAAGACAACGCATCATGGTTTGCAGAACCCCCTGTCTTCTCTCTACAACTCCGTTATGAGGGGGAGTATAAGGAGCCGAAGTCTGATGAAGAATTCCATTCTTACGCATCCAGTCCTGGAAACGCTGAGACATGAACTCGGCACCACGATCACTCTGGATTCTGGCGATGTTTACTCCATGTTGGGTAGAGACGAGGGCTGCAAAGTCTTTAAAGATCTGAAAGGTCTCAGATTTTTCTCTCATTGGATATACATATCCATATCTAGAATAATTATCAACAATTGTTAAAAAATATTTTCTACCACCAATTGTTGGCGGAAATGGACCAACTATGTCAGTGTGTACCAAATCAAAAATGCGTGTTGACAGGCGTGTAGCGTGTTTTGGAATGGCTGCTGCTTTGGATTTGGCTTTCTTGCAGACAGCACAATCCAGAAACACCTTACACCCCTTTAGATCCAAACCTTTTGCGAACTCCGGCATTTTTCTAAGAACCCGGAAGCTGGCATGTCCCAATCTTCTATGCCACTTATGGATGCACCTGGAATGCAAAGGTTTACCAGTTAGTGAATTTGCAACATTAACAGTTTTATGAGGAACCTCAGGCTTGCTCTGAGCAACCTGTTTCTCAATTTTCTTTTTGTTGGCTTTAGGAGCCTTTGGAGTAGCAACAGGATCTCTCACTGGGACGTCTCTCTCTGGGCCTGTGCTCTCCTCTTTTGGAGTTTTTATACTTGCCTGTGCTTGCGGTTTAGATTTTGGTTTTAAGTAATAAACACCACCAATTAACATGGTTTCAGCAACAATATCTCCATCTTTAACTATGTAACTTGCTTTCTCGAGGTGGTGAACCTGGAACTTTAAAACTCTAGACAAGTGAGCCTGACTAAGCAAACTAAAAGTTGCTGTTGGTATGTAGCAGACATCAGGAATGAATGCATTGAGCTCTTCAACATAAACAGTTCCTTTTCCTTTGACCTGACAAGGATGATTGGAAAAAGAATAAAGTTCACGTAGTTCAGGTTCAGGCTCGTGCATCTCTGTGAAAAGTTCTTTTCTGTAAGTAACATGGAAAGCTGCACCACTGTCCAAAGTCCATAAAAGCCGTCTGTCGTACTCTGGATGAGGTTGTGGATCGTTGGTTAAAGCCAATGTGGCGAGTGGAGCTTGCGAATCACGCCTTGGACCACGACGACCTTGTCTACCGCCTCTGCCTCTGCCTCTGGAGTCTGTTCCTCTGGGCTGGTACGTGACGGGAGCTGGAACTCGTTGGGGACAATCCCGGGTTGCATGTCCCACACGGTTGCAGATGTTGCATCTTGGCATCCTTGGAGCATAGGTCCTTCCTCGGAAGGGACGCCTAGCTGGAGCTCTTGATGCGGGTGGTCCTCTCAAATGTGGTGTGGCTAACATCAGTGCCTCCTCTTCAATTAAGAGTCTGCATATATTGTCCACTGTGCGTTGAGCAATAGGCACTTGGTTAATCTTTGTAATGGCATCTTTCCATTCATAGTTCAAAGAGTTAATGATAATACTAATCATTTGAATATCTTCAATAAGATAGCCCCTTTCTCTCAATTCTTTCCTCATACCTTTCAGTTTGGTCAAATGTCCTCCAATTTGTTCACCAGGTTTCAATTTCGAACCATGGAATTCAGACATGAGCAAACATGAAGACTCAATTGAGACAGGCCTGTAGCAATTTTCTAATTGGACCCAAATTTGTTGGGCTGTTGCATCAGGCGGAAAAGTAACCTGCAGTTCAGTATCCATGGACATCAATAATGTTGTGCAGGCTTTAGTCTCTAAGTCTCTTATTTCAGGTGTCCATGGTTGGACAGGGGGGTTAAACACCATACGATGTGTGCCTTCTCTGCGTAGCAAAAGTCCAACCTCACTGACCCAGGCCTTGTAATTCTGCCCTGACATCTTTAATTTTGACTCACCAGCCAGTGGAGCAACAGAGTATGCCTGTTGAGGAATAGGCATTTGAGGTGCTGGCTGTGGGGGCAAAGGCACTTGTTGTGCTGGAGGTGGACCAGGGGCTGGCCCTGGTTGCACAGCTGGAGGCATGTGTGCATGAGCTTGTACCTGTGGCATTTGAGCTGCAATATTAAAATGACCTGCTGGAGATGCAGTCATTTGCCTTTGCTGCATTAAGCGTTGTGTTCCATCTAAAAAGACCCCAGCACCACCAGGGGGTGCTGAAAATTGAGCCTGTGGAGACACTTGTGGCATTGCAGTTTGCAGGCTTGATTCAGTTAGTTTTACTTCTCTATCTACATCATGTGAAATCTGAGAAGAGACAACTTTACTAGGCACATGTGACGTGTACACAACTCTCTGTTCTGATTTGCCTGACACAATATCCACCAAGGGGTGTGTCTTTGGCTCTGAGAGAGAAGAAGGCAATATGGCGGCTTTTGAGATTTCATGAACGTGGGATTCTCTCTTATCTAGCTCAAGCCTAGATAAAGCCATTTTTGCCTCGGATAGCTCACGTTCAAAAATTTCTATCTGGTCACGATAGTTTCTTATAGCTTGCTCATGAGGAGAGGCTTTGAAGGTTTGAGAGGAATAATAAAATGTTTCTCCCTCTGCGTGGGAGGAAAAAGGCTTTGCCGTTTGTGGAAGTTTTGGCTTGGCCCCAAGCATTTCAAAATCAGAAGTTTGAGAGCATGCATAAGTAGAAGGTTGAGTTACTGACCTCGGTCGTAGTACTTCACCTTCAGAAGCAGCTTTTCTGTTATTTTCCTCCTGAAGCTTCATTAAGACTATCTTCTCTGAGTCTTCTGCTTCTCCCACGGTTTCTTTTTCTTCCAGCTGGAGGACTGGTGCCAGTGGATCGAAAGAGATCAAATCATTTGTAGAGAGAACTCTTTCTACTCTTGAAGATCTTTCTATTTCATCCTCATCTGAAGAAGATAAGAAGGGCTTCATTTTGCCCTTTTCCTTCATTTTTCCTTTTTTCTTCTTTCTCGGCATCTTAGAAGTTAATTGTTTAGTGTTCCGCAGTCACTAAATCAACTATCTGTCTAATTAGCCTAGACGGTCATGATCAAAAGTAACAAGGCAGGAATAGCCATAAATCAACCATCCTCCTGCTGCCATTGTCAGAGCGGCAATCAGCCCCGTTACCTTGCGTGGGGTAATTGCCCTCATTTTGAGTTGGATCGTGGCTTTTATCCTGTTGCATACTTTGATCAATAAGACCGAAGAAACATCTAATTAAACTCATATTTATTGTAAGAAAATAAAAACATCTCACTATCTAAAACAGATTACATGTTGGCAAAGAATCTCCAGCCTGACCTTAGCTGGCTGGAGAACAAAGGAAAGTTTCTAGAAGAAGTATAAAAGAATGCAATGACATGCGTAGTAGGTGCTGTAGGTGCTGATAAGGAGTATGACTACGGTGAGTCTGATAGTCCAGAAATATTAGCTCTGCTGGTAAATATAAAAACGCAGTGACAATTACAATATAAGGTTGACAGATTCCGATATCTGAATTTCTACAACATAAAAAAAACTAAAAGCAAACGTGTGTCAGGGGGGAAATCTAAAATTTCTTACTGTGGGCGTGGCTTGGTGGGGTTAATGTGACTGGGTGGGCGTGGCCAATTTTTTTTTAAGTTTTAAAACCATTTTTCTGCAACCTCTTTGGCTAAGAGGTTGTAAAAAAATGTTTTCAAAAGGCTCTGATGATCCCAGCTGAGTTGCCTGATCGGCAGGGGCTTTTTTTAAAAAGCCTCTGCTGATCAGGGAACTCAGCTGGGATCGTCAGAGGCATTTAAAAGAAAAAAAGCGTTTTTTTTTCTTTTAAATGCCTTTGACGAGCCGTATTTAGAAATACATTTCTAAAAGTGGCCTAAGATAAGCAAGTATAACACACACACACCAGGGGTGAAATGCTCCCGGTTCATACTGGCTTGCCTGGTTTGGACCGATTGGAAAACCGGTAGCAAAAATCTCTACCCCCCACCCCCCAACGCATGCCCAGCTGAGCCACACAATCATCAGAGGCTTTTTTTTCACCCCTGGTGTGTGTGTGTTATTTGAATTTGTATGAATTCTGAATCAATGCTTGTTAGTGAACCATAGAATGTTGCCAGAAATTCAGCGCTTATAAAGAGGAGTAGGTTTCAATAGTGCTAGGAGTTTAACCCTGCAGTATAGTAATACTGGTAACTAAAGTAATAGCTACAATTTAGAGGCAATTCTCAGTGATACTTGCTTATCTTAGGCCACTTTTAGAAATGTATTGATTTCAGTTTGGATCTATAAACAAATGGGATAAGCAAGAGTTTTAAGAAGAGTGTTACCTGAGCAAAACCCTTTCATGATCCAATGAAAGGACAAATCTGCCAGGATGCTAATGAGAATATCTGATGATCCATTAACACTTTTTCCTTTTCCTTTTAAGTTCCCCAGGTCCTCAAGAGTTGCACTGAATTCATTGAAAAACACGGTATTGTGGATGGAATCTACCGTCTGTCTGGGATCGCATCCAATATCCAAAAGTTACGGTAAGGTTGTGTGCGTTATTTCTGATTTCTCCTTCACTCCGAAGCTGCCTTTTGGATTTTAAGATTCTTTTCCTGTCTGAAAAAACCAAAGGACATAATCAGTTAGGATAGAAAACAGTTGGGTTGTTCTGGAGCTGTTATCTGACTTCAGAACGTTCAGTAGATTGCAGGTAATATAGCAGAAAGTTTCAAAAACAGTGGCTGTACTTTGTTTGGTAGGTATACAAAGATTTTTTTAAGTGTTGGAAGAAATATCCATCTGATTTGGGTTCAAGCTGGGAGAAAGACACTGGAAACTTGAAGGCTGCTTGGAAAGATGGTTTAATGATGAACAGAATCACCAAGCACATGGTTCTGTGCAGCTGACCACACGGAGTTGAGAGTGAGGGGGTTTTATACCTTCTCTTGGGCTTTGCACTTGAGCTTCCTGTTCCTGTGCAAGAATATATATTCTATTGGCTGTTGTCAGACGCCCATGGGCCTATGTAGGGGTCATAGCTGGCTCTATAGGTTGTCTGAGCTCCCAGGTTTGGTTGAAGCTTGTGAGGGTGGTGCAATGAAAGGGGCATTGGACAATTCCTGTTGTGGCTGAGGGCTAATCTACCTTTGTTGGATTTTGGGTGAGGATATTTGCTTATGAATAGAGCCATCTATCTCTTTATCTTTTAAGTGCTGGCATCTGCTATGGGCTATTAAGGAAGGTGGGGGGCTGCTTTCTCCCTCTAAAAACATGTTTCCATTTCTCCCTTTGGGAAATATAATATTCTGCCTTTTTAATATTCCTCAAAGTATTTCATTCTTCTAGGAGAGCGGTGGATGCTAACTTTCTACAATAGTTTGGATAGTAAACTTTTTAATATTTTGGATAATTAAGGTTCTGGTTTCTTTGACTTGTATATGGGCTGGGGGTTGCTTTCACTGACTTTATTTCATTCCTCTCACTCATCTTTCGCTTTGTAGGTTTGACAGATGAGTAATTTATCTAAACAGGAAACTGTCGTTTAATATTTAATGTGACTCTATGACATGGGCCACGTATCTTGCAATTATTTATGTAATTGCCTCATCCACTTTGCAGCTAGTAGTTTTTTTTCTGAGCAAACTAATTGGCTATAAGATGATTGAAATGCTTGTCAAAAAACCATCCAGAAAAAAATATGCAGCTTTACAAAAAAAATTGACGTGTTTTAAGTTGCTTTTATATCTTACTTAAAGGCAAACAGTGTTGTCTTCTGATTGTATACAGGGCTGGGCTGCTGAGGGTTCTCAGGGGTTCGGGAGAACCTCTAGCTAAGATTCGGTGCGGTTCGGAGAACCCCAAAATCCCACTCCTGGCTGGCCACACCCACCCCTCCTCTCCCCTCCCCTCCCAAGAGTCCCCAAACGGCCCGTTTTGGATGCAGGTAAGTGCAGGGCGCACACGGAGGCTCAGGGAGGATAAAAAACGGGCCTATCAGTTTGGTCCAGAGGGCCGAGAAAAGCCTCCAGAGCCTGGGGAGGGCAAATCCCTCCCCCCCCCCCCCGCTGTGGTGCAGGAGGCCGACTAGGCAACACCCACCATGGCCATACCCACCCAGCAACCGGGCAGAGAACCCCTTACTAAAATTATTGAAGCCCAGCCCTGATTGTATACATATACCCTGTTTCCCCTAAAATAAGACATACCCTGATAATAAAACAAATCAGGCTTTTGAGCGCATGCGCTAAAATACCCCCCCCCCAAAAGTAAACCTCCCCAAAAATAAACCCTCCCCAAAAATCTTTAAATGCATGCACAGCTGGTCCCCGCCATTTCCTCTGGTTAGGGTTAGGGAGACAGAGCTGGAAATCAGGTAAAACGGCAAGAGGAGCCCCGTCTTGCTCCATGCACCCCAAAATAATAAGGCATTCCCGAAAATAAGGTCAAGCACTTATTTTGGGGTTCAAAAAAATATAAGACAGGGTCTTATTTTCGGGGAAACACGGTATATATTTTCCCCCTCATCCCCTTTTGTTTTTCTCTACCTTCAGGCACGAGTTTGACTCCGAGCAAATCCCCGACTTGACAAAAGATGTCTATATTCAGGATATACACTGTGTGGGTTCACTCTGCAAGCTCTATTTTCGAGAACTCCCCAATCCTCTGCTCACCTATCAGCTCTATGAGAAATTTTCGGTAAGATGGTTTTTTTTTCTCTCCCCCCCCTTTTTTTTTCTACTGTATGGGTATCATGAGTTGTGTTTCAGAGATTTCTTAAAATTTTCCTGTGGCTAATGTGGAGAAATAAAAGCACACTTAAATAACTGGCACGTTCCCTATATATCATTGCTGTATAAAATATATATGAGAATGCATTCGGTCTTCCAGTATATTACAGAACAGGAAGCGTGGGATGGCCTTTCTCTGGGGAAAAGAAGCTTTCAGCTTATTTAGAGTGGCAGTGAAATCAGTGGATAGATACTGTTCTAACCTAGGCTTCCCAAGAGCACGAAGCAGACTCCTTGTCCCTACAAAAACCTGTTTTTATTAAGTTACTGTGAATTCCTCTCATTCACATCCAGCAAAGTCTTTCAAGGGAGAATTTACAGTCACAGACCTTATCTGGCTTGGGGAGCTGCCAGGACGATATCTTCAAAACTTGGCAAGGAGTCTCAGAGTCACAGAACCAATTACACGAACTAATTGTCTCCTGCAAACTCCCCTCCCCTTTCACTCCTCTTTATTCCCTATGGGAGGGGCCATTCACCATCCTCCTGTGGCTTTACTCCCGAGTAGACCCTTGTTCCTTAGCTGTTCCCTTCTCCTGGCAGCTCTGCGCATGCGCACACTGGGAACAGGCTCCAGCTGTTCTTCTGCCCCACTTTTGTCCGACTCCGAAGGCAGCTGACAACTGTGAGACGGCCCTGTCCCCCTCTCTGCCTCCGACGCAGAGCCCTCATCAGAGCCTTCCCCAGATTCCAGGACAGGCCCATGTTCCTCCCCAAACTCCTCACTGTCTGAGTCTGCTACCAGGATTGAGGACATTATAGGAAGAAAGCCATGTTCGTCTCTTATGGTAACCAACAATACGGAGATTTTTTTTGTTCAACCATATCAGAAGCATCACAATTAAAATACGTTAAACAGAATTTAAAATATAAAAAGTAAGTTTAAAAGATTAAAAAATATATACAAATTAAACAGATCTTGCCCAGAAAATAGCAACTAGGATTAGTTGACAATGCCAATGTCAACTTAATAACTAAAACTAGGTTTAGATGACAATGCCAGAGTAGATTTAAGCGATCTCAGTTCAAATCCCAAGTGAATAACTCCCATAGCTATTTTGCCAGGGAGCAATATGGGAAAATCTCCTAGACCAGGGGTGTCCAACTCCCAGAATTCCCAGTCATCAGGATTGCAAAGTTGGACACCCCTGCCCTATACACTACTGTATATTGGAATTGGTACAGAATACCAAAGTAATATATAACGTCCTGTGACTTAGGACAGTCAAAAACATACGCTAGGCATTTATTTGTGCTCTGCATCATGATTTTGATACTATTCCTGTGGAAGGCTTTAGGGGAAAAAAAGAAAAGAAAATAGAAACAAACGTGCTGGGCTGAGACTTTGGGATTTCTCTTCCTCCCCTCCCCCCCCCCCCCCCCCCCGCTTTTCCAGGATGCTGTGTCTGCTGCTACCGACGAAGAAAGACTGGTGAAAATCCATGATGTCATCCAGCAGTTGCCACCACCGCACTACAGGTCTGCCTACATGGTTATTGCATAATTATTTCGGTTGTGTTTGCACCAGTGGTGAAATTCAAATTTTTTTTACTACCGGTTCTGTGGGCGTGGCTTGGTGGGCATGGCCGGAGAAGGATACTGCAAAATCTCCATTCCTTCCCCACTCCTGGGGGAAGGATATTGCAAAATCCCCATTTCCTCCCCACTCCTGGGGGAAGGATACTGCAAAATCCCCATTCCCTCCCCATTCTTGGGGGAAGGATATTGCAAAATCCCCATTCCCTGTCCACTCCTGGGGGAAGGATATTGCAAAATCCCCATTCCCCCATTCCCTGTCCACTCCTGGGGGAAGGATATTGCAAAATCTCCATTCCCTCCCCACTCTTGGGGGAAGGATATTGCAAAGTCTCCATTCCCACCCCACTCTGGGGCCAGCCAGAGGTGGTATTTGCCAGTTCTCCGAACTGCTCAAAATTTCCACTACTAGTTCTCTGGAACCTGTCAGAACCTGCTGAATTTCACCCCTGGTTTAAACGGACTGGTGATTATGTTATTTTAAAAAGAATCCTGGGTGATTTTGTAGAAGCCCGTGTCCCGTTTTCTCTTCAGACATAGCAATATGCCTCCATTAACACTAATGTATATCCATCCTGTTTTACAAGCACTGTCCTTTTTGCCTTCCTCATTCCATACGCAGTTGTAAAATAATTTAAAGACTGAAGTTCTTGGTCTGTTTAGCAGGTAGGCTGGCTTGGCTTTGGCTAAAGGGCTAAGCAGAATCTTGCCTGGTTAGTATTTGGATGAGAAATTGCTAGGAAATATCGGGTTCTGAAGTAGGCTAGGGCAGGGGTGGGCAAATGTGGCTCTTTTACAACCTGTGGACTTCAACTCCCAGAATTCCTGAGACAGCCAAGCTTGACTGTCTCAGGAATTCTGGGAGTTGAAGTCCACAGGTTGTAAAAGAGCCACATTTGCCCACCCCTGGGCTAAGGAGTTCAAAAAAATCATAAGGCTGTACAGGTCGTCCTGGACTTATGACTTCATTTGAGCCCAAAATTTCTGTTTCTAAGGGAGACATTTGTTAAGTGAGCTTTGCCCCATTTTACAACATTTTTTTTAAAATTAGATTTATATGCCGCCCTTCTCCGGAGACTCAGGGCGGTTTACAATGCGTTAAGCAATAGCCTTCATACTTTCGTATATTTTTTATACAAAGTCAGCTTATTGCCCCCACAAACTGGGTCCTCAATTTACCTACCTTAGAAAGGATGGAAGGCTGAGTCGACCTTGAGCCTCGAACTTGCAATAATTGCAGACAGCTGGATGTTAATAACAGGTTAATAACAGGTTAAAATCAGGTTGTTAAGTGAATCTGACTTCCCCCTTGACTTCGCTTGTCAGAAAGTCAGAAAAAGTGATGACATGACCCCGGGACCATCATAAATATGAGTCAGTTGCCAAGCATTTGAATTTTGATCCCTTAACCATGGGGATGCCGCAATGGTTATGTGAAAAATGGTCACAAGTCACTTTTTTCCCCAGTCTTCTTGTAACTTTGAATGGTCACTAAATGAACAGTTGTAAGTCGAGGACTACCTACACGAAGAGATGGACCTGTCTGTCCTATAAGTTGCTGGTTTACTGGGGATCCCTTCTTGCCTCTGTGAAATTAAGCAGATGAGCGCATATCTTAAATAGAGGGATAGAATCAAGATCACGTGAAGTGTTAATGCCTTGGTAAGGCCACACTTGGAATACTGCATCCAGGTTTGGTCACCACGATGTAAAAAAGATGTTGAGATTCTAGAAAGAGTGCAGAGAAGAGCAACCAAGATGATTAGGGGACTGGACGCTAAAACATATAAAGAATGGTTGCAGAAACTGGGTATGTCTAGTTTGATGAAAAGAAGGATTAGGGGTGACATGATAGCACTGTTCCAATATCTCAAAGAAGAAGGAGTCAGGCTATTCCCCAAAGCACCGGAGAAGAAGCAACAGTTGGAAACTAATCAAGGAGAGAAGAAGCCTAGAAATAAGGAGAAATTTGCTGACAGTTAAAACAGTTAACAACATGCCTCCAGAAGCTATGAATGCTCCAACACTGGAAGTTTTTAAGAAGATGTTGGATAACCATTTGTCTGAAGTGGTGTAGGGCTTCCTGCCTAAGCAGGGGGTTGGACTAGAAGACCTCCAGGGTCCTTTCCAGCTCTGTTATTCTAATATCCTGAAAGATTTACAATGACACGAAGTGGACTTCCACTTTCTTTAGCTCGGTAACAAGACAAATAACACATCTGTGTCTTCCCTGCTGATCCTCTATGAAGTGGGCGTGGAAGCATCATGCAAAACTCAGCATGCCTCTTAGAAATATTGAACTCCAGGGCACGAAAGGGGAACAAATTTGAAGAAATTACAGGCTCTTATCTCGCCCTTCAGGCGGAATTGTCAATTAAAAATTTAATAGAATTGAAATGCGAGTCTAACTAGCACAGAGATAGCAGATGTGCTGAAGAGTCAGCAGAGAAGTAGGACAGCTCATCTCAGTGCAGTCCACATTAAGGATAAGATACACATGCTGGCAGAAGTGAGTCAGACAAGTGGTTTAGAGATCTGGAAAAGATTTAGAGATTTTCTTGTAGCCGGCTTGGAGAACGTTGCTGCTTGCTACATACAGTATGTGGGCATCCAGCATCAGAGGAAGGGCATGGTGTGGTTATGGGAAACTTGAGGATTTAATCCTTTGATCAGATGCTTAACTCAGCGTGCCATAGAAACCGAATATAAAACCCATTTCGAAATGGAAAGAAATAGATCTGACTAAAGTCTTAAGATTTCTCGCTAATTTTTAGCACAGCGAAGGCCACAGAGAACATTGAGAGTTGCTTGTATCTGTTCCTGTATTAGCTCCTTGGCTTCTTACAGCTTTGTAGAATTAAGGAAGTCTGGCAGTTTGTTTATTTATTTATTTATTGGTTCAATTTATATGCTGCCCTTCTCCAGAGACTCAGGGCGGCTTACAGTGCATTAAGCAATAGCCTTCATACTTTTGTATATACCTGCTTTGTAGGGCTTTCGGGGGCCCCCTAAGCGGTGTTCTTTTTTATACAAAGTCAGCTTGTTGCCCCCACAATCCAGGTCCTCATTTTACCTACCTCGAAAGGATGGAAGGCTGAGTCAACCTTGAGCCTGGTAAGATTTGAACTTGCAGTAATTGCAGGCAGCTGGTGCTAGTTAACAGCACTTTAGTCTGCTGTGCCACTCTTTTCCTTGTTCTTTTCCTTGCCACATCACCATACCCGTCACTATTTAGAGCAAGGGTGTCCAACTGTGGCAACTTTAAGTCCCGTGGACTTCAGCTGGCTAGGGAACTCTGGGAATTGAAGTCCACAGATCTTAAAGTTGCCAAGGTTGGATACCCCAAGTACCAGTCTGGATGGCCACATTCTTTCTTAAGCATGACCTGAATGGCTTAGGCTCAAGCCTATTTGAGCCATAGTGGTGCAGCGGTTAGAGTGCAGTACTGCAGGCTACATCTGCTGACTGTCAGCTGCCTGCAATTTGGCAGTTCGAATCTCATCAGGCTCAAGGTTGACTCAGCCTTCTATCCTACCGAAGTGCGTAAAATGAGGACCCAGATTCTTGGGGGCCACAGGCTGATTATGTAAACCATTTAGGGCTGTAAAGCACTGTGAAGTGGTATATAAGTCTAAATGCTATTGCTATTTGAACATTTGAGTGGTATAGAGGGCTGAAAGGCTGGGTCTCCATCCTGATTCATACTAAAGATGGATTACCCAGTTATAGTGCAATAGATGCATGTGTTTTACGAAATCATCCCCTTGTTCGTCAACAGACACTAGACTCCCATTATATTTATTTCTTTATTATTCATTTTTCCTTTTTGGATTTGTTCTACCTGTGTTTGGCACCACACTCGTCTAGTACAAAGAGCAAAAGATTTGGTGTTTCACCTGGCTTGTTGCAAAGCCCAAAGCTGCTCAGAGCTGAGAGGGAATGACTGGCCCAAGGATCAGCCAGCTGGTTTCTGTGTCTAAAGGAGAACTGGAACTCCCTCACAATATCCAACACCCTGGTCACTGCTTCACGTTGCCCCTCCCTTAATTTTTCTGTTGATTGGTTTTTTATTGGTCAGTTATGCAACATTTAACACCCCGGCAATATTGCTTTACAGTACCTTTCAGAGCTCCTGTCGGTTAAGTCCTGTTATTCTTTATTCATCTTAGACATGTAGTATTACTGTTGAACCAAAATCTGTATTGTATATTAAATATTCACATGCAAAGGATTCACTGGAACTTTATGAGTATCCAACACAGCCTTAGTTAATGGATGTCATCCTAAATCAGGGAGCAGAATCCAGGGAAAATTAACTGTGCTTTGTTCTGAAATATCTGAGTAGAGTAGAGTAGAGTAGAGTAGAGTAGAGTAGAGTAGAGTAGAGTAGAGTAGAGTAGAGTAGAGTAGAGTAGAGTAAGACTAGGATAGGAGAGGAGAGCAGCCGAGAGGAGAGAATTCTTTATTGGCCAAATGTGATTGGACACACAACGAATTTGTCTTTGGTGCATAAGCTCTCAGTGTACATAAAAGTTATAAGTGATAAATGATGATCGTAGTCATCATAGAAATACATTCATCATACATCATAAGATACAACACTTAGTGATAGTCATAGGATACTAAATAAGCAATCAACATAAATCAGTCTTATACTGATACTCAAAATATCATTCATTTATAGAACTATTTGAAAGGATCCATGTGTTCACATATTTTTATTGGTCAGTTATGCAATCTCTTGATGCTGCTTTCATCATCTGAAATGGACCTTCTCTCTCTCCCTCTCTTTCTCTTTCTTCCCTGCACAGGGAAAATGTAGAGTTCTTTAGCTAGATAATGTGGTAGAGGCTCCCTCTAATGGTCATCAAAGACGGCAGTTTCCATTTAGAAAACAAGGCACCAGTAATGGAATCTCACAATGTCTATACTCTATATCAGGGTTCTCCAGCCTTGGCAACTTTACGACTTGTGGACTTCAACTCCCAGAATTCTGGGAGTTGAAGTCCACAAGTCGTAAAGTTGCCATGGTTGGAGACCCCTGCTCTATATAAACCTTGACTGCTGGAGACATTTAGCACTACGTTGATCCACGTGGCATATATTTGTCTTCCTTGGGTTTTGCAATGCAACAAGGAAGCAGAGTGGACCATTTTTCAAAAAGTGAAATATTAATCTGTTTAGTTTACCTGATTTTGCTGATAATTTTTCCCAATCCCCTTTACCTTGGATTTTTTGGGTTTTTTTTTTAAAACCATAGGCTAAATTTCTTGCCTTTTTTCCAGGACCCTGGAGTTCCTTATGAGGCATTTGTCACACCTGGCTGAATATTGTGCCATCACAAACATGCATACCAAGAACTTAGCCATTGTCTGGGCACCAAACTTACTAAGGTATCTATCGATTGCGGACATTGTAGGAAGAAAGACATGTTAGTCTATGGTAACCAACAATATGAAAATTTGTTTGTTTGTGTCAGAAGCATCACAATTAAAGTAAGGCATACTACAGTAAGTGAGGGATGCGGTGGCTCAATGGCTAAGATGCTGAGCTTGTCAAGCGAAAGGTCGGCAGTTCAGTGGTTCGAATCCCTAGTGCCACGTAATGGGGTGAGCTCCCGTTCCTTGTTCCAGCTTCTGCCAACCTAGCAGTTCGAAAGCACATCAAAAATGCAAGTAGAAAAATAGGGACCACCTTTGGTGGGAAGGTAACAGTATTCTATGCACCTTTGATGTTTAGTCATGCCGGCCACATGACCATGGAGACGTCTTTGGACAGCGCTGGCTCCTTGGCTTAGAAATGGAGATGAGCACCGCCCCCTAGAGTCAGGAACGACTAGCTAACATGTCCGAGGGGAACCTTTACCTTTAGCAGTCTGGATGCCTACATTCTTTCTTTAGCATGATCTGAATGGGTTAGGCTCAGGCCTATTTGAGCCATAAACTATTAAAATGTGTACAAGTTAAACAGACCTTGCCCAGAAACTAGCAACGTTAATTGCATTCTACGAGGTTCTCGCGTATACGCTGATCAGCACACAAAGGGCAGGCATACATATGTGTTGTTGTCTGCATGTCACCACAATCGCACAGGGCAGAAGCCACTGGATAGCCCTATTTGTTCAGAGTGTCTCTGGCTCTTATTATATAAGGAGATTAAATCACGTCTGTTGAACTGAGCTGTAACTCATGACAGCTTACACCTTTTAATAACATTTGTTACAAAACTTCTACCAGCACATTTTAATGTTTAAAAAGCCTTTTGAAAATGAAAGTGCTTTTCTATACTGTGAGAAGTGGCTTATAATATTTTACTTTTTGTCAGTTTTTTTTTTAATGAAAAAAAAAGGAAAACATTCACTGGGGAAATTGGCCCCAATGAGGTAAAATGATTGATTTGTGAAGAAACAGCAGGGCAGTTTATATCCTTACTTAGAACCAAAAGGATAAGCTTTACTTGTTTTTACTAGAAAGAAGCTTGGCTCGTGCCAGGAATTAGCTGAGAGATAGACTAAGCTTTATTCCCTGTTAGGGAAAGCTGCCACAAATAATAATAATAATAATAATAATTTCTCACAGAGAAATTATGAACCCCTCTTTTGCTAGAAAGAGGTGAAGGATTCTTCCTATTCACAGATGCAAAGTCCATATGCGGTAACTAGTCTGCATTATATTATGGAAGAGAGAATACACAAGCTGTCAACTTACGTCAACCGTACTGCATCCAGTTTGGGTCACAACACTATAAAAAAGATGTTGAGACTCTAGAAAGAGTGCAGGGAAAGACAACCAGGATAATTAGGGGGATGGAGGCTAAAACATACGATGAACGGTTGCAGGAACTGGGCTAGTCTATTGAAGAGAAGGACCAGGGGAGACATGATAGCAGTCTTCCAATATTTGAGGAGCTGCTGAAGAGAGGAAGGGGTCAATCTGTTTTCCAAGGCACCTGAAGGCCAGAAAAGGAATAGTGGATAGAAACTGAACAAGGAGAGATTCAACCTGGAAATGAGAAATTTTCTGACAGAACAATCAACCAATGGAACAGAAGTTTCCTTCAGAAGTTGTGGGAGTTTCATCACTGGAAGCTTTCAAGAAGAGACTGGACTGCCATTTGTCAGAGGTGGTCTAGGGTCTCCTGCTTGGGTGGGGGGTTGGACTAGGTGACCTACAAGGTCCCTTCCACCTCTGTTAATCTGTAACTGTCTCGGCAGCACTGTGTGTGTTGACTTCACACCGCGACCACTGTGCAAAAATATTTGTTCCTGTGAAAAAGGGAAGGTGTTCAGTTGACTTGTCTGTGTCCACCAGGAACTGTTAGCGCTGGCTGGAGTGCTGGGTAACGCTCTCGTTCTTTTCCCCAGATCAAAACAGATAGAATCTGCTTGCTTCAGTGGAACTGCAGCATTTATGGAAGTACGAATCCAATCGGTAGTTGTGGAATTCATTCTCAATCACGTGGACGTCCTTTTCAGCTCTAAACTCAGCTCTGTCATTCGAGAGAGTGCAGGTATGTATGTCAGAAACAAACTAAAACAAACATTGAAAAGCATAAGCAGAGCAGTGTCAAAAGTTTTCATTTTTCTGCTTGGCTGACCAAACGGAGAAATGCAGCTTAATAAACAATCATCTCACATTCATTGGAGGCTAATGAAGCTTAGCAAGTGTCCTGCCACAGATGTCCATCATGGAAAATGGTCCCTCTGTTAACAGTTGGGTAACTGTGGAGTGTCCATTCTAAAAGCATTTTGCTATTCAAGGCTTTGTACCAAGCTTTTGTTCCACCATCCCAAGCATAAAGGGTGCTTTTTTTAAAGAGGCAACTGGACTATCTAGTTTTTCTTTGAAGACGTTTCAGTTCTCATCCAAGAAGCTCCTTCAGCTCTAGCTGAAGAAGCTTCTTGGATAAGAAGCAAAACATTTTCAAAGAAAAACCAGAAAAAGCATCTTTGGGACAACCCTAGCCTGAATGACTGAGAATCTCCATAGACAAAATATGATTTCCCCCCCTCAAATTGGAAAAGAATGGAGTGAAATTATCTGTTTCAGTTTGAGTGACAGCAGTAGCCTCAGACTTCAGCAAACATTTCCCTGACTGTCACCATTCTGGCAAAGTTTTGTTTATAAGAAATTCAACTAACAGTTTAGCACCTCAGTGAAAAACGAACTCAGTTGGTGTTAAACCATGCCTGTCTTCCCTGTAGAGCAGACAAATGCTAAATTTACATATTGTTCCTTTAAAAAAAAAAACGAACCCTAAGGACATATAATTGGGTGGGTTTCCACAACACATTAAGTCATTAACAATGGCTTAAAAGTCACAATGGTTGAATTTACACAACATACTAAGGCAAAACATAACAGATGTTTTGTGGATTGGCCTGATGTATATTCCCAACCTTTTCAGCACAGTTGCCATTAAGAAGTAGTGCCTGCTTGCTTGATGCTATCTCTTGACTTGTTAATTATTGTCTTCAAAATGTAAAAAAGGGCTAAATGTGTTGGAATTTCTCCTGTGAGTTGTTTTTTTTTAATGAAATGGTTTTTGAACTCACTAGGTTTAGCAGTATCTCTGCTAGAAGGTAGTTGGTAATATTTAAGCATTAAAAGCCACACACAATCTTAAAGCAATATTTTCTTGAATTTAAATTCAAGACTTTTTTGGGGCGTGGGGGAACAGCATTTTGCAAAACATTTTATACTAATGAAAGAGCTTGTGAAGGCCGTTATGTGGGAAAAGAGACTCCTTTTCAAGTATTTATAGAGGTAAAATTATAGAAGTAAAAATGAAAACCATAAACAAAATTGAGTCCCAAGTCCTATCATGTAGTGAAGGGAAGGAAAAATAATCCGATGGAATGTCTATGTTAAACTCAAATTTTATTTTTTCCTTGCCAGACTTCCCTTTGTAAAAGCATAATGTGTTTTGAAGATTCCCTGCTTAAGTCCTGTGATAAAGGAAATGTTGGGCCGTGATATCTCGAATAGAATAGAATAGAATAGAATAGAATAGAATAGAATAGAATAGAATAGAATAGAATAGAATAGAATAGAATAGAATAGAACAGAACAGAACAGAACAGAACAGAACAGAACAGAACAGAACTCAATTCTTGATTGGCCAAGTGTGATTGGACACACAAGGAATTTGTCTTTGGTGTATATGCTCTCAGTGTACATAAGGAGAATAAAATACATTCATCGAGAATAAAAAGATACAACACTTAGTGATAGCCAAGGTTACAAATAAGCTATCAAATCGTACTAGGAAACAAATAAAAACAATATAAATTGAAAGATACAAGAAACACGGTTATAGTAATAACTGGAAAGAGATAGGTACTAGTAAGGAAGTGAAGAATAACAGTAATACAGTCTTAGTAAATTATTTGACAGTGTTGTGGGAATTAATTGTTAAGCAGAGTGATGGCATTCGGGGAAAAAACTGTCCTTGTGTCTAGTTGTTCTGGTGTGCTGTGGGTAGAAGTTGAAACAATTTATGTCCAGGATGTGAGGGATCTGTAGCAGGGGTTGATTCTGCTTATCTTTACTACCGGTTTGCAACGGGACCGCGCGCATGCGGAGAAACTTCCTGATGACAGCGGAGCCTCCTGTCGGTTTTACTACCGGTTCTTGCAAACCAGTCTGAGCAGGGGCAGCCCACCACTGGGTCGGTAGATATAATTTCAGGAATCTCTTTCTTCGCAGGCTCTCGTAACTCACATCATTCTCTCTCTGCTTTGCCTTCTGTTTCTGTGGCAGGTCACAGTTCCTTGTCACGACCTAAATCTTTGCTGGTGTCCTCCCCCTCCACAAAGCTGCTTACCTTAGAGGAGGCCCAGGCAAGGACTCAGGCTCAAATAAATTCTCCAGCCCTGACAGACAGCAAGTACATCGAAGTCGGTGAAGGACCTGCAGCTTTGCAGGGGAAGTTCCATACCATCATAGACTTCCCCTCTGAAAGGTAGAAGGATCTATCTGTCTTTCTGTGTCTAATTGCCTTGTCCCACACTTAGGTTTTCCATGGTTACGTTGGAACAGTTTTGAAATTGAAATACTCTTCATTCCCTCTCATTCGCACGTCTATAAGTGCTGCTGGCCTATATAAAAGGCCGTGGGCTTATAGCTTCTCTGTGTGAATTGCTAATGTTGCTTTGGGGGCCACCACGGTGCATTCAATCACTTCCTCAACGCCAAATCTTTTCTTGCTGTAGAAAGAGGCCTCCCAGTAAGATGAAAAAATCCCCCGTTGGCAGCTGGCGCTCCTTCTTCAACCTGGGAAAATCGTCCTCTCTTTCCAAACGGAAACTGCAGCGCAACCCAAGCGAGCCATCCGAAATGAAGGCGATTGCTCTGGCAGGTAAGGGCACCCCTGTATCCATGACAGCAAGATGTTGCAGACCTGACCTTAGATGCTTCTGGTTTACTCCACATACATTGTTTTTCATTGTATCATTGATACATTGTTTCAATCTATTTGTCCTTGTTTTTTATTATCCTGTACCGTCTGCCAGATGGTAATAGTTCAAAAGAAAAAAAAAAGGTGCCCAGGAAGAGATGGATCTTTAAGAATGTTTTGAACTTTCTTAAGGCAGTGGGAGCTATAAAGCTCTTACAAGAAGGGGGAAAGGCAACCAATGACCCTCTGGGCAGTTATGTTAACCCTAACATTAATTAAATTAGTGTTAATTTATTTCAAAATAAATCACAGCATGCTCTGCTCTGAATTTAATTGAGAAATGCCTGAATTCTTCTGGTTCTAAAAAGGCATTTATACACGAGGACGTGGCTCTAACTTCTTAACACGCATAGCTAAAACATCCTTCGTATGCTCAGAATATCCTTCCAATATAGAACTGGAATCCCCTCGTTGCCTCCTGAAAACATACTTTGTTATATATTCACTACGCTCTCGCAAAATCTTTGACCAGTCTCTGTTTCATTTGATTCATATAGCGAATGTTTTAAAGGCTAAAAATTCAGCTCTGTAAAGAACTTGATGTGTTCTTTTAGTCCAGTGTTTCTCAACTGTAGCAACTTGAAGATGAGTGACAGTCTGTAGCGATTCTCAGTCATCATCCAGGTGGTGGTTGTCCCAAAGGTGCTTTTTCAGAAGGCAACTGGACTTTCGTGTTTTTTCTTTGAAGACGTTTCGCTTCCCATCCAAGAAGCTTCTTCAGCTCTGACTGGATGGTGGAGGAATGGAAGGATTTATATTCCTTGCAGACAGCTGGTCATTTGCATCCTTTTAGAGGGTCGTTGATACCACTTGGAGGTTGACCTGTGTCCTCAGGGTCACCTGAGTGGTGCTCCTGGTTCCTGTAGTCTGCAATTTTTCCTCTGGAAATCCATTCCTACTCCCTCACCATTCCAAGGGCGTTCATCCCAAATTTAGCATAGCTAAAAGTCTGTAGAGATTCTCAGTCTTCCAGGTCATGGTTGCCCCAAAGGGGCTTTTTTTCCAAGAGGCAACTGGACTTTTTTTGTTCTTCTTTGAAGACATTTCTCTTCTTGTCCAGGAAGCTTCTTCAGCTCTGATTGGATGGTGGGGAATGAAAAGAAAAAAACAAGAAAGTCTAGTTGCCTCCTGAAAAAGCACCTTTGAAGATGAGTAGACTTCAACTCCCAGAATTCTCCAGGCCGCATGGCATAGCGTAGCTGGCTGGGGAATTCTGGGAGTTGAAATCCACCTATCTTCAAGTTGCCATGGTTGAGAAACACTACATTAGACAAATAAATTTTCATCTCTGTGTTGTGGCCCGCCAGCAGAGGTGGCAGCAGATTTGGACAGTGAGGAGTTTGGGGAGGAATATGGGCCAGTCCTGGAGTCTGGGGAAGGCTCAGACGATGGCTCTGAGTTGGAGGCAGAGTGGGGGCCAAGGCCATCTGGTAGTTCTTTGCTCCCTCCAGAGTCTCTGGAGTCTGACATCAGCGAGGCATAAGAACAGCGTGAGCCTGTTCCCAGTGTGCGCGTGTGCAGAGCTGCCAGGAGACAGGAACAATTAAGGAAACAGGGTCGACTTGGGAGTAAGGCTTGGAGATGATTGGCCCCTCCCATAAGACATAAAAGAGAAGCGAGTGGGACGTGAGCTTTTGCAGGAAGCAATTCGTTCATTTGGTCAGTAAAAGCTGTGGAAAAGTTCCATTTGACTGTGCTAAGTTTGGCCTTGCCCTGCTTGTGGCAATTCATTCTCTGGCAGCATTCCAAGGGAGATAAGGTGGGTGTTTGTAAACACTCCCCTGCAAGACTGTTTGAGAAGCCGTTCAGACTGGGAATGACAATAGTTCACAGCTGTATGAATTAAAGGTTTGCCGGGACTAAGTTTGTGCTATTTAATTTCTAAGGAAGTCTCGGTCAGAACACTCTGGGGGACGTATGGTCATATTTTAAATATATTCTGTTGTTTTGTTTCTGACTGATCAGGAGGAAGAGGAGACAGTGGAACCCTACGCTCCGCCAAGAGTGAAGAGTCTCTTTCATCTTTGCATGCAATAGATGGCAAGTTGGCTTTGATTTGTATTTTCCTAAGAGCTTCTTCTAGAGACAGCAAATGTATACTTCAGTAAATATCCTATCTATAAAGAATTAGGAGGCAAAGGTCTCAGGAGGCTTGTTTGTGTCTGCATTAGGTGAAGAAACTTATGCTTTTTACTCCTTAATAAGTCACTTTTTATCACCACCTTTTTTGGTGCAATTTTGGAGAAAAAAAAAGAATCTTTCCATGAAATAACATGCACAGAAACCTTGCAAGGTTCTTTCTTATTTCCCAGTCCTAGCAGGAAAAACAAAACTGTGGAGACTTTAATATGGATGCGGGATGTGCATAAATGTCTGGGACCAGAGTTTAAGGACATCCTGTATTCTAACTACAAAGTCGCCATATGAAGACAAATTTACCTTATGTGCAGCCAGAATCTGAAAATAACATTTTAACACAGCACAGTATTTAAGCAAAATGGTTCGGTTGAGATTGGCAAACGTCAGAGTGATTGGGGTAGATTGTAAGGGTGACATCGAAATATAATTTTATCCTGTTTTATTTATCTCTATGTTCAATTCTCGTATTTTATTCCGATTTCATTTTAAACTGTGTTTTATTCCAGTTTCATTTTAAATCATATTTTATTCCAATTCCATTTTAAATCATTTTTATCAGATTTTAGTAATAACTTGTATCTGGGACTCTGCACTTTGATATGGCCTAAGGGCTAATCAATAAAGTAAACTCCCAAAAAACAACAATAAAACCCCTCACCAAAGTACAAAGACTCAGAAGAAAATATATCCCTGTATTGTTTACAGAAAACCAAAGAGCATCTGGAAAGGGATGTTTGACTCTTCATCTATTTATTTTCCTTGGAGAGAATATCACCTAGGAGATGGGATGGGAGGGGGGAGATTCCTTTGAGTGGGAGCAGTAGATTAGGGGCAGAGTGACTGGGAAGATGGCCAATGAGTGCAGAGGAGTGGGGAAAGGAAAAGGAGGATTTTGGCTGAGGAAGCCAGAGTTGGCTGCGATGAGTAGGAGTTAGAATGTTTGTGCTTAATAAATAAAGAGTTTTTTTTTCATCAAAGACTTTGTTTGAAATGCAATTTATTTGAGACGACTTCAAAACCTGACAGAGTCTTTCATAACTGAGCGAAGTACTAATGACCATCTTTCCTCTTTTTTTTTTTTTTTTTTTTTTTGCCAGGTGAGTCTAAACTGTTTCGGCCCCGAAGACCAAGATCGAGCAGCGATGCTTTATCAGTTTCTTTTAACGGGGAATTGTTGGGCAACATGAATCGCTGCAATTCTTACGACAATCTACCCCAGGACCAAGAAAGCGATGGCGACGAGGGACATCTACAGGTCCCTGCCCTCATTTCTCCCAGGTCGGCAGAGGACGTCGACCTCAGCCCGCCGGAGATTGGGGTGGCTAGCCTGGATTTCGACCCGATGTCTTTTCAGTGTAGCCCACCCAAAGCAGAATCCGAGTGTCTCGACAGCAGCACCTCCCTGTTGGAGTCTGTGGACTACAACAAGGATAAGCCAAGCCTCTTTAAGAAAGAGCTCGACTCGGGCAGCCAGTCTCATACTCCCTGTAGTGCCACCAGCTCGGAACCAGTTTCTCCTTACCAAGAAAAAAACCCAAGTCCCTTCTTCACCCTGGATTTGAGCCCATCTGAAGAGAGACCACCAAAACTCCTGTCTTTCTCCGAGAAGCTCACCTGTGCCTATTCCCCCAAGTCGATCCAAAAGCCAATCAAGTCTCCTCCACTCCCTGCATCGGAGCCAATTCCTTATGCCATCCCCAGCCGAATGCCAGATGTGGTTACCGGAGGAGTGTCAGAAAGCGTTGGCCCTTTGGATTGGGCTAAAAAAAACGTTGATAGCAACGAAGCGCCAAGCATGTCCCTTTCCCAGCTCATGGTATCACCTTTGAGAAGCAATGAAAGTAGGCATGGTGAAGAACACCAACAGGAACTCCAGAACCCGGGAGATACCAAGAAAGCAGAGCTTCAAGAAGAGATGGAACCACTTACGCTCAGCAGCGGCCAGAGTAAGCCTGTACCTTCTGGACTGACACAGCCAGGTACAGTGTGTTTTCCTCCATTTTTTCTTTAAGTTCACAAGCCGCCAAGCTCTCGCTTCTCTGCACGCCTTTAAAAAGAGGGGGAAACACTGGTAATAATGATAATAGTAATAAATAATAATAATAATAAAGTATGTGTCTTCCAGAGCCTATAGATGCCGCTTAGGTCCTGATAGTGAAAGAACCTAGGCTTCTCTGCAGCCTCCTTGTATCGCACACACGCACACACACACACACACAAACACCCCACAACCCTATAAATATTTTATATAGCCCTGTCTCTTTTCACTTTTTTCATAACACGAGACGATCTCTTCCGATCAGAATGCTTCCTGATAAAACTTTATATTTTTGTAACTAACCATAGAAATAAATAAATTGGGCTGCACTCGAAGAAGAGACCTTTTTTTCTGGCCAAAAGTAACCCGTGATTAAGTCCCATCCAACGATCTGGCATTTTCTTCCTGCACTGCCTGCCGCTTAGTCTTATAGGACCGCAACAGGAACTTGTAGACAATCTCTTGGCGCTTTTTCACACCGAACTGCTATCCCTGTTTTGCATGCATGAGAGAAGACGCACTTTGTCACGCCAAGGAGTTGCCACTGTGAAATGTTGGACTATTTTTTTTTAAAAAAAAAACTTATTTTTTTTTATAATGATCTATAGGAATTGCTCACTCTCCTCTTAACGGGATAAAGTAGTAAACCATTCTCTTTTTGTTTTTGTTTTGTTTTGTTTCTACTCTTCTTCCCACTAGGAGCCGTTGCCCTTGCCACCCCCCAGGATTCTGCTCCAGTCAATTCTGTTTCTGTTGTCCCTCCTCCACCTCCGAAAAACGCCGCCCGCATCCTGGCTCTTGCCCTGGCCGAATCTGCCCAACAAGCTTCAGTTCAGTCCCAGAAGAAACCAGATATTTATTCAGACTGTAACAACTGCGGGAAAAACGAGAGTGCAGGAACTCTAGAAAAATTCCACCCATATCCTGGCTCTGCTTCGGAAAGGCTCCCGTTCTATGCTGCTCTGCCAGAGAACCCGCTCAGTTTTCAGATGGTTGGGGATCTTCAAAGAAGCGGCTTGCCTGTAGTTCAGGCGCCCCAAAGCAGTGGCACGTCTGAAGGCGACAGCCATCTCCACCTTCTGAACACATCTGAACATCGGGACCCCTCCACTTTCTCTAATAACATGACAGGAGACCTTCACGGTGGTACTAACATGGGCTGGGACCACTCCCACTTCTATCCATGTACAGTTGGAGACACAAACCTCCTTACTCAATCTTTTGCCTCGGAGGATCAGAGTCATCTTCATTCCTGCCCTGGACGAACCGTTCAGGCCGAGCCATCTACAGCGGAGATAGCATTAGAAACTCCTCCACTCCATGCTGATGTCCCTTTGGATAAGAACCCAATCCAGGCCACCAAGATTCATCTTCCTATCTGCAAAGTAGAGGACAGACTTCCCTTTCCTTCAGTCCTTCCTGGGGAGAAAAGCGTCCCCGCAGATCTGGCCTGCGTCATGAAGAACCACCCAGCAACTGCCAAACCTAATTCTGGCATGTCCAGACCAAACGTCCCACCTCAGCCTTCTACAGTCACCAGCAACATTACATGGGGGGAAGCGGCTCTTCCTGCAGGAACCCACCAAGTTCCACCCATGAGACCAGGGGACCAGCCAGCCGTGGGACAAACTCCTCCCAAGAAACCTTCAGGAGGCTTCAGTCAGGTAAAACTTAAGTAGGCGCAATAGCAAGAGCACTTAGACATATATATACTGCTTCACAGGGCTTTTTACAGTCCTCTCTAAGTGATTTACAGAGCCAGCATCTTGCCCCCAACAGTCTGGGTCCTCATTTTACTGACCTCGGAAGGATGGAAGGCTGAGTCAACCTTGAGCCTGGTGAGATTTGAACTGCCGAACTGCAGCTAGCAGTCAGCTGAAGTAGCCTGCAGCACTGCACTCTAACCACTGCGCCACCTCGGCCATGCTCCATTCTCTCTGCCCTCTCTTTTTCTACATTATAACCCAGGGAAAATTTATGTCCCAAAAAACCCACAACCTCTACTCTACTCCTGTCTCCCCACCTCAGTTTACTTGATTTTTTTTACCTGGCTTCCCTTTTCTATTTTAATCAATCGTTTTTCTTCTGCTCACATTCCTTAAGGCGAGCATAGGTGCGTGAACTTTTTCCCCAGGGTTTTTTTTGTTAGTTGATCTCGGGAGAAAATGGAACATTTGAGATTTTGGTTGCCGATTTTCTCCTAAGAAAATGATTGTTAGCAAGGTGCTGTGACCGAGGTGTTCTAGGAATAGTCATGGAACGTTTCAGTTTCCATTGGATGAAGTTTAGGGTTGTCATAACAACCTGTAGCACTAAATTTAGTGCAACAGTAGGTGGTGCTATTCCAACACATATTGGCTAGCTGCAGTGAGATAGTTCATAAGCAACTATTGCAACTATTTCAGCAGGGACCTGCTTTGCATTAAATCATCCCATTGCTTATTTGGCCCCATTTTCTTTAATGGCATGACGGTAATAAATGAATGCATACCACATAATTAATGAAGGATACGTAAACATTGCTAAAGATTCAGATTTTAAAATTCTGCCACCTATAGGCATGGAAAATATTATATATGGGCAATAAGTAGTAGCTGAAGACTTGAAAAAGCCTACATTTCTATAAGGTCACCCCAGATTTGAAGTATTAATTGTTCGAAATGGCTTGACTACGTCTTTCATTACATTTCCCGTTGAAGTGATGCAAATGAAAAGTCGATTGATGTCTTGGCTGTGAATAAATCACCTGCCATCAAAACGTTGTACTTTTTTCCCCCTGCAAAAGCTTTGTTGAGTTGCTAGTTTTTTGTTTTTGTTTTTTTAAACTAGTTTGGTTTGCGAGTGAAGCCTGTATTCATCTCTGCAACCGTTTTGGGATTTATAATTTCTAACCTTCGTGCTTTCTTCTACCAGGTACAAGGAGAGACAACTGCAGACAAATTGCTGGAATCTAGAACAGCCGAGCCAGTTCCTGTCTTGGATGTGGAAGCCAGCGCTACAATCCAGTGCACGTCAGCCACCCCAGTGGCTCTGTTTCACCAGGGACACGTGGAGAAACCCCGAGAAAATACCAGGGCTCCACCTTTACAGATGAGGTCCGAATCTGTCCCAGCTCAATCGTCGTACCCTTTCATGCCTCCGGTACCGCCTGTGAGGACAATGGAGAGCAAACTTGCAGCCGCCATGCATTCCAACAGCGCCGACACGATAAACCCTGCCAATTTCCACGCTTTTATGGCTTCTTCCTCATTGCCACTGTCAGCGGAGGATGTGTTGGCAACCCCTGCCCTGTCTAAACAAGCATCCCTTCCGTCGGCCTATTTCCTTCCCTCCAAGTCAGAAAGCACGCCAGAGCCTCCAGCGCATCCCAAACCCTCATCGGCTCATCAATACAGGGCTGAAAATAGCCAGCCCCACCTTTTTCACAGCAAGTCTGAGCAGCATCCGGGCTACCCTTCTCTGTCGGAGACCCCCCCTTCCTTGGGGTCCCGATATAATGCGTACACTAGTCAAGGAAAGAGCACATATGTTCATTATGCCAAGCCACGCAGTCGGATCGAATACCTGTCTTCCCTAAGCCCAACAATGAGGAGCAGCAGTTGTGCGGAGGAAGCCCCACCCTACCCCACCATCCGGAGGGTGCATTCTCTGCATGTGTCCACTCCCTCTGCCATCCGATCGGTTCCCATCTCCCGCACTGAGGTGCCTCCTGATGACGATCCTCTTTACTGCCCTAGACCTCTCCTCCAGTACAAGCCATATCAACCCCATGGAGATTATCACGTCACTCAGTTGCAACCTTATTTTGAGAACGGCCGGGTTCATTACCGATACAGCCCTTACTCAAGTTCCTCCAGTGTTTCTTGTTATACCGCAGGTGAGGGTGGATTTTACGACTTGGACCCTTACGGTACAGTGAGGTTGAGGCAGTTCCATCCTCTCCCAGGCAAAGATTTTCCATCCTACTCCAAGTTACCGACCAAGAACCTCTACCGCTGTCCTGGTTTACCGCCCTACTCTAGGGGAGGTCTTCCTGGGCACCTAGCAGGCAAAGAGCATAGTTTCATTAGCAGGGATGTGCCACCTGCCTCTGACGTCAAACCCATGTATGTCTCCTGGGACTTGGAAGATATGGAGAAATACTGCATGCAGTCCATCCGCCGAGAGAGCCGTGCCCGTCAGAAAGTCAAGGGGCCGGTCATGTCCCAGTACGACAACATAGCCCCTTTGTTGCAAGAGGAGGTACGGGCCACGGATGTTGTTCACTTGCGCAGCAAATCGGATCCTGGGAAAACTGGACTCCTCACTGTTGCTGATGGGAAAGAAGGGAGATACCTAAAAGAGGGAGAGGAACGCTACTACGGGCCCCAGCCGGAACCGGACGTCGACAGAGCCCATTACCGCGGTGGTTATGGGAACGGACAGTCAGAGAAACCTATGCTTCCTCAGAAACAAAGCAGTCTGAGGAGCAGAAAACCGCCCGAGGTCGGTTGTAATTCCATTGAGCACAGAATGCACCTTGCACACGAAGCAGCTCACAGGCAGCCGCCGGATGCTAAAAACACCCCTCCCTACCCTGATTACCGACCAAAGGGCCACCCGTCGGAACCCACGGAATCTCTGACATATCAGCACTCGGGTGGAAAATACATCCCAGCTAACCATGACGTGTTGAGACTGAACCATAAAGAGGTAAAGCTGGCCGAGGATGGAGAACGGGTTCGGTTGAGACACCCAGCTGCTCCAGCTGAAAAGCACTCCAGAGACTGCTATAAAGAGAGCGAGCACTACGGGCAGCCTCCGGGCCCACCGCCTAAGCCGGAACGGAGCCATAGCCTTCGCTTCCAGCACTCCGAGAGCACACCGCGGGATGCCGGTCTCCTGTACCCATACCAAACCCTTGGCAAACGCCAAAGTACGACGACTGTGGTATCCCAGTATGATAATTTGGATGATTACCATACCATGCCTCAGCACCAAAGAGGGGGATACTCTGGAGGAGGGGGAGTTGCACCTTCTTTTCCTCATCCACATAGTAGGACTTACGCCACAGCTTTGGGCCAAGGAGCGTTCCTACCGTCTGAGCTTTGCCTTCAGAGGCCAGAGACGGAAGTCCACGCAGAGTGAGCTTGGGGGGCCCGAAGGGATAGAGTGTTAGCAGCCTCTGCTGGACAGTGGACTGGTTTATTTTTTCAATGATGCACAAACATGCACACGAACACACAAAACCAACTCCTTCCATTAGCTCCTGTTGAGTTTCTGCTCTGTCCAGTCCTCATGCCGCTTATAGGGACTTTTTTTCAAAACAAAACAAAACACTAAATGTATAGTTTTATCCCATCGTTTAAAATGTAGCTTGCAACAATCACACAGGCTTTTTTTTATTATTATTAAACTTGAAGACGCAACCGGTCTCCAGGAAGAGCAGCATTAAGGAAGAAGAGAGAGACGGGTCGCACTGTGAATGATTCTCAGTTTCCATAGATTTCAACTCATGGCGTTTCCTTTAGCGGTCCCTGTCCTTTAAAGCCACACGCATGATGTACGTATAAATAGGCTAACACAGACATTTCTTCTCCAGGCAAAAATCCCTTGTCTGTGCTCATTTAGAGGAAGTTTTACGGAATGCCAAGCTTTAGTCAATATTTTAACTTGGTCCTTTCAGGTTTTATGCCTCAAACTCTAGGGGAAAAAAAAAAAAGATTTTGCATCGTGTGTTCTTCTCCCTTTAGTTATACCACCACTATAACTTATAACTTTTTTCCACCCTAAATTTTGCTTTCCCTATTTGTCGAGATGCAAGCCAGTCACATATTTGGCGACTGGTATCGGTAAGAAGGTGGTGAGGTCTCAGGCATGTTACCTGGTCTTATTTCCCCATGAAGAAATCTGTAATAAGCTGCTTCACATATGCGAGAAGTGAGGGGAGAAAACCATTCATACGTTCTAAACGGAGCTTTGCTTTGCCAGGCCGACAGGTGCTGCCTCTATTATCTCATAAAGGGAATAAACTTCCCGAACATCTTTTCCATAGCAAGTGGCGTATCTTGCAAAAGCTTCTGAGCAACAAAATATCCAGGGATATTTCTCCTGAGTGAGAGCCATTGAAAAATGCAATGCTGGGTTCCTCCCCCCAGTCATGGATACAAGAGAATCGTGATGCGTTTCATCGTTTTAGCACTGGAAATTTATTTCAACGTTGTTATTAAGTAGCTTTGAGCCTAGTCTAACCCAGCAGTGGTCTAGAGTCTAGAAAAACAATTCCATCTTTCTTTCTGATTGCTCAGTTGGTGCTGCCGATCAGCTGATCCTGATAAGCTCATCATTATAGAAGTGGGAAAAGGTTCTACAGATGTAGGAAAATTCCAGTTGGTTTGATGGGAGGGTCAGTAAAACAGGCCACAGTATGCCAGCAACTGTCGTGTAGTGTTTATAGGATAGCGATGGGTGCTTAGTACTTACTCGGACTCTACAACTTCCAGCAGTCCCAGCCAGCATGATATTGGTAGCAGGTGGTGGAAAATTGGTGGTCTGGCAAGAAGTGTGTTTGGGGAGGGTGGGAGAGCTTCCCACACTGTAAGGGAGACCTGTGTTCAGTAGATGCCCTGTAGGTACGCAACTGCCTCTCACTTTTTAAATTTTTATTTTAAGATGCCTGTTGAAAGGGAATGCCGCATTGAATTTCCTTTTCTGGAGAAGTTATAAATAGGCACAGCTGTTCATCCTTAGTGTCCTTGTCACAACTGGAGCGCAGAGGGACCTTGGGGTTCTCATGCTGCCTTAGGCTAGCTCAAACAACATGTCCGTGTTCAGCTACAAAGGTTTTCCAAAGTGGCCGGATTCTATCCCAAGAATAAAGTGCTTTCTTCTTTGAGGTCACCACAATAATGTTAACACTACAATGAGGCCCGTGGGAAGCATCTGTCGTTTCTCTGTGCCCGGGCCCTTGTTACAGCATCATTGATGGGCATTAACTCAGAATACTACCTATGTCAGATTTGCCCTTGAGCAACGTCAGGTATCTTCACAAGGGGTAACAGAAACTTCTCAAAACCAGCAGAATATCAAGTTACTCACATTGTCCCCTACAGCTACAGTCAGATTACGTTCTTTTGGTCATTCCGACGCATAATTTCTTTTGAAGTTCTGATTGTCTGAAATACAGATTTAGTGGTCAGAAAATTCACTGTGATTTAAACTTCTATTTTTCAAACAAACCACCGCCCTATTTGTTTTTGTTTATTTATGCTGCGATAGTGAGAAATGGAGGAAGGGACATTCCAATGCACTAATGTCTGGAACAAGCAGATTTTTTTTTTTTTTGGCTAGGGTCTTTCCTTGCCTCTTCTAACAAGGCTAGTTGTAACCCACAAATGGCACACAGCCGTTGTGGCTTCCAGCTTTTTGATCTCTTGATGTTCTATTGGTGGATGCTGGTTTACATTGTTCAGTTTGCCTCTAGGATTAGGGCAAGGATATACCATTGTCCTCAGGACAGTTGAGGTTCAGGTTTCAATATCTACAATTCAAACTTTTATCTTCATAAAACCTTCAAATTTTCCTTGTATTCTCTCCTTCCATCAGTCTTAGGCTATCTGCTGCCCAGAACCAACCTGATTTCTTTTCATGTCTGTACTCCTGTTTTTGTCCCTCCTATAACTGAGCTGATGATATGATCTCACCTCTTTTTTTTTTTTTGAGGGAGGGGGAAAGGGGAGGAAGAGCCCACCCTGCTTAATTTTTAAACACCATTTTCATTTATTGCTATAAATACCTGAGCTGCATCCTTCGGGACCCTTGCCCTGTCCGCCACTTAAAGCATTTAACCGAAACAATTTCAACACGGAATTGAGCGTTCAGTCACGGAATATTGTCCCTTGTCGCGTAAGGCCTCTGCGTGGTTGAGAAAGCGCTGTACAAAGTTTCAGCTCGAAAACGCCAAGAGTTTAATGGCAGCAATTAAATTCAGCAAAAGTTTCCTGAGCTTTGAAAGAGCTGCGACAATCGCCCAGTTCCTCCTAATATTTCTATCACTATTTTTTTTTTAAAAAGCCCCCTTTCCTTCCCACGCCCATGAAAGCCATAGAATTAACTATGCAGGCCTGTTCATGTACCCTGGTTAATTTTGGAGCACTGAACTTCAAAGGAGACATTTCCCCCTCTTCTTTAACGAACCTAAATCTAAGCTCCACTCCCACAGTGTACAAAGAGTACTCATCTTTTTGTCTGTAAGCACTTGGGTTGTGGTGCTTAAAAATATGTGCTCACCACATCAGCCATAAACCTTAGCTCTAATTAGCTGTGGCAAACTGGCCTTCAGGTCCCAATCGAAGAACCTGATGATGCAAATCATCCCTCAGAGGTTGTGTCCCTTAAATTTCTTTCCTTTTGTTGATGAAACTTCAGATTCTTAAGTGTAGACTGTGCTCCCATCTACATCCAGGTTTGTATGTGTGCTTAGAGGAAAACCGTTCCTCCCTTGGTAGCATTAGCAGGCCTTTGTAGGCCCTGCGTCCTTGTTCCTAACGTTAAAACGAGTTTTTAATCAGGTGTAAAAGTTTATGCAGATGATAGCGAAAAACATTGTGCCTACGTCTTCGCAGACGTAATCTGGGGAAATGGAGGGAGGGCTTACCGCTTGGAGGGAGGGACACAATGAGAATTGCACAGTTCTGGGAGAAACCGCCCCACGCAACCAAAATTTACTTGCTTTTGAAACGATGTTCCCCATTCATCCCAAGAGACACGTGTCCCCCTGTATGTGTTCTCCCCACCCACCCCCAGACGCCCCGTTTCAATTCGATAGGTTGATGCGTCAGTGGACTGCGACGTGACAAAACAGCATTTGGGAATGGTATTGTAGACTTAGAGGATTCTGAATTTTTTTAAAGGTGGCTTCGGCATGACATTTTCTCCAGAGTTTTGTGCTATGGGAACTGATGCAATGAGCATGGTACACTTTTAACATGTGCTCAGTAACTTCAGTGTCTCCAGTAAGTTTAATATTGTATAGCTCCATTGCAAAACGAACAAGAAATGATTGTTGTGTGGTTTATTTTCCTGCTGTGGAAACTTGAGTCGTCTTTTTTGAGCCACAAGCGAGGCTCCTCTCAGAAAGATTGGGGGAGCTCTCTAAGTGTTCTCTTTTTAATTTATATAGTGTCTTATTTTTTATTATTTTTATTTTTTACTCTTGTGTGTAAGAACTGGTATAAAATGTATATGCCGACGAGCTCATGTTCTTTTATGTAAATATTTTTGTGCATCCCACTTCCTCCCCTCCCTTGTAAATATTTAGATTCTCATTTCTCCGCGCTGTATGGGGGCGGATGTGTTCATTTACTATTCTTATTTTTTAATTTGTACTGTAATGCTATGACCAGACTTCAGGTGTCTTGTGCTATTAAAAACAGAACAACCTAACAGTCCCACAAACCTCAGATGTACAACTCAGCAATTAATGAAGCCAGGTTAAAGTCTATGTTGTGGTCTCCGTTATTTTTCCTGCATTTTCACTTATTTTACAGAGTTTATAGAGAGAGAAGTTGTAGTTTGGAGCATTAACACTGTCCATAACACAACACCACTATGATTTCCCAAATGGAATGGTTTAATCTCTCATCACTGGTTTATCTTAACACGAGTGAATCTTATAAGCACAAAAATTCATGTTTGCACCTATAATTTCCATGTAACACAAGAAAAGAACATCGCCATCATCCCGCCAATTTTTTCTACTTCACAAAGAGTGTTCAGAGTAACATTTTCTCCAGTGATGGGTTTCAAAATTTTTTACTACCGGTTCTGTGGGTGTGGCTTGGTGGGTGTGGCTTGGGTGTCACAGAGTGGGTGCGTTTTAAGGTGCTAGTCACCATCTTCAAAGCGCTCCATGGCTTAGGGCCGGGATATTTACAGGACCGTCTTCTGCCAATGAATATCTCCCACCGCCCGATACGCTCGCACAGTTCGAGGGGGAGAGCATTCTCTGTGGGAGCTCCAGCCCTATGGAATGAACTACCCCCGGATATAAGAAAGATTCCTGACCTCCGTGCCTTCCGACGAGCCTGAAGACTCTACTGTTTCACCAAGCCGGTCTGACTTAAATTTGCGTTAAATTTTAATAGGGTTTTTAGTAGGGGTTTTAATTTTACGGCCAAACAGTTTAATTTATTTTATTAGTTTTAATTTGTATACCTGATTGTTTTAACATGGCTGTAAACCGCCCTGAGTCCCATTCGGGAGAAGGGCGGTATATAAATGCAATAAAACTACAAACTACAGAGGAAGGATACTATAAAATCTCCATTCCCACCCCATTCCAGGGGAAAGTTACTGCAAGATCCTCATTTCCTCCCGATCAGCTGGGCCTTGGGAGGCAGAGAATAGATGGGGGCGAGGCCAGTCAGAATTTTTATTACCAGTTTTCCGAACTAGTCAAAATTTCCACTACCAGTTCTCCGGAACTGGTCAGAACCTGCTGAAACCCACCTCTGATTTTCTCCCTTACCTGCTATTGACCTGGACAGCGGTGGGTTTCACTTTATGTTACTACTTTTTCACCGTGCACACACTCGCTTCTTGTGCGTGCCTGCCTTCTGCACATGCGCCTGGCCCGTGCATGTGCTTCACTTGCCCACCCCGCCATGCATGTGCCCCATCGCAAAAACGTGCCTTAATAGGATTTCAGCTACTGGTTCGGGCAAATTGGTCCGAACCGGCTGAATGTCACCTCTGGACCTGGACTATTTTTTAAAAGGGCAAGTAAGATTTAATGATCAAACGGTCAAACTTACAGTTGAAGAAAATATTGCGTTAACACAATAGAAATGGGAACATTTTTTTACAAAGCAAAACCATTCTTGGTTTTGAATATATGTGTGTGTGTGTGTTTGTGTTTGCTGAGGTTTTCGCGGTTGTTCGTATGTAGGTCTTTGGTTATAGCCCCCTCTAAGCAGTTTACAGAGTCAGCATAAGGGAGATCCCAACAGTTTGGGTCCTCATTTTACCTACCTTGAAAGGATGGAAGGCTGAGTCAACCTTGAGCCTGGTGAGATTCCAACTTACAGTAATTGCAAGCAGCTGGTTTTACTTAACAGTTCTTAACAGTACTTAGTCTGCTGCGCCACCAAGGCTCATATATGGGAGAGAGTTGCAGTTCCTGGGAAATTTATGGGATTCCTCAAACAGGAAAGAAATATTACACAGCATAAGAAGAACTGGTTTTCCAAAACTTTTTGTTTGTTTGTTTTTAGTGTACTCAATTTAACAAAACTTGGTTTTAAAAAAAGAAATATAGGGATGTTTTCAGTTCCAGAGCATTAGACGGTGACAGATAGCAACATGAATCATAACTACCATATGTGCTACTTTATTACATCTATCTTCAGGGGGATGATGTAGTAATCTGGTTGTGCCAAATAATTAGTTATGTACTTCATACCTAAGCCATCACCCCAGGGGTAAAATTCAGCAGGTTCTGGAGAACCGGTAGCAGAAATTTTGAGTAGTTAGGAGAACTGGCAAATACCACTTCTGGCTGGCCCCAGAGTGGGGTGGGAATGGAGATTTTGCAATATTCTTCCCCAGGAGTGGCGTGGGAATGGAGATTTTGCAGTATCCATCCCTTGGAGTGGGGAGGGAATGGGGATTTTGCAGTATCCCTCCCTTGGAGTGGGGAGGAAAAGGGGATTTTGCAGTATCCTTCCCCTGGAGTGGAGTGGGAATGGAGATTTTGCAGTATCCTTCCCCGGCCACACCCACCAAGCCAAGCCACACCCACAGAACTGGTAGCAAAAAAAAATTGAATTTCACCACTGCATCACCCTCAAAGCAAGAATTCTTTCCTGCTATTTACATGAAGGAAATCAACACACTCCTGTTTGCAACCAGCTTTAATTTGAAGCATATTTTATCCCATTCTTCAGCCCAAATGTTCCCCAAACGGCATAAGAATAGCCAGTGAAAGAATAAATCGCCGGTCGCAGGCTTCCAAGGCAGACGTTTAACAGGGAAGGGCAGAAGAAAGCATAATTTTGGGCACTGGTACTATATTAGTTTTTAATGAATGGCCTGTATTTGAACACATTTCTTGCCCTTCCCCAAATAAGCTTGTTCGTATTATCCTTATACAAAGCCATATAGCTCCATGCAGAGGAGGAAAAGAAAAATCAGTCTGCTGGCTAAGACCACAAAATAAGTTAAAGGGCCAGTTTGGTCTAGTGTTAAGGTACTAGACTAGAAGCTGGGAACCATGGGTTCTAGTCTTGCCTTATTCATGAAAACCAGGGGTGAAATCCAGCAGATTCTGGCAGGTTCTGGAGAACTAATAGCAGAAATTTTGAGCAGTTCGGAGAACCGGCAAATACCACCTCTGGCTGGCCCCAGAGTCAGGTGGAAATGGAGATTTTGCAGTATCCTTCTGCTGCCACACCCACCAAGCCACCCCTACAGAACCGGTAGTAAAAAAAAATCACCAATGATGAAAACTCACTGGGTGGCTTTGCCGTTGGCCAATCCTCAGGAAACCATGAGCTCTGATCTCAACCTTGGTCATCAAACCTGGCTGGGTGACTGGGCCAATCACTAGACTAGGGGAATGCGAGTTCAAGGCCTGTTTTAGCCATGAAAGCCAGCTAGGTGTCTTTGGGCTGGTCACTCTGAGCCCAACTCGCCTCACAGGGTAGCCTTGGGAATAATAGGAGGAAGAAGATATTGTGAGATTTAAAATTCCCAAATTATACTCACAATTCCAAGACAAGTCTGGTTAACAAAATCAAAGATTTATTGGAGAAAAACATGAAAATAAAGAAAACAAGAAACGTGCAGCCTCTTAGACTCTTCCCAAATGGATTGAGTTCAAAGAGCACAAAAAAGCAGTTTTCAAGCTATATATTTTATACACCTTCACAATGCACGCCATGCCTAAGGAGCCCTCCCAAATCCCCCTTATTCTCTTAAGTCATCCTTTAAGTTGTTTTACATTTTAAAAGGGTCTTCTTGACAATTTCCCTCCATCTCCGATGTTCCTGTCTCCTATAGCATTTTGCCCAAGGCTTAAGTTTCTGTTTCCTGAGGAGCTCTTAACAAGTCATAATGCACTGTCTCCACTGATTATCATTTGGGGTCACTTTACATAGTCAGAAAACAGCAGACATAGTTTCACACTTTACAATTTATAAAAAAAATAACCTTTATTTATTTCCTTTAGTATGTTGGATATGTTTACCGCCTTGAGTTATTTGCAAAAGTAATAAAGGCAGGATATAAATAAATAAAACAATTTGTCCTGATTTGAGCAATCCCCAAATTTGTAATGATATGAGCAGTCCCCAAATCCAGCTATTCTGCTGGGGTCTCTCTATTGCTGCCAATTGCTATTGTGCAATAGCAAGCAGATATTCGTCCAGGTTACCACTTAAAAATGAATTTGATTAAGGAGGAGTTTGGAAAACAAACGGACAACTGTAGCAATCTAATCCACGCTTAGAATAAGAGATTTTGTAGAGCACAGGCTCGGCTGGGGGGGGGGGGGGGAGCAGCCAATACTCATTATTCCCACTGGGGGGCAGTAATTCCTTTTTGCAATTCTTTATGAGCCGCTCAATGAGGGCTCCTGAAACTCAGTGGAAGTCATTAAAATTTGGCATAGGCATTTTGTGGTTTGTGGTTTTTATTTTTGTTTTAACGAATGCAAGTGGGTCATATGCAGAAAAGCATGGTTTAAAATGTTGATAGAGTGTTCTGTCAAATCTGATGGCTTTCTGAGTGTCCTGTCAATACCAAAGGATAGCATGAAACTCTTCCTTTATTCATTCTTTCTGTCTGTCTCTCCCTCCATCTCTCTCTCTCCTCTCTCCTCTTTTCTCTCTGTCTCTCTCTGTCTCTTTCTTTCTGTCTTTCTCTGTTTCTCTACTGGAAGGGCATAGTGGGGATCATCTCAGAATATTTACTTTCTCACTGTACCGATTGTCCTCAACTTATTCATTACTTAATTCTGGTTCCAATTGTGGTTGTAAATCAAGGACTTACCTGTAGACTTTTCTGAATCACAGTCCTCTTTTATTCTGTTTCTGTTCGACCACCCATCTTAAATGTCTATGGAGATCCTCTGTCATCTAGGTCATGGTTGTCCTAAAGGTTCTTTTTTCAAGAGGCAGCTGGGCCAGTTGCTTCTTGAAAAACCACTTTTGGGACACCCATTTTAACTTCTACTTGAGTGTAACAATGGAAACACCAAAAGCGTTTGCTATCACTAAAGGACACGCAAGTGGGTTATTTAATGTGGGTGGTGTTGAGGAATTCACAGAGCAACCCTAGAGTAGCAAGGGTGTGCACATGAAAGCAATTGAGAGCAGTTGTGAATAATCACAGCCAACACACAGATACACTGAGTTGTGTTTTCTTGTAGGAAAAAGCAATAAGGCACAGTCCAATAAACAGTCCAGGTCATACGCAGATAAAGCAGTAGATAGTAAAACAATAGTCCAGGGATATTCCAATAACTAAGTCTTCTTACCAGTTGTCATAGTCATACACTATAAACAGTTACAAACAGTAGCAAACACAGCAAAGAGCAGTAAAAAGCAGTAACGATCAGCAAAAAGCAATAATGATCAGCAAAGAGAAACTAACCATGTTTCAAGCTTCCTCTTATGGACATTGGCTACAGAGCTAACCAATCAGGACACAGTATGATGCAATACAGCAATACAGTCTTAAAGCTATATTGATGGTTTATATATTGCCAACCCAACCCAAGGTAGTTAATACTCATTTCCTAACAGGTGGCTTGCCCAAACCAGCCTCAACTCCATTCTTCGCCTCTAACTTAGTAAAGAATTGGGAGCACCCTTCCATTCCTACTCCTGGGTGAGCTTCAGAGCTGTCCAGGACAACAAACATGGTTGCAAATATTTATTCCAATGGTTTTTAATAGCCTGGGTTTTGAAGATGGATGGCCTCTCTGTGTTTCCTTTCAGTTTTACAGTCTAGGGCAGTAATGGTGAACCTTTTTGGCGCCGAGTGCTGAAAAGGGAGTGCATGTCCATGGGTCTGGGATGCAACCCGGAAGAGGAACTGCCCAGGGCCCTGCATACGCCCAAAAACAAACTTCCGGTTTCAGCTACTGAACTTCCAGTTTCAGCCAGCTACTCTTCCGGGTTTCTGGGGCGCGTGTGCACACGACGATCGGCTGGCCAGTGCGCATGCTCATAGCGGAAAATGGAAGATCAGCTCTTCTAATTTCCGGCAGTGCCACATGCAAAAAGGCCAGCTGATCATCACGCCTGCATGTGCGCCAGAAACCCGGAAGGAGAATGGGCGACGCCGTGCATGCCAGGCAACATGGCTCCGTGTTCCACTTTGGGCACGTGTGCCATAGGTTCGCCATCACAGGTCTAGGGGAATTTAACATTTGGATGAAGAAATCCCCCAAATTTAAATTGGGATGATACTAATGCACAGGTACCGTATATGTGGTACCTTGCTCAATAGTAGTAACTGTGAGAGGGATTTTGGAGTCCTAGTGGACAATCATTTGGATATGAGCCAGCCATGTGCAGCAGCTGCCAAAAAAGCCAACACAGTTCTGGACAGCATAAACAGCGGGATAGAATCAAGATCACGTGAAGTGTTAATACCACTTTATAATACCTTGGTAAGGCCACACTTGGAATACTGTATTCAGTTTTGGTCGCCACGATGTAAAAAAAGATGTGGAGACTCTAGAAAGAGTGCAGAGAAGAGTAAGAAAGAGGATTAGGGGACTGGAGGCTAAAACATATGAAGAACCATTGCAGGAACTGGGTATGTCTAATTTGATGAAAAAAAGGACTAGGGGAGACATGATAGCAGTGTTCCAATATCTCAGGGGTTGCCACAAAGAAGAGGGAGTCAAGCTCTTCTCCAAAGCACCTGAGGGCAGGACAAGAAGCAATGGGTGGAAACTAATCCAGGAGAGAAGCAACATAGAACTAAAGAGAAATTTCCGGACAGTTAGAACAATTAATCAGTGGAACAACTTGCCTCCAGAAGTTGTAAATGCTCCAAGACTGGAAATTTTTAAGAAGATGTTGGATAACCATTTGTCTGAAGTGGTGTAGAGTTTCCTACCTGGTCAGAGGGTTGGACTAGAAGACCTCCAAGGTCCCTTCCAACTCTGTTATTCTATTCTATTCTAATGGGGAAAACAAGGCTCCCCTCATTGAGTTATCATTTGTCTTTTGCTAGACACCAGCTTGAATCATCCTGGCCCTTGGTGATCTAGAGAATGTTGTCACTTTGCGAGTGTTACAACAAAAGGAGCTGTCAGAAGAAAGCAGGCTTGTTCTGGCTATTAATAAGCCTCTCAACTGAGGTGATGTTAAGAGGCTGAAGTTGTTGAGTGGGGCTAAACAGCTGATACAACATTTGCTTTGTGGTGTCAGAGACTGTTTCTTTGTCACATGAAAGATGGGTGGGTTTGTTTTTTTTCCCTCCACTTGGATCATACAGACCGAAGGTTCGAAATAAATGCTAGAATGGGAAGGAAACTTGGGGGGGGGGGGAGTTGGGATACCTTGGATTTCCACTCCTGCCAACCCCTCTCCCCTAAAAAACAAAGGCAGTGACTAGGGAGTACTATGGATGTGGTGGCTCAGTGGCTAAGATGCTGAGCTTGTCGATTCGAATCCCTGGTGCTGCGTAACGGGGTGAGCTCCCATGACTTGTCCCAGCTTCTGCCAACCTAGCAGTTCGAAGCAAGTAAAAAATGGAAGTAGAAAAATAGGGACCACCTTTGGTAGGAAGGTAACAGCATTCCGGGTGCCTTTGGCGTTTAGTCATGCCGGCCACATGACCACGGAGACGTCATTGGACAGCACTGGCTCTTCGGCTTTGAAATAGAGATGAGCACTGCCCCCTAGAGTCGGGAACAACTGGCACATATGTGCAAGTGGAACCTTTACCTTTACCTTTCGGGAGCACACAAAATCTAATTAAATCTAATTTAAAAAAAATATCTAGAAAGCACCAAGTTATGACCTTTGCACAAGGAGGCTTGAATTTGCAGTCTGTATTTTTTAAAATCTTTCTCTGATTATTTGGCATGCAACAAAGCAGAAGCTTCATTGGTATTCTTAGGAAATACAAATGATAGATGGAACCGGCTCAGCATTTTTGATGGAAGCAGGCATACCTCATCCATAAGTGACAAAGACAGATTTGACTGGGAATGTGGGGGAGGCTTCCGAGAGGATTAGAGAAGAGTGAGGGGAAAAAACCTTACTGGTTTTGTCTTTTGAGTGACTGCTCTGGCAAACCGTTTTGTGCTCCCAGAGGCCTCCGAGAGCAGCCATTTATATGAATGCCCACGGACTCAAAAGTTGGTCTGTGTACTTGCAAGTTCCCCCAGGCAGGAATTTTACCAACATAAAAGGAGCTTTATAAAATTAATTAAGGTTACCAATTCCACCCTCCAAATCCTTGAACCAGGAGGAGTAAATAACAAATGGTCTAGAGCAGGGGTCTCCAACCTTGGCAACTTTAAGACCTGTGGACTTCAACTCCCAGAGTTGACAAAGCTGGCTGAGGAATTCTGGGAGTTGAAGTCCACAGGTCTTAAAGTTGCCAAGGTTGGAGACCCCTGATCTAGAAGGTTCTTGTTTTAGACAGGTACTTTTGAGATTCTGGGAGAAAGGAAATTATTTGGAGAAAAAAAAATCCCCAGTTGATGAACCTCAACCTGCAGTAAAGCATGAAGCAGATTGCTCACATTCAGTATTCAAAATTAGAAGGTGGAAGATGAAGAAAAGCCAAGAGACCTCTTTGCCCTTGATTTCCTTCCTCCCTCCCTCCCTCCCTCCCTCCCTCCCTCCCTCCCTCCCTTCCTTCCTTCCTTCCTTCCTTCCTTCCTTCCTTTTCTATAGCAGCCCATCTCAATCAACTCCACACGTATACTCCACGAATGGTTCTTAAAGTCATATAAGTTGCAGGCTAATGTCATGCCAACGAGTTCCAAAAACTCCTTTGTCTTGAAAATTATGGCAATTAGGGCTGTATTTCACTACTGTTGGAGATGAGAGAGGAAATGCTTTAATCTATTTGTAGCAACATCTGAGCACTACATTTGCTGTCAGGGTTCCAAGTAACACCCCCAACGAAAGAAGACTCCCATGGCTTGAAGTTCCTCAAAGTTCCATTTTATTAGAGATGTCACATTGGCACATCTGAGAAAACCCGAATCTGAAAGCTTCCAGATTTTCCCCACCCAAATGAAGGTTCAAGTCCCTTTGCCTGCACCCACATGCCCATCACATGGTCCAACCAATTCACCATCCCAACTGGAGACAACCCCCAGTCATTCCCATCCACGTGCAGGCCAAACGTCCTTGATTTCCAGAGAAAGGAATGTTGTTATCCTCCACTCCGTGCAATCCCCCCTCCCAATTTCCCAGGCACTAAATGTGGCAGCCTGAAGCTCCAACCGTAAAGATGGCTGGCATTTGCTTCACTCTGCTTTAATTCCTTTCTCCTTCATTCTGCCTAATCTCTTTTGCACCTCCCTACACTGAAGTAATATAAATTTTTTTTAAAGTAATATAAAAATAGGGACATGGTGCCTCAGTGCCTAAGACACTGAGCTTGTCAATGGAAAGGTCGGCAGTTCAGCGGTTCGAATCCCTAGTGCCATGTAACAGGGTGAGCTGCCGTTCCTTGTCCCAGCTTCTGCCAACCTAGCAGTTCGAAAGCAGGTAAAAAATGCAAGTAAAAAAAATAGGGACCACCTTTGGTGGGAAGGGAACAGCGTTCCGTGCACCTTTGGCATTGAGCCATGCTGGCCACATGACCACGGAGATGTCTTCGGACAGTGCTGGCTCTTCGGCTTTGAAACGGAGATGAGCACTGCCCCCTAGAGTCGGAACGACTAGCACATATATGTGAGGGGAACCTTTATCTTTTACACTGAAGTATATCAATTCTTGCACAACTGCTAGTCTTCTGGGTTGCACTTTTCCAGGTGCAAAATAACCCCTCTCTTTTAAAATGGGGAATCCAGAGCCTTTACATGTTCGCTCCAGGAAATGATCATCTTCTCTTCTGGATCTTCACAGAAGCCTTTTGGGAAAATTCGAAGATCCCTTGACTAAAAAAAGGCCATGAGAGGTCATGAGGAATGGCAGTGCTCCCTCAAATTTTTTGAATGTTATTTTTACATCTGCATTAACTGTCACATTCTTAACAGCCTTGGAAGTGTTGCTGTGAAGACATTTAATCTCTTCTTTAGAAAGTTGACAGCGCACGAGGATGTTCTCTCATGCTTTCTAAAGCTATCAGGAGGGGTTTAGCATTCGATCTACTTTTTCCTCTTTTCCTTTTAAAAATATTGATGGCCAAGATTGATACATCCCAATGCCTCAGTTTAATTAGATGGTGGAGATATTTCATTCAGGCCTACCAAATCGTTATACCCAGATTGCAAAATAATGTTGAAACAGTATAGCTGGGGCTCCAAAAAGCCGAGTGACAGACTCCCAAGGGCCCCACTCTTACCTCCCACTCTAAATCTCAAATTACATTTGAAATGATTTACTGGTCCAATTACATTATGTTCCCTGCTCTTTCCAGGGTGATAGCGGGTAGCAAATGTTTCCTGTACAGCAAAATAAATGGTAGATATTTCCCAGAGTACTGATGTTTTAAGTGGCCTGGGGAGGGGGAAGACAATCTGACAGGTCTTTGTCATATCTTCTCTTTCCCCACTGTATTTAATGTTTGCCAAGTCAAAGTCACCCGCTTAGTTCCACTATTAATTCCTCTTCACAAGCTGTTTTACACCAGCAACTGTACAAGCTGCTTTGACTGCCAGAAAATGGAATCTGTAGTGGATCCAGCTGTGAATTGGGTTCCCATGCTGTGCTAAACCATGGTCACTTTAACCATAAAATTGCTGAGAGAGTCATGATTGGCTGAATTATGTGGATTGTTTTTAAACTGGTACGTAGCTTTCTTGGCTTGGGTTTAGCAGATTCTGCGAATCCAGCTATCGTAGCTTGCAGACTACAATTTATGTTTGAGTGCAGAGGTGTCAGACTCAAGGCCTGGGGGCTGGATCTGGCCCATGGGGCCACCCTGGAAACAGCGAAGGACTGGCCCTCGGTGCCTCTGCCAGCGAAAACGGAATTCGGGAGGTGGCCCTCCCAGGCCCTGTTTTTGGCCGTGATGATCTCCTGCAGTACTCTGGCAGTGGACTGCAGGAGGCTATCGCAGCCAATAATGAGGCTTAGGGAGGCATGGACAGCCCACCCAAGCTCCATTGTCACTGGCAGAGGGCTGCAGGAGGCCATCATGACCAAAAATGGAGATTGGGAGCCTCGGAGCGCTCGGGCCACCACAGGCACCCCTGTTGTGACCAAGGCCCAAGTAGTGATTACCAAACACAATTCAGTCCTGAAAAAACTTATTTTATTAAAACAGCTGAGAATTAATTCATTCTCAGCTTAGTCCAAAACAAAATTCTTCATAACCAGTCCGTCGGCCTTATCACCAACCTTTGATGTCTTTGGCTACCTGCTAAAGGCTTTTCTTGGCAAAACCCCCACAAAGTTGAAGAGACGCTGACAAGAAGCACTGGAATCAATGTTGCTTTTCTACAAAGAACCCAACGGCTCGTTGCTGCTCTTATGGGAGTGGCCAATCATCTTCTGGCCTTACTCCCAAGTCGTCCTTTTTGCTTCAGCTGCTCTTGCCTTCTGGCAGCCCTTCACATGCATGCATTAGGAACAGGCTCCTCCTGTTCCTCTGCTTCTCTGCTTTCCACCTCTGGAGGCTCCAGAGTCTGTGCATCGCTCCCAGAAGGCCCTGGCCCCAACTCTGCCTCCAGCGCAGAGCCCTTGTCCAGGCCTTCCCCAGACTCCAGGACTGGCCCATGGTCCTTCCCAGCCTCCTCACTGTCTGACTCTGCTGCCAGGTCCACAGGCTGCTGGCGGACCACAACAGCCCCCAACACAAGTGATGTCGAGCTGGCCATGCCCACCACAGCCTCTGAGGTCAAACACAACCCTGATGCAGTGCTCAATGAAACAGAGTTTGACACCCCTGCTTCAGTGTGAACAGGGGGGCTGATTCAGTGAAACAACGGTTAAACAAGCTACAGCTTCAATGCCCTGTGCAAACCAGGTTACTGAATCCATCAATTACAAAAGAGAAGAAAGACTTCTGCAAAAATATAGGAAAATAAAGAAGGGTCTGTGGTTGAGCGAATGCTCTGCAGGCTGAAGATGGTAGGATCAACCCCAGACCACTTTAGTTAATAAAAATAAATTGTCCTGCTGGAACAGATACAGTAATATTGGGTCAGGTGGACAAATAGCCTGAACTATGATGAGGCAACTGCTATGTTTTAAGGCAGTACCAGAGTAATGCACACATAACCCTGGTTTTGAAAAGTTACCCTCTGTCTTCTCATTTGTTCTTGAGTAGTTTTCTAAGCCAACCCTCTACAGATGGATGCAGCCAACAAGCAGCAGAGTTATGTCCAACTCTTATTTTTGAATTTTAGTTGCTTGGCTTATTTATTGCAAGAGCTTTGCTTTGATCGGAGGAAAACCAATTTGTTTAGGGAATGTTTTGGACTCTTAAAGAGGAAGGATGGTATGGTGGATTATGCCTTTGAAGGGAGAGGTGGTGTGATGAACTACAATGAAGCAGCAGTTTCCCAGGAAGGAGGGAGAGCATGCCAAGGGAGGGGGGGGGGGGCGGGCAAGACAAGAAATAACACAGCCAGGAGCTGAACAGGAAAGAGAGTAAAGAGCCACTCCCTGGAATCTCCAAGGGTACGTCTGCTTGGGTGAGAATAATATAGGTTTAGCCCAGCAAGATTCTGTCCGTTTGGTGTGAACAAATCAAGAACTGAACTTTGGTGTTCTTTGGCTGGGCCTGACAGATGAAAACCTCAGCAAGCCAAATTTAAAGGTCTTTCAACATATCCCTAAGAGTATCCAATTAACAAGGAAATTCTGGAGAAGTAATTTTGCTAAGAGAAGGCTCCATGTGTCAACTCGCAAAGCACCCCTGGCCTGCTCTCAAGTTGCCATAGGCCGGGGGGGATGGGAAACTGGCAAATTGGCACAGCAGCCAAAGACAGGTGCACATTCCAAGCTTATCTCTCTCAAGGCTGTATCCCAGGGTTACCTACAGCAGCCGAGGGGAGTGACCTCTACAACCCGCAAAATTGCTCTGTTGGTGAATGTGATTGATGACATACCCTGGGGGGGGGAGGGGTGAAACAGCATCATAATTGGAGTGTAAATTACGTAGGGTCAGAGCTGGCTTCACTTGGGAACGTGCCAACATAAAGCTCCTAATAAATAACTGGATTTCTTTTGAAGCTTCGCTCAAGACTCATTATTTTATTAGGGCATTTGTCAGAACCCTGATACCATGAACATCTCATGATCAGTGCAAGCATTCTTTACCCCCATGTTCAGTTGTATCAACTTGTCATTATGCACTTGAGGAATCTGTAGCTGGGGAACTGCAATCTCTGGCAAATGCCTGCCTCTCAATTGTAGGGATTCGTCTCCTTGGGGTGATACTGTCTTGCTTAAAATAGTCATTGACTATTGGCGTATCCCCAACAGAAGCTGGAACAAACTTTGAAGAGTCAGGGGAAAAAAAAGAATCTATGGGCCTAACTGAAACCTTAAAAGAAACCTGGTTTGATCACATGCCCCTTTTAGAATAGAATTAAGCTTGAGAATTGGGGACTGTTCCAGTTGGGAAGGGCAATTTAACACAATGGGTGTGCGTAGATAATTGACACCTTGTCCTTGGAAAGCATTCATTCACTGAATCAGACTGACAATTTGGCACTCTTTTTTCTTCCATTAAAGCAACTTTCAGAGGGCAAACAGCAAGCTCTTGGCACAACTTCCACCAGCCAGAGAGAGCTGCAGTTCTCTTGCTATCAGCACTGTGACATACCAGTGAGATTCGGGGATATTTTTAGACGGATGGCTAACACAGGCGAGTTACCAGGCTCCAAATGTGTATTAAAGTGGAAAGATGCTAAGATGGAAACAGCTCAAGTTCAAAGAATAGTCTCCTCACACCCGTTTTATCTGCAGTGCTTATGGAGACCTTATTCTAAATATGCAGTACAGTAGGAGGCTATCCAAAATGGGGCATATTGCTGAAGGTAACATGGGTGAAATCATGGCACTATTTCCTTTGAAAGTAGCTACCGTATTTTTCAGAGTATAAGATGCACCTTAGTTTTGGGGGAGGAAAATAAAGAAAAAAAATTTTCTGCCTCTGCCTACCAGCATCCATCAGTATTCATCTGGCTAGCGTTCTTAGCAAACAGTATGGTCAACTTCAGCACATTAGTCTGATTCAGCACAAGCAGCTGATTCAGCACAAGCAGCTGATTGGCAGGAGGATCGGCCTCCCGGAATACCCCCAATCAGCTGTTCCCAGAGGTGAACTTTAGTAACATTGATCGTCGCAGGGCACTCCAGTGAGTACAGCAGGTGAAGCGCGGAATCAGTCCGATAAGGCAGCAGTTATTCCAGGTTGCCATTTTGGCCTCTGCATCTTGCTTTTCCACCCCCCAAAAGCTCCATTTGAGAGGACGCACGGAGGCCGAAGGAGGGGGCTGGCAGGTGGGCGGGGTTATATTCGGTGTATAAGATGCACCAAAATTTTCACCTTTTTTTAGGGGTGGGGGAAAGTGCATCTTATACTCCAAAAAATATGGTAAGTCTTTGAAATATTTATTTATTTTTCGGACTTATATGCCCTTTCTCCACAAGGACTCAGGGTGGCTCACAGCAATAAGCAACAAGAAGTCCAAATTAAAATTCAAAGAATAAAAGAATCTAAAATTCCCATTAAAACCCCTTCAGTCCAGGCCAGCCTGGCAAAACAACCATGTTTTAAGGTCACGGAGGAAAAAGCGAAGGTCGGGGGCCACCTGGAGCTCCAAGGGGAGCTGATTCCAGAGGGTAGGTGCGCCTACAGAGAAGGCTCGCTCTCTAGGGGCCATCAGCGACATTGCTTGGCCGACAGAACCCCAAGTAGGCCCTCTCTGTGTGAGCACACTGGGTGATGGGGAGCTGTTGCTGGCTGCAGGTGATCCATCAGATACCCCGGGCCTAAGCCATGTAGGGCTTTATAGGTAATCATCAACACTTGAACCTCACCCAGAGGGCAACCGGTAGCCAATGCAGGTCACGCAGGAGGGGTGTTCCTCTGGGCCCAAGGACATCTGTTAATTTTCTTCCTTGTCCTTGTTTAGAGATGCTTGAGAGATAGCTTGCTGACTGATGCTAGATAAATGGCTCATGAGCAGTCAATTACACAAATTACATTAGATGTGGATTCATAAACTTTGAGTCCTTTGAATGGTGAGCTTTCTTTAACAACAACAATCCTAAATTATGGATTGTAAATGGATATTGGAGGACAGTCACGGGAGATCCAGGCTACAGGCCAAAACCTTCTGCTTGGGTAAGGTAACACAATATTTGTGTTGATTCTTTAGACATGAGGTCCATCAAAAGGTTTAAGAAGAATCTGCACAGGTCAGATGTAGCTCATCCAACATTCTGCTCTGAGTGACTGCATTCATGCTGGGTTTTAGCATGGTTTGTCACTTAGCCTGATGTGTTAATCCAGCTCAGGAGAATCAAAGGAATCATAGTAGTTAATTACAACAATCCTTTCAGAGATGGTATCCATAATCAGCTTGAGTCAAATGCGCAATTGAATAATACTGGCTTCACTTCTGAAAAGAAAGGTTTAGATCTCTACCATGTTTCCCTGAAAATAAGACCCTGTCTTATATTTTTTTTGAACCCTGAAATAAGCGCTTGGCTTTATTGCCATGAGCTCAAGAGCCTGATGGGGCTTATTACCAGGGGATGTCATATTTTGGGTGAAACAGAGTAGTACAGTGATGGCTAACCTTTTTGCCATCAGGTGCCAAATGCGGGGCGAGCACAGGGGTTTGCATAATTCAGTATGCCTCCCCGGCATATGCGCATGTGATCCCCCCTGCTTTTGGCACATGATGGCATTGTGGGTCCGGTAGGCCTGTTTTGGATCCTTCCCAGGCTCCAGAGGCTTTCTTGGAGCCTGGAGAAGGTGAAAACGGCCTTCCTCACCCCTCAGAGGTCCTCTGGAGGCCGGAAATGGCCTGTTTCCTGACTTCCAGTGGGCCTGGAAGGGACAAAAATCAGGGTTGAGCTGAGCTAGGGCAACACTTGGGTGCCCACAGATATGGCTCCGCGTGCCATAGTTTGCTATCACGGGGGTAGTACTTTGAGGAAAGAGTGTTTCACAGAGCAGGGACTATTACAAAGAAGCCTTAACCTGTCTGCAGTCTCTCTTGCTCTGTAAACCATGGTTTGTAGCTTACCATAAATATGTAAATCCAACCCTTATTATTATTTATTATTATTATTATTTATTAGATTTATATACCGCCCTTCTCCTTACGGACTCAGGGCGGTGTACAGCCAGATAAAAATACAGTGTGCAAAAGTTAAAAATCAATTAAAACCCATATAAGCTTTGGCTGACTGTTAAGAACAATTTAAATATTGAAATACCACAACGCTAGGACACTAAAAATGTTAAAATTCAGCGGGGATCAGGCTAGACCGGCAAGTTGGAAAAGATACGTTTTCAGGGCCCGACGGAACGTTCAGAGGTCAGGGATCGTTCTCAGTTCTGGAGGAAGATCATTCCAGAGGGTCAGGGCTGCCACAGAGAAGGCTCTCCCCCTGGGGGTCGCCAGCCGGCATTGTCTGGCTGACGGCACCCTGAGAAGGCCCTCTCTGTGGGAGCGAACCAGCCGGTATCTTCATACGTCATGGTTTTGGCTTAGCAATATATATATTGCCAGCATATTATGCTTGACGTAAGCCATAAGCAACCCATGGCTTAAGCATGGTATGTGAACTCAAGTCAGCAATTACAAATTCATACGTGATCAGCAGTTCTCTTGAATTTCATATGGGACCTTTCTCAGTCTCGTCTCCAGAAGATATTAATTAAATTTAGGTTCCCCTATATGTAAAATCAACCTGAGGAGTATTTTTTCCCTCAGGTTGATTTAATATTTCATTGAATATATGACACTGCAGTAGAATTAATGGAAATTTATTCTGTTGGGACTCTGCCATAAAAAAATTGTAATCTATCAACGCACAAAGTATAACAAAGAAGCAACCAATTCTATTCACCTTAATAGCCATCACAGCCATCAGCCTGGCTTGCAGCACTCTGGTTGACCACTAGATGGAAACAAAGAGTTAGAATTATCTGTATATCTTTGCTACCATCTAGCCTTGCAGTTCATGTTTGCTATCAACACTATTGGACTATAAGGTCAGGAAGGCCTGGGGCAGAATTCAAACACAGTCAGAATGTTTTTTTCCCCCCTCACAAACACTTAAACAGATTAGAGAAACTGTGGAGACCAATAGGTTTCTCCTGTCATTTCTTCTCCCACACTTCTCCAAAGCACATAGGGCAGGACAAGAAGCAATGGGTGGAAACTAATCAAGGAGAGAAGCAACTTAGAACTAAGAAGAAATTTCCTGACAGTTAGAACAATTAATCAGTGGGACAACTTGCCTGCAGAAATTGTGAATGCTCCAACACTGGAAGTTTTTAAGAAGATGTTGGATAACCATTTGTCTGAAGTGGTATAGGGTTTCCTACCTAAGCAGGAGGTTGAACTAGAACAGGGGTCACTTTTGGTGATCTGCCTAATGACCGGCTGGGTGGTAATGTGACTGGATGGGTGTAGCCAACTCAATGTCACTCACGTTGAGGAGCACATTGCCAGCCTCTACTCACCTGTCTCCTGCCAGCCACTCCTCGCCTCCCCGCCCAGTCTCCTTAGGGCTCCAACAGGAAGCAGTTGTTGGAGCTAAGTAGCCACCACGAGAAAGAGTTGGCAAAATGGCTCAGTTCAAATTAGATCTGACCGAGAAGGTGGCTCAATAGAAGCACCTCACTGTGGACTAGGAACATAGGCCTTCCAAGCAGAGGGAAGACCTGTGGGAGTGCAAATCCAGATACCGGCACCTGGAGACTCAGTGGGCTGAGATGGTCAACCAGTTCCAGACTATGATGCAGTTTCACTGGAACAAGGCCCTCCAGCTCTTTGCCACCAGTGGCACTTCCCTCCAGCCTTCACCCAAAACCCCTCACCAGGAAGCTGAAACAGACCCCCAGTCAGAATTTCTGCCCCCTCTGACCCACACAAAAAGACCCCAAAGGGGGAGACTCTCTGCAGCAACACAAATGTTCATTGCACGTATCTGTCCCAGGGGCTGTAGTTTGAGGACTCCGGATTTAGTGCAATATAAAAAATGTAAATAATTTTTCTGCAGACCACCAGTGGTCCGCAGATCACTAGTTGGTGACCGCTGGACTAGAAGACTTCCAAGGTCCCTTCCAACTCTGTTATTATATTACATTATATTACTTCATTCAGTGGGAAACATCCTTTATCCTCCTGAAAGCACCAAGAAGAACCCAACTTCAGCCTCCTGCCATTTTGACATTGTGGGTCCATATGTGCAGGATGAAGCTTCGATACGCAAAGCAAGGAAACAGTGAACACAGGTGGGGCGAGTGGAGATCAGTAACCAAGGAAACTGAGAGGAAGCAGATTTCAAGACTGGAACAATACAAGGCAAGAAGAAGTGAGTCCAGCGTGGGTCTTCTTGCAACGATGGCTCTTGTGAGACACAATTGCAAAGCCACGTTGGCTGACTTCAGATCTGCGGGGGGAGGGGGCTACCATGAAACCTTCAAGATCAACCACCAACGCTTTTCCCATTGTACAGGGATCTGATGGCAATATTGACTCAGCAGGGCAAACATTTCAAATCAGTCCCTAAGAGGACTGATTGGAGAAAACCTCCAATCCTTGAGATGGCATCAGCTAGGGTTTAGCAACATGTCCAGGCTTGCACCTGTGATAAAGAAGCATGGGGGAATTGGAACAGCTTTGCTCCAGGTTTTTCACCGTACGCACCAATTAGATTGGAAAATAAGCATGCATTTTCCATCTGAATAAAACTAAGATGAATCAGCCTGGGTACTGTATCATTATATATGCAAGCCATATGTTAAGCTTTGGCCTGCTTAGTTATAGTCTATTGGGTATAGCACATTGCTTGTAAATCATATCAGCTGGAGTCATACAATAAAGCATGTAACAAACAAGCAATTCATACCTGAGCCATGAATAAGGTACAAATAAAGGAGAATGACGCGGTGGCTCAGTGGCTAAGATGCTGAGATTGTTGATCGAAAGGTCAACAGTTCAGTGGTTCCAATCTCTAGTGCAGGGTGAGCTCCCATAACAGGGAGGGCTCCCATTATTTGTCCCAGTTTGGCGCTGTAGGGTGGCATAAGGGATGATGCTAGCAAGACAGGAGTCAACATTTCCCCTCTTAGAACTGTTGTGTCAGGTTAGATTAGACATTTTCCAAGACCATCAAGAGAAGAGTTACTTTTCCACTGAGAAAGGCAATACATACAAGTCTAGACTTTAAATCCAGCTCAATATTAGGGGTTCTGGTTTCTTTGTCCTATAGGGGCATGCATTTCTGGGTTAATATGGCTCTCATCCTGTTTGCAGAAAGGAGATTGATCTTAGTCAACCAAACCTAAGACCCTTCTATTGAGTAAACCTAGTCACAAATAGCAATAGCTATAGACTGTAAAAGGGATGTGATGGCTCAGTGGTTAAGACACTAAGTTTGTCAATCGAAAGGTCAAGAGTTCAGCAGTTCGAATACCTAGTGCCGCATAATGGGGTGAGCTCCCGTTACTTGTCCCAGCTTCTGCCAACTTAGCAGTTCGAAAGCATGTAAAAAATGCAAGTAGAAAAAAAGGGACCACCTTTGGTGGGAAGGTAACAGTGTTCCCTGCACCTTTGGTGTTGAGTCATGCCGGCCACATGACCATGGAGATGTCTTCGGACAGCACTGGCTCTTCGGCTTTGAAACAGAGATGAGCACAGCCCCCTAGAGTCGAGAACGACTAGCACATATGTGCGAGGGGAACCTTTGCCTTTAAAGGAGAATGAAAGATGAATAAGCTTGATGTGCTGAAAGATCAAATTATATTCCACTAAGAATACCCACTGCACCAAGCTATAAACTACAGTTTCAAAATTACAGTGGCTGGGATCGTGCAACTTGCTAAGAAAACAAACCATATTTCATCTTAGTGCAACATGCAAATCCACAAGCTAACTGCATCCAAGCTGGCTAAAGCAGCTTGCTAGATGGGCCACAAAAGCCAAGTATGCAAATTTCTCATGATCATATTTAAAAAGGCCAACCGTAAGATTCATGAATCAGCAGTGGCACGAACATACTTCAGGAAACCCTGGTTATGAAAGAAACAAGGATAAGACTGTCTTTAAATATTCTTCCATTAACCAGCATCCTTGTCTGGCAAGATTTTATAGTCTAAACCAGGGGTGTCCAACCTTGGCAACTTTAAGTCATGTGGACTTCAACTCCCAGAATTCCCCAGCTAGCATTGACTATCAGATCTTAATGCCTCCTACATTAAGATCACTGGTGATTCTTGAGTGGGCCCTGCACTTCTGAGAAGATCTGCCAAGGTTTGCCTCATTTGATACTATCTGTCCAGAGCAGGGGTCAGCAACCTGCGGCTCTGGAGCTGCATGTGGCTCTTTCATCCCTCTGCTGTGGCTCTCTGTCGCCGGTCAGCTCCACAATTGATAGGACTTTCTTAGGACAGGTAGAGGAAAAGACGCCGTGCTAGGAGGAAACTCTATGGTGGGGAAACCGGACTTCTGGTTGGCTCCAGAATTGAATGGGGGGCTTCCGATTAGGACCTTTGTAGCTCTTTGAATGTTTAAGGTTGCTGACCCCTGGTGCAGAGGATTAAGCCTGATGCAGGTAAGTCATGTTAGTGTCAGGTTTTCAGGCTGTCTTCAAAATAATTGTGTTTCAAACCAAGTCTCTTTTATGAAACAAACTTCCATTTTATTTAGCACGGCAACTTTTACACTGACTCCATGCAGCCAGCACTGACGTGCTGACCCAAACACCCTCCTCTTCCTTCCCCCATCCTCTGCATTCATTGGCCATCTTCCCAATCATTCACCCCTAATCTACTGCTCCAATTCAAAGAATTTCCCCCCTCCCATCATCTCCTAGGGGACATTATCTCCAGCGAAAAATAAGTAGGTGAAAGGCCACTGTCCCATTGCAGACTTCTGCGTTCTCCTTCTAAATATCAGCACTAGGATAAATGCATCTTGACGTGCTGACAGTTAGATTCTTAGCCTATGCATTGCCCTTTTGTGTGCTATTCACAATGCCTTATATGCAGGATTGGTGGGCTGAACCATGCACCTTTTATACTTCTGTAGAAGTCAGGAGGAGGTTATGCAATGTATCCGTAGTCAAGTGGCTAATAACCACCAAATTCATTTTGGAAACAATAGACGAGAATATCTGTAGCTCAGGATTGGATTCTGGGATCCTTGCTGCTCTGAGTTTGGTTGTTTTCTTGCAGACTTTCATTGCCTAGCTAGGTAACAACATCAGGGCTAGAAGAGAGTGGGGTGTGCTCTCTGGCTTACCTGTCAGTGTTAGTAAGTGGGAGTGTTTTTAACGGTTCCTTGATTAGGCTGTTGTTTACTGTTTGATTGTTTTCCTGAGCTGATAGTTCCCTTGGTTGGGATATTGCTTACTGCCTTTTGGAAAATCAGTATCTGGATATTTTAGGAGAGAGAAAGAGGCTCAAGATTCCAAACTTTAAAAGTAATGCAGTTCTGAAGAATTGGCTGGATTAAATCATTAGGTGTGCCAGCTTTAATGGTTTAGAGGCCAACTGTTGCTTTAACTCCCCTTGAAGAGCACTCAGAGGTTCCAACTGGTCCAGAATGCGGCCGCGCGGGTGATTATGGGTGCGACTCGATGCACCAACGTGACACCTCTCATGCGCGAGTTGCACTGGCTCCCAGTGGTCTTCCAGGTGCGATTCAAGGTGTTAGTGACCATCTTTAAGCGCTCCATGGCTTAGGACCCAGATATCTACGGGACTGCCTTCTGCCACCGATAGCCTCCCACTGACCAATATGCTCCCACAGAGAGGGACTCCTCAGGATGCCATCAGTTAAACTATGTAGACGGGCGACCCCTGGGGGAAAGCTTTCTCTGTGGGGGCACCCGCCCTCTGGAATGATCTGCCCACCGGGATACGTATGATTCCCGACCTGCGTACTTTTCGCCATGCCCTTAAGACCCTGCTATTTCAACAGGCTGGACTGGCGTAATGAAATTGGAATGGGGTGTTTTAAAATTGGGGTTTTTAATGCAATGGCCAAAATATTTAATCTATTTTAAAATTATTTTAAATTTTGCATTTTTACATTTTTTCATGACGGCTATACACTTCCCTGAGTCCTTCGGGAGAAGGGCGGTATAGAAAGCTAATAAACCTAACCTAACCTAACTCTTCAGCACCATGGAGAGCAACTTAGCAAGGCATGCTTTTTCTCCCTTCTTCTCCCAAGTCATGGTTAATTTAACACTTCTAATTTAAATGGAAGTTAAACGATGTCCTTGTTTTTCTTATTCTAGTAGTGGCGCATGAGTGTAAGACATATCTTTTGCAGATACAGTCTAAAGATAGAATTGGTAGAACTGTTGAAAACTGGGTGCTAAGAATTGTATTTGCACAGCACTGAAAAAATGAAGAAACACCTATAGACGAAGATGAAATTTAAAAAAAAAAAATACCAGACTGTGCAGAAATGGACAGATTAACATTAAAGATAAACGAAAAAGAAGATACAGAATGTTTTCAAACATGGGACTTGTTTTACCAATGGTTGGAAAATAGAGGTAGAAATTAGGAACAGGAAAAATACTGTTAGGTAAGGAAATTGATCCAGACAATACGCTGTTCACTAAGCACTTATGTATGTAAAGAGAAAATGTATAAATAAACTATTAAAAAAAAACCTGGGTGCTAAGGCAGTTTGCCCATTTCCAAAGTGGTCGCAAGGAACCAGTTAAAAACATCAATTTCCCAGACATCTAGTTCAGTGGTGGAATTCAATTTTTTTTACTACCAGTTGTGTGAGCATGCCTTGGTGAGTGTGGTGTGGCTTGGTGGGCATGGCAGGGGAAGGATACTACAAAATCCCCATTCCCTCCCCACTCCTGGGGGAAGGATATTGCAAAATCCCCATTCCCTCCCCACTCCTGGGGGAAGGATATTGCAAAATCTCCATTCCCACCTCACTCTGGGGCCAGCCAGAGGTGGTATTTGCCAGTTCTCTGAACTACTCAAAATTTCCGCTACCGGTTCTCCAGAACCCGTCAGAACCTGCTGAATTTCACTCCTGATCTAGTTCCCATTCAACTTCTTCTCCTACCATGCTTACCTTTTCTTTTCTTTTTTTTTTCTGGGAAGGTGGATATATATTCTTTAAAATAAAGTTTTTTCAACAGTTTTTTTTAAACCTTTAAGAAATCTTAATATGGTCCATTGAAGGATGAGAACCAATTTTAGAAATAAAGTTAATGCTAGAAAAAAGATGCTTTACTTTGAAGCCAACCATCTCTACTTCTCTCCCCCTTTTTTCTACCTTTAGTTAAAATATACTTTCAAAATATAAGAAGACAAGGGGAAATCAAAAACTTCTGAGGCATGAAAGAGGATGCCTTTGGTGTTCCATAAATTCTCTTCCCCATTTGGATTCATGGTTGGAACCATGAAGATAACATTGTTTTTATGTCAAGCATCACTTCCTTATGGTCAACTTATTTTATTCCTTCCAACATCAGAGCTGCAACTTCAAAGAGTTAATATTATGTTTGTTTGTTTTTTTCATGGAGCTAGAAGGGCAAATCTGTCTTTGGGTTTCTTCCTTCTCTGTCTCAAATATATATGTCATTAGATCTATCTCAAGCAGTGATCCCAAGTTGGAAGCCTTCGTTTTTTAGGAACCCAATATCGCCTCTCAACAAAATCCTATCAACTTTTCAAGCAAAAATGTTTCCTTCCATTTAATACTTTACCTGAAAGATGTTTTCATCTAGATCTCTTTCCTTTTTTTTATGTTTTACTTGTTTTATTTATATAACATTCAATTTTCATCAAACTGTGTGTGGTCTGGGTACAGTTATTTTTAAGCAATCATAGTACACATATTTTTTGTGATATTCATCGCCATAGTATTGGTAATATAATAACAATAATACTTAACATCCTCTTCTTTTAACAACTCTCCACTTTAGCATTTCCTCTTTTTATATCTCCTCCTTCCTAACTTCTGTTTCTGTTGTCTAGCCATTGATAAAATATGTCCTATATAAAAAAAATATTCAAGTTTTTTAAAATCCTTAATAGTAAGCGTTAGTCTATCCATTTCTGCGCATTCTAATATTTTCTTAATTACCTTCCCCTCAGATGGAATCTCATTTTTCCATCGTTGCGCTTGTTATCTAAATCTCTTTCCTATGTTTCATTTGATGCATCGGCTAGCTTTCCTTAGTTTTACAGTTGCTTTAATCATCCAGTTGTCTCATTTTCATCTACTACAAACAGATATCTCACAAACTCTCTTAAAGATAAGATCAAAGCACTGTGATAATTGCAGTTTGAGAACTTGGCTCATCCATCACCTCCATTAAATTATAAAATGATTTTAAAATCCCATTTACCACAATACCTTTTAAGTATTGCAGCATTTTTTTTTCTTTTCCAAAATAGCACTAAATGTACTTTTACAAACATCCACCGATGTTGAAATATTTTTGATATTTACACTATAAAATGTTGTTCTGAGCAGCTGATGCCTCCCTCGGTAGCGATGGTTGCCACTTGGTTCCACAATTGTTCTTCCATTTTATGACATATCACATTCTTTTCCATATGCATTATGATGAATAAAGAATTTTGTGGATGCATATTTTATGGTAAAATCATTATGTTTTCTGTAGTAGAACAAATATGGAGCATTAATCAGGAACCGTTCACATTGCCAGGACTGACTAATCTTTTGAAGCAACTCATCTGGGAGCTTCGTAACATGAATGGTTTTGATTAAAATCTATATAGACTGACATTTTTGTGGTTCTGTACGAAGTGAATTTGATTCGGAAGTGATTCAACATATACCAACATTTTGATTCAATGACATTTTTTTTCAAAATGGGGCAGGGGAAGGAAGGAAATGTTTCATAGTTTCATTAAAGCCAGGGGTGAAATTCAGCAAGTTCTGATGGGTTTTGGAGAACCGGTAGTGGAAATTTTGAGTAGTTTGGAGAACCGGCTAATACTACCTCTGGCTAGCCCCAGAGTGGGGTGGGAATGGGGATTTTGCAGTACTCTTCCCCTGGAGTGGGGTGGGAATGGAGATTTTGAAGTATCCTTTCCCTGGAGTAAGGTGGGAATGGAAATTTTGCAGTATCCTTCCCCTGGAGTGGGGTGGGAATGGAGATTTTGCAGTATCCTTCCCCTGGAGTGGGGTGGGAATGGAGATTTTTGCAGTATCCTTTCCCTGGAATGGGGTGGGAATGGAGATTTTGAAGTATCCTTCCCTGGAGTGGGGTGGGAATGGAGATTTTGCAGTATCCTTTCCCTGGAGTAGGGTGGGAATGGAAATTTTGCACTATCCTTCCCCTGGAGTGGGGTGGGAATGGAAATTTTGCAGTATCCTTTCCCTGGAGTAGGGTGGGAATGGAAATTTTGCAGTATCCTTCCCCTGGAGTGGGGTGGGAATGGAGATTTTGCAGTATCCTTTCTCTGGAGTAGGGTGGGAATGGAAATTTTGCAGTATCCTTCCCCTGGAGTGGGGTGGGAATGGAAATTTTGCAGTATCCTTTCCCTGGAGGAGGGTGGGAATGGAGATTTTGCAATGTCCTTCCCCTGGAGTAGGGTGGGAATGGAGATTTTGCAGTATCCTTCCCCTGCCATGCCCACCAAGCCACGCCCATAGAACCAGTCGTAAAATAAATTGAATTCCACCACTGATCAAAGCATCAAAATTCCTTTTGATGGTAATAATCCGATCATGGTTTGTCCCGGTTTAGAAATGAATAAATAAAATGGTAATCTGTGCCAGAATTGACATGAATTATATTTGCCTGAATGAGAATTATGAATCCTCTTGGTTCACTTTATCAGTCTATTTTGATGAAATAATTTCTTAATGCTTATTTTTCACATTGGTGCATCGAAATCTGTGAATTTTTCAGTTATAGAAACTCACCCTAGTTTCACAGTTATAGCAGTAGGACAGTGACTGAAAGCATATGCATTACTAATCCTTCAGTGGAAAAAATGAAGTTGCCTTTTCATTTTAATTTCGTGTTGCTGAGCTAATGGCATTTTAGGGCTTATTATTTCCACTTTCTCAAATCCATGGCCAAATTTTGATTGATAACCAGGGGGTTATTTGCAACGAGAAGCTGTGCTAGTTTGCGTATTATGGAGAACTACTGGAGAGAGCTGTGGACAAATCTGTTACATTGCCTAGTGTTAGCTCAATCGTGTACTCCTGGCATGTAGCAGTTTCTTGTTAAATTAAGGGAGATTTCAATGTGAATTACAGTTGAAACAATAATTGTGAAGCTGATTCAAAGCTGGTCACAAATTTTATTGCAGATAAAGTCTGTTTATCAGGACAAATGTCCATATAAAGTCAGGTACAACAATCAGACCCCACATGTGCAGTTTGAGACTCTAGAAAAAGTGCAGAGGAGAGCAACCAGGATGATGAGGGGACTGGAGGCTAAAACATGCGATGAACGGTTGCAGGAACTGGGCATGGCTAGTCTAGTGAAGAGAAGGACCAGGGGAGACATGACAGCAGTCTTCCAATATTTGAGGGGCTGCCACAGAGAGGAGGGGGTCAAACTGTTTTCCAAAGCACCTGAAGGCCTAACAAGGAGTAATGGATGGAAACCGAACAAGGAGAGGTTCAACCTAGAAATGAGAAGGAACTTTCTGACATTGAAAACCATCAACCAAGGGAACAGAAGTTTCCTTCGGAAGTTGTGGGAGCTTCATCACTTGAGACTTTCAAGAAAACTGGACTGCCATTTGTCAGAAATGGTGTAGGTTCTCCAGCTTCAGCGGGGGGTTAGACTAGATGACCTATAAGATCCCTTCCAACTATGTTAATCTGTTATCTGTTACTTTATTATGTTCTGCCTACAATACAGGAATCTCCCCAGACTGGCAGCTTACTCTTAAAAGTGTGGGAAGGCTTTCCCTTCTCCAGTCATGTCCGACTTTAGGGCAGCATTGACCCTAAAGCATTGACCAACATTTCTGGCTCAGTGGATCGGCAGAGACAAGGAGGAGGGGGATGGTTTCATCCATGCAAGCATGCTACTTTCACACATGCAGCTGCATGCATGCTTGCATGCTCACCCACCACTTCTGTGCCTCAGTTCCGAACAGGCTGTGGCCCAGCACTGGGCTGTGGACCAGGAGTTGGGGACCTCTGCTCTAGAGGACAGTGTTCATCTCTGTTTCTTAGCCAAGGAGGCCAGCATTGTCCAAGGCCAACAAGACTCTATGCCAAAGGTGTACAGAACACTGTTATTTTCCCACCCAAAGTAGTACCTGTTTATCTACTCACATTTGCATGCTTTCGAACTGCTAGGTGGACAGGAACTGGAGCAAGGAATGGGGGCTCACCCTGTCACATAATGCTTTGGATGCTGCTGGATTAACAACTAGTTAGGTGATCGTGTGCTTCGCGGGCATCCACAGTTTTACAAATACTAACCTTCTGTGTTACCACTTGGGAGTAACACAACTGAGGCGCAGCAATCTGCTCTACCACGCCAATCAGCTGAGAAGATAACTTTCAGTAAAGTGCAGAGGTGGGAGGGACGGCCAACCTGATCATTGGAGCTACCGGTTCTCCCAAACCGGTCCGAACAGGTAGAATCCCACCCCTGGTGCTGATGATAAAATCAGCTTCTTTAACTATTGAGCCACTGTGCCCCCTGTAGCCTATTCTTGGGAACAATTAAATAAGGCTCCAAGGAATGTAGGGTACTGGCCCTTTTGTGGTTGCGTAGTGACTCCAGGCTAACTCTGCTCTTGATCCCTCTTCCCTGCCAGGCTGGATGCTTCCCAGCACATAATCAGGCACCAGTGGTTAGATCCAGAACAAGCTTAAAAAAAGAAACTAATCTGAATTCCCCCAACAAATACTTAGCCTCACTTAGGAATGAATTAAATTAGGGCCGAACGAAAGTATCATTGACAGCCTCAACTGAAATTTATTTGTTGATTATCTCTGTACAGGCCATGCACAACAAATAAACTGAAAGACATATGGTAAACATATTGAAAAACAGATTTGTCAGTAAACATTTTCAGGAGGCTAGAGCTGATGTCAGCCATTGTAAAATAACTGATTTTACACCGAATTGATTTTACAGACCCGAAACAGGGAAAGTTGGGAAGTTCCCCAAATCGATTCAAGTGTGTTGCGGCAACTGCAACAATGATATTAATCAGCATTCGGGTTTCGATTGCTGTTGACGTACATTTTTTTTTTGGACAGCTGCCCTTTGCGTACGGCTGTGCATATTGGCATAGGCTGTGAAACCAGATGGAAATCTGTAGTCACAGCAGTTAACTGGCTCTAGGCGTGAAACTACTCAACATTTTGAATTATTAAGATATAAATCCAGAAATGTCATTTTGATCCATAATAATCCCAGCAGCAGCACATTAATAATTCATAGTTTAACCACAACTAAATTAGCTGGCGCAAATAACCTATAAAATCTTTAAAACCTTCAGACAACTCTCTGGAAACCTTCCATTTTAAAAAAGCTTTTACCTGAGAGATAATGGAAGGTGGGGGCAATGGGTTCCTCTTCTGGAGTTCCAGAACCTTCTAGGTACATGGCCTTCCCCTTACTGTAATGAAGGCAACATCTCAGCACAAAGGAAAATGGACGTGCAAGGAATCACCTCACCATCAAAATACCATGTCACTTGTGTAGGAAAATAGTTCTGTTCCCATCAGAGATATAAGGAAGATAATTGAGGGGAGTAGCTCAAGTTAAAAGCCCCTAACTCAAATACCTCTTCTCAGGGAAAATAAAAATACTAATTCAGTTATCTGTGTCAAATTGAGAAATTACCTGAATTGCAAAAAATAAATTTCCCAGGAAAGGACACTGTCAGGGTTAGGGTTAAAACATTCAGAAGGTCAAGTGGCAGCAACCTGTGGCTCTTGGAGCAGCATGTGGCTCTTTCACCCCTCTGCTTTGGCTCCTTGTCACTCAAAATATGCATCATAACCGCCAATGTGTGACACCCACCGGCATGTGATTTATTGAGCTTTTTGACCTCCAGTAGGCCAACCATGGATAAATCCAAGAAAAGAAAAGTTTCAGAAGAAAACAAAGTTTAATTCAACTACATATGTCAGTTTTGAAACAGTCAGGCACAGAAACAGTCAAGAAACAGTCAGGCACAGGAAGGGTTTTGTGGCTCCCGGTGTTTTCTTTTCTGTGGGAAATGGGTCCAAATGGCTCTTTGAGTGTTTAAGGTTGCAGACCCCTGGTGTAGTGGTAAAAGTGCTGATCTAGAAAACAGAAGTCTGTAAATTCGAATCCTGTTTTAGGCATGAAAGGCAGCTGGATGACTTTGGGCCAATTGCCGGGAGAGTGGGAGTTCTAGTCCCGCCTTTGGCATGAGAGCTGGCAGGATTGCTTTGAGCCAATCACTCTCTCTCATCCCAACCCACCTCATAGAGTTGCTTTTGTGGAGAAAATAGCAGGAGGAAGGAATAATATGTAATATGAGGACCCAGTTGTGGGGGCAATAAGCTGACTTTGTATAAAAATATACAAAAGTATGAAGGCTATTGCCTAACGCATTGTAAGCCACCCTGAGTCTCCAGAGAAGGGCGGCATATAAATCAAATTAAAAAAAAATGTGTTGCATGTTAATATTTTGAGGTGCTAATAAAGTAATAAAGGTGGAATAAAAATCAAATAACTAAATAAAAGATACTGGGAGATGAGCAGAGCTGTGGAAAGCAAAGGAAAGTAACTCTCCAGAACTGTGATGGCGAACTTATGGCATGCATGCCAGAGGTGGCATGCAGTGCCCTCTCTGACGGCATTGAGCTGTCACCCCAGTTCAGCTGTGCCAAGCATGCACAGGTGCCTCCCACTGGCCAGCTGGTCTTCGGGTCTCTGCCATGCATGTGCAGGAGAGGGGTACGTGGGGCGGGATGAATGCGCATGCACGGGGGGAGGCACATGCAGGGGCATTGCGGTGGGCCCCATTGGCATGCACGGGGTGTGGGTTGCGTGCACATGCATTGGGTGGGGTGTGTGCATGGGGGGCTCATGCATGCACAGGGGGTGGAGCTCATGCATGGGGACTGCACACCAGGGGTGAAATGCTCCCGGTTTGGACTGGATCGCCAGATCCGGTAGCAATGGCGGCGGGTGGTTTGGAGAACCAGTAGCAAAAATCCCTGCCCCTCCCCCATGCCCAGCTGAGCCGCACGATCATCAGAGGCTGGTTTTTTTTTTTACTTGTAAAAGCATTTTTTCTACAACCTCTTCTGACGAAAAAATGCTTTTAAAAGTTAAAAAAAAAGCCTCTGATGATCGCACGGCTCAGCTGGGATCGTCAGAGGCTTTTCAAAGCATTTTTTTCTGCAACCTCTTGGCCGAGAGGTGGTAAACAAAATGCTTTGAAAAGTCTCTGACGATCCCAGCTGTGTTGCCTGATCGGCAGAGAGGCTTTTCAGAGCATTTTTTAAAAAGCCTCTCTGACGATCCCAGCTGTGTTGCCTGATTGGCAGAGGCTTTTCAAAGCATTAGAAAAAATGCTTTGAAAAGTTAGGGAAAAAAATAAGTTGGCCATGCCCACCCAGTCATATTACACCCCACACACACCCCAAGCCACACCCACAGAAGCGGTAGTAACAAATTTTACATTTCACCCCTGCCGCACATGCATTGCATTTTGCGGGTTCGGGATTTGGGCAGTCAGTCCGGAAAAGGTTACCCATCACTGCTCTAGAAGGAATAGCTGCCTCCTTGTATTTTTGAAAACCTCAAGTGAAAATTCACTTAACAAATGTCTCCCACTCACTTAGCAACACAACTTTTGGGCTCAGTTGTGGTCATACATCAAGGACTACCTGTATTACTAACCTCTTTTTTAAAATGCAGAGATAGGGTACACTGTCTCATTAAGGATATGTTTTCAAGACTTAAAAATCCATATTTAAATTAATTGAGGCTCTACTTCTGCTGCGATGCCTAAGTCAATGTGCAAAGGGTTTGCTCACATTGACGCAGTTTTAATAAACTATTATTAAAGTCTACTTCTGCTCAGCATACCAATATCAAGAATGTTCCATTATCAACTAGATAATACGATGTTTTGCAGGCTTCTCAGAGGCGTCTTTTTCATCTGTTTTGCCAACAGGAGGTTGGACTTAATAATTCCGTACAATGCAATCTTACATTAAAATCACATTGAAATAGCTATGGTTGAGAATATTAAAGCCTGTTTCTGCAAGCAGCGAGTAACAAAAAACTTGAATGCCTGTAGATTAATTGGATAAGATTATCCCTTCCCTAATAATGCCAGATTTCTGGATTAGAATTTTGGATATTATGATAGTTAAAATTGATTTTTAAAGCATAGTTATCCTGTGTATTTCATAATATAACAGATAGTTATGACACCAACTCAAACAGCCTAAGAATTTAGAGCCAAGGCTATTAACTGTGATAGCAATAGCACTTACTTACAGTATATACCACTTCATGGTGCTTTTACAGCCCTCTCTAAGGGTTTACAGAGTCAGCCTATCGCACCCAACAATCTGGGTCCTCATTTTACCCACCTCGGAAGGATGGAAGGCTGAGTCAACCTTGAGCCTGGTGAGATTCGAACTGCCAAATTGCAGGCAGCCGGCAGGCAACTGAAGTAGCTTGCAGTACTGCACTCTGACCACTGCATCACCGCAGCTCTTGATGGCTTTATATGTCAACTTGCCCAATGAGACAATATGCCTCTCAATATGAGGCATATGTTGGTGAATTCAAGTGGAGGTGCTTATACACCCACACGTCCTGCCTGTGGGCCTAACTAAAGCCTCTGGTTTTTCTGTGGAAACAGAAACTGGATGTGGTAGGTCAACTTCCCAATAACCCAATAAGATGATGGCCTCAAGTGGGAGATAGTATACCCATGTCCTGCTGGTGAACTTCCCTGCATCATCTGGTTGGTTTTGTAGTAACAGAAAACTGGATTAGATAAGCCACTTTCTCAGTCATGCAAAAAGATGGTGGCCACACATAGAATGTGCTGGAACTGATTAATTGTTCTCACTGTCAGGAAATTTCTCCTTAGTTCCAGGTTGGTCCTCTCCTTGATTATTTTTCATCCGTTGTGTCTTGTCCTGCCTTCAGGTGCTTCGAGAATAGTTTGAGCCCCTCTTCTTTGTGGCAGCCCCTGAGATATTGGAACAATGCTCTCATGTGACCCCCCTAGGACTTTTTAGTAGGTTTGGATATGTTATGTCCATGTCCTGGCTGAGGGATTGATTCCCTAAATCACCTGGTTGGCTTTATGCGACAAGAAACTGGATGAGGTAGTTCACTTTCCCAAACATTGTCTTTGTTAGTTGAGATAATTAGAACAGAAATGAAAGAGATTGGAGAAGATCCAAAATATATGTCCCAAAATGCAGAAAAGTAAACTGTATAGTCAAGAGGATGTTGGGGTTCCAAGTAACGCCCCCAATGAAAGAAAACTCTGAGGCTTGATTTTCCCTTAAAGTTCCATTTTATTAGAGATGTCATATTGGCAAATCTGGGAAAACCCAAATCTGAAAACGTTCAGGTTTTCCCCACCCAAAGGAAAGTCCAAGTCCAGCACCCACATGTCCATCACATCCTCCAATCAAATCACGGTCCCAACTGGAAATGCTTCTCAGTCACACCCCTCTAGGTTCAGGGGTGTTATTATGACTACATATCACCCATGTTCCATACAATCCAGGGGTCGGTTCTAAAAATTTTTACTACCGGTTCTGTGGACGTAGCTTATTTTGTGGGTGTGGCTTGATGGTCATGTGACAATTATTTAGGATTTAGCAGAGGTACTGGTCTACCAGGCTTTTAACTGCTTGCAGAGCTGTACCGATCTACCCATTATTTTTTGCAGACACTGGTCTACCCATTTATTTTTGCAGGCACTGATCTACTCATTTATTTTTTCAGGCGCTGGTCTACCCATTTATTTTTGCAGGCACTGGTCTACTCATTTGTTTTCTTTTAACATTGATCAGCTGTAGGGCGGCCCTTTGAAGCCCCGCGGCAAGAGTTTAAACAGGTTTTTTTCCCTCTAGCCATCAGCTGGGACTCAGGAGGCAGCAATAGATTGGGGGTGGGGCCAAATAAAAGGTAAGAATAACACGGGGGTGAGGGGGCGGGGAGCAGGGGGCGACAACCGGTTCAGTGATGTCATATCATCACCGCTACCAGCTCAGGAGAACCAAGCCGAACCGGGAGGAACCCACCACTGATACAATCCCCCCTCCCAGTTTCCCACAGTACTATCCAGTCAGAGCTGAAGAAGCTTCTTGGATGACAAGCAAAACATCTTCAAAGAAAAACCAGAAAGTCCAGTTGCCTCTTGGGGGGGGGGGGCGGGAAAGCACCTTTGGGACAACAACAAAGGAACAACATTCTTATTTCAGAAGCTGCTAGTGTGTCGCCATCTTGGTTTCTCCTTTTTCAACAAGATTTTTTTTTTTTTGAATTCCGACATGCTGTGAATTTATCACAGCGTTCCCTTCCTCCCGTGCTGGATTCTTTTCCACTGCGAATCCTTTATTTAGGTATTATTGACAGGAATAGCATAATGATGTGGGCTTAAACCTGTCTGGAATAATCTACGACTGAAATAAGGTTGCATTTTGGAGAAGGATGACAGCAGCTTTTTAAGTTTCCATGAAGCCCTTAAGCAAATGGTAACTAATAGATGAATCTGAGCAGTAATGTTCTCCACTGAAAGGCAAACGGATTTCATTTCTCTGTCTGGGTTTGGTAGACAGCGTCTGTTTAATATATTGTAGATATTTGACTTTTGTTACACATGCTTTCCCCCCCCACTTTTTTTAAAAAAGTCCTTCGCTATCTTATTGTTCTGTAAATACCATCAAAGCGGATAGCGATTTAAGCCAGACTAAAAATTCCCTTGAAGCCTGGCCTTTTCAGTTGGGTTTTTTTTTAACCATTTAAAAGTGGTTTTAAGGCTTAAGACTGGTACGAAAAGGGAAATAATAATTAAAAATGACTCAGAAATAGGGCAGCTAAAAATGCTCGGGGACACTTTTTAAATGATGCTCTCGCTTCAACTTCCAAGCTCCTAGGGAAAAGATAGCTAATGCAAGCTGTCAAATATGGAAGGTTTTAAAACAAAGGGGGAAAAAAATCTGTGGCAGGCTATTGATGAATATTCTGCCAAAAAGGGCATCTAATTGGTGTCAGTTTCTCACCCTGCCTTGAAGGGTATTTTGGCACGTTGCAGTCAGGTGCCTCTGAACCAGGGGTGAAATCTACTTACCTTCCCTACTGGTTTGGAAGTGTGTCCGTGCGTCCCGTGCGATTTTGGACTCTTTGTACATGCACAAAGCCTTCTGCGCATGTGCAGAGGGTAAAAAACAGGTTACTTTCAGGAAGTAATGACATCAGGGCAGGTGGGCGGAGCCTCGCACTGCCGCCGCTAATGGTTTGCGCGAACCGGTGCAAACCAGTAGCATTTCACCCTGGGCAGTGGTGAAATGTAAAATTTGTTACTGCCGGTTCTGTGGGTGGGGCTTGGTGGTGGTGGGGGTAATGTGACTGGGTGGGTGTGGCCAACTTTTTTTGTTTTACTTTTAAAAGCATTTTTTCTAAAACCTCTTTGGCCGATTAAAAGGCTCTGACAATCAGGGAACTCAACTGGGATCGTCAGAGCCTTTTAAAAGCATTTTTTAAACAACCTCTTCGGCCAAAGAGGTTGCAGGAAAAAAATGCTTTTAAAAGTAAAAAAAAAGCATCCTTTGATGATCACGTGGCTCAGCTGGGCATGGGGGATGGGAGGGATTTTTGCTACCAGTTCTCTGAACTACCTGCCGCCATTGCTACCGGATCAGGTGATCCGGTCCGAACCGGGAACATATCACCCCTGCATTTGGGGTACCTGTAAACCTGCCCATTAGAATTATGTGCAAGCATCCATATCCATACAAGGTAATTCTCGATTTATGGCCGCAATTGGGATCAGAGTTTCCACTGCTAAACGAGTCCACTGTTGAGTGAGGTGTGCCTGATTTTACTACCTTTTATTACCACCGTTGTTAAGTGACTCAGTGTGCTTCCCCCACTCACCCACGCGTAAGGGTTGGTGTAGAGAGCTTTATTCAGTCTTTTCCCTCAACAGTTCCATATCAGGATTTCAGCTAACCCCCGGCTGCAAGCTTAGCACACAAATTGGCTCGGAACCAAATAGATAACCAAAAGCCAAACAAACTTACAGCCAAACCAAAACAGTCTTGAAAATAAAGTGGTGTTTTTTTTTTTTTTGCCTGGATAGGTTCCAAAAACCAACAGCTCAAAATCCCCTCTGAGGTTAGGGGCCTCCACTAAGGTTTGTCAACAAGTCCGGTAGTCCGAATTTCAGGCCTTGCAAGGAGAAGTCACAGGAATAGTCTAAGCCAGGAATGCAGGGAGTTGTTTTCAGTGAAGTCAGCCATGAACAAGCTCCAGACTAACCTTCCAGGCAATGGCCAATTAGTCCACCCAGCAGATAACCGGCTGGTTCAAACACGAACATAAGCGCTCTCTGCAAGTGAATTAAATCCACGAGCTGCAGAGTTCTGGAAACACAAACAACCATCTGGCCATGATCCACACACGTTGCTTCCGACAACGCCTCCCTCTGCCTGCCATGCTAAATAGCCCCTCCCGGTACAGCCCATTAAGAGGGGCGGGGCCTTTTCCCCATCAATCTGGCAGATCGCCGCCTCTCTGCCCTTCATGCTCTAGCATCTACCAAGGCTGGCAGCTACTCCCCTTCTTCCTCATTGTCCTGCGAGCAATCCCCAGCCAAGGCATGTTCTACTGGCAGTTCAGGGTCAGCAATACTGGACGTGCCAGGAATGCTCTCATTCTCCCCCAAGGCCTCTGAGGAAGACATGGATAAGCCATCATCCACAGGAGACATCACAATCATACGGTCATTGAGTAAAACTGTCTTCCTCCGTTGATCACAGGGCCCCGGGATGCTGCAGTGGTTGTAAATATAGGCCAGTTGCATATATTTACAGCAGTTTTGATCATGGGACCATGGGGATGCTGTAATGGTTGTGAGTGTAAGGATTGGTTGAAAGTCACTTTTTTCAGGGCTGTGGTAGCTTCGAACGGTCAATAAACGAATGGTTGCAGATCGAGGACCAGCTGAATCTAAAGTCCCAAAGGCTCTTTTTTTCCAAAAAAAAAAAAAAGGAGGGGGGGGGGGCAAAAGGCGACTTTGTTGTTCCTTGAAGATGTTTCCCTTCTCATCCAAGAAAGCTACTTCAGTTCCTGTTGTGAGAGGGAGGGAGGGTCTGAGAGAAGTCCTGCCTTAGCACTTGGCCACCACAGGCGCCTCCGACATGAGTGATGTTGAGCTGGCTACGCCCACCCTAGCCACACCCACCCTGGCCCCAGGCACAACCCTGATGCGGCCCTCAATGTAATCAAGTTTGAACCCCCGATTTAGATTTGCAAACATGGGAAAGAAAGGCGCAGGTTTCAGCCTCTGGCAGAGTCATCGCCATCTAACTCCACCCTTGTGCATCATTGGAACCCACATCCTTGCCTTTACATCATGCACATAGTTTCCTTCCCCTTTGTCCCTTCTGCACTGTGCTAAACTTGGTTCTGCTGGATTGACACATTCGCTGAGCTATAAACCATGTGTAACAAGTTTATGGCTGGGTTCACACAAAACATTATGTCATAAATCATGACTTTAAACCAGGTGTCAGCAACCTGCGGCTCTGGAGCCGCATGCGATTCTTTGGGCCATCTGCTGTGGCTCCCTCTCAGGTGATCCCACCACTCACTGGCCACATCCCTCGCCGTCCCAGTCACTTCTCTCCTGGCCTGAGAACGTAAGGGTGATGGTGGGGGATGGAGAAGTGACCAGGGTAAAGACAGAGAGATATAGAGAGAGGGGGAGAGAGAGGGGGGAGGGAGGGAGAGAGAGGGGAGAGATGTGAAAAGGGTTTTGTGGATCCGGGTGTTTCTCTGCCCTAATGACCAGCTGTGTAGGTGTGGCTGGGGTGGGGGGGTGTCATGTGACTAGTGGAAAGGAGTGATGTCAAGTTGGCCATGCCCACTGAGGTTTTGTGGCTCCCGGTGTTTTCTTTTCTGTGGGAAACGGGTCCAAATGGCTCTTTGAGTGTTTAAGGTTGCGGACCCCTGCTTTAAACCAACAATGGCTAGCTTTGCTCACCCCGTTAAATAAAAAAAGCAATATGCCTTAGCAAGGGCTATCAATCCATTCTTCATGCTTTCCCTAGCCAGCCAGCCAAAGATATCATGTTCCTAAATAATCAGAGACCTTCACTACATGCCTCTTTACAAGGATGAGACCATGCAAAATAAAACTTTCTACGTACTCCGTATCCTTCCAAATATTCTCCTGCCGATGGAACGTTTACACCCTCCAGTTAAAGACTCCAGATGGGCTATGAAATGGTTTGATTTTCAGCTCACTATAGAAGGACAACCGGTACTCTGAATAAATGCATCCTAGGTCCAATTAACACAAAACAGCTCTGAATATACAGCACACCTTGTGCAGGGCCAGATGCCATCGGCTACACCAGAAGCAATGGGTGGAAACTAATCAAGGAGAGAAGCAACCTAGAACTAAGGAGAAATTTCCTGACAGTGAGAACAATTAATCACTGGAACAGCTTCCCTCCAGAAGTTGTGAATGCTTCAACACTGGAAGTTTTTAAGAAGAGGTTGGATAACCATTTGTCTGAAGTGATGTAGGGTTTGCTGCCTAAGCAGGGGGTTGGACTAGAAGACCTCCAAGGTCCCTTTCAACTCTGTTATTCTGTCCTGTCCTGTCCTGTCCTGTCCTGTCCTGTCCTGTCCTGTCCTGTCCTGTTCCGTTCTATTCTATTCCAGATGCTGCTTTTCTTTTAATGAAAGTTTGTTTGTTTTATAGCTTTGAAACTCACTCGGTATCCCAGGAAACCAGAACAGGAAGTTCATTCCTCTGCTTTGCTCACCTGGGATCAAAGCTCAGCTGCTTCTTTCAGAAATAAACAGACTGTAGAACAAGCCTAAATGGATGCACAGCTTCCCCAGGGCTCCTGCAGGCATTTTGGATTTAAAAAAAAAAATTTTTAAGCAGGGAGCTTCCTCCCTCCCTCGCTTTGTTCTTCCATCATCAATGTTCTCCTTTGCTTGCTGCCACTCATCTCTAGGTACGGCTCCTTTCTCCCCTGGTAGAAGGAAGGTTCAGATGTTGGGTAGAGGAAAGAGCCTCATCAGGCTGGAAAATACACCGAGAGTAAATCTCATTCCCACAGAGACTTTTCTTTAAAGATCTGTCCTAGGATACAGTATATCTTGATCAAAAGGTTTTGCAGAGCAGGGGAAAAAGAATGTTATTTTGAACATAAAGCCTTATTCTGTTGCTTGCTAATCTTTCTTTCTTTCTTTCTTTCTTTCTTTCTTTCTTTCTTTCTTTCTTTCTTTCTTTCTTTCTTTCTTTCTTTCTTTCTTCCTTTCCTTTCCTTTCCTTCCTTCCTTCCTTCCTTCCTTCCTTCCTTCCTTCCTTCCTTCCTTCCTTCCTTCCTATCTTCCTTCCCTCCCTCCCTCCCTCCCTCCTTCTTTCTTTTTTCTTTCCTTCCTTCCCTCCTTCCCTCCTCCTTCTTTTCTTCCTTCCTTCCTTCCTTCCTTCCTTCCTTCCTCCCCTCCTTTCTTTCTTTTCTTTCTTTCTCTTTCCTTCCTTCCTTCCTTCCCTCCCTCCCCCTCCCCCTCCTCCTCCCCCTCCTCCTCCTCCTCCTCCTCCTCCTCCTCCTCCTCCTCCTCCTCCTCCTCTTCTTCTTCTTCTTCTTCTTCTTCTTCTTCTTCTTCTTTTCTCTCTCTCTTTCTCCCTCCCTCCCTCCCTCCCTCTCTCTCTCTCTCTCTCTCTCTCTCCCTCTCTCTCTTCAAAGAAGTATCAATGAATGGAAATGTTGTTGGAGTTGAGGTTGGTTGAGACAGAAATATTCTAAGTTATTCTCATAGGAGGGTCTCCAGGAAGAATATTCTTCAGATATCACAGATTTTATTTTGGCTCATGAGCAGGTTAAACAGCCACCCTCTAAAGCAGGGATAGGCAATTTAGAATCCTGGAAACATTTTCAAAATGTCAGCCATGGCCTGCATGGACGGGGGGGGAAAACATCTATCAATAGGCAAAGTTGGGAGACCATCCCAGTCTGCCCATCTCATCTCACCTCGCCTCCATGCTCTTTGCCACCAACCAGTGTGTGGGTTTTTTTGCACCACAAAGACTCAGAGGCATGTACAGGTAGCCCTTGACTTATGACCAAAATTGAGCCCAAAATTTCTGCCGCTAAGCGAGACGTTTGTCAAGTGAGCTTTGCCCCATTTTACAACTTTTCTTGCTTATTCACTATTAAGTGAACATGACTGCAATTGTCAAGTTAGAAACATGATTTTTAATTGAATCTGGTTTCCCCATTTAACTTTGCTGGTCAGGAGGTTGCAAAAAAGGCATCATGTGACTCCAGGACACTGCAACTGTCATAAATGTGAGTCAGCCGACAAACATCTGAATTTTGATCATGTGACCACGGGGGAGGTTGTAATGGTCGTAAGTGTGAAAAACGGCCATAAGTCACTTTTTTCAGTGCCGTTGGAACTTTGAATGGTCACTAAATGAACTGTTGTAAGCCGAGGACTACCTGTACTAAATACAAGTAAAGCCATTGTTTTTAATATATTTTAACTAAACAACTTTTTTTTAAAAGAGAGACTGGAACTTCTCAGTACTCTCAAAGACTTTGATTTATTTTGTAACATGAAATATAGTGTATATGAAGCAAACATTTTTAGGTTTTTGTAATGACTAAACAGGCTCAGATTTTATTGCGTTGAAATGTGGAGGTTGAAAAAGAGAATTCCATCTCCCAACCTTGTGATAACTCTCCTCTTTTATATGTGGAGTCATAAGAATATTATTATTATTGTTGTTGTTGTAATAATATATATACAATATATACTAATAATATTATTATATAATAATTAATAATCATAATAATATAGTTTATTGACATTGCAATACCTGGTGATGCATGGATTGAAGATAAGCAGCAAAAAAAAAAAAAAAAAAAAAAAATCACAAGGTACCAGGACTTGCAAATTGAAGTTGAGCGACTGTGGAAAAAGAAATTGTGTGTTGTCCTGATTGTAATTGGAGTCCTTGGAGCAAAACCCCAAAAGCTACCCCGCTATTTAGAAATTCTAAATTTACCGGACTTGAACATTTTGACTCTACAAAAAACCGCCTTACTCAGAACAGTTTACATCCTCCGGTGATACCTTAACAGTTCCTAGGACCTTGGTTAGGACTCGAGCTGCTGAGCTATTGACCAGCTTCAAAGGCTGTGAATTTCACTACAGATTAAATAATAATAATAATAATAATAATAATAATAATAATAATAATAATAATAATAATAATAATAATGCCACCTTACTGGGATCTGCTCACATAATCCGCTGATACATCACACAGTCCTAAATGCTTGGGAAGTGTTCGACTAGTGATTTGGGATACGAAATCCAGCATGGTCATCTTGTTTGCTGTGTATACTGTCATCATCATCATCATCATCATCATCATATTGGGCATGGCTTAAGATGGGAACCATTAAGAAAGAAATGGAAGGTTTAATACTTGCTGCTCAAGAACAAGCACTACAAACTAATGCCATGAAGGCAAAGATACAAAAATCCCCCGTCAATCCAAACTTCCGACTTTGCAACAACAAAGTCAAAACTGTTTCACATTTAATATGTGAATGCAGAAAAATCACACAAACTGATTACAAAGCTAGGCACAACCGAGTAGCTAAATTAATCCACTGGTCATTATGTAAAAAATACGACTTTCCTGTATCCCAAAAGTCATGGGAACATAAAGTGGAAAAAGTTATAGGAAATGAGAAGGTGAAGATCTTGTGGGACTTTTAAATACAGACGGATCATCACTTGGAACACAACACGGCAAATATCACAGTTGTTGAAAACCTAAACGTACAATTTATTGACATTGTGGTACCAGGAGATGCCAGAGTCGAAGAAAAAGAACTGGAAAAAATCACGAAATATCGCGATCTGGCCATCGAAACTACACGGCTATGGATGAACCATGTCACAGTGATACCCATTGTCATCAGGGCACTTGGTACCATGTCCACGAATTTTATAAGATACATCAACAAATTGCAGCTTCCTGCAATAACACCAGCGGAACTGCAAAAAACTGTGCTACTTGGAACATCATATATTTTAAGAAGATCCTTGGTTGATACCTAGGATGCTGGCAGCACCCTGTATCAACCATTAGCACCAGTCAATGGTATTTGTATTGCATTTTTGAATGTTCAGTTGACTTAAGTTTCATGTTTAATAAATAAAATAGATAATAATAACAACTTAGCATTAATGATCATATATGCCAGTGGAAGTGACTGGTTTAATCATGGCAAGATTCTATGCCTTCCTTCCATAGCTATATAGCTGACAGCAAAGGGTTTTTTTTCTCTGCAAAGATTTGGCTCAAAGATTTTTGTTCTCTATACTGTAAAAAGTTTTTGACAAGTTTTGACACCCCATATTTCCAGAGTGCATTATTATTTTTCTTTTAGAATATAAGCAGTGCTGAGGTATTCTAAATCCAGAGCTGGGAAACATTTATGAGGTTTGATTCTTTCTGTTTATCTGTTGTTTTTTCTTGTGTCATGGACAGGTTAAAAGAGCACCATATTTCCTTCCTTGCAAAATTGTTTCTGATGGCCTGAAAGTTTTCTTCTCCTGTAAGAGGCATTTATTTTGTTGGCCTAGTTTTCAGATTGCTATTGTTCATGTTGTTTTTGGCCATTGTGTTTTGAGCTGATTCTTTTGACTGTACACCACTCTGCAACTGCCCTGGCTGATCTTACTTCCTGATAGGAAAGCATCCTCTGAAACTGAAATTGAGGCAGTTAAGAAGACAGCACTCATTGTCCTCTCGATCCTTTTGTCCTTCCAAAAAGAGTCAGTGTAAAAGAAACCAGAAATAGTTTCATCAAAACAGGAAAAAGTTGTCCTTCCTTTCTTCCCACCTTCCTTCTTCCCTCCTTCCTCCCTCCCTGCCTTCCTTCCTTCCTTCCTTCCTTCCTTCCTTCCTTCCTTCCTTCCTTCCTTCCTTCCTTCCTTCCTTCCTTCCTGTCTCCCTCCCTCCCTCCCTCCTTCCTTCCTTCCTCCCTCCCTCCCTGCCTTCCCTCCTTCCTTCCTTCCTCCCTCCCTCCCTCCCTCCCTCCCTTCCTTCCTTCCTTCCTTCCTTCCTTCCTTCCTTCCTTCCTGTCTCCTTCCCTCCCTCCTTCCTTCCTTCCTTCCCTCCCTCCCTCCCTCCCTCCCTCCCTCCCTTCCTTCCTTCCTTCTTCCTTCCTTCCTTCCTGTTTCCCTCCCTCCCCAAAACCTTTTTGCATAGCACTACTTGTGCTTCACTCTGTTAATGTCAGTATTTTCTAGACACTGGTAGTTACAGACTGTTATTTGGTGACAAGAAGATAAGGTATGAGAAGTGACTCCTATCGGCCCTGGTAGGATCCAGTGGTCGTGTGCAGCTCTTCTCTGACTTCCACCCACAACACCAAAACCTAATTTGATATTTTATTACCAATCTTATCGAGACAACCAGCAGTGCTAAATTCAAACTGCCCACCTGAGATGTATGGAGTAGTCCACGTGAACCTAACAGCATTTCACTCATGAACCCTCAACTGTCACCTGAACACTTCCGTTTTGGCCCAGCTTTCTTTAGAAGTTCATCACGTAACAGCTCCTTTCAAGAAATGAACCAAAGTCATGGTCTTTTAATCAATTTAACCCCAAATCCTCAGTTTTCTCCTCCAAAATTTTTGATGGGATAGAAAGTGGTAAGATATGCAGGAGGGTTGATCACTGGACTTCACATTAACCCCATTCCAATCAATGTTGGTATTTCCCCTGAGCCTACTTGCTTCTTTTGTTCTAACTTTAATAATAATAACTATAAATTGATGATGATGATGATGATGATGATGATGATGCACTGAAATATGCATCTGGCACATTACTGAAAGATAAATGCAGTCCTGGACTTGAGAAGATTGTGCATCCCAACTTAAAGTTCTCATGAGACCTAAACTAAGTTTGCATTTATTTGACATTTGCAACCGAGACCCGCCTACATCTATTTTTTACTGGGGTTTAATACTTGTGGAAAGTTTGGCTGGTGCTTTCTTGTTCACACTTAATTTGCTCTTGACTCCTCTTTAGGCCTTCCACCGTAGCTGTGAAGGACTCTCCAATTTAGGAAAGCCATGGTCTGATAAGAAGGGTGAAAAAAACTGAGGACCAGCAGTCCTGTTAACACCTCAAAGACTTCCAGGGGAGCCTCACTAGACCATCTTCGTGTTGATATCTAAAGAATGTTTCTTTGAACATGTGCAAAACCAATGTGCCTGAGTTGTGATGAACTGGAAAATTTTCAGTGGATTGACAAAACCATGAACAACGGATCTTTCTGTAAATATATTCAAACAAACCAGCACTACACGAGGCTTCTCTATCTCTTCTCTAAATGTAAACGGAGAGCAAACCCCACTCCTTACAGCACTGATAATGTTACGTAGTTGGGTAATTAAAGGTCTGAAAGAAAACCACCAAGCTCAGAGAGTATCAAGGACCCTCATTTCAACCCTGAGCTACAAAAGTTCTCCTTTATCAGTTCTGTATCTCTTGGTCATCACAATGCCAGGCTCCTTTCTCTCTTTCCTTTGGAAAAAAAGTGACTGGGGTGAGGGGGTGGGGGAGTAAGAACTGACATGGTGACATTTTAAGAGAGAGGGAAAATCCAGAGAAAGTGGTCCTAGATCTACCAGTAGTGGTGTCAGGCCTGGAAGCCATCTTTTGTATTAGGCCTTCAGACCTGCCACATTTACTACTGTGGGAAACTGGGAGGGGGGATTGTATGGAGCATGGGTGATATATAGTCATAATAACATTCCTTTCTCAGAGAGTTAAGGACATCTTGCCCGGTACCTGGATGGTTGGAACTGGGAGGCATCTCCAGTTGGGACGGTCCTTGGATTGGACCATGTGATGGACATGTGGCTGTTGGGCAGGGACTTGAATTTTCCTTTGGGTGGGGAAAACCTGGAAGGTCTCAGATTCGGGTTTTCCCAGATGCGCCAATATGACATCTCTAATAAAATGGAACTTTGAGGAAACTCAAGGATCGGAGTTTTCTTTCATTGGGGGTGTTACTTGGAACCCTGATGCTTGGCTATGGCTCTTCCTAATCCTGGCATGGAACTCTGAAGAATTACACCGAGTGAGAAGAAAAACTTCCAAAATTGCTACACTACATAATAATTCCAGAAAATATTTCTTGAAAATAACTGCTTCTTTGCAGCTCTCAGCCCCGTGCTATAAATCCTGCTCTACTCTGCACACCCCATATATTAGTCTGGCCTTCTCAATCCAAAGAGTTTACAGTCAGGAATCCTACAGTATTACATTAATTTTGTCATTGGGTTTCTCTTGCCACCAGGTTTATAGCAAATTTAACAATACCAATGAAGATGAAAAATAACTGCTCTCCACAGAAACCAACATGGCTGCCTAAAGGACTCTCTGACAAATTGAAAGACAAAAAGGACAATTATAAAAAAGTGGAAAGAGCGGCAAATAACTAAAGCAGAATAGCAGCAAATAGCCCGAGCCTATAATGATAAAGTGAGAAAAGCTAAGACTCACAATGAACAAAGAAAGGTTTGTGACAAAAGTAAAAACAAAAACAAAAACAACAAAATAACAAAAACTTCTTCCATCATGTTATAAACCAGAAAAAAAGTCAAGGAAACAATTGGTCCATTGCTGGGAGAAAGTGGCAAGGAGTTGCCTCGTTTGCGGGGTGCCACAAGGGTCGGTCCTCTCGCCCCTTCTGTTCAACATTTATGTAAAGCCGCTGGGCGAGATCATCCGTGGCTTTGGGCTGGAGTTCCATCAGTACGCTGATGATACTTAGCTGTACATCTCCATCCCAGGCCACTCCAACGATGCCGTGGAAGTGATGTCCCGGTGCCTGGAAGCCGTGCGGATCTGGATGGGGAACAACAGGCTCCGACTCAACCCTTCCAAGACCGAGTGGCTGTGGCTTCCGGCATCCCGATATGGCCAGTTGACGCCATCACTGGCTATTGGGGGGAAGACATTGGCCCCCACAGATAGGGCTCGCAACTTGGGCGTCCTCCTGGATGCATGGCTGTCTTTAGAGGAGCATATGACGGCCGTGGCCAGGGGGGCTTTTTATCAGGCTCGCCTGATACTCCAGTTGCGTCCCTATCTGGATCGGGACTCCTTACGCACAGTCACTCAGGCACTCGTCATTTCCTGCCTGGACTACTGTAATGCTCTCTACATGGGGCTCCCCTTGAGGTGCACCCGGAGGCTCCAACTGGTGCAGAATGCAGCCGCGGGGGGATTATGGGAGCAAGGGGGTGCTCCCACGTGACACCTCTCCTGCGTGAGCTGCATTGGCTTCCGGTGGTCTTCCGGGTGTGCTTCAAGGTGTTGGTTACCACCTTTAAAGCGCTCCATGGCGTAGGGCCTGGGTACTTGTGGGACCCCCTTCTGCTGCTGATAACCTCCCACCGGCCAGTTCGCTCCCACAGAGAGGGATTCCTCAGGGTGCCGTCAGCCAGGCAATGTCAGCTGGCGACGCCCAGGGGGAGAGCCTTCTCTGTGGCAGCACCAGCCCTCTGGAACGATTTGCCCCCTGAGATCCGTATGATACCTGATCTCCGGGCTTTTTGCCGTGCCCTTAAAACTTTTTTATTTTGTCAAGCTGGGCTGGCGTAAATCCCCCCCTCTTTTAGTTTTTAAATTGTCTATGGGTTTTAAATTTTAAATTGCCTAATGGGTTTTTTAAATTTTCTGGGCCAAAAATTGTTTAATTCTTTTACAAATTTAAAATTTTGTATTGAAGTGTCTTTTATTCCTGGCTGTGCCCCTCCCTGAGTCCACTAGGAGAAGGGCAGTATACAAATTTAATAAACTAACTGACTAACTAACTAACAAACATGAAGAAAGCATAACTACTTAATTCGATTTTTTTGCATCTGTCTTTACACAAGGGGAAAAAACAGTCCAACCTATCAAAAACAGCCCCACAAAAAACAGATTAGGAACACAAATTAAAATAGGGAAGTGAGTACCTGTCTATCCTAGATGAGTTCAAATCACCAGGACCAGATGGACTACACCCCAAGGTTCTGAAGGAACTTGCAGATGTGATCTCAGAACCACTGAAGTAGTGATGGGTTGTCCCTGGTTCAGACCAGTTCGCAAGAGCTGGTAGTAAAACCGGCGGGAGGCCCCGCCCACTGCCCTGGATGTCATCATTTGTGATCTGTGCATGCGCAGAAGCAAGGCGCGTTTGTGAGCAAAGTGACTGTGCGTGCACGATCCTGTTGCAAACCGGTAGTAAAGGTAAGTAGAACCTACTCCTTCACTGAACTATATCTTTCAAAGATCCTGGAGCACCAGGGAACTGCCAGAGGACTGGAAAAAAGCTGATGTAGTACCCATATTCAAAAAAAAAGGAAAAAAAATAGATCCAGGAAACTACAGACCTATCAGCCTGACCTCAATACCAGGGAAGATTCTGGAAAAGATAATCAAGCATCGAATCAGCGAACACCTAGAAACAAACAAAGTAATAACCAAAAGCCAACATGGGTTTGTCAAAAACAGATCATGCCAGGCTAATCTTATTGCATTCTTTGACAAAGTGACAAAATTAGTGGATCAGAGAAATGCTTGGATCTCCAACATCCCTTCCAACTCTGTTCTTCTATTCTATTCTAATTTTGGTGGAGGTAATATCCCTCGGATTCTCCTCCCCCATTCCAATTTGCTTTGGGGGGGGAAAATCTCACTGTACAGAAACGCTTAGCTCACAAAGATGAAAAATGGTCAGAATTGCAGATTGCTTTCATTCTCTTGAACAGATCCATTTCTTTGGGTGGGAAAGTATCCATCAATGGAAGTATTTGTGCATATCTCTGTCAGTCCTGCTCATTTGCAGTAGTAATCAGAAAGTTTACATGAGTCTGTATAGTGTATTATATTACACAAACAAGCCCTAGCAACTGCTGTAGCAAAATAAATTAGTAGCTGTTGTAGACAGCCACGAAAACAATAATAAACATGTTATGAGCAAGGCAAACCTCTATTGTGTGCAATCTCTCACTTGCAAATTAAGTGCCTACAGATGTATTGCCACCCCTGACTTTCCGTGATAAAAGAGGAAGTACATAAATATACTTCAGAACGACTTTCTTTTAATTTCCCCTCTCTAATCAAAGCCTCATTTACTAGTGATTTAATGCATCAAGTATGTTGGTTGCACAACTCCTTTAAAGACCTTAGAGTTGATTCATCTGTCATATAATTGAGGTTACACAGCATGTTAATTTATAATTTGTTTTTGCATAACTGAATATCTATCATCTATCTGTCTATGTCTGTCTCTTTGTCTGTTGGTCTATCATCCATCCATCCTTCTATCTATCTATCTATCTATCTATCTTCTATCTTATCATCCATCCTTCCTTCCTTCCTTCCTTCCTTCCTACCATCCATCCATCCATCCATCCTTCCTTCCTTCCTTCCATCCATCCATCCATCCATCCATCCATCCATCTATCTATCTATCTATCTATCTATCTATCTATCTATCTATCTATCTATCTATCATCTATCTATCATCCATCCATCTATCTATCCATCCATCCTTCTATCTATCTATCTATCTATCTATCTATCTATCTATCTATCTATCTATCTCTATCAATCTATCTATCTATCTATCTATCTATCTATCTATCTATCATCTATCTATCATCTATCTATCTATCTATCTATCTATCTATCATCCATCCTTCTATCTATCTATCTATCTATCTATCTATCTATCTATCTATCTATCTATCATCTATCTATCATCCTTCCTTCCTTCTATCTATCTATCTATCTATCTATCTATCTATCTATCTATCTATCTATCATCCATCCTTCCTTCCTCCATCCATCCTTCCATCTATCTATCTATCTATCTATCTATCTATCTTCCATCCTTCCTTCCATCCATCCATCCATCCATCCATCCATCCTTCCATCCATCTATCCATCCTTCCTTCCATCCATCCATCCATCCATCCATCCATCCATCCATCCATCCACTCACCCACCCATCCACCCAGCCATGCACCCACCCACCCACCCTTCTATCTATCTATCTATCTATCTATCTATCTATCTATCTATCTATCTATCTATCATCTATCTATCTATCTATCTATCTATCTATCTATCTATCTATCTATTTATCTATTGATCTGGATTAGCAGCTGTCAACTCTGAATTGAACCTGAAACCATCTTGTGCCACTTCACAGTTGCCATGCACCATGAGGGGGAGGATGAGGGGGAAATAGCTAGACCGTCTCATAGACAAAAAGCTCTCCTGTGGGAACCAAGATCATCTCAAAGGTGGTAGTAGTAATAGGAGCAGAAGTGATTGAGGGAGCCCACCAACTGCTTGGATTGGACAATGGGACCTGTGACACCTGGGGAGGGAAATGTTTGTTCTTTTAATTACATGGTAACCGCGGGATTCTTTTAGAGTTGGTTTTCAAAAGCTGTGCTGATACGATGTGTCCAATAAACATGTTCTTTGAGGAATGTTCCTGCCTTGGAGGAACATTTGGAGTTCTGATTTCTTTGGAGGCATTACTCGGAACGCTGACAGCAGCTTTAATTGATTCCGCACTTATATTTCACAATTAAATTTAGATTATGGAAAATATGACCTGATTAATCAAACGTATTTACTGAAGTTACAGTAATAGTAACTTCAGAACTGGCTTTCTATCACTGACCAAAGCTTTCTATCCCAGTTGAATGTCTATCTCCTTTTCAAAGGCCATGTCAAAAACATTTTAGTAGTCTAAAGAGGATACAATTAAACTATGAGTCACTTTTGCCAGATGGCATTTGTCCAAGAATGAGCACAGTTGGAACACTAATATTAGTTACAGAAATACTTTCCTTAGCTGTATGAAACCCAAAACATTCACCTTCAGGGATGAATCCCAAATTACATTCAAATTATGGATGTGAACCTACAGACCAACTGTTGAACTATCCAATGAAAGTTGAATCCTTTTCCTTTTGTATGTCTTTTGACTTTATCAATTTGCTCATCAGCCTGTTACTGAATCTAGAAATGAATTTTCAAGTAGACCCCTCTCCGAGAGAGATAGTATGACATGTAAATTAAATAAATAGTTTCATTGGATTTTGATAGATGAGAGTTGTAGAATAGAATAGAATAGAATAGAATAGAATAGAATAGAATAGAATAGAATAGAATAGAATTCTTTACTGGCCAAGTGTGACTGGACACACAAGGAATTTGTCTTTGGTGCATACGCTCTTAGTGTACATAAAAGAAAAGATATGTTCATCAAGAATCATAAGGTACAACACTTAATGATAGTCATAGTAATATATATATATATATATATATATATATATATATATATATATATATATATATATATATATATATATATATATATCTTTTTTCCATCCTTTTTCCATTTTGATCCCTGTGAGTTATTTTCTTCATAAATGTAAAGATAATTTCCCCTCGCACATATGTGCTAGTCGTTCCCAATTCTAGGGGGTGCTGCTTATCTCCATTTCAAAGCCGAAGAGTCAGCGCTGTCCAAAGACGTCTCTGGGGTCATGTGGCCGGTATGACTCAATGAAAAAGGCTCATGGAACGCAGTTACCTTCCCACCAAAGGGTGTCCCTATTTTTCTACTTGCATTTTTTACGTGCTTTCGAACTGCTAGGTTGGCAGACGCTGGGACAAGTAACAGGAGTTCACCCCATTACACGGCACTAGGGATTCAAACCGCTGAACTGGCAATCTTTTGATCGACAAACTCAGCATCTTAGCCACTGAGCCACCACATCCCTATTTTCCTCATAGAGCTAAACATTTTCTTAGATGATATCAGGATAGAAAACACAGGTACCCCTCAATTTACGACCACAATTGAGCCCAAGATTGATGTTGCTAATTCGTTAAGTGAATTTTGCCCCATTTTTGTTAAGTTAGTAAAGTGGTCGTTAAGTGAATCTGGCTTCCCCATTGATTTTGCTTATCACGAGGTCGCAAAAAGGGATCACATTCACCCGGGACACTGAAACCGTCATAATATGAACCCCTTGCCAAGCATCCAAATGTAAATCACATGACCATGGAGATGCTGCAATGGTCATAAGTGTGAAAAATGGTCATAAGTTACCTTTTTTAGTGCTGTTGTAACTTCAGTGCCGTTGTAACTTCAAATGGTGTTTGGACTAAGTGAACTGTTGTAAGTAAATATACTACTTGTATATGCTATGGTTATTATCACAGATCTAATGTTTCCTAGGAGTTAGGCAAATATGAAAAATCTTCTTGCCTGTAAAACTTTGAAGAGAGGAAGGTGATCTTCCTGGATGATGATGATGATGATGATGATGATGATGATAACAGATCTTAGCAACCACATAGAGAGACTATCTCCAGAATGTTCTGTCCTTAAGTTGACTTTTGAAGTCTCCCAGTGATAAATTTATTATTATTCTAATTAAATCCATCCATCTTGCTAGACATTATTGTTTGTTTTTTTTCTCGCGTGAAGACTCCCCTAAGGTATTTTGTTGTTGTTGAATAGAGTCTACTTCACCATTACGGTGTCCACTTTTTATCTTGAGTTCTATTATACAAAATGAAGAGTAGAGGAATTGTTGAAAAACATTCTCTACATTGAAGAGATATAAACATTCTAATGGCTACATGTACCAGGGACATGTTGCCTGTGCTCAAAATCAGGAGATAGAATAGAATAGAATAGAATAGAATAGAATAGAATAGAATGGAATGGAATGGAATGGAATGGAATGGAATGGAATGGAATGGAGTGGAGTGGAGTGGAGTGGGGTGGGGTGGGGTGGGGTGGGGTGGGGTGGGATAGGGGAGAAGAGAAGAGAAGAGAAGAGAAGAGAAGAGAAGAGAAGAGAAGAGAAGAGAAGAGAAGAGAAGAGAAGAGTTGGAAGGGACCTTGGAGGTCTTCTAGTCCAATCCCCTGCTTAGGTAAGATACCCTACACCAGTGCTGGGTTGCTCCTGGTTCACAAGAACCGGTTGTAAAAATTTGTATTAATTCCGAAAACCGGTAATAACATTGGCTGGCCACGCCCCCGAAACGGTCCCCGGTCCAGTCGCTGCTCGCTTACCGTGCCCACCTCATCAGAGATGCTTTTTTTTTTTACTTTTAAAAGCATTTTTTCTACAACCTCTTTGGCCGAAAAAATGCTTTTAAAAGTTAAAAAAAAAAGCCTCTGATGATCCCGTGACTCAGCTGGAATCATCAGAAGCTTTTAGAGGTGGTTAAAAAAATGCTTTGAAAAGCCTCTGACGATCTCAGCTGAGTTGCCTGATTGGCCAAAGGCTTTTCAAAGCATTTTTTTCTGCAACTTTTTAAGGTGGTAGAAAAAATGCTTTTAAAAGTAAAAAAAAAAAAAAAGTTGGCCACGCCCCCCAGTCACATTACTCCCCCACCAAGCCACGCCCACAAAATAAGCCACGTCCGCATAACCGGGAGTAAAAAATTTTAGAACCCACCCCTGCCCTACACCGCTTCAGACAAATGGTTATCCAACTTCTTAGAAACTTCCAGTGTTGGAGCATTCACAAGTTCTGGAGGCAAGTTGTTTCATTGATTAATTGTTCTCACTGTCAGGAAATTTCTCCTTAGTTCTCTGTTGCTTCTCTCTTTGATTAGCTTCCACCCATTGCTTTTTCTTCTGCCCTCAGGTGCTTTGGAGAATAGCTGGACTCCCTCTTCTTTGTGGCAGAAGCCTAAAGGTCAGATAGAAATACAAAGCATCCTCCCCTTAGCCCCTATACAATGTAAGAACAATTTGAATCTCGCATACCTAGTCAGGCCCTTTGAAATTCGTTGATAAAAACGTGACAAGCCATTGAGGAAAATGTAGGAATAGCCTCCTCTAATCAAGCTTTGGGGAGATGAAAGAGGTTAAAAACTGAGAAAAGTTCTAGCATAAATAAATAAATCAGCAGACAGGAAATCAATGTTAAATGCAACGTTTGCCAAAAGTCTTCTAAAGGTCGGATGTAAGCCAGAAAAAATGTTTAATTAAAGGAAGTGATGCCTTTATATGGACCAGAAATAAACATGGCTGACAGGCTGAGCCCAGCTTTACGATCTGAGGAATTGAAAAATCTGTCCTAGTTTGCTAGAAACCGCAAACCCAAATCTGCCCACTCCTAAATGAGTTGTAAGTTAAGGACCATAGAAAGTTATAGCTTAGGGTTTTTTAAAAAATTTCTTCTTCAGGAAAATCTATGCTTTCTTTACCTAGGTGAAATAGCAGGAGGTATTTTTTGAGGTAGAAAACCTTGCTTAAGATGACAGAAATGAGGAAGGAACAATAGATGTGATTCAAAAGACATTCACAAGAAGAGCATGGATGAAGGTGAGGATATGCTTAATAATCTCCTACTCGCTGTCTCAGAAATATTCTCAATTTGTGATGGTGACTCCGGAAGTCGCCTTGGGATGACATTTTCAGGATTGCTGGGAGTCAGGTGATATACCAACACAATAAATATATACAGGATTTTGGGATGATATTCTTTGAATACATTATCTTTTCAATTCTCCATTTCTTGCCCTTAAATAAAATCCACATTCTCCAATTAGCAATGGCAAGTTTTCCTTCAAGAAAGCTGGGAAATGATATTGCATCTCCGTTTTGAAATGGGAACCAAATTGCCAGCACAGAACTCCATTGCTGTTGTGTCCCGCCAGCGGTCAGCAGATTCGGACAGTGAGGAGGTTGGGGAGGAACATGGGCCAGTCCTGGAGTCTGGGGAAGGCTCAGGCGATGGCTCAGAGTCAGAGGCAGAGAGGGGGCCAAGGCCATCTGGTAGTTCTTTGCTGCTTCCGGAGTCGTTGGAGTCTGACATCAGCGAGGCATAAGAACAGCGTGAGCCTGTTCCCAGTGTATGCATGAGCAGAGCTGCCAGGAAACAGGAACAATTAAGGAAATAGGGTCAATTTGCAAGTAAGGCTTGCGGATGATTGGCTCCTCCCATAGACAAAAGAGAAGCAAACAGGACGTGAGCTTTTGCAGGAAGCATTTAGTTCATCTGGCCGATTCAAGATTTGAAAATTCTGTTTGTGACTCTGTGCCAAGTTTGGCCTTGCCCTGTGTCTGGAGATTAGCTCTCTGGCAGCATTCCACGTGAGATAGTTGGGTGTTGATAACCTTCTTCTGAAAGACTGTTTATCAAGCCTTGTGGACTATAAATGAACGTAATTTACAGCCATATGAAGTAAAGAGGTTTGCCCGGATTAAGTTTGTGCTGTTTTATTTCTAAGCAAGCCTAGCTCAGAACAATTGCTGTTCTTGGCCCTACATGGGAGAAAAGAAAAAAAATCTGCTAAAACATGGAAAATAAATTTGGAAGGCTGGGAGAGGAGATGTGTCACAATTACAAGTAATAGTAAACCTTCAAGCAACATTGATTGAAAAGCCCATTCTCTGAATTTTAGCACCAGAGAATGAGATGATTAAGTGTATAGATTTGGACAATAAAGAGAGTGAAATGGGATTTTTTCTCAAAATTGCATTTAGACCTGTTGCCGCCAGCAGATTTCCTATATTTTAAGCAGGTGTGGGATGGGATGGGGTGGGGGAATGAACTTGCATGACCCCCTGTCCTTGGTGCTGAACGACATGAAATTGGCAATTATGCTGAAAGACAAGGAGGATTGAACCTGGGAACGAAATGGGGAGGAAAAATGTTGATGAGCTACCCAAGCTGAGCTCCTAGATCTTAGCATTTATTTATTTACTCAATTCATTTATTTATTTATTCAATTTATATGCCGCCCCTCTCCAAAGATCCAGGGTGGCATATAAATTTTAAAAAGAAAAGAAAAAAAATACATTAAATCTATACCCGTGTGCTTGAGAACTCTTCGACACAGTGGCTCAAACAGCAGGTGAATGCTTATTTACAATAATTCTAAGGATGTTCTAGAGACTCTACCTTGGACATCTTTTATTCAACCGTTTCCCAGGAATAGAAAAATTCTCCGCACTAGCAACTGATACAACATACAAATGCTGCTACCGCCAAACTTTCTGTGGATACCAAAATAAACCCTTGAATTAAAAAGGGGCATTACGTCCTGTCAAGGGACATATCGTATGAGCCCCGGTGGCACAGTGGCTAGGGTGCAGTACTGCAGGCTACTTCTGCCGACTGCAGTTTGTCAGTTCAAATCTCACCAGGCTCAAGGTTGACTCAGCCTTCCATCCTTCCAAGGTGGGTAAAATGAGGACCCAGATTGTTGGGGACAAGAGGCTGATTCTGTACTCTGCTTAGAGAGGATTGTAAAGCACTGTAAAGAAGTATATAAGTCTAAGTGCTATTGCTAAGTGCTAAAGAAGGAAGGAAGGAAGGAAGGAAGGAAGGAAGGAAGGAAGGAAGGAAGGAAGGAAGGAAGGAAGGAAGGAAGGAAGGAAGGAAGGAAGGAAGGAAGGGACAGGGTGGCACAGTAGTTAGACTGCAATACTGCCTTCTGCTGACTGCCTGCAGTTCGAGTCTCACTGGCTCAAGGTTGACTCAAGGTTGGTCTGTAGATGAATTGATTTCTGATTGGTGCAAGTTGGTGAGGGCTGGTCTAACTGGTATGCCAGTATATTGATTTATAGATCAAAGAACATTTCTAGCTCAGGATTGAATTGTGAAGTCCTTGGTTGCTCTCTGAGCTTGGCTGTTTTCTTGCAGATGTCTCATTACCCAACTAGATAATGTCATCAGTGCAAGAGAGGAGTGGAATTTGTTCTCAATTTACATACAAGTGACTATATAATCAATATATGATTGATATCTTTATTTCATCTCCATTCCACCCAGGCATGTAAATGGAGGTGCACAGTAGATTAAAGAAAAATGAGTCCTATCCAGGGGTGGGATTCAGCCAGTTCAGACTGGTTCGGGCGAACCGGAATGCTAATTTTACATCTGGTTTGCCGAACCCGGTAGTTGCAAGGACAGGCACATCCTGCCCCTCCCCTCCCAGGAGTCTCCATGTGGCCCATTTTGGATGCCAGGAAAGCATCCATGAAGTGCCCGTATGGAGGGCAAAAAATGGGCCTCCTGGAAGTTCCGGCAGTCTGGAAATGGGCCTGTTTTCAGCCTCTGCAGGGTTTCCAGAATCTGGGGGAGGCTGTTTTTGCCCTCCTGGAAGCTCGAGGAAAGCCTCTGGAAGCCTCGGTAGGGTGAAAAATGAGCCTCCCAGAACTTCAGAAACAGGGCTGTTTCCGACTTCCGGAGGGCCTCCAGAGCCAGGGGGAGGCCATTTTTTGCCCTCCAAGAGGCTCAAGGAAAGCCCCCGAAGCTTGGGGAGGGCAAAAACATCCCCCACCCATTGTGGTGCAGGAGGCTGAGTAGGCCCCGCCCACAGTGGCCACGCCCACCCAGAAACTGGGCAGAGAAGCTGGTCCTATCCCACCCCTGGTCCTATCACATTTCGTTTCTTGAAGTTTGACACTCGAAACGGCTTCAACCTTGATTGCAGCCGAACGCGGTGACATTTTATTTGCTAGAAAACGTTATAACGGATTGCCCTGAAATTACAAATGACTGCTGGCTTGAAATACCATCCAAAAGGACTATTCAATTTTGAGCTCTCTTTTTTTTTTCTTCCCCATTTGGTGCAGGGAGCTGGGAGTCAGTTAATCAAGGGCCATTTATGGAGCACCTGTAATCTGAGCTTAATCAGTTTTCCAGGGAAGGAAGCTTTTAAATCTGTCGGCTGAAGTTTGACTTGATTAATGTGCCGGGTCGATACTATGAAAGTGCAACATTTGGATCCTGTTGGCAATAATTTATTGCAACTTGGGTAGGCAGGCATATGAATGATTTGTTGAAGAGCTATTCAAGGTCCTTTGCAGACACACAAGATGAACATGGGGAAAAAAACCCCACCCTCGTTCGGTGGTGAAAGAGAATCAGTCACGACTCTCTGATGAGTTCATCTCTATGGCTTCACACCTTTAAATGCATTTTTCACATTCACTTAGAACATGCTTGGTTTAAAAATATTTATTTATTTATTGGTTCGATTTATATGCCGTCCTTCTCTGAAGATTTAGGGCGGCTTACAATGCGTTAAGCAATACCCTTCATACTTTAGTATATACCTGCTTAGTAGGGCTTTTGGCTCCCCCTAAGCGGTGTTCTTTTTTATACAAAGTCAGCTTATTGCCCCCACAATCCGGGTCCTCATTTTACCTACCTGGGAAGGATGGAAGGCTGAGTCAACCTTGAGCCTGATGAGATTTGAACTCGCAGTAATTGCAGGCAGCTGGCAGCTAAGTGCTATTTAACAGCGCTTTAGTCCGCTGCTCCACCAAGGCTCCTTAAATAATGTTAAGCATGAATGTTCCCCTACAGAAAAATGAAAACTTGGAATTTATACATATCTATTGCTAAGGATAGACATGAATCTACCTAGTGAGGGAGCCCTGGGGTGGGTGGGGATGAACCGGGGATGGGGGGGGGTGGCTTTCTGCTAGAGTGAGGGGTGGGGTTAGATGACCTCCAAGGTCCCTTCTGACTCAGGGATTCCATAAGGGTCTCCTGCTTAACCAAGGGGTTGGACTAGATGGCCTCCGAGATCCCTTCCAACTCTGTCCTTCTATGAATCCAGAGAGGCGTCATTGGTAGAAGGTAGGAAAGATATTCGCACCTTATGAGAGAAGCATAAACAAAGAAAGTTTACATTGACATCATGTTCACCTTTAAATCCACAAACCAGGGGTGAAATCCAGCAGGTTCTGACAGGTTCTGGAGAACCGATAGCAGAAATCTTGAATAGTTCGGAGAACCGGCAAATACCACCTCTGGCTGGCCCCAGAGTGGGGTGGGAATGGAGATTTTGCAATATCCTTCCCCTGCCATGCCCACCAAGCCATGCCCACAGAACCAGTAATAAAAAAACCTGAATTCCATCACTGCCACAAATTCTTTGTAAAGGAAGCATGTTCTGCCAATGTTCTACCAATCTGTGATCTTCTTATTCCTGTTTTATTAACTGACCAGAATTATCCAGGTTCATAAAACAGGGTGAATTATATTACAACCAGAGTGGCTGAGGCCAAACGATTCACTAAACTGGAACCATCAAGCCACATTTTATTTCATGATTTAAAATAATATGCCCAGTTCCCCCAAATCCTCAAAGGATTGTTTAACTCTAATGTTAAATCTGAGCTTCAGCGGTCTTTAAGAGAGAGATCTCATTACATATATGTATCATTCCTATTACTATAATTGAAGAAGAAAATTTATGAAAAGAATTTGTCGCTAGGTTCTCAGTGAATCCTATCGCCCACATGATATGGGCTTGACCTACAGGTGCAAATTTCCTCTTTAGGATCAGCTCATCCTATGAATAGAGTTCCCTTGCCTCACCCTCCGCCTTACCTCTCTGCATTACATTCTATCAAACATAGGCTCGCATTTATGAAGGCAAAATTTAATGTGATCCCCTCGAATGTCCTCAACAGTAGGCTCTCGGGGGGAGTAAAATCCTCCTATTGTACATGTGATGGCCGATCCCCAGAATCTCTGTTCCACATTACATTCATATGTCCCCACTACCGAGACATAAGATCAAGATTCATTTCCCCTATTTCCCAGAGATTCCCTGGATCACCTGATCTGTTCAGCCTTTATTTCTTACTCCAGGATGCAGAACCTAATATAACTTCAAAGGTGGCAAAAATTTTTGATGCAGTCATGGCTGAAAAAAACCGGGGGAAGAGACTGGTAATTCCTACGGCAGAGGATCACTAGTATTGATAGTACAGATTGTATCTGAGGTAGTAGATGGTGTATTGTCGCATGATCTATTTATATTTGTAAAATCTACCCCCCCCCACTTTTATGTGTATTTTAATTTGGTCTCTGACCGCAATAAAAGCTATCTATCTAAAAAAAAAAAAAAGAGAGACACAGGCTCAGTGTCTTAGCCACTGAGCCTGTCTATCTAAAGTTTGAATTCAGTTTAGCGGTTTGAATCTGTAGTGCTGCGTAACGGTGGGAGCTCCCGTTACTTGTCCCAGCTTCTGCCAACCTAGCAGATCGAAAGCACGTAAAAAATGCAAGTAGAAAAATAGGGACCACCTTTGGTGGGAAGGTAATAGCGTTCCGTGCATCTTTGGTGTTGAGTCATGCCGGTCACATGACCATGGAGATGTCATTGGACAGCGCTGGCTCTTCAGCTTTGAAACGGAGATGAGCACTACTCTCTAGAGTTGGGAACGACTAGCACATATGTGCGCTACTGCACACTACTAATGTACTATTAGCACATAAGAACAAGTCATGCCATTGACTTGTTCTTATGCCCTCACGTGTATTTTGATTGGGATGAGCTTATGCTTGGTTGCAAAGAGGCAAGGACACCCCAGTTCCTACACTTTGGTTCTCTTTCATATGGCCTTGATTTCAGGCCGTGGAGATGCCGTTATAAATAGCTTGAAAGCTTTTCAATTTTCCTTGCTTCTTAATTAAGTTAACCTCCCAACCACGTGCCAGACTACGGCTTTTGTCTCTTCCGAGACAACGTGTCATCTTGTGCCGTCCTTTTGGCTCCAGATTCCACCAGCAACATAGCACAGGAAGCTTCTCATAGGATAATCCCCTTTTTTCCAGCACAAATAACATTTGCTGTAGTCTTGTCTCTGTGGTTCAGTGTTCCTGTTGCTAATGAAAATGCTAAATAATACATGGGTTATAAGAAGCAGCGAGAAGTATAGTGAGAAGTATAGTATCTGGGGAAGCAAGAAGGACATTCTGTATTTAGAATTAGCTATTACAGAATAACAGACTAATTGGGAAGGGACCTTGGAGGTCTTCTTATCCATCCCCCTGCTTAAGCAGGAAACCGTATACCATTACAGATAAATGGTTGTCTAATCTCTTCTGGTTATTGTTGTTGCGAAGTCATGTCTGACCCATCGCGACCCCATGGACAACCTTCCTCTAGGCCTTCCTGTCCTCTACCATCCTCTGGAGTCCATTTAAGCTCACACCTACTGCTTCGGTGACTCCATCCAGCCACCTCATTCTCTGCCGTCCCCGTCTTCTTTTGCCCTCAATCATTCCCAGCATTAGGCTCTTCTCCAGGGAGTCCTTCCTGCCTTCCTTCTCATTAGGTGGCTAATGTATTTGAGTTTCATCTTCGGGATCTGGTCTTCTAAAGAGCAGTCAGGGTTGATCTCCTTTAAGACTGACCAGTTTCATCACCTTGCAGTCCAAGGGACTCACAGGAGTCTTCTCCAGCGCCAGAGTTCAAAGGTCTCCATTATTTGGCACTCAGCCTTTCTTAATGGTCCAACTTTCACAGCCCTACATAGGATACATTGCAACTGGGAAAACCATAGCCTTGACTATATGTACTTTTGTTGGCAGGGTGATGTCTTTGCTTTTTAGTATGCTGTCTAGATTTGCCATAGCTTTCCTCCTCAGGAGCAAACTCTTAATCTTTTCTTTAAAAACTTCTAGGTTTGGAGCACCCACAATTTCTGGAGGCAAGTCATTTCACTGATTAATTGTTTTAACTGTCAGGAAATTTCTCCTTAGTTCTAGGTTGCTTCTCTCCTTGATTAATTTCCACTCATTGCTTCTGATCCTGCCCTCAGGTGCTTTGGAGAATAGCTTGACTTCCTCTTCTTTGTGGCAGCCCCTGAGATATTGGAACATGGCTATTATGGAACCCCTAGTCCTTCTTACTAAACATACCCAATTCCTGCACCCGTTCTTCATATGTTTTAGCCTCCAGTCCTCTAATCATCCTTCTTGCTCTTTTCTGCACTCTTATTAGAGTCTCAACATCTTTTTTATATCATGGTGACCAAAAGTGGATGCTATATTTCAAGTGTGGTCTTACCAAGGCGTTAGCTTACTAAAGCAAATGTATCTTCATATGAAGACTGGGTTGTCCTATTCTGTAGAAAGAGGCACAGGTATGAGGCTGGTTGAATCATTTTTCAGTGCTTCTCAATGCAAAGACTTTACATCTTTGCATCTTGAAACAAAGATTTCAGTATCTCAAACCATCAGGGCTTTAAAACCTGATGACACCATCGGTAGAATGCTGATAACATCTTGCTGCCGTGCTTCTGTAGGAGATGAGATTATTCCAAAGTCCTAAATTATGACAGAGAAGGTTAGCTCTCTTCCTTCCAGGCAGGAAAGAAGACAACTGGAGACAGTGTGTCTAGCTAAAAGTTAAGAAAAAGCTCTGGAAAGTTTGAAACAAAATCTAACCTGCCTCTCTATGGGAAAAAAAATATATAGAAAATATACCAGCTAATGAGATGATTAGATACTAGAATGTGCTGAGATGCATAAACTCACATTAGAAATGAAAGGCAAAAAGAAGCAGAATTTTATGAGGTGTGATATATGGTATAACTGGTTAGAACAGAGGAACAAAAATGTATAGGAATAACTGTAAATACCTGTAAGAGACACATGAAGCAGTAACGTTTAAAAATGTTTATTGTTATGTAAATTGAAAAGAAAAAAATTCTTGTTTGGCCCTGTGGATTCCCTTGGAAAGCCATTGGGTGTTCTGACCTAGGCTTCCCCAGCAACACGAAGCCGAATCCTCGTCCCTTTTAGTTAATTTACAATGAATTCCTCTCCAGCAAAGCCTTTCCTCTCCCACAGTCTTTCAAGATAGTTCACAATTACTGACCTTTATCAGGCTTGGAGAGAGGCCAGGCTCCTGGTATCATTCAGTCTCCACACTGTAACCGACAATACTTGGCAAGTATGCAGGAAAGATCTTCACTCAAATGAACTAATTGTCTCCTGCAAGCTCCCATCCCATCCCCCTCTTTATTCCCTATGGGAGGAGCCATTCACCGTCCACCTGTGAATTTACTCCTGAGTCGACCCTTGTTCCTTAGCTGTTCCCTTCTCCTGGCAGCTCTGTGCATGTGCACACTGGGAACAGGATCCAGCCCCACTGATGTCTGACTCTGAAGGCAGCTGACAACTGTGAGACGGCCCTGTCCCCCTCTCTGCCTCCAATGCAGAGCCCTTGTCAGAGCCTTCCCCAGACTCCAAGACTGGCCCATGTTCCTCCCCAACCTCCTCACTGTCTGAGTCTGCTGCCAGATCCGCTGGCCGCTGGTGGGCCACAACATTGGGAATCCCAGTTTTTAATCTATCACAATTTTAATCTGCTATTTTTAAATTGGGTTCTGCTTGACTGTTTGGGGGTTTTTTGGGGGGGGGAGTGGGACTACGAAAACAAACAAAAAAAAACAAAACAAAAACCCAACAACGTTAGCTATGACTTGCATTCTGGATTTAAGAAAGTTCACAGACACATGTACCCCAATAGTATTTCAAAAGTAGCCATGAATGAATTAAGGCTATGGAATCTGCAATTAGACTAAGAGGGATAAAAGAAAACAACAGAGAAAACTTAAAAACAACCTGTGCAAAGGCCTTTGCAGAATTATTAAAGCTACAAGATGAATTAATCTTGGGTTCTATAGTGAAAGTTTACAGAGTTAACTCACGTTTGGCTAAACAAAGGAATCTGCCTAGAGATGTTGTAGTTTACTTTACTGACAAAAGACTGAGAGATGATATTTTACAAAAGTCTTATTCTGATAGAGTGAAGGTAGCAGGTACACAAATCAGGATCTTCAAAGAGCTACCATCGAAGGTCATAAAGGACAGGAAAGATTTTGATTTTTTGGTCAAGGAACTGAAGAGAAGTAATATCCCATTCAGATGGGATTTTCCAGTTGGTATAATTTTTAGATATCAAGGTGTGAGACATTGTTTGAATACTATTGAAAAAGCAGAATATTTTTATCAAAATATCTTTAAGGGAGCACCGAAATATCTCAAGAATAAAAAGTCAAAGACAGAGTTTACAAAATCTGAACAGAAAGAAGAAAATCAAAGTGTGTTAAAAGTAAAAGGAGAATTTGGTGGTTGTCCAGAGGATTCTATTACGGATTTTTCTGATGAGAAAACTGAACACCTCAGTGTCCTTGGGGGATTACAGGACCTTGAACGGCTGGAGGAAGATTTAAAAAACAAAGTTTCACTTCGAGATGACCAGCAGCAGAGGTCCAATACTCTTCAAGACATGCGGGGTGATGCTAATCAACAGGAATTAGATTTCAATGAAGAAATCCGACTGGAAACCACAGGTGATAAATTTAAAGAGCATCGTGAATTGTTTGATACTGAATCAGAAAGCATTGAAAGATTTGGAAAAAATGGATTATAAAAATTCTTTTAAGAAGTACAACAACTTGTTAAAAGTTCATTCTGAGTTGGACTAACTTTAAATTCATATATTAAAATGGATTATAAAAATTTTTACTATGAAGTTTATCCTGGATTGGACATGATATCCTGAGTTCTGATAGATTGCTGCAAAATTAGCAGCGATCACTGGTTACCCAATTATATATTTTTTGTGGAATTTATCTTCTAGGAGAAGACTATGAAATTGAAAATATCTTATAACCCGAAGGACTGAATTGCAAAGGGTGGCAGGATTTGAAATAATTTTAAAGGAACATCTGGGAATGCAGCTCTTAGTTGGTTTTTTCTTCTCCTTTTTTTTTTTTTCAAGACTTGAACGTTAAGGCTGCAAAAGCCTATTTTTAGGTATAGTATAAGTTAGCTTGAATGAATTTTCCTAGTGGTGTGAATATCTTCGTGGTTGGATTTTATCCATATAAAGTCACTCGGGGGGTTGTGTGGAGAAATGTTTTATTTTGCTGATGGGGGCAGCGGCAAGATGAAGATTATTGAAGCAGGATTTATGTGAGGAAATATGTTTGACATCAATCAAGTTGAGGAGAAGATTGAAATTTGGATTATAGAGACTGAGAAATGAATTGAATAAAAGATAATTTTCTTTATGATATAACTGTATGATTATAACTATATATGCATATATATTTCTTATGTTTTATGTTTTTGGGGGGGTTTTCTTTAGTTAAGGGGTGTAGTTAGGATAGAATCATAATGGTGTTCTTAATTATAATGACTATTAATGGTTTTTTTTTATTATAAAATTGTTTAAATATATTAATGTCTGGTTTTTTGTTTGTTTTTTTTTTACTTTTTTTCCCCTCTTTCCTTCTTTCTCTTTCTCTTCCTCTTTCAAAATTTGTTTAATTTAGAATTTGAATATTTAATAATCCTTTTCTTTTTCCCTTGTTCTAAATTCTGTTCTTTTTAACTTGTAGCGGAAGTCAGGGGGGGGATAGGGAGGGAAGGGGCTGGGGCTGAGGGAGGATGGGAGGGGTTGGGTAGGGGGATTGGGCAGGGGGGGTGAAAATGGAAAAATTTCTGTATTGTAAAACCTTTTCAATAATAAAAAAAAAAAGTAGCCATGAATGGCACCGATGCCCTTGTTATGGGTTGAACTTCAAGTTCATACAATCCATGTCACCAGGAGATTATGAAGTTGTAGACCAAAATATCATAGGACGCAAGTTTGGAGGAGACTGAGATAAGGCTGAGAATCTCCCTATGGCAAAAGTCTTATGGAACCCACTGGGAATAAAGCATTTTTAGGTTAGTGTTGAGGAACATGGTGGCTTGCTTGGTAGGATGATAGGTTGACATGCAGCAAGCCCATGTTTGAGACCCGAGTGCTGCCATGAGATGGGGTTGAGCTCCCATCCCTTGCTCCAGCTCCTGTTAGGGACCTGAAAGGAGTCTGCAACTGGGCATCCCCTGAGCAACGTTGATGTCATCGCTGGCTAATCCCTTCAACTCAGAAGCACCTTTGTGCTTCTGTAATGAATGCTATGCTAGGGTCGTGTTTCATCATAACGACCAGATTTCATGTCATATCCCCTCCACTGCAAAACAATAATCTTTGCAGAGGAAAAAAAATGTGTAGGATCAAATGAGAGTCGGTTCTGCCAGATATTTTTTTACAGAACGTTTAATAATATTCCTTTTCACCGACTCTCTGTTGTCACTTCAAGATTCCAGACGGATTTTGGATTCCATTTGTGTGGGTTGAACGTCAAACAAAAGGAAGAGAAAAACAACTGAATTTGACTGGAGCAGACCAAGGGCAATATGACAAGGTGGAAACAGAAGCTGGGGTGGGGGGGAGGAAATTAATGTGAATATACAGGCTGAATCTGGGCAAACACGTCTGGTTCTCTTTATGGTAAGTGAAAACAAACTTAGCCGTCACATGCAGAGTCAAAATATGGATAAAAATATGTATTGTGAACTTTCTGGGAACTCATTCCAGAGCACATTCAAGGGTGTGAGAAAGTTCTTAGTTGGTGAAACTTCATTAAGCTTTCTTGGCCTCTTGTTCCTAAAACTACCAGCAGCGTATATCCACATGGTTCTATCTTGTTTGGAAATGACGACGTGATTTTGTTCAAAGGAAATAAGATACTCGATGATGGGATGCCTCTGAATAATAATATGGATATTGGGATTTGGGCAGTGGTGGGATTCAAATAATTTAACAACTGGTTCTCTGCCCTAATGACCAGCTGGGTGGGCGTGGTGATGGTGGGCGTGGCCAGGGTGTTGACAGGCAGTACTTGCCTCTTCCCCCCCTTGGGAGCAAAAATTGGGCCACGGGGGCCCGTGCTGCACCCTTTGTCCCCCGTTTTCAGCTGAGTAGGCCTCCCTGCAACCTTCTGGGAGCAAAAACGGGCCATGGGGCACCATGCTGTACCCATTTTGGGTCTAGTACGCTTTCCTGCACTTACCTGGGAGCTAAAATGGGGTATGTGGAGACCCCTGGAAGGTGAGGCCAGCCAGCAATTTAATAACAGTTTCACCCAGTGGTGTAATCCAATTTTTTTTTACTACCAGTTTAGTGGCTGTGGTGTGGCTTGGTGGGCATGGCAGAGGAAGGATACTGCAAAATCTCCATTTCCACCCCACTCCAGGGGAAGGATATTGTAAAATCTCCATTCTCACCCCACTCTGGGGCCAGCCAGAGGTGGAATTTGCTAGTTTTCCAAACTACTCAAAATTTCTGCTACCAGTTCTCCGAACTGGTCAAAATTTCCACTACCGGTTCTCCAGAACCTGTCAGAACCTGCTGGATTTCACCCCTGGTTTTGCCTGAACCAGCCCGAACCATCTGAATCCCACCACTGGATTTGGGAAAAGGCCACAAAATCTATATCATAGGAGGCACCAGGAGAGCGTGGCGGACAGTATGACAAATTTGATAAAGCACACAAGTTCATTCAAAGTCCAGTTCAGTCTTTATTTTTACAAAGTAACTGCAAGGAAGTTCTCCCCACTTCGAAATCTTTGCTGTAAAAGGACCGTGTACCATACGGGTCTATTGACAAACGCAAGGAAGAAATTGCATTAAAGCAGTTGGGGATTTTTTTAACAGCATTTGAGGAACAGATGGTACAATGTGTGTGTTGCTGTTCAGGTTTTCACCTTTTTATTCTAGTCTTCTAGTTCCCCCCCATTTCAGATCTTTCCTATCCAGCCCCCAATAATTGGTTAGAATCTGATTATGTGTCTTATCTTGAGTGAACTAAAAATAAATTGATTAATTGGTGAAAGGTCTTATATCAACCTTATGCTTTCCTAAAACAGCTGCTCCCTTCCTCTTAATGATGCAGTGCTCTTGACAATCTGGCCAACATACTGTAGATTTGATGAATAAGCCTAACATGAATTATATTTATTTGTGCTGACATTATAATGTCTATAATAAAATATAAATCTTGGAAACTAGACTTGATGATTTCATGCCAACGTTTAAACCTTCCTTTGATGGTTCAGGTCCAGCTTCAGTGGCTTTGTGAGTTTGGAACCTAATCTCTGTCTCTCATAAGGCCACCCAGAAGGTAGATGAAAATGTCTGTGGAATTGTTGAAGGAGGACATGTTATGGATGCTAGTTTGAATACCAGGGGTTAAGGCAGGATAGAAATCTGAAAAGTAAAAAAAAAACTGCTTTAAAATGTCCTTTAGAACATGGATCTCCAACCTTGGCAACTTTAAGCCTGGAGGACTTCAACTCCCATGTTTCCCCAGCCAGTTTTTCAAAACTGGGAGTTGAAGTCCTCCAGGCTTAAAGTTGCCAAGGTTGGAGACCCCTACTTTAGAATCCAAAAGCCAGTTAGCCAGTTGAATTCCTTATTCATTTGAAGCTACTATTTGAATTGTTCTTGTTTAACTCTCACAAAAATCATAACAGGAAAACTAATCCCCTCCTACTTCAGATCAGCAAATGAGTTCCTTTCCTCCACTAAATGATATTCCTTCGTATTTTAGCTGAATTCACAGTAGAAAGAACCCTCAAAGATAAATAATCACATCTATATCCCATCACATAGAAAGTTTACAACAGACATTTGGCCAAATACAGAAGGCCTGTTCCCGACTCCCATGATCCTTTCCCTCTTTTTATTCATCAATTAGCATTTCCAATAAATCAAGGAAGGGGGAGAAAAGAAACCCCTCAAAACTATATTTGTTCCATCAAATCTCCCTTCCTCCTTTCAAAATGCGCAGAAGATGCACGTTGCAAGAAAAAGAAAAACCAACAAGCTTCAAGATATGTGATCATCTACGCTTCCATTGTATTTCCTTAAGCTAGTTAGTTTTCACGAGTCCTCAAAACAGTGAGTAAAATCCTTATAGTAATCTCCGGAACGGAGTTGGGGAAATTTGAATTATATGGAGTGGTACAGCTCAATCCAATAATATCCAAGTGGGTGAGAACATTATCCTCTAGACCTGTGATGCCGAACCTATGGCACACGTGCCACAGGTGGCACATAGAGTCATATCTGTGGACACGAGAGCGTTGCCCTAACTCAACTCCAGTGTGCATGCGTGCACTGGCCAGCTGATTTTCAGGACTTCCACTGTATGCCCACTGTAAATTGGGAAATGGGCTGTTTCTGGCCTCCGGAGGGCCTCCGAGGGGGTGGGGAAGGCCGTTTTCACCCTCCCCAGGATCCTAGAAAGACTCTGGAGCCTGGGGAGGGTGAAAAATGGCCTACTGGGACCACCGTGGCATTCCATGCCAAAAGCAGGGGAAGCACATGTGTGTGTGTGTGTGCATGCATGTGCGGGGGAGGGGGGCACATTGAATTATGGGTATGGACATGCGCACACACGACCCCCTCGTGCTCCCCCTGCTTTTCGCACACGGCAGCAAAAAGTTTAGCCATCACTGTTCTAGACTTAGGTTGTCCCATTTCTTCTTCTTCTTCTTCTTCTTCTTCTTCTTCTTCTTCTTCTTCTTCTTCTTCTTCTTCTTCTTCTTCTTCTTCTTCTTCTTCTTCTTCTTCCTCCTCCTCCTCCTCCTCCTCCTCCTCCTCCTCCTCCTCCTCCTCCTCCTCCGTGGCAAGGGAATCTGAATTTTTGATCATTCTCACGTCTCAATGTTTTAAAAACAGGCTCTCCTTCATTTCCCCTGCAGTGCTACTGCTTCCATTCAGTTCAATTGCCTCTAGGCCTTCGTTCCTGTTGTCATCTTTCTCCATCCCTTCCCGCTGTTCTTTTTCCTCTTCTGCTTCTTCGTTTTCCTCGCCATTCAGGAGGTTGGTGGTAGAGAGGTGGCTGAGAAGCCGTCCTTCTTTGAAAGACTCAGCCAGTTCTTTGGCGCTGCAAGAAGGTGTATTGGTTTCATAGGTATTGTGGAAACTGTTGTAGTCAACCTCATAAAAGTCCTTCTCTAGGGTAAGGACAGGGGTGAAACGATGCCCCCAAAGCACTTCTTTGTCCATGTAGGAGCTCCGAGCCTGGCAAGTCATCCCTGCAGGAGAGAATAAATAAACAAAGCAGAGATTTAGTAGATCTAGTGAATACTAAAAGCGTAGCCTTCCCTGATGATACAATGGAAAGATATAAGGTGCACATCAATAACTTCCTCTCTATATTTGAACCAAAACATTTTACCACTGCTTCTCAAAGTTAAAATGGAATAGAGTTGGAAGGGACCTTGGAGGTCTTCTAGTCCAACCCTCTGCTTAGGCAGGAAACCCTACACCACTTCAGATGAATGGTTGTCCAAGCTCTTCTTAAAAAAACTTGTCTACTGATTAATTGTTGGGAAATTTCTCCTTTGTTCTAGGTCGCTTCTCTCCCTGATTAGTTTCCATCCATTGCTTCTTGTCAATGGCAAACTACTTCTAAAAATCCTTGCAAAGAAAACTGCAGGGACCAATCTCCGAGGATCAGACATGACTAAATGGGGAGAAAAAAAAATGCCTATGAGTCTTGCCATAGTAGCATCAAGGGTGTACGAGAAGGACAGAAAGAGGTTAGGGGTGGAGTCAAGAGAGGAAACAGCCTAGAGTCATTACATTCCTGCAAACAGTCAGACGTGGTATTCAGCCAGTTCGTATCAGTTCAGACGAACTGGTAGTGGTGACTTCGGGTGGCCGTCCACCGACCCCGGCGTAATGCCGTCCTATTTAGCCACGTTTTAAGGCTTGCTGCATGTTCAGAAGGCGTGTGTGCGAGCAAGGTGAAAGCATGGAAGACACATGTGTGCGTGAAGCAGTGGTGAAATGTAAAACTTGTTACTACCAGTTCTGTGGGCGTGGTTTGGTAGGGAGGGGCGGCTAATGGGACTGGGTGGGCTTGGCCAACTTCCTGTTCCTGTGCAAGAAATGTATTCTATTGGTTGTAGTCAGACTCCCATTGGGCCATGTGGGTTCATGTTTGTCTTGGAGTCAAGTTGGGTTGAAGTGTGCTGATGCAATGGAGGGGCTGAGGCAGTGGTGAAATCTGAATTGATTTACTATCAGTTTGCTGGCTGCGCATGAGCAGTGCGCACCACGCACACCAAAAGGAGACACAGGGTAAGTAGAACAGTACACAAGGGGGGGGGTGATCAGCTGTGGCATGCTTTTTTTTTTACTTTTAAAAGCATTTTAGGTTGTAAAAAAATGCTTTTAAAAGTAAAGACCCTTTAAAAGTAAAGGAAAGTTCCAACAGGCCAGGGCTGACTATGTAAATGAATTTTAATTTGGAATTTTAATTTTTGGGTTTTTAATCAAACTGGGCCGAAATTGTTTAATAATATTAATATTTTTAAATTTATGATGTTTGTATGCTTTTCGTGTTTTTATTCTGGCTATACACCGCCCTGAATCCTTCGGGGGAAGGGCGGTATAGAAATAGAATTAAATAAATAAATAAATTTAAAAAGGGAGGGGGCTCTGATGATCAGGCAACTCAGCTGTAATCATCAGAGCCTTCTTCTTACCTTTTAAAAGCCTTTTTTAAAAAAAGCGCCAAGCAGGCGACTGGGTGATTGGGGAGGGCGCAATGGGGCGGGCAGGGATTTTTGCTACTGGTTCTCCGAACCACCTGTTGTCATCGATACCGGATCGGCCAATCCAGTCCGAACCAAGAGCATTTCACCCCTGGGCTGTGGGCTAATCCTACCTTTGTTCAAACCTTGCTGCTGGGGATAATGGATTACCAAATCTGCATTTCTAAAGGCTGGCGTCATCTTAGTATCTGCTTGGGGGGCAGGGAGCTGAGGCTCTGAGTTTCTGTCTTTAGAAACACTTTTCTCCTTTAGGGAAATTATAATAGTTTGACATTTTAAATATGTCTCAAAGTATTTCATTCGTCTAGGAGAGGGGTGGGCGCTAACTTTCTACAATAAGAATTAACTGAATTCAAGAGGAGCTGGACATAGACTGTTTGCAGTGGTGGGTTTCACATATTCTTACCACCAATTCACCCCCCGTGTGCATGCTTGCTTCACGCCGGGATGAAATGCTCCCCGTTCAGACCAGATCGCCCGATCCGGTAGCAATGGCGTTGGGTGGTCTGGAGAACCGGTAGCAAAAATCCCTGTGCCCACCCCCCCCCCCCCATGCCCTGCTGAGCCGTGCAATCATCAGAGGCTTTTTTTTTTTTTTTACTTTTAAAAGCATTTTTTCTACACCCTTAAGAGGTTGCAGAAAAAAACGCTTTTAAAAGCCTCTGATGATCAGGCAACTCAGCTGGGATCATCAGAGGCTTTTAAAGAGGATGCAGAAAAAAATGCTTTTAAGGAAGCCTCTGACGATCCCAGCTGAGCCGTGCAATCATTATAGGCTTTTTTTTTTTTTTTACTTTTAAAAACATTTTTTTCGGCCAAAGAGGTTGTAGAAAAAAAATGCTTTTAAAAGTAAAAAAAAAAAAAAAGCCTCTGATGATTGCACGGCTCAGCAGGGCATGGGGGGGGGGGGTGGGCACAGGGATTTTTGCTACCGGTTCTCCAGACCACCCAACGCCATTGCTACCGGATCGGGCGATCTGGTCTGAACGGGGAGCATTTCATCCCGGCGTGAAGCAAGCATGCACACGGGGGGTGAACTGGTGGTAAGAATATGTGAAACCCACCACTGCAAACAGTCTATGTCCAGCTCCTCTTGAATTCAGTTAATTCTTATTGTAGAAAGTTAGCGCCCACCCCTCTCCTAGACGAATGAAATACTTTGAGACATATTTAAAATGTCAAACTATTATAATTTCCCTAAAGGAGAAAAGTGTTTCTAAAGACAGAAACTCAGAGCCTCAGCTCCCTGCCCCCCAAGCAGATACTAAGATGACGCCAGCCTTTAGAAATGCAGATTTGGTAATCCATTATCCCCAGCAGCAAGGTTTGAACAAAGGTAGGATTAGCCCACAGCCCAGGGGTGAAATGCTCTTGGTTCGGACTGGATTGGCCGATCCGGTATCGATGACAACAGGTGGTTCGGAGAACCAGTAGCAAAAATCCCTGCCCGCCCCATTGTGCCCTCCCCAATCACCCAGTCGCCTGCTTGGCGCTTTTTTTAAAAAAGGCTTTTAAAAGGTAAGAAGAAGGCTCTGATGATTACAGCTGAGTTGCCTGATCATCAGAGCCCCCTCCCTTTTTAAATTTATTTATTTATTTAATTCTATTTCTATACCGCCCTTCCCCCGAAGGATTCAGGGCGGTGTATAGCCAGAATAAAAACACGAAAAGCATACAAACATCATAAATTTAAAAATATTAATATTATTAAACAATTTCGGCCCAGTTTGATTAAAAACCCAAAAATTAAAATTCCAAATTAAAATTCATTTACATAGTCAGCCCTGGCCTGTTGGAACTTTCCTTTACTTTTAAAGGGTCTTTACTTTTAAAAGCATTTTTTTACAACCTAAAATGCTTTTAAAAGTAAAAAAAAAAAGCATGCCACAGCTGATCACCCCCCCTTGTGTACTGTTCTACTTACCCTGTGTCTCCTTTTGGTGTGCGTGGTGCGCACTGCTCATGCGCAGCCAGCAAACTGATAGTAAATCGATTCAGATTTCACCACTGCCTCAGCCCCTCCATTGCATCAGCACACTTCAACCCAACTTGACTCCAAGACAAACATGAACCCACATGGCCCAATGGGAGTCTGACTACAACCAATAGAATACATTTCTTGCACAGGAACAGGAAGCTCAAGGGCAAGGCCCAAGAGAAGGTATAAATAACACACTCTCTCTACTCCATTTGTTCAGATGCCTAGGATCTAAAAACCATGTGGTCCTGTCCATCAATAAACCATCTTTCCAATCAGCCTCCATAATTCCAGTGTCTTTCTCCCCACTTGGAACTGAACCCAGATGGACATTTCTTCTTCCAACATTATCTAGTGCCAGTTGATCACTGACCATTAGTTGACTAGAGTCTTGTGTATAAGCAAGAGCAATAAATTAGCTCAACTGGAACTTAACGTTTGATACTGATTCTTTGCACCTGACAAGAGACAGGCAAACTCATAGTAAAGCCGTTGCTGTATTATAAAACCGATTAATCTTTGCTTTCCTTTGCAATCCAAAGAACCCTCCGAGGAGTAAAACCCGTACCAAAAGTCTGTGTTTCAAGGCCATTATTTGAAAATTGAAAGCAATAAATTTACGAGTGGCCAATTGTCAACAGAGAATGTTCTGAAAACTTGGAGAAAAGCGAACAATAGCTGCCCCAAATTATACTTTTTAATGTTCTGTAATTGAATCAGCCAATGCATTCATTATGCAACTCAGACAAATTGGAACAAATACCTTAAGACAAAGTGGAGCACACACAGAGCACACAGCCTCTCTCTCTCTCTCTCTCTCTCTCTCTCTCTCTCTCTCTCTCTCTCTCTGTATTATTTTGCTTTTAAGTCCTTGACTTAAGAAACACAACTGAGCCCAACATTTCTGTTAAGTGGGACATTTGTTAAGTGAGTTTTGTCCCATTTTACGTCCTTTCTTACCATACTTCTTAAGTGAATCATTGCAGATGATAAATTAGTAACCTGGCGGATAAATGAATTTGGCTTCACCATTGACTTTGCTTGTCAGGAGATTACAAAAGGGGATCACATGACCTTGGGACACAGCGACGGCAGGGGTGAGCTGCTGGAGGTTCACAGGGGTTCGGGAGAACCTCTAGCATTTGGAGAACCCCCAAATCCCACTCCTGGCTGGCCCTGCCCCACCCACCCTTCCCAGGAATCCCCATGCGGCCCGTTTTGGATGCAGGTAAGTGGGTGGAGGGCACGCGTGGAGGCTTGGGGAGGGCCAAAAATGGACCTACTGGAAGATTGGGAAGGCCGGAAATGGGCCGGTTTCCAGCCCCCAGAGGGCCCCTGGAGCCTGGGGAGGCCATTTTCGTACTCCTGGAGGCTCAAGAAAAGCCTCTGGAGCCCGGGGAGGGCAAAAATGCCCCCCATGGTGCAGAAGGTGCAGAAGGCTGGATGTGCCCACCATGGCCACATCCAGCCAGCAACTGGGCAGAGAACCCCTTGCTAAAATTTTTGAAGCCCACCTCTGAGCGACGGTCATAAATAAGAACAAGTTGCCAAGCATTTGAAGGTTGATCCCATGACTATGTGAATACTGCATTGGTTGTAAATGTGAAAAACGGTCATAAGTCACTTTTTTCAGTGCAGTTGTGAATTTGAACAGTCACTAAACCAACTGTTGCAAGTAGGGAACTACCTGTATAATATTTTTTCCCCTTCTTTGTAGCCAGGGGTTTTTCCTATTTCCTAGGAAACACCGAAGAAAAGTGAAGTCATCAAATGTAAACACACACATCCACAGACTCTGTTAAAAGATGTCCGTATTCCAAACGAACATGGATTTTGAATCCCTTTAAATATTCTACAACAACGCTTTGCAAATTTGCCTTCACTTGAAATCTCCAAATATTCTTTGGATTGTCAGATATTTGGCAGATCATCCGACTGCTGACATTCAGATCCAGCTTCTCACTAACGTGATCTTCAAGGGATAGACGGCATGTGTGAAGTTCTTAGAGGGGTAATTGGCACATGAAAATGATCCGGTAAGTGACTTAACAGTCTTCAATACGGAGCAAAAAAAAATCCTCCATTTTCACTCCAAGGTAAATCCCAGTGAATCCAATGTGATTTTCTCCTGGGTAAATTATATAAGACTTCAGCTTTAGTTCAGCTTATGATTATACATTCATTTAAGTAGTCTGGAAAGCCTTCTTTCCAATTACACTTCAAAAACATGAAGGGCAGATTTGAGAAAGCAGGTTCTGGACAGCAAAATTAGAAAATGAATCCGCCAAGATTAATTTAAGGTTGTTTTTATTCTGACTCTGACATACTGATATCATGGGGGTGAGGGTGGGGGTATTTCCATAGGGCCATTGTTTGCGTTCAAAGCTGTCCTGAATTGACTTCTGCAAAAACCAAAATATCGACAGCCAATCATGTCTTGATGACCAATAGAAGAATGTAAAGGAAGTCACCTCATCAATAACAGAGCTGGAAGGGACCTTGGAGGTCATCTCGTCCAACCCCCTGCTCACTCAGGAGATCTCTACTAGGGATTCGAACCACTGAACTGCCAACCTTTCATATCGACAAGCTCAGTGTCTTAGCCACTGAGCCACCTAGTCAGTTATCAATCCCTTGCTTCCTGGACTATTACTCATTCTGGAGCAACACCATTTCAGAGAATTGTTTTATTAGATTTACAAGTCAAGGGAAATAGTATAGAATTCTTTTTTTTTTTGAAACAGGACAGTACTTAATTTCCAAGTTAGACCTGCTACTGGTTGACCTTTTCTATATCCCTAGACATGGAATCATCCAAAAACTTCAGATAATGAAGGTTTTAAAAATCACCCAGAAGAAAACCAAGATTAAACTATTTTCACCAAAAAAAAAGAAGAAGCAGCTGTCAGAACCGCTAAGAGAAGTCCATAGTTTAATCACTCATCGCCAAAGAGAAGGCAGCTCAAGCTGATTCCAGCAAACGTCAAAGATACTATCTGCAATTAATGTCATCAGTGGATAAATGTTGTATTAATATTCCAGAATGCCAAAGAAATAAAGGTAATTGATTTGGACATAGCATTAACCTCTTTATGACCCACATCCAAAAAAGTAATCTTGAGTTACAAGTAACCTTTTTGAAGGCTGAGTTATGAACATCATTATTAAATAAATGGCTGATTTAATTCAGAATCCTGTTTGAACTAATGGCCATGAGATGCTTCTACATTACTCACAAATAGATGCATCTTCTAGCTCATCCTAAAGATTGTCGACCAGTAGACTGCCCAATTCATTTAATTAAATTTCAGTTCAGTAATGCATGTATGGCCAACAAAGAAAGTTCTTCATGCATTCCTACTTGCTATGAAATTACGAGTTATCTGTCTAGGATCATGAATGCCTAGAACTATATTAAGTATCTTCACAACTGTTTAATGTTTCCTAAAATGAGGAACTGAGGATGCTCAAATGATAGTGTCCATTCCAATTAGCATTTTCCATTACTAGTTGAAGCTATGGTTGATTGAGCTCAGCATGATACAGGAGTGTTTTTGGTTCGCAAGAGCTTATCCTTGAAAAAGACTGAAAACAAGGAAATTTTGAAGGAGAAGATCCAGGGAACAAGTATAAAGAGTGGACCAGCTAATCACAAGAGTAACTGTCTCAATATTTGTGATGGTAGGTGGAAAAGACCTTAAGAGATGGGGAGAGGAGGTGTTGCCTAGAGAATAGTCAGGTAAGGTAAGTCATCACCCATAATGGTGAGGCAAGAGTCTTGAGCTGTAAAAGGTCAATGGGAGAATTAAAATTTCAGACTTGCCAGGTTCTACTAATGTAGCTTTGCAATAAAATAGAATTAGATTAGCTGGCCATGCTTCCTGCCTAAAGTTTACAATATTACTATTTTTTTCATCTTGGTTGATGTGGTTGGGTTGGGCTGGATTTGGCTTTAAATACCAGGAGATTGAAAGAGATGGGTAGATAGATAATAGAAAGAGATAGATAGCTAGAGAGAGAGAGAGAGAGAGACAGAGATAAAGAAAGATAGATAGATAGATAGATAGATAGATAGATAGATAGATAGATAGATAGATAGATCAATCGATCGATCGATCGATCAGAGATGGGTTTCAGCAGGTTCTGACCGGTTCTGGAGAGCCGGTAGTGGAAATTTTGAGTAGTTCGGAGAACTAGTAAAAATTCTGACTGGCCCCACCCCTATCTATTCTCTGCCTCCCAAGTCCCAGCTGATTGGGAGGAAATGGGGATTTTGCAGTAACCTTCCCCTGCCACGCCCACCAAGCCACGCCCACAGAACTGGTAGTAAAAAAATTTGAAAACCACCACTGAGATGATAGATGATAGATGATAGATGATAGATAAAGAGATAGAGAGATAGAGAGACAGATGAGAAATAGAGGTAGAGAGATAGATGAGCGATAGAGGTAGAGAGAATTGAAATAGAGAAAGGCTTGGTCAATTTTTAAAGTTTCTATTACCATACATGAACTCCAAAATGACTTTAAACAGCCTTACCAGTTAAATGAAACAACCGTATATAAAAACCGTCATGTGTGGGACAACAGCACACCCAACCAGATCACTTCCAACCCAAGGCCTGGAAATTCTCTGGTACTAACCAAAGCTGACCCTACTTAGTTATGGAGGTCAGTTAAGGCAGTGGTGAGCTACAACCAGTTTAACAACTGGTTCTGTGAGCTTGCGCACAGCGTTCAAAATACAGCCATTTGAAGCTCAGCTGCTTTCCCTCTAAGGCAGTGTTTCTCAACCTTGGTAACTTGAAGATGGGTGGACTTCAACTTCCAGAATTCCCCAGACAGCAGTTCTGGCTGGGGGAATCTGGGAGTTGATGTCCACCCATCTTCAAGCTTCCAAGGTTGAGAAACACTGTTCTAAGGCATCCCTGGTAAGTAGAACAGCGGAGGTGTGGAAGTCAGCTGTGTCGCATGAATCAGCTGATTCAGAAAAAAAGAAATAAAGGACAGGATAGGATGCGGGTGGGTGGGGCCATCTGATTCTTGGAACTACCGGTTCATCTCAACCGGTCCGAATTGGCAGCAGCAGCCCACCCCTGAGTTAATGGGAAGTGTCTGCCTTCTGCAAAGCCAATAATTGACCATAAAGGTTAAAAAAAAAAGATAAAATGTTTTAGTTGATTAATGCACCATTGTGATGCCTCCCAATCTCTAGAATCTTAAAATAATGGAGATGGAAAAACATACTCCATGGGCTCATATCTTTATGAGTTATCAAAATCTCCTGAATGTTTGACATTACCTGAGGTTCCATGAACCTCAGTGTATAATCATGCTGGCCATGTGACCAGAAGGGACTTTGGACAAAACTGGCTACCTCAACTAGGAAACAGAGATGAGCACAACCGGACAGGTGAAATCTTCACCGTTACCTTTTAGGAAAACTAGCACCCACACAGTCTGAAGCCTTACCTGTTGCTTCCACCATGCCTTCCAAAATGACGACTATTTCAAACTCTTCCTTCTCCAGTTGGGCACGGGACATCTCCCAAAAGGGACTCTTCTCGTTGATTTCATGTGAAATGATGAGCGGGGATACCAAAAACAGCCTGTCATCCCCTGTGTCAAATCCCACATTGATGTCCGTTTGGTTCAAGGGGATGAATTCCCCTTCTTTGGTCTGTTTGGATTTAATCATCTTGGCTCGAATAGATGCCTCTACAATGTGGGAATTCCTTAGATCTCCAACTCGGAACATGAGACACAATTTCTCATCCCGCATCGAAATCACAGCATTGTTGGAGAACATGAGGGTCTCTGCCCTCTTCTTTGGTTGGCTGATCTTCACAAACATGCACCCCACCATGAAAGCATTGACTATGGAGCCCAGGATTGCTTGGACCAAAAGTAATATGATACCCTCAGGACATTTTTCAGTGATCACCCTATGGCCATAACCAATGGTGGTCTCGGTCTCAATGGAAAACAGAAAGGCAGAGACAAACCCACTGAGGTTGTCAACGCAAGGGATCCAATCTTCATCTTCCGCATGGTCTAAATCTCCCCGGATGTAGGCAATGAGCCACCAAATGAAACCAAAAAACAACCAAGTGATGGTGTAAACCATGGTAAATACTAGCAGGTTAAAGCGCCACTTGAGATCCACCAAAGTGGTGAAAAGATCACTGAGATATCGGTAGGTTTCCTGGACATTTCCGTGATGAACGTTGCACTTGCCCGATTTTTCCATGTATCTCTGGCGTGGTTTCTTGATTTCAGCTACCAAAAGACGTGTTCGATCCGTGGCAATTGGAACATCGTCCCGGGCTTGTTTGGGAATCTTCTTTTGCTCCCTGGGGCTGACACCAATTTCCATATCTTGATTCATGAAGATCCTTGAATCTCCGGCCATGGTTGGGCTACAGAACAGGAAAAAAAATATCATAACTCTTACCTTATAAAAATAAGTAGAATTGTTTTCCTTAGCCTACTTGTCTCTTGATATTTGTGATTGCAAGCCACGTGGGCTGATAATGATGTGAACTGACATCCAAAACATTCGCAGAACAGCAGTTCAGGGAAAGTGGATCCATATCTTTCGATGAGTGTTCTCAGGTGATTATAGTACATTTTCATGGGCACTTACACGGTGATGATTCACTTTACCCATAAAATAATTTCCACCTCCCTCTTTTGGTTCCTTTAACTTTACCAACTGAAGTGTCAGAATTAGCCCTTTCTCCCCCCCCCCCAAAAAAAACCCCTACCTGGATTTATTCAGCAAAATTGCACAGGACATTTCAAAGAAGCATTTTGCAAAATGCATTAGCCAGAACAAAACATATCTCAGAATCTTTTGCAAAGATTGAATGAAAATTCTTCCGAGCTGTCTCCATGGGGTAGCACTAGCAAAAGCACTTAGACTTATATACCTCTTTACAGTGCTTTACAGCCCTCTCTAAACGGTTTACATATTTTCCCCAACAATCTGGATCCTCATTTTACCCACCTCAGAAGGATGGAAGGGCTGAGTCAACCTGGAGCCTGGTGAGATTCGAAATGCTGAATTGCAGGAAGCTGGCAGTCAGCAGAAGTAGCCTGCAGTACTGCACTCTAACCACTGCGCCACCATGGCTCAGTAGACAACTTGTACATGGATAGACATTTTACAGCATTGGTGGTTCCAATGGAAGTACTGTCCATGCACATAGGAAAGCATATGCCCATGCTTTCCAGCTGTCCAGCTATCTACTATCTAGCTATCATCTACCATCCATCCATCCATCCATCCATCCATCCATCCATCCATCCATCCATCAATCCATCCAGTCAATTTGTATAAACATCCATCTCAAACTGGAAACTGAGTCAGGAGTCCCCAGACCCCAGTCCATGGATTGGCACCGGGTTGAAGCATGCCAGAAATCGGGCCATGCAAACAAGTGAAGCCCCACCCATGTGATACAGGCAGCATGTAAAACTACAACTCCTCCAGTTCTTGGAAAAACCTTTCCCAGTGGAATCAATCCCTGGTACCCAAAAGGTTGGGAGCCGCTGCTCTGAGAGGCAAAACAATCATAAAAAGAATTGTAAAGAGTTAAAATAGAATACAAAGAAAGAAAGAAAGAAAGAAAGAAAGAAAGAAAGAAAGAAAGAAAGAAAGAAAGAAAGAAAGAAAGAAAGAAAGAAAGAAAGAAGGAAAGAAAGAAAGAAAGAAAGAAAGAAAGAAATTAAATAGAATTAATGTCAGTTCTTTTGTGATAAAACCAAATCAAGAAAGAGACAGCAAGGATTATAAGAATGCTGCTTTATTGTTATAGGACAGGGGTGGGCTGCCGGGGGTTCACAGGGGTTCGGGAGAACCTCTAGCTAAGATTCTGTGCAGTTCAGAGAACCCCCAAATCCCACTCCTGGCTGGCCCTGCCCACCCCTCCCCTCTCAGGAGTCCCCACGCGGCCTGTTTTGGATGCAGGTAAGTGCAGGTTGTGCACTGAGGCTCAGGGAGGGTGAAAAACGGGCCTACTGGAAGTTCAAGAGGGCCTCCAGAGCCTGGGGAGGCAATTTTCACCCTCCCGGAGGCTCCAGGAAAGCCTCCAAAGCCCGGGGAGGGCAATCCCTCCACCTTGCCATGGTGCAGGAGGCCAACTAGGCCACACCCACCATGGCCACACCCACCCATCAACCGGGCAGAGAACCCCTTGCTAAAATTTTTGAAGCCCACCCCTGTTATAGGGTTATTTTTGAATTTCTTTCTCATGCCTTCTCCTGTCCCTGGATTGTTTCTTTCGTTTTTATTATTCTGAACACATTCTTCAAACTTATCTTATTTATACAGAAGATAGGTGCAAATGAATTTTTTTAACTCTCCCTCACTTTCGTCCATTTCTCCTCCAGTAGCCAAGCAGTATTTGAAAAACACAGGAGATTTTGCACTTATTCATGGAATCCCTTTATTTTTTTTCCGATAAAAAGAAATCCTGTTATGAAACCTTTCATTTATCTTTGGACAAAAGTGGAGCTCCTGTGGAGAACTGCTCACCAGCCCCCGTGTACTTCATACCACAGAGAAGAGACACATGGATATACACAGAGACACACAAACACACACATAGACACACACACAAAGAGCACAAATCCTAGGAAAACCTAACCAACCCTCTTAATTCTCTGGCTTTGATCTAATAAACTTATGGCTAGGATTCAAGATGAAGCAACATAACTAAGCTGCATAAAATAATATAATTATAGAAATCTATTTTTGAAGAGTACAAATAAAGGCCCAAGTCAAATGGCAGAAGAACTGAGGAGAATAAACAGATAGCAGTGAATGTCCACCAAAGTCAGAACTAGAAATAAATCTCAGGTCCTTCTTAATGGTCACCTCAAAAGAAAAGCAAGCATTGGTTTTTCACCCAGCTTCTTCAGTTTGTTGGAACTTTTCCTTTAAAACCTAAAGCCAGGAAATTTTCTATTCATGCTTAGCTTCCTTAGAGCCATTATTTTCAAAGGAATGCAGAGATATTCTAAGATATTTCTAGCTGAACTTCTTCTCCAGCAGTATTTTCAATGGGATAAAAATGAACCACCCCCACCCCCACACCCCCCTGGTTTGGAATTATGGCAAGAAAGTGAATTCTGTTAAATTGTCGCTGGAAATTCTGGAGTTGTAGAACTTCAAATTATTTGGAGGATCCCAGAGGGAGAAAGAAAGACTGGAGTTGTATATCACTATTTTTTTTTACTTACTTTAAAAACTGAGCCATGTAAACATCCCAGTATTGCTATTATGGAGCATCAAAATAGAGTTGGAGAATTGCTGGAGAAATCAAGGGAAGACACACTGGGGAAGGGAATATATTGCCCAGTCACCATTTTATCAGGCTGCTTCATCAGCTTCCTTAAAAGTCCAGCCAATTTGTGTCATCTCCTCAGTTTGAGCTGATCATGAGCTGGACTGCAAGAACAGCAAAATCTTGCATTGTATTGCGATGCATGTCAATTGCACAACTTCCAACAAGAGCTGTAGTCCATTTTTTTTTTCTTTTTACCACCATGCAGGGGTAAAATCCAGCAGGTTCTGACGGGTCCTGGAAATCCGGTTGTGGAAATTTTGAGTAGTTTGGAGAACTGGCATACAGTATACCACCTCTGTGTGGCCCCAGAGTGGGGTGGGAATGGAGATTTTGCAGTATCCTTCCCCTGCCACACCCACCAAGCCACACCCACAGAACCGGTAGTAAAAAAAATTGGATTTCACCATTGCCACCCTGTAATTCTTTGCTTTAGGATGGGGTCAGGATGACTGAATAGAGCTGAGCGTTTACTGGCCGGATGCCTTCCTGACACCTATGCTGGGTTCACAGCAGATATTTTTTCTTTGCAGCCTGATAGAGAAACACCTGCCGCTGCCTAGGATTGAATTCTCAATCTTCCAAGTGGGAGATGAGCATCTTCCACCCTAGGCCACTGCACCGCTCAAGAATTGAAGTCCAATAAATATGTAAATTGGAACATCAAGGAAGGATAGTGTGGAAAACAGGATCAGCAATTCTCCAACTGTATTTTGGTTGGATTAAAAAAAAAGAACTTTGAAAATACTTTGCAGTAAAATAAGGTGCCAATCTGACTTGAAATGAAAAATTGAAATGACTCTGAGTGTAATGCAAGCCCAAATACCCAGAGAAATATTCCTTACCTCAACAGGAGAGGAAGTGTGATACAAGACATAGGATATTGGCTTCGACTCTTAAACTCCTGAATTTGAAGCTTGTCTGAGTCATTAATGTTCTAAGTAGACTTAATGTGATCATTCCTTCTTTAGCCTCCCTTCAGCGGCTGCGAAGACAAGAACAGGAGATTGCAAACTCACAAAGAGCTGGACGTAGGTGCTATTGATTACTGAGCCTAATGTCTGAGTGTGTAATGTGCTTTGATTTCTCCCATAAAAATAATTGAAGTGTGAAGCAATACCAGATAAAACAAATTGGATACAAATACACAGAAAATAGAGATGTATGAAAAAGAGTCATGCAAGAGATAGATTTCATCTCTTTTTAACAAGCCCTGGGTCAGCCTATCCTTTCTGGTTAAAAAATGCCATCCAATCCCCACTGACCACTTCCTTTGAGATAGAAGAGCAGGATGTCCTTGGCTCCAATAAGCCAGTCTTATAAAGGTAAAGGTTCCCCATGCACATATGTGCTAGTTGTTCCCACCTCTAGGGGGCGGTGCTCATCTCCGTTTCAAAGCCGAAGAGCCAGCGCTGTCCGAAGACGTCACCGTGGTCCAGTGGCCAGTATGACTAAACGCCAAAGGCGCACTGAACGCTGTTACCTTCCCACCAAAGGTGGTCCCTATTTTTCTACTTGCATTTTTTATGTGCTTTCGAAATGCTAGGTTGGCAGAAGCTGGGACAAGTAATGGAACTCACTCCGTTACGCGGCACCAGGGATTCGAACCGCTGAACTGCCGACCTTTCAATCGACAAGCTCAGCATCTTAACCACTGAGCCATTGCATCCATCTTATAAAGGTAGCACTCACTTAGCAATTGGTTGTTTAACAGCCATTTGAAGTTACTGTGGACCTCCCTCTGGAACTTATGATTCTGTCCTGAAGTTATGGCTGCTGTAGCATCCCTGACATATTGGCCCTATGTCAAAGACCATCTGTAGGGAACAATGTTAAGAATTCTACTTCCGTAACCTCTGCAAGATTGTAAATGTCCCACTTATAAATTAAGCTTTAAACACGTGCCCACTTACCAAGGAGAAAAGCTCCCTTACCTACAGAATAATATAATAGTAACTCCACTTAGTAGATGAGGTTGAAATGGGGAGATCCATATGGCCTTCACGGTGAACCATAATATGGTTTGATTTGTTTGAGCATAGATGGTGACCCTGAGACATCAGCTGAATTATGTTCACAGGTTTATGATGCCCTGGATCTCCCTTCTGGAGCGCATGCACGGAATTGAATGTTAAGTTATTGTGCCAACTTTATAAAATGCCAACTTGTATTTTTCTCAGGTTATTAGTGGTGATCTATTATGCAGCTCGCTTCATGGGAAGGCAGGATAGTTGTCAAATTAATTAATTGGTAAACAAGCTTTGATTTAGTAGAAGCTAATTCAAAAATATTCTCTCTTCCTCTGTTTTTTTTTTTGGGCCCCCTGCCCTGGGGGAAACCCAATTGCTGAAAAGATAGGCTGGTTTTTTTTCTCTTCTACATGAAATACAGGGGAAAATAGGAAGTTTCCCACAAAAAATGATTATAATATATCAGGCAATCTCTGAGCCGGTTTATTATTGTGCAGAATTCATCAACCACAAAGAATAGAATAGAATAATAGAGTTGTAACGGGACTTCTAGTCCCTTTAATAGAGTTGTAAAGGGCATATACCATATACCTAACCCTAACCCTAACTCTAGTCCAACCTACTGCCTAGGCAGGAAACCCTACACTACTTCAGACAATTGGTTATCCAACATCTTCTTAAAAACTCCAGTGTTGGAGCATTCACAACTTCTGCAGGCAAGTTCTTCCACTGATGAATTGTTCTAACCTGTCTTGGTTGCTTCTTTCTTGATTAGTTTCCACCCATTGCTTCTTGTCCTGCCCTCAGGTGCTTTGGAGAATAGCTTGACTCTCTCTTCTTTGTGGCAACTCCTGAGATATTGGAACACTGCTATCATGTCTCCCCTAGTCCTTCCTTTCAATAAACTAGACATACCCAGTTCCTGCAACCGATCTTCATATGTTTTGGCCTCCAGTCCCCTAATCATCTTCCTTGCTCTTCTCTGTACTCTTTCTAGAGTCTCAACATCTTTTTTACATCATGGCGACCAAAACTGAATGCAGTATTCTAAGTGTGGCCTTACCAAGCTATTATAAAGTGGTATTAACACTTCACATGATCTTGATTAGTTTTTTATATTCTACTCCTACCTTTGTAAAACAGAATAGAACAACTGAATAATGATGTCACTTTTATGCACAAAACCACTTGTTCCTTTCGGATGGACTACAAAATTGGCAGTAGCTGAAAATGGAGACGAGAAGTCCAGTTTTCTCCCTCTTATCAACTACACAAAGAGGCTTTTTATCAACCTTCCTCCTATCACAACCCTCCTTACTCACATTCCGAAGGGGGCTGGTCAGGAATGACCTCAAAAAAAGGCCCAACATTTCGTTCAAGGTGAACGAGCTAAAATCCAGAGGGTTCATCTGCAGAGAAAGGTCTGACATTTAGACAAACTGACAAAAAATGTGACCTCAGTGATAACTAAGCAGACAAAAATGGAAAAATTATTCTCTACCTAACGGCCGTCCCAAACTTGCTGCCAAGTTGTAAAAGTTAATGAGATTTAAGAGAGGAAGTAATTAAACATATGGAGAATAATCATAATTGCAGGAGTGCCTTTAGGAGATTTAGTTTGGATGGAGTCAAATTTAGACTCTGTCAACACCTGGCTCCTATCTTGAAGAGCGCCTGTCTCTCCCAGCACCACAGTCAAAAACCAAGTGTAGCCCTTAGTATGACAAGCAGCAGATTCTTGGCATGAACAATACTGGGCAGCAGACCATGGACAGGGCAGAGCCCAACAGACTCTTTTTCAGGAAGGTTGAATACTGGGCCATCACTAGGGGTGCTATTCAGCAGGTTCTGACAGGTTCTGGAGAACCGGTAGCGGAAATGTTGAGTAGTTTGGAGAACCGGCAAATACCACCTCTGGCTGGCCCCAGAGTGGGGTGGGAATGGAGACTTTGCAGTATCCTTCCCCCAGGAGTGGGGAGGGAATGGGGGCAGCGGTGAAATCCAGCAGGTTCTCACAGGTTCTGGAGAACCGGTAGCAGAAATTTTGAGTAGTTCGGAATATTGGTAGTAAAAATTCTGACTGGCTCCACCCCCATCTATTCTCTGCCTCCCGAGTCCCAGCTGATCAGGAGGAAATGGGGATTTTGCAGTATCCTTCCCCCAGGAGTGGGAGGGGATGGGGCAAGGGTGAAATCCAGCAGGTTCTGACAGGTTCAGGAGAACTGGTAGCGGAAATTTTGAGCAGTTCGGAGAACCAGCAAATGCCACTTCTGGCTGGCCCCAGAATGGGGAGGGAATGGGGATTTTGCAGTATCTTTCCCCTGGAGTAGGGTGGGGTGGGAATGGAGATTTTGTAGTATCCTTCCCCTGCAACACCCACCAAGCCACATCTACAGAACCGGTAGTAAAAAAAATTGAATTCCACCACTGGCCAAAGGGTCAAAGGGTCCAAAAGTTTCTCAACTCTACTTGGCAAACTGACGTCAGACTTTGGACAGGGAAAAAAAACCCCTGAATGCTCCACTTTTCTCCAATGCACTTTCTTTTGTCTAAAAAAAAAACCCACACAAGAATACCAGATTCAGGGACACGTGACATTAAGAACAGGCAGAACTTTAGTCCAAAAAAAAAAAAAAATATTTGGCCAGGACAAAAAACAACAACAACCAATCACCTCCCTATGTAACCTGGGTCAAAATATAAGTTGCACTAATTAGGCTCTGTACTGTAATTATTGAATATATCATAATTGAACTTATTTTAAATGCACTCTACCGAGAGCTGAGAAGCAAGAAAGCTGGCCAATTTATCCTGATTTAGCAGTTGGTTGAGAAGCTGCCATATTTGTTCTGACCAGTTGGTCTCTCTGGATAAAATCAACCAGAATTATAGAGTTGGAGGGATTTCAGTGGCAATTAAAGATGATCTGGAATAAAATCAAAGCATCTCCCTCGCATGGCTGTCCAACGTTGCTTACACCCATCTAATGAAAGACTGCTGACTGGTTTTGGTACAGCGGAAGTCTGTTCTATTGTCAAACTGCCCGTGCTATTTGGAAATTGTGTAAAAATTCTCTGCGTTTCTGTCCTCTTGAGCAACAGAAGCAGGGTGGGTTTCAGCAGGTTCTGACCAATTCTGGAGAACCGATAGTGGAAATTTTGAGTAGTTCGGAGAACCGGTAATAAAAATTCTGACTGGCCTCACCCCCATCTAGTCTCTACCTCCCGAGTCCCAGCTGATCAGGAGGAAATGGGGATTTTGCAGTATCCTTCCCTTGGAGTGGGGAGGGAATGGAGATTTTACAGTATCCTTTCCCTGCCATGCCCAGCAAGCCACGCCCACCAAGCCACACCCACAGAACCTGTTGTAAAAAATTTTGAAGCCCACCACTGCTGCCTGTCCACCCACCTGCCCTGGCATAATGTCGTCGTATTTAGCCACATTTTTGTATTTAGCTGGGCGCATGAGCAGAAGTCCGGGTGCTAGCGTGCCCATGGCAAACCGGTGGTAAGAGTACGTGGAACTCACCATTGAACAGAACAGACCTGGATTTTTATCCTCATTGAAAAAGAAACTCGGGGATGTTTCAAGGTCACAATCGTATTTTCTCTTGATCGTTTCTTCTCAGGCTAAAGCTAGGATGGCAGCCTTTGAGTGGCCAACAGCCACACTGTTTGGAAGAATGGGCATATGCTTTTGTGTGAACACGATGACATAAAGTTGGTGAGGATCACTTCACACTCGTGGCCAAGCCAAGGCAGAGTTTAGGGTAGCTAGATTTATGCAGCATGCTAAACCATACTTGGATCTGCTTGGTTCCAGCCTCAGCTGGTCATTGCAATTTTATACCTAGCTGCTGTAAATAAAATATCACCATCAAATAAAAATATATTAGGGTGCTCAATTGTGGGATGCAACAGAGCAGAATATGAGAACTTTTCCACGTTCTCTGCATAGTTTCTAATTGCCCAATTTTGTGCTACCTTTTGTACAATGCACCATACCACGAATTAAGTTTGGATACTCATTCCTTCTTATAGAATGGTTTTTATGCAGTTTTATTTTATTAAGTATGTATTAATACTTTATTAAGTATGTATTAAGTATGTATGTATGTATTTATTAAGTAGGTATGTATTTTATTAAGTAGGTATGTTCTTTAATTGCCTTATTTCTTGTTATACCTATTGTTTTTCTATTATATACATATAGGTATATGTCATAGTTCTGGGGTGAGATGGCTCAGTGGTTAAAGGCCCTGAGCTTGTCAGCTGACAGCCCAGGTTCGAGACCCAAGTGCTGCACGATGAGGTGAGTTCCTGTTACTTGCCCCGGGTTCCTGAACACTTATCGGTTTGAAAACATGCAAACGCAAGTAGATAAATAGGTACCACTTTGGTGGGAAAGAAACTGTGCACCTTGGTATATAGTCATGTTGGCCATGGAAACATCTTCAGACAATGCTGGCTACCTCAACTAGGAAATGGACATGAGAGCTGTCCCTTAGAGCAGGGATCCCCAACCCCCAGTCCGTGGCATGCCAGAAACCAGGCCACGCAAACAAGTGAATCCCCATCCACGGGATGCAGGTAGCACACGAAACCTAGCCCCTTCCAGTCTGTGGAAAAACCGCTCTCCACATAACTGGTCCCTGGTGCCCAAAAAGTTGGGTGCTACTACTAAAGGGATGCGATGGCTCAGTAGCTAAGACGCTGAGCTTGTCAATTGAAAGGTCGGCAGTTCGGCGGTTCGAATCCCTAGTGCCGCATAACGGGATGAGCTCCCGTGACTTGTCCCAGCTTCTGCCAACCTAGCAGTTCGAAAGCACATTAAAAAAATGCAAGTAGAAAAATAGGGACCACCTTTGGTGGGAAGGTAACAGTGTTCTGTGCGCCTTTGGCATTTAGTCATGTCGGCCACATGATCACGGAGATGTCTTCAGATAGTGCTGGCTCTTTGGCTTTGAAACGGAGATGAGCACTGCCCCCTAGAGTCAGGAACGACTAGCACATATGTGCAAGGGGAACCTTTCCCTTTCCCTTTACTGCTCTAGAGTCAGACATGACTGGACAAGGCATTTTTTTAAACCTTTCTGCCATACTTCTATTAGATAAATTATGGTATCTGGTCTTATGGCTGTAAAAGACTGATTTGATTGGCTATTCAGAATTTAACCTTGGTTCGAAACAAAACTAATGGAAATTGCTTCAAGTTCATCTTTTAGGGCTCATTGGGATTTTGTTCATTTGTTTGTGACCTTAGTAGTAGCAGTTTCTGAAAGAGGAGGGAGACAAATGAATGCCACCTTACAATGAAATCCCAGACCTCACAAAGCGCGTAATTGACTAAAGCAGAGAGAGGTTGCCTCCCCACCTCTTTTAATAGGACTCCAACTGATCAACACTGGTTTCCCTCTAATGTCACACTGGTAGTCTTCAAGTTACGACCATTGTGAAGACCAGAAAACATACCATTAAGTGATGCAGTCATTGAACAAGACATCACATGATTGTGAATTACAATCTTCCCTGCCAGCTTTCCCGTAGACCAGGGGTCTCCCAGGAATTCTGGGGGTTGAAGTCTGCAAGTCTTAAAGTTGTCAAGGCTGGAGACCCCTGCCATAGACTTTGCTCGTTGAAAGTCAGCTGAGAAGACTGCAAATGGTCATCCCATGTTCCCAGGATGGTGCAACCCTTGTCAATGTCAACCAGTTTCCAAGCAATTTGATCACAATTGCATAACCACATGAATGTTGCAACATAAATGCGAGGACTGGTCACCTTTATCTCCATGCCAATATTGACAATACTCTGAATAAAGAGTGATCCTTTGCTTTAATCTGCTCTTTCTTTTCTCTCATACACTTTCAACCAACGTCTTTTGCTATCCTTGCTACTAATTCCACAGAACATTTATTTCAAAAGAGATCCTTTACATCTCCCATCTTTTTGGGGCTAGTTTAACTGTGCTCCAAAAAAGACTCTTCTGGACCTGATGACCACAATAAAAAAAAAAAGATATTAATTTCAATGGGATTTCAGCAGCACCTCCCTAGACTAAGCAATCATTCATTATCTTGTCTTCAGTTGAGAGCAAGTGGGATCTGAGCTCTGCCTTTCTGATTGGCAAGCATAGGAAATACCAAGAGTATTTCCTCCACATTTAGGTCAGCCTCTGGCCATCAAACTCACTGGCTTCAAAGCAATGGATTGGAACAGCTGGTGAAAGAGCCAATTAACACTACACATGGGCTGCCTGCAGTGGACACCCTGCTGAAGAAGATTCCTCCTTGATCAGCAGAAGAGATGAAGCTATCTTAGATGTACAAGGCTGATGCTTTAAATGATGCAGTGGGTTCGGTGGGATGTTGAGGCAGAGCTTCCCCTTGCAACATTCTTGACCCATTCACCTGCTTCTTTGAATTTCAGATGCATAGCTCTCTTTGTAATGGTATCTGTGTGCCCAAGGGCCTAGAATTTGGCTACCAAGATGGCCTTCTTGAAGATATGCATGCTGCTGTCATGGGCTGGAAGGATAACTGGAACAATAAAGGAGCAAGAGAGGTTTCAACTGTCTCAAGCACAGCCTTCCTCTAAGTGTAGGTCCTTTTGATCACTCTTGAGGATAGAATCCATGAGCATGCTTCAACTCTTGACCAAGACTAAAACCACTTTCCATGATCTGGTATCCTCCATACGCATTGGAGCTGAAACTTCCTAAATTTCAGGGCTCCACTAGTTAACAGCTGGACCTAGGCTAAGGTTTTGGATAGCTGACTATAACAAAACTCCTTATTTGTGTTTATAAAGCCACAGTATCTAACAAAATAGCATGGAATTGTCCATAACAACAAAATGAGGTAAAGGTTCCCCTCACACATATGTGCTAGTTGTTCCCGACTCCAGGGAGCGGTGCTCATCTCCGTTTCAAAGCCGAAGAGCCGAAGATGTCTCCGTGGTCATGTGGCCGGCATGATTCAATGCTAAAGGCGCACAGAATGCTGTTACCTTCCCACCAAAGGTGGTCCCTATTTTTCTACTTACATTTTTACATGCTTTCAAACTGCTAGGTTGGCAGAAGCTGGGATAAGTAACGGGAGCTCACCCCATTACATGGCACTAGGGATTCGAACCGCTGAACTGCCGACCTTTCGATCGACAAGCTCAGTGTCTAAGCCACTGAGCCACCACTTCCCCTTCAACAACAACAACAACAAAAAAGGAAGGTAACCTAAGAAAACCAGCATTTCACAAAGAAATATTACTGTACAAGTCACCAAAAGATTTCTTTTTAAGGAAGGAATTCTCCTCTCAAGATATTTATTTTCAGATTCTAGCTTATGACCATAGAAACTGAGTTTTCCCTAACCCTAGATAAAAATCCCTGAATTCTGGCTTTCCTCAACTGTTTAAAGGAAAACAATATTCTTGTCGGTGGTAACACCTCATTAGATCTTCCAAGGCAGGTTTTGTTTGTTTAGCAAGAAAGAGGCATTTAAAGGCAGTTATGTGACTCTTTAAAAAAATTTCCCCTTGTGCATATTAAAAATATATTTATTTTTCTAAGCAAGTTACTCAGAAAAAAAAACCCATACCAGATGGAAGTTATGGGGAACAAACTTGTGGGGTTCAGGAATGGTTAAAGTTCCTTTGATTGAGAGATCTCTTCCTTCTAAAAGAATAAAATAAAAATCAGACTCTCCTAGATGTAATTAAGGAAGACTTGGGCTTTAAACAAATCACATATTTACATATCATGCTTGATCTTTAAATTGGGCCTAATTTCGAGGCAATCAAGAAGGTTAAGGTGGAACTAGTGTGAAATTCAAACAGGCAATTAGCAATCATTTCATCAGGGAGCGTGAGCATTCAGACGAGATCAAAAGCAACATGGAAAGGATGGGTTGAAGAGACATTGGGATCATTACGTCCTGATTGTAGATTTGAATTCAGATGTCCAGATTAAAACATTCTTTAGGCCATGGAGATATCGCTGCTGTGGTCCTTCTACTTCCTTTCCAAATAATTCAAAGTTGAATGGAAAATTCATATTCCTACACATTGTCCAGAACCTACAACAATGATCTCATCTAGCAAGGTTAAACCAAACAGAATAGGTGTGATTCCCATTGTGCAAAAATTGCATCTCACTTAACATTTCTCATTAAACAGCAGCTGCATTTCAAACCCACTGCCCCCCATTTTCTTCTTCACTTACCCCCATCCTTTCACCAAGACAAAATCCAAAATAACTTCTGATACTTTCCCACATCGCTTGGACCTCCCAGCACTCTCAGCCTCAGAAGTTAGCTTATTCTTCTCGTTCTTCTTTTTAAGGTCAACTGACCCCATTCTCCCCTGACGGGTGGACAACCTGAAAGCAAGGTCCATGGCATCTTCTACCATCCTGCTCTTCTTCTTGGAATCGCTTGTTTTCCTCAACCTCCAGAAATACGAGAGAGAAATCAACCCCAAATGAGGTGTGGGGTGGGGTGGAGAAAAGCCAACTTACCTGACAAGGGAGGTAACTAAGGAGACCCTCCAGGGGTAGCTGCTGGTGAAATCACTGGAGAATGAAAGTCCAATTTATTCTGTGAAGGTCTGACCTGTTCCATTGTTGCCAGAAATGCGTAGGGGTCTTCTCAAACCAGCTCTCTGTGCCCTTCCCTCTTTCTCCCTGCTTGCTGTAACAAAAGATAGAGGCAGAGTCTGTGCACGCCCCCTCTTCTTAAGCCATGCCTTGTTCTCTCAGTTAGAAATGTTGGTCTTCATCTCGGATCTTCTCAGCAGCCTGTTAAATTTCCCTCCCTGAGCCTTCTGGTGCTGCTGCGGCGGCTGCTGCTACTTCCCTCTCTGTCTGTATAGTACAAATGAATTCTCTGTGTATTACAGCTATTTAAAGGGGTGGAAGGAAGAGAAGGAAGGGAGACAGGCTTCCATGTGATCGGAGCATCATCTGTTCTGAATGAACAAGAAGGGAAAGGGAAGGTGGAGGAAGAGAGGGAGGGAAAGCCGGGGAAGGAGGGACTGAGATATATGCTTAAGCTTTGCTTCCCAGGCTGCACAAATAGGACAAATATGGGGCAGGCAGCATCAGGAGAGAGCAGCATCCATCCATCACCTTGAGCAAACACAGACGCCTATTCTTCCCCATAAAGAGTCTTCCTGAGAGTCAAGGCTGCATCTTCAGATACCTCCGATCATCCCCTTTGGTCTATGCTTCCCATCTCTAGTTCAGTTTTCTTTTGCAGCGGTTGTTGCTTGGAGAGAGCCTCTTGGAAAACAAAGGAAAGGAAGGAGGGGAAGCTGGAGCTTACACAGTGCATGAAAAAGAATATAGGTCCCCAATGGTTGCTGCAAACAACCAATAAAAGAAGTCCAGGCAAAGAGGAAAGAAGGAGGCTGGGCAGAACATCTGGATAGGGAAAATAAATACCAATATCCAGAATAAATGAGTTGGAAGGGACCTTGGAGGTCTTCTAGTCCAACCCCCTGCACAGGCAGGAAACCTTAGCACCATTTCAGAGAAATGGTTGTCCAATCTCTTCTTAAAAACCTCCAGTGATGGAATACCCACAAGTTCTAGAGGGGGATCCATTCCATTGATTAATTGTTCTCATTGTCAGGAAATTCCTCCTTAGTTTTAGGTTGCTTCTCTCCTTGATTAGTTTATTAGTTATCTATTGTTTGTTGTTTTGCTTCGGAGAATAGCTTGATTCCCTCTTCTTTGTGGCAGCCAGTGGTGGGTTGCCCCCAGTTCGGACTGGTTTGCAAGAACCGGTAGTAAAACCGACGGGAGGCTCCATCCACTGACCCAGACATGATCGTAGGTGATCTGTGCATGCGCAGAAGAGTGTGTGCACGTGGGCGTGATGCAAACTGGTAGTAAAGGTAAGTAGAACTTACTCTTGGTGGCAGCCTCTGAGATATTGGAACCCTCCTCCCCAATCCTTCTTTTCATTAAACTAGACATATCCAATTCCTGCAGCCGTTTTTCATGTTTTAGTCTTCAGTCCCCTAATCATCTTTGTCATTCATACAGCTTTTTGATTTAGGCAGCATATATAACCCCATTTTTCTCATACAAGAGTAATCCTGTGAGATATGTTGGCCTCCGAAGACTCATCCACAGACATCTTTCTATATCTGGCTCTCCTCATTCCTAATCCAACATCTTAACTGCTACCGCACATTTTCCTAAGAAACTGTGCAGAAATGGGCAATAAACCCTTAAGCCTCACAACCTTGACTTAATTCCAGCTGTTGGTAACCTGCTGTTCAGTTGAAAGCATGCATTTGGCTCCATTTTATAAATGTATTTATGTCACTTCGATTTCTCTTGACAAGCTTAAGGTGTCCTCTCCTTCCTCCTTCTGTTTTCTCAATGCCACGGGCTGGCTGACAAATGAAGACAGGTGAGAAGTCAACCTGATTGCAAAGACCATATTTGAATGTGGTTTCCTCTAGCCCAGGAGTCAGTAACCTGTGGCTCTTTCATCCCTCTGCTGAGGCTCCCTGTCACTCAAAATATGCGTCACACCCGCCGGTATGTGATTTATTGATTTATTGAGCTTTTTGACTCATGTTGCATGCAGAAATAAAAATTTGTTTTCTCTGTAGCCGTTCATTGATTTCCCAAATGCAACACATTATAGTTTTTTTATACATAGCATAAAGGTTAAAAAACGATATATGGAGTGTTATCTTCATTTTGGATGTCAAAAGGATTTTGTGGCTCCCGGTGTTTTCTTTTGTGCGGGAAATGGGTCCAAATGGCTCTTTTGAGTGTTTAAGGTTGCTGACCCCTGGTTTCGCCTGCATAGATTGTGGAATGTATGTTCAAGGAGATGTGGCTGCATAATTATTTAATCACATAGCTCCATAAATATATAAGGCGTTTTCCAGGTCCCCACTCAAGGGTTTTAATTATAAATCATAAAGCAGCAACAGAAATGGTGGCAGAAGACATACATGGAAAGAAGAAGCATCTCTTCAGTTCATTCACACCTGAGAACTAGAGTTCAGATCCATTCTTTTCCATCTATATGCAGATCAGGTACTGGTGAAGGCTGGAGATTGCTGTTACAAGCTTATGACAGATGTGGGAAGGATAAGAAGTGTCTAAAATGAACTTGAATCAAAGGTTGCTATGGGAAATACTCCTACTCTGGATTACAGTAACGACTTCCTCCGGTCCCAGAGGATGCTCCACTTTTCATCCAGCTCCCAAATCCAATCATAATTTTATGGGAGCATTTTATGGCTCTTATTTCTTAGTCTATTTGGAGAGGGGGAATTGAACGCCTGGACTATTGTAACACTCTCTACATGGGGCTCCCCTTGAGGAGCACCCGGAGGCTCCAACTGGTCCAGAATGCGGCCGCGCAAGTAATAATGGCGGCGACTTGTCGCTCCCATGTAACACCCCTCCTGTGTGAGCTGCACTGGCTCCCCAGGGTCTTCCGGGTGCACTTCAAGGTGTTGGTTACCACCTTTAAAGCGCTCCATGGCTTAGGATCTGGTTATTTACAAGACCGCATTCTGCCACTGATTACCTCCCACCGACCGGTACGCTCCCACAGAGAGGGCCTCCTCAGGGTGCCGTCAGCCAAACTATGTAGGCTGGTGACCTCCAGGGGGAGAGCCTTCTCTTTGGGGGGCCCTGCCCTAGGGAATGAATTGCCCCCGGATCCCCCACCTCCACACCTTCCGTCGTGCACTGAAGAGCCTGTTATTCCAACAAGCCGCTCTGATGGGATACATGTTTTAAATTGGGTTTTAAAGGGTTTTTTTTTAAAAAAAATTGGTTTTAGCTGGGAGTTTTAAATTCGGCCTGTGATTTAATTATTTTAATATGTTTTTAAATTTCTGTCTTGTATATTGTTTTACAATGGCTGTTCACCACCCTGAGTCCTTCGGGAGAAGGGCGGGATATAAATATAATAAAAGTAAAGTAAAAAAGTAAAAGAACAGTTCTCTTAGACTAATAGTTTATAACGACCCAAATCATCGATTTTGTACTCCATCGTTCCGATGATGACTCAAGGCAACTACCGATCGGATGAAGTTAAAAAAAAAAGAGTAACAAAAGAAACACATGTAAGATAACAGAATAAGAGAGTTGGAAGGGACCTTGGAGGTCTTCTAGTCCAATTCCCTTACTCAAGTAGGAGATCTTATATCATTCTGGACAAATAGTTGTCCAATCTTTTCTTGAAAACTTCCAGTGACGGAGCACCCACAGCTTCTGAAAACAAGCTGTTCCACTAGTTAATTGTTCTCACTGTCAAGAAATTTCTCCTTAAGTTCTAGGTTGCTTGTCTCCTTGGTTGGTTTCCATCCATTGTTTCTTGCCTTCTGGTGCTTTGGAAAACAGCTTGACTCCCTCTTCTTTGTGGCAACTCCTCAGATATTGGAACACTGCTATCATGTCTCCCCTAGTCCTTCCTTCCATCAAACTAGACATACCCAATTCTTGCAATTGTTCTTCATATGTTTTAGCCTCCAGCCCTCTAATCATCTTTGTTGCTCTTTTCTGCACTCTTACCAGAGTCTCAATATCTCTAATATAGCGACCAAAAGTGGATGCATAAAAACTAAAAAAATAAAATTACCATCATACTTTTTTTAAAAAAAAAGTGCTCCTGTTCAGTAATATTCTTGGATTCTTGGCTTTTCAAGACACATTTGAATGGACTTAGTAAGTTGTTATATTCAACTACAAAAAGCCAAAGGAGTCATGTTCTTGTTTTCAGAGCCAGGCAGCAAATACACTTGTGAAATTTTTCATCTGGATAGCCTTAAGCCACTGCATACATAATTAAGAATGACGGAAATACAGTCTCCCTTCTAAGACTCTGTGCCAATATTAAACCTACATGACTTTCTACATATATTCAGAAACAGGTCTTGGAGAGCTGAAGCTGGTTTTCTATAAGGCGGCGAGCACTGAATGGTACATCTCTTTGCAAACCCTTTTCCAACTCTCACTGTGTCAAATGGTCTTAGTTCTAGGGCAGTGATGGCTAACCTTTTTGCCATTGCATGCCAAAAGCAAGGGGGAGCGTGGTGGGGTCACACACATGTATGCCTACATCCATAATTCTATGCGCCCTGCCTCCCTCCCCGTGCTCCCCCCACTTTTGGCACGTGATGGCATGGTGGGCTTGGTAGGTCCATTTTTTGCTCTCCCCAGGCTCCAGAGTCTTTCTAGGAGCCTGGGGAGGGCAAAAACAGCCTTTCCCACCCACCCACAGAGGCCCTCCGGAGGCTGGAAACAGTGTGTTTCCTGACTTCCGGTGGGTCCAGAAGGCCCGAAAACCAGCTGGCTGGCGCACGCATGCGTGTTGGAGCTGAGCTTGCGTGCCCACCGATAGGGCTCCATGTGCCACCTGTGGCACCCATGCCATAGGTTCGCCATCACAGTTCTAGGGTAAAAAACCAAACCCCAATGACCCAGAAGCAAAGTGAAGGGAGAAGATTTGCGCTCGGTTCAAAGCCACTGGAAATATCTTTTTTTTAAAATTGAGAATAACATTTCTTGGACAAATGTTTGACTCCCTCTTCTTTGTGGCAGCCCCTGAGATATTGGAAGACTGCTATCATGTCTCCCCTAGTCCTTCCTTTCATTAAACTAGACATACCCAGTTCCCACAACAGTTCTTCATATGTTTTAGCCTCCAGTCCCCTAATCATCTCTGGAGAATCTATGGAGATTCTCAGTAATCCAAATCATGGTTTTTTTTCAAGAGGCAACTAGATTTCCTTTGTTTTTCCTTGAAGAAGTTTTGCAACTCATTCAAGAAGCTTCTTCAGTTCTGGTGGAATATATAGCACCAGTGGGTGCATGCACCTCAAAAGTAAACTGCAATATAGCCTCTGTGGGGTGTGGCCTTAAGGGGTCAGTTTTCATGGGGTGAGTTCTCAAACCACCTATCATTTGCTGGAAGAGCACATGTTTGTTTTAAATATTTAGATTAGATAGATTAACAGAGTTGGAAGGGATCTTGTAGGTCATCTAGTCCAAACCCCACCCAAGTAGGAGACCCTATATCATTTCTGACAGATGGCAGTCCAGTCTCTTCTTGAAAGCTTCCAGTGATGAATCTCCCACAACTTCCAAAGGCAACTTCTGTTCCCTTGGTTGGTTGTTTTCACTGTCAGAAAATTTCTCCTTATATCCAGGTTGAATCTCTCCTTGACCATTTTCCATCCATTATTCCTTGTCTGGCCTTCGGGTGCTTTGGAGAATAGCTTGACCCCTTCCTCTCTGTAGCAGCCACTCAAATATTGAAAGACTGCTATCATGCCTCCCCGGGTCCTTCTCTTCACTAGACTAGCCATGCCCAGTTTCTTCAACTCTTCATCCTATGTTTTAGCCTCCAGTCCCCTAATTATCCTGGTTGCTCTTCTCTGAACTCTTTCTAGAGTCTCAACATCTTTCTTATAATGTGGTGACCAAAACTGGATGCAGTATTTAGGTGTGGTCTTTTTAAGGCTTTATAGATTGGTATTAGTACATCACATGATCTTGATTGTATCCCTCTGTTAATGCAGCTTATGCAATGTTGATTGCATTGGCTTTTTTGGCTGCCGCCACACACTACTAGCAATAAAATATAATTTTATTGACAGTTTTAAGAATGAGAGTAAATATCGACACAAATTAAAATAGAGCAAGAAGGAAAATGGAAAAGGAAGAAAGAAAAGAAAAAGCTAAGGTGGAGAAAGAAAAAGAAAGGAAGAAGGAAGAAAAAAAAACCCAAAGAAAAAAGATACTGTGTAAAGAAGTGACTTCCAATTATAAATGTAACCTGTTCTCTAATCTTACATGGTAAATCTCTTCTTTCTATAACCAATCCTACCCAATTGTTAGAACCATAGAGTATAAATTCATTTTCTTCTGGTGTATGCAAATGCCCATAAAGGATTTCCAATCAGCAAAAATTATAGCTATTATCTTTTCACTAATCAAAAAAATCAGTTTAGCCATTTTCAGCTACTTCCATCATCTTCATCAACCATTCCTCTTCAGTATGTATTGCCAAGCTTTTTCATCTTTGTGTGTATAATAATCTCAACATAGCTATAAAGTCCTGTGACATTTTCCCAACCATTTGTCTATCAGTCCCAAGAAGAAAAATTCTGGTTTGAGTTGAGTTATTCAAAATGGACAGTGATTAATATACCCTGTTTCCCCCCAAATAAGACATCCCCTCATAATAAGCCCAATCAGGATTTTGAGCGCATGGCAATAAGGCCAAGTGCTTATTTCAGGGTTCAAAAACTATAAGACAGTTTTATTTTCGGGAAAACAAAGTATATATGTATATACCCTGTTTCCCCGAAAATTAGACATCCCTAATAATAAGCCCAATCGGGCTTTTGAATGCATGCACTAAAATAAGCTTCCCCTGAAAATAAGCCCTCCCCAAAAATATTTAAACGCAGAGCTGGAAATCAGGTAAGATGGAAAGAGGAACCCCATCTTACTCCATGCACCCCAAAATAATAAGACCTCACTGAAAATAAGGCCAAGCGCTTATTTTGGGGTTCAAAATATATAAGACAGAGCCTTATTTTTGGGGAAACACGGTATATGTATGGGTGTAGATGTATATATGTGTATGTGTGTGTATAGCATTTGTATATTTATTTAATTTATTTATTTAATTGGTTCAATTTATATGTCACTCTTCTCTGGAGACTCAGGGCGGCTTACAATGCGTTAAGCAATAGCCCTCATACTCTTGTATATACCGGCTTAGTAGGGCTTTTGCCCCCCCCAAAGCGCTGTTCTTTTTTATCCGGGTCCTCATTTTACCTACCTCGAAAGGATGGAAGGCTGAGTCAACCTTGAGCTTGGTGAGATTCGAACTTGCAGTAATTGCAGGCAGCTGGTTTTACTTAAAAGTACTTAGTCTGCTGCGCCACCAAGGCTCTATATGAGTGTTATGTATGGGTGAGGCAGTTCTATACTTTCTTTTGTGCAACATAATTTCATTTTTAATGTGTGTCATTGTGCCCACAATAAAAAAAATGGCAATAAAGGTAACATATCTTGTATATTAATATTTAAAATCCTCTGAATCAGTGAAGGCACCTAAATCCAAAATTGTCTGCCTTTTTTGCACATCCACCAAACACAATTAAATGACCCTTCTTGTTGTTCACATTTCCACAGAGACCCACAATGGTGTTTTCAGACACAACCTGAATTTGTATCTGTTCCATATTCTCAACATGGCCTCTAACATAGTGGTTTTTAAAATCTACATTAACTTAATCATACCTCGATTGTACCATGCCACCCAAATCTCAGGTCATGTCCTTCTAACCCTAAAAGTCTTCTGTTTCTCATCCATGCTCACTCGTTCATCCAAACCAAACTGCAAACTGCAAAAAGCAATTTCAAATCGGGTAAACCCAATCCTCCCCATGCCTTTACGTTTTGCAACACAGCAATATTTAACGCATGCTTTTCCCCCTTGCCATACAGATATATCTAGAGTTGTGGTAGCACAGTGGTTAGAATGCAGTAAGGCAGGCAAAACTCTGTCCACAGCCTGGAGTTTGATCCTGATGGAGATCAAGGTTGAGTCAACCGTCCATCCTTCCGAGGTCAGTAAAATGAGGACCCAGATTGTATGGGGGGCAAGATGCTGACTTTGTAAACTTCCCAGGGAGGGCTATAAAGAAAGGGATCTCCAACTTTGGTAACTTTAAAACTTGTGGACTTCAACTCCCAGAATTCTTTACTGGCTGAGGAATTCTGGGAGTTGAAGTCCACGAGCCTTAAAGTTGCCAAGGTTGGAGACCCCTGCTATAAAGCACTTTGGAACGATATATAAATCTAAGTACTATTGCTATTGCTATGTCCCCTTGCTACTGTTTAAGTGGTGCGAGAGAGCACATTTTTGCATGCTGATTTTAATCTTCAGTTTTCCAGATAAACACAGAGGCGAGAAAGAGGTGGAGGTGAAACCTTTTGAATGCAATGGGCTTTTGCATTGAAAGCACCGTGGAGAGGCAAGGCTAACACACCCTCCAGCTGAGTTCCATTCTTGGTGTGATTTCACTTACTCATTCATGACTCTCTTCTAGCAGCAATGCAGAAGTGGCTTTACCACGGGCTTCTTTACATGGTATTCTGTTTTATCTCCCCTTCTAGCCAAGAGTCCTGAAATTTTCAGGTGTTTTATGGATGTATTTTTGATCTCCTTTAGCCAGGTGGCTCAGTGGCTAAGATGCTAAATTTGTTGATCGAAAGGTTGACAGTTCAGCAGTTCGAAACCCTAGTGCCGCATAATGGGGTGAGCTCCCGTGACTTGTCCCAGCTTCTGCCAACCTAGCAGTTCAAAAGCAGGTAAAAAATGCAAATAGAAAAATAGGGACCACCTTTGGTGGGAAAGTAACAGCGTTCTGTGTGCCTATGGTGTTTAGTCATGCCGGCCACATGACCATGGAGACGTCTTTGGACGGCGCTGGCTCTTCGGCTTTGAAACGGAGATGAGCACCGTCCCCTAGAGTCGGGAATGACTAGCATATATGTGCAAGGGAAACCTTTATCTTTTTAGGCAGGAACAGCCAGTTGCTACCAATTCCTGAAGGAGCAGTTAAGAAAAAAAAAAACTCTCTCAAACTATATTCCTACTGTGGAGAAGAGATTTAAAACAATTCAGATCCAAACAAAAAATCCCCGTTTTGTTTTGTTCTGTATCTTTCACTCTGATTAAATTGCTTCACTGGCTATTTGAGCAACCAGCAGAAACACACACAAACACACATACATACCTTCTCTCCAGCCTCTTTTCCCACTCCAACAGGATGACTATAGGATTATTACATCATCGCCATTCCTTCTGAATTTTAGCGTGAGCTGATTTAATTTCCACTAAAGGTGGGGGAGGGGGAGTAGCAGAAAATGAATGAATAAATCAGAAGTGTTTAGCTGCAACTTGTAAAAACCAACAGCCCAAACAAGGCATTTTAACACCTTCCCATCTCACACACACACACACACACACACACACACACACAGAGAGAGAGAGAGAGAGAGAGAGAGAGAGAGAGAGAGAGAGAGAGAGAGAGAGAGAAACCCACAACAGAAGCGTTCATTAAAATGTTCCTGCTAGGGTCTGAATAATTTGAAGAGGGGGAAAATAACATTTGACATGGAGAGTACAGCAGCGGTAGCTTGAGAGGCTTTGACAGTAGTAAGGTAAAACCGCAACGTGAAGCATCTGGGAGAGTTTCTCTCGTGGGAATTTTATGATGAGGCCAACAGAGCTGTCATTTTCCCCGTTGTGTAGGAATTCATAAATGCCAGCCAAAATCAAGAAGGTCAGCAGAAATAAGGGGGAAATAAAAAGGGAAGGAAGGTAGACATCTGGCCTGGAAGTAGTCATGCCAATAAATACCCCCAAAGCAACAGATGGATGGTTTAATGGTCAGCCTGGAATCATCAAAGGAAGCAATTACCGTGTTTCCCTGAAAATCAGACCCTGATATATTGTTTTGAACCCTGAAATAAGAGCTTGGCCTTATTTTCCGGGAGGTCTTATTATTTTGGGGCGGATGGAGCAAGATGGGGCTCCTCTTGCCATCTTATCTGATTTCCAGCTCTGTGTTTAAATATTTTCAGGGAGGGCTTATTTTCGTGCATGCGCTCAAAAGCCCAATTGGACTGATTATCAGGGGATGTCTTATTTTCGGGGAAACAGGGTAGAAGCCGGAGATAAAGTAGGGTCCTCCCCATCTATGCATCTTGGAACTGGGGAACATAATGAGCCTGAGTGGCTTAAGAGGCTAATGGCTCCTACTAAGGCAGCAATTAATATCCAGCTGCCTGCAATTACACCAGTTCGAAACTCCCCAGGGTCAAGGTCGACTCAGCCTTCCATCCTTTCTAAGGTAGGTAAATTGAGGACCCAGTTTGTGGGGGCAATAAACTGACTTTGTATAAATATACAAAAATATGAAGGCTATTGCTTAATGCATTGTAAGCCACCCTGAGTCTCTGGAGAAGGGCGGCATATAAATCAAATTAAAAAAAACAAACAAACATTGGTATCCTTCAGGAGAATGACGGTGGAGGTGAACGGGAAGATAAATGCAAAGAGGTTTAAAAGAACTCAGGTGAATAATCATTAAATAGAATCATTCGCCTAGATAATCTCTTTCAGTCTTTTTAATCTTTCCTTCTGTATCACAATGCTTGCAAAATTAATCTTCCAGAGATGAATTTCCTTTGACAAATTTCAGATATTAGGAACAAAAAAATTGCTTCAGTGTTATCTGTTGGTTAGCCTGAAACTGTGATATAGACGGATGATAGACAATCAGTTTCGTGTTTTGATTCCACCCCCGATGGAGAGAAGGGAAGGAAAGAAGGGAGAGAGGGAGGAATGGAAAGACACTTTTCAAAGAACTCATCACTTTATTTCATAATGAATTTTGTAATTATCCTTCTTGTAGGGTTCTGAAAATCAGTTAGCCCTTCATGAAAGATTGGCTATCAGAGAAAATGGGAAGCAGTTTCCCTCACCACAAAGGCAACATCGTCTTCAAACAGAGACTTTGTGTTCCCTTGCCGTGAAACCTTTATAATAAGATTTGAAACGGTTTTTTCTTAGTATAATACAGGAAGCAGAAACATAGCAGTTCTGCAGAAGGAAGATGGACAGTGGGATGGGGAAGGGAAAGGAACTGACAAAGATGGAGGACAATCCTTTGTTTTTTTTAAACCAAGAAAAGTTATCGATAAGAACAAAAAGGTTGGGCTCCTCACTTGATTGCTGAGGACAGCGCTTTCAATGGCTTTGTAATGGAGAAAGTTATCATCCTGCATCCAGTTTTGGTTGCCATGATGTAAAAAAAGATGTTGAGACTCTAGAAAGAGTGTAGAGAAGAGCAACAAATGATTAAGGGACTGGAGGCTAAAACACATGAAGAACGGTTGCAGGAACTGGGTATGTTAGTTTGATGAAAAGAAGGACTAGGGGAGACATGATAGCTGTGTTCCAATATCTCAGGGGATGTCCCAAAGAAGAGGGAGTCAAGCTCTTCTCCAAAGCACTGGAGGGCAGGACAAGAAGCAATGGGTGGAAACTAATCAAGGAGAGAAGCAATTTAGAACTAAGGAGAAATTTCCTGACAGTTAGAACAATTAAACAGTGGAACAGCTTGCCTCCAGAAGTTGTGGATGCTCCAACACTGGAAGTTTTTAAAATGATGTTGGATAACCATTTGTCTGAAGTGGTGTAGGGTTTCCTGCCTAAACAGGGGGTTGGATTAGAAGACCTCCAAGGTCCTTTCCAACTCTGTTATTCTACTCTACTCTACTCTACTCTACTCTACTCTACTCTACTCTACTCTACTCTACTCTACTCTACTCTACTCTATCCACCCCTCTCCTAGAAGAATGAAATACTTTGAGAAATATTTAAAAAGGCAGAATATTATATTTCCCCTAAAGGAGAAAGAGAAATTTTAAAGGAAACAGAAACTCAGAGCCACAGGCTCCCTGCCCCCAACCAGATACTAAACTGAGGCCAGCTTTTAGAAATGCAGATTTGGTAATCCATTCAAGACAGGATATTTGGAACAAAGGCAGATTTAGGTAGAATGGTAGGATCAGCCGTCACTCAAGATCCAGGAAAGCCATTAAGACACAATAGGAATGGCCCAACATCCTTTCAGGACACAAGCCTCCTCATTACATCATCTTGGAGAGTCCAGGCTTCAACCAAACCTAATTCAGACAACCTAAAAAGTTAGCTATGACCCCTGCATAGCCTCTGGGAGTCTGACAACCAATAGAATACATATTCTTGCACAGGAACAGGAAGCTCAAGTGCAAGGCCCAAGAGAGGGTATAAATAACCCCCCCTCAACTCCATGTGGTCCACTGTCCAGGACTTCAAACTCATGTGGTCCTGTCCATCGATAAACCATCTTTCCAATCAGCCTCCATGTTTCCAGTGTCTTTCTCCCCACTTGGAACTGAACCCAGATGGATATTTCTTCCAACAGTAATACTGTCTATAATGGATTCTTTAGTGACACTTGTAGGACTAAATCCCTGAGTGAAGATCTGAGGTCAACAATCCAGGAGGCATTCAAGTCTCATGTCATCCTCATCTCTGCTTCTAAAAAAATAAAATAAACGAGAAAAAGGCAGCATGCCAGATCCATGCTCTGGAAAAGATGGGAGAAAGCAGGAAAGCTGAGACAACATAAAAGCTTATTTATTTATTTTATTTATTTATTAGTTTGTCAAACATGTACAAGATAGCAGGTGTGAATATAAACATGGACATGAATGAAGGAAATGAATACAAATAAGTGGGGACAGTAGGACAGGGATAGTAGGCATGCTGGTGCGCTTATGCACACCCCTTTAATGGACCTCTTAGGAATGGGTTGAGGTCCACGGTAGACAGTTGAAGGTTGAAGCTGTGGGGGTTTGAAGATGTAACAACGGAGCCAGGTAGAGCATTCCAGGCAATGACCATTCTGTTGCTGAAGTCGTATTTTCTGCAATCGAGTTTGTAGCAGATTTCCTTGAGTTTGCATCAATTGTTTGCCCCTGTATTATTGAGGTTGAAGCTGCAGAAGTCATTGATAGGTAAGACGTTGTAGCAGAAAATTTTGTGTACTGTGCTTAGATCAGACCGCAGGCGGCACAGTTCCAGCTTGTCCAAGCCCAAAATTTCAAGCTTGGTGGCATAAGGGATTCTATTGTGAGCAGAGGAGTGGAGGACTCTTCTCGTGAAATACCTCTGGACCCACTCAATTGTATTAATGTCTGATATACAGTGTGGGTTCCAGGCAAACAATCTGTATTCGAGAATTGGTCTGGAAGACTGAGAAAGAGTGCTAGAGAGAAAGAGAGAGAAACTGGAGGAGAAGAATCTATGTGGGATGAAGCTAACACTGTCAACTCTTAAAATACTACTAGGAGGTATCCTGCTTCGGGGGGTTTCCTGATGTTATCTGATGGGCATCTTGAAAAACCAAGACAGCTCTTTTGATCTGATTTTATGTTCATCTATTCCCTACTCTCTGATGAAAGCTAGACTGAGAAGTGTTTTTTTTTTTTTTTAAATAAATTCCTGGAAGAAAATAACAAGAAAACATTTCTGCACTGCTTGCCAAAAAACTGCATAGATCCATCCATGAAAGCAACCATCAGGCTGAAATTAAAGGCAGGCTTCACATACCATACCTTCACAGCCACACCATAACTGTTCTGTCCCCGTCTCACACACACACATGGACAAACAGCCGGGGGTTAAATATACTGGCAACTAATTCTTTTGATAAGACGCTTGGCAGCCACCCAGTAGCTGCTTGCCAAGAACTTTTATCAACAAACAAAATACCCAAGGTAAAGAATTGTCCAGTTCGTAGAAATAAATCCAAGGCTGATAATATTGTTTCCGCAGATGCAATGTGATTCAATAGGAGTTAGTTTTGTCTGTCACAGAATCTGAATGGCTAACTCACCCCCTTTTATACCCTGTGGGGTGTGGTCCAGTGACTCAGCCTAATCTCTGGCACACCTTTTCTTCTGTTGCGCGCGCTTATCCCTGCGACTCTGCCGAGGATCCAGCCAAGACTCATTACCCTCATCACTGTCCACCTGTGGCTGCGTGGATGTGCTTGGGTCTGGGCCTATCTCTTGGCCTTCGGTGTCCTCCGGAGGCATTGCCAGAGAGGAGGGTCCTGGAGAGGGAGGCCTTGCCAACCCCTCCCCCTCACTCTCAGAGTCTGCATCTGCCGATGACACCGGCTCAGGCAACGGAGCCACAACAATAACCAAGCACCAATTTGTAGAGACTTTCTTTCCTCCCTCCCTCCCTATGCAAATAACCACCGCATAAAAGTCTTGAGAGGAATGATGATGCTCCAGAAATTATCATTTTCCAGTTTTGCAGGAGGGAATCAATGATGAACACTTAACAGACACGGAGCTCAGCTGCAGCCCCTTCCTCAGAGCCAATGTGAGGAAGCTGAGCCATGGCAACCCAGCAGATGAGTTTTCACCTGAGCTTCGCTGGAGATGCTCCCCGCAGTGAGGAATTCTTGTACAACATTAGAGAGAACCTGCACCTGGGCTTAAAAGCTTCCGATGACTTAAAAGCAGAATTTCCCATGAAAAAGAAATCCAAATATGCAGGTAATCGGCAACCTCAGGGTTACCTGCAGCTCTTGAAATCCTTTACTAAACTTCCCCCAGTCTTGCTACTGAAAATCAGTGGCTTCCTAACAGGTTTAGGCAAGAAACTTTCCAGAACTGTCATTTTAGAAATAAAGAATTGCCCTCTGTAAGACAGGAAACAAATGGGAAATTCTGAAGGTGTTTTTCTTGTGACAGTTTTTTTGGGTTTTTTTTAATTCCTATGCCTTCAAGTCAGTTTTGACTCCTGGCCAACAGTTGGACTAGTCCCTGATGTTTTCTTGGTAAGATTTTCAGGATTGGTTTATCATTGCCTCCTACCTAGGGCAGAGAGAGACTGACTGGCCTAAGGTCATGTAGCTGGCTTTGTATCTAAGACAGGACTAGAACTGACCATCTCCTGAGATTGGCCCAAAATTACCCAGTTGGTTTTCATGCCTACGGCAAGATTAGAACTCCAAAGTTGCCTAGTTTGCTTTTATGCCTAAAGTAAAGGTAAAGGTTCCCCTCGCACATGTGTGCTAGTCGTTCCCGACTCTAGGGGGTGGTGCGCATCTCCGTTTCAAAGCCAAAGAGCCAGTGCTGTCTGAAGACATCTCCGTGGTCATGTGACCAGCATGACTAAACACCAAAGGCGCATGGAATGCTGTTACCTTCCCATCAAAGGTGGTTCCTATTTTTCTACCTGCATTTTTTACGTGCTTTCGAACGGCTAGGTTGGCAGAATCTGGGACAAGTAACAGGAGCTCACCCCGGTATGCGGCACTAGGGATTCAAACCGCTGAACTGCCGACCTTCTGATCGGCAAGCTCAGCATCTTAGCCACTGAGCCACCACGTCCCATGCCTAAGGCAGGTCTAAAATTCACCACCTCCTAGTGATTGGCCCAAAGTCACCCAGCTGACTTTCATGCCTAAGACAGGACTAGCACTCCAAAGTCACCCAGCTGGCTTTTATGCCTAAGGCAGGACTAGAACTCATGGTCTTCTGGTTTTTAGCCTGATGTCTTAACCACTGGATCATACTGGCCCTCTTTGCACTGTGTTGTGACAGAGAGCTAATTCAATTTGCATCACTGTCCTTTCAACATAATCTTTTATTCCTCCAACTATATTAAGCATGAACCCAATGCTGAAAGGTTGATCAGCCTTGGTGTAGATCTTAGTTTGTCCTATCACATCCAACGATTCTTTAATTTCACATTTCAAAAAATACTGGGGAGGGAGGGAGAGAGAGAGAGGCTAGCAGCACACTGAACCAAGATCTATGCCTTGCATTTTCTTTTTTTAATTGTTTGCCAGAAGCTTTAACTGTGGCATTTGATGACCTTAATCTGCTGGAGGCCAAACAACATTGACATTTTAGCCAGTACAAGTAAGGACCTGATACTTCAAAAATGATGCCCTCAATTATTTGCAGACATTAGCATCTGGGTTAATGGAGGCCCAAAATCTCCTTTCTTAAATGGGAGGTTCACAAAAGCTGCAAACCACAACTAGGCTGATGCTAGGGACATTGGGAACATGGCCAGGATTTCAAAACAAATCTGTTTCCCCATCTTCTTTTGCAAACCTGGTGCAAAAGAAGAGGCCTGGGGGCTCACCAGACTAAAGCACCGTAATTAACATCCAGTTGTCTGCAATTACTGCGAGTTCAAATCTCGGCAGGCTCAAGGTTGACTCAGCCTTCCATCCTTTCTAAGGTGGGTAAATTGAGGACCCAGTTTGTGGGGGCAATAAGCTGACTTTGTATAAATATACAAAAGTATGAAGGCTATTGCTTAACGCATTGTAAGACGCCCTGAGTCTCCGGAGAAGGGCGGCATAGAAATCAAATTAAAAAAAGAAGAAGAAAGAAAGAAAGGAAGGAAGGAAGGAAGGAAGGAAGGAAGGAAGGAAGGAAGGAAGGAAGAAAGAAAGAAAGAAAGAAAGAAAGAAAGAAAGAAAGAAAGAAAGAAAGAAAGAAAGAAAGAAAGAAAGAAAGAAAGAACATTCAGCTGTCTGCAGTTACTGGAAGTTCGAATGTCACCATGCTCAAGGTTGACTCAGCCTTCTATCCTTTCTAAAGTAGGTAAATTGAGGGCCCAGTTTGTGGGGGCAATAAGATGACTTTGTATAAATATACAAAAGTATGAAGGCGATTGCTTAACGCATTGTAAGCTGCCCTGAGTCTCCAGAGAAGGGCGGCATGTAAATCAAATTTAAAAAAAAAAAAAACTAGATATGAGAATTGAAGGGACACTTATGACCCCAGAGAGATTTAGGTAGGTAAGTTTTAAATTGGCTTAATCTGTGATTCATGCAATAGGTAGACTAATGTTGGCTTGATTTTGTGCTTTGCACAAAGATACATTAAGTGTTTGCACATGCAGCTGTGTCCCTTCCTTTGTCAGGTTCCTTTTTCTGCTGTTGTTCATTTTGTTGTGCATATGGAGAACTGGACAGGGAGCAAGGGAAGGTCTGAGCACCCAATGTGTCCGGAGACCACAGTTTCCCACTACGTTCTTGGCACAGAAGGAAATTTAGAGCAGCTGTTTGGCTGATCTAAATAACATTATAAAAACCCTGGGAAAGAATGGAGAAGCACAGATTGTGGGCAGGATTTTGCTCATCTTCCAAGGATGGAAGAGCTGAATTTGGAACTCTTTATAGAGATTTTAACAGGGAAACGGTGACTCAGTGGGTAAGACACTGAGCTTGTCGATCGAAAGGTCGGCAGTTCAGCGGTTCGAATCCCTAGTGCCGCATAACGGGGTGAGATCCCGTTACTTGTCCCAGCTTCTGCCAACCTAGCAGTTCGAAAGCAGGTAAAAAATGCAAGTAGAAAAATAGAGACCACCTTTGGTGAGAAGATAACAGCGTTCCATGCACCTTTGGCATTTAGTCATGCCGGCCACATGACCATGGAGACGTCTTTGGACAGTGCTGGCTCTTCAGCTTTGAAATGGAGATGAGCACCGCCCCCTAGAGTCGGGAAGACTAGCACGTATATGCAAGGGGAACCTTTACCTTTACCTTTTATAGAGATTTTGTCCAATTTATAATATGATTATTTTTTTGCCTTGAGGTTGGTGGAAAAGAAAAACTTAAATTAATTAATTAAAAAAGTTTAGGATTGTTTAAATTAATTAATTAATTTAAACAATCCTAAACTTCTTTTTTCTAGATATGCAAAATCTTTGCCATTTGTCTTATGAATAATTATCCATTCCTCAGAGGGAGACTACAGCTGTGATATAAGGATATCTGCAAGAGGGACCTAAAGGCCCTGGGAATGGACATTAACAACTGGGAAACCTTGACCTCCGATCGTTCAGCTTGGAGGCTAAAGACGCAGCATGGCCATCTCCAATTCGAAGAGACACTTGTTCGGCAGGCTGAGGCAAAGAGGCAGTCTGGAACCAGCAAAATCTGGGGGCTGGGCAGGAGACAAAATGTATCTGCCCTCAGTGTGGAAGGGATTGCCACTCTCGAATTGGCCTTTTTAGTCACACTAGATGTTGTTTTAGGACCTCTTTCCAGAGCACGATACCATAGTCTCTTGAGACTGAAGGATGCCAATGCAATTATCCGTTGTTTATTTTTCATTGATGTCATGTGCCTACTTAAAGCCGGGAAAATCAAATGTTATACACAACAATTTGCTCTGTAACTCTATTTTTCAAGGTTTCTGATGAAGGTTGGCCAAATTTATCTCTGTTTTCTTTCAACAGAAAGCTGTATCTTTTATGGTAGCCGCTTAATATGATAGCCTCCAGAGCTGAGATCTCAGTTTGATCTCCATGTATCATGTACGTTTAATCTAGATACCATACCTGTTTTATCTTCCCTCTGAAATAAATTACATCCAGATCTCAGAAGTGTACAGCAAGGAGGAAGAGATAAAAGATATATATTCTCGTTGGACATTTTGCTAGAACAAATGTCTGGTCCAATATCTTCATTTGCCTTTGATTTTATTTATTATTTATTTATTTTATTGAATTTCTATACTGCCCTTCTCCCGAAGGACTCAGGGCAGTGATTTTGATGAGACCGTAAATTCCTACAAGGTATTATTTTCTACTTTTAAACATGACAAATACAGGAGACTCTTGATAGCAGAAGGTCATGCAATCGTTTTCAAAGGCAACCGATTTGGAGACCGGTCAGAGGAAGTGAAGTGTTGAGACGAGTGATCCATATTATGATCAGTGTAGTACAAACTCATGGTTTTATGATTTTGGATTGTGTTCTGGTAAAAGAAAATGGGATTCGGCTCCAGCCTATCAATTCAAGGTCATTGTGGTGATGACTATTATTCTGAGGGCACCAGGCTAGAAACCAGAAGATGGTGAGTTCTAATCATACCTTAATCATGAAGGCTGGCTGGGTGACTTTTGGCCAATCACCAGGAGACAGTGAGTTCTAGTCCCGCCTTAATCATGAAAGCTGGCTGGGTGACTTTGGGCCAATCGCTGGGAGAATGTGAGTTCTAGTCCTGCCTTAGTTATTTCTCCTGGGGATATTTAGGGCAAAATACAGTATAATAGAAAGATAAAATATTTGATGTCACATATATTAACGGTGGCAAGGATTGCTTTTGCACAGTATTGGAAGAAAGATAGTATACCGCCAGAAGGATTAGTAATTAGTAAATGAGCCAAGGTGGTGCAGTGCTTAGAGTGCTGTACTGCAGCTACTTCAGCTGACTGCTAGTTCAGCAGATCAGCAGATCAAATCTCACCGGCTCAAGGTTGACTCAGCCTTCCATCCTTCTGAGGTGGGTAAAACGAGGACCCAGATTGTTGGGGGCAATATGCTATTTAGTATACTGTCGATTGTTGTAAGCCGCCCAGAGTCCTCGGAAAATGGGCGGCATAGAAATATGATTAATAAAATAAAAAATAAATAATTCAAAAAATATTTGATTGCGTGGAAATGGGTAAATTCATATTAGAGCTAAAGGGAAAGGACTCAGAATATTATGTGGTATGGGAGAAATGGTATGAATGGATAGATAATAGAAATAAGTGATGGAAATGTACATAAAGGTATAGAATATTTAGAAATAGAATGTATATAATGTATTGAATATTGATTCTAGTTGTATGAATAATGTCACAGATCTGTTAAATATGTAACAGAGATATGTAAAGAGAAAAAATACAATAAAAAGAAAGAAAGAAAGTGAACTGGGTGACTTTAAACCAATCACCAGGAGAATGTGAGTTCTAGTCCGGTCTTAGGCATGAAAAACAGCTGGTGATTTTGGGCCAATCACCAGGAGACTGTGAATTCTAGTCCAGCCTTAGGCATGAAAGCCAGCTAGGTGACTTTAAGCCAGTCACTCTCTCTCAGTCCAACCCATCTCACAGGGTTGTTGTTCTGTCTCATTTAACTTTACACCCTTCCTTACCCTGCAGCCACATAGAGAGGGATTTCAGGACCCAAAATGGATGGAAAGAAAATCCAGGGAGAGTTCTGTCCAGATGGTGGTGACTAGGATTGGGCCAATAGAGATTATTTTTCTGAAAATAGTAAAGACAACAAGAGCAACAGCAGAGCAGCAGGAAGTTGCAACAACTGGGGGGACATGGAATAGGCCTTCTCTCAATTTCATTGTGTTGGAAGGAAAATCCATCTGGTTCAGTTCCAAGGTGGGAGAAAGACGGTGGAAATAAAATGGAGGCTGGAGGCTGATTGGAAAGAATGTTTCTGTTTATTGGTGAGCAAAAGCCCCAGCGTTTGCGGTTCTGAGGCAGCTGACCACATGGTTGAATGAGTGGATGTGTCAGCACTTCAAGCTGCATTTATTCTAGTGCTGACATAAGAAGGAGAAGCAGAGGCATCTGGAAAGGGACATTTGACTTTTCACCTACTTATTTTCCCTGAGATAATATCCCCTAGGAGATGGGATGGGAGGGGGGAAATTCCTTTGAGTTGGAGCAGTAGATTAGGGGTAGAGTGACTTGGAAGATGGCCAATGAGTGCAGAGGAGTGGGCAAAGGAAAGGGAGGGTTTTGGGTCAGGAAGTCAGTGTTGGCTACGATGGAGTTGGAGTTAGAATGTTGTGTTTAATAAATGAAAGATTTTCATCAAAGACTTTGTTTGAAATGCAATTTATTTGAGATGACCTCAAAACCTGACAGGATGGATCTTTATAGGTTTCTGCGACTTTGAAGTTTGAACTGTTCTGGGGGTTGTGGAATTAAAGGGTTTGTGTTCTGAAAAGGTGTTGGGCAATTCCTATTGTGGCTAATGGCTTTCATCCTGTGTTGGATCTTGGTGAGGGGCTGCTTATTCTAATCCTACCATTCTGCTTTTGTTAGCTGTCAAACTTTTCTGCAAGGAGTTTCGAAATATCCTGTCTTGAATGGGCTTCTGTTGGCAAGTGTTTGCCTTGCTTATGAATGGAGCCATCTAGATATTCCCCTTTCAATAAGCTCTTTATCTCCTTAAGTGCTGGCATCTGCTGTCGGCTATTAAGAAAGACTGGAGCTGCTTTCTGCCTCTAAAAAGATGTTTCTCTATTTCTCCTTTAGGGAAATATAATATTCTGCCTGGTTTTTTCTTTTAAATATTTCCCAAAATATTTCATCTTTCTGGGGATGGAATGGGGGGGGGGGCTTCCCACAATTGGTACAGCAGTGATAAGGATTTAGATCAGCTGCAAATCCAGCTTATGCATAAAAATACCTGTACATTTGCAAATCTTAATGAAATCTTGATCCACCAGCAGAGGTCACTAGAGAGTCATGTAGAAATGATGTTACCCTTTATTTGAATGTAAGCCAATTGACTACTTAAGGAGCTGCCGAAATCTCTTCACTCCTATTGCATTTAAATGTAGAGTTGTCCCCAGTGTTTCATGTATTTGAGGAAAACGAGGCACGTAGCATTTCCCTTTTCTCCTTCTTTCTGCTTCTCTCCCCTCCAGCTCTCTCTCTCTTCAATTCTTTCTTCCCCAATGCTCTTTTTCTTTCCCTTCTTCCTTCCTAAGAGTCTGAGTAACCTTGAGCTTTGCTCATCGCCTCTGTTCCTGCAGGAAGTCCTCACCAGAGGGCAGGAAAAAAGGGAGCAGGACGGGACCGAAAGCATAGTGTTGAATCTGGAGATCTTCTCTGGAATGAGGGCTCTGGTGTACAACCACTGGTTGAGGGTGAATTGTGATATCATCCCACTTTTCCTTCAATTGACCGTCTAGCCCGGATGTCTGCAATCTGCGGCTTCAGAGCCACAGCAGGGGCTCCCTATCAGCTGAACCCACAACTGGCTGGCCCCACCCGTCGCCCTCCCCTTCCAGTCACTCCTTGTCAGGAGAGAGAGAGAGAGAGAGAGAGGGAGAGATGGGAGAAGGAGCGGGAGAAAGAGAGAGGGAGTGGGAGGGAAGGAGGGAGAGGGAGAGAGGGAGGGGGAGAGAGGGAGTGGGGGGAGAGGGAGAGAGAGGGAGAGGGAGGGAGAGAGGGAGAGAGAGGGAGAGGGAGGGAGGGAGAGAGAGAGAGAGAGGGAGAGATGGGAGAAGGAGCGGGAGAAAGAGAGAGGGAGTGGGAGGGAAGGAGGGAGAGGGAGAGAGGGAGGGGGAGAGAGGGAGTGGGGGGGAGAGGGAGAGAGAGGGAGAGGGAGGGAGAGAGGGAGAGGGAGGGAGGGAGAGAGAGAGAGAGAGGGAGAGATGGGGGAAGGAGCGGGAGAAAGAGAGGGGGAGTGGGAGGGAAGGAGGGAGAGGGGGAGGGGGAGAGAGGGAGAGGGAGTGGGGGGGGAGAGGGAGAGGGAGAGAGGGAAGGGGAGAGAGGGAGCGGGAGGGAGAGAGAGGGAGTGGGAGGGAGAGGGAGAGGGAGAGAGGGAGAGGGAGAGAGGGAGGGAGGGAGAGAGGCAGAGAGAGAGACACACACAGATACCTGGGAGCTACAAAACCTGGGTAGGCCTAGCTGGGTGTGTGTGTGTGTCATGTGATTGGGTGGGAGTGAGTGACATCGAGTTGGCCACATCCACCCACATTTTGTGGCTCCCGGTGTTTTCTTTTCTGTGGGAAAAGGGTCCAAATGTCTCTTTGAGTGTTTAAGGTTGCAGACCCCTGGCCTAGCCTCAAGCCAGCATCGTATCTCACAAGGTCTCGCGTTAGTCACGATCTGCCAGGAATTCCTTCTTTGGTAGACAAATAGCTACCCTAGCTGGCCTGTCAAAATTCAATTCATTATTATTATTATTATTATTATTATTATTATTATTATTATTATTATTATTATTATTATTAATTGAATTTGTAAACCGTCCTTCTCCTGAAGGACTCAGGGCAATGAACAGCCAAAATTAAAAACATACAATATAAAAATTAAGATAAGTTAAAAATAAATTAAATCAATCAGTCCGTTTAAAACCCTCTATCTATACAAATTTAAAACTAGCCCATAAAATCCTTTTAGGCCAGCCCGGCTTGCTGAAATAAAAAAGTCTTCAAGGCCTTGCGGAAAGTATGGAGATCCGGGATCAGTCGTATTTCGGGGGGTAGCTCATTCCAGAGGGCGGGAGAGCCCCACAGAGAAGGCTCTCCCCCTGGGGGCCGCCGGCCGGCATTGACTGACCGACGGCACCCTGAGGAGGCCCTCTCTGTGAGACCGTATTGGCTGGTGGGAGGTTATCGGTTGCGCAAGGCGGTCTCGTAAATACCCTGGCCCTAAGCCATGGAGCGCTTTAAAGGTGAGAACCGTGGAGTGCTTTAAAGGTGAGAATTCTTGGCCAGTAAAAGGTTTAAATTCTGTTCTGTAGCTCCTTGCTGCCATCTAGATGTCGTTTGTGTTTTGTCAGCCCAGTTTTGATAGTCCTTCTTTGTACAGTCTGAGGTGAACGCTCCAAGAAAGGTTGATTAGCAGCAAATCTTTAAAAAGTAGGCCAGCCAGGCCTAATGCTTACCAGATCAAATAGACACATTTCCTCATGAGGATCTTCCCACCTGTCAAAAATCCTCTCCCCCTCCCTTACTTTTTCTCACCGAAATGATAAACCGAGCTATTTCTTGGATTTCTTTCTTTTTTGACAGCAGGAGGTTGATTTCACATTTTAATGGTTGTCTGCCATTAACCACCTGATGCTGATGCTGACATTGGATGAACAAAAAAGAAGAAATCTCGGTTGAAGAAGATTGGCAAAATGAGACAGGTAGGGACGGTGGGAAAAAAAGCTTTTGAAGACAATTCATGTCCCCCTATTTCCAGTTATAGACAGCAAACGTGGTCTCTGTGTAGGAGGAATAATAGCTGTAATAGAAAATGCTTCATTGTGTTTTATTTCTGGCAGTCCCATTTCCTTCTGTTTTCCATTCATGAACATCACACTCATTATGGATTTTTCTTTTGTGTTTCCCCCACCCCCCTCTCTCCATCTGTGCATGTTTTATTCCATAAGGGACTCGATGGCTCAGTGGCTAAGACGCTGAGCTTGTCAATCGAAAGGTCAGAGGTTTGAATCCCTAGTGCCACGTAATGGGGGTGAGCTCCCATTCCTTGTCCCAGCTTCTGCCAACCTAGCAGTTCGAAAGCATGTAAAAAATGCAAGTAGAAAAATAGGGACCACCTTTGGTGGGAAGGGAACAGCGTTCCATGTCCCTTTGGCATTGAGTCATGCTGGCCACGTGACCACGGAGACGTCTTCAGACAGTGCTGGCTCTTCGGCTTTGAAACGGAGATAAGCACCGCCCCCTAGAGTCAGGAACTACTAGCACATATGTGTGAGGGGAACCTTTACCCTTATGTTTTATTCCGGATGTGGGAAATATAACATCTTACTCACCTTGCAGGAAACTGTAATCTTACCAAAAACCTCCGAGGCTGGATAATGTATCAGTATATCAAGGAGGGGAAGAAAAAAAAACCACCAATCCCAGCCAGATCATTTCTGACGAGAAAAAGGGTTCCACTTTATTTTGTCTCAAATGGCAGCCATAAGGTCCAAATTTAAGTTCGGTTAAAACCCAATGGATAACTTTTGGCCACTGAGTAAATGGATTAACAAAACATAGCAGAATATAAAAAGGACAGATTACTCTCTAATAAAATATACATATATATTTATAGCTCAGGATTGAACTGTGCAGTTCTTGTTACTCTCTGAGCTGGCTTTTTTTGCTTTCAGATGTTTCATTACCCAGCTAGGTAACCTCATCAGTACATTACCTAGTCTGGTAATGAAAGGTCTCCAAACAAACAGCCAAACACAGAAGGAGACCAAGAAACTTAGAGATTTCTCTCTGTCTGCCATCTGCAGTACGCTTTCCGTTCCCAGAAATATAAAAGTTGTTTGCTGAATCGTGGATTCACGGCAGAGATATTTTCTCTCCGGTAAGGAACCATTCATGGGATTGAAGATCTCTGAGCTTCTTGAATTGCAACTGTGGTGCTACTCTGAAGAAATGCTTGTCTCTGAGACTGTAAGCAGAACAATGAAATGTTCGGCCCCAGCTACGGATCCCAAAGAATGTAGCACATACAAACTCCGAACAAAACTCAGTTTACTTCAAAACACAGTCTTTTGCAAATGCGGGCTGTTAATAAAACGTTCTTAACAACCTGCCAGAAATTCCACAGATAAGATAGAGTCCTACAAAAGTTGGCAGAAAGCTCAGAAGCACAGTTTGCAGAGAAAATCCAAACTGAATGATCAGCGAACGAACAAACGTTGTTTCCTGCAGCTTTTTACAAGCTGTGTGCAAATTTAAATAGGCTAAGGGAGTGGCCAATTAACCCCAAGCCTTACTCTCGAGGAGACCTCCTCCTGAGTAACCACTCCTGCCTTTTGGCACCTCTGTGTGCTCGTGCATTGAGAAGAGGCTCCTGCAGTTCATCCTCTGCACTTAAAGGAGCCTCTGGAGGTTCTGGCTGAATCCCTGCACTGGCACTACATCTTCTTCAGCCTCCTTGCTGTCCGACTCGAGCACCGGCTGCATAGGCTGCTGGTGCGACACCACACCAGCCTCCTCGTCGTCAGAATCAGCAACAATCCACACAGGCTGCTGGCAGGCCACAACATGAAAGCAGATTTGGCTTAGGAGTAGAGGTGAAATTCTATCGCTCATAGGCAAATGAAATTGCCCTGGTCAGTCAGCCTTCATCCAATGCAGGTGCCTCTGGATAATGCAGCAAAATGTATTTTACTGAACTCCATGCCGGAGGCCAGAGAAGATGGATTGAGTCAGGAACATGTTGCAGACAGTTCTTTTTGTTCATGGTCCCAGAGCCACAGCTGCCTCTCCCATTGCACGTAAGTTACTCCAAGCTTGTACTCTTTCTGACTCTCCACAAGATGAAGAGTAAAGTTTATTGGATGACATTTTAGTTGAGAGGATTGTTTTAAAAGCAGATGGGATTTACCATGATATTGCTTTGCAAAATAAATATTATGGGAGATTGTACATAACGATTAAACAAATTCTTTGCCTTCTCGTTGTCAAATTCTTTTGTGGGCTTAGTTTTAATTGATGGGCAGTCAGTGTTCAAACACATTTATTGCAGGATCCAATCTGGGTTGGTCGCCAGGACCAGAAATTTTGTCTTCTGAGCTTTTGGATTCATGCTGGAGTCAGGAAACACATTTATTCTTCATTATGGACTGATTTGTTAGACTTCTCTTCTGTCTTCCTTTGATGGGTTCACAATAGGGACGCCCCATTCAAATAAGGTATATATGCATGAGGAAAAGAGAAACATTAACACTTTGTCCATCAAATTCTTGTGCAGACCTAGGGTTCCATGAAACACAGTTTCATGTCAAGCATAGGATTTACCAAAGTAAGGAAGGTCTATTTAAAATATTTTAAATAATTTTCAGGATTTGGTCTTCAGTTCTTACCTCTCCTTCGGCATCAACTAAATGATACAACTCCTAGGAAGAAAACACTGTAGTCACATGGATCATAACTAGGGGTGAAATCCAGCAGGTTCTGACAGGTTCTGGAGAACCGGTAGCGGAAATTTTGAGCAGTTCAGAGAACCAGCAAATACCGCATCTGGCTGGCCCCAGAGTGGGGTGGGAATGGAGATTTTGCAATATCCTTCCCCTGGAGTGGGGTGGGAATGGAGATTTTGCAGTATTCTTCCCCTACCACAACCACCAAGCCACACCATGCCCACCAAGCCATGCTCACAGAACCAATAGTAAAAAAAAATTGGATTTCACCACTGATCATAACCGTCATTAAAGAAAATTACCCATACCAGATCTGCTTATGACAAGAGAATCATTCTTATGTCTCCTCAAATTTGATGGCTACCAACTCTGGATTGCAAGATCTCAGGTGAAAACAATGGTAGCAAAAACCTGGGTTTAGTTTATATCTCTTTGCTGCCAGCTAAAATGGTCCAGATTTTTTTCAGCTCTGAAAGTTGGGCCCTACCAACTGCTCATCTAAGATACTTTTCAATTCCAAAAGACCCTGAACAAAGGAATCGCCTCATTTGAGTGGTGGCTCCAGAAAATATAGTGTCAGAGCAGGCAATCAAGACTCCCCACCCCTTAAAGATGGATGCTGCAGAATCTCCAGCAAGTTGAAGTACCATCCAATCACATCATTGCCGCCATTAAGAACACCCTATCCCTCATTCCAGCCCATTCCAACTTGCTGATGGGTGGTATTAAGAAGAATTGCTTTCCGTTTTTAGAAACACTCATATGGAGGTAAGTGACTAAAGGCAATTAGAACCTGAGCCAGCTTAAAAATGTTTAAAGATAAATCAAGTAAATGTTGGAAATACCATCTGTTACCAGGATCGTACTATCATATGTAGTGGACATGTGTAGAAGCAAAAAAAAAAAAAAAAAACCTGGACAAGAATTTGTATGTGGTTGGAGAAGATGACACAGCAGCATATTGACTTAAACCCTGAGATATTCTTGTTGGGGATTTTACCAGGGAATTATAGTAAAGAAATTGTATACTTGCGTATTCATGTAATAACTGTGGCTAGAATTGTATTTGCACAGAATTGGAAAGGTGAAAAGATTCCTGCAGATGAAAATGTTATTAAGAAAATATTGGAATGTGCGGAAATGAATAGATTAACATTTGCAATTAGAGGGAAGGAAGAATCTGATTATTATAATATATGGGATTTATTTTATCCATGGCTAGAGAATAAATATGAAAGTAATGTATAGTACAGTTAGATAAGTTAAGAAGAGAAATGTTATGATAATAGAAATGTTGTTAAGTATTAATATTAAGCTAAGAGTAGATATAAATAATGAATAAGGTGGTAAGCTTTAACTGTTACGACACAAAACATTTGTACCCAGATGACACACTGTTTAATGAATGATGGAATGTTTTGTATTAAAAGAAAATAATAATAATAATAATAATAATAATAATAATAATAATAATAATAATAATAATAGAATCTAGGCCAGCCTTTTCATATTTTGGTGTCTTTAAGTATATCATATTTCAGTCCTGAGGATTCCCCACAAATGTGGCCAGGCTGAGAGAGGTTCATCCTACTTGGGATGTTGAATTGAGGATGTTAAACAGAAAGCCCTCTCTTTACTGGATCCCACAGGTCAACCTGTTGCTTGAGTTAATGTTTACAAAGATTGTTGAAGACAGAATACTCAAACACTCTAGTAGTAAAAGTTTGTACTGCCAAAGAGTCAAATCTGGATGTTTTTTGCCCAATTGTTGTTTTTTTTAAATGCTATGTGTTGGACACTTGACACTGTTGCTTTTCTTAAACCTTTTAAAGTAGCCACTCCTCTCTCTTTCCAATGAGGTTATATAATAAGCCACACTCCTAATTGTGCTATTGCATATAGATGAGCTGGCAGGTGGTTCGAGCTAAGACATTGATTCATAAATGCCAAAGAGGCCCTTCGTTGGTTGCCATCTGATGCAAGAACAAGTGGACCAAAGCAATCCAGGAATTCGATTTGCAACTTCGCAGGTACCGAAATCTCGATCCGCAGGCAAAGAGTGGGACGGCTTTTTCCTCCACATTCCTCACGACATTCTTTACTATTTAGCAGGGGAGAAAAAAGAGGTAAGGGAAGCAATTGTATGTTGATTTTCTTCAACGGGAAAAGTTTAATCCGTTTCTAAACCTCACTCTGAACACTTGGCTCACGTGATACATTTCCCTGCACATTTGCCGAACGTGTTCAGCTTGGATGGCTTGAACTTGGGTGAAGTTGTGAGTTGTTGGGTGTGCTGGGTATGGCTAGTTTAGAGAAAAGACGGACCGGGGGGGACATGATAGCAGTATCCCAGTATTTGAGGGGCTGCCCCAAAGAAGTGGGGGTCAACTTATTCTGCAAAGCACTAGAAGGCAAGACGAGATGATTGGAAACTGATCAAGGAGAGAAGCAGCCTGGAATTAAGGAGAAACTTCCTAACAGTGAGAACTATCAACCAGTGGAACAGAAGTTGCCTTCAGAAGTTGTGGGAGCTTCATCACTGGAGGTTTTTAAGAAGAGGCTGAACAGCCATTTGTCTGAAAAGGAGTAGGGTCTCCTGCTCGAGTAGGGGGTTGGATTAGAAGACCTCCAAGGTCCCTTCCCACTCTTTTCTTTTCTTTTCTTTTTCTTTTTTAATTTGATTTATATGCCGCCCTTCTCCGGAGACTCAGGGCGGCTTACAATGCGTTAAGCAACAGCCTTCATACTTTTGTATATTTATACAAAGTCAGCTTATTGCCCCCACAAACTGTGTCCTCAATTTACCTACCTTGGAAAGGATGGAAGGTTGAGTCAACCTTGAGCCTGGTGAGATTCGAACTTGCAGTAATTACAGACAGCTGAATGTTAATTACAGTTCTTTAGTTTGCCATGGCACCAGGCCACGCCACCAGGCTCTTTTTTCTGATTGACTGTTATTCCCTTTTTTTGTCTTTCTGAGTTTGAGATGATTTACTTACTTACTTACTTACTTACTTACTTACTTACGTATCTATCTATCTATCTATCTATCTATCTATCTATCTATCTATCTATCTATCTATCTATCATCTATCTATCTATCTATCTATCTATCTATCTATCTATCTATCTATCTATCTATCTATCTATCTATCTATCTATCTGGTTCGATTTATATGCCGCCCTTCTCCAGAGACTCAGGGCGGCTTACAATGCATTAAGCAACAGCCTTCATACTTTTGTATATACCTGCTGAGTAGGGCTTTCAAGCCCACCCCCACCCCCCCAAGTGGTGTTCTTTTTTATACAAAGTCAGTTTATTGCCCCCACAATCCGGGTCCTCATTTTACTTACCTTGGAAGGATGGGAGGCTGAGTCAACCTTTTACTTCGTGCAATGTGCACATTTAGAATATGGAATAATTCAACAAACAGAATAAGCATATATTAGGCAGTCTATACCCTGTCCTTGGATTCGGGGCTTTCTTATCTGAGTTCAAAGCTGAGGTTCGGTCAAATGGACAGACGAATGGAGAGAGAGGCAGGGGTAGTGAATAAAAGCTTACCTGAGACTTGGTTTTAAGTTCATACTTAGCTATATGGTGATTCTAGACCAGTGTTGGTGAACCTTTCTGGCACAGAATGCCGAAACGGGAGCACACCTGTGTGCACATGGGAGCATGGAAAACTGGAAGAGCAGTTCCCCAGCACGCATGCATGTGCCGGGAAGCTGATTTTCTGTAAGCATGTGCACCAGTCACTTGGTCTTCCGGTTTCTAGCACACGTGTGTGAAAACCGGCTGGCCGGCGTGCACATGCATGCAGGGAGCTGCTTTTCCTGTTTCTGGTGCTCCCACGCACATGCAAACCAGCTGGCCAGTGGGCTTGTGCGCGCCAGAACCTGGAAGAGCAACGGGTGACAGCTGGTGTTCCCAGAGAGATGGCTCTGTGATCTACTTCCAGCGTGTGTGCCATAGATTCACCATCACAGTTGTAGGCTAACTGCCATCTCCACACATAACCGTCTCAAAAGCTTACTCAAGCAGGATTAAGCCCCATGATATCCATTCATTTAAGGAACGATAGGGAAAAGTTACAGCTCAGAAACAGACAATCTATATGGCCCACGGAGCTCAATCTTTTCTCAATCCCTTTCCTAGCAACTCTGAGAGAAGACCCTGGGTGAAATCCTTATGCGCTGCCGTCAATTGATCGCAAAGGGACTGATTTCAGAGGCTCAGCAGTCTGACCTTTTAAACTTCTTCCTCGGTTTTTACGATGGCATGATAAGCAAAGTACAGCATTCGAGCGTCTGTTGACTTTCTCGATTCATGGCTTCTAACTTCAGGTTGCAGCTCTTTTCAAATTGGCTTGCAAGTTTCATCTTTTGGCAGCCCTGGAGGGTGCAGAGAGTCATGAACTGTTATTTTTTATTATTACTGTGTTTCCCTGAAAATAAGACCCTGTCTTATATTTTTTTGAACCCTGAAATAAACACCTGGCCTTATTGCCATGCGCTCAAAAGCCCGACTGGCCTTATTATCAGGGGATGTCTTATTTTGGGGGAAACAGGATATGATGATGATGATGATGGTGGTGGTGGTGGTGATGATGATGATGATGATGATGATGATGTTTCCCTGAAAATAAGACCCAACCACAAAATAATTCCTAGCATGATTTTTCAGGATGCTCATAATATAAGCCCTACCCCCAAAATAAACTCCAGTTAAGATTATCAAACATATAGATGCATTTAGTACCATATTTTCTCCAAAATAAGAATTAACCAGAAAATAAGCCCTAATGCGACTTTTGGAGCAAAAATTTACTATGAGACCCAATCTTATTTTTGGGGAAACATGGTATTATTATTATTATTAACGATGGTAAACTTATGTACAGCATAATATCCAGAGTGGGTTTTATCATGTCAATTGCTGATACATATGATGAATTGCTTCCTGCCATTGTTAATTTGAAGATAGGCGGGGACGCATCTAAATGAGTGCAGTGGGAGAAACATCTTAACTTAATTTAGTTTAATTTATTTGATTTCGGTGCTGCATACTCTAAAATGACTCAATATAAACTATCAAATTAAGTTTTATAGGTTGCATGCACAAAAACAGAAAATATGTGTGCGTACATGTACGCAACACATTTTCTGAATACTGTATGAGCCTTCAACACATTGAATAGCTCATGAATCAGGAGAGAATTCATTTTTGTTTAGGGTTCTGTTTTTTGTAGTAGCCAATCAGATCCAATTGGGTTGCCACAAGAAGAAACAGAGAAATTATTCTCTCTCAATATTGATTTCTTGCAACTGATGAGCTGTGGTGGCGCAATGGTTTGAGTGCACTACTGCAAGTTACTTCTGCTGCCTGCCGGCTGCCTGAAATTTGGCAGTTCGAATCTCACCAGCTCAAAGTTGACTCAACCTTCCATCCTTCCGAGGTGGGTAAAATAAGGACCCAGGTTGTTGGGGACAAGATGCTGACTTGACTGGCAATAAAACTGCTTCGAGAGGGCTGTAAAGCACTGTGAGGTATATAAGTCTAAGTGCTATTTTTATCTTCCTTCCTTCCTTCCTTCCTTCCTTCCTTCCTTCCTTCCTTCCTTCCTTCCTTCCTTCCTTCCTTCCCTCCCTCCCTCCCTCCCTCCCTCCCTCCTTCCTTCCCTCCCTCCCTCCCTCCCTCCTTCCTTCCCAGTGGTTAGAATGTAGTGTTGCAGGCTAATTCTGCCAATTGCCGAGTTCGATTCTGATGAGCTCAAGTTTGACTCAGCCTTCCAGCCTTCCAAGGTTCGTAAAATGAGGACCCAGATCATTCGGGGGAAAATGCTGATTCTGTAAACTGCTTAGAGAGGGCTGTAAAGCATCGTAAAGCAGTATATAAGTCTAAATGCTGTTGCTAATAATTGGAGGCATGTTGCTCTCATCTAGAAGTAACTTTCTGAATCTCCAAAGTAGACTGTGACCTCCTTGAATTGATCCAATTCCCTTTTAAGCCATCCATCCCAGTTAGTGACAATCACCATGTTCTTCATCTGATATGTACTGTTTGATACAGTTTGGTATCAACTCTTTGCATCTCTTGAATTTCTTTCAAAACAGCTTCATCCATCAATCTCTAGTTCTAGAATTTTGAGGGAGAGAAAAAAAAACCCTCCCTGTTCAATTTCTCCATGCCATGTTAAGATTTGTGGTACACTACGTGAAATCCTGAGTAAAAGGAAGCAAGTCAGATGACAGAAAACAAATTACAATAACTTTTTCTCTTCAGTATGGTTGACCTCAGACACATAGTTCAGGCAGTGAGTTTTGAATTTAAGCAAGAATATACTTAATTTTAGCATGGCTCAGTGATGTTACCAGGATTTATTGAGCATGCCCTCACGCACTTTCCACTCTCAGTTTGTCTCCTCACCAATTTCACTTGCTTTCCATCCTTTCTGTCTTGCCTTCCCTTCTCTAATTCATCTTGTGGACATGGTCGATTGTTTTCCTTTATTTATTTATTTATTTTACAAGCATCTTGAATGCTCTATGTGGTATCTTCCTTCTATGCAGAAAAGAGGCCAGCCTGGTATTTATTTAAGTTGTTAAGCGGTGGCTCAGTAGCTAAGACGCTGAGCTTGTCGATCGAAAGATCGGCAGTTCAGCAGTTTGAATCCCTGGTGCCGCGTAACGGAGTGAGCTCCCATTACTTGTCCCAGCTTCTGCCAACCTAGCAGTTAGAAAGCAGATAAGAAATGCAAGTAGAAAAATAGGGACCACCTTTGGCGGGAAGGTAACAGCATTCCTTGTGCCTTTGGTGTTTAGTCATGTTTGGTGTTTAGTCATGTTTAGACATGATCACGGAGATGTCTTCAGGCAGCGCTGGCTCTTCGGCTTTGTAACGGAGATGAGCACCACCTCCTAGAGTTGGGAATGACTAGCACATATGTGTGAGGGGAACCTTTACCTTTATGATACTGAACCTAAGGGTGTGAATGACATTATTAGACTGGTTGCTCAAAGTCTAAATCCACAACTATCCTTATGAGAACAGAAATCCCATCTTGTTTATTCATTCCTCCAGAAGTAGCAATATTCTGCTTAATTAAAATATGCAAAGCAGTTCTGTTTGACTAGATGTCTTAGTTGGTAGATATATACATACATTTTGGTGGCCGGTATCAACTCGTGTTCCTGTCGATTTAAGTGGGGCCAGAAAGTTCATCTTTCCATAATCAAAGCTACACCTTTCTCCATCTATAGCTATCCATAGCACATACAGTATACCATATTGTAGCAGCCTGAAGGTATTTTCATTGGACTGTTCAAATATTTCAAATCAGTCATGCCTAACAAATGATTTAATTCTGGTGCACAGCTTGAGAAGCTGAGAATGCTTCCAGATTGTCCTTGGTCTGTCCTTTAGAAGGTGTCATTTTAGGTGTTGACTAAAGGGGAATGTGGTGGCTCAGTGGCTAAGATGATGAGTTAGTCGATCAAAAAGTCGGCAGTTCAGCGGTTCAAATCCCTAGTGCCGCCTAACGGTGTGAGCTCCCATTACTTGTCCCAGCTTCTGCCAACCTAGCACTTCGAAAGCATGTAAAAAATGCAAGTAGAAAAATAGGGACCACCTTTGGTGGGAAGGTAACAGCGTTCCGTGCGCCTTTGGCTTTGAGTCATGCCGGCCACAGGACCATGGAGACATCTTCGGAGTGTGCTGGCTCTTTGACTTAGAAACGGAGATGAGCACCGCGCCCTAGAGTCGGGAACGACTAGCACATATGTGCGAGGGGAACCTTTACCTTTATCTTTCAGTACTAGAGATAACATCTTTCACCAGGCAGACTTGATGATGGTAGGAGCTCTGGAGAGGTTAGGAATCTGACACAATCCTATCTTCTATCAGAGAGCAATGGTGACAGTTTCAGGTGCAATGTGCTAGAACTACCATTTTTCTGACATTTGTTATTTGAGGCTGTTGGCTCACTTGGCTTACGGTAGGGTTGGCTGTACTTCTCTCTTACCTTTTCTAAAAGCAAAATTAAGACATCCATTGTTGGAACATAATTGTGATCTTCAGGTTACATTGTGAATAGGGTAGAGTAGAGTAGAGTGGAATGGAGTGGAGTGGAGTGGAATGGAATGGAATGGAATGGAATGGAATGGAATAGAATGGAATAGAATAGAATAGAATAGAATAGAATAGAATAGAATAGAATAGAATAGAATAGAATAGAATAGAATAGAATAGAATAGTAGAGTAGAACAGAACAGAACAGAACAGTAGAACAGAATAGAACAATAGAACAGAACAGAACAGAATAATAGAGTAGAGTACAGTAGAGTAGAGTAGAGTAGAGTAGAGTAGAACAGAACAGAACAGAACAGAACAGAACAGAACAGAACAGAACAGAACAGAACAGAACAGAATTCTTTATTGACCAAGTGTGATTGGACACACAAGGATTTTGTCTCTGGTGCATAAGCTCTCCTGTCAGGAGAGCTTATGTATATACAAACAACTCCGTGTATATACAAACAACAAATGATAAATCATGATCATAAAATACAATCATCCTAATTATAAGATACAATATTCAGTGAAAGTCATAGGATACTAAATAAGCAAGCAACATAAATCATAAGATACAAACAACAAAGTTATAGTCATAAGAAGCTAAAGGGAATAGGGAATAGGAAAGAGGAGAAGGATAATAGTAATAAAGCCCTATTAGGAGGTTTGACATTGTAGGGCACAAGACAGTGTTGTGGGAATTAGTTGTTTAACAGAGTGATGGCATGGCGGGAGCGGGGAGTTTTAAAAACTGTCCTTGTTTTTAAAACTGTCCTTTGTCCTTTAAAAGGAAAAGCAAATGAGACATGTTAGGGAGATGTATCAATCTGAATCTATGACAATATTTCCTACTTAGCCAGCAACTACCATGTAACCAAAATCTTATCTATTTGGGGAAATTCTCCAAGGATTCTTTTTTCCTTCTGTTCAGATGTGTCTGATAGTTTGGAAACTGCTTGGACAAGTTCCCTGCAGGGTTTTTTTTTTTTTGGTGCAGTTCTGGTTTACCATTGCCTCCTTTCCCAGGGCTGAGAAAGAGTGGCTGGCCCAAAGTCACCCAGCTTACCTTGTGTCTAATGAGGACTAGAACTCACAATCTCCTGGTTTCTAGCCTGATGTGCTTTTAAGCAAACCGGTACAGCAAAAGATTGTAAGCCAGAGCTTGAAGTCTCCTCTGAGTTCCTTTATATGGAACCTGGCAAGGAACTGACACTCTGCTGTTTTATACAAAAAGCACATATACTTCCACTGCTCTGCAGCCCTTCCTTAAATACTGATTTACAGGAACACAATAAATACTAATAAATACTACAAAGTGACCTTGACTATGTGTCTGAATGGTCGAACAATTGGCAACTCCAAATCTCAACCAACAAATGGTTGGGCTTACACAATGGCAACAAAAATCAGAACGCTAAATACAAGCTGGGTGGATACAACCTCATAGACGACCCTCATTCTGTCAAGGACCTTGGAGTACTCCTCTCAAAAGATCTAAACCCCAGAGCTCACTGTAACAGCATTGCCAAAAAGGCATTAAGAATTGTTAACCTAATTTTGCGAAGCTTCTTCTCCGGTAGCATTGTACTGCAAACTAGGGCATATAAAACCTTTGCCAGACCAATTCTTGAATACAGCTCATCCACCTGGAATCCACACTGTATATCAGACATTAATACGGTTGAGCGAGTCCAGAGGTATTTCACGAGAAGAATCTCCCGCTCCTCTGCTTGCAACAGAATACCTTATGCCACCAGGCTTGAAATTTTGGGCTTGGACAACCTAGAACTACACCGCCTTTGGTCCGATCTAAGCATAGTTCACAGAATTATCTACTACAACATCCTACCTGTCAATGACTACTTCAGCTTCAATCTCAATCATACTTGGGCAAACAATCGATACAAACTCAAGGTAAACCACTCCAAACTCGATTGCAGAAAATAGCAATCAGAGTGGTCAATGCCTGGAATGCACTACCTGACTCTGTGGTTTCTTCCCCAACCCCCCCAAAACATTAAATTTAGACTGTCTACCATGGACCTCATCCCATTCCTAAGAGGTCCATAAAGGGAGTGTACATAAGCGCATCAGCATACCTACCATCCCTGTCCTACTATCCCCATTTATTTGTATTTGTTTCCTTCATACATGTCCATGTTCATATTCATACTTGTGATCTTGTACATGTTCAACAATTAAAAAACAACAACACCTGCATGCATGTGAAGACCATTTTCAATAGTTGTAATTTTAGCCATGCTCTTAAAAGAGCAGGAACATATTAGATCACCAAGAACAAAATGTGTATTTGTGTGTGTGTTTCTTTATTAACCATCCCTCCCCCCCTGCTGCTCATTGTGCAACTGCAGAGTAGAGCTAGTGTGGGGTTTGACAAGGAGAAAGTAGGTCAACAAAGCCCACCTCCAGCCAATGGGATGGTCATTTCTCATTTCTGGATGTCATATCTGGATCTAATCCATGAAGTTTTGATCTTCTAATGGAACATTTTAAATCAGCTGTAAATAATTACACATTCCCTCCATCAATATCTTCTTTTTAGAGATTAGGCTCCGAATATTTCAGCATCGAAATATATTTTACACCCCCCTAGATAGAACAAGGACAATCGGAACTTAGGTCAACCCATCTCCAACAAGGTTGGATTGTGGATAAGGGTAGCCCGATGCAATGAAATTAAAGCAACATGTATTATCAGGGCACCGTATGGAAAAGTTAAAATCATTGCTTCTTAAAAGCGCCATGCAAAGTAGAATTTTTTGCATCTCATTTGCTTAGGTACCTGTTCACTTCAGCAACCTAATATGTTGAGTCAATAACTCACTCAATGCAGCTTGAAAACTAGCAACCGTTTGCAAATCAATTATGCTTAGAGAAGAATTTGTTGCTTTAACCCTTCAGTCGTATCCGGCTCTTGGCGACTTTATAGGCAAGTGCTCTCCATGCCACTCCATCAAACACAACTACTTTCAATTGTTGAATGTTCATCTCTGTATCGGTTTTGATGGTATCAAGCCAGCCTGTTCTTTGCTTGCCCTGTCTTCTTGCTCCACTAACCATTCCTAGCCTCATTGACTCCTCCAATGAATTTGCACACATGACGTAGCCAAAGTAAATCAGACGTAGCCTTGTGATTTTTGGCTTCTAGTGATATGTCTGGTTTTATATGATTCATCAGCTTTCTGTTAGTTGCTCTGGCTGTCCATGGTATACGTAATCATTTATGGCAGCACCACAAAGGTTCAAAGGAGTCAATTCTTCGGTCAACCGCTCTTAGTGTCCAGAGAAATGAACTCAATAACTCAACATGACTCAGAGAAGACATTAGAAATGCAAAATAGGAGTTTTTAAGTGAAGATGCTCCATAAGGAAAGGAATGGGATGCATGTGCTAAATATGATTTAAGCCATGCTGCATTGTAAGAAGCTCAGTGCAGGCATTCAAAAAAGTAGGAAAATGATGCAGCAATGGGGCCGGTATTTCTCCTTTTATGCAGTGTGTTTGTGGCATTGTTTCCAAAGAGACATCCCTTCATGTATAAAGTTAAAAAGCTCTTTGCGGGTTTGCTGATGCCTGTGTGATTGCATATTTTGATCTCTGCTTTGCAACTCTATGTGCAACCTTCTAATTTCCCTGAAAGTAGGTAACAGCAATTCTGTGCGCCTTTGGCATATAGCCGTGATGGCGAACCTATGGCACATGTGACAGAGGTGGCATGCAGAACCCTCTCTGTGGGCACATGTGCCATTGCCAGCTACTCTTCTGGTTTTCTGCACGTGCATGCATGCTGGCCAGCTGGTCTTCGCACATGCCAGAGTGCCGGAAACCCAAAGAGCAGTTGCCATTCCAGTTTGGGCACTCGGTGCTGAAAAGGTTCGCCAACACTGGCAGATAGCCATCCTGGCACCTGATTGTGGAAAATGTCCTTGGGCAATGCTGGTGTTAAGTTTCGATGTCGTCTGAAATAAATTGCATTTCAACAAAAAGTCTTTGAAAAAAATCTCTCATTTATTAAGCACAACAACCGATACCCGATTCCATCACAGCCAACACTGGCTTCCTGACCCAAAACCCTCCCTTTCCTTTCCCCACTCCTCTGCACTCATTGGCCATCTTCCAAGTCACTCTGCCCCTATTCTACTGCTCCAGCTCAAAGGAATTTCCCCCCTCCCATCCCATCTCCTAGGGGATATCATCTCCAGGGAAAATAAGTAGGTGAAAAGTCAAATGTCCCTTGCCAGATGCCTCCTCTTCTCCTTCTTATGTCAGCACTAGAGTAAATGCAGCTTGAAGAGCTGACATCTGGCTCCTTTGGCCAAGAAATGAAGGTGAGCACTGGCCCCTAGAATCAGACACCAATGGACAGGGAAACCTTTACCTTTACCTTAATGACTGCTTAACAATAAAACCCATGTTCAGATGGCATACTGGGGCATAACATTAGATAAATAGCACCAGGTTAGAAACTGAGAGATCACGGAGTTCTAGTCCTGCTTTAGGCATGAAAGCTGGCAGGATGACTTTGGGACAATTGGACTCTCTCAGCCCAACTGTCAGGGTTCCAAGTAACACCCCCAATGAAATGAGACTCTGAGGCCTGAAGTTCCTCAAAGTTCCATTGTCGAGCCTCGCAGCACGCTCGACACGCTACAGCGCGATGACGGCAACGAACAACGTACATACACACACACACAGGGTGATGGTGGTGGTGGGTGCAGGTGGTCGTGTGCGGGGTGTGCGGTAGAGGTGTCGTGTGCGCCGGGTGTAGGACGTTTCCTGGAACAACGCGGAGAAGCACGCCGGCGCTTCTCGCCGCCCAGCATGCCCATGGAGAAAGGAGAGAGGTGTGGTGATACCAGCCGGGGCGTGTTATTTAAGGAGGGGGACGGAGGCAATTCACAGGCAGGCTATTTAAAATGCTGTTCACCAGAGAATCATAGCGCCGATTTCGTTCGCCCGAGCGAATCGCAGCGTGAGCTAGAAGCCGACGCGAATAAACCAGCATATATGAAAGAGCTGAACTGAAGTTGCTGTGTTTTGCTTGCGTCTTGCTCAGAAGGTCTGAGATCCATTTTATTAGAGGTATCATATTGGCATATCTGGGAAAACCCGAATCTGAAAGTTTCCTGGTTTTCCCCATCCAAAGGAAAGTCCAAGTCCCTGCCCAACACACACGTGTCAATTACATAGTCCAATCAAAGCACCGTCCCAACTGGAGATGCCTCCAAGTTTGAGGGCAAGATGTCCTTGACTCTCTGAGAAAGGAATGTTATTATCAGAGGTGGGATTCGGCCGGTTCTGTCCATTTTGGGAGAACCAGTAGTGGTGACTGCAGTGGGCCCTGCCCATCTGGCCGGACATAATGCCGTCCTGTTTTGCCATGTTTTTGAGGCTGGGTGCACGCACAGAGGGCACACACATGAGCAAAGAGGATTCGTGAAAGGCCAAGCATGCGTAGTAGGTGGCGTGTGCGAGCAAAGCTAGCCAGTAGGGAAGGTAAATGAATCCCACCTCTGATTATTATGATTATATATCATCCTGGCTCCGTACGATTCCCCCCTCCCAGTTTCCCACAGTACTAAATGTGGCAGGCCTGAAGATCCAATGAAAAAGAGGGCTACCAGGCCTGACACCAACCCACCTCACAGGGTTGTTGATGAAGGGAAAATAGGACAAAGATGAATGTTAAATATGCTTGCCACTTGGAGTTATTTATAAAAATAATAAAGGAGGGAAAATGAATGAATGAATGAATGAATGAATGAATGAATGAATGAATGAATGAATGAATGAATGAATTCAAGTCATCATTAAAGTATCCTCCATAACCACAACTTAACCCATAGTCTAACAATTCTCTTGTGAAGCTCCAAATTCAACCGTTGGGGAAGCCTTCTATCAGCAACCAGAGCAAGAAAGTTGATTCAAAATCTTCCAGGGATCAGCTAAGTGTATTCTTCCTCTCTGCTGTCTTCTCTCTTAAGCCACAGCTGATTTCAAGAAATGTTGTAATCACCAGAACACAGAACAACAAGCCAGTTCTGCCAAGAAAAGGATGCATAAAGAAATTTGGTGATAAACATTTGAGAGATTATGGTGTCCCCCCATCCCATTTGCACAGTATAATACTCAGTGGTGGGTTGCTACCGGTTCACCCCGGATTGGGAGAACTGGTAGCGGCAGCAGTAGGAGGCTCCTCCCACCCGCCCGGATGCTTCTGTGCAGAAGTGGCATGCACACACAAGCGCGCACACACGCATGAGTAAACCGGTAGCAAACTAAATGGAAACCCACTACTGATAATACTGGCTCATGAATCTATGAGATAGTGGAATGGAAAATTACAGACATGTAATTTTCATTCTTTCTCTGGGTCAGTAATCTGTATCTCTTTACAAGCCGTTGATTCATGGAAGAAGAATATATCAGAGGACAACGCGGTTTCAAGTGTGATCCTGATGCACCTACTCTAACAATGAAGAGAATTCAGATTTTGCATCCGCCAAGGGGAGGAGTGAGTCATGAAGTTAATCCTGCATTTCCCCAAGAGTTAACCAATAACTAACACTGACTTATTCTTACACTTCGTTGCTGGATTTGTAGAGAGGTGTGCTGAGAAGCTATCGCCTATTCACTGAAAATCAGTTCCATTTCTCAAGGAGAGTTGGTACAGAAAATATGGCATTATCCTCCCAAACCTTTCAGATATGGTTGACATCTCCAATTAAAATGCTTTGGAACTTGGAAGTTACAATTGATCCATCTTGGGGGAGCTTGGTTAGGTGAGGAGGAGGAGAAGGAGGAGAAGAAGGAGAGGAGAAGGAGAAGGAGGAAAAGAAGGGGAGGAGGAGAAGAAGGAGAAGAAGGAGAGGAGAAGGAAAAGGAGGAAAAGAAGGAGAGGAGGAGGAAAGCAGAAGGAGGAGGGAGGAGGAGGGAGGAGGAGGAGAGGAGGAGGAGAAGAAGGAGAAGAAGGAGAAAGAGAGGAGAAGGGGAAGGAGGAGAAGAAGAAGGGAAGAGGAGGGAGGAGGAGGAGGAGAGGAGGAGGAAAAGGAGGAGGAGGAGAAGAAGAAAAGAAGAAAAAAAGAAGAAAAAGAAGAAGAGGGAAAGAAGGAGAAGAGGAGGAGAAGGAGGGACTGTTTGGTTCTACGGAACTACATTTTGAGTTAATTCTTCACTCTCACATTTTACCATAGAAGGAAAAGAGCAGCGAGGAAGACAGGGCAGTCAATAATCTCTCACATGACTCCAATTTCATTGAGTCCTTTTTGGCTTTTTAATCATTAACCTCAAATGCCGGTAGTCCAACGCTAAGAATTTTGTTTTGCTTCTGCCTTTACGAGCGAGTCTTGAATGAGATGGCGTATTTCATGATATTATAATCCGCAACTCGACGAGATTTTCGTTTCCATACTCCAGTAACTTTTTCCTTGCTTGCTTATAAATTATGACTGACGTGTACATTCTTAAGTCAAATATAAGCACATCTCCTTTGTTATTTGGTTTGAAATGATGGAAAGACCGAGGGGGGAAGAAAACAGGAATCTGGGTTTCTTGGCATCTTTCTGAAGGCTGGAAATCAGCACAAGGAACCCATGGCTGAATCGCTCCCTCTTAGGGTGTCTGAGCAGAGGCCTGATTGTTAACTGGCTTTGGGTATCACATCCTGAATTTTAACGTTCCCACATGCTTTGAAAATTCTGAGCCATGAAAAATTAATTAGGATATTTTAGTTTGCCACCTCAGCACGCTTTCAAGAGGATCCTCTCTGAAAACGCCTCCACAATTGTGCAGCCAAAGGTTTCTGGCAAAATCAGTGAATTTGGATGGCTTTTTCCTTTGGCCTAACTTCTAAAATAAGTATATATATATATTTTTATCAAGCAGACGTAACCGAGTTATTTCAATAAAGTGCAGCTTCCCAGAGAAAAATAAAAGCCTGAGAATTCTATCGTCTTCAGAGTTTTCACGGTGTTATTATTGTGCCCTATAAAACCTGGAAGCTGGAAGCGACAGTCTTCAGAACTGTAGAACGGAAACCTTACAGTAACAGAGTTGAAAGGGACCTTGGAGGTCATATAGTCCAACCCTCTGCTCACACTATACTAGGGATTCAAACCACTGAACTGCCGACCTTTCTGATTGACAAGCTCAGTGTCTTAGCCACTGAGCCACCTCATCAGGCTTTCTGATCTAAGCAGCTTTTAATATTTTAATATTTTTAGCTTCAGCTTGGCTTTAGAAATGGGATTTGAAACCAAGCTAAATGAAGAAATAAATCCAGTTTGGCCTAGCGGTGAAAATGCTGGCCTAGGAACTAGGAGACTGTGAGTTCTAGTCCCATTTTAGACATGAAAGCCGGCTGGGCGAGTCAGGACCAATCACCAGGAGACTGTGTGTTCTAGTCCCGCCTTAGGCATGAAAGCCGGCTGGGCGAGTCAGGGCCAATCACCAGGAGACTGTGAGTTCTAGTCCCGCCTTAGGCATGAAAGCCGGCTAGGTGATAGAGCCAAGTTTATTTAAAGCAGCTGTGCTTCAGAATTGTGCAGCTGCTTTAATGAGTCACTGACAGGTGCTCCATTTTTTGGGAAGTAAATCTGAAGCATTGCAGAGCACTAAACAATTAACACTAGGCTCCTTCTTGTCTAAGGGGAAATGTCTTGTACTGAGATACCTACACATTTCAAAGATGCTTCCCTTGTTAATGAAAGCCATTTAGTTAGTCATTACATGCTTGCTAGTTTCCTTGAGCAAACATTTACCTTTTTTTATCTAGCAAAAGCAAATCTTTACTTAGGTGTTAGACGTGTTAACAGCTCCCTTACTTCCGTAAGAATTGCCCTACAAGAGACAAGAGGAAACATGCCAATGTAGACAGAACAGCATTCATGGAGATCATTGTACCTCCATTTTAATTAAAATAGGCCTTAATTAAAGTAAACAGACGACGGCTGTTGGAAGTCCAGTTTTGATGGGAATCCTCCTGGATTCCTTCTGCCTTTCTCCAGAATCGCAAAGTGATCAGAGCGTATCAGAGTTTGGCCAATCACTGCAATCATAAGTCTTCTTGGTTTCCCACATTTGGCTAGAGAGATGGATGGATAACTAATTTCATGGTAGAAATTAGGAAAGGATGAATTGTGGCTGAATGTGATTGACAGATACATTGCTTTGTTGTTAGTTGCGAAGTCTTGTCTGACCCATTGCAACCCCATGGATAATGTTCTTCCAGGCCTTCCTGTCCTCTGCCATCCTCTGGAGTCTATTTAAGCTCATGCCTTTTGCTTCAGTGACTCCATCCAGCAACCTCATTCTCTGCCTTCCCCTTCTTCTTTTGCCCTCAATTGTTCCCAGCGTTAGGCTCTTCTCCAGGGAGTCCTTCCTTCTCATTAGTTGGCCAAAGTATTTGAGTTTCATCTTCAGGATCTGGCCTTCTAAAGAGCAGGCAGGGTTGATCTGACTGGTTGGATCGCCTTGCAGTCCAAGGGACTCGCAGAAGTCTTCTCCAGCACCAGAGTTCAAAGGCCTCCATTCTTTGGCGCTCAGCCTTCCTTACAGTAGATACATTGCTACCATGGAGATATACAGGTAGTTCTTTGTTTAATGACCATTCAAAGCTAAAATGGCATTGAAAAATGTGACTGAGGACCTTTTTTCACAGTTATGACATTTGCAACCTCCCTATGATCATGTGATCAAAATTCTGATGCTTGGCAACCAGTTCGTATTTATGATCGTTGCTGTGTCCCCAAGATCTCATGATCCCGTTTTGCGACCTTCTGAACAAGCAAAGTCAACAAGCCCAATTCCCTTAACAATTTATCAACTGCAGTGATTTCCTTAACAGCTGCCGCAAGAAAATTCGTAAATTGGGGCAACACTCGCTTAAGAAACGTCTGACTTAACAGCAGAAATTTGAGGCTCCATGGTGGTCATAAGTCGAGGACTGTATTTGAAGTACTGACAGACCTACTTGGGATGTACTTACAACCAGAATTAATGTTCCAATGGTAAATCCACTCCACCCCCAATCACGTGACTGCACTCCAGGTCCTCGCCAACTGGGCTGCATTTATAGCATCTACAGCCATAGACCCAGGGGTGAAATCCAGCAGGTTCTGACAGGTTCTGGAGAACCGGTAGTGGAAATTTTGAGTAGTCTGGAGAACTGGCAAATACCACCTCTGGCTGGCCCCAGAGCGGGGTGAGAATGGGGATTTTGCAATATCCTTTCCCCAGGATTATTTATTTTGTCGCATTTCTATGCCGCCCAACTCCCAAGGGGAGGGAATGGGGATTTTGCAGTATCCTTCTCCTGGAGTGGGGAGGGAATGAAGATTTTGCAGGATCCTTCCCCTGGAGTGGGAAGGGAATGGAGATCTTGCAGGATCCTTCCCCTGGAGTGGGGAGGGAATGGAGATTTTGCAGGATCCTTTTCCTGGAGTGGGGTGGGAATGGAGATTTTGCAGTATCCTTTTCCTGGCGTGGGGAAGGAATGCAGATTTTGCAGGATCCTTCCCCTGGAGTGGGGAGGGAATGGAGATTTTGCAGTATCCTATTCCTGGAGTGGGTTGGGAATGGAAATTTTGCAGGATCCTTCTCCTGGAGTGGGGAGGGAATGGGGTTTTTGCAGTATCCTTTTCCTGGAGTGGGGTGGGAATGGAGATTTTGTGGTATCCTTCCCCTGGAATGGGGAGGGAATGGAGATTTTGCAGGATCCTTCCCCTGCCATGCCCACCAAGCCATGCTTATCAAGCCACATCCACAGAACCGGTAGTAGAAAAAATTGAATTTCACTAATGCGTGCATCACGTTTTTTGCTATTTCGAGAAAAATCCCACTCATAGTCAACCATCGGCTCTACCGGTAGTAGAAAAAATTGAATTTCACTAATGCGTGCATCACGTTTTTTGCTATTTCGAGAAAAATCCCACTCATAGTCAACCATCGGCTCACTTAATGATTGTGGATTCATTTAACAATACTGGCGATTTGCTTAATGACCACTGCAGAAAAGGTCGTTACAGCCATCACAAGTTGCAACCATGAGGGTCATAACTTGAGGACTCACTGAAGATGATGGACCTAATCCAGTGGCATCAATTGGTGTTGAATAAACACCTGAGAAAGGTGATGTCCTCCGACTCTGAAGATATGATTGCTGAGAACTTGCTTCTGGATTTAAAATCTGAAAGTGCAATTTCATTTCCTATCTCTCTTCCAGTGGCATCTCTGCCCAGCTGTTTTCTCTAATCCTGGCCCTGCAGATTCACTGAGCTTCTCATTACCTTTATCCAGCATGCTATAGCTCGCTTTGTGACACTGCCAAATTAAGCCGTCCAAGACAGCTGCCTCATTATGCTTCACAAGGGTGCTAGCTCTGAGCCTTATTTGCAGAATGGCATTTTCGTAGAAATTTTTAAGCAAAGAATGCCTGATGTTTAGAATAGAATAGAATAGAATAGAATAGAATAGAATAGAATAGAATAGAATAGAATAGAATAGAATAGAATAGAATAGAACAACAGAACAGAACAGAACAGAACAGAACAGAACAGAATAGAATAGAATAGAATAGAATAGAATAGAATAGAATAGAATAGAATAGAATAGAATAGAATAGAATTCTTTGTTTTCCAAGCATGATTGGACACACAAGGAATTTGTTTTGGTGCATATGCTCTCAGTGTACATAAAGAGAATAAAATATATTCATCAAGAATAAAAAGATACAACACTTAGTGATAGTCAACATTATTAATAAGCTATCAAATGGTACTAGGAAACAAATAAAAACAATATAAATTGAAAGATACAAGCAACATGGTTATAGTCAAAAATGGAAAGAGATAGATACTAGTAAGGAAGAGAAGAATAATAGCAATACAGTCTTAGTAAATTATTTGACAATGTTGTGGGAATTAGTTGTTAAGCAGAGTGATGGCGTTTGGGAAAAAAAACTGTCCTTGTGTCTAGTTGTTCTGGTGTGCAGTGCTCTATAGTGTCGTTTTGAGGGTAGGAGTTGAGACAGTTTATGTCCAGGATGTAAGGGGTCTGTAGATATTTTCACAGCCCTCTTTTTGACTTGTGCAATATACAGGTCCTCCATGGAAGGCAGGTTGGTAGCCATTGTTTTTTCTGCTGTTCTAATGATCCTCTGTCTTGTTGGGTTGCAGAGCCAAACCAGACAGTTATGGAGTTGCAGAAGACACTCAATAATTCCTCTGTATGTGACTCCACACCTGTTTTGCTTTCAGTTGGTCCCAGGCTCAAAATCCAGACCCGAAAAGAAATTCTGGAAAGTTCCTAACACTATAGAGCAGGAATCAGCAATCTAGATCTAAAGCGTGCAACTTTTTCTGTCCTAAGGAACAGGCTTGTCACTCTCCAAAGTAATGAGGGGGGAGAGATATTTTTTAAAAACTCTACTTATCCAATTAAATATACTTCATATGATTTCTCTCCAGTTGTGCTTTTAGTAGGTCCTATGCAAGGCTTCAAATGTTTGCACACAACCTTGGAGACAGGGGTGAAATGCTCCCGGTTCAGACCGGATCGCCCGATCCGGTAGCAATGGTGGCAGGTGGTTCGGTGAACCGGTAGCAAAAATCCCCCCCCCCCCATGCCCAGCTGAGCCACACAATCATCAGAGGCTTTTTTTTTTTTACTTTTGAAAGCATTTTTTCTACAACTACGGCCGAAAAAATGCTTTTAAAAGTAAAAAAAAAATTGGCCATGCCCACCCAGTCACATTACCCCCCTCCCACCAAGCCACGCCCACAGAATTGGTAGTAAGAAATTTTAGATTTCACCCCTGCTTGAAGATGTTTCTGACAAAAATGTGGAAGCTTTCCGCATCACACCCCAGAAAGTCAATTGGTTTCATTAGGCGCTTCTTCTGGTTACTTGATGTCCTGGACGAGGCACAAGAAATGAAATAAAATTGTTCCTACCATATGTAAGACTTGGTTGAGCCAACAGTGGCTTCCTTCTCCCTACTAAATCATATCCTTTTCTCACATTAAAAATGACAATCTGGTTGCAACATCTAGAAGCCTTTGGGAAGTTGCATCCAATCCTTCAAGGGACCCTAGGCAGTAAATCTTTGGTAGGTAGATAAGATAAGAGTTGGAAGGGGCCTTAGAGATTTTCTAGTCCAACCTCCTGTTCAGGCAGGAAACCCTGTATACTATTTCAGACAAACGGTTATCCAATCTCTTCTTTAAAACTTTCAGTGTTGGAGCATTCACAATTTCTGAAGGAAAGTCATTCCATTGATTAATTGTTCTCACGGTCAGGAAATTTCTCCTTAGTTCTAGGTTGCTTCTCCCCTTGATTAGTTTCCAACTATTGTTTTTTGGGGAAACAATATTGCTCCTGGGGAGGAAAGCTATGCAAATCTAGACAGCAAACTAAAAAGCAGAGACATCACCCTGCCAACAAAAGTGCGTATAGTCAAGGCTATGGTTTTCCCAGTTGCAATGGATGACTGTGAAAGTTGGACCATAAGAAAGGCTGAGCGCCAAAGAATGGAGGCCTTTGAACTCTGGTGCTGGAGAAGACCCCTGCGAGTCCCTTGGATTGCCAGGCGATCAAACCTGTCAGTCCTAAAGGAGATCAACCCTGACTGCTCTTTAGAAGGCCGGATCCTGAAGATGAAACTCAAATGCTTTGGCCACCTAATGAGAAGGAAGGACTCCCTGGAGAAGAGCCTAATCCTGGGAACGATTGAGGGCAAAAGAAGAATGGGATAGCAGAGAACAAGGTGGTTGGATGGAGTCCCTGAAGCAATCAGCGTGAGCCTAAATGGTCTCCAGTAAAGGACAGGAAGGCCTGGAGGAACGTTGTCCATGGGGTCACGATGGGTCGGACATGACTTTGCAACTAATAACAACAACATTGTTTCTTGTCCTGCCCCCAGGTGCTTTGGAGACTATCTCTTCTTAGATATTGGGGCTTAGATAGATAAAAGGACTTCCTGCATTCCTGATTGTTTTATGTGAAGTGCTTTTTAGTTTTCGCAACTTCCCTATCATTCGGATTCGGGACATGGATTGGACATTAGCACTCTAAATACAAATAAACAAGTTTATCTATAAAGTGGCAATGAATGACATGTGGGCTTGTATTCCTCCAAAGAATTAAGTTGAGACATTTCTCCAGTTTAAAACCAGACATTTGCAGTGTTTGTTCCCTCTGCTCAATCAATCAAGATCTACTTTGGTAAATGAGATAGGTATGACAGGACGGGGCTGTTCTTTTCTGATTTAATTCTTTCCTATGAGAATTCTTTCTTATACAACAATGGGTTATATATCCTTTTCTTCAAAGGAGGATTAAGAGCTGTGTCCTTACTGAACTAGACCAGATTGGTTCAGATTCCTACAGATTTAAATCAGACTCCTTTTATAACCACATGCTGTTATACAACACACATTGGTTTTTTTTTTTTTCTAAAAAGGAATATTTTAATTCTTTTAAAGGAAGACGGAGAACAATGCTCAGATCTTGATTAGACTATAACGATTAACCTCAGGCAGGGACCCATGTTGACATTCTGTTGCACGAAATATTTTTAATGAAAAGATGAGATCCAAATTTAGTCTCTTAATTTGTACCCCGTGCCATTTACATGCTGCTGCTTCAAGGAGCTTCAAACTTCTTACATTGCTTTGAACATAATAACTCTTTGCAAGTAGCAACTAAGGAAGTAGATTGGCTTGGACGCCTTCTCTTTCTCTGTGCTAATTTTGGTTGGGTTTTTGCTTTGTTTTTTTATTTTCACATCAGAAGAAGATTCAAAATTGACATTCTCAGTCACATTGTCCCAAAGCTGCTTTTCTGTTTTTCCTTGAAGATGTTTCACTTCTCATCCAAGAAGCTTCTTCAGTTCTGACTGGATGGTGGAGGATGGAAGGATTTATATTCCTGCGTATATCCTCCACCATTCAGTCAGAACTGGAGAATCTTCTTGGATGGAGAAGTGAAAGGTTTTCAAGACAAAAAAAAAAACCCAAGAGAGTCCAGTTGCCTTTTGAAAAAGTACCTTTGGGATAACCATGATCTGAATGACTGAGAATCTCCATAGACATTCTACCACATTGTTACGTGACTCCATTTGCATGGTTTGCAGGGGTTCCGGAGAACCTCAGCTTCTGTGCAGTTCGGGGAACCCCCAAATCCCACTCCTAGCTGGCCCCACCCCACCCACCTCACCCCACCCCTTCCAGGAGTCCCCATGTGGCCCGTTTTGGATGCAGGCAAGTGCAGGCACACATGGAGGCTTGGGGAGGGTGAAAAACAGAGCTACCAGAAGTTCAGGATGGCCGGAAACAGGACTGTTTCTGGCCTCTGGAGGGCCTCCGGAGCCTGGGGAGGCTGTTTTCGCCTGCCTGGAAACTCGAGGAAAGCCTCCGGTGCCCAGGGAGGGCAAAAATATCCCCCTGCCGAGATGCAGGAAGCTGACTAGGCCACGCCCACTGTTATGTAAATAGGTTTTCTTGGCGGGAAGTTTAAACTAACTGACCATCAGCTGATTGGCTGACCATCACAGCTGCAAGGTATATAAGGGGAGCTGTTTCCCCAGGTCAGTTGCTGGGTTCTCACCCTACAATAAAGAGCTGTTGTCACACACTGCCTGGCTTGCTGCATCCTCATTCACCCAACATAACCCCTACCATGGCCACGCCCACCTAGCAACCAGGCAGAGAACCCCTTGCTAAAATTTTTGAAGCCCACCCCTGGTGTTTTAGAAAGACTCTTCCTTCTTCCCTTAACTTTGAAAGTCTTGAATTTCAGGGTTAATTATTTGGAGGGGAAAAAAGGAAAGAAAACAAAATCGTAAAAGTTGGTTCTCCTTGCCCTCTGATTTTTACATGTCTGCTCCCTCGTTGGTTGCAAAGGCGGGTTATCCTCTAAATGAAATCATAAAACAGGACCGTGATGGCCCAACAAAAGTGATGCAGAGGAGAATGATGAAAGGTTTCACCTCTGAGACTTGAACAACTGAAAGCAATAACAGGAAATGAGAAATTAAACCCTGGAAAATTACTACAAATGGTGTGTTGAAAACAGAGCTTTACTTTGGATCTTTGGTTGGGTGTTTTTTCGAGACAAACAGATTAAGGCAATGTAAGGAAGCAAAATTGAGGAGAAATGACCTCGTGCCCTTTCTTGGGAACATGCTTAAAGTTTAACTGGACTCTCGCTGTTGGCCAGCAGGCAGGAGAATAAGTCAGAACAAGAATGCCTATAGGGCCTTTTGTAGCCGACTTCAGACACGGCAATCTGTACTGTTGGGCAGCTAATGCATGTTTTCTGAGTGTTGCCCAATAATAAATGTTGGAGACATTTCTCTTGTGACTTTCAGGGGCATGTTCAAAGTTGTTGCTTAAAGGTTAGAGTGAAGGATGGGAATGGGATGAAGTAGAGTAGGGATGAAGTAGAGTAGCGCTTACCTTCGCTACCGGTTCGCTATTGAGAGCGTGCACTCGCTCGCTTTGGGAGCGTGTGCAGCTTCTGGGTATGCGCAGAGCTTCCGTGGGTGGAGCCTTCTGCCGCCGCTACCATTCGTTTGAACCGGGGCGAACCGGTAGCAACCTACCACTGGATAGGATAGGATAGAGTAAAACATGCTCAGGTGTCTGCTATCTTCTCATGTTTTTAACAGCAGGCTCCAACGCATGAAGGCCAAAAAAAAAAAAAAAAGACAATGAAAAATGATGAGGGATCAGCAGAGATTGTAGAAGTGCCCTCTTCTCCCCCAGATTCTTTAGAACAGGGGTGACTAATTCAAATTTAAATCTGACCTGCAAGGCCAGCCTGGAAATATCAAAGGGCAAACCTGCGAGGCCCCCTGCGCAGCCGGTTTTCGGTCTCCCTGGCCTCCAGAAGCACTCTCTGGGTCAAAAATGGGGCCCTCCTCGCGGCCCATTTTTGGCGAGCAGAGTGCTGCTGGGATGGCTGAAAATGGGCTGTGTGGGGTCCTCATGAGACCTCTGTGCAGCCTGTTTTTGGCTGGTAGAGTGCTGCAGGAAGCTGTCCAGGACAAAAACAGCTGGGAGAGCCACCCCTCCCACCCTGTTTTTTGACCAGCAGGGTGCTACAGGAACCATCCATCCCATCTCCCTCCCCCCTGCTTCCTGCCCCCCCGGCCTGCAGAGGAGAACTACAATGCTGATCCAGTCCTTGAAGAAATCCAGTTTGACACCCCTGCTTTAGAAGTAAGCAAATTTTGGAAGGCCACCTCGCTTTTATCCAGGACTATAAAGACTGAGCCTGCTCAGTAGCATCAGATTGGGGGATTTCTGTTGGAGAAGAAAGTCAGATGACAGCATTTTTTTGGGGGGGGAGTAGAATCCCCTCTTTGAAGGAAAGCAATGGCTGGAGCTGATTTGAGGGAGAGGGAGAGGAGCAATATGGCTGCCAGTAAGTTTGGCTGTGGTGGTGGGATCTCCATAAGATGTCACATTGCACATTTCACTACCCCATTTCTGTAAGTTGTTAAGGGAAAGCAACACATCGTTACCCAAAATACATCTTCTAAAGATTATAAATAGAAGTTACTGTTACTTTCCCTTCCCCTCCCTCTTTTCCCTTCTCCTTCCTTCCTTCCTTCCTTCCTTCCTTCCTTCCTTCCTTCCTTCCTTCCTTCCTTCCTTCCTTCCTTCCTTCCTTCCTTCCTTCCTTCCTTCCTTCCTTCCTTCCCTTCCCTTCCCTTCCCTTCCCTTCCCTTCCCTTCCTTCCTTCCTCCCTCCCTCCCTCCCTCCCTTCCCTTCCCTTTTACAAGGGTTCTGGCATAATACTTCAACAAACTACTCTTTGTTGAGTTTGTGGATGATCTAATATTCATAATGGCTGGATTCCCATATGTTAAGCAAAACCAAGTATTCTGTGAATTAAATCTAGGGGTGGTGCAGGATACTCTCTGGCATGGCCTTCTAAACAGGAATCTCTGAAGCAGGAACTCTGAAATTGTCCTCTCCTAAACCCTGGGAGCCTCCTTCCCTCCCCCGCATTGCCTGCAGCCCAAAATGTGAGATAAAGTTAGCAGTTTGGAGTTATAAGAGAGCAACTGAGAGCTGGCCTCTTGATGCAGGACTGCCCTAATAATAGGTATAGCTGTCCAGAGTCTTTGGGAGTGGGTGATCATTGTAAATGCAATTCATTCAATAAACAAGGTGACCAACAATTGGGGTAGGCTTCAAAAATTTTAGCAAAGGGTTATCTGCCCGATTGCTAGGTGGGTGTGGCCATGGTGGGTGTGGCCTTCTGCATCACAGCAGTGGCGGGGGGCATTTTTGCCCTCCCTGGGCTCCGGAGACTTCCCTTGAGTCTCCGGGAGGGCGAAAACGGCCTCCCCAGGCTCTGGAGGCCCTTCCCGATCTTCTGGTAGGCCCATTATTCGCCCTCCCCAAACTTCCGTGTGCACCCTGCATTTACCGGCATCCAAAACGGACTGTGTGAGGACTCCTGGGAGGGACGGGGCAGACAGGGCCAGCCAGCAGTGGGATTTGGGGGTTCTCCAAACTGCATAGAATCTTAGCTAGAGGTTCTCCTGAACCCCTGCGAACCCCCAGCAGCCCACCCCTGCCAACAATCCCCAAGCTTCCTTGCATCACATGCATATCATGTGGTCAAGATCCTGAACTTGCCTCTGGGAATCCTGAGTTGTTATTTCACCGCTCAAAACAGGCTTAAGCATGCTACTCTTTCTCAATCTCACACCTGAAAAGCCAAAAGGAGACAGCTCTGGTGGATGGGCTTTGCCTGAAAAATTGTATCCGGATAACGCAAGTGAGAGCCAGTTTGGGATAGCGGTGAAGACAACCGAGCTAGAAACTGGGAGATTAGTCCTGCCTTAGACACGAAGCCAGTTGGGTGACCTTGGGCCAGTCCTTCTCTCTCAGCCCTAGGAAGAAGAAGAAGATGGCAAGGACAAACCTCTTCTGAAACTCTGCCAATAAAACTGCAGGGATTTCTCCTGGCAGTCAACACAGACCGGAAGGCATCAAAAAAGTGGGGGGAAAAAACAAGCCAGTGCAGAGCTTTGAACAAATTCTTGTTTTTATTAGAAATGTTGCAGTGAAAGTGCATAGTTACTTGCCCTGTTTTTCAACTGTATATTCATTTCTTCTGCAAAAACAAAAAACAAGTTCTAGTATTTGGTATGTGGTTTGGTTTGGTTTTTACCCCTAATCCAATACCAATGAAAATTAAAACCCAAGCAAAATAGAAACATGGTCTGAATAGAAGCAACCTAATTTGTCCTTTGTGTTGGGTGGCAAATAGAAGAGATTCCTTCCCTGTATTGCCTAGGCAACAACACTTCTCACATATTTCCCTCCTCATGAATTGAAGCACTCCAGGATCATATGTCTCGGGTGCTGTGGTAGGTGTGTCTGAATGCTGTTGGCGATTCTCACAATCAAGGTTTTCCATAGAGCAGGAGCACATAAGGGGTATCTCTGTCTCCTCAACCCTCTTGCTCTGCACCCTAAATTATAGCACTGTGTGAGGAAAAAAAAGTTCTCCTTTTATGTCCAGATAAGACAGTTCTGGGCTGCCTAAACAGAGGGATAGAATCAAGATCACGTGAAGCATTAATGCCACTTTATAATGCCTTGGTAAGGCCACACTTAGAATACTGCATCCAGTTTTGGTCGCCACGATGTAAAAAAGATGTTGAGACCAGTGGTGAAATCCAATTTTTTTTTTACTACCGGTTCTGTGGGTGTGGCTTGGTAGGCGTGGCAGGGGAAGTATATTGCAAAATCTCCATTCCCACCCCACTCCAGTGGAAGGATACTGCAAAATCCCCATTCCCTCCCCACTCCTGGGGGAAGGATATTGCAAACTCTCCATTCCCACCCCACTCGGGCCAGCCAGAGGTCGCATTTGCCGGTTCTCCGAACTACTCAAAATTTCTGCTACCGGTTCTCCAGAACCTGCTGGATTTTACCCCGGTTAAGACTCTAGAAAGAGCGCAGAGAAGAGCAATAAAGATGATTAGGGGACTGGAGGCTAAAACATATGAAGAACGGTTGCTGGAACTGGGTATGTCTAGTTTAATGAAAAGAAGGACTAGGGGAGACATGATAACAGTGTTCCAATATCTCAGGGGCTGCCCCAAAGAAGAGGGAGTCAAGCTATTCTCCAAAGCACCTGAGGGCAGGACAAGAAGCAATGGGTGGAAACTAATCAAGGAGAGAAGCAACCTAGAACTAAGGAGGATTTTCCTCACAGTTAGAACAATTAATCAGTGGAACAACTTGCCTCAAGAAGTTGTGAATGCTCCAACACTGGAAGTTTTTAAGAAGAGATTGGACAACCATTTGTCTGAAGTGGTGTAGGGTTTCCTACCTAAGCAGAGGGTTGGACTAGAAGACCTCCAAGGTCCCTTTCGACTCTGTTTTTCTATTCTAAATTTCCAGAGGGTTTCCTGGGTGAATGTTCAGCCCCAAAGGAGCCAAGAGTCTTGGGTCATCTTAAAGAGTAACATATGTGTGCTTTCAACTTGAGACCTTTAGTTCTGCTTTCATGCCAATGTCACGTTTTGTGCTTTCAAAGACCATGGTTGCTTTTCCAGTTGGGAGAGATTCCAAACCTTCCCCATATGTTTCTATAAAGTAGAGCCATGACAGCATTCAGGCTTAGCACCAGGTTGAGTCACAAAGGAGAACATTTTCAGAAAAGCTCCAGCATGATGTCAACGTCACTGAGCCATGATTTATACACATGCATTCCTCTCTTGGCCCTTTCCTCATCATCCCGTGACATTTCACATCCTGAAATAGGTCATAATGCACTCCAGGTTAAATTTTCTCTGTCATTTCTCATGCCGCGGGCATTTTTCTGCAGAGTTAATTCATGCATTCACACACATAAGTCACCACCACCAAATCAACGCTGAGCAATCACAAACGAAGTACTTATCAACTCGCTAGTGGTAACTGTGCTACTGTAAGAGCTTCTTGTAACTTTTATTGGTTCCAGCAATGAAAGTGGAGAAAATACATTGCTAGCTGCTTTGAAGGATAGTCATGAGGTAGAATTTAAGCCATTAGCATTACAGTACTTACCCGAGTTAAGTACCACTTTGGAATGCGTCCTTAGGCTATTCCATAATTCCCTTTTTAAGAGTCAACTGAAATCTTTTTCTACATGGATAAGTTCGTTAAAAGAAAATCGTAATAATTCTTCCATTTCTTCCTTTTAATCCAGAGTGACTGCTGGGAATGTTTAAATACTTCCAGAAACATTTCACACTGCACTGGGCCGAATGCAAGAGACGGAGGTCACGTCTGGTGTCAAAAGATGGAAGGTGTAACATAGAATTTGGGAATGTTGAAGAAGAGTCGAGATTTGTTTTCTTGATCGACATCTGGACCACCATCCTGGATCTTAGGTGGAGGTATAAGATGACCATCTTTATTTCAGCTTTCTTGGGAAGCTGGTTCTTATTTGGTCTTCTTTGGTATATGGTGGCCTACGTCCATCAAGATCTGCCAGAGTTCAGCCCTTCTATAAATCACACGCCGTGTGTAGATAACATCAATGGCTTGACCTCAGCTTTCCTCTTCTCCCTGGAGACTCAGGTCACTATTGGCTATGGGTTCAGGTGTGTTACGGAACAGTGCGCCACCGCCATTTTTCTTCTAATCTTTCAATCTATCTTAGGAGTTATCATCAACTCCTTCATGTGTGGGGCCATTCTAGCCAAAATCTCCAGACCCAAAAAGAGAGCGAAAACGATCACCTTTAGCAAAAATGCTGTGATTAGTAAACGAGGTGGAAAACTCTGTCTTCTCATCCGGGTTGCCAACCTCAGAAAAAGTTTGCTGATTGGAAGTCATATCTACGGCAAACTCTTGAAAACCACCATCACACCTGAAGGAGAGACGATTATCTTGGATCAAGTCAACATCCATTTTATGGTTGACGCGGGCAATGAGAACCTTTTCTTCATTTGCCCCTTGACGATTTACCACGTCATCGACAAGCACAGTCCCTTCTTTCACATGTCAGCCGATACCATCTTTCAACATGACTTTGAGTTGGTGGTGTTTCTAGATGGGACTGTAGAATCCACCAGTGCGACTTGCCAAGTACGGACATCTTACATTGCTGAAGAGGTCCTGTGGGGTTATCGCTTTGCCCCCATTGTTTCGAAGACCAAAGAAGGGAAATACAGGGTGGACTTTCACAACTTCAGCAAAACCGTGGAAGTGGAAACTCCACATTGTGCGTTTTGCCTCTACAACGAGAAGGATGCGAAAGCCAAGGCAAAGATGGGATTCGAAAACCCTGCCTTTGTGTTCCAGGAAGTTAGTGAATCCAGTGAGACAAAAATGTGACTTTATTGTCCTGAGGGACTGGTGTGTATGTTTATGTGTGTGCTTACTTTTTGAAATGCCTGGGATGCGCCAGGAATACCAACTTATTTTCTGTTGGGGGAAAAAAAAAATGAACTGGTTTGTTTTGTTGATTACAGCAATTGTGGTCCAACCAGAAAAGGCTATGAAGTACCCTGTTTTCCCAAAAATAAGACATCCCCTGATAATAAACCACCTTTAAAGCGCTCCATGGCTTAGGGCCCGGATATCTACAGGACCGCCTTCTGCCACCAATAGCCTCCCACCGACCAGTAAACTCCCACAGAGAGGGGCTCCTCAGGATGCCGTCGGCAAAACAATGTAGGCTGGCGACCCCCAGGGGGAGAGCCTTCTCTGTGGGGGCACCCATCCTCTGGAATGAGTTACCCCCTGGAATAGGCATGATTCCTGATCTCCGTGCTTTTCGCCGGGCCCTCAAGACCTTGTTATTTCATCAGGCGGGCCTGGCTAACTGAATAAAATTTGGATGGGGTATTTTAAATTGTAGGGTTTTAATCAGGAAAGCCAAGACTTGTTTAATTTAGTTTTAAACGGGTTTTAAATTTTGTATAGTGTATTGTATAATTTTGTATAATGTATTGTCTTTTTAACATGGCTTCTGAGTCCCTCGGGAGAAGGGTGGTATATAAATCTAATAAATCAAATCAAATCAAATCAATAAGCCCAATTTGGCTTTTGAGCGCATGCATTAAAATAAGCCTCCTCCAAAAATAAGCCCTCCCTGAAAATATTTAAATGCAGAGCTGGAAATCAGGTAAGACAGCAAGAGAAGCCCCATCTTGCTCCATGTGCCCCAAAATAATAAGACCTCCCCGAAAATAAGGCCAAGCGCTTATTTTGGGGTTCAAAAAAATATAAGACAGGGTCTTATTTTGGGGGAAACATGGTAGTAATTCCCCAAATATCATATAATGTGCCGATAGGTTAAAGGACTTACACTGTAATATTGGTTAACAAGAAAAAGATTCTATGTCTTGAGCGATGGGGAGAAAGTGGAAAATGTATTGTTGGCTGGATAATAAGTGGATTTAAAATTAAATAATTATCATGACAGCACTACTGCGTAAATGTAAATGTTTCCTTATGTGGAAAACTATATTCAGGATGCAGTCACAGTGGATTTTGCCAGTTTTGACTAATTTTTAAAAAATGAAAAGCAGATTCAGGCTTGGTTAGTCCTTGGCTGTGAAATGACCAGAAAACCTCTGGATTAGATTAGGAATTTTTTTTTAATCCAAAGTGGAAGGCAATAGCAAATTAATAAAACTATACGGCTCTCTCCTTGAAATCACCAAGAGAGATTCAAGTAAGATTTTACAGGATTTCAGTCACCCCATGTTAAATAGGACAAAAGGAGAGGTTACGGGAAAGGAGAAGCTAGGATTAAAATATGGTTGACTTGTATTTCTGGTAAAATGAGTTTAAAGGATTTGGGTCCCTCTTTCAGTGAGACAAGTGACTCAACAATGATAATTGTAAACCTGTTTGGCTCTGATCCTCCTCCTCTTCCTCTTCCTCCCCTCCCCTTCCCTCCCCCCTCCAAATCAGGGTTGATTCCTAGGAAGTGCCTGGACAAGTCCCTATATTTTCCTTGGCAAGATTTCAATAATGGCTTGCCATTGCCTATTTCTTAGGGCAGGAGAGGAGGGGAGGGAGGGGGAGAGAGGGGACAGAGAGAGGGAGAGGGAGAGGGAGGGAGGGGGAGAGAGAGGGGGGGAGGTTCAAGGTCACCCAGCTAGCTTTGTGCCAAAGACAAGGCTAGAATTCAGTTTCCTGGTTTCTAGACTGGATACTTCAGCTACTTACTACACCAAACTGCCTCTCTCTTCTTTTATATAATGCCCTGTCATCTGCTTTTTCCCTTCCTCCCAGAATGGCACTGATCAAATACAAATAGACGTGGCCTTCTGGGATTTTGTCAGGATGCAGAAAACAGAGAGACGTATTCAAAGAAGTGTGGGAAGAGAACAGGATGCAAATGCTCGGAAGGAAGTCAGGAGCTCCCAGGCTGCAACCTGATCTCTACTACTGACTTTAGTTTTGCGTATTTAATCCACGTGTTACAAAACAATTGGAAAGGCAGCATTCATTTGTCTCCTGTGGGTGTTTGCTGCAACCTCACCAATTAGATTCGTAAATGCCAGTTAAACCGTTTAAAAGAGGATTGAGCAAGACAAAATTTTAACTACCTTTTCCCTTCTCTCTCTCTCTCTCTCTCTCTCTCTCTCTCTCTCTCTCTCTCTAGCTCTCTATCATCTATCTATCTATCTATCTATCTATCTATCTATCTATCTATCTTCTATCCATCCATCCATCCATCCATCCATCCATCCATCCATCTGTATCTATCATCTCTCTCTCATCTCTCATCTATCTATCTATCTATCTATCTATCTATCTATCTATCTATCTATCTATCTATCTATCTATCTATCTATCTATCTATCTATCTATGTGATTGCTTATTTGTACCCTATGACTATCGTTAAGTGTTGTATCTTATGATTCTTGATGAATGTATCTTTTCTTTTATGTACACTGAGAGCGTATGCACCAATACAAATTCCTTGTGTGTCCAATCACACTTCGCCAACTAAAAAAATTCTATTCTATTCTATTCTATTCTATTCTATTCTATTCTATTCTATTCTATTCTATTCTATTCTATTCTATTCTATTCTATTCTATTCTATTCTACTCTCTCTCTCTCTCTCCCTACCTATGTATCATCTGTCTATCATCTCTCCCTCCCTCCCTCCCTCCCTCCCTCCCTCCCTCCCTCCCTCATCTACACACACACACACATTGCAGTAATGTGCAAATAAAACTAATAACCATTCCTCCACTCCCAGACCAAGACAGCAAGAATGATGGGTATATAGCAATTTAATAAACACCATCAAAAGAGAGATTAGTGGTTAATATTTCATACTTGTTTATACCACCTTGCAAGACTGAATTGCAGAGTTTAATATGTATAGCAACCGGGGAGGGGGGTATTTTCCTCCATTTTTCATGCCTCATGGAAAATATTCCAGTTATGCAAATACACAGCTACAATTTGAAGGCAGTCCAAGTGAATCTACAAACCAAATAGGATTTTCAAAAGAAATCAGCCTATCAAACTAAAGTGCAGAATCAACTGAAGATGCACAATTTAAACCATTTCTCTCCCTGCATAGCAATGTCTCTTCCCAAATGGATTCAACTAGGATTGTGAAATTGTCCAGGTTTTGCCTGATTCCCCACACCTTTGGGCAATAGCTCAAAAAGAGTTGTTCTGTGCCATTTATCAATGGCTGTTGCTAGCTTCAATATTTAACTGCTAGCACCACCGAGCTAGCAAAGCAGCTTGAAATTATTGCAAAGAATATTTGTAGGTTCACAAAATTAAAAAGTCTCTTCTTGCAAGGATCAACTTGAGAGTTTCTCTGGCAGAGACTGCTCTCTTCAGGCCCAAACTGTAACTTCATTCTCAAGTCATTGTTACTCCTGGACACAAACCCTTCCTTATCTAAATCCCCCCCCCCAACCCTAACCTGTATAAATTATGGCGATTTCCTCACTAACCTGTAATAATTTCCTGGACAAAGTATATTAATTTGGGAGTAAATTATAATAAATTACAATTTAGGTCGTTGTGATAAATTATGATTTCCTGGGTACGCCATAACTGCACTCATTTTGGCAATTATAACAACTTGTGATTGTTCCACGGATAAATGATAATGAATTAGGATGACTTCTTGCCTAAATTTAGAGGTTAAATTATGATAATGTCTTGCATAAATGATAGTGAAATGTGAGCCACCAGTTCAAGAGAGATTTAACCTAGAAATAAGGAGAAATTTTCTGACAGTGAGAACAATCAACCCATGGGTCAGAAGTTGCCTTCCAAAGTTGTGGGAGCTTCATCACTGGAGGCTTTCAAGAAGAGACTGGACTGCCATTTGTCAGAGATGGTGTAGGATCTCCTGCTTGGGTGGGGGGTTGGACTAGATGACCTACAAGGTCCCTTCCAACTCTTTTAATCTGTTGATCACCAAAATATCTTTCCCAGTCTCCTTTTGGTATTTCAACTTTCAGAAACTATACTCAACTTTTTCCTTAATTACTGCAGATATTTCCCTCTCCTGTCCACCTAATTAAGGCTTCTAAATGTTGCACCATGGCTGGAAATACCCTTCTTCATATGCCGAGCTGTGAATCTTGGGTGTCTATTTCATCCCTGTTTTATTTTAGTCCCTTGACTCATAACGATGCAGTACTGCTTCAAGCTGATTAAAAACCCCAAAGAGCTAACTTAAGATCTAAGAATAAACGCAGAATATTTCCATGGGGTTCCTATTGATTGCCACAGCAGGAAGTGCCTATCAATCCCAAGATGATCTTGGTGGACCAGGAATGGGGGAAGATAAGCCTTCACCAAAGAGTTCAGCATCTCAAGAACCATGAATGGAATTGCATTTTTGCAGAGTGGAGGTTCTTTTTTGGGCAGAAAGATATCAGTCCTCACTCAGGACAGAAAAGCTATCGGGGAAATGCAGGAAAAATCTATTTAGAAAAGGTCCTATAGAAAATCTATTTCTGGGCTTGACACCCAAAGCCACGAAGCAAAAGTTCAGTTAGGAGGACAGAAATAAGTGTAATCTTCTAAAACAGGCAACTAAGCAGTTGGAAGCCACTTCTCCATCCTTCCTTTTGGCCAAAGTCTGTGAAGGAGAGGGCAGTAATACTGGGCCCCATTACACTGAGGGGATTCATCTCAAATCAAGCTTGGTATTTAAAAGGATTCAGGGGAAAGTCCATATTTTAGTTTAAGGAAGTAAAAGTATGTGAATGATTATTCCATTATTTTTATTTCTCTCTCGTCGTGTTTTTAGGCTTTCGACAAAAAGGAAGAATTGTATCTAAAGGGGGTGAAGGTGAAGAGAAAATTAGTGAACATTATCTGCTAGTGATGATTCTGGTATTTTAACACTTGTAGGTAATTATTTTGCCAAAATTTCTCAGGTTTCTCTTCACCATGAAAGAGAAAGAAGCGCTTCTTCTTCTTCTTCTTCTTCTTCTTCTTCTTCTTCTTCTTCTTCTTCTTCTTCTTCTTCTTCTTCTTCTTCTTCTTCTTCTTCCTCTTCCTCTTCCTCTTCCTCTTCCTCTTCCTCTTCCTCTTCCCCTCCTCTTTCTTCCCACCTCTTCTCCTCCCCTTCTTCTCCTTCTTCCTCCTCCCCTCCTCTTCCTCTCCCCCCTCCCCCTCCCCCTCCTTACTTCTCTTTCTTCCTCCTCCCCTCCACCTCCACCTCCACCTCCTCTTCTTCTCCTTCCTCCTCCTCCCGCTCCTCTTCTTCTCCCCCCTCCCCTCCTCCTTCTCTCCCCGCTCCTTTCTTCTCTTTCTTCCTCCTCCTCTCCTCTTCCTCTCCCCCTCCTCTTTTCTTCTCTTTCTTCCTCCTCCCCTCCTCTTCCCCTTCCCCCTCCCCTTCTCTTCTTCTCCTTTCTCCCCCTCCCCTCCTTCTCCTCCTTCCACTCTTCTTCCTCCCCCTCCTCCTCTTTTCTTCTCTTTCTTCCTCCTCCCCTCCTCTTCCACCTCCACCTCCCCTCCTCTTCTTCTCCTTCTTCCTCCTCCCCCTCCTCTTCCTCTCCCCCTCCTCTTTTCTTCTCTTTCGTCCTCCTCCCCTCCTCTTCCACCTCCCTCTCCTCTTCTTCTCCTTTCTCCTCCCTCTCCCCTCCTTCTCCTCCTTCCACTCCTCTTCCTCCCCCTCTTCCTCTTCTACCCTTTCTTCCTCCTCTCCCTCTTTTTCACATTTCTCAGCCTGTTTTTTTCTTAGCTAATGTTAAAAGCTGTATGGGTTTGTGTCTCTTGTGATGTTTCTTTCCAACATTTCAATGGCCCCATTATTGGCCCTAAATCCTACTGAGGAGGGAGAAGAGAGTAGATTTCCTGAAGGAATCTTGAGATCAAATGGACTTGTCAGAAGTCAGGAAGGCTGCTAAAAAGATGTGGTATCTCTAAATAATCCTTCACAAGGAAGCAACCAAAAAGTACGCCCATTTTATTGAAGTTAAGAAATCAATGATTTGTCTCGGGTCAGCATGTCACAATTGTTCATTCTTTTCCTTTCACTGTTACTACAAAACCTTTACTGATTTACCCTGAGCAAAGCTTCATATAGTTTGATTTATCTTGTTGGCTTTCCATCTTTCAAAGTTTCAGATGAAGTTCTCTCTCAGCCTCGCTTCCAGAAGACTTTGAACTGCAGTTCTTAAAGACTTGATGCATGCAAAGTGCAGGAAGCTATGGGGAAGTGAAGTGTGTCTTATGAGCAAAAAAAAAGAGATGGCTTAATTTTTTTTACTTGTGATTATTACATTTATCTTTAGAATAGAACAGAATAACACAGTTGGAAGGGACCTTGGAGATCTTCTAGTCCAACCCCCTGCCCAGGCAGGAAACCCTACACCACTTCAGACACATGGTTATCCAACATCTTCTTAAAAACTTCCAGTGTTGGATCATTCATAACTTCTGGAGGCAAGTTGTTCCACTGATTAATTGTTCTAAACGTCAGGAATTTCTCCTTAGTTCTAAGTTGCTTCTCTCCTGGATTAGTTTCCACCCATTGCTTCTTGTCCTGCTCTCAGGTGCTTTGGAGAATAGTTTGACTCCCTCTTCTTTGGGGCAGCCCCTGAGATATTGGAACACTGCTATCATGTCTCCCCTAGTCCTTCTTTTCATTAAACTAGACATACCGTAGTTTTATGGCAACTCTTCAGCTCCACAACCTCATCTACTCTTATAATGTTTCCCTCAAGATTTTATGAAGGGAGATACAATAGAAAACGTAAATGAGAGACCCCACCATGGAGTTAAATAGAGGGAATTCATAAAATACGTTTAGAGCTATAGAGATCATTTGTTCTTAAATGACACATGGGGGCGCTCTTGGGTTAAAGAAAGAATATTAATAGGTTTCTTTCCATGACGAATTGGCCACCAGAGGCCGCTTTCCTTTAGGAGGCAATCTAATAGTATTCTGCCTGGCTGCAAGAAGAATACTTAGCTTAGAGGCCATGAAAGCTGCTCTTTGTTTCAAAAAGGTTGCCTATCCCAAATATAGAAGGACTACAAAACCAGAAAGAACCAATCAGGCACTGTTTTCCCTTTATCTGCTAAAGAAACAAGGACATAAGCTACTATTTTGATAACACAAATAAACGTCCCCAAAGCTGAGGAGTGGAAGAAAATGATAATGAGACTATCCTGGTTGAGAGCATTTTCACACCACCAGTTCTCTCTCTCTCTCTCTCTCTCTCTCTCTCTCTCTCTCTCTCTCCCTCCCTCCCTCCCTCCCTCCCTCCCTCCCTCTTTCTCTTTCTCTTCTCATTCAGTAGCAACTTGAAGATAATTTATAGATTACAGATTAAAAATTGCAAGGGACCTTATAGGTCGTGTAATGCAACCCTTCACCCAAGCAGGAGAGTCTACATAATTCCTGACAGAAATTCTTCTTGAAAGCTTCCAGTGCTGAAGCGCCCACAACTTCTCAAGGCAACTTCTGTTCCACTGGTTGATTGTTCTGACTGACAGAAAATTTCTCCTTATTTCTAGGTTGAATCTCCTTGATCAGTTTCCATCCATTATTCCTTGTCTGGCCTTCAGAAGTTTTGGAGAATAGCTTGACCCCCTCCTCTCTGTGGCAGCTCCTCAAGTATTAGAAGATAGCTATCATGTCTCCCCTGGTCCTTCTCTTCACTAGACTAGCCATGCCCAGTTCCTGCAACCGTTCATCGTATGTTTTAGCCTCTAGTCCCCTAATCATCCTGGCTGCTCTTCTCTGCACTTTTCCTAGAGTCTCAACATCTTTTTCATAGTGTGGTGACCAAAACTGGATGCAGTACTCTAGGTGTGGTCTTACTAAGGCTTTATAGAGTGCTATTAGTACCTCACTTAATCTTGATTGTATTCCTCTGTTAATGCAGTTTAGGATTGCATTGGCTTTTTTGGCTGCTGCTGCACACTACTGCTCATATTTAATTGGTTGTCCGCTAAGACTCTAAGATCCCTCTCACAGTTACTGCTATTAAGCCTGGTTTCACCCAGTCTATATGTGTAGTTTAGGTTCCTCTTGCCTAAGTGTAAGACTTTACTTTTCTCTACAAAAGTAGCAGTGGAAAACTTGCAATAGAGGTGCTGAGAGCAAAGAACAGAAGTCTCCCCCCCCTCACTCTATGACTCTGCCAAACAGTTGTAGAAAAAAAAAACTCACCTCCAATGTGCACAAAACGAGAGAAACAAAAGGGTAAAAAGGGACATATCTGGGACTTTCCATGCCGTTGGTTCCTGTTAAACACTTGTCAATTTCACTCCCCTTGGTTGGTTTGGGCTGCTGAGGGGAAGCCACAAAGCTGTCAAGCTATCATTCCACTTAAAGGATCAGCAATTCAGGAGAGAGGAGAAAGAGTGAGAAGAGGGAAGATAGTACACCCCTTCAAAAAAACAAAACAAAACAAAAATTCTAACTTGAGAATAGTTTCCACTACAGTCAAAAAAGTCAGTTGGTCCAATTTTCCAACTTTGCTAATAATAGCACAAAACTTTAGAATGTCTTTTGGGGTAGGATCTATCCTCATGTACAAGTAAACTAGGCCAGTTGGATATAGGATGAAACTTTTCTATTGCTACTACAGGTGGAAGAATTGTGGACAAAGGGACGATCTGCTAAAAACTATGCAGTGGTTTTATAGCATGAAGAAGGAATAGAATCAAGCCTAAGATTCAAAGGAATAAATACTGTGTTTCCCTGAAAATAAGACTGGGTCTTATATTATTTTTTGCTCCAAAAGACACATTAGGACGTATTTTCTGGTTAGGTCTTATTTTGAGGGAAATACAGTACTAAATTTGTCCATCCTGCTGAGGATCTTAACTGGGGCTTATTTTAGGGGGTAGGACATATATTATGAGCATCCTGAAAAATCATTCTAGGACTTATTTTCTGGTTGAGTCTTATTTTCTGGGAAACAGTAGCAAGAAGAAATCAAGAACTAGAGGCCACAGAGAAGAATCCATGAACTGAGTATGCTCTAAAGCAGGAACGTCAAACTCAAGGGTGCTAAGATCTGGTCGCCCTGGAAACAGTGAAGGAATGGCCTGCGGTGCCAGCAAAAATGGAGCTCATATATTATATGCCTTCTGCAGCTCTCTGCAAGCTTGGGAGGGCCGCACCCCGACATGAATGATGTCGAGCTGGCCATGCCCCCTGGCCAATCCCTCCCCCCCAAGGTCAAACAAAACGCTGATGCGGCCCTCAATGAAATCGAGTTTGACACCCCTGATCTAGAACAGTGGACTTCAACTCCCAGATTTCCTCAGCCAATTTGGCTGACTGGGGAGTGCTGGGAGTTGAAGTCCTCACATTTGGTTGAGAAACACTGATTTAGAAGATCCTTCTGGCTGGAGAATTAACCTGGGTTGTTTTGCAGAGGATGGCCCATTTTTTAAAAAAAATCCTATTAAGCTACAGTTAATTAAAGAAGCCTTCATTGTTAGACACTATGCTAAGCCATCATTTCCAAACCAAACCTTGATTTTCAAACCCAATGGGTATCGATTAAGTGCGTGTGTGTGTGAATTTAACTGATGGGAAGACATAAGTGCAATTCATATACTCTGCTGTCTCAAAATGAAATCTTTTGACTTGATAATGATATGTGAACCCAACCATTGTGTTTCTAAACTAACATTTATGACTTAAAGTTGTGTGAGAATAAAGACATTATGGCTTAGTCAACAAGTCAATTTTTTTTTGAGAGCTCCCACACAAACTCTTAAAATCCCCAAACTGACTATTGGCTTAAAAAGGTCATTTGCTCTGGTTACCTACCACTCCTTAGGATTTTAAAGGAGTGGATTTATGTCAAATGTTTGTGAATGAAATTCACCTCTATACTCTGAGTTATAGCAACAGCAGTTAGATTTACCGTATATACCACTCCACAGTGCTTTTACAGCCCCATCTAAGCGGTTTACAAAGTCAGCATCTTGCCCCCAATGATTTGGGTCCTCATTTTACCAACTTTGGAAGGATGGAAGGATGAGTCAACTTTGAGCCTGGCGAGATTTGAACTGCCAAATTGCAGGTAGCCGGCAGTCAGCAGAAGTAGCCTCTGCACTGCACTCTAACCACTGAGTCACCGGGACTCATATAAGTCATTCCCTACAGTTTTGCTTTTGGTCACAAGTAATTTGGACCATAAGGAAGGCTGAGTGCCAAAGAATTGAGGCCTTTGAACTATGGTGCTGGAGAAGACTCCTGCGAGTTCCTTGGACTGCAAGGTGATCCAACCGGTCAGTTCTAGAAGAGATCAACCCTGACTGCTCTTTAGAAGGCCAGATCCTGAAGATGAACCTCAAATACTTTGGCCACCTAATGAGAAGGAAGGACTCGCTGGAGAAGAGCCTAATGCTGGGAACAATTGAGGGGAAAAGAAGAAGGGGACGGCGGAGAATGAGGTGGCTGGATGGAGTCACTGAAGCAGTATGTGTGAGTTTAAATGGACTCCAGAGGATGGTAGAGAACAAGAAGGCCTGGAGGAATGTTGTCCATGGGGTTGCGATGGGTCGGACAAAACTTCGCAACTAACAACAAGAAGAAATTTGGTGTCTTTTCAAGCAGCATTACAAATGCAATTAAGTAGCATCTAGGAAGAAAAAATAACTCAAATGTTTTCCTATCTCATTGGCATTCCACTTGAATGGCATTAAACCTGCCAGAATTGTTCAAAGCATTAAAGAGGACAATATAGGTCTATTATTTCCTTCCTCATTTTCTCCTCCATGGTGTCTTTCTACTTTGTGTAAAGAAGCATTGAGAACAGCCTTTATATTTCAAAAATCCCACAACGGTCAGGATGTCCTCTGCCAAAACTGAGACAGGAGTGGAAAACAATTCCTCAGCCCATAAAGATTAGACTATAAATCCCACAGGGTCTTGTAGGGAGTTCTACAAGGGTGAGTGGAAGCCTCCAACAATGTGCATTCCTTCAAGCACATTCATTTGATCAGCTGCTGTACAGTAGCTGTGGGAGAAGCAGGGAAGCTGAGTCAAAAATATCCATCCCTCATTGCTGGGAGGTGGGAACTTTCTACCCTGTCTCCAGGACTAGAATGGATTTGCCGGTTCCATTGTGAATTGCTCCCCTCTCTCTCTTCTTAGTTGCTTCCAATCTTCTAACTTCCCTCCGAGGACGTGGCGGGGAGTGGAGGCGGGTTAAAGACTTACAAACTGTGTATATATCTTTATAGGTTTACACATAAAAAAACCCTTAAAGTTTATCTGTAAAAGAAAATCCCTGTATGAACTTTTCACTTTAATTCAAAGGGGGAAAAAATTTAGTTAATTATTCTTCATACTTTAGTTCACTGTAGTCTTCAGCTGAACAGGACACTTTAAGGGAAGCAACCCTTGAGAATTATTCTATTTCCTTCCTTCCTTCCTTCCTTCCTTCCTTCCTTCCTTCCTTCCTTCCTTCCTTCCTTCCTTCCTTCCTTCCTTCCTTCCTTCCTCTATCTATCTATCTATCTATCTATCTATCTATCTATCTATCTATCTATCTATCTATCTATCTATCTATCTATCCACCTTTCTATATCTATCATTTATTGGTCAACCATCTACCCATCCCTCCCCCCATTTATAACTCTATCTCTATCCATCCATCCATCTCCATCCATCCATCCATCCATCCATCCATCCATCCATCCATCCATATCTATCATCTGTCTCTATCATCTATCTATCGTTCTATCTATCTATCTGTCTGTCTGTCTGTCTGTCTGTCTGTCTGTCTGTCTGTCTATTTATCTATCATCTGTCTATCATCCATCCATCTATCTCTATCTCTATATCTCAAGCTATAAAGATCTTCTATCTTCTATCTATCATCTGTCATCTCTATCTCCATCCATCCATTCATCCACCCACCCACCCACCCACCCACCTATCCATTGCATAAATATAAAAGGTATTCAAAAATATACTTAGGTATCTTTTTAAAGAATGGCTTTATAAATGCCCTTATTTTCCATCAACAGCTGCACATTCTAGGAAGTGTTCAAGACAACGTATTTAACATCAAAAACTTTTATTGCTATTGTCCTACTCCTGCTTTTTAAAATTTAAAATTACATACAGTAACCAGATCATAAGGTACCACTTGGGAAAGACTTAATGTGCTATGATTACATATGGAATCAGCATATTGAAGGTCCTAATTTTGACTGCTGTATAGACTTTTTTTTCCCCATCTCAGCTGGAATCCCAAACTCTCTAAACAGTTCTCCCCCCCCCCACCCCTCTTGTAGGGTGTATTTATGGATCATTGCAGGAAACTTCCTATAATTTAAGATTCTGAGACCATTTTAGAGTCCATAATGCATCTAATGGTAATTCTCTCTTAGGCTTTGCAATTCCCAATACTTTTTCTTCTTTTGCATATTTTTGGATTCATTCTCAGATATGAAGTGAAAAATAACAATTAAATTAATTGTTAATCAATCAATCAATCAATCGATATTTTGATTACCTGGAATAACTGAGAACATACTTGTGGTCTATATTATAGACTTGTGGTTCAAATAAGCATTTATTTTCTTCCAGAGAAGTTTGAAAACAGAAAGTTGACAGGGTTCAAAATACAAATTTGAACCCTCTTCTCCAGGATCAATTACCAGATTTCTTTAGAGGAGAATAATTTAGAGGTATTTATGCCAGTTAATCAGTATAAAACCAACACAGCTTTGTAAGAGATCTTTATTCCATGTTTTTGGATATAACCGTCAGTTTGTTTCCAAATGGGGTCCTTAGTTTTCCAACAGACACATTACATGTGTTTCTTTTTTTTTAACTTTATTTTTTTTTTAGCAAAACAAAAAAATAATAAAAACAAAACAAAGCTGCAACCCAAATGTACAGATTAAAAAAGATGTACAAAAATGGATTTGATAGTAAAAAAAAAAAAAAAAAACAACCACAACTGCATTTGTGACCGAGGTCAACTCGTTTCAGTTTTCATCAATACTGTGAGATATAGGTTAAAAACATAACTCTGCATAATTTATACAGTAAGTTGCCCTCTGACTTTGTTGACCTCTTCGGTAGCAGACTGACAAACGCACAGCGTTCGTGAATCAGTAATGTTTATTTTGCAATTCCCCAAACTTTGTTGAAGTTGGTGGAGTTGCTGTCATTTTATATTAGTTCCATTTTGCATTCTTAAGAATATCTGTCCTCAATGCATTATACCTTCCTGTTTTATTTTTTTTCCTGGTGCCTTATGCTTCCAGAGTTATTAACAAAACCACGTGACTTAATGCACATTCTTGTAAAGTCCTTTCAATGCCCTTAGTTGCTTTAAAATATACATATTTACTTATATTTCATTCTCTTTTTTTTCCAGTTGAGTGAGAAAAAAAACCCCAAGCCTTCATTGGCCTTAAAGCTAAAATTCCAGTTGATTATCTGCAAACCGGGTCTTCAAAATTTGTGAATTTTCTTCAGCGCATCTCAAAACTTCCCATTAGTTTGGAAGAAACATTCATGTTCTAAAAGTCATCGGTTTTAATCTTTGAAAAAAAGCTTTTTGACTTGACAATACTTCGCTTACAGTTTTTGAGCGATAACTCACTGCACAAGTGTTAGAGCAGGTCCTATAAACGAGAAAAAGGCTTTGAACCAAAAAGAAAGGCAGGATACTGGCCCACTGGAGAACCCATCTGCTCCTCTGGAAGCAGAGTTAGAAAAATAAAAAGGTTTATTCCAATAAAAATTACAATAAAAAATAACAATATTAATATCCGGGGTTTTTTTTAAGCTTTCTCTCCAACTTTATAAAATAATAAAAAAAACCACCTCCCGCGAGTTTCCAAAAATGGAAGAAAACATCCAGTCGAAACGAGAAACGTCAGCAAAGATGAAAAGCATTTAGTAGTAGCTGCCTAGGTGTGAGGACATGTGAGAATTAGCATGGCGGGGTACATTGGGATTTGGATAAATACTTCCAGCCGGAGAAGTCCAGTAGGGTGAGGCTGCCCCAAAGAAACTAGAGGAAGTGACGGGCATAGAGGATGGATGGGGAGGGACGAAGTTCATTTTCTGCTGATGCGCATGATAGGAAGGCATGTAGGAGAGATCCGAAGGGTACTTATACATTGAGGATTCAGTTGGGTGAGGCTGAAGTGCTTGCGCGATGCCGTGAAAGTCAAATTTGTAAGCGTATCTCTTGCCGTGCACTTTGGTCATAATGTTCTTGTCATAGTAATATCGGAGGGCTCGACTCAACTTGTCGTAATTCATGTTGGGTTTACTTTTGCGTTCTCCCCAGCGCCTGGCCACCTCATCGGGATCCGTCATCTTGAACTCCCCATTGGTTCCTTCCCACGTAATGCAGCTCGCGTTGGAACTGTCTGAAAGCAACTCAAGGAGGAATTGCCACAGTTGAATCTGTCCACTCCCTATGAGAGAGGAGAGAAAGAGAGAGAGAGAGAGAATCAATTATAAACTTCTCTTCTTGCTGTTCACAGATCAGTCAAAAAGTTACATCTGACTTGTGAGTGTTAGAGACATAGCCTTCTCCAGAGCTCCAGAGCTCCTTAAAAAGAAGTTAACTTTAAAAATATTTTCTAAACAATCCTTGCTTTTCAGTTTCTGTTTCACTTATGAAGTTTAGATTAGATTAAAATTAGATTAACAGAGTTGGAAGGGACCTTGTAGGTCATCTAATCCAACCCCTCACCCAAGCAGGAGATCCTACACCATTTCTGACAAATGGCAGTCCAATCTCTTCCTGAAAAGCCTCCCGTGATGAAGCTCCCATAACCTCTGAAGGCAACTTCTGTTCCATGGGTTGATTGTTCTGACTGTCAGAAAATTTCTTATTTCAAGATTGAATCTCTCCTTGGTCAGTTTCCATCCATTATTCCTTGTTTGGCCTTCAGGTGCTTTGGAAAATAGCTTGACCCTTGATCTCTGTGGCAGCCCCTCAAATATTGAAAGATTGCTATCATGGTCCTGGTCCTTCTCTTCACTAGACTAGCCATGCCCAGTTCCTATAACAGTTCTTCATATATTTTAGCCTCTAGTCTCCTAATCATCCTGGTTGCTCTTCTCTGCACTTTTTCTAGAACCTCAACGTCTTTTTAATGGTGTGGTGACCAAAACTGGATGCAGTATTCTATGTTGCTATACAGTAGCTTATAACAGCCTTCTTTTTAAAAAATAAATAAATAAATGATAATGTGATTGTTTCATATCTGTTGCAAGAATTATTGTACATTTATTAGCTTTATACTGAGAGTGAGATAAATGAATTATCTCATGGGTTGGACTAAGTTTGACTCAGGTGGATTTACCTGGATTGGCTAAACGGCTACTGGTGGGCCCTAAGATCTGATATGGATCTAAATGGAGAAAAGAACAGAGGATTAGAATGATGTTGGTGAAATGTACAGCACAAACAAGCCATAAATGCATTTTTAGCTCGACTATAGCATTACTCCCATTTTCTATATCAGCATCTGTGCTATTATTCCTCAAGCAGAATGGAGAATGAACCTTAACATTTCTGTACTAGGAATGTGGGAATCTGCTGCCCAGAACAGGACAATTGAGATCTAAGGGATGGAGTTTGTTTATAATAGTAGAGTGGTTAGTTTGTAAGGTTAAAGATTTTCCAACTTAGCAAATGAGATAATCTTTGTGGATCTATGAAGGAGCGTGAACTCCCTTTCTGAGAATAGGATAGGATAGGATAGGATAGGATAGGATAGGATAGGATAGGATAGGATAGGATAGGATTCTTTATTAGCCAAGTGTGGTTGGACACACAAGGAATTTGTCTTTGGTATATATGCTGTCAGTATACATAAGAATAAAAAGATAACAACACTTAGTGACAGTCAAGGTTACTAATAAGCTATCAAGTCGTACTAGGAAACAAAAAAAAATTGAAAGATACAAGTGACATGGTTATAGTAATAAGTGGGAAGAGATAGATACTAGTAAGGAAGAGAAAAATAATAGTAATACAGTCTTAATAAATTATTTGACAGTGTTGTGGAAATTAGTTATTAAGCAGAGTGATGGCTATTGGGAAAAAAACTGTTCTTGTTTCTAGTTGTTTTGGTGTATAGTGCCCTATAGCATCATTTTGAGGATAGGAGTTGAAACAATTTATGTCAATGGAAGGCAGGTTGGTAGCAATTGTTTTTTCTGCCATTCTAATTATCCTCTGAAGTCTGTGTCTGTCTTGTTGGGTTGCAGAACCAAACCAGACAGTTATGGAGGTGCAGATGACAGACTCAATCATTCCTCTGTAGAACTGGATCAGCAGCTCTTTGGGCAGTTTGAGCTTTCCGAGTTGGCGCAGAAAGAAGATTCTTTGTTGAGCTTTTTTGATGATATTTTGGATGTTAGAATTAATAGATTAATTAATAGATTAATATTAATAAATATTAATTAATGGATTAGAGTGAATAATCCCAAGAAGTTTTTGATTATAATTTTTGCAGGTCCCTGCTACAGGTAATCTTCAATTTACAACTTCATTTAGTGACCATTCAAAGTTACAATGCCCCTGAAAAAAGTGACTTATGACTGTTTTTTTCACACACCATTCTATTCATATAATAGTCACATAGCAATGCGATCTCCCCCGCCCCCCTAAAATCAGTAAAATTGTGTACATTCCGGCATTATTACCTGGTTGGGGTCTTTGCTGTTCTCCATTTTTGCTTACATTTTGTGTCCCTCCTAGAGGAGGGCCTAGTGAAGCAAAGAAGAAAGGTTAGGTTAGGAAAAAGAAGGAGTGGGATACAGCAGACCTCAAAATAATATGTATGTCCTTTAAATTCACCAATATTTATTCTAAAAAGAGGTGAAGTTCACTGCACTCTTATGACATTTCCACAAACTCTATTTTCTAACATACCCACCCACTAACCCATTATTTTTCCAACGTCCAAATTGCAACAGCAAAAACTCTGTCTCTGTGTGTGTGTCTATGACTATGGGAATGTGTCAGTGGTGGGTTGCTCCCGGTTCGGCCCGGTTCTATACAACCGGTAGTAAAACTGGTGGGAGGCTCTGCCCACCTGCCACAATGTCATCATGGGTGATCTGTGTATGCACAGAAGCATGCACACTCCCGCTACGAACCAGTAGTAAAGGTAAGTAGAACCTACCCCTGGAATGCGTGTGTGTGTGTGTGTGTGTGTGTGTGTGTGTGTGAATAGCAATAGCAATAGCACTTAGACTTATATATTGCTTCATAGTGCTTTACAACACTCTCTGAGTGGTTTACAGAGTCAGCATATTGCCCTCAGCAACCTGGGTCCTCATTTTACTGACTTCAGAAGGATGGAAGGCTGAGTCAACCTTGATCCGGTCACGATCGAATTCCTGGCAGTGAGCAGAGTCAGCCTGCAATACTGCATTCTAACTACCATGCCACCACAGCTTAGATAGCAATATAGCACTCCATATTGCTCCATAGTGCTTTATACTTTCCAGGTTTACAAAGTCAGCATCTTGCCCTCAACAAGTTGGGTCCTCATTTTACCGACCTTGGAAGGATAGAAGGCTGAGTCAGCCTTGAGTCTGGTGAGATTTGAACAGCCAAATTGCAGGCAGCCAGCCGTCAGCAGAAGTAGCCTGCAGTACTGTACTCTAACCACTCTGCCACCACGGTTCTTAATCTATAATTCTCTAGGTCACTTAAGATGGTCCTGACCCCTGATGTTGAGAAAAAGGTGACAGAAATACTGCAACAAAAGACTCCAGTTCTTTCCAATATGACAAACTGACATCACAGGGTTCTCTTTATTAATCTCTATGGAACTTTTCTGTTCTTGAGATATTTGGATATTTATCCAGAAAAAAAATAAAGTGTCAAAGGAAAGATCTCCAGTAGGACCTCTATTGCCATTTGATTCTGCATCAAGACTGGTGTAGAACAGTGTTTCTCAGCCTTGGCAGCTTTAAGATGTGTGGACTTTGTCTCCCAGAATTCCATGCTGACTGAGGAATTCTGGGAGGTGAAGTCCACAAAATTGCTGTGGTTGAGAAATACGGATGCAGAAGATTAAATTAGTGTGGACAATAGTATGAGAACACCATCATTGATAAAAAGTCCGTAGAGATTCTCAGTCATCCAGGTTATGGTTGCCCCAGAGGTGCTTTTTCAGGAGGCAACTGGATTTTATTGTTTTTTCTTTGAAGACGTTTTGCTTCTCACCCAAGAAGCTTCTTCTGCTCTGACAGGATAGTGAGGATCCTTCCATTCCCCACTCTTCTGTCAGAGCTGAAGAAGCTTCTTGGATGAGAAGCGAAACGTCTTCAAAGAAAAAACAAGAAAGTCCAATTGCCTCCTGAAAAAAACACCTTTGGGACAATCATTGATACCAATTATACATGTTAACATTTTAAAACATGACTTCTCCCGAAAACCATCTCTCGTCCTATCAAGGCAAAAGGTGTATCAGAGTAACTCACTTTTATTGTGGCTGGAATTCAGATTATTACCCCATCCTGATCTTCGAACAGCATCATAGGAGTTTTCTAATCATAATTAAAAGCAAACAAAAGAGAATAACGATTAATTGCAAATCGTGACATTTGATGCTTAACAATAATTGAGAACAACCTACAGTAGTGTCCAAAATTGTGGAAACCTTTTGGGGAAAGCGCATTTTCTAAAACTAGCTAATAACACCACTTTTTGGTTTTTTGGAGTAGTACCATAAAATTATATACCATTGGGAAGATAATTTAATCAAGAATGTAATGCAATAATGCCTATGAAGAATTTGCTATTAGAATAGCAGTTACAGCATAAAGAAGAAAAGTGAAACACATAGAAAAAAACAAGATATACAAAAATGATCACCATAGAAAAAACGAGATATACAAAAATGATCACCATGTCAGGTAATACTTATTTAGGTAACCTTTAGCATGAATTAAGGCCTTACAACATCTTCCCATGGAGTGAACCAATTCTTTTAGTTCTACAGCTGTTATAAGGTGAAACCAAGACTGAATGATGGCTTCTATTAACTGGGTTTTATTGCTGGGCGCTTCTGACTAACAAGTTTCTTTAGTCGGTTCCATAGATTTTTCAATTGGGTTAAGGTCTGGGCTATTCCCAGGCCATTCCAGCAGTGGAATAGGATTATCTTGAAACTCAAAAAAAAAAAAAAAAAAAAGTGGTGTTATTAGCCATCAAGCCTCAAAAATACACTTTCTCCAAAAGCTTTCCACAAGTTTGGCCACTACTGTACAAATCAAATGCTATACTTTTGTTAGAAAATCTACAGAAAGAAACCTATTTCATACGGCGTTGCTGCCTAGAATTTTGGTGTTGGTGTTGAAGGAGGAAGATTGCCATACAGAATGAGGGGTTGCCAACATCTCAGGGAAGTTAAACATTCTTGATGGATTTGGAAATCTAGTACAAATGTGACAAACTAGAAGATAATTTAAAAGACACGATGTAATGGATGGAAACTATTCAAGGAGAGATCCAACCTAGACCTAAGGAGAAATTTCCTGACAGTTAGAGCAATTAATCAGTGGAACAACTTGCCTGCAGAAGTTGTGAATTCTGCAACACTGGAAGTTTTTAAGAAGAGGTTGGATAACCATTTGTCTGAAGTGGTGTAGGGTGTCCTGCCTAAGCAGGGGGTTGGACTAGAAGGCCTCCAAGGTCCCTTCCCACTCTGTTATTCTGTTTTATTCTGTTAATTACTGGCAGTAGATGCCAGTGAAATAGGCAGATGAAGCAGGAACCTGGTTTGTTTCAAAACGAACAGTTGGCATTGTTGCACCCATCACAGACCACAAAACAGATGACATATTCCAACTATTACAAAACTTTTCAAAATCATGGAGACCATGCCAAGTATGATTGTAAGATGACAGATCTTTCGAAGAAGGAACATGTCCCAGCAGTTGTTACTAGCAGTAGAAGAACAAGGCAACCATTGTCCTCATAGCTTGCCTTGAGGCCTTTCTTTCTTTCTTATTTATTTATTTTATACCCAGTTGCCCAATTCAAACAATTCGACTTTTGGTAACATGCAAGAAAGATCACCCATAACAAATGCAACCTGAAAAAGTACAACAGAGCTTAAAAAATCAACGGAAAGAGAGAGCAACCAGATTCAACACAACTGCAAGTCATTTGATTGGGACTCCATTCAACCTGCTTTACTAATGGCCCTAATTAGGAGTGTACAGTCTCTTGAGACAATGTTCTAGGTCAGTAACCTTTTTGCCATCGTGTGCCAAAAGCGGGGGTTGCGTGGGGGGATCACATGCACATGTGTCAGCACCCATAATTCAATGTGCCCTGATCCCCCACGCATGTGCATGCAATCCCGCTGCACGCCCCCCACTTTTGGCACCCTGGGACTGGAAGGCCTGTTTTTCACTCTCCCCAGGCTCCAGAGCCTTTCTAGGAGCCTGGGGAGGGTGAAAACGGCCTTCCCCACCCACCAGAGGCCCTCCGAAGACCGGAAATGGCCCATTTGCCGACTTCCGGAAGGCCCAAAAATCAGCTGGCCATCACACGCATGCCCACCGGAGCTGACCTAGGGCAATGCTCGCGTGCCCACCGATATGGCTCCACGTGCCACCTGTGGCACACATGCCATAGATTCGCCATCATGTTGACATGTGGTTTGATCTATCAAGATTTTTATCCTGATGTGTTTACCTACATGCAGACCTGATCAGAAGTAGTATTCCGCCAGTTCAGAATGATTCACTCGAACCGGTAGCGGAAATTGTGGGTGGACCCGGACCCGCCCCCGCCCCAGCTCTATGCCATCCTATTTAGGCATGTATTTGAGGCTGGGCACATACGCGGAAGGCCAGGCACATGCATGGACATGCTTGTGCTCACATTTGCGAACCAGTAGGGAAAGTAAGTGAGTACTACCCCTGGACCTGATGGTTTTTGAATATCTCCAATCTAGCAATTGAGTACACAAACGCACAACCACTGAATATCAGTGGTGGTATTCAGCCAGTTCTACTGGGTTCGGGCGAACTGGCTGAATACTTGGCTGGCTCTGCTCACCCACCTGGATGTAATCACGTCCCATTTATCCACGTTTTTGATTCTTTGCACATGCATGGAAGGTTCTGCGCATGAGCAGACGTGGTGCGCATGAGCAAAGTGAGTGAACGTGCGTGCTCACATTTGCGAACTGGTAGCAAAGGTAAGTGTATACCACCCTTGCTATAAACTCTCTCTCTCTCTCACACACACACACACAAACACAATTTGTCTATTAAATAATGACGGACTGGATTCAATGCAAGACCATTTCCCAAAATTCTGGAAGTTGAAGTCCACATATCTTAAAGTTGTCGAGGTTCAGAATCACTGCTCTAGACAGCACGTCTGACGTGTCCTCCTTTGAAAGCAGTAGCTATTCTGGAATTTATTTTTTTATATTGCAGAAGAGAAGCGCCAAAGGGACACAGTGGCCCACCAGGTGCACTTAGGACAGGGGTGTCAAACTGTGTCATATGCAGGCCACGCCCACTCCAGCATTGCGTGACGGCAATGTGACACCACAAATTTGACTCCCGTGACTTAGGAGACTCACAAGCCTGGATAGATATGTTATTGCCTGCTCCCGCGTGTGTGATATTTAAGGTCTGTGGCCTATAATTCCAGAAATAACAATTAACCATCAAGCTGAGTAGCCATTGACAGCTTGAAGCTCTTTTTAAAATCATCTCAACTGTTGACTGTTGCCACATCTGGGAGAGAATCCATGGCTGCAAATTCTATCATTACCCTCATGGAAACGATGGAGCACAATGCGACTATTCACATTGTTCCACGAGTGAACAAGAAATAACACTTAAAAAGTACATGCAAATGAAATGTAACGAAAAAGGATTCTCTGAATGGAATAGACACAACATTCTGCTTAAAATACCAATTCAGACTGATGATGATGGCTTGATGTATGGAACTGTGCTTTGGATTAAGATTTTTTTTTTTAAAAAAATGGACATCTGGAAAATGCACTTTGCTGGTGCATCTTTCCAAAACAACAACAATAGTTGCTCAGATGAGCCAAGAATTTTCTTCCTTGCTATCTTCCCCCTCCACTGCAAATGAATGCAATGTGTACAGCAGTACTACTGAAAATCTTTCCTCCTCGCTCTTGCACAATTGTATTTGAAACACAATGAGAAAAATCGAGCCAAGGAAACCATCCAGAGATTTGGCTTTTATTTAAGTTGCTTCATTTGCAATAATAATAATAATAATAATAATAATAATAATAATAATAATGAATCTCACTACAGATTAACTAATAATAATAATAATAATAATAATAATAATAATAATAATAAGGAGAAGGAGAAAAAAAGAAATCATGTGTTGTTCCGATTGTAATTGGAGCCCTTGGAGCAATACCGAAAGGGCTACTCCGCTATTTAGAAATTCTAAATTTACCGGACTTAAACATTTTGACTCTACAAAAAACCACCTTACTCGGAACAGCTTACATCCTCTGACGATATCTTAACAGTTCCTAGGTCCTTGGTTAGGACTCGAGCTGCTGAGCTATTAACCAGCCTCAAAGGCTGTGAATCTCACTACAGATTAAATAATAATAATAATAATAATAATAATAATAATAATAATAATAATAAGGAGAAGGAGAAAAAAAGAAATCATGTGTTGTTCCGATTGTAATTGGAGCCCTTGAAGCAATACCCAAAGGGCTACCCCGCTATTTAGAAATTCTAAATTTACCAGACTTGAACATTTTGACTATACAAAAAACCACCTTACTCGAAACAGCTTACATCCTCCGACGATACCTTAACAGTTCCTAGGTACTTGGTTAGGACTCGAGCTGCTGAGCTATTAACCAGCCTCAAAGACTGTGAATCTCACTACAGATTAACTAATAACAACAACAACAACAACAACAATAATGCTGTGCTCATGACTTGGTCCTCAGCAGTTCCAAGAGGGCCTTCTGACTTCCTAGTTTGGCCTAGGACTGTGATAGCAAACCTATGGCATGCGTGCCACAGGTGGCACTCGGTGCCATATCGGTGGGCACGCAAGCTCAGCTCCTGCCACCTGATTTTCGGGCCTTCTGGGTCTACCAGAAGTAGGGAAACAGGCTGTTTCTGGCATCCGAAGGGCCTCCATGGGGGTGGAGAAGGCCATTTGCACCCTCCCCAGGCTCCTAGAAAGGTTCTGGAGCCTGGGGAGAGCAAAAAATGGGCCCACCATATCATCACATGCCAAAAGTGGGGGGGAGTGCAGGGGGTCATGCACGCATGCACAGGGGGCGGGGTGTGTAGAATTATGGCTGTGGGCACGCATGCGGGCAGCCCCCTCATACACCCCCCACTTTTGGCACACGATGGCAAAAAGGTTAACCATCACTGGCCTAGGAAGTGAAACAAAGCTATCAGCCACTTTAATTTCAACAAAATTCTCTACAAAATGTCTGTCAATATGCTTCCTTCAGTATCCAGGAAAGGAAAACCCAGACTTCATTATAAAATAAAGCATGGTACTTTTACTAGATATAAAGTGAACGCAACCATGGAAAGCAGGATTCTGAGGCAAAAAGCGCGAAAGTTACAGATAGAAAGCATCCCCTCCCATTGTTCACCGTAAATCATCCAATCCAAAGGTCTCCCAGAGGTCAGGTGGGAGCACATGTCTGGCCGTGTCATCAATCAGGAATGCAGTAGCCGTTGGCCTGATAACAGCTTAAGAATCAGTTTCGTTTCCTGGGTTCATCCATAACCCAGCTACCTACCCTCCCTCCCTCCATTACTATGACAGCCAAAGCAGAGAAAAGTGGAGGCTGACAATGTCTATGGAGTTTCTCAATCACCCAGGTCATGGTTGTCCCAAAGGCGTTTGTTTTCGAAAAGGTAACTGGACTTTCTTGGGTATTTTTTTCTTTGGAAATGTTTTGCTTCTTATCCAAAGAGCTTCATCAGAACTGAGGGAGCTTCTTGGATGAGAAGCAAAACTCATTAAAGAAACAGCCAAGAAAGTTCAGACGCCTTTTGGAAAAAGCACCTTTGGGACTCTCTAGAAAATGTTATTTTAAGCTATGAGATCTATATGTACTACAAGTCACAAGGCATAAAGAAGAGAGAGTTGAGTTATTGTCCCAAACCCCTAGAGGCTGAATGAGAAGTAATGGAGGGAAACCAATCAAGGAGAGAAACCAGGGGTGAAATGCTACTGGTTCGCTCCAGTTTGGGTGAACCGATAGTACCCTTGTTTTCCCCAAAATTAGACCCTGTCTTATATTTTTTTTGAACTCTAAAATAAGCGCTTGGCCTTATTACTAGTTACCATCTTCAAAGCGCTCCATGGCTTAGGACCGGGATATTTACAGGACCGCCTTCTGCCAATGAATATCTCCCACCGCCTGATACGCTCTCACAGAGAGGGCCTCCTCAGGGTGCCGTTGGCCAGACAATGCCGGCGGGCGGCCCTCAGGGGGAGAGCATTCTGTGTGGGAGTTCCAGCCCTATGGAATGAACTACCCCCGGATATAAGAAAGATTCCTGACCTCTGTGCCTTCCGACGAGCCCTGAAGACTCTACTGTTTCATCAAGCCGGTCTGACTTAAATTTGTGTTAAATTTTAATAGGGTTTTTAGTAGGGGTTTTAAATTTTATGGCCAAATAGTTTAATTATTTTATTAGTTTTAATTTTTATAAGTGATTGCTTTAATATGGCTGTAAACCACCCTGAGTCCCATTCGGGAGAAGGGCGGTATATACATGCAATAAAACTGAAACTGAAACTGAAACTGAAGGTCTTATTTTCAGGGAAACAGTGATGGGGCTCCTTTGGCCTCTTTCCCTGATTTCCAGCTTTGTGTTTAAATATTTTTGGGGAGGGCTTATTTTCAGGGGGAGGCTTATTTTAGTGCATGTGCTCAAAAGCCCACTTGGGCTTATTATCAGGGGATGTCTTATTTTCGGGGAAACAGTGTAATAAAAAGTATCGGTTCCTCCGAACCGGTATTTCCGACGATCAGCTGTAGGGCAGGGTTTAGCTTTGCTAAAGAGCAGGAAATCCTGCTTTCCGGCAAAGCTAAATTGTGACCCACAGTTGATCCCACCCTTGGCTGTTCTACTTACCTTCCCAAGCTTCCTTTTGGCATGTATTTTACATGCACATGCATGCAGCATGCACCAAAAGGAGGCTTGGGAAGGTAAGTAGAACAGCAGAGGAGGGGGAGATCAGCTGTTCAGCGGGGTTTAGCTTTGCTGGAAAGGAGAAAATCCTAAAGCTAAATCATGTGCCACAGCTGATCCTCCCCCTCGCTTCTACTTACCTTCCCAAGCCTCCTTTTGGTGCGCATTGCGCATGCACACACAGCACGCATTTGACACACAGTGCACATCTGCGGCCAGCCAACCAGTAGGAAACCAGTTTGGATTTCACCACTGGAGAGAACCAACCTAGAAATAAGGAGAAATTTCCTGACAGAGCAATTAATCAGTGGAACGGCTTGCTTTCAGCAGCTGTGGGTGCTACAACCCTGGAGATTTTTAAGAAGAGATTGGACAGCAATTTGTCTAGAATGGTATAAAGTCTCTTGCTTGAGCGGGGGGATGGACTAGAAGACCTCTAAGGTCCCTTCCAACTCTGTGATTCTATTACAAACAAATTTCTCTAGATTCATTAATTTGCAAGAAAGTTTTGGAGCCCCACTGGAATGATAGGAAGCATCAGGAGTTCATTAGCCTTCTAGTGTATGGTCATTTTGTAAATGGCCAAGTCCATCACAGAAACATTTTAGCGAGCAAGTCCTTCAACAGATGGATGTCCATAATCCAAATATGCACCTAGTTCCCAAAAGGTTGCCCACTAACTGCTGCTGGGCCATCACCTTTAGACCTGCAAGTGTATGCTATAAACAGATTCCTGCAAAAGACACTTGGAGCTGTATGCATGTGTGGTTGTAACGCAACCTGTAGGAAAGGAAACTCCAAATCTCAATTAATAAATGCTCTGTCCTACACAATTGGCACTTTAGAACACCAAATACAAGTTGTGTGGAAACGACCTCATAGACGACCCTCATTCTGTCAAGGACCTAGGAGGATTCATCTCAAACGATCCAAGCCCCAGAGCTCCTTGTAAAAGCATTGCCCAAAAGGCATTAAGTGTTGTTAACCTAATTTTGCAAAGCTTCTTCTCCGGTAACATTGTATTGCTAACTAGGGCATACAAAACCTTTGCCAGACCAATTCTCAAATACAGCTCATCCGCCTGGAATCCACACTGTATATCAGACATTAATACAATTGAATGGGGCCAGAGGTATTTCACGAGAAAGGTACTCCACTCCTCTGCTCACAATAGAAGCCCTTATGCCACCAGGCTTGAAATTTTGGGCTTGGACAACCTGGAACTGCGCCGCCTGCGGTCTGATCTAAGCATACTACACAAAATTTTCTGCTACAATGTCTTACCTGTCAATGATTTCTTCAGCTTCAACCTCAATAATACACGGGCAAACAATCGATACAAACTAGGGGTGAAATGCTCGCGGTTCAGACCGGATTGAGCAATCCGGTAGCGATTGTGGCAGGTGGTTCGGAGAACTGGTAGCGATGGCCGTGTGAGTCTCTGCCCACCTGCCCGGGTGTCATTACTTCCTGGTTTTAACCAGGAAGCCTCTGTACATGAGCAAAAGGTTTTGTGCATGTGCTGAGGGTCTGCGCATACAAGTGACATGCATGGGCAGCGCGTGCACTTCCAAACTGGTAAGGAAGGTAAGTAGATTTCAACCAAGATACAAACTGAAGGGAAACCGTTCCGAACTCGATTGCAGAAAATGGGACTTCAGCAACCGAGTAGTCAATGCCTGGAATGCTCTACCCGACTCCGTTGTTACATCCTCAAACCCTCACAGCTTCAATCTTAAACTATTTATGGTGGATATCACCCCATTCCTAAGAGGTCCGTAAAGAGAGCGTGCATAAGCGCATCAGCGTGCCTACCGTCCCTGTCCTACCGTCCCCATTTATCTGTATTCATTTCCTTCATTCATGTCCATGTTCATAGTCATGCCTTCTATCTTGTACATGTTTGACAAATAAATAAATAAATAAATAAATAAATAAATAAATAAATAAATAAATAAATAAATAAATAAATAGGAGAGCATCCCACTGCTATGTGGGGAGAAGAAACCAGCCATCTGGAAACGCATTTTGCCATCGCTGTATGGAAACAGCTCAGCTTGCTCTTAAGACCTTTCGGAAAGAGGAAACTTACAAGCGAGGCAGCTCATAACTCCCCACATGTGCAATAAAGCAGAGGCTGGGGGTGGGGGGAAGCCTCCCTATTTTGCTAGGGGAAAAGGAAACATAATGGTGACTTAGAAAGTGGCCCAGACATGCTGTCAGGTTCAATTCGGAGAACTGGAGCCTGGTGCTAGGACAACACTGCTTAGTTGCCATCCCCTTGTGAGTACGGGTTTCCTGCCTGCTGCAGCTCACAGACAAGGAATCTTTGTTATAACAGAGCCTTCCCCCCCTTCTTAAAAAAAGTTCTCTTTTTGGGAGGGAAGGGGGGGGTGAGAAAACATACGGCCACCCCTGAAGAGGGTCAGCAGGAAAGCAGACACAACATTAAGTCCGGAATTTCAAAGGAAAACATTTTTTAAAGAATCCATAAGAACAAGCTACTGTCTTTCCTTCGAATCATAAACTCCCCATTTTGGACTGCAGAATCATAATAAAAACAAACAGAAAGGGAAAAAGGGAAAGGGAAAAAAAAACAGTTGGTGTGCATGATTCCCCACCTCCTTGCAAAAATATTATAAAATAGAGGCAGGCTATATTGTTATTAGAAGAAAACGAAGATGCATATTTTAGCACCCTGGAAAGAATTTACATGTAAGGACATGCATGTACTTTAACATACAGTAGATATTCTTTCTAATCAGAGGGCCTAAATTTTAAATAAGGTAAAGGTAAAGGTCCCCCTTACACATATGTGCTAGTCATTCTTGACTCTAGGGGGCGGTGCTCATCTCTGTTTCAAAGCCGAAGAGCCAGCGCTGTCCGAAGACGTCTCCGTGGTCATATGGCTGGCATGACTCAATGCCAAAGGTGCACAGAACGCTGTTCCCTTCCCACCAAAGGTGGTCCCTATTTTTCTATTTGCATTTTTTACCTGCTTTCGAACTGCTAGGTTGGCAGAAGCTGGGACAAGTCACGGGAGCTCACCCCATCATGCAGCAATAGGGATTAGAACCGCTGAACTGCCGACCTTTCGACCGACAAGCTCAATGTCTTAGCCACTGATCCACCGCACCCCCCAAAAATTTAAATATACAACGTATTATTGGAATGTATTGGGTTTTTTTCCTCCAAATGAACAAATGGCTCTAGGAATAGTTTTTCCTTAACTAAACTAAAACTAAAAACACTGCTTCATCAGGCTCCTGGTGGAGCAGTGGACTAAAGTGCTGTTAAATAGCACTTAGCTGCCAGCTGCCTGCAATTACTACAAGTTCGAATCTCACCAGGCTCAAGGTTGACTCAGCCTTCCATCCTTCCAAGGTAGGTAAAATGAGGACCCGGATTGTGGGGCAATAAGCTGACTTTGTATAAAAAAGAACACTGCTTGGGAGGGGGGGGGGGCAAAAGCCCTACTAAATAGGTATATACAAAAGTATGAAGGCTATTGCTTAATGTATTGTAAGCTCTCTGAAGTCTCCAGAGAAGGGCAGCATATAAATCGAACCAATAAATAAATTAATAATTAAAAACCAAAGGCATTTAATTTCCATTTTCTACTTTGCAAAATGAAACTTGGAAAAAAAGCAGTTGGCCACATTCACCGAACTGTGATTGAAACTCATCAGCGTGGTCTTAAGACGGCCCTTATTTATAGCCAAAGCTCCTTCTATAAATTGGGAATATTCATTACATCTCTCACACATTGGTTGGTGGAATAAGTTAGAAATAAGAACAAAGCTATTATTCATTAAACTATAACAGTCAAGGCTTTATCTTCGTCAACATCTAACCAATAGAAGATAAGCGGATAACTCTGTGTGCGTTGTACAAAACACAAAGTCATCCATTTTCTCTTCAAAAGTGCCTTTCAACAAAGACCTTAGCATAAAACTCACAACGTAGAATCTTAGAATGCAAAGGTTGGAAATGATCTAGGAAATCAATTTATCCAAATTCACGCAGCACCGGAATCGTCCACCAGAATGCTGGGTGTTAGATAATTCATATTGTTGCAGGACACTATTCATAAAAGTACAAGATAAAAGTTGGGTAAGTTGAAGCAGGGCCCTTGGGGGCTCTCACTGTGACTGCAATCACTGTGGTTGTAAAGATTTCCTGCCATGGTGGGATAGGAAACGCAAAAACTTCAGAATAAACCCTGAACATGTTGATTGTTTTAAAAGAAACACCGCAAAGATCCTACCCTGCAGAAGGAAATGGAGCCTTATGGTTTTACTCCTCTGTAGGATACAAACCTTTCCTATACCTTGGAAGCCTGTGATGGCCTTGAAGCCTTCAGAAAAGTAGATCAGTCAAGGAGAATATTTGTAGCTCAGGGTTGAAATGGGGAGTCTTTGGTGCTCTCTGAGCTTTATTGTTTTCTTTTATTACTCAAGATAGGTTAACATTGGCAGCCCTAGTAGTGAGTGAGTAAATTGAGTTGCTCTCAATTTATATTCTAGTGGCTTGTCCTATCAGGAGTGGTCTTGAAATAGTCCTTTGGTTGGGCTGCTTACTGTTTTAGCTGTTGTTAACTGCCAAACAAGCTAATAGTAAACAGCCAAACAAACAAGATGATGTTGGATAACCATTTGTCTGAAGTGGTGTAGGGTTTCCTGCCTAAGGAGGAGGTTGGACTAGAAGACCTCCAAGGTCCCTTCCAACTTGGTTATTCTATTCTAGCCCAGCTAAAGTTCTAGCCCAACTAAAGAACTTCCATGACCAACATCAACACCGACAGGGCAAGCCACTAGAATATACAATAACAAAGTTGGAAGTCTAAGGAGATTCTTAGTCATCCAAGTCATGGTTGCCCCAAAGATGCTTTTCAAGAAGCAACTGGACTTTCTGGTTTTTCTTGGACTTTTTGCTTCTCATCCAAGAAGCTTCAGAGCTGAAGAAGCTTCGTGGATGAGAAGCGAAATGTCTTCAAAGAAAAACCAGAAAGTCCAGTTGCTTCTTGAAAAGCCTCTTTGGGACAAAAAGTTGGAAGGGACCTTGGGGGTCTTCTAATCCAACCCTCTGCTCAGGCAAGAAACCCTATACCAGGGATGGCGAATCTTTTTGGCACTGAGTGCCCAAACTGGAATGCATGTGCATGTGCACCGGCTGTAGCACCGGAAACCAAAAACGGCCCAGAAAACAGTCCAAAAAACAGCCTGAAAACAGCCTGGAAAACAGCCTGTTCTTTGGCCATTTTGGAGGCAGTTTTCCAGTGCTCCAGCGACACTGGAAAAGTCCTACTGGAAGTTGGGAAACGGGCCATTTTTCGCCTCTGGGGGGTGGGGAAGGCCATTTTCGCCCTCCCCAGACTCGTAGAAAGGCTTGGAGGCTGGGGGCAGCAAAAAAATGGGACTTCCCCACCACCACCCCAAGACCCTCGGAGGCAGGAAACAGCCCGTTTCCCTTCCTCTGGTGCGCCCAGAAGGTGTGAAAATCAGCTGGCGTGCGCCGGAGCTGAGCTCTCGTGCCCACCAATATGGCTACGTGTGCCACTTGTGGCATAGGTTCGCCATCACGGCCCAATCTCTTCTTAAAAACTTCCAGCGTTGGAGCATCTACGACTTCTGGAGTCATCCACTGATGAATTGTTCTAACTGTTAGGAAATTTCTCCTTACTTATAGGTTGCTTCTCTCCTTGATTAGTTTCCATCCATCCATTGATTCTTGTCCTGCCTTCAGGTGGCTTGGAGAATAGCTTGACTCCCTCTTCTTTGTGGCAACCCCTGAGATATTGGAACTCTGCTATCATGTCATCCCTAAGCAATACAAATTGAGTAATAAATCCCCTTCCTTAGCACTGATGATGTTACCTAGTTGGGTAATGTTGGGTTCCTGCAGATGTTGGGTAACATCTGCAGGAAAACAACCAAGTTCAGAGAGCACCAAAGACCCCTGGATTCAAATCGTTTCTCATTGCTACACTAAATCATAGTTTTGGCTACACCAAGCATATTCTTAGGCACGTCTCACCTCCTGAATCTCTATATGGGTTCAAAGTCTGCAATACCATCACTGAACTGCCAAACTCGGAAAACTGAAGCAGACTTATTCCCGTTAAAACCAACTAAGCAGATAGGCTCCAGCCGTTCTACTCAGAGCCTGGGGAATCTCCTTTCATTTACGAGAAAATTGTTTCTCGGCCAAAGAAAACTGGATGATTCTCATTAGAACAATCCAGGTCTCCAAAACAGATGAAGACAATTTGGACCAAGGTGCCCTATTCTGGAAAACATAAAGGTATTTGTTGGCGTGGAATCATGGCCAATGTCCAAGGAGGTTGGGCTTGATTCCAAAGGAACCTGTTGCAGGAACTTCAACTCAGATTAATGTGTAGGCCGGCAGAGACTTCCTTGAGTAAAACCACAGCTGTTAGGACTAAGTGGATATGTTTAGTGAATAGAGTGCTAACTATGAATTCTGATTAATAACTGAGCCAGCCAGGAAGAGAAATATATCTACATCTACATCAATGCATGCCACACATACTTTCTAGAGTTTTCCCCAGGATTATGGTAGTCTTAATCTGAGAAAAAGTGATAACTGAGGCCCATTTTTTTCATGCATCTTGCACGGAGCCTGGGCTTCTACAGTCTCTGCTATTTGTCATCTTCAGAGATTTCCTTTTCCTTATTATATTTCTAGGTTGTCCAAGAATCACAGCTCCCTGGCCCTCTCCACAAACTCATTAAAATGTAGAATGCCACACAATAATGATGCGCAATCGAAAAATAACTATATTGGGGAAAATGTGAACTTGGCAGTTGGAGCAAATATAAAGGTCCCAATTTGCTATGCTGTGGAAGTCTTGGTTGTAGAGCTGAATACCAAGTTATTCTTATTTTCACTGCCACATTATTCTGCTTTTTGATTTAATACAGGTGCTTACATGTGTATGGAAGAATGAAGATAGCAATGCCTAATTCATTCAAGTACCATAAACATTTACGTGTATAAGAGAGGAGAAAGCAAATTGGAAAGTTCTTTTTAAATGGATAGCACTTGTTTAAAACTACAATTAAGCTTTCTGTAGGAAACTCATTTTCCCATTATTTTTTTATTAGAAGTGTAGAAATCTGGAATATTTTACTTTATGGTAGTAATGCGTAATCTACTGCATTTAATAATGGGAAGGAAGGAAGGAGAAGAAGAGGAGAAGAAAAGGGAAAGCAGGGAGAGACGAGGGAGGGAGGGAGGAGAGAGGAGAAGAGAAGGAGAGGGGGAGGGAAAAGGGAGAGGGGAAGAAAAGGGATGGGAGAAGAAGAAAGGAGGAAAGGAGGGACAAAAGAAGGAGAAGAAGAAGGAGGAGGAGAAAACAAGGTGAAGGAAAAGACTTAGCATGCTATTGCAAGCAGGCAGCCTGGCATATTATTTTCTTCTCATGTTTTTCATTGTTTTAATTGAACGTTTCAAAAGGAGAAGAAAAGCTATATTTGCTTTTGTCCATGAACGGACTACAGCACTGGAAAGCACTACATGAAAAACGAACCAAAGCCAGAAGTATTATCTTTATCGGATGAGTTTTTTTTCTCCCCTTGGCCTCCCGTCTTCTGTTTAGAGGAGCAGCACCTGCCCAGCTCCAAAAAGCCCGAGAGCCAAGCACTCAGGCAAGCTCATTGGGTACAGTGTATTTACCGCTGGCCGATTGAAATACTGTTCTTTTCGCTTTGTTCGTACAGCCCTTTGGGTTTATTTAAATGGGAAACTATTCAACAGGAGAGGCGGTTTCACAGGGCTGGACTCCAAACTGTTTCATGGCTACCTTGCTTCCTCTCCCCACCCCACCCGTCCCGCTTCTGAAATCTGGGGCTGCTCTAAGTGGCAAGAGCGGTAGCAGGAGGGAGCCGGCCGCTCAAGTGGGCAATTGCTTTTGGAAATAAAAGCAGCACCTGCATCATGCAGCATTGATCCTCAAGGCCTTGGCGCACATGTGCGTTTCTGTCGCTGGAGCAGATGGCTGGAGGGTCAGTGTAGGATCTGACAGCACCCTCAACCGAGGCTGAACTGAAGCCTTCTAGGAGCCATGTAGATGCTGTCTTCCCAACAGCATTATATGATGTTCATTTGTCCCTTCACTCACTTCTCCACTCCACTGATTGACCTGGCAAAGGGCTATCATTGCACTCCATGCTTTCTTATCTCTATCCTCGCTCCACTGGCAGATCTCTTTCATTGGCTGAGACATGATGCTGCTTTCAACCAAAAATGGTCAATTTATATGCTGTGGCTGAAAGGGGCTCCTGAGTTTCTTTCTTTGGGATCCATGGGGATTGCCCGTCCTGACCTGTCCTGTCCTGTCCTGTCCTGTATGATCAGTCTACCAGCCAGCCAGCCTGCTGTCCTTCCTTCCTTCCTTCCTTCCTTCCTTCCTTCCTTCCTTCCTTCCTTCCTCCCTCCCTTCCTTCCTTCCTTCCTTCCTTCCTTCCTTCCTTCCTCCCTCCCTCCCTCCCTCCCTCCCTCCCATAGCTCTAGAACTTAGACTTATATACCGCTTCACAATGCTTTACAGCCCCCTCTAAGCGGTTTACAGAGTCAGCCTCTTGCCCCCAACAATCTGAGTCCTCATTTTAATGACCTTGGAAGGATGGAAGGCTGAGTCAACCTTGAGCCTGGTGAGATTCGATCTGTCAAACTGCTGGCAGCCGATGATCAGCAGAAGTAGCCTGCGGTACTGCACTCTAACCACTGCGCCACTGTGGCCCATCATCTATCATCTATCATCTTTCTATTATTAACCAGAAGAAAAGAACAAAGCCCATTCTGATAAACCAATAGAATCATAATATTTCCTGTTATGCTCAATATGCATACATGGATTCACCACTGTGTTCACTTAACAACTGCCACAAAAAATCAGGTCTGGGTGCCTCTACCTATGACCATCATGATTTATGATGGAAATTTTGGTCTCTATTACAGTTATAAGTTGAGGAGTACCAGTATGTCGCTGTCACATTAGCATATATTTTTGTCCATATTTTCATCATAAAAAGACACATTTGCATGCAATTTTCCCTTCTATACTCCTTTATATTAACACAGTATAATATTTTTGAATATTTGCAGGCCAACTGTACTGAATTACGCATCCGTTCTGTCATTATACCTCCATCTCTTCCATGATGGAGTCCTTATTTCCTTCTTTGGGGCCATGGATTTTACAGCTACTTTGAACCACTTTCCTTGGTATTCTTCCCCAAATCAAGCCACTCTTCGTTAAAGACAAACCATGATTACTATGAGCAAATACCAAGAACTCACCTTCTTTGGTATTGACGCGAGGTGGTGGATCTGAATGGGCTGGTGTATTATAAGACAGCAAGGAACTACCTACAAAGAACAAACAGAATGAATTTAGTCTGCAGAAATTGCATCCTTCCCTGGATTAAGAGTCTTCCCCAAGGTCGCTCATGCTTTGGTCTTTTCACAGGTTGATTACTGCAATGTGTTCTATTGACCACTCAGCTGCTATGCCTGGTCCAGAGGACAGTAATAGAAGCAATGATGGTTGCTTTTTGATACAGCAGGGGTGAGCTGCTGGGGGTTCACAGGGGTTTGGAAGAACCTCTAGCTAAGATTCTGTGCAGTTTGGAGAACCCCCAAATCCCACTCCTGACTGGCCCCATCCACCTACCTGGCCCCTCCCTTCCCAGAAGTCCCCATGCAACCTGTTTTGGATGCAGGTAAGTGCAGGACCTGCTCAGAGGCTTGGGGAGGGTGAAAAATGAGCCTACGAGAAGTTCGGGAAGGCTGGAAACAGGCCTGGGAGGCTGTTTTCACCCTCCCGGAGGCTTGAAGACAGCCTCCGGAGCCCAGGTAGGGCAAAAACACCTCCTAGGCCATACCCACCATGGCCATGCCCATCCAGCAGCTCGGCAGAGAACTCCTTGCTAAAATTTTTGAAGCCCACCCCTATGATACACTCATGTAAAGCCTCTCTTAAGAAAACTGTACTGGTTACCAGTGATCTTCCAGATGCCACTCAAAGAGCTAATTACCACCCATATTTTTTTTCATGGTGTAGGACCTTGAGAAACTGCCTTCCATGCTCAGGCAGGAAACTGTATAACATTTTAGACAAATGGTTGTCCAATCTCTTCTTAAAAATTTCCAGTGTTGGAACATTCACAACTTCTGGAGGCAAGTCATTCCACTGATTAATTGTTCTAACTGTCAGGAAATTTCTCCTTAGTTCTAAGTTGCTTCTCTCCTTGATTAGTTTCCACCCATTGCTTCTTGTCCTGCCCTCAGGTGCTTTGGAGAAGAGCTTGACTCCCTCTTCTTTGCGCCAGCCCCTGAGATATTGGAACACTGCTATCGTGTCTCCCCTATTTCTTCTTTTCATTAAACCAGACCTACCCAATTCCACTAACTATTCTTTATAACTATAAGATATTTTTTAGTTATGCCAGGTGGTGCAGGAATCTGGGCAGGAACCCCAGTAGGCATCACAAGAGGTCTATGAAACTGGGCAAAATAGAAGAGTGATGTCTATAGCAGCTTTCTAAACCTATATCCCTGGCCTTTTGTACATTTTTTTTTTTTTTTGTTCTCAAATAACTGTGAGAAAGCAAATTCACGGCTGACACATTTTCTGGCAAATTCGAGACAGATCCTCATTCCCGGTGCTCAGCATGACGAATACCAGTTCCCCTGGCAAAGTCCAAAAGCTTTCCAGAGATTAAACAAGCTGTCTCTTTGCAGCTAAAATGTGGACCGACACATTGGATGGGGACGGGAAGAGGAAGGTAGGCATGACAGAAAGGAAAAAAAGGAGGAAATACCCACATCAAGGAGCAGTCAAATAAAGCAGGCTCTACTTTTGCTGAGAGAGTGGAAAAGTTGCCCTGAGTTTATTGGTTCAAGTTCTCACCTTTGCCCAACGGTCTGACATTTCTGGTGGGAACACCAGAACCGGAGAGGAAAAAATGTGTTTCCTATTAAGAGGTTGAAAAGAAAGAGGCAAGAGAAGACAAATTGGGGTAAGTGGGGGGAGGGGAGGGGGAACCAGACACAGCAAAATTTGCCAAATACCAAAGTCAACGGAAAACCCAGATCTGGAATCTTTATTGAGCAAGCTTTCAAATCTAAGCAAGAGCAATGCCACAATCGATCAATCATCCGATGCCTGGAAGTCACACCCCATTTGGGGACGTTTTTGTTACTAATTCCAGATAGGTGGAAGAATTCGTGAAAGAGACTCAGGGATATTGGGCACATTCTCAGTTGTGTCCTAATATTTCAGTATCTATGTCCTGGTGGAAGGAAAGAAGGAAGAGAGGAAGGAAGGAAGGAAAGAAGGAAGGGAGGGAGGGAGGGAGGGAGGGAGGGAGGGAGGAAGGAAGGAAGGAAGGCAAGCTGGCAGGCCGGCTGGCTGGCTGGCTGGCAGGCCGGCTGGCTGGCAGGCCGGCCGGCCGGCTGGCTGGCTGGCTGGCTGGCTGGCTGATCAGACAGGACAGGACAGGACAGGACAGGACAGGACAGGACAGGACAGGACAGGACAGTTCAATGGTGTTGTGAAAGCAATCCCCATGGATCCCAAAGAAAGAAACTCAGGAGCCCCTTTCAGTCACAGCATACAAACTGACCATTTTTGGTTGAAAGCAGCATCATGTCTAAGCCAATGAAAGAGATCTTTCCTTTGGACCGCATGACATGATGTGTGTTTTCTTGGAGGAAGGGGGGGAGGAAGAAAGGAAGGAAGGAAGGAAGGAAGGAAGGATCTTCTATCTTATTCTTGCTTGTGCAAAGTTGACTATAACCAAGGAGCCACCTGACATCAGGAAAAGAAGTAGTTCTTATTTTTGACCACAGACACAGTTTTTGAAACTTCCATTTTATTTATTTTTACAATTCGCCTGCTGCCAATTAAAACCAGCTTTTTGTATAGGGGAGGGAGAAAGAGGACACCTTAGAAGAGTTTGTGCAAATAATTTTATACGGGCTTTTTTTTTTCCACCAAAGAGCTGAAAACTTTCAACTTTCCTTTGAGCCAAATCAAAACTCTCTGATCCTACAGTTCAACCCTGAGCTACAGATATTCTCTTCTGTCAAGACTTAGGTATCTCTAACATTCCTTCTAACAAGTCAAATAAGGAACAAAGCTCCTGAGCCAGTGGGGTCCTCCCAGTTTAACAACCGGTTCGGTGATCGTGCGCTTCGCGTGTGCAGTTTAAAGAAATCTTCACTTCCACCTTTCTTTGGAGGAGAAACACAGCTAAGGTGTGGAAATCTGCTCTGCCACGTGAATCAGCTGAGATGATCAAGGTAGGAAAATAACATGGCGGGCCCATCTGAGCAGCTGATGGTCGGAGTTACTGGTTCGCCTGAATTGGTCTGAACCAATAGAATCCGACTCCTATCCTGAATACCTTCTGCATTCAACTCAGCGTTCAATGACCCTAGGAAGTTAGGCCTGGAAAAACAATAAAATTCCTTTCTAAGGCATCGCACCACAAGGCAGTGACCCAGAAATCCAGAAACCAGACTGTCATTAGGCCAGGGGTTGGCAACCTTAAACACTCAAAGAGCCACAAAGGTCCTAACCGGAAACCCCTCGTTCAATTCTAGAGCCAACTGGAAATCTGATTCCCCCACCGTAGAGTTTCCTCTTAGTGCTGTGTCCTTTTTCTTCTGCAACCAGAAGTCCGGTTCCTCCACCATAGACTCTCCCCTAGCATGGTGTCCTTTTTCCTCTACCTGTCCTAACTGAAAGCCCTATGATTGTGGAGCTGACTGGTGACAAGGAGCCACAGCAGAGGGATGAAAGAGCCACATGCGGCTCCAGAGCTGCGGGTTGCTGACCCCTGCATTAGGCAGATGTAAGAACAGCTGCTTGGAAAGAAGTCATTTTCAGTAGCCTCCTTGGCCTGTAGGCAGGCTTTAATGAAGAGAAGACTCCATATAGGTCAGAGTACCCCAGTGACAGCCAAAAGAGAACAATGGGACATACGGCCATCTCACTCTTGCAAAGCAAAAAAAGAGGGTCTCAAGGGAAAGGCTTCTTCACGAGTTTGCAAGCTGTTGCATTGGGGCGGGGAAAAGAAAACACCAATTAAGTGATGCTAGGGAAATGATGCTGGTGTGAAATCAGCCATCCATGGAATAGGGACAGGGTGGAGTATTCAAGCAAAATACGTTTGAGAGAGACAGACTGAAGAAAACGTTGCAGACTAACAATTGATTTTTGAGTTGAACTGAAATAACCTGTTTGCATTTCTCCTTTCTCTCTCTTTTTGTTCCTCTTTTACCAAACAAAACAAGACTTCCTCCCTAACCCATCTGCGTATATATATATATTGTCTTGCTTTGTGGCTGGGCACAAAGGGAAATACATCTGCTCTGCGTACAGAAAGTCTACCCGATTAATTGTATCAGTTATAGCCGATGAATCAATTACACCTCTATGTGCTGGTGCAATGTGTATATATATAGCTATAGCAATAGCACTTAGACTTATATACTTCTTTACAGTGCTCTCTAAGTGGTTTACAGAATCAGCATAATTTCCCCTGACAATTTGGGTCCTCATTTTACCCACCTTGGAAGGATGGAAGGCTGAGTCAACCTTGAGCGTGGTGAGATTTGAACTGCCAAATTGAGGCAGCTGGCAGTCAGCAGAAGGAGCCTGCAGTACTGCACTCTAACCACTGTGCCACCATGGCTCATAATTTTGAACAAGCATTTATTTTCTCTATTTCTTATTTAACCAGGTACTCCTTTCGAGCCAACCTACATAGGAGGCTGTAGCATTTACTTATTAAAAAAAAAATAAGCAGCAAATTTGTGCATGAAAATAAATTACAAATAATCTTTGATTTATGACTGTAACTGAGTCAGGAATTACAGTTGTAAGTCATGTTGGTCATTAAGCAGGTCACCACATGATCATGACCAATTTTGGATGTGTGCGAATAATTTATCTTCTACTATATAATCACTTCTCCAGGTTCTGCAACTTTCTTGCCTTTCATTCAATTTCTAAGCATAAAATTTTTTCCAGATTGGAAAATATGCATAGTCAAAGAAGCATAGAAGAAAGAATGGAAAGAGTATAATAGATTGATTGATTGATTGATTGATTGATTGATTATTTATTTATTTATTTATTTATTTATTTATTGGTTCAATTTATATGCTGCCCTTCTCCGGAGACTCAGGGTGGCTTACAATGCATTAAGCAGTAGCCTTCATACTTTTGTATATACCTGCTTAGTAGGGCTTTCGGCCCACCCTAAGCAGTGTTCTTTTTTTATACAAAGTCAATTTATTGCCCCCACAATCTGGGTCCTCATTTTACCTACCTCGAAAGGATGGAAGGCTGAGTCAACCTTGAGCCTGGTGAAATTCGAACTTGCAGTAATTGCAGGCAGCTGGTACTACTTAACAGCACTTTAGTCTGCTGCACCACCAAGGTAGATAACACCTATATCACCACTAACAATCTTGGTCATTTCCCAGTAAGAAAGGAAATTAAAATAATGCCACCAAAAGAAAGGGCAAAGAATTTCTCAATCACACTGAGAATAAGGTAGAAAAAAAAGGAAGCTTCCTTCTTAGGGAAGGAACACTTGGGAGATGCAACATATTCAGCACCCAATAGGGTTTGATTTGATACTGCAATCTTCCTGGTAGCATCTCAAAACAGAGCCAGCATAGTTTATTGACATTTCTTTTTGATATCACTCATCACTCATCATCATAGTGCAGAGAAGAGCTACCCAGATGATTAAGGGATTGGAGGCTAAAATTTACGATGAACGGTTGCAGGAACTGGGCATGGCTAGTCTAGTGAAGAGAAGGACCAGGGGAGACATGATAGCAGTCTTCCAATACTTGAGGGGCTGCCACAGAGAGGAGGGGGTCAAGCTATTCTCCAAAGCACCTGAAGGCCAGACAAGGAATAATGGATGGAAACTGAACAAGGAAAGATTCAACCTGGATATAAGGAGAAATTTTCTGACAGTGAGAACAATCAACCAATGGAACAGAAGTTGCCTTTAGAAGTTGCGAGAGCTTCATCATTTGAGATTTTCAAGAAGAGACTGGACTGCCATCTGTCAGAAATGGTGTAGGGTCTCCTGCTTGGGCAGGGGGTTAAACTCGATGACTTACAAGGTCCCTTCCAACTCTGTTAATCTATTATCTGTTATCGCTTTTTGCTTAAATCTCCTTTCTTTGTCTTTCCACAGCTCTCCACTTCAGTTGCCAACCCATGACTCCAACTTCCCATATCTGGTGTCCATCAGTTAGTTGGCAACTCTACAATCATTCCCAGAATTCATAACAAAGGTGGTCCCTGATCACACTGGCTGTCAATTTGTCAATACTGACTTCTCTAGATGACCCCCAAGCTGGAGAAGACTGTGAGACACAAAATTGGATATGGGGAAAAAAAAGTTTTCATGTTGTCACAAACAACCAGCCTAATACTAGATCAGTCCATTACTAAGAGGGAGGGAGGGAGATGGAGATTGTTCTTCTTACTCAAAGGAAAGGGCTCTTAGCTCCTTACATTGCATGAGTAGATTAAAAAAAAGCTTGAAAATGTGAGTTTCACGGATGGTGCTATAAATTGAGCTCCAGTTTGGTACCCAACAATCATTAGATTGTTACCTACCTACCCACACATCCATCCATCCAGTGGTGGGTTTCAAATTCTTTAATACTGGTTCTGTGGATGTGGCTTGGTGGGCGTGGCATTGCTTGTTGGGCGTGGCTTGATGGGTGTGGCAGGGGAAGGATACTGTAAAATCTCCATTCCCACCCCACTCTAGGGGAAGGTTAATGCAAAATCCCCATTTCCTTCTGATCAGCTGGGACTTGGGAGGCAGAGAATAGATGTGGGTGGGGCCAGTCAGAATTTTTCTACCGCTTCTCTGAACTACTCAAAAATTCTGCTACCGGTTCTCCAGAACTGGTCAGAACCTGCTGAAACCCATCTCTACATCCACCCATCTATCTATCTATCTATCTATCTATCATCTATCTATCTATCTATCTATCTATCTATCTATCTATCTATCTATCATCTATCTGGCAGCTTACAGTAACATATACAATTAAAACATAAAAAGTTTAAACTAGACATTAAAACCAAGGACCCATGGGAAGGGCAGGGGATGGATTGGGGTGGGAGGTGGGATCTATTGTTACTCAATCCACCACCTTCCTTGAACTGTTCCCCCATTGGGACACCAAATTGACTGACAGAGCCACTTCTTTCAGCCTTTATAAAATGATAGGAAGGTTGGGGCCAATCTCATATTGGGGGATGGGGGGAAGATGTTCCAGAGAACAGCAGCTACGGCAGAGAAGGACCTCCTCCTGGTCCCCAGCAGCCAGAATAATTGGGATGACGGGACTCACAGCATGCCTCCTCTGCATGAGTGGGATGAGCCAATCCCAGTGGGGTGAGTGAGACGGTCATAAGGTAGCAAGGGTGAATGAAGTGGCAACTTACTTTCCCTGAGGTAACTGAGATGAGACAGCAGGACTTCTGTGTTGTAGAGGGAAGTGACCCGGAGGAAATCCTCCTTGTTCATCTTGCACAGTTCTTTGCCGTCCATGTTCTGGAAGAGGTTGGTATCAATCTCCATTAAGCCATATTCTTTAATAGCCCAGTCTAGCCACTGACGCACATGTTCCTGACTCCATAATGTGGGATCTATCAGAAGAAATCAGAGAGGTGGAAGGATGAAGGAGGTTACATGATTGATGAGCAGGACTCTATCAAGAAAGAGCATTTTCTCGTATCTCTTCTTCCCCTTTCGTTCCTACTGGAGAGGGATGGTTAAGTGAAATATTACATGTTAGAGGCACGAAACTTAACTCAGCCATGGACAGGGTTAACGAGCGATTTGTGGTCTCCAACTGCTTTTCTGTCCTTGTGGTCGCTGTTGCAATCTTGAGAGTCCCCTTCAACAGCGCTAACTCTTGAGACATTTCTAAAAACTGTAGCAATACATTTTTATAACATATCTCCCCCAAACCTGTCTCCCTATTTCCCTTCCCACAAATCCCCAGAAAGTCCCAAACCTGGTCTGTTTTCAACAGAATTCCATCCAACTTGGTGTACACCTTCCCCAAAAACATGTACTACCAAATTATCAAAATTCAGTTCTCCTTCCCTCTTGGTGGGTTAACTGAGCCAGGGCCTTAACCATTTTTGATTTAATATCTTCTCCTGGTTGTTCAGGTATTCCACAAAATCTTAAATGAAATTCTTTAATCTGAGCTTCCAAATCGGTTGTCTCAACAATTCCAGCTTCACATATGGACTTTGTCCTCTCCAGTCCATGCTCCATGCAATCAATTCTAGCCTTCATCTGTTTTGTATCTCCTTTCAAATCTTTAATTTCTTCCTGGAGCTCCCTTTTCTAACATATCTCCCCAAACCTGTCTCCCTATTTCCCCTCCCACAAATCCCCAGAAAGTCCCAAACCTTGTCTGTTTTCAACAAAATCCCATCCAACCGGGTGTACACATTCCAGGGGTGCAATGCTACCGGTTTGCACCGGTTAGGGCAAACCGGTAGTAAAAAAAATTCTACCACTTCGTCTGAACTGGTATTGGCCCCCCACATTTTTTTTCCAATTTTTTTTTATTTTTTAAAACACAGAAATAAACATACATCTTTTCAGAACAAAACATTGATCCAGTCATAAATTTGTTCAACTTTTTGCTCATCTTTAACAAAAAAAATTATATTCTATTTTTGCCATAATACTTATCACAAATCTCAACTTTTTTTTAAAATTTGATTTATATGCCACCCTTCTCTGGAGACTCAGGGCAGCTTACACTGCGTTAAGCAATAGCCTTCATACTTTTGTATATTTATACAAAGTCAGCTTATTGCCCCCACAAACTGGGTCCTCAATTTACCCACCTTAGAAAGGATGGAAGGCCGAGTCGACCTTGGGCCTGGTGAGAATTGAACTTGCAGTAATTGCAGGCAGATGGATGTTAAATGCTGCCTTAGTAGGAGGCATTAGCCTCCTACGCCACTCAGGCCCTTGGACTAGAAGACCTCCAAGATCCCTTCCAACTCTGTTATTCTATTCTATTCTATTCTATTCTATTCTATTCTATTCTATTCTATTCTATTCTAGTCTAGTCTAGTCTAGTCTAGTCTAGTCTACTCTACTCTACTCTACTCTACTCTACTCTACTCTACTCTACTCTACTCTACTGTATTATTCTATTCTATTCTATTCTATTCTATTCTATTCTATTCTATTCTATTCTATTCTATTCTATTCTATTCTATTCTATTCTATTCTATTCCATTCCATTCCATTCCACTCCACTCCACTCCACTCCACTCCACTCCATTCTACTCTACTGTATTATTCTATTATTCTATTCTATTCTATTCTATTCTATTCTATTCTATTCTATTCTATTCTATTCTATTCTATTCTATTCCATTCCATTCCATTCCATTCCATTCCATTCCACTCCACTCCACTCCACTCCACTCCACTCCACTCCACTCCATTCTACTCTACTGTATTATTCTATTCTATTCTATTCTATTCTATTCTATTCTATTCTATTCTATTCTATTCTATTCTATTCTATTCTATTCTATTCCATTCCATTCCATTCCATTCCATTCCATTCCATTCTATTCTATTCTATAGGGGTGGGATGGGCAAGGCCAGCCAGGGGTGGGATTTAGAGGTTCTCCAAACTGGCCATAATGTTACCTCCGGGTTCTCCTGAACCCGGGCAAACCCGTAGCAGCCTGCCCCTGTAAGCCTTACAGGGCTTACAGGGGCACTTGTAGGCTTACTACATTAGTCACTGCTGGCCCATTCACAAAAACTATATATTTCAGACCTCTGAAAACCAGGCCTTTCCAAGCCGTGCTGTCCAAACTGTTTGACCCCTTTCCTCAGCCCCTTGCAAATTTTGCACAGATGGTTACTGCAATTTTTTGGAGCGCTGTTTATTAGCGCATTCCAGAAAGTAGTAAATTCTCTGCAAATATGACCTCCCTGCTCAGACAAGTTTGCTTTATAAGTCTGAGTCATATTTCCAGACTCAACAGCCTGACAAAAAACAAACTTTTATTTCCCACCCACTCACCCTTTCGTTTTGCAATTCCGAGGCTTGCTAAGTCAATACAGATGGACTAAGGACGAGGAATTCAGAATTGGGTTCATGACTGCGTATTGGGCCCAGATGGAGCATTGCTATAAATGATGCTGATTTTAAGAACAGGACAATTGTACGGATCAGGGCTGTATAAAAAACAGGGGTGTATAGTGGGGGTGTTGCTGGATTATGCCAAAAGTCTTTTGGGTCATCATTCTGTGGCTGAATGAGTCTTTGGGGACCAAGTACGTTATGCTATTATTAGGTCATCATTACTGGCAAGGTCATACAACTGGAACACAGAAAAATGTCTTACTGTTTTTTCCATGAGAATTCAGCCAATAGCCAATTTCCAAATCATTTTGGCTGTGAATGATGGGAGTTAAAATCCAACACATTTGAAGGACATACGGTTGGACAAATCTGATTGATTCATTGTCCCTGAAGCCCATTATTGTCCACCCGAGCAGTTGCTCTTAAGGATGGATTGATTGATTTTATTTATTTATTGGAATTTGTCAAAAACAAACAAGAATAAGAATAAGAGAATAAAAATACAATGACTTATGCACGCTCCCTCTACTAACCACTTAAGTATGAAGTAAGGTCCATGGAAGTCAATTTGTGATTGAAACTGTGAAAACTGTGATTCTGGTAATCTTTTGAAAGTCATTTAGCTGTTAAGTAGAAGTCATAGGATCATCCAACAAAGGGAATGTCATTCAACAAAGGGAAACATTTAAATTGTGTCATTGGTATCATCCTAAGGGTCTCCTCAGGGTGCCATCGGCCAAATTATGTTGGCCGGCGACACCCAGGGGGAGGGCCTTCTCTGTGGGAGCTCCTACGTTTTGGAATGAACTGCCCCCAGAATTACGTAAGATCTCTGACCTCCGTGTATTCCACTGTGCCCTCAAAACCTTGTTGTTCCGCCAGGCTGGGCTATCAATGTAAAGATTTTAAATTGGTTTTAATCTGGGATTCTAAATTTGGGGTTTTATATTTTGAGCCAAATTATTTAATATTTTTAATTTTTAAATTCTGTTTGTCTTGTGCTTTTAATCAGGCTGTACACCACCCCGAGTCCTTCGGGAGAGGGGCGGTATAGAAATATAATAATAATAATAATAATAATAATAATAATAATAATAATAATAATAATAATAATAATAATAATTGTTGTTGTTGTTGTGGATGGTAAGAATTCATGAAACTTGTATGCTACCCACCCTCAATGATCTGGGAGATTCAGAACAACGCAACAAATTACGATAATGTGAATAAAACTTAAAAATTTGAAGCCAGCATGATGAAGCAAGGAGTCTCACTCTCCTAAATGAAGGACTGGGAGAAGAAGGCATTGTTTAATCAAA